>JAVGWX010000003.1:132725654-134108154 GCA_036924085.1 Ariolimax columbianus
CTAGTCACTGCTTAGTCAAATGCCGCTTTGTATGTAGTTTGTTACTCTTCAATCTATCTGAAACTGAAACTTAAGTAGCTCTAGTCACTGCTTAGTCAAATGCCGCTTTGTATGTAGTTTGGTTACTCTTCAATCTATCTGAACTGAAACTTAAGTAGCTCTAGTCACTGCTTAGTCAAATGCCGCTTTGTATGTAGTTTGTTACTCTTCAATCTATCTGAACTGAAACTTAAGTAGCTCTAGTCACTGTTTAGTCAAATGCCGCTTTGTATGTAGTTTGTTACTCTTCAATCTATCTGAACTGAAACTTAAGTAGCTCTAGTCACTGTTTAGTCAAATGCCGCTTTGTATGTAGTTTGTTACTCTTCAATCTATCTGAACTGAAACTTAAGTAGCTCTAGTCACTGTTTAGTCAAATGCCGCTTTGTATGTAGTTTGTTACTCTTCAATCTATCTGAACTGAAACTTAAGTAGCTCTAGTCACTGTTTAGTCAAATGCCGCTTTGTATGTAGTTTGTTACTCTTCAATCTATCTGAACTGAAACTTAAGTAGCTCTAGTCACTGTTTAGTCAAATGCCGCTTTGTATGTAGTTTGTTACTCTTCAATCTATCTGAACTGAAACTTAAGTAGCTCTAGTCACTGTTTAGTCAAATGCCGCTTTGTATGTAGTTTGTTACTCTTCAATCTATCTGAACTGAAACTTAAGTAGCTCTAGTCACTGTTTAGTCAAATGCCGCTTTGTATGTAGTTTGTTACTCTTCAATCTATCTGAACTGAAACTTAAGTAGCTCTAGTCACTGTTTAGTCAAATGCCGCTTTGTATGTAGTTTGTTACTCTTCAATCTATCTGAACTGAAACTTAAGTAGCTCTAGTCACTGTTTAGTCAAATGCCGCTTTGTATGTAGTTTGTTACTCTTCAATCTATCTGAACTGAAACTTAAGTAGCTCTAGTCACTGTTTAGTCAAATGCCGCTTTGTATGTAGTTTGTTACTCTTCAATCTATCTGAACTGAAACTTAAGTAGCTCTAGTCACTGTTTAGTCAAATGCCGCTTTGTATGTAGTTTGTTACTCTTCAATCTATCTGAACTGAAACTTAAGTAGCTCTAGTCACTGTTTAGTCAAATGCCGCTTTGTATGTAGTTTGTTACTCTTCAATCTATCTGAACTGAAACTTAAGTAGCTCTAGTCACTGTTTAGTCAAATGCCGCTTTGTATGTAGTTTGTTACTCTTCAATCTATCTGAACTGAAACTTAAGTAGCTCTAGTCACTGTTTAGTCAAATGCCGCTTTGTATGTAGTTTGTTACTCTTCAATCTATCTGAACTGAAACTTAAGTAGCTCTAGTCACTGTTTAGTCAAATGCCGCTTTGTATGTAGTTTGTTACTCTTCAATCTATCTGAACTGAAACTTAAGTAGCTCTAGTCACTGTTTAGTCAAATGCCGCTTTGTATGTAGTTTGTTACTCTTCAATCTATCTGAACTGAAACTTAAGTAGCTCTAGTCACTGTTTAGTCAAATGCCGCTTTGTATGTAGTTTGTTACTCTTCAATCTATCTGAACTGAAACTTAAGTAGCTCTAGTCACTGTTTAGTCAAATGCCGCTTTGTATGTAGTTTGTTACTCTTCAATCTATCTGAACTGAAACTTAAGTAGCTCTAGTCACTGTTTAGTCAAATGCCGCTTTGTATGTAGTTTGTTACTCTTCAATCTATCTGAACTGAAACTTAAGTAGCTCTAGTCACTGTTTAGTCAAATGCCGCTTTGTATGTAGTTTGTTACTCTTCAATCTATCTGAACTGAAACTTAAGTAGCTCTAGTCACTGTTTAGTCAAATGCCGCTTTGTATGTAGTTTGTTACTCTTCAATCTATATGAACTGAAACTTAAGTAGCTCTAGTCACTGTTTAGTCAAATGCCGCTTTGTATGTAGTTTGTTACTCTTCAATCTATCTGAACTGAAACTTAAGTAGCTCTAGTCACTGTTTAGTCAAATGCCGCTTTGTATGTAGTTTGTTACTCTTCAATCTATCTGAACTGAAACTTAAGTAGCTCTAGTCACTTTTTAGTCAAATGCCGCTTTGTATGTAGTTTGTTACTCTTCAATCTATCTGCACTGAAACTTAAGTAGCTCTAGTCACTGTTTAGTCAAATGCCTCTTTGTATGTAGTTTGTTACTCTTCAATCTATCTGAACTGAAACTTAAGTAGCTCTAGTCACTGTTTAGTCAAATGCCGCTTTGTATGTAGTTTGTTACTCTTCAATCTATCTGAACTGAAACTTAAGTAGCTCTAGTCACTGTTTAGTCAAATGCCGCTTTGTATGTAGTTTGTTACTCTTCAATCTATCTGAACTGAAACTTAAGTAGCTCTAGTCACTGTTTAGTCAAATGCCGCTTTGTATGTAGTTTGTTACTCTTCAATCTATCTGAACTGAAACTTAAGTAGCTCTAGTCACTGTTTAGTCAAATGCCGCTTTGTATGTAGTTTGTTACTCTTCAATCTATCTGAACTGAAACTTAAGTAGCTCTAGTCACTGTTTAGTCAAATGCCGCTTTGTATGTAGTTTGTTACTCTTCAATCTATCTGAACTGAAACTTAAGTAGCTCTAGTCACTGCTTAGTCAAATGCCGCTTTGTATGTAGTTTGTTACTCTTCAATCTATCTGAACTGAAACTTAAGTAGCTCTAGTCACTGTTTAGTCAAATGCCGCTTTGTATGTAGTTTGTTACTCTTCAATCCATCTGAACTGAAACTTAAGTAGCTCTAGTCACTGTTTAGTCAAATGCCGCTTTGTATGTAGTTTGTTACTCTTCAATCTATTTGAACTGAAACTTAAGTAGCTCTAGTCACTGTTTAGTCAAATGCCGCTTTGTATGTAGTTTGTTACTCATCAATCTATCTGAACTGAAACTTAAGTAGCTCTAGTCACTGTTTAGTCAAATGCCGCTTTGTATGTAGTTTGTTACTCTTCAATCTATCTGAACTGAAACTTAAGTAGCTCTAGTCACTGTTTAGTCAAATGCCGCTTTGTATGTAGTTTGTTACTCTTCAATCTATCTGAACTGAAACTTAAGTAGCTCTAGTCACTGTTTAGTCAAATGCCGCTTTGTATGTAGTTTGTTACTCTTCAATCTATCTGAACTGAAACTTAAGTAGCTCTAGTCACTGTTTAGTCAAATGCCGCTTTGTATGTAGTTTGTTACTCTTCAATCTATCTGAACTGAAACTTAAGTAGCTCTAGTCACTGTTTAGTCAAATGCCGCTTTGTATGTAGTTTGTTACTCTTCAATCTATCTGAACTGAAACTTAAGTAGCTCTAGTCACTGTTTAGTCAAATGCCGCTTTGTATGTAGTTTGTTACTCTTCAATCTATCTGAACTGAAACTTAAGTAGCTCTAGTCACTTTTTAGTCAAATGCCGCTTTGTATGTGATTTGTTACTCTTTAATCTATCTGAACTGAAACTTAAGTAGCTCTAGTCACTGTTTAGTCAAATGCCGCTTTGTATGTAGTTTGTTACTTGTCAATCTATCTGAGCGTTGATAAAGCTCTTTATGCTGTCCTTTCTTCTTATCAACCATCTCCCCCCCCCCCCCCCCCCCCACAACCACCACGTCGTTTTCCAAACCTTTTTAAGCTGTTCCCACTCTTCTTCAATGCTAGCTGCTATGTTTAGTTATTCCAGTGCTTGGAAGTTATTGCTAAGTGTGATTCAAAACTCCTTTTTCTTCTCATCTTCTTTGAGATGTCCCACATTATATCGAGGTCTGTCGATGTGAGGTCTCTTATTCTTTCGTGGTTTAAGCTGAACTTTTGACACCACTAGACTGCCGTCTGAAGCCACATTCATACTTCTGTAGATCCTGCGATCATTTCAAAGTCGACTACATTTCATATTTTTGCAGATGTGATCAACATGGTTTTGTGTTATATCACCTTCGGATTTCTTATTTGCTTAATGAATTTTCTTCTTCCTCCAATGACCAGTTGGTTTGCTGCGCAACAAAAATCTGCAAACGCATCCCTATTTTCATTCATAGCCCCAAACCATCCTGCTCATAATATCTCTGCAGCCTTTGCTATCATCTTTTAGTTGGACATTACAATTTTCGATCACTGCTGTTACATCTTTTGATTTTGTCACATCCATTAGAGTTAAAGAGACATTAGTTAAGTGACACTGCTTCTACATTTGTCAGAGGGTAATATGCAGGATGGTTAGTTGTATCTTTTTATATGTGGTCCTAAAGGAAGCCATGCTCAGTCTTGATACAGCTGCATGTCACACAATAAGAAACTCTGGGCTTCCTGAGCTAGCATAAGTTATTCTACTTCGATATGTGATACATTCTTATCTTTAGTAACATAAAATATTATTGCTTCTCGTTTTGTCAGCTACACTTTGCCCTCTAGTCCATATTGTTTCGTTGAGTCCTGTGATGCTGGTGATGTAGGTATTTTCCCCTGTTTATTGCAGTTTGTGTGTTTTTCCCGCCTTCCACATGGTTCTAGGTTTCCATGTGCCGAGTCTTCCTTGTTGTAAGAAAGTAGGTAGACACAACCCTATCTGAGCGTGACTGGTCCGCGTGACAGATCCAGTTGAAAGGCATTTCTCTTCCACGGGAAGCGTGTTAGATTGATTAATTCTCTTGTGGTAAGAAGGTGTCTACGGGGTGATGATCGGGTGCTGTGGTATTATCCCCTATACTGCATGCCTGTGAGACATGAACAGCGTGTAACAGACATGCCAGACATATCAATATTTCACTTGAGCTGTCTGCGTAGACTGTTTAGGATCAGGCGATAGGACAAAGGGCGCAACTCTGAAATTATTAGCAATGCTAACATGTTGAGCATCCATACACTTCTGACATTGGCTCAGCCTCGATGGACGGCACATGCTGTTCGCATGTCAGATGAGCGCATTTTCAAGAAGATGTAATACATTATGCTCAAAAACAGGCATACGATCACCAGGAGGACAGAAGAGACGCCATAGAGACTCCTTGAAAATGTCTCTGAAATGCTTCAATATTGATGTCTCGTTCTTTTTTATGCTTGCACAAGACGTATCACCTGGCGAGCTAGTATCACCGAAGGTGCTCAGATCGCAGAGAGTACAGCCATAGCAAAGGGTCACCGAAAGCGTGTTGCCCGAAAAAACCCAATTCACAACGATTCCACAGCAAGCTCCCCGCAGGTGTGCTCTGGATGTGGCAGGGTGTAGCATTCCAGGATTGGTATTTACAGCCAATAGAGAACTCATTTCGCAGCAGTAGTCTTATGCTCTTGCAATCTTTGCTTGCGATGGGCAACTATTATTATTATCGTATGATGAGCTGCCCACACGCCCATCCAATCCACCTCCTTTCTCATACTGGCTTCATTCTGGTCATTGTACTCTGTAGTCTGCCTAGTCTACCTGTCTTACCGTTATGGAAGGTAAGGTAAGGTAGCGAGGAAGGAAAAGTGTCGCTCCATACAGAAAGTTAAACTGGGACGTACAGCGAAGCCACTAACACTTCATTTCCGACGGCAGTGTCTGCTATGGGAGCACTTTTACTATTTTACCTGCATTTTTATTTCATACCTTGCCTTTCTCTCCTCAGTAACATCTGTTATTTTAGCCTACCCATAATGATAATCATTTCGATTTCTCTCCTCCCTCCCCCCGATATTCGAAAAGAATGTTTCTTGTTTATTATTAAGGATATTTACACAGCAATTCGATTGTGACAAGCAGTGTTAATCTTGTGCTTGTCTTTCAGTGTGTCTAAATTGCATTCTTTCTTAATGTCTTATTTCTTTTTTCCTTCTTCTATCTATATTTTCTTAACTTTCTTGTTTTCCTCACTTTTCCTTCTTAATTCGTGATTTCTTTCTATGTCTTTTTTTCTTCGTGTCTGTCTACTTTCTTTCCTAGCGTTTATGCCTTTTACATTTCTTTCCTCTTTTATGCACGTCTACAAACCTTTCTTCTTTTTTAGTGTCTTTCTCTGTTCGTCCGTTCGTTCTTCTAGGCTGTCATAATTTTTTTGTGTCTTTCGTATTAATTAGTTCATTAATTAATTAATTCTGTCTTTCTTTCTTTCGTGATATCTAGCTACATTCACAGTTTTTTTCTTTTTTCAGTCAATCTTCATTCTTTTTTAGATGTGCTTTCATTTCTTTCTTTATTTCTTCATTCATTTGTCCTATCTTTATTCATTATTTTTGTCATCGTGTATGACTTAATTCTTTCTTCAGGTCTATTTGTCTTTCTTTCTTTTTTTAACACTTCTTTTCTTTCTTTCTTCCTTTCCTTTTTTTCTTTCTTTCTTTTTTCCTTCAGTTTTTTCTTTCTTTCCTTTCTTCTTTCGTTTTTCTTTCTCTCTTCTTTCTTTATTCATGTCTGTCTTAATTTCTTTCTACGTTCAGTTAAAGGAACTAATACCGGCCTTATCTATCTCCTAACATCACACGTCTGTCAAGCCGCATTGTAGCTTAGGGTATCAAATGTTGGATTTATGCTGTCTTATGTACTTTATTAAAACATCAAGTCCCATATTGTATAAAAAACGTCATCATGTCATCTACATGTATTAGCTACGTGACATTCAGTTGATGTTGTTGTCTCGTGTGGGATCAGGGGGACCCCTCCCCCCCCCCCCCACTAAGGAGACATCCGCCCCACCCACTAGGGAGACAACCACCCACCCCCCCCCACCCACTAGGGAGAGAGAGAAGCATAAGGCCACTGCTTTCCCATATTGACCTAGTTGTCCGTCCACTTGTTTATGTTAAGAGTCGTTGGGAGGTCAATTTGTCGATCTTGTGCCACGTGTGTTGTGTCGGTCGTTCTACGCTTGTCCTATTGTGGCATTTATGTCATGTCATCTGCCGAAGACAGATGTGTCGGACTGAAAGGTGCAAATATCGCAGGCAAGCTGTAAACTAGCGACACGACGCATTCCGTTCTCCGAACTACATCCTGCTACTTGCAAAGCCCTGATAAGGGCTTGGTAGCGGAGGTGAGAAAACGTTCAGGTCTTGGTAGCGGGGGTTAAAGAACGAACGCAGAAGAATGAGAGGAAGTATTGTCATCTAACCATGTAATGTAAGTTAGGACTTCCTTATGCCATGTGACCAGACATTCTTGTGTTGTAGGCGCGCAGTAGTAGTTGATCAGTGTGATCGGTGTTAGGTTTTCCTTGTACCATGTGACCAGACATTCTTGTGTTGTAGGCGCGCAGTAGTAGTTGATCAGTGTGATCGGTGTTAGGTTTTCCTTGTGCCTTGGGACCAGACATTCTTGTGTTGTAGGCGCGCAGTAGTAGTTGATCAGTGTGATCGGTGTTAGGTTTTCCTCGTGCCTTGTGACCAGACATTCTTGTATTGTAGGCGCGCAGTAGTAGTTGATCAGTGTGATTGGTGTTAGGTTTTCCTCGTGCCTTGTGACCAGACATTCTTGTGTTGTAGGCGCGCAGTAGTAGTTGATCAGTGTGATCGGTGTTAGGTTTTCCTCGTGCCTTGTGACCAGACATTCTTGTGTTGAAGACGCGCAGTAGTAGTTGATCAGTGTGATCGGTGTTAGGTTTTCCTCGTGCCTTGTGACCAGACATTCTTGTGTTGTAGGCGCGCAGTAGTAGTTGATGAGTGTGATCGGTGTTAGGTTTTCCTCGTGCCTTGTGACCAGACATTCTTGTGTTGTAGGCGAGCAGTAGTAGTTGATGAGCTCGCATTCTCATGAGATAACTGAACCATTGTATGTGCTGTCTTTCTATGCATCCTTCTTCTTGTTATTGTCTTCGTTCATCTTCAGATCACGGACCCGGTCTCTCTTTCAAAGGACACTGTTGTTTGTAAGACTATTCTACCTCCATACATCTATCGCCTAATAACTGGCTCGCGAGGCTAGTGTTACGCTATCTCCGAATGTGTAAGCATGCAGCTTTGTAGTATGTGTTCCATGGTCATGGTAGGCTCCCCACAAGAACACTAGTCATCTGTCCCAATCCTCATTTTGTTGTATAGATGACCCTTAAATATATTATGCCCAGTTTGCAGATGACGACTTGTTTTTCTCTAGTTAAATCATTATGGGATCAAGTTGCTGAGCAGCGCATGAGCTGCAGTGGCCAGCGACCCATAGCTGACTGCTAGCGTCAGGACCAGCGAACCAGAGCTGCCAAGACCCTTCTACACCTCCACGCGGTGATCCTAGATAACAGGCTGCAGCAGGGCAGACTAGCTAAGGAGAAGGGATCGAAGAGGGAATGCTAACCCGTTACTAGAAAAATGCTTGCTGAAGTTGGATGTGTTGGACCGAAAGGTGCAAATATCGCAGTCATGCTGTAAACTACGACACAACGCATTCAGTTCTCTAGACTACATTCTGCTACTTAAGCCCTTTCAGGGTTTGGTAGCGGGAGATTGAGAACGAACGAAGCCAAGCCAAAATCATTATAATTCTCTTCTTTTTCGGAAGTGAGGGTATTGATCAACCCATTTTCACTCTAAGATGGCTTTAACTATGATCTTGCCTCATACGTGATGATCAGGTATGTTTTTAGAGAAGCTTCTCCACATGTCGCTAGTTTGTCTGCAGTTTCATTGCTTTTAACATTGTAGATGGAGGAGATCCTCCGAATGACCAACCTTGATAGTTATTACAATATTTATAATGTCATAATATAAAATTATATCTCTCCTGGTGATATTAATGGCTTTTCTCAGATATTTAATTTCATGTGTAATTCCCATCTCACGTGCCACGTATAAGTGCCACGTCTGGCACTAGTGGTAAATAATTTGTATAAATAGCATGTTTACAATGTCACGTATTGCTCACGTGTATAAGTAATGGTAGTGGCAGAGCCAGAGGCTATCTGGCATATAGTTTACATTTGTTTATCAAGTCTTCCTTAAAAACGGGTTCTAATTTTCTTGAACCAATGGCCTGTTTGAGTGTGTTATCGTTTATATCTATGTTAGTGTACACGGTGTTCTGCTAATCTTCATATTTTCCTTCTTTGATGTACCGATCTTCATATTATATCTCTCACATACTGTGCCAAGTGAAATAATTTCATTTTGCAGTCTGTCTTCGTCTTCGTATATTAGGCTTTCGTTGTCTGCAAATAGCAGTTCATGTAATGTCCTGCATGTGTTGAATGGTAGTTCTGGTGTTGAAGTTTGGTATGTTTCTGTTGTAATTGTTTCCATTACTGATGATAAACATAAAACAAGTGTTACATAGGGACTTTGTCTGATTAGAAACATATCGATATCTATGGTACGGCGTCAAGGCTTCGTCAGGGAACAAGAGCAAACCACAGGTGAAAACACATCAAACATCCCACAGAAACAACAATAAACATAAACATCAAGCAAAGTACGAATCAGCTGGCTCAAGTCAAAGTCCTGTTGGCTAACATCAGATACGCTTCTACTCAAGTCAAAGTCCTGTTGGCTAACATCAGATACGCTTCTACTCAAGTCAAAGTCTTGTTGGCTAACATCAGATACGCTTCTACTCAAGTCAAAGTCTTGTTGGCTAACATCAGATACGCTTCTACTGAAGTCAAAGTCCTGTTGGCTAACATCAGATACGCTTCTACTCAAGTCAAAGTCTTGTTGGCTAACATCAGATACGCTTCTACTGAAGTCAAAGTCCTGTTGGCTAACATCAGATACGCTTCCACTCAAGTCAAAGTCCTGTTGGCTAACATCAGATACGCTTCTACTCAAGTCAAAGTCTTGTTGGCTAACATCAGATACGCTTCTACTGAAGTCAAAGTCCTGTTGGCTAACATCAGATACGCTTCTACTCAAGTCAAAGTCCTGTTGGATAACATCAGATACGCTTCTACTCAAGTCAAAGTCCTGTTGGCTAACATCAGATACGCTTCTACTCAAGTCAAAGTCTTGTTGGCTAACATCAGATACGCTTCTACTCAAGGCAAAGTCCTATTAGCTAACATCAGATACGCTTCTACTCAAGTCAAAGTCTTGTTGGTTAACATCACATACGCTTCTACTGAAGTCAAAGTCCTGTTGGCTGAAGTCAAAAGTCCTGTTGGCTGGTCAAAAGTCCTGTTGGCCTAAGTCAAGTTCCTATTGGTCCAAGTCAAATTCATGTTGGTTTAAGTCATAGTCCTGTTGCTTGAAGTCAAAATTATGTGACTCAAATCACAGACATACTAACTGAAGTCAAAATCTCAACTGTTTCATGACTTCGGACTCCATCATCTATTTGATAACACCTGTTCTTGCTCTTTGACTCTGTATGTCTGGTTGTGGAGTTAGATTCACTTGCATTTACTGATTCGAGTAATTATCGTTCGCTCCTTTCACTGAATGTTATTCATGTTCTCTTTATTTTTACATCGTTATATATCTAATTCGTCTACTGCAGAAGTTTCCCCCAAGGGGTACTAGACGTTTGTTAAGGAATTATGAGAATATCTGGTAATTACATGTATTTCTACATGTAAATATAATTTTAAAAATAGGTAGTGAGATCTGTTTTGGAAACTAGTTAGAGAGAGAGAGAGAGAGAGAGAGACAGAGAGAGAGACAGAGAGAGAGAGACAGTGGAATCCGAAGCAGTGTGCAGATAACAAGAGGGGGAGAAGTGGGTCTGTTGATGGTATTACTAAGCGAGACATAGCTTCATTAATATGTGCCAGGCTGATCTTGGATAACCACTCTAGCTCTATTTGGCTGTTTAGATAATTACTTTCCGTATCCGGCTACGTCACAAATTGATTCACCGGTCACTAAGGTCGCTCTTTCATCTGCCACCATCAGATCATCTTTTGTACAAGATTCTTGCTTTCTGTGACAGTTAGGCAGGTGTCCTTGTTCTTGGATGGTCCCACATTCTGGGACAGTTAGACAGGTGTGCTGGATCTTGGATGGTCCCACATTCTGGGACAGACAGGTGTGCTGGGTCTTGGGTGGTCTCATATTCTGGGACAGTTAAGCAGGCGTGCTGGGTCTTGGATGGTCTCACATTCTGGGACAGTTAGGCAGGTGGGCTGACTCTTTGATGGCCCCACATTCGCAGACATCGTCGTCTACATATTCTCATTTTTTTTCAGGTTTGACCTACACTTGGACACTTCTGGTCTTAACCTGTTTACAGCTCCCCACAAAGGGCATGGCATTATGATGCCCTGTGGCAAGTTCTGAACATCTACCCACTCTGCACAGTACCACTGACGCCACATTTCGGTGCGGTTTCGATCAGTGTTCTGTTCCGAGGGCTGCACAATTTGCAGGATGCGTTTTCTTGATTTCAGCCGCCATTTTCCTAGTTCATATCCAAGAAAGAGGATGTTTTTAATTCGCAGAACTGCTTTGTCTGTTAAACTTAGGACACAGCGCATCTCTAATGTCCATGTCGTTTCCGTTCATTGTTTTGAGAGGCGAGTGACCACAGCGACACCATATAATGGGAACCGGTACAAGCAACGTGCTGGCCCTGTTACGCTGAGCCAAAAAATGTTGTTGACCTCAATAATTTAAAACTAAAACAACCTAGCTAGTGCATCCGAGGTCTCTGAACATGATCGCTAACAACACTTTGTCCATCATTAATGCATTCAAGAATAGATTGGTTGCGGTTAGTTTTTAGATCAAGGAAACGTAAATAAAACTGGTTATACACAAACTCATCAGAATCTTTTAAACCAGTATAAAGATGTTAAGTTAAATCCGTGTCCGATGGTTTTGTTCATGTGTAGCGCATAATGAAATAGAGTATTGAACACATGTTTGTGTGAACAGGCTGGAGTAGACCACACCTTACTACTTATTCACACAGACGTGTTATGAATATAATCCAGACACAGCATTTTAGCCCGGATTCTTGAACTTACCAATGTCATGCAAATATTGATAGAGAAGGAATCAACTTTTGTTTCAACATTCATTACATTTTTTGTGAATTGTTAATTGAGTTAACACCTAACTGTTGGTGGAGGTATCATTCTCTCTCACAAAGGAAGAAGAAAATACCAAGTTACGTCGTTAAGATCACACATTGCTCGTCGTGGCCGGAGGGTGAATATTATCACTGAACAAACTTCTAGTCTCCTGATGACATCCCTTCACGTCCAGTACATGAACTTGAACTAAGTTTCGTGAAAGTATTATTGTTCATCTGACAGATAGCACTTGATGAAGCCGTTGAGTTAGTGAAGTTAATGAAGAACTAGTTGTATTATCCCAGTAAAAACGTACAACAACAAGCCAATGAAGAACTAGTTGTATTATCCCAGTAATAGTATACACCAACAAGCCAATGAAGAACTAGTTTTATTATCCCAGTAATAGTATACAACAACAAGCCAATAAAGAACGAGTTGTCTCACCTGAACTTGTAAATAGAATGGAAGTAAACCACGGGGCTACCAACCTGTAATCAAAGTCAGGACATCGGATGGGAAAGTAGGTGTGTGTTAAGTGACTGGAGAACATGCACTATAAGAAACGCTTCATAACCACTCCACCAGACACATACCATATAAGACAATCCCCTTAACCACTCCACCAGACACATACTATATAAGGCATGCCCCTTAACCACTCCACCAGACACATACTATATAAGGCATGCCCCTTAACCACTCCACCAGACACATACCATATAAGACAAGCCCCTTAACCACTCCACCAGACACATACTATATACGACGAGCCCCTTAACCACTCCACCAGACACATACCATATAAGACAAGCCCCTTAACCACTCCACCAGACGCATACCATATAAGATAAGCCACTTAACCACTCCACCAGACACATACTATATACGACAAGCCCCTTAACCACTCCACCAGACACATACCATATAAGATAAGCCCCTTAACCCCTCCACCAGACACATACTATATACGACAAGCCCCTTAACCACTCCACCAGACACATACCATATAAGACAAGCCGCCTAACCACTCCACCAGACACATACCATATAAGACAAACCCCTTAACCACTCCACCAGACACATACCATATAAGACAAACCCCTTAACCACTCCACCAGACACATACCATATAAGACAAACCCCTTAACCACTCCACCAGACGCATACCATATAAGACAAGCCGCCTAACCACTCCACCAGACACATACCATATAAGACAATCCCCTTAACCACTCCACCAGACACATACCATATAAGACAAACCCCTTAACCACTCCACCAGACACATACCATATAAGACAAACCCCTTAACCACTCCACCAGACGCATACCATATAAGACAAGCCCCTTAACCACTCCACCAGACAATACCATATAAGACAAACCCCTTAACTACTCTGCAAGCCTCACGCCCACAAAGCCTAGTCACAGACAATACGTTCAGAAAGACTCATGGAAGAAACACATAAGTTGTCACATTGCTTGGCAGGAACACAATAGCAAAGGACACTGAAATCAAATTAAGCTGTAGAATTTGGCGAACCTTAATAGGCAGGGATTCTCTATCGTTTACAGTTCTTTAACTACCTGAAGCCGATGATAATTCGCAGCGGTCCCCTACTTCCCACGAGGTAGATAAAGTAATAGCACAAACTTTAGGTCTCAGAGAAACAATTTAAAGATCTAGGTTTGGTTCTAGTGAGATAGTGATATAGAGAGAGAGAGGTAGAGAGAGAGAGAGAGAGAGAGAAAGAGAGATATAATGCTATAAAACAAGATATGACAAATCAAGGACGCCAGGTCGTCATGTCGCCTAGACATTTTGCTGGTAGCGCCTCTAACATTTCAGAAACAGTGTCGTATTTACTCGCTCAGTCTCCTCCTTCAGTTTGAAAGGACACACAATTTTATCTTTTTCCGCGTAACATCTCCTTCCATCGACCTTTAATGTCAGAATGCTGGTGTCATATTACACCGCAGCCTGGTCTCGCCACTCAGCCTAAAAAACTGATCTAGATCAATCGATATTTAGTATCCAGCTAATTAATATCTTCTTTGTAGAAACTTAAGTATTTGCAAACTGTTGGAAATTATAAGTACTATGTGCCGAAACGATTGATCGGCTAGAGCAATCGATTATGAACTAGCTTTAATATAATGCAATGTCTGAGTAAATCCGCTTTTTTTATTGCATTGACAGTGATACATTCCATTGACGATGAATAATTGTGTTTATTGTTGTTATTTTTACGTATATAAGATTTTCAGTCCTTGTACGAAATACAGTAATACTTACTTGCCCTGTCATGGACACCAGGTCGGATATCATGTTTCCAATGTTCAGCTTCTTGGATTGGCTTGTCGTTTCTCTTCATGTCATCAATATCGCTTGTTACAAGAAGGTTTGGGCAGACCATCAGGTGGTCTCAGTGTTGTGTTCCTCCACAGTCGCACGTCTCATCATACTTGTATCCCCATCTCTTTAAGTCTTCCCTCATCGTGGTCCACCAGTTCGGAGTCTATTTAGTGATTCCGTGTAGAGTAAGGCAAGTGGTGTCCAGCGCAGGATCCTCCCCCAACTCGACTCAGGACTCAGCGTCAGTTCATCCCAATTTTGGATACACCATTGTCCGGGACTAGTCTACAGGGGCTGTGTTGACTCTAAGAAACGTCTACATTTTAGACTTGTGTACTGCACCTTGTGTCCAACATAGGCTGCCTTGGATCATTTGCTTGTGTCTCTCTTTCGTTGTTTGATGCGACACCGCTCTGTGTCTCAGGTGGTGATACACCGGCTATGGTGCATATATTATGCAGGTTAACGAATCTTGTGTAAAATAAATCGCAGTCCACAATAAAAGAGGAAAATTGATTTGACCTTACGATGCGCAAGACGAATGGGCCATAACTGAAGGAATTTAAACACAGCAAGGCAGTAAACCAAGTGTACTTCAGCAGCAGAACCACAAGGCGTGTACATGCCTACCTAAGGACTCAACCACAAAGAAAGTCCACCAAATTCAAGCATTATAACCCCCCCCCCCCCCATTCACGTTTGTTCCCACGTGATCCCTCCCGTTGTGGACGTCTACGTCACGTGGTGTTGATAAAGACACACTGTTAAATGTTATTATCGTCTACCTATACTTAGGAAGGGATTAGTTTAGTTCTATCAAATATATCATTTGTGTACAGATAACTTCCATTTAGTTATGGGAAACACACGTTTAATATTGTACGTTATAAGTCTGAGCTCAGTGTTGAGCACAACTGAAACAGTTTTAACTTAATGTTCTCCTGTCAGTAAAACATTATAATCTTGTACATATTAAAATATTCAAGAGCTATGAATATAATAATACAGTGTGTTCCCTTAGTTTAAGACGCTCAGTTAACCGCCACAGTCATTATTTCTAATTTGCAATAGGCAGCAAAAAATGAAAGTTCTTGTCGCTGCGCTGAGAAAAGTGCCGCGGTGGGTGGTTGACCGATGTGAGAGTCCATCTTAATCGACTTAAACACTAGAGCGTAATAGACCCACATCATGCTAGGCGCCATCAATGCTGCTCTTAACAAACCACCTAACCATTGCCGGTGTTACACTATGTCACACAGTCCCCTCTTACGACAGCTCTCCGTGGGACAGTGGTACTATTATTGTCCTTGTCATTCACAAAGATCCCGGCGAACCATTCGGAATTCGCGTAATCTTTCTCGGAGTTCCAGGTTTGGAAACCACTGTGATCAACTATCTATAATACATATCGGCACGGTGCTTGATGATGCGTACTTTTCATCTTCACTGTACACACGTACAACTATATGTTCAAAAAAGAAACCATTTCGTCACTTCACGTAAATAGTTTCCCGTTGAGTCGTACCTTGAAGGTAAGTCACAAGTAAATATGTGTTAAACCTCTAGAGTGTTCAAAATAAAGTTGGAAAATGTCCGATTTGAGAGTAGCGTGCCGCTTGTGGACCTGTAGGTATTGGAGAGTATTATCACACAGATTAGTGAACAAACTTGTCTGCCCTTTTCTCTTCCTCATAGACAAACAGCACTAAGCTGAGCACACGTGGGGAATTAGGCGTCTCGGCTGATTTCGTCAGGCCCTTGGATTGACAGAGGACCGTCTGCCCCTCAGGGCTGGTTGGTCAGGAGTTGACATAGCGGGTCTTAGATACAGGCCTTCAACATCCTTCAGCCCATTGACCGTCATCACGGGTTGTTTTAAAGAGGCCACGTCCTGGCAAGGAGGTAAGGTCCTAGACAAATAAAGTTTTTTGGTACTGAATGCTTGAAAAAAGATTTCTTGAAAGAGAGGGACAGAGTGAGAATGTTAGAAAGAGAAAGTAGAAGAGAGAGTTTGTGAAAGAGATAGAGTTGGAGAAATAGATAAGAGTGATCTATAATAGATAAGATGAGAATGATCGAGAGTGGGAGTGAGAGAAAGAGAGCTAAAACAGCCAGCTTATCTTGCATCTTTGTGTTTTCTCATATTGGTTGACTGTCATCTTGCAATTTCCATTTTGATATCTGATAGCATCAAGTTGAACATGATTCATGAATCTCGTATGGATAACTAAAAAGAAGGGGAGGGGAGGGGGGGGGGGACGACGCTGCATAACGAAGCGGTTAGTGATGCAGCCTACAATTCAAACATGTATATGTTCGGATTCAGCAAGACGATGCACATGTGGGCAGTAAACCAATTTGTTTAATACTAGCTGTTATCGGATACACTGGGCCATAAGGTTCAAAAACACAATACAACGCACTCGCCTTATGGATTTAGCCTAGCGAGAGAAAGCAATATGGATAAACACTAGGACTTTTAATTAGCTACAAGCCACGACTTACAGTCTAGCTAATCTACTAGCATATTTCTCAGTTTGATACAGCCAAGGTTATTACATTGTTTGTGTTTGTTATATCCCATCGTATATTTGTTGTATGTTTTTCATATTTTTCCTATTCGCTATATTATTATAGCGTCTTCACTTTCTGCCGTCACTTCTAATTTCTTTATGTGTTCGTGTCATTATTGCATTCTCTGCTGTTTCTATTTCTGTTGTTGCTTCACGTACTCGTACATTCAAGGTCAATGAAGTCCTTCAGTAGATTTAACCGCTGGTTAGGAATACAGTGTTAGAGACTTCAATAGACTAAGCCTCAGCTTTGTGAGGTGGGGTAGCCAGTTTCCTTACTCGCTCTTTTCCTTTCCTAACCGTAAGTCAGGTACTCATTTACAGCTGAGTCAACTGGATAGTAACGGAAGTTAAATACCGCACCTCGGCCGCGAAAAGGAAGTGCTCTACCTATACACTAATCAAATGCTTCATAAAGTAAGTATCTTGTCCTTTGCAGGAAGTCGTTTCTGACATGCGCAACATATTTATCTGTTATTAGTGTCTTGACAGGTGTGCAGTACGGTAGGTTTGCCATTACTTTCAGTACGTGGAGGAACGATCGCACTGATAAAAGTCCTGTGTCTGCCAAACTGGACACGGTGGGATTCGAACCGGGTGCGTTTGTATTGTGAAAATGGACGTTTTCAGCCATAGGCCACGCTGCCTTCAGGCATACGGTAAGAGAAGGAAAGGCAACGAGAAATTGAACTGGCAACTCCATCTCATAAGCTGACTGGGGCCTCACACATTGAAATCTTCAACACTTCATCCCCAACAACAATATCTGCTACGGGACTACCTATACCTTCTATAGAAGCGAGGATTCCAACAGTCACTCTCAACCGAAAAGATATTTTAACCGTCTTTTTCAGCTCTACTCATGGGACTCTTGTTGATCAAACCGTCTTCTTGTGCTCTGCTTGTGGGACTATTTTTTGGCGCTTCACTTATTTCTCTACTCCCCAAAGCGAAGTGCGTTGCACTTTTGTTTTTATTTTGCGCCTGTCGGTCCAGTGTATCTGACTTCAGCATACATTTTATGTAAGGGTCTGCTTTCTCCTGACAGTTTTCTAAGGGTTTGTTTCCCCGGGGTAACGGTCGGTGCTGTGATTTGGGGAGCGAACCCTATAAGTCTGTGAGCTGGATTGTGAGCTGTGTCACTTAACCACTAGCCTACGCTGTCCCTGGTTCAGATGTTTGATAGTGCACGCGATTAGATTTTGTCGTCAAAGGAGAGAAGCGACATTCCACGGTGATTGTCTTTCTCTTGTAAATATGAACTATCGATTCATACTTCATTTCTTGTTGGACTACTTCTGATAACCTCGCATGAACTATCGATTCATACTTCATTTCTTGTTGGACTACTTCTGATAACCTCGCATGAACTATCGATTCATACTTCATTTCTTGTTGGACTACTTCTGATAACCTCGCATGAACTATCGATTCATACTTCATTTCTTGTTGGACTACTTCTGATAACCTCGCATGAACTATCGATTCATACTTCATTTCTTGTTGGACTACTTCTGATAACCTCGCATGAACTATCGATTCATACTTCATTTCTTGTTGGACTACTTCTGATAACCTCGCATGAACTATCGATTCATACTTCATTTCTTGTTGGACTACTTCTGATAACCTCGCATGAACTATCGATTCATACTTCATTTCTTGTTGGACTACTTCTGATAACCTCGCATGAACTATCGATGCATACTTCATTTCTTGTTGGACTACTTCTGATAACCTCGCATGAACTATCGATTCATACTTCATTTCTTGTTGGACTACTTCTGATAACCTCGCATGAACTATCGATTCATACTTCATTTCTTGTTGGACTACTTCTGATAACCTCGCATGAACTATCGATTCATACTTCATTTCTTGTTGGACTACTTCTGATAACCTCGCATGAACTATCGATTCATACTTCATTTCTTGTTGGACTACTTCTGATAACCTCGCATGAACTATCGATTCATACTTCATTTCTTGTTGGACTACTTCTGATAACCTCGCATGAACTATCGATTCATACTTCATTTCTTGTTGGACTACTTCTGATAACCTCGCATGAACTATCGATTCATACTTCATTTCTTGTTGGACTACTTCTGATAACCTCGCATGAACTATCGATTCATACTTCATTTCTTGTTGGACTACTTCTGATAACCTCGCATGAACTATCGATTCATACTTCATTTCTTGTTGGACTACTTCTGATAACCTCGCATGAACTATCGATTCATACTTCATTTCTTGTTGGACTACTTCTGATAACCTCGCATGAACTATCGATTCATACTTCATTTCTTGTTGGACTACTTCTGATAACCTCGCATGAACTATCGATTCATACTTCATTTCTTGTTGGACTACTTCTGATAACCTCGCATGAACTATCGATTCATACTTCATTTCTTGTTGGACTACTTCTTATAACCTCGCATGAACTATCGATGCATACTTCATTTCTTGTTGGACTACTTCTGATAACCTCGCATGAACTATCGATGCATACTTCATTTCTTGTTGGACTACTTCTTATAACCTCGCATGAACTATCGATGCATACTTCATTTCTTGTTGGACTACTTCTGATAACCTCGCATGAACTATCGATGCATACTTCATTTCTTGTTGGACTACTTCTGATAACCTCGCATGAACTATCGATTCATACTTCATTTCTTGTTGGACTACTTCTGATAACCTCGCATGAACTATCGATGCATACTTCATTTCTTGTTGGACTACTTCTGATAACCTCGCATGAACTATCGATTCATACTTCATTTCTTGTTGGACTACTTCTGATAACCTCGCATGAACTATCGATTCATACTTCATTTCTTGTTGGACTACTTCTGATAACCTCGCATGAACTATCGATTCATACTTCATTTCTTGTTGGACTACTTCTGATAACCTCGCATGAACTATCGATGCATACTTCATTTCTTGTTGGACTACTTCTGATAACCTCGCATGAACTATCGATTCATACTTCATTTCTTGTTGGACTACTTCTGATAACCTCGCATGAACTATCGATTCATACTTCATTTCTTGTTGGACTACTTCTGATAACCTCGCATGAACTATCGATTCATACTTCATTTCTTGTTGGACTACTTCTGATAACCTCGCATGAACTATCGATTCATACTTCATTTCTTGTTGGACTACTTCTGATAACCTCGCATGAACTATCGATTCATACTTCATTTCTTGTTGGACTACTTCTGATAACCTCGCATGAACTATCGATTCATACTTCATTTCTTGTTGGACTACTTCTGATAACCTCGCATGAACTATCGATTCATACTTCATTTCTTGTTGGACTACTTCTGATAACCTCGCATGAACTATCGATTCATACTTCATTTCTTGTTGGACTACTTCTGATAACCTCGCATGAACTATCGATTCATACTTCATTTCTTGTTGGACTACTTCTGATAACCTCGCATGAACTATCGATTCATACTTCATTTCTTGTTGGACTACTTCTTATAACCTCGCATGAACTATCGATGCATACTTCATCTCTTGTTGGACTACTTCTTATAACCTCGCATGAACTATCGATGCATACTTCATTTCTTGTTGGACTACTTCTTATAACCTCGCATGAACTATCGATGCATACTTCATCTCTTGTTGGACTACTTCTTATAACCTCGCATGAACTTTCGATGCATACTTCATTTCTTGTTGGACTACTTCTTATAACCTCGCATGAACTGTCGATGCACACTTAATTTCTTGTTCGACTACTTCTTATAACGCCAGTGAAGGTTGTTTTCTTTGACAATGACGAAGTGTCATTTCGAAGTGTCATGTGCACTTGTCGCTTTATCTTGCACATTAATTAAAATAGCTCCTCAAAGGCACAACTTTTCAAACGGCTCTCATATTTACCAATGCCATGTCGGCCAGTGATGTCATCCTATGTGATCTACTCCAACTCTACCGTTAGAATCTCATAGCAGAATCAGGTTCTACGATTGTGAAACTGCAGCGATAAGTAACTCGAGATCCTCATAGATCTTGTCTTTTACTGAATCCAGATGTGTCAGAGTTGGCGTATAGGCACTGGTGATTGCGAATTGCCGTTCTCCCGTTAGAGGATGAAGACACATTGTCATGTGGCCATGGCTGATAGCGTCAGGCAGACAGTTTAATGACTGTCCTATGGTGGCTCAACCTCATCATCGTCGTTCCTGAATGCTCTGCCACTCTAAAGGAAAATGTTTCCAGCACCTTCCACTGAGAGCTTCTTCTCCTCCGATAGTCGTGTATAGTTCATAGCGACTTTGCTTATCTTATATCTAACCAGTTCTCTTGCGACCAGGGCCGTCCTTTCTTCTGGCATGATATACCTCCCTACTGGCATGCGAGTCTTTCCTTATGACATGTCAGTTCTTCTGGCATGTCAGCCCTTCCTTCTGACATATCAGACCTCCTATTTGGCATGTCAGACATCCCTTCACTTACGTTAAGTGGCGGTTGTTGTAGCTTTCCTCACATGCCGAGCCCGAGTGTCCTGATGAAGGTGGACCAGGGTTCTCCAGGCGGTTGTGATATGCTTGGCTTCATTTGCCTGTCCCTCACTACTGCCGGGATCACGTCGATCCCTCGCCTCGTTAGCCAGGCTGTCGTGAAAGCAGTCCGTTTCCATGAAGGACTGCGAGGAAGCCGAGGTGAGGTCTTGGCCAGTACATTTTGTCTGAACCTGACTAACACTAATCAGTATGTTATGCCTGACCAGACATTAGTTTTCCTTCCCATATATATATATATGTGTGTATGTGTGTGTGTATGTGTGTGTGTGCGTGCGTGTGTGCGTCTGTATATATATATATATATATATATACATATATATATATATATATATATATATATATATATATATATATGTATTAAAAACATATTTTTAAATGTTCATCATTGGCTTTTTCCGTCTTGTCAGAGGATATTAATTGTGCTTTGAAAAAAAGGGATGTAACTACAGCTCATAACGATAATGAATATAACTCGTAAGATCAATCCGAGCAGAGAAGCGTCTTCCAAGGCGTGTGCAAGGAAAGTCAGGACCGTTTGCGGCATCCCATGGTGTTGCGTGTTTTCCAAAAGCCTGGGTCATTAGCCTAGACGCAATCGGTATCTCTTTTGTATGTATTCCATGATTAATCCTGCCCCTCCATGTAACATGATTCTTGATGTGCTGTTCCCATGATTCCACATCGATATCTGCATCATGCCTATCCCGTTTGCATACATTCTTGTACCGAAGTAGTTGACGGCCTTTTTCCAAACGGAATTTACCCAAAATAAAATCTTTTGGTATTCTGCCGTCATCCATCCTCTGAATATGTCCCGACCATCGGAGCCTTCGAAAACTGCCTGTTCTCTCCAAAGCGAATGCGTTAGTGACTTGTCTTGCAACCCAACCCCAAGGATTCTGCGCTAGTACCTCATGTGATAGCTGTTTAGCCGCCTCTCCTGGTGCATGTAGGTAGACCATGCCTCACTGCCATAAAGAAGGGTACTAAGGACACAGGCCTGGTAAACAAGTGTTTTTGTTTTAACAGTGAGCTTCTTGTTCTACGCGACCCGTTTTGTTAATCTGCTCATTGTTCTTGCTACCTTGCCTATCCTGATATTGATCTGTTGGTCCAGGGATACGCTATTATTGACTAAAGATCCCAGGTGTGTAAAGTAATCTACTACCTCGAGATTCTCGTCATCAATGGTGCCTTGTTAGCACCGTGAACCATAACTTGTTTTTTTTCTTTTTGCTGATTGTAAATCTAAACTCACAGCAGGCACCAGAAAATGCAGACAGCAAGCTTTGCAGTTCCTCCAGTTCGTAATTGCGACATCATCCGTAAAGAGCCGTTCTCTGATCAGTATATGCAACATGAAACATGCAAATAATACGTGGGATTGGGTGCTTTTATCGTAGACAATAGGCCTTTATATTGGCCGACCTCTGTCTTCACTGTCTCCCGAACTGCCTTATTCGTGATTATATGTATAAGTTGGACATCGCAAGCGATGAGGGCAACACTAGCAGACGGTTTTGTCTGGATGATTTAACTTGCTTTGTGTTTAGATTATAGTGAGGAAAAAAAAGTTCGCTGGTCTTCAACCTTACTCTCTCGTCCTGAGCTACATTGGGCTAGGCGACGACTGTAGGTAACTCAGGAAGCATTCTTTCTAGTCCTACCTCCCTTGAGACCAGGGGTCGCTTGAAACCTATCAAGCTAGATTTCTCTGCGTTTCCATTCATTGCTTTGAAAGACGAGTATCTTACCCCTCGACCTCAGCAACGCCCATATATATAAATTCACAGAGAGGAAAGTTCAACTCCAGGACTACGCTGTCGAAGGCGGAAAGAATGTGAATGGATATAATGTGCTGCTGCGACTGGTCTAGGAAAAATACAGGCATTATACTATTGCTACGAAACCATCAAAGAATCTTAAACGGGCCTATCTCAGCGTATTACGTACTGAAAACCTTATAAAACTACCAACACGGCACGCAACTAAAATAGCTACATCAAATATTAATGGCATCCTGGAAAATGAGCTGAAGGGGACAGAATTTATGGACAAAAATCTCTCAATTTGTTAGCCAGTCTGCCATGAAAACAGGGAGGGCTACGTGGAAGTTGAGTTGAGGGTCTTGGCAAGTATATTTTTAATGATCTGGAGTAACATGTTCGATCAATCTGTTTTACATGATCCGGGCTAACATGTCCGATCAATATGTTTTACATGATCCGGGCTAACATGTCCGATCAATATGTTTTACATGATCCGGGCTAACATGTCCGATCACAATGTTTTACATGATCCGGGCTAACATGTCCGATCAATATGTTTTACATGATCCGGGCTAACATGTCCGATCAATATGTTTTACCTGATCCGGGCTAACATGTCTGATCAGTTTTTTTTACATGATCCGGGCTAACATGTCCGATCAATATGATTTACCTGATCCGGGCTAACATGTCTGATCAGTATGTTTTACATGATCCGGGCTAACATTTCTGATCAGTATGTTTTACCTGATCGGACTAACATGTCTGATCAGTATGTTTTACCTGATCGGACTAACATGTCTGATCAGTATGTTTTACCTGATCCGGGCTAACATGTCTTATCAGTATATTTTGCCTGATCCGGACAAACATGTCTGATTAGTATGTTTTACCTGATCCAGACTAACATGTCTGATTAGTATATTTTACCTGATCCAGACTAACATGTCTGATCAGTATATTTTACCTGATCCAGACTAACATGTCTGATCAGTATGTTTCACCTGACCAAACGCTTCCTCTCAGATCAAAACATCTTACTTCGGGTACAACTCAGATCGAAGATCACACATTTATTGCATATTAATGAAACAAAAAAGAGAACGAAGACATACATCAAGGATTGTATGCACACTGATCTTCGACTACTAGTAATGGCACAAACAATATCGTAGAGGAAAAACTAAAAAATTCATAGCCATCACACATCTTAGAGGAAGCTATTAGAAACGAAAATCGCCATGACATGAAACATTTTGTAGACACCAAATAGTGATGCTGAAGAAATAAACAGTTGATGACGGATACACTCAATAATAAAGGAAGATCAGACATTAAAACATAACAAGGAAAGAAAACAAAATGCTTGGTGGAATGCTGAAGTGAAAGAATCAATACAGACGAAAAAGGAACTGCACAAGGTAAAGCTATTGCCAGATACCCATGAACATTATATTAATTAATTACCAAATATCAACAACACGAAATACTAAACACGTAAACCGAGTTGCTAAGGTAGAATCATGGGACAACAATATGTTGAACAACTAAATTATGTATTTTATAAACGTTAAAGAGATTAACCAATAAAATTATCACAGCAATGAGGTTTAGAGGTCAGAGCGTCACTCCTACTTCAATCATAGTATCAATTGGATATTCAATATTTAATTATCATCAACAATATTGTGCAACAAAGATGCGCCGTAACTGGCTGCGGGTCTACATTGCTCTACTGTTTTAGTTTATTATGGATGCCGCCAGACCAAGGATTTGCCTGGAATTCACACTAGTCGACGATTTACACTTGTGTTCAAGGAAACGTGGTGTTGTTTCCCATTTGGACTGGTTCATTCGTTGGTTTTTGTGATTTCTTCCGTCCGATTATCCTGGTTTGGACATCGGCTATATTAATAGCACTACGCTTAAACCTGTGTCGTATTTCACGGCCTAGTTCACACGGTTGAACCTCACAAGATTAGCTCCCTACGCCTTAGCTGCAAACGTCAGTTTTTGGTCTGTGAAATTTAGACACGGCTAAAATGAACTGAACACAGCCGGGTACAGATGTCCAACTCACTCACACGCGATGTGATGTCCCTACGACCTCTTTCGGTTATGGGAAAGGCACGACTCCCCTCCGCTGCCTTTCTGGATGCCTGTTTACGGGATAGGCTTCGGAAGAAAATCCTGATGAAAAATCTGCATCCTGTGCTATCTCCAGTCGTCTCGATAAATATCTTGCCACTGGCCAAGGGAAGCTCAGGACCAGAGAGTGAGGTTAACGAAGGCGCAGTTCCCTTCTCACTTTAATCCAAATTACCGCGCAAGTCACACATTACAGCGGACACAGCAAGATAAAAGACTGTCTAATCGAATGAACAAAGAGAGTTGTCTTCATCACTTGTGATGGACGAACATCATCATTAACATCGATAGAAGGAATACTTCCAAGAACTTTTCAACACAACAGTCACACAGAGACAATAAGTATTTATCCAAGAATCATCTAGAACTTTGGTATATTGATAAAAAAATTGGAAAGAAATACGTCACCAGGTATGGACGGCAGTTGAAGAAATTCAAGCTCGTGCAAGACATGATGTTAGTGGCTAGAGATAATCTTTACAAAAGCACTGAAAGAAACTAAAATAGCAGACGATTGACGAAAAGCTAAAATAGTACCAATGTTGTCGAAAAAAGTATGTGAAAGAAACGGTGATACATACAGAGGCGTATCACTGCTAAGGTATGCATGAGCAATGCTTGTAAAAATACTTGAACAAAAAGTATGTCTAATTGTTGAATATACAAAGAATAAGGTCAACTATTTAACCTGAGATGAGCGAAACTCAATTTAGATTATGTAACTGCCAAAATTATGGGGCGTTCTGGAGGAGTATGGTGTTACGGGGCAGTTACTGGACAATATAAGATCCATGTACGCGTATAGCGAAGGGACTGTTAGAACACATGTGGGGCAGACAAAACTGGTTTCCAATACAGAGCGGAGTCCGGCAAGGGTGTGTGCTTTCACCCCTACTATTGATCATATACATGGATGAAATTACACGGTGGGCAAATCCATCTGAAGAATCTCTACATGAATTGATCTTTGCAGACGATCAGTGCCTCTTCTACAGGGACCAGACTGATTTACAACGTCACCTGACAAGCCTCGACTCAGCCTGCGTAAAATATGACATGAAGATAAACGGCGACAAGACAGTAACTATGACAATCAATCGCCTACCAATACGTCGCAGCTACCAAACTTGGGGCAAAATACTACAACAGGTGCAGGAGTTTACATATCTAGGAAGTGTCTTTACTGACGACGGCAGGTTTGACAGAGAGGTAGAAACTAGAATCCAAAAAGCAAATAAGATGCAGTACCAATTGGCACCGATACTGAAACACCGAAATGTAGCCATATCCACACAACGGAAGTTAATCGACACCTTGATCATCCCTACGCTGTGTTATCAGTGTCAAACATGGACACTATTAGACAGGCATAGGCGTAAGATTGAGACTTGTGAGATGCGAGGGAACAGAAATGCTGCAGGAAAGACGATTTGGAACAAAATCAGAAACGACGCGCTTAGAAAAATAGTGGGGACTACACCAGTATACCACTATATTGAAGCACAGAGGGTAAAGTGGTTCAGGCATCTGACTAGAATGCATTATGAACAACCAGCAGCGAAATTATATTTCTTGAAGGTGGATGGTCTTCGAGCAAAAGGGCGACCACGACGTCGTTGGATCGAAGGGGTCAAGGAAACTCTCCAAAAGTTCAATATGACAATCACACAAGCCTCCCTCCTAGCGCAAAAAGAAGTCTACGCATACCTCCTCTCTGCGAGGCCGCAAGAGCAGTGGGACAAGAGAAGAAGGATATGTTCGACCGAAAGGTGCAAATATCGCAGTCAAGCTGCAAATTAGCGACACAACGCTGTCCGTTCTCTGGACTACATTCTGCTACTGCAAAGCCCTGTTCAGGACTTGGTTGCGTTCGATTGAGAACGAACGCAGAAGAAGAAGAAGAAGAAGAAGATTATGTAAGGGTTTCAACTGCACTGATGCCTTATTCACCCTGTGGAAATTTAATGACAGAATAATGGAAATAACAATCACTTAAACATAACATTTATTGATCAGCAGGAAGCTTTTGATTGAGTACACTGGAGCACACTTTGTGCTATGTTAGAGGACTATGGAAACTAACAACTGTGGGATCATGTGCTAGCTTTTTACCACATGAATGTCAATGTCATATGAACGATTGATTGATCCACGTGTTGTTTTGAAATAACCACAGGAGTACGACAGGAATGTCTGCGTTCATTAATGCTGTTCACCATTTATATGGTCAAAATAATAACAGAAGCCAGCCAAATTACAACACCAAAAATAGATTCTCAATACATGAACTACTTCTTTGCGACGACCAGAGCCTTATTTGTGAAGATGGAGATAGACTTCAAAATCATATGAATACACAGACCAGCATGTGAAAAATATAATATGGAGATTGGAAAGTCGAAGACAGAAACTATGAAGATTAGCAGGCAACCAGGTAAACTAATTATACGTGTTAAAACTATCGAACTTCAGCTAGCACAAGAAACAGTTCCAATACCTGGTAAGTATTTTTACGGAAAGTGGAAAGCTTGATAGAAAGATTGATACTAGATGTTAGAAAGCCACTGCTGTGACTTATCAATAGTCACCACTGCTTAAACACCCGAATATCAGAAAGCCAACGAAGCAACAACTGGTAAACAGTATATTTGTGCCAACGCTGTGATACCACTATCTAACTTAATTTTTATTCAATGCACAGGAGAGAAAAATTACGCGCGAAATGAATTATCAAAGAGAAGTCATTAGTATCACTGGGAGAAATAACATGAAAAATGTTCACATTAACAGTATGTTGTAGACTACCACTTGTGCTGAACACCAGTCATGTCAGAAAATACCATGGCTTAGTCATCTCATAAGAATGTAGCCGAATAAACTATCACTGCGCGCTTATAACGTTAGAAGATCTGGCAGCAAATCACGATGGGCAGCGCATGAGCTGCAGTGGTCAGCGAGCCATAGCTGACTGCTAGCGTCAGGGCCAGCGAACCAGAGCTGCCAAGACCCTTCTACACCTCCACGCGGTGATCCTGGATAACAGGCTGCAGCAGGGAAGATTGGCTAAGGAGAAGGGATCGAAGAGTGAATGCTAACCCGGTACTAAAAAAATACTTGCTGAAGTCGGATATGTTGGACCGAAAGGTGCAAATATCGCAGTCAAGCTGTAAACTACGACACAACGCATTCCGTTCTCTGGACAACATTCGGCTGCTTAAGCCCTTTCAGGGCATGGTAGCGAGAGATAGAGAACGAACGAAGCCACGCCAAGCCAAATCACGATAAACATCGCTTGACAGATGGTCATATGACAAGAGAAATACAACACCAGCCTGGCAGGTAGGCACACAGATAGATAGATAGTTAGACAGAGAGAGAGAGAGAGAGAGAGAGAGACAGAGAGAGAGAGAGAGAGAGAGAGAGAGAGAGAGAGAGAGAGCATAATAGGGTAAGATGAGAAGCCTGGTCTTTCCGCTGAGTCTATTGTGGGAAATGAGAACGATAGCATGTATAATTGTTTTCACCTGTTGAAAGATTCAGATTAATATCGTGGACTGGTGTTGAGTAACCGGTTGACGGCCATAACCACTGACTGACTCCGCCGGCTAGCTTTACATTGAACAACACCTTACAATGTGCAGAGGACTGGGATAAGGGAGGTGTGTCTGCGATAAGTGGGATGTGTTAGACAATTCTACAGCTTCGTCCCATATATTTTGGTGTTCTTTCTTGATGCTAGGGCGGTTGTCGTCGCGGGCGGTACAAATATATTTGTTCATGTGCTTTTGTTACAGTGGCTGTTGTTGGGAATGCAGTGTTAGTGGTTTCATTGCACTGTCGCCTCTTTTACGAGATGTCACCAGTTTCATTCTTCGTTGCTCTACCTAGTTGTAAGTATTTTTTACAGCTGGGTTGAATGAAGCGTGCCAGATCTGTGCAAGTGTAAAGTGGTAGCTATGTAGCAACTACCCCTGTTAGGGAGGAAATGTTAGGAGGCACAAAATACAAACAACAACAACAACAAAACAACGGCAGTGAGATGCACATATAATAAAAACAAAACAATATGTTTGCTTCACGAGTGGAGAAAAGGGACATCATATGCCTTTCTAATCATAATGGGGATAGCAATTGTATGGTACCGAGAGAAACATGAGCCAGACCACTAAGTTTATGAGGGAAATAGATGTGGTCATTTAAGGACGAAAAACGAAGAACACAAAGCAATAGCCAGCTTATATGTACACTGCAGATTAAAAAACAAGCGTTGTTCGTTAAAGGAACTCAGTACATTTTTTAGCTTGCAAATACATTTTAGCCGTCGAAAAAAATAAAAAATAAATCGCTAACCAAGTACGGTAAACATTTGAAAATGCCAGCGAAAGCTAAATAACAGGAATTAAAAACACACACACGCACGCACGCAACAGCAGCAACAACAACAAATAATGAACACAAATATGTTGATTATTGCAGAAATGAAACATATATGTACAGTTATGTATATATATCTTGAATAAAGTTGACAGCCGTATGTTGAGCCTCAATATTGAAATGAAAATTTAGTGAAAGCTAACTTTTGTTCTTTTAGGGGAGGGGTAATTTTGTGGTGATCTTATAGAGGATACGGCGGCTCTGGATCGGAAGTGTCAGAGGTGACTGACGATGGATGTGCAGATTGCTTCTTGAAATAGGGATGCAATACACTGCTGCACCGATGTCCATCTCCTTTCTTAAAGCATTTCCTTACAACAGGCGATTGACTTGTATAGCACTGAATCAACTTTTGTAGCGTTTAATTTATTTTTGTAGCATTGGATTTATTTGTGTAGCATTGGATTATCTTTTTTAAGCATTGGATTGTCTTTTGTTGCATTGAATTTAATGTTGTAGCATTTAATGTTTCTTATAGGCTTAAATTGACTTTGAAGCACTCAAATGACTTTTGTAGCATACTATTTACTGTTGTAGCATTCAGTTGACTTTTGTAGCATTTAGTTGACTTTTGTAGCATTTAGTTGACTTTTGTAGCATTCCGTTGACTGTTGTGGCATTTAGTTGACTGTTGTAGCATTTAGTTGACTATTGTAGCATTTAGTTGACTTTTGTAGCCTTTAGTAGACTTTTGCAGCATTCAGTTGACTTTTCCAGCATTCAGTTGATTTTTCCAGCATTTAGTTTTTTGCAGCATTTAGTTGACTTTTGTAGCATTCAGTAGGCTTTTGTAACATTCAGTTGACTTTTGTAGCATTCAAATGACTTTTGTAGCATTCAGATGACTTTTACAGTACTTTCAACTGGTTGGTTTACAAATCATGCTTGGAAAATGTTCTTAAAAGCAAATACGCGTTTGTATGGAAATGTTATGATAATAATTGAAAACCTTCGTTTGAGCGAGTTTGCGTAAAACAGGTTTTCATAAAGCTTGTGCTGAATAAATTTCAAGTGAGAAAATACCATGGTTTAGTCATCTCATGAGAATGTAGCACAAGCAACTACCACTGCTCGCTTACAACGCTAGATCTGGCAACAAATCACGATGAAGATTGCTTGACAGGTGGACATATGTCAAGAACAATACAACAACACGAGCCTAAAATAATCAACCCAACACACTGGATCTGTGCAGTCCTTAGGATTTTGTGTGACGAGCAAGTGGACTTATTCGGTTAAATGCCAGCATATGTAGATGAGAAGGCTTAGTAGAGAGTTTGTGAGTCATTTCTTGCATGTGCTTATTGTAAACAATTTCTGGCGAGTGTTTACTTTGAGTAATACCAGATGCTAGGATAAAAGCCTGCATAACAGGCTCATAATATTTACTTTGGACAGTTATGGGATGTTAGAATCAGCAATTGAGAAAAAATAAGTCCTAGAAGTGTTGGCCAAATTTGAAATTCAAATAGCAGATAGCTAAACAAAAACAAAAACAAACAAACACGAGAGTTACATAACCGATATAAGTTATTTTTATTCTTTTACCCGTATTCATATTTTGTTGATAGATAAACTGTCAGAAGACAGACACGGACACCGGCCTGACACACAGGAGATGGCGTACTCCTTACAATCTCCCTTTTCGCGACCCCCGTGCCAAGTCAGCCGAGTACCCGGCTCTCTCCCAAGAGCATTCAGGGATCACGGTCGCCACATCCACTGCTCAAACAGAACACGGCAGTACCCCGTCACCGGTGGTTACGAATCTCTATCGGAACATGTCAGCAGCACCCTCTCCAGTAGCAGTGCTGCCCCCCGATATAAGGGGTCCAATGAGGGTCGCACCATGTAATGTACTGACACTAAACAGAACTGACTATGTCACTACGCTGGCCAGAACACTAGATCGATTCAACATTGCAATCGCCGGTGTCATTGGAATAAGACTAAAGGGCCAAGGCCAACAAGATGTCGAAGACGCACGTCTTCTGCACTCTGATGGCCATCAGCACAGAAATGGCGTGGACTTATTCATAAGACCCCCACTCAAAGACAGTAAAGTATCCTAGCACGCCATTTCGGACAGCCTTCTCCGGGCAAGACTGAAACATAAGCATGGACATCTCACAATAATAGTCGCCTACACCGCTACAGAGGAAGCCAACCCCAGGCAAAAGACGACTTTTATCAGGATCTAGCCAATGCCTCAGCCACAGTTCATCCTCTTGATGAATTCATCCTACTGTTTCAGGTTCCTAACGTAGTGTTTATGAATCGGTCCTGGGCTCGTTTGGCAGTAAAAATGCAAATGACAACTCAAGCAGGTTCCTTGTCATTCTACGCCACCTACAGTCTGAAGATCACCGGCTCATGGTACCGCCACTTAGACATCCACCGTCACACATGAATCTCCAGCGATCGAAGGACTAGGAAGGAACTCGACTCATCCTTTTGAGAAGTCTCGACCGGGTGACTTCCTGTCGTGTATTCCGCGGTGCGGAGGCCCATGCCAACACTGACCATCGCTTACTGATGATCACGTACTCCGTCACCACAAATGCCCCTCCAAAACCTGTGTCGACCCCAAGGTACGATATCCAGCTTCTCGAGGCTAAACCAAGCGCCTCGAGAAATGCTCCGAGAATGTCAGCGGAACCCCTACCTGATGACCCAGAGGCAGCATGGTCAGTCATATAGAACGCCACATGGCAGGCCGCCGAGCTAATCACCGGCATAAGGACCCCAAAGCGTCAGAAATAGCTCTCCCATGCCTCGTATGACATCTTACTCCAAACAGAACTCAGCCAGGCTTCACAATGACCACGCCGAACGATGACCGCTGAAATGCCAATCCCGCGCGGTGGTCAGGGCAGACAAGGAACGTTTTCTAAACGAAATTGCTCATGAAGTCGAAGCTGGTCTCAGATCTCACGACCTCAGACCCGCCTATCAGACACTCCTCCGCCCTGGAGGCAAGCAGAACGAGAAAAAAAAAGCGTAGTGTTCATCGATAAGTCTGACAGCTCCCTGTGCTCGTCGTACGAGGAGGTTAGCGAACAGGTGGAAGGAGCACTATAAGCACGCTCTTAACCACCCACAGGAATCGACATCTATCTTGCTGAATCCCCAGATCCTCCCCCAGATAAAGAAACCAACATCGACCCTTCTACTAAAGCTGAAGTCCTTCCCGCCATCAGGAAACTCAGAGATGGACGAGAGGCTGGCCCGGATCACATCCCACCGGAGCTGTTGAAACGTCATCGGCCCGATCAGCTCTGCCCTCCGTCACTTACTCCTGCAAGTATGGTGGACGGGCGAGGTCCAGGCCGACTGGCGCGATGGAATCGTCATCTCCCTGTACAAAGCTATGCACGACATCCGACGTGTGTGAAGTAATGGCGTGATCTACCTCGAGACAAAAATCAGGATCTACCAGTCCTGCGTTGTTACAGTTCTGCTTCACGACTCCGAAACCTCGACATTTCTGAAACACGACATGTCGAGACTAGAGGCCTTCCACGTGTGCAACCAGTGGCGCATCCTGAGCATCCGCAACATGGAGGTCTCTGCCAATCTCAGAAACACCTTGCCCGGCGCCGAGTTTCTTTGTTCTTCTTCTTCTTCTTCTTTTTCTTCTTCTTCTTCTTCTTCTTCTTCTTCTTCTTACGCTGTCAGACGTCAACCTGTATTTTTTTGAAAAAAGCAGCGGTCATCCTGAGGCTGTCGACACTGCCAAAGAGCTTGTCTAGTGTTGCCACTGGTGATGGCCACATGTGCTTTCTCTGGTCCTCGTATTTCGGGCAGTTCAGCGGTCATTTTTTCGGTACCGCAACTGCATTCGTCAGTGCCACCTATCTTCAGTTTATTGAATAGGTGGTACCTCAGTCTGTTGTGGCCTGTGCGGAGTCTGAAGACCACGACCTGCTCTCTTCTGTTCAATTGGTAATAGGCATCATTTTTCGTGTAGCCAGTATGTTCTGTTTCCCATTTGGCCATGTATCTGGCTCTTTTTGACTCTTCGTAGGTCACACTAGAATCTGGTTATGGTAGTCTTGCACCTTCTTTTGCCAGTCTGTCTGCGTCCTCGTTGCCTTGGATGTTACAATGGGATGGAATCCACTGTACCACTACTCTTTTTGGTGCAGTCCGCTGGCATAGTTGACAGAGTACTGCTATTAAATCATTAAGTTCAGTATTTTTCTGGCTTTTTAGTGCTGTGACTACGCTTAGGGCATCTGTAAACAGGACTATCTGGCTTTCATTTCTTTTGCCTATCAGCATTACTTCTGCTGCAGCGCTCAGTGCCTCTGCCTCGCTCTGAAATTGCTTGAGTATTTTCCAGTTGCCACTGACAGTGTTATTTTTCTACCATTTGGTAGGCTCAGGAATACCCCTGCCCCTCCATTCTGTGTTGTGTTTGTCACAGAACCGTCGGTGTATGCATGGGTCCAGTCCATGCTTGGGTAGTTTTTCGTTATGTACCTCAGGGTTAAGTCTCTTCTTTTTTTTTCAGTCTGGATGTTCTTGTTTCAAATACCTGGTATATTTTCTGCCACCACCGGAAATATATGCTACTTCCAGGTAGGTTTGCGTACAGTACGGATGGGCTTTGGTGTTGTTAATGTGTTTATAGGGCCTTCGTTCATCTTTGCTTTGGCTATTTCTGCAAAGTTTCTCCGCTTTAGTTTCCCATTTCCAAATCTATTTAGTCTCTGGTGCATTGGATGGTCTGTCAGTCTTCTGAGTTTCTCTGCGTGCTGCTGGGCTCTGCAGTCTCTTCTGTCGGTCATGGATTCCAGATTTGTAATCTTTTCAAGTTCTACAATTGACGTTGACTTCATGCCTCCTGTTATAACTCTCATGGCTTGGTATTGAAGTTCGCTAATTTTGTCAAAGTTCGCCTTTGCTGCTGTTGTCCATGCCGCAATGCCATACTCGAGAACTGGTCTCACTCTTCCAGTGTACAGTTTCTTTAGTATACTTTCCTCTGCTCCGTAGCTTGTGCCAGCAAGTTTCTTCATAATTGCCATTCTTTGTCTGGCTCTCATTCGGTTTCTCTCGATCTGACTTTTCCATGTCATGCGCTGATCAAATGTGACTCCCAGGTAGTTTGGGTTATCGTTTGGCCTCAGATATTTGCCGTTAAGACTTAATTTGGCGTTCTGGGGTTTGTTTGACAGCGAGAATATCGTACATGTTGTTTTATCCTCATTTATTTCGACCAGCCCTGAGTTCGCACACTCTGCCAGCGATGTCGATCATGTTGTACGGCTGGACCAGGGAACCCCGGTACACAAGATACTACACAAGTCGTTCCTCAGCACCAAAAGACTCCCCGCGACTGGCTGGAGGCGCACAAGAGGTCGTCCCCGTACCGTATGGCTCCAGCAGATATCAACCTCCACTTCCTCCCTGGGCGAGGCCTGAAACTAGGCCACAGCTGTGGGTCATGGATGTGGGCGACGGACGCAAAGGCTCTCAGACGCCTAAGTGAACATTATTATTATTTTAAACTGTTGATGATTTTAGCGAGCGTTGGCAGACATGTATATTTATTTGAGTTAGTCGGCACAATCCGTCAGGCTGCCATTGAAACAAAGGTCTGCAATCCATCTATATTTTTGAGCACCGTTCGTGAAACTCCATTTGTATAAGCTTATCCCACTGCGCTATCCTATACAACTACCATATCCTATTGAACTATCCTATTGAACTATCCTATCCCACTACCCTGCGATATCCCACTGCCCTATACTATTGAACTACCATATCCCACAGCCCTATCCTATTGAACTACCATATCACACTGCCCTATCCTTTTGAACTATCCTATCCCACTACACTACGATATCCCACTGTCCTATCCTATTGAACTACCCTATCCCACTGCCCTATCTTATTGAACTACCCTATCCCACTGCCCTATCTTATTGAACTACCCTATCCCACTGCCCTATCCTATCCCACTACCCTATCTTATCCCACTACCCTACCATATCCCACTGCCCTATCGTATTGAACTACCATACCCCACTCTCCTATCTTATCTCACTCTCCTATCTTATCTCACTCTCCTATCTTATCTCACTCCCCTATCTTATCTCACTCCCCTATCTTATCTCACTCTCCTATCTTATCTCACTCCCCTATCGTATCTCACTCCACTATCTTATCTCACTCCCCTATCTTATCTCACTCCCCTATCTTATCTCACTCCTCTATCTTATCCCACTACCTTATTCTATTCCACCGCCTTATTCTATCCCACCGCCTTATTCTATCCCACCGCCTTATTCTATCCCACTTATCATAACAATAAAGTTCGCCTAGGCAACTGAGGCCCGTTGCGTCGGTCAGACGTCACCACGACCAGTCAAAACGGCGCTCTGCCAGACCTCGTCTACAGAATTCCCCAGTGGCGAGAACAGTGGGAGCGATGTCGCTTCCAGACTGGGCAATGGGGGTGTCGTCCACCGATTCCCGTGGGCTCATCAGAGGGAGCCGGGTACTCTTCTGCCTTGGTATAGGGGCCGCAAGGAGGGAGTGTTTGAGTTCCTCTTCTCCTAAGTGTCGATCCAGTGTCAGAGTCCGTCGTCTGCGGTTCTCGAGCTCCACCTATACACCCTCAGAATGTTCTCTTTCGACGACCCGATGAAATTCATTCTCCGTTTAGAATACAGAGAAATGAGAGGGTGCCTATTGTCTCCGGTTGGGGGGGGGGGGGGAAGTGAAAATTGACACCAAGCTGTGAAGAAGATCCCTTGTATATCGCATCTTTTCTTTGCCTGACGCTGGGAGCAGCCAAGCGGAACGAGTATTGACATGTAGGCCTCGATTTCTGCATCTGGGAGCTGAGCGATATTGAACCAAAAATGGCCATATATTTTTACCAGACGATGCAAAGACCGCGAAAAGAATGCAATGTAACTTGCGAAATACACAACTCAGATGAATAAAGACACTCTCACGGTAAAACAGCTCTGCAGGACAACGATCAGTGCAAATATTAATCCGTTCAGAAACTTGAGAACATCCGAAACAGACACAAGCACCGGAGCTAATCGTGAGCGCAGCTCAAACTTCTGCCCTATCCTATCTCACCACCCTATCCCACTGCCCTATCCTGTCCCACTGCACTGTTCATGAAATGTTTTACCTTACTTTTACCGTCTCTTGGGAACATGAGCTGATGTAGACCTTAATGTCGGTACTTAATTGACTTGTCTGAATCGTTATAGTTCCCCGTGGGCCATAAGGTTACACGGATTATCTATTTGGATTTTTCTTTTGGGTCGTCTTCTTAAGCTGTGCTTGTGAGACTACATATGCACTGACATCGTCCACATTCGTCGCTAAGTCTCTTTAGCATCTTACTAATCTCTTCCCCAGAGCCTATTACCCGCCATGTATTCTATTTATATCATCCAGATCCGAATGTCTTGAATGGGTTTGAACTTCTCGTTGGCTACAGCTGCGTTACTGGTTCTATGACAAACAAATAAAAAAACATAACATAAAACAGCTGCATTTGTCTGCACGGAGGCAGCTGCTCACGCTTCGTGATCGGTTGGGATCATATACTTTGAATACGTTAACCTTGCCTATATCAGTGTCATCAGACGAACGCTCGTTCAGCCAAATGAAGCTGATTAAGCGATACATGAGATCTTTGAAGTCCCATATAGAAATGATAAATCTCTATTCCGCTACGATATTGCCTCTCGGAATGGCATCAACAAAGATAGTACATGTTTTTTTCTGCTACCTCACAATCGAGAAGGAGGAAACATTTGCATATAGATTGAATGTGTATGTAGTCACTTAGCAGGCGCTGCCGTCCGAGATGAACTGGTGTAATCTTCCTCTCCGCTTTTATATCAGGTACCATGACCCGTTCCCGTCCTTTGCTGCTTCACTTTCCCATACATTAAGTCTGGTACCCATTTAACGCTTGGTGAACTGAATCCAGATTTGAGATAAAGCCAATAAAGCATTCGCCGCGAGAAAACACCTCTCTAACCACTCAGGCGCCTAATCTGCATGGAATCTTCCTAAATTTACCATCACTTTACTGTGGTCAAACCCACCTCAGAGTTGTTGCACACCCAATGTCCTGGGTAACAGACTTAGATTATCAATCCGCGCCCTCTTTCTCGTGGCAACCACCGCAGAAATGTAGTTTTTCAGAAGAATTTTAACTTCTTTGGAAGGGATGACGGTGGCGGAAGCGGAGGGGAGTGTCAACGATAATGAATATAACCATCCAGGTTAAAGAATAAACTTTATCCTTGGGAAAGAAGCCTGTAACGGACCACCAGGTATATGATGGGAATCATGGGAGCTCATGACCAGCAGAGTGAAATGAATACATATTGCGTGCCTGTGTGTGTATGCGTGCGCGCACTTTTTTTATTCCTGTTGAAAAATGCCATTTAGAAGAGCTTGGAAGGTATTGAAAATCCGTTAGATAATGAGATAGTAATAATATATGAACAAATGTCTAGAACAGATTTGATCGAAAACACCAGGATTATAATACTTGATTGTCAGTGGTAATCTACATGAGAAAATACAGAATTACAAGAGCCATGAACAGCGAGAGATATACCGAGTGTCTCTGCTGCTCTCTTCTTCCTATTCGCTTTGCAATGTCAAATAACCCCATGGGATGGAAGATGCAGCTGTGAATGAGCTGACAGCAGCTATCGAATCATAGCTGCCTGTTAGCATCAAGGAGCTGTGAATCATAGCTGACCAAGACCATATTCTGCGTTAAGTGGCAGCCCTAGAAATAGACTGCACCCATGCATCCTCACCTAGAGAATAGGGATTGAAGAGTGAAGACATTCCCGAACCCCAAAATGAAGTCCTGAAACCGGATGTGTCGAGCTTAAAGGCGCAGAAATTGCAGCCTCGATGTTAGCGTCGTCAGGAAAAACGCCAATAAGTAGGGCACGAACTAACGACATGTATGTTTCCATGATTGTCTGTCTCATGCCTCACTTGTTATCGTACATGTATTTCCTTATGTTGGTTGGGGAGAGCCATGCATCCTACTTCTCTTGGAGCCGAAAGCCACAAAAACGTGCTCTTTGTTTTCACCTCACCAGGCCGATCGATTTGACCTTTATTAAACAGATATCAGGGGGACGGCGTGGCCTAGTGGTTAAGTGGCACGGCTCACAACCAGAAGGTGCTGGGTTCGATCCCCATCACAGCACCGGCCGTTACCCCGGGGAAGCAAACCCTTAGAAAATGCAGGAGGAAGCAGACCCTTACATAAAATGCATGCTGAAGTCGGATGCACTGGGCCGACAGGCGCAAAATAAAAACCACAGTGTAACGCACACACGCCTTGGGGAATAGATAAATAAGGCGAACGCAAAAAAAAAAACAAAAAAAAAACAACAGATATCAGTGTCCTGATCGTCGCACTTTGAATGTTGCCATTGGATCTATTCAGGATCAAGATGCTGAGCTATCCATGAGCTGTAGTGGTCAGCGACCCATAATGTTTGTCCATCACATGTGATGCAGACCACTCTCTTTGTTCAGCCGTGTGGACAGTCTCTTCTCTTGAAATGGGTGGCTTGCGCGTTTATTTGGATTAAAGTGAGGAAGAAACTGCGCCTTTGGTTACCTTTGGTCAGTGATAAGGCATTATCGAGAGGACCGGAGATAACACACGATGCAGATTTTTTCTCAGGGTTTACTCCCGAAGCCTTTCCCGTAAACAGGTATTTGTCTTTCTCATAACCGCAAGAGAACCTTGGAACATCACTTAACGTGTGAGTGATGTGTTGGGTATCTGTCCCGGGTGACGTTGGCTAGTTCATTATAGTCTCGTGTCTACATTTCACAGTCGCACCAACACCGACGCTGTCTGCAGCTAGGACGAATGACGCCAATCTCATGAAAAAACGACACAGGTTTAAGTGTAGTGGTAATTCAAATAACCGATGTTCAGGCCAAAATAATTTGAGGGAAGAAAAAAAAAAAATGAACGAATTCACTAGTCCGTGAACACAAGTGTAAGCCGTCGACTAGTGTGAATTCCAGGCAAATCCGTGGTCAGACGGCATCCACAAGGAACTAAAACATCAGATCAATGTTAGACCGCAGCCGGTACGGCGACACCTTTGCTGCTCTCCTCTCAGCGACTCATGACTGATTGCTAGCCGCAGGGCCAGCAACGCAGAGCTATGAAGACCCTCCCCCTCTCCGCATGATGAACCTGAATAACATGCAGCAACAGAGCATACTGGCTAATGAGAAAATATCGAAGTGGGAATTCTAACACAATACCCAAAAATGGCATCCTGTAGTCGCATGTGTCGGACCTAAAGGTGCAAATATGGTATTCAAGCTGTAAGTTGTGACACAAGGTATGCCGTTCTCAAGACTACACCCTGCTACTCGCAAAACCTTTTGTAGGGTTTGATAGCGGGAGTTTGAGAACGAACAAAGACGAAGAGGAATCTGTTCAAGGTGCTTCTGCTCCATCAGTCTGTGCATGTTCTTTGTGTCTTTGAGGCTGATTTGTATCATTGCTTTTATTTCTTGATATGTTGTCCTGTCTGTAGTTTGGGCTTAGCTTCGCCCTCTTATTCTCCTCTCTTTTCCTTTTCTTTTCAGTCCATGAATCTGACTTTGACAGTCATCAATTGTTGTCTGTGCGCTTCATTCTGTTGACTCTATAGATGATATTAGTGAGGAGTACGCTGTGCGCTTCATTCTGTTGACTCTATAGATGATATTAGTGAGAAGTACTCTGTGCGCTTCATTCTGTTGACTCTATAGATGATATTAGTAAGGAGTACGCTGTGCGCTTCATTCTGTTGACTCTATAGATGATATTAGTGAGAAGTACTCTGTGCGCTTCATTCTGTTGACTCTATAGATGATATTAGTGAGGAGTACTCTGTGCGCTTCATTCTGTTGACTTTATAGATGATATTAGTGAGAAGTACTCTGTGCGCTTCATTCTGTTGACTCTATAGATGATATTAGTGAGGAGTACTCTGTGCGCTTCATTATGTTGACTTTATAGATGATATTAGTGAGAAGTACTCTGTGCGCTTCATTCTGTTGACTTTATAGATGATATTAGTGAGAAGTACTCTGTGCGCTTCATTTGTTTGTAGACATCCTTTATAAGTGACTGGGACTCTGTGAGGACAACCGTCTTGCCTCTGGCGTGCTCTTTGTTGTTCAGAGATTAACATTGATCAGGCTGGAATTTTTTTTTCCTAATGTTTTTGTTATTGGAGCGCGGGAAATAGTTGTATACGCTCAATCCGGCCCGCATTTCCGTTCTATCTGTCTCCTTTCTACCTCCTCCTCCACCGCCACTCCCAAGTGTGAGTAATATTTGTGTTAGGAGACATGTATTCCTGCATGAAATATTCATATCTGTGTACCAACTTCTGTTTTTGATCTCAAAGATTGCGAATTCACTGCCGCTCATTTGAGTCGCGTGTTGGACCCGGGGATGGGGAGAGCAAACACGCTTGGCTGACGTTATCCATATGGTACCTATTATCGCGATGGACTTCGCAAACAGATGTCATAATACGGTCATCGTCTGCTGCAGTTCTTTCACTCCTGATTCTGGAGGCTCATTGTCTCTCCTTTGTTTTGTTATGTCTCGTTACTCGTCTTTATAAACCGACTGCTAATTATGTGCTAAATATCATATGAGTGAAATAGACGAAGAGTGTGTGTGTGTTTGTGTGTGTGTGTATGTGTGTGAGAGAGAGAGAGAGAGAGAGAGAGGGGAAGATATCTAGAGAGAAATGAGATAAATATAGAGGAGAGTGAAAGAAGATGAGAAAAGATGCGATAATGGAGTAGACGGACAGAAGACGAGAAGGAAAGAGACAGAAAAGGGAGTTATTGAGATAAATAGGAGAGATAATCAGGGAAGGAGGACAGAGGCACTGGGAGAGACAGATACTGTTAAACAGCAGTGCGGAGGAGGAGATATACAGGAAGGAAGCTATCAAATGATAGACTTCAATGTAGGGAGTGATATACCCAATGATAGATACGGGGAGGGAGAGAAAGACCAAGACAGAAGTGCGTGGAGTGGTGAGGAAAATGGATGTACAGCAATGTATACGGATATAAAGACAAACAATACAAATAGTAAGACAATGACAGCTATTGGAGATGGGTAAGGATAGGTCGGAGAGTGGAGATAGGTAAGGATAGGTCGGAGAGTGGAGATAGGTAAGGATAGGTCGGAGAGTGGAGATAGGTAAGGATAGGTCGGAGAGTGGAGATAGGTGAGAATAGGTCGGAGAGTGGAGATAGGTGAGAATAGGTCGGAGAGTGGAGATAGGTAAGGTTAGGTCAGAGAGTGGAGATAGGTGAGAATAGGTCGGAGAGTGGAGATACGTAAGGTTAGGTCAGAGAGTGGAGATAGGTGAGAATAGGTCGGAGAGTGGAGATACGTAAGGTTAGGTCAGAGAGTGGAGATAGGTGAGAATAGGTCGTAGAGTGGAGATACGTAAGGATAGGTCAGAGAGTGGAGATAGGTGAGAATAGGTCGGAGAGTGGAGATACGTAAGGATAGGTCAGAGATTGGAGATAGGTAAGGTTAGGAAGAGAGTGGAGATAGGTAAGGTTAGGACGAGAGTGGTGATAGGTAAGGATAGGTCAGAGAGTGGAGATAGGTAAGGATAGGTCGGAGAGTGGAGATACGTAAGGTTAGGTCAGAGAGTGGAGATAGGTGAGAATAGGTCGTAGAGTGGAGATACGTAAGGATAGGTCAGAGAGTGGAGATAGGTGAGAATAGGTCGGAGAGTGGAGATACGTAAGGATAGGTCAGAGATTGGAGATAGGTAAGGTTAGGAAGAGAGTGGAGATAGGTAAGGTTAGGACGAGAGTGGTGATAGGTAAGGATAGGTCAGAGAGTGGAGATAGGTAAGGATATGTCGGAGAGTGGAGATACGTAAGGTTAGGTCAGAGAGTGGAGATAGGTGAGAATAGGTCGGAGAGTGGAGATACGTAAGGATAGGTCAGAGAGTGCAAATAGGTAAGGTTAGGAAGAGAGTGGAGATAGGTAAGGATAGGTCGGAGAGTGGGGATAGGTAAGGATAGGTCGGAGAGTGCAGATAGGTAAGGTTAGGACGAGAGTGGAGAAAGGTAGGAGAGGGGAGATAGGTATGGATAACTAGGAGAGTAGAGATAGGTAAAGATAGGTAGGGGAGGAGAGATAGTTGAGGATAGGTAGGAAAGGGGAGATAGATAAGGATATGTAGGAGAGGGAGATAGGTAGAAGAGGTGAGATACTTGAGGATAGGTAGGAGAGGGGAGATAGATAATGATAGGTATGCGAGTGGAGATGGGTAGGAGAGTGGAGATGGGTAGGAGAGTGGAGATATGATGGATATAGGAGATAGGTAAGGATAAGTATGAGAGTTAGATAATGATGACGTCGATGTGGAAGAGGAGTTAGATTATTCGGCTAAATTGACGGGGGGAAATACAGATACCTGGACAGTTGGCTCAATCTCTTAATTCCTGCCTGTCTTGCAGTGAGGCGTATTTCCTTCATTTTATATCGTCTGGTGTATTTGTGTTCTTGGTTCTTGCTACTCAGTTGTCTTTCCTATTTTGGTGCTTCGTTTGCTGGGGGGAAGCAGTCTTTAGTGGTTCACTGCCCATTCATTCATCGGGGCCTGTTGTGGTACGTACATGTCTGCCCATAAGACTGGTGTACATACATGTCTGCCATTTAAACTGGTGTATGTACATGTCTGCCCATGTCTGCTCTTAAGACTGGTGTACGTACATGTCTGACCATGTCTGCTCTTAAGACTGGTGTACGTACATTTCTGCACATGTCTGCTCTTAAGACTAGTGTACGTATTTGTCTGCCCATGCCTGCCCTTAAGACTGGTGTACGTACATGTCTACACTTAAGACTGATGTACGCACATGCCTGCCATTAAGACTGGTGTACGTACATGTCTGCCCATGCTTGCCTTTAAGACTGGTGTACGTACATGCCTGCCCTTAAGACTGGTGTACGTACATGTCTGCTCATACCTGCCCTTAAGACTGGTGTACGTACATGTCTGCTCATGCCTGCCTTTAAGACTGGTGTACGTACATGTCTGCTCATGCCTGCCCTTAAGACTGGTGTACGTACATGTCTGCTCATGCCTGCATTTAAGACTGGTGGTATGTACATGTCTGCTCATGCCTGCCTTTAAGACTGGTTTACGTACATGTCTGCTCATGCCTGCATTTAAGACTGGTGGTATGTACATGTCTGCTCGTGCCTGCCTTTAAGACTGGTTTACGCACATGTCTGTTCATGTCTGCCTTTAAGACTGTTGTTATGGGTACATGTCTGTCCATGTCTGACCTTAAAACGTGTGTGCGTTCACGTCGAGATTGACTTATCACTATTGATCTAAGTACTTGTATTGAGTATGTTAATCTACACGATGTTTCATTGGTGGTTATTGCTGTTAGCTGCTTGCCCTGAGTTCTTGACCAAGGTTCTGTTTTGTGGTGGCTCTTGTTTGATCACCAAAGTGTACTTTGAAGGTTGGACCTAGCTCCTCCTAACGACTGTAGTGCAACGCGAGGATCTTCAGTACGCTCAGCAGTATAGGGACAATTAGTGTCGATCCCCAAACTCCTAAAACACATCCTGTTATCGGGAGCAATAAGTGGAAATAAGTTCGGGTTTGCTCGCCTTGCTGTCCGTACACAGAACCGAGTCCCTTTCTCCCATTTAGGTAACCCACTAGAGAGAAGACAGCCGACGGCCGATGTGATCTTTCTCCCGTATTTAAAGCTGACCCGAGAGCAGACAGCCATCTGCATGCCAACGTGATGTCCAACAAACCGATTATGTCAGACTTATTGGCTGCTTCATTTTCCGTTAATGTACTACCGTAAAATCGACTGGCCACAGCTGACTAGTACTCCTGTCTCACGGGACAGAAGGAAACTAACTCAGACTGAGAACACTCGCTCTGGGACTCAACGAACTTTGAAAGCTCGACTTAAAATGACGCTTTTCTCACTTTTGGTTCTCGTGAGATTTAAGATTTGATCAGTTTAAAATGTGTTAATTAGAATAGATAGACAGTGAACGCCGCACGCAAGCTTGTCCCACTTCGCCACGTCAGTCATACATGTTGAGAGATCACGTTTTTTAGTCATGTGTTCGCCTATCTTAATTTTGCTGGCCAAATATCATCATCAACAAAGGGTTGCTTGCCCAGAGCAAACCAGAATTTATGCCTAGAGCAAGCAAGATACCATCACCAGAAACGCCATGGTACAATCACCAGAAGCGTCATGGTACAATAACCAGAACCACCACTATACAATCACTAGATCCACCATGATACCGTCACCAGAACCGCCTTGATACCATCAACAGAATCGCAATGATACCATCACCCGAACCTGAATCATACCATCACCCGAACCGCCATGATACAATCACCAGAACTGCCATGATACCATCACCCGAACCGCATGATACCATCACCCGAACCGCCATGATACAATCACATTCTCTCTCTCTACCCATCCTCGGTATCAACCGGAACGACTTGATTTCTAGCAGTGAAGTAACTCGGCGTTCTAATCTTGCAGGCATTGCCTCGACGATTGATCGCCGTCGCCTATCTCTCTTCGGTGACATTTCCCGCCTCCAACAGAAATTCCCGGCTGTGGGGAGCGATGAACGAGAAGAGGCCTTGCTCATTCTGGAGATGTGCTCGTGCCCCTCCCCCCTCGCTACTCCTGGTTTAAACAGATTTACCCCCCACCCCCACAGAACTGCAGGTCTCCTGGCACGTGGCAATCAGACGTGGTCATGGACATAGTCATTCGATGTGACAAACCCTGGTCGCCTAAGCGTACTTTTGTATTGTATTGTCAATGCCCACGCCGTTTAATAAATGTTGAAGTCCCCACACAGTTAAGTCGCTAACACTTCATCACCGACATCATTTACTGATGAAAGTCTTTCCTTGCCTTTAATTATGGAAAGCAACAATAGCACCGCCTAGAATAACGTTGGATTGGACAGTTGAAATCTTGGGCATTTATCGTTGTACTTCATGGAGAATTTAACTGATAAGAATGAAACAGATAATAATGAAACAGATAACAACGAAACTGACGTTTTTCTGTAACATAAGTTGTAGTTGATATCCCCTCTACAGTTCTGAAACGGTTCTCTTATTGATAACAGAATCATTCTTAAAAGCCCTAAAATGTCAGCCAATGAAATCTCATATTTTATACTGGTTTTTAAATGTTATGACAACTCTTCTCAGGTTATATATTCACATGTCTTTGAGCAGTTTTTCCAGTTTACATTTCATTTTGCGTGTCCAGTTTCACAAAAATGAAGTTATTATTAATCTCTTATCTATCCTCTCTCTCTCTCTCTCTCTCTCTCTCTCTCTCTCTCTCAATCTCTCTCTCTCTCTCTCTCATATATATATATATATATATATATATATATATATATATATATATATATATCTCACTCACTCTTTCTGTCATTCTATGTGTGTGTGCGCGAGTATAACAAATGGTTGTATATTTTACGTTCAAAGATATGTGATGTGCTCTCAATGTCCTATTCATTATCTCAACTTGTCACATTCCTTCATCGTCTAATTAGCTAAACTTGTCATATTATATGAAATATCCCAGAGCAAACCATATTGATGTCCCTACAGATAGGCATACAGACATTAGTGAAGAACAAAAGAGCCACGACAACATCAATATGGCACCTGAGGAGCACATGATGGCAAAACTAACAATGAATGAAATGGAAGAGGCCATGAGAACTTTAAAGAAAAAGAAATCGCCCGGAAAAGATGGGGTAACAAACGAAATGCTGATGGGGCGGGGCCAAATAGCAAAGAGGAAGTTACTATCAGTCCTGAACCAAAGCTGGAAACGGGGAATTGTATCGCAGGCATGGAAAGATGCTGTAATTATACCAGTACCAAAGACAGAAAAAGATAGAGCAGATCCAAATGGATACAGGCCTATCAGTCTACAAAGCTGTGTAGGCAAACTGATGGAGCGTATGATAAACACCAGACTGATGGGGCATCTCGAAAAAGACCACATACTAATTCCATAGCAAGCAGGCTTTAGACAGCACAGATTCACTGAGGACCAGATCACTCTCATAGCCCAGGAAATAGAGGATGCTTACCAGGAGAAAAAGCATACAGTAGCGGTTTGGGTGGATTTAGAGAAGGTATTTGACAAGGTGTGAAAAGATGCACTTAAAGTCAAGCTACGAAGAAGTGAAGTTTGTGGGAAAATGTATAGATGGATCAGCCACTACTTCAAAAACAGAACAGCCAGAGTTCAAGTACAAGGGCAGATGAGCAAAAATGTGACACTTTAGCAGGGAGAACCCAAAGGGGGAGTACTGTCGCCCATACTTTTCCTGGTGTATATAAACAACATCACAGAGAATATACCAAGAAGAGTCCACAGCTCCATGTCTGCAGACGATCTGGCTATGTGGACCTCTGAAAAAAAAACTGTCCATAGCAAGACATCGGATGCAGCAGGCCCTAACATCGCTGGAGGAGTGGGCGAACTCATGGATGGTCAAAATAAATGAGAAAAAACAACATGTACGATATTCTCGCTTTCAAGCAAACCACAGAACACCAAAATAAGTCTTAACGGCAAATATCTGCGGCCAAACGATAACCCAAACTACCTAGGAGTCACATTTGATCGGCGAATGACATGGAAAAGTCAGATCGAGAGAAACCGAATGAGAGCCAGACAAAGAATGGCAATCATGAGGAAACTTGCTGCCACAAGCTGGGGAGCAGATGGAAGTATATTAAGAAACTGTACACTGGAAAAGTGAGACCAGTTCTCAAGTATGGCATTGCGGCATGGACAACAGCAGCAAAGGCGAACTTTGACAAAATTAGCGAACTTTAAAACCAAGCCATGAGAGTTATAACAGGAGGCATGAAGTCAACGCCAATTGCAGAACTTGAAAAGATTACAAATCTGGAATCCATGACCGATAGAAGAGACTGTAGAGCCCAGCAGCAAGCAGAAAAACTCAGAAGACTGACACACCATCCAATGCACCAGAGACTAAATAGATTTGGAAATGGGAAACTAAAGCGGAGAAACTTTGCAGAAATAGCCAAAGCAAAGATGAACGAAGACCCTATAAACACATTAACAACACCAAATCCCATACCTACTGTGCGCAAAAATATACCAGGTATTGGAAACAGGAACAGCCAGACTGAAAAAAGAAAGAAGAGACATAACCCTGAGGTACATAACGAAAAACTACCCAAGCATGGACTGGACCCATGCATACACCGACGGTTCTGTAACAAACACAACACAGAATGGAGGGGCAGGGGTATTCCTGAGCCTACCAAATGGTAGAAAAATAACACTGTCAGTGGCAACTGGAAAACACTAAAGCAATTTCAGAGCGGAGGCAGAGGCACTGAGGGCTGCAGCAGAAGCAATGCTGACAGGCAAAAGAAATGAAAGCCAGATAGTCCTGTTTACAGATGCCCTGGCCGTAGTCACAGCACTAAAAAGCCAGAAAAATACTGAACTTAATGATTTAAGAGCAGTACTCTGTCAACTATGCCAGCAGATCGCACCAAAAAGAGTAGTGGTACAGTGGGTTCCATCCCATTGTAACATTAAAGTCAACTAGGAGGCAGACAGACTGGCAAAAGAAGGTGCTAGACTACCACAACTAGATTCTAGTGTGACCTACGAAGAGTCAAAAAGGCTCATTAGAGCCAGATACATGGCCAAATGGGAAACAGAACATACTGGCTACACAAAAAATGATGCCTTTTACCAATTGAACAGAAGAGAGCAGGTCGTGGTCTTCAGACTCCGCACAGGCCACAACAGACTGAGGTACCATCTATTCAATAAACTGAAGATAGGTGGCACCGACGAATGCAGTTGTGATACCGGAAAAATGACCGCTGAACATTTGCTGTAAAACTGCCCGAAATACGAGGACCAGAGAAAGCACATGTGGCCATCACCAGTGGCAACACTAGACAAGCTCTATGGCAGCGTCGACAGCCTCAGGATGACCGCTGTTTATTTATAAAAAAATACAGGTTGACGTCTAACAGCGTACGAAGAAGAAGAAGATGTTGCATACTTTAGTGTTTAAATTATCTAAACTTGTCAATTCTCTATTTATATTATTATCTAAACGTGTCACATTCTCTATCTATATTATTATATAAACGTGTTACAATTACTTAGTTTCCATATAAATAAATGTCATTTTATCTCAACATCTGATTATCTGAAGGTATCAAGATCTGTCTGTTTTTAATGACCTTAAACGTGTAGCACTCTCTCCTTGTTTAATTATCTAAACTTGTCAAAATAGCCTAGTTTATACTTACCTAAACTTGTCACACACTTTATTGCAATACCTAACTTGGAAAATATGTACATTCTCTAAAGTATCTTATTTTCTAAACTTGTCACCTTATTTTAATATCTGAAAGTCTAAACTTGTCACCTGCTCCCAGAGTTAAATTGTCGCCATTTTATACACTCCACCAAAGCCAATATGTATATTCTTGTAACACTCTCCCAAAGCCAATGTGTATATTCTTGTCACAAACTCCCTAAACCAATGTATATATTCTTGCCACATTCTCCTGAAGTAAATATGTATATTCAAATCAAACACTCTCCAAAAGCCAATGTGTATATTCTTGTCACACTCTCCCAAAGCTAATATTTATATTCTTGTCTAACTCCACCATAGTCAATATGTATTTTCTTGTCTAACTCCAACATAGTCAAATTGTATTTTCTTGTCTAACTCCACCATAGTCAATATGTATTTTCTTGTTCAACTCCACCATAGTCAATATGTATTTTCTTGTCACTCTCCCCAAGTCTCTGATAACCTTGACGTAACATCACGCTGCAGTCTCTCCTCTATCACATGACGTATTTGCTTATTAAATATTGATACACCAGTGCATCCTTCTTGTTGTTAAAGGCACGGCTTGTTTGTTATTCAATTGATTGATATACTTGTGTAATCTGTCACATGCTTAGACGTACACATGCCATTGGTTATCTGCGTCTGTGACGATTTTCTTTCTTGGAATTGGAGTATTTAGTTGTCTAGCATCTGAGTAGCAGGGAACTTACAGAGCTTACTTCTGGCAGTCAAGTTGCTTGGTTCAATCGCGGGTCTCAACACTCTCCTGTCTATCCACTTGTAAATATGTTCCTAAATCACTATAGACATACTAAGACTTAGTAAATAATACACCAGACCAAATAGGGAACATGTGTATACGCATGTTGTTGTTGTTAGACCTGCTGGTGGTCAGTTGACTTATGTCAATGACGTTTGTTTGGTAGCAGGTTACAGTGGCTCTACTTATATCTCGAGGTCTACTGAAGGCCCTCCTCACTACAGTGTAGTGCGAAGCTCCCCATTAAGCTTACCACGGTGGGGATTACAGTGTGGCTCCCCACTTCTTTGGCCAGACTGCTGTGATACAACCTATTTCCAGGAGAACGAACGAGGATGTGAGGTGGCAGTCTTGATCAGTATGTTGAACCTAACCGTGGCTCTTCGTAACATCATGACAACCAGTGCCGTGCCGCGTCGATCAGTGATGTCATATACATGGCTCCACAGACGTTGTTGATTGTGTTGTTTGTTCGTCGTATTATTGTCTCTTTTATAGAAGAAGACCGTGTAGTAGAGATGTCAGACCGGGAGAGTCGGGCGCTGGTGGTCAGCTGTTTATATTTAATTAATTTATCATCTTACGTTGATTGCCTTATTCTGACAGTGGGTGTTGAGCAAAGAGCATTGTCATACAAGAGACATCCTTTATGTAATGGTTTTTGCTGTCATTGTACGAGGGGCCTTCAAATCAAACCAGAACTTGTTGTTCTAGTTCTACCTGAACGGGTTATAGTGTGCTGGAACTACTATCATTAGTTAGAGGCCCTTATGTCCTAGTTCTATCTGAATGGGTTATAGTGTGCTGGAACTACTATCATTAGTTAGAGGCCCTTATGTCCTAGTTCTACCTGAACGGGTTATAGCGTGCTGGAACTAGTATCATTAGTTAGGGGCACTTGTGTCCTATTACTGCTAGGTGACCAACTTGCCATTGGCCAGTCACGTGACAGATACATAAAAATGGCAGACAATACTGTTAGTGCTTGCATGTACCAGCGTGTTGTGATAAAGTTTCTTGTCAAATAAGGCTTGAAACCTTCGGAACTTTACAGAAGACTGCAATCACAATACGTTAATTTGACACGCAGCTGCAGTGAGACATTTGAATGGTGTAAACGTTTTAAAGAAGGCCGTACATCCGTGAGTGATGATCTCGGTCGTGGTGGATCTCAACATACCAGTCAATCCTGTGAATATCCAGATTGTGGAATGCCTTATCCTGGAAAATCGACGCATAACCTGTCGCGAAATTGCACAAGAGGCAAGTCTTTCTCTGAGTATGGTGAACACTATTATTCACAAGAGGCAAGTCTTTCTCTGAGTATGGTGAACACTATTATTCACACGAGGCAAGTCTTTCTCTGAGTATGGTGAACACTATTATTCACAAGAGGCAAGTCTTTCTCTGAGTATGGTGAACACTATTATTCATGAACATTTGCATTTTTTGAAGATTAGTGCACGTTTGGTGCCAAGACAGCTTTCTGCTTTTGACTAGCAGAGAATAGTTCAAGCCTGCACTGAATTGGGGGAAATTTTTGACATGGAAGGCTAGTGCACGTTGGGTGCCAAGACAGCTTTCCGCTTTTGACCGGCAGAGAAGAGTTCACGACTGCACTGAATTGAGGGAACGGTTTGACATGGAGGGGCATGACTTTTTGGATCGTTTCATTACATGTGACGAAACCTGGGAACATCATTACATGTGACGAAACCTGGCCGCGTCATTACATGTGACGAAACCTGGGCGCACCATTACATGTGACGACACCTGGGCGCATCATTACATGTGACGACACCCGGACACAGCATTAAATGTGACGACACCTGGGCGCATCCTTACATGTGACGAAACCTGGGCGTATCATTACATGTGACGAAACCTGGGCGCATCATTACATGTGACGACACCCGGGCGCATCATTAAATGTGACGACACATCGGCGCATCATTACATGGGACGAAACCTGGGCGCATCATTACATGTGACGAAACCTGGGCGCATCATTACATGTGACGAAACCTGGGCACATCATTATACTCCCGAATCGAAAGGAGCAGTGGAATCATACGTAATCACCACCACCTAAAACATTACAGACAATTGCGTCTGCAAGTAAAGTGATGGCGAGTGTTTTCTGGAACAAACTTGGCATCATTCTTGCTGATTTTCTAGCTCGCGGTGCCACTATTAATAGTGATGTAAATAACCGTAAAAAGAAACGGCTTGGTTTTGATCACAAAGGGCGTCCTGTTCTGCAAAATAACGCTCGACCTCATACGGCGCACCGTACTATGTACCATCTGCAGCAACTCTACTAGTAGATATTGCCACATCCACGTTACAAACCAGACCACGCTCCAAACGATTCCCGTCTGTTTGGACCCTTAAAAGAATTACACTTGGAGGTCGTCAACATTTCAGCACTGACGACGAAGTGAAACATGCTGTCCTGGATTGGTTTAGACATACTGACAAATCTTTCTCCGCTTTTCAAGTTTTACTTAAAACGCTGGGATAAAAGTTCGTAAACGTTGCAGGAGATTATATCTAAAAATCAATGACATTTTGACCACTAGAACACATTTTTGTCCCCTTACAAAAAAGAAAGGTTCTGGTTTGACTTGAACGCCACTTGTGTGTCTCATATATTTCGAAACGGTTGATTATATGTCTTGATAGCACACATTATTTATTGTCATGCAACGTGTATGTCCACGGGGTTTTGTTGTCGCATTTGTGATACAAGAATATTTGGGAATAACTAGTTTTCGTTGGGGCTGGGGAAAGAAAAGGGAAGTGAATAGGGTATGCGGTCTCTAGGGCTCTGACTGGTGGTGTGTGCTAACATACTTCAGGCTTGAGGCATTCAGTATATCTCTTGCATATCGGAAATCTTTCGTTTTATTTTCGTCTCTTCCAGTAGAATAGCTGCAGTATTATCGCACAGGATACGCCCATTTATTCTCTAGCGCATAATGCGTTTATAAGATCCAATCCGGTTCCTAGTTTTTATTCCACTGTGCTAGTGGCATCCATTTCTGTCTACTCTTCTGTGGGTTGGGTATGACTGAATTTCAGTTACGGCAAGGCAAATCAACGAAAGTAAAGGCAACAGTGACACGCGCTGAGATATCATACAATAAGGTCTCTGTCCTCTCATACGCAATATCCTATCATGAGCCATGCCCTATCATATGCAATGTCATTAGCCCTTTTTGATTACCTTTCCATGTTATGCTAGATAGATAAGTGTTGTTCCGTGCGTATGTTTATGAATAGGAATCTTGTGTTTATCATGGAATGTATTGTTATTATATTGTAATAAAACATAGCAAACAAATAAATAAGAAATTATTCAATTTCCAGGCAGTTGAAAACAAGTCTACATTATTCACATACGAGGTGTTATAAAACGTGTTCAGATTTGCATCATAATTCCGGAAATGCAGAATATAGTTGGAAGTTGTTAGACACAGGTTAACCTTTGAACCTAGTGCATATGAAACCTGAAGCACGTCTACCCTGTTCATCTGACTTCTTGGAGTAGTAATTTGACCTTACGTATGTGAACCGCATTCGTCGCATTGTGATAGTAGAAAAATATATCAACGAATGTGGAAAAGATTTTCCCCAAAACGTGGCCAGACATGTAAAGACACACTTACAGTTACAGGTAGTCTAAAGGGAGGAGTTTATGATGGGTATAGTCGTGGTATTTCTCTGGTATTCCTGCACCTCCGTCATTATCCTTTTTTTTTCGCCTCCCTGTCGAAATGATTAGGTTGTTATCTGTGATGAATTTGATACATTCATTCGTTTCATTTCGTACTTTGTATCTGTTAGTATTTCCTACGCTATTTAAATGAAAGGTATGTGCATGTATCTGTAGTGATAAACTCACGAGATGCAGGAGTATTCGGTGTACATTCTTTCATATTTTGTTATTTATATGGGGAGTTTGTATTTGTTTATTTCTTCTATTGCTTGTCATCATGCTGATATTGATGTAGTTGCAGTGGCTTCCTTTTTATTCACTTTTGGTAATTAAAAAGTATATAACACCTGCGTGAGAATTGTCATTGGCCATTTTTGTTTGTGTTCCAGAGGCACTACTCTTTGTGCTGTTGCCAAATGCTTCAGTTGGTGTTCCTTTAAATGATGGAACTATTATTGACAGTTTCTGGTATTTAATCATTTCTAGTTTTTGTTTTTAGTGGCTGCGCAGTCGTAAACTATATTTGCATGTCAGATGTGTCTATTACAAAGGGGAGATGAGACTAACTTCTGGTCAAGCAAAACATATTGATTGGACAATGTTAGCCAGCGTCGGGTAAAACATACTGACCTAGACACCCCCCCCCCCCTTATTTCCACATAGGTCGCCCTAAAAGCTGGCTGTTTTCATGGTAGCCTGACAAATAAAGTGGGACATCGACGTGATCCTCGTAGTAGGGAGCGACACGCAGATGAAGCCAATCATAGCAGAACCACCAGTAGGCCCCGGCATACCTTCATCAGCACGCTCGGGATGTGAGGAAAGCTACTGCAACCCGCCGCTTGGCCCCCTTTTCATGGCGTACAAAAGATTAATCTTGCTCATTGTGGGCATTCAACACCATCATTATCATCATTATCATCATTATCATCATCACCAATTACAAAGGGTTGATAGAATGTCAGCATCGTTGTAGTGATAGCTGTCAATCGATTTCCTTGTACGTGTCTCATCATGTTGATTATTCCTTTACAATTTACTTCTTGGTTGTCTGTGCCGGTTTCTATTAAGGTCATTTTCTAGTGTCATTCCTAGAAATGTTGATGTGCAGACCGTATTTAGTCGTTGTTTGTTAATCTTAATGCCAATTATATGTTTATATTGTCTCTTTCTAAAGACCATTCCTACACTAATATTGCCACTTTGGTTAAATCTCTATTTGGACAGCCATTCTGTTACTTTGTTTATTTGGGCTTGTAACTTCTAGAATATGAACAGCTGCCAAGGCCCTTCTCCAACTCCTTGTGCTGTTCCTGGATAACAGGCTATAGATTTAAATGAATGGCAGATTTATACGCGATCTCTGTGGGCCAAAGGGCAGGAGCTTACAGACCGCTGGATCAAAAACCAAACCATACCCGATCTCCATGGGCCAAAGGGCAGGAACCCATAGGCCTCTGGATCTATAACCAAACCATAACCGATCTCCAAATTACTGAGCCGACTGCAAACTCGTAGAGGTTATTTTTGAAGTATGTGAATTCTTCTCCTAAATCAGGCCATCTTTGAGAATATTGTTAGGGACATTATTGGAGAAGGGGGTGAGGTGCCATTTTGTTGCTGAAATTTATCAGGTTGATGCTCTTTTATGTATATCGAAGCACCGATCCTGCAAAAAGTTATCTAGATGACAGCATGCTCTTCTATTGTGTTATATTCTTGTCTGTCAAACATATAAGCTTCTACCTAAGAGAGGTTCTCCTGCACTGGTAGTCGTCTCTCACAATACTGTCAGTGTGGTAGTGGCCACATTCTTGTTTCTGGTACACTAGCAAGGTTATTCAGTATTACTGTATTATGCACACTTACCACGCTCTCATTGTGTCAGGTCATGTTCTTGTCTCTCACACAAAGAGCGTTCCACAATTCAGGTTTTTAGGCCGAACTGTTAGTCATCACTACCCTTAGTGTGGCAGTGATTTTTGTATCGCCTCAGTCACACACAACCCACTGATCCGTCCTTGATGTTCAGGACCCATTGTCCGGGCTGTCTGTTAACACCACATGTGACATGTTCTGTATTCCTACTCGAATTAAGCTGTTACTGCTGTATCGTCAACAGACCAGAAGTTACTGCCATTGTAATGTGCTAGTCTTTCGCGTTTTCTGATTTCAAAATCAGATAAATGCTTCTGGCTCTCATTGCAGTTAATCATTGTGATATCTCTCCCTGCAGCGTATGGTAAATGTTGTAATCTGGTCATCTCGTGCCGTCTCACCTGCTTGAATATCATACTGTGCTATGCCAAGCATGTAAATAGATGCAACTCATAAACGTCTGTGCACTTATGTAACATCAAGTTCAGATTACGAACAAGTCCCCGTGGATTTGCGCTTAACAGATTACAAATACTACAAACAGACAGACAGACAGGTGAATGTTTGGCGAGGGCGGACAGATTGTAGGGCTCTTTTGGCAAGTTTGGAGGCTCCACGAGAGTAATACAATGACAGCATTGCACACACCAACCCATATGTAGGTTAAAATGTATGGTAACGAAAGACACATGAGACAGACCATCATCAACTTTATAAGAGAAACGAACTATTTTTTACCTACCGCCCCCCCCCCCCCCTAAAAGAAAAAATAGCAAACAATAAAACACAAACAGAACAAACAACAAACAAACAGAAAAATAACATTGTCGAGCTTCTTTGCGCAGCTGACTCTCCTATAGCTGGTGGTCCTGTCCAGCAAATATCTGGCCTCCATAGATGGTGGTCCTGTCTAGAAAATAACTGGCCTTCATAGATGGTGGTCCTGTCCAGCAAATATCTGGCCTTCATAGATGGTGGTCCTGTCCAGCAAATATCTGGCCTCCATAGATGGTGGTCCTGTCCAGCAAATATCTGGCCTTCATAGATGGTGGTCCTGTCCATCAAATATCTGGCCTCCATAGAGGGTGGTCCTGTCCAGCAAATATCTGGCCTTCATAGATGGTGATCCTGTCTAGCAAATATCTGGCCTTCATAGATGGTGGTACTGTCAAGCAAATATCTGGCCTTCGCAGATGGTGGTCCTGTCCAGAAAATATCTGGCCTCCATAGATGGTGGTCCTGTCCAGCAAATATCTGGTCTTCGCAGATGGTGATCCTGTCCAGCAAATATCTGGCCTTCATAGATGGTGGTCCTGTCTAGAAAATATCTGGCCTTCGTAGATGGTGGTCATGTCCAGCAAATATCTGGCCTTCATAGATGGTTGTCCTGTGCAGCAAATATCTGGCCTCCATAGATGGTGGTCCTGTCCAGCAAATATTTGGCCTTCATAGATGGTGGTCCTGTCTAGCAAATATCCGGCCTTCATAAATGGTTGTCCTGTCCAGCAAATATCTGGCCTCCATAGATGGTGGTCCTGTCCAGCAAATATTTGGCCTTCATAGATGGTGGTCATGTCCAGCAAATAGCTGGCCCGCCTGTTGGGTAATTAACACAACAAAACAACAATACAATAAACATACATAAAATGTGACATCTGGTTAGTCCCCCATCCCCACCCCTAAAGATCATTCATATATGAGATCATGCACATTTTATCATTGGTTTTAACCCCCCCCCCCCCCACCCCCCCCCCCTTCCAATTCACATTTTATCACACATTTGTGGACCCCGTCTTGTAAACCTCAACCATTACTCCTGTCCTATCCTCTCGGATATCGTAGGTGGAACTCCAACCCTCCCTTCTTCACACCTCCTTAAAACGACCTTTACTCCGCCTATTAATATATAGCAGTTGTACTGTGGTCCAGATCTACACATTATATAGCAGTTGTACTATGGTCCAGATCTACACATTATATAGCGGGCCACCTGTGGTCTAGATCTACACATTAGATAGCAGTTGTACTGTGGTCCAGATCTACACATTATTTAGCAGTTGTACTGTGGTCCAGATCTACACATTATATAGCGGGCCACCTGTGGTCTAGATGTACACATTATATAGCAGTTGTACTGTGGTCCAGATCTACACATTATATAGCGGGCCACCAGTGGTCTAGATCTACACATTATATAGCGGGCCACCTGTGGTCTAGATCTACACATTATATAGCGGGCCACGTGTGGTCTAGATCTACACATTATTTAGCGGGCCACCTGTGGTCTAGATCTACACATTATATAGCGGGCCACCTGTGGTCCAGATCTACACATTATATAGCGGGCCACCTGTGGTCTAGATCTACACATTATTTAGCAGTTGTACTGTGGTCAAGATCTATACATTATATAGCGGGCCACCTGTGGTCTAGGTCTACACATTATATAGCGGGCCACCTGTGGTCTAGATCTACACATTATATAGCGGGCCACCTGTGGTCCAGATCTACACATTATATAGCGGGCCACCTGTGGTCTAGATCTACACATTATATAGCGGGCCACCTGTGGTCCAGATCTACACATTATATAGCGGGCCACCTGTGGTCCAGATCTACACATTATATAGCGGGCCATCTGTGGTCCTGATCTACACATTATATAGCGGGCCACCTGTGGTCTAGATCTACACATTATATAGCCGGCCACTTGTCAAGCTGGAGTCTAGATATCATGTAGCGGGCCACATGTCAAGTCGGGGTTTAGATATCATGTTGCGGGCCACTTGTCAAGTCGGGGTCTAGATCTTATGTAGCGGTCCACTTGTCAAGTCGGGGTCTGGATCTTATGTAGCGGGCCACTTGTCAAGTCGTGGTCTAGATATTATGTAGCGGGCCACTTGTTAAGTCGGGGCATAGATATTATGTAATGGGCCACTTGTCAAGTCGGGGTCTAGATATTATGTAGTGGGCCAATTGTCAGGTCGGGGTCTAGATATTATGTAGTGGGCCAATTGTCAAGTCGGGGTCTAGATATTATGTAGCTGGCCAATTGTCAAGTCGGGGTCTAGATATTATGTAGCTGGCCAATTGTCAAGTCGGGGTCTAGATATTATGTAGTGGGCCAATTGTCAAGTCGGGGTCTAGATATTATGTAGTGGGCCAATTGTCAAGTCGGGGTCTAGATATTATGTAGTGGGCCAATTGTCAAGTCGGGGTCTAGATATTATGTAGCTGGCCAATTGTCAAGTCGGGGTCTAGATATTATGTAGCGGGCCACATGTGAAGTCCAGGTCTACATATTATGTAGCGGGTCACATGTGAAGACCAGGTCTACATATTATGTAGCGGGCCACATGTGAAGTCCAGGTCTACATATTATGTAGCGGGCCACATGTGAAGACCAGGTCTACATATTATGTAGCGGGCCACATGTGAAGACCAGGTCTACATATTATGTAGCGGGCCACATGTGAAGTCCAGGTCTACATATTATGTAGCGGGCCACATGTGAAGTCCAGGTCTACATATTATGTAGCGGGCCACATGTGAAGTCCAGGTCTACATATTATGTAGCGGGCCACATGTGAGGTCCAGGTCTACATATTATATAGCGGGCCACATGTGAAGTCCAGGTCTACATATTATGTAGCGGGCCACATGTGAAGTCCAGGTCTACATATTATGTAGCGGGCCACATGTGAAGACCAGGTCTACATATTATGTAGCGGGCCACATGTGAAGTCCAGGTCTACATATTATGTAGCGGGCCACATGTGAGGTCCAGGTCTACATATTATATAGCGGGCCACATGTGAAGTCCAGGTCTACATATTATGTAGCGGGCCACATGTGAAGTCCAGGTCTACATATTATGTAGCGGGCCACATGTGAAGTCCAGGTCTACATATTATGTAGCGGGCCACTTGTGAAGTCCAGGTCTACAAATTATCAAACTCCTTATAACAACTTCATAACACAAACCAGCGGTTCTCGCAGGTTGTGTCTCAAGTTATCGGTTGATTGGAAGAAGTTCTTCTGGTGACTTGACTCTTCTTGTGACTTGACAATTCGAGTGACTTGACAATTCTAGTGACTTGACTCTTCTAGTGACTTAACCGAGCAGCTGATCGTGTACCATGAGTTGTAGAGGTCTTATTTATGTTTCCTTGCGCCTTATAGTTTCAACAAAATGAAGTAACAGGCCTAATACCCAACTGTCCTTAGTCGTCACTTCCATCTAGCCTGACAGGTTACGGTACTGCTATTCTCGACCCTCCTGTCAGATCCAGGTACACGCATTCGTGGTATTAATATAGTAAAATAACCCCATTTGATGATATATTTCCCCATGGGTCACATGACCTCCTCGTCCTCCCCACTTCTGGGTGCATTAGCCGGTATCAACCCTTTCTAAGAAACCTATCATGTATAATTCCCTCTAACTCTTTCCAGCTTCTCTCTGTTTTTCTGGATAGATCTCTTCTCCATCTATTCTTTGGCTTTCATATGCTTCATATTCTTACGGGCTCCACAACAGATTGCTCGGTGATAGTGGCTTAAGGTTTGAACCTTCTTCTCCTGTTGGACACGGTTCTGTACTATATTCTCACATAACCACCCGAGGCTCTCTTAGGTTCTGCTCTGTTCTCTCGCGTAAGCTTTCGACGTTTCTGTTGGCTAGACAATCTGTTGTGAAGTACAATCTCAGTTATAAAACTGGAAGATATGTAGAAACGTGCAGGTTTGGCTACTCTTGTTGTTGTTCGACCCAGTTCGATATCTTGGTGAAATGGCTCTTATATATACTGGGGCGTGTTGAGGAAGGTGAGCCTGGATCATTCTCGCTGATTACATGGTTTCTTATCAGCAGGCTCACCATCACTAAGATCAGTGTCAACGCTCACCTCATGATAAAGCCCATTTCCAGGCGCAAGGTCTGGACGTAAAGTGAAGTCTTGGTTAACATGTTTCACGTGACATTGACCCGAGAGTTGTATTTTCGGCCAGGTGTGTTATAGTGTGTCGACACGTCAATTATGCTTGAGAGCCACTGTTCCGAACTACCCACTAGTGATGCACGTTTAAAGGAAAAGTCAAACACACTGTAATCGGCACTGATGCTCGACGCTTGTGCCTAGTCAAACACTTGAAGCTGAAAACTGGACTCAAAATGTGTATTTTATTGAAGCTGTCAAACACTACCCCGCTGGCTGTGTGCACTCTACTTGTCTAGTTTACCTTAGCTGACAACAGCGACTGTGATCAAATATGTGTGTAAATTTCTTGTGATTCAACCGCTTTTGTGTATCGCTTGCAAGCTTATTGATCGGAACCCTGTACAAATGTTCACGGATTGTTCTATTGTCAGAGGCGAGATAATATTATTTTCTATATTGTGTGAGTTATTTTTATCTGTTCTGGCCAGGCAAATTGGTAGTGTACACACAAAATCGCATGATGACACCAGAAATTGGTAGTGTACTCACACAATCGTATGATGACACCAGAAATTGGTAGTGTACACATACAATCGTATGATGACACCAGAAATTGGTAGTGTACACACAAAATTGTATGATGACACCAGAAATTAGTAGTGTACGCACACAATCGTATGATGACACCAGAAATTGGTAGTGTACGCACACAATCGTATAAGTAACACAATCGTATGATGACACCAGAAATTGGTAGTGTACGCACACAATCGTATGATGACACTAGAAACCATGAACTATGTGTACGATGTGTATTGTGGCAAGATTATCTCCATTCTCTTCGGTACATTTCTTCTAAATCAATTGCTGTATCTGGTAGCGTTTACCATCTTCTCACTTTCTCTCTTCTGTATCTTCTATCTCTTTTTTCTCTTTCTCCTCTCTCACTTGTCACTCTGCTATCTTTACTCTTCTCTCTTCTGTGTATTTTCTCTCCCCTCCTTTATCTCTCATTTATCTCTCATATCTCTGCGTTTCTACTCTCGTTCCTATTTATCCTCTCTATGTTCTTCTCTTTCTCTTCTCTCATGATCTTCTCTCTTTCAGTCTCTTCTCTATTGCTCCTCTCTCCCATCTCTCTATCGTCTCTCCGCTCTCATCTCTCCTTTCCCACTCTCCTATTCCACTAACTCACTCATTCACGCTGTCCTTCCTTTATCTTATTACTTACATGCAATACTGTTGACCTATTCTTAGGCATACCATCATTTATCAAACGGTTAATATCATCTCACATCTCTTTCCATTGTGTGCGCGATACCCGCACATTTTCTTTCATAACGTGGCCTTTACAGCCACAATAACACAACACAAGTCAACAACAACTTCCAAGCACGAATATCTGCTGTTTGTAATTATGTGTCCAGAATGAAGGTCCGAACCCTAACAAAATAACCATCTCTTTCTTTATCTTTTGTTATCAACATTGGAAATTCACGGTTAGACCCAACCTAGCGCTCTGACGACAGTGAGTTGCGCAGTTCCTGTTGGAACCGAAATAGGCACAACTTCAGTAACGCGTATGTCTACCAAACTGCAAATGGGAACTTGACTTCTTTTTAACGAAGGAGAGGTAACGAAAAATAGGCTAATGCATAGTACAAATAAAGTTGATAATACATGATTCCCGACAGCAGTGTTCTTTCTGTGTGCCTCTCACTGTGTATAATCTACTGTTTAGGCTATTATTACAGAAGGTATATTCGCTGATATGTATATGATAACTTCTTGTTAGAATCGTTGTTCTAGGATTAAAGGTGACAATACATTAGAGTGAGAGAGAGAGAGAGAGAGAGAGAGAGAGAGAGAGAGAGAAAGAGAGAGAGAGAGAAAGAGAAAGAGAGAGTCGAGAAATAAGAAACTATAAACGAGATGAAGTTAATATGAAGTTCATACACCTGACTGTGGTAGTTAAAAGGTTTCATGTCACCGAGCTCTGGCTGTGGGACTTTTATAGTCCGTCTTTTAATTCATGAACAAGGTCCGAAGTAATTTTCTACTTAACTGCATGTCAGATTCAAATGATTTTTCGAATGCAGCCTTAGAATATCCATGACGCTAAAACATTGATATTATTTAGTCCATAGATGTTAAGACATTTGCACATCGGCGAATTCTTTTGATCTTTTAGAACCATTGCAAGGAAATGATATTAAATTTAAGATTTTACAGTACGCAGCTGAATTTCTAATCACATTTTGTTCATAGGCGTATCTCCTTAATGTATCTCCTAAAAATTGATTGGTTGTGTTGCTCTTTATGTACAATCGTAAAAATATGCAACAGCTAATACAGCCCCTCGGTCACCCTTAGACCCATAAGGTTGTATCAACTGCGCAGTTAATTTTATGTTGTGTAACGCATTTGAATATTGAAATGTATTTATTGCCATTGTATGTACACCTACTTGTTTTGATAAACATACGCTAATTCATCCAAGTCTGCTAATCCATATGTCTACAAAAGATTATATTAATCATTCGAATCTGTCGATTCAAAGAGATTGATAATTGGTACTGTCTGGACAAATTGTAATCCATCTCGCTGCCAGTACTGTACTTCTTCCCGGAGCACATGTTCAACACACTTCTTCCAGAACTGAATGTCTATTATTGAAAGGTTCTCAAGTTGTTCTCTTAACAGCACACATTTTAAATGTCCTGTTCAGTTCGACAACTTGTTCTTTGACTTTAGCCCACATAAGCTCTATAAGGTTTAGATGCGCATGATATGCAGGTAGTCGCCGAGAAGTGTGACTGTACTCTTCAATGATTTTGTCAATATAATACACATCTGTCATATTTGTCTTCCTCACAAGCTACAACAACTCTGGCTTCAAATACGTGTCTTCCAAATTCACTTTTTCCTTATCTAGCAATGGCCTAACTTGAGCTGTTATATGTTATGCAATTGGTGCTTTGTCTTTCTCTGATACTGCATTGTGATAGGATGCATTATCCATTACTAGGCATGACGGTCTATCCAGAATTGGGAGCAGTTCATTCGTTATCCAGTGCCCGACAATTTGTCCCTGATTTCAGTGTGGAAGTCTCTACCGTTATTTCTTTTTGTTTGAAAAATAAGTTCAGCGTCATGGACAAGTCCGTTTTCACTGCATCCGACATACGTTAGTATAATGCGCTGCCCTTTGCTGCTTGGAATTTGTTTGTATTTTGTTCAGCGTCAACTGATTCCCATTTTTTTAACCATAGGGGATGGTGAACATTGACCCAGGATTCATCCAAGTATACTTCTTCTTCTTCTGCGTACGCAGTCAGACAGTAACCATTATTTTTTCGAAAAAAGCGGCGGTCATCCTGAGGCTGTCGCCACTGCCATAGAGCTTGTCTTGCAGTTCCACTGGTGATGGCCACATCTGCTCTCTCTGATCCTCGTATGTCGGGCAGTTCTGCAGCAGATGTTCAGCGGTCATTTTACCAGTACCGCACGGGCATTCGTCGGTACACCCTATCTTCAATTTGTTGAATAGGTGGTAACTCAGTCTATTGTGGCCAGTGCGAAGTCTGAAGACAACGGACCTGCTCTCTTCGGTTCAACTGGTAATAGGCATCGTTTTTGGTGTAACCAGTATGTTCGGTTTCCCATTTGGTCATGTATCTGGCTTTGATAAGCCGTTTTGACTCTTCGTACGTCATACTGGTATCTGTTTGTGGTAGTCTTGCACCTTCTTTTGCCAGTCTGTCTGCCTCCTCGTTGCCTTGGATGTTGCAGTGTGATGGGACCCACTGTACCACTACCCTTTTTGGTGCGGACTGCTGGCATAGTTGACAGAGTGCTGCTCTTAAGTCATTAAGCTCAGTGTTTTTCTGGCTTTTTAGCGCTGTGACTACGGCGAGAGCATCTGTAAGCAGGACTATATGGCTTTCATTTTCACTGTGTGTCACCATTTCTTCCACTGCCGCCCTCAGTGCCTCTGCCTCCGCTCTGAAATTGCTTGTGTACTTACCAGTAGCGAATGACAGTGTTATTTTTCTGCCATTTGGTAGGTTCAGGAATGCTCCTGCCCCTCCGTTCTGTGTTGTGTTTGTTACAGAACCGATGGTGTATGCATGGGTCCAGTCCATGCTTGGGTAGCTTTTCGTTATGAAGCTTAGGGTAGTATCTCTCCTTTCTTTTTCAGTCTGGCAGTTTTTGTTTGCAATACCTGGTATATTTTCTACCACCTCTGGAAATATATCCTGCCTCCAGGTAGGTTTTCGTACAGTAGTGATGGGTTTTGGTGTTGTTAGTGCGTTAATGGGATCTTCGTGCATCTTTGCTTTAGCTATTTCTGCAAAGTTTCTCCGCTTTAGTTTCCCATTTCCCAAATTGTTTAGTCTCTGGTGCATTGGATGGTCGGTCAGTCTTCGGAGCTTCTCTGACTGCAGCTGGGCTCTGCAGTCTCTTCTATCGGTCATGGATTGCAGTTTTGAAATCTTTTGAAGTTCTATAATTGGCGTTGACTTCATGCCACCTGTTATAATTCTCATGGCTTGGTTTTGAAGTTTGCTAACTTTATCGAAGTTCGCCTTCGCTGCTGTTGTCCATGCCGCAATGCCATACTCGAGAACTGGTCTCACTCTTCCAGTGTACAGTTTCTTTAGCATGCCTTCTTTTCAGAGGTCCACATAGCCAGATCGTCTGCAAACATTGAGCTATGGACTCTTCTTGGTATATTCTCTGTAATATCGTTTATATATACCAGGAAGAGTGTGGGTGACAGTACTCCCCCTTGGGGTACTCCCTGCTCGAGTGTCACGTTTTTGCTCATCTGCCCTTGTACTTGGACTCTGGCCATTCTTTGTTTGAGGTAGTGGTTGATCCATTTGTACATTTTCCCACAAACATCACTTCTTCCATTTTTCCAGACTTTGTCAAATGCCTTTTCCAGATCCACCCAAACAGCTACTGTGTGTTTCTGTGCCTGGTAGGCATCTTCTATCTCCTGGGCTATGAGGATGACCTGGTCCTCAGTGGATCTGTGCTGTCTAAAGCCGGCTTGCTGTGGAATTAGTATTCGTTTTTTTTCCAGATGCCACATCAGTCTGGTGTTTATCATCCGTTCCATCAGCTTGCCGACACAGCTCAGTAGGCTTATGGGCCTGTATCCATTTGGATCTGTTTTGTCCTTTCCTGTTTTTGGTACTGGTACCAGTATTGCGTCTTTCCATGCCTGTGGTACAATTCCCCTTTTCCAGCTTTGGTTCAGGACCGATAGCAGTTTCCTCTTCGCTGTTTGGCCCAGCCCCATCAGCATTTCGTTTGTTATCCCGTCTTTTCCGGTAGATTTCCTTTTCTTTAGTGTTCTCATAGCCTCTTCCATTTCGCGCATTGTTAATTTGGTCATCATGTGCTCTTCAGGTGCCGTATTCATGTTTTCGTGACCCTTTAGCTCTTCGCGAATGTCTGTATGCTTATCTGCAGGCACCTCGATGTGGTTTGCTCTGGCATAGTGATCGACAAAGGCGTTTGCGGCTTTCTTACCTGTGATCAAGTTCTCGCCCTGCTTGATAGTAATTTGTTTATTTGACGGGGTTTCGTCGTTAATGGCTCTGACTAGCTTCCATAGCTTGTTCCCGTCTTTGTCCAGGTTTAGGCTTTCCGTTTTATTTTTCCAGCTTGCTCTTGCTGTTTGCTTAAGAGTGTGTTTGTACTTCGCCGTGGCGGCTTTGAGGGCGATGTTTTCCTCCATGGATTTTTCTCGCTCTGCCATGTTCCTAGCATTTGTTACTGCATCTTCCACTTTCTGCAACTCATCATTCCAGTAGGGCTTATAGTTTCTCCTAGCTCCTCTTGCATCCAAGTATACAATAGCATAGCTTTGTCTAAGCCGTTCACGTATCTGTATCAGGTATTTGAGTCGGGCCGCAATCAAATGTGACTTTTCACATATAATATCTCTGTCGCCTGAAGTTTTCCTGAATGTAGAACCAGCAGCTCTTACAATTTTCCAAAGTGTACTTTTGGAAACTTCAAAACTGCCGTCGGATTGAAATGTTAATTTTAGTTTCAGCAGAATAGCAAGTTGATTTTTTTATCAACAGTTTCAATATCTCTTATGACATCTCTGTCGAAATCGTCAAATGTCCTTTTCCTACATTGCTTGATATGAGTCCATTTTGAGTCATGTCCAGTCCAACGGTAAAAAGGTTGATCTATCATGACTAAGCGCCAATTGCGTTCGTTTCTCTGGGTCATAAATATAGAAAAATAAATGACCCATCATAGATTTCCCGCGGAAAAACGTTTATAGTAATCCAATAACCTTCTGCATTGTTATAAATGTACACTTCAAACTCATTTTGAAATTATTTCATTGTAACTTCTCAAAAAACAACTAAATGTCACAATAACAACCCAACAAACTATGATATCAGAATACACTTATAACTGAACGACAGTTTCGCATGAATGACCTTGGTTGTTTTCCGCATTTGAAAAAATGTCTAATTTCAGTACAGGATAATCAGGAATTTGTTTTTAACTCAATGTTTTTGAATATCAAAACATCTATTTTTAAAACAGCACAACTGAGTACCGTAAACATGTTAAAATGATGTCCTATTTGGTTGAGGATGTTTTTAATATAGCCTAATGAATACATTTGTCCAAATGCATCAACTTTCTTAGAGAACAAATAATATTTACTAAACTTCATGGATATTGTAAGGTGGCATGCGCAAAATCATTTAGATCTGACATGCAGTTTAGTAGAAAATTGGTTTGGACCTTGTTTATGAATTAAACGACCGACTACAGAAGTAAGCATGTGTTGAATATAACAGGGAAACATTCTAACAGCTGTTGTACCGCCCAGACTTGAACATACTCGCATTTCTGGGTGAGCAGCCGGTGTTGATCAGGTGGACATGATTCGCACGCCTCCTTGGAGATTTCAGAACGGTTAGCTTGGCTATTGTTCAGGTTATTCGCATCTCAATATGTCAAAGGAAGCGTGTAAATGTGTTGCTATATAACTTTAGATGTGTACTGTGTTGTTATATAACTGTAAATGTGTGATGTGTTGTTTTATAACTGTAAATGTGTGGTGTGTTATTATAGATGTGTGGTGTGTTATATAACTGTGAATGTGTTGTGTGTTGTTATATAACTGTAAATGTGTGGTGTGTTGTTATATAACTATAAATGTATCGTGTGTTGTTAAATAAATGTAGATGTGTCGTGTGTTGTTAAATAAATGTAAATGTGTGTTTATATAACTGCAAATGTGTGGTGTGGTGTTATATAACTGTAAATTTGTGGTGTGTTGTTATATAACTATAAATGTGTGGTGTGTTGTTATGTAAATGTCTGGTTATATAACTGCAAATGTGTGGTGTGTTGTTATAAATGTGCGATGTGTTGTTAAATATCTGTAAATGTGTGGTTATATAACTGTAAATGTGCTGTGTGCTGTTATAGATGTGTGGTCTGTTGTTATATAACTGTAAATTAAATATGTGGTGTCTTGTTATATAACCGTAAATGTGTGGTGTGTTGTTATATAACTGTAAATGTGTGGTGTGTTGTTATATAACGGTAAATGTGGGGTGTGTTGTTATATAAACGTAAATGTGTGGTGTGTTGTTATAGATGCGTGGTGTGTTGTTATATAACTGTAAATGTGTGGTGTGTTGTTATAGATGCGTGGTGTGTCGTTATGTAACTGTAAATGTGTGGGGTGTTGTTATAGATGCGTGGTGTGTTGTTATGTAACTGTAAATGTGTGGGATGTTGTTAAAAATGTGTTGTGTGTTGTTATAAATGTGTGGTGTGTTGTTATAAATATGTGGTGTGTTATTATATAACTGTACATGTGTGGTGTGTTGTTATAAATGGGGGTTGTATTATTATAAATGTATGGTGTATTGTTATAGATGTGTGGTGTGTCGTTATGTAACAGTAAATGTGTGGGGTGTTGTTATAAATGTGTTGTGTGTTGTTATAAATGTGTGATGTGTTATTATAAAACTGTAAATGTGTGGGGTGTTGTTATGTAACTGTAAATGTGTGGGGTGTTGTTATAAATGTGTTGTGTATTATTATAAATGTGTGGTGTGTTGTTAAAGATGTGTGGTATGTTGTTATGTCTGTGGTGTGTTGTTAAATATCTGTAAATGTGGGGTGTGTTGTTACATAACCTGTAAATGTGTAGTGTGTTGTTATGTAACTTTAAATGTGTGGTGTGTTGTTATGTAACTGTAAATGTGTGGTGTGTTGTAATATAACTGTAAATGTGTGGTGTGTTGTTATATAACTGTAAATGTGTGGTGTGTTGTTATGTAACTTTAAATGTGTAGTGTGTTGTTATGTAACTTTAAATGTGTGGTGTGTTCTTATATAACTGTAGATGCATGTTGTGTTGTTGTATGACTGTTAATGTGTGGTGTTTTATTATAGATGTGTGGTGTGTTGTTATATAACTGAAAATGTGTGCTGTGTTGTTATATAACTGTAAATGTGTGGTGTGTTGTTATAGATGGTTGGTGTGTTGTAATATAACTGTAAATGTGTGGTGTGTTGTAATATAACTGTAAATGTGTGGTGTGTTGTAATATAACTGTAAATGTGTGGTGTGTTGTTATATAACTGTAAATGTGTGGTGCGTTGTTATATTACTGTAAATGTGTGGTGTGTTGTTATAGATTCGTTGCGTGTTGTTATATAACTAAATGTGTGGTGTGTTGTTATATAACTGTAAATGTGTGATGTGTTGTTATATAACTGTAAATGTGTGGTGTGTTGTTATATAACTGTAAATGTGTGGTGTGTTGTTATAGATGGTTGGTGTGTTGTAATATAACTGTAAATGTGTGGTGTGTTGTTATATAACTGTAAATGTGGGATGTGTTGTTATATAACTGTAAATGTGTGGTGTGTCGTTATAGATGGTTGGTGTGTTGTAATATAACTGTAAATGTGTGGTGTGTTGTTATATAACTGTGAATGTGTGATGTGTTGTTATATAACTGTAAATGTGTGGTGTGTTGTACTATAACTGTAAATGTGTGGTGTGTTGTTATATAACTGTAAATGTGTGGTGTGTTGTAATATAACTGTAAATGTGTGGTGTGTTGTTATATAACTGTAAATGTGTGGTGTGTTGTTATATAACTGTAAATGTGTGGTGTGTTGTTATATTACTGTAAATGTGTGGTGTGTTGTTATAGATGCGTTGCGTGTTGTAATATAACTGTAAATGTGTGGTGTGTTGTTATATAACTGTAAATGTGTGGTGTGTTGTAATATAACTGTAAATGTGTGGTGTGTTGTTATATAACTGTAAATGTGTGGTGTGTTGTTATATAACTGTAAATGTGTGGTGTGTTGTTATATTACTGTAAATGTGTGGTGTGTTGTTATAGATGCGTTGCGTGTTGTTATATAACTGTAAATGTGTTGTGTGTTGTTATATTACTTTAAATGTGTGGTGTGTTGTTATATAACTGTAAATGTACGATGTGTTGTTATATTACTGTTAATGTGTGGTGTTTTATTTTATATGTGTGGTGTGCTATTATGTAACTGTAAATGTGTGTTGTGTTGTTAAGATTTCGGGCGTGTTATTATGAATTTTGGGTATGTTTTTAAGTAGTTTTTTATGTTCTAGAACAATAGATGGTTGTTATGTTGTTATATTTAACTCTATATGTTTAGTGTGCAGTTATAACTTAACTTAACTTCTTTATACTGGTTTAGAAGACCCTGCAGAGTCTGTATACAACCAGTTACATTTACATCACCTTGCTCTAAAAGCTATGCGCATCCAGTTTATTCTTAAATGCATTAACTGTCCCTGCCTCCACTACCTCCCCTGGCAATGTATGTATGGATCTTTCAAACAAAAACATAATGAAAGCTTTAACATGAGTTCTGTTATAGTACCTACTGCTGGTTTATTTATAGACCTTAATGTGAAAGCATAAATAACAGAACTTGCTAGTCCAGGAAACTGATGTAATTATGTACTGCAATGAAAGTCAAAAGTGATTTCTCTGACTAAGACTGACGCAGACCACAAACCCTGACTTCTAGAGTCAGCCTAGCTATCAAGTTGGGCGGTGGCTTGCAGTTAGCCTCATACAGGACTAGTACAGCAGTGAAATGAAAATAGTGAAGCAATAAAATTGTAATAAAATCTGTTCCACCCGTTTCGGTATTATATATTTTACGGATCTGAAACTGGGGCGCTGTGAACATCATTGAATGCCGTAAGAGGCTACTAAAGAGAGCTGTGGCTGGGGATGCTACCTTATCATATACAAATTTTGGTAAATGAAAGCGCATTGGATATTATTGATTTAATTTGTTCCTAGATTCTGTTTATGATAAGCCAAATAATATAGTGAAGGTCATGTATGAAGCTGCGTGCTTTTGATTCATTTGAAACTGGAGCGAAAAGTCACGCGAGACTCAGGTGAAACATTCTGATTATGGCCGCACCTGACGTCCACGTCGAACTTCTGGAAACTGAGTCACAGCAACCTGGACAACCAAGTGGGGGTTGACACTGTCATCCACATAATGGCCAGCTTACTGAGAAGCCTCACCTTGTGAACCCAACCCACCTGCCCAGTTCGCTTCTAAATGAAAAAAACACAAACTCAGCAGTAGTAGCTTATAGTAACAACAACAGCAGGAGCAACAACAACAGCAGGAGCAACAACAACAGCAACAACATCATCATCAGCAACTCATGCGAAACATTCGTAGACTGTAAAGACGGTATGGGGGATGATGATTCAGAGATAATTTGTTAAAATAATTTTGTTGCGTCTCCAATTAAAATCAAATCAGCACATGATACATGCAAGAAGAGGTTCACATGTTGTGATAGGGACCACCCTCGTCCGTCCCGTTCTAGACATGATACTGTTACGCGATATGATATTTCGCCAAATGGACAAAGAAACAAAACAAAACAAAATCGCTTAGTCAAGATTAACTTGGCGGGCCTCCCAGCACTCATCGAGGTCCCCCACATCACTCTTCAAGGTTCCCTACATCACTCTTCAAGGTTCCCCACATCACTCTTCAAGGTCCCCCACATCACTCTTCAAGGTTCCCCACATTACTCTTCAAGGTTCCCCACATCACTCTTCAAGGTTCGCCAAATCACTCTTCAAGGTTCCCCACATCACTCTTCAAGGTTCCCCACATCACTCTTCAAGGTCCCCACATCACTCTTCAAGGTTCCCCACATCACTCTTCAAGGTCCCCACATCACTCTTCAAGGTCCCCCACATCACTCTTCAAGGTTCCCCACATCACTCTTCGAGGTCCTGTAAAACACTCTTTGAAGACCTCCACATCACACTTCAAGGTCTTCCACAACACTTTTCACTAACATCCTCCACAACAGTCTTCAAGTTCCTCCACGACACTTGTTCAGGTCCGTTACAACACTCTTCAAGGTTTTCCACAGCACCGTTTAACGTCCTCCACAAAACTATTCGAGTTCCTCCACAGCACTCTTCGAGGTCCTCCTCAGCACTTTCGAGGTCCTCTACAATACTTCGCAGGACTCTTCTAGGTCCTCTGCAGCACCGTTTGAGGTTCTTGCAGCACTGTTTGAGGTGTCTGGTCTGTTGTTGTTTGTTATAGTGTTTCTGTGTTTACATACACAGATAAAGTCTTTTTGGTTATATCATAGCATGTGAGACATAAAAACAAAGCCAACTTACAATTTTTTGTGTAGCGCCGGAAATCCCACTTCAGGCGGGACAGGACAGTCCTTCCAGCCAACCACCGGATGAATTGGAAAAGGACGGTCCTCCCAGCCAACCACCGGGCGAATTGGGACAGGACAGTCCTCCCAGCCAACCGCCGGACGAATTGGGAATGGACAGTCCTTCCAGCCAACCACCGAACGAATTGGGACAGGACAGTCCTCCCAGCCAACCGCCGGACGAATTGGGAATGGACAGTCCTTCCAGCCAACCACCGAACGAATTGGGACAGGACAGTCCTCCCAGCCAACCACCGGACGAATTGGGACAGGACAGTCCTCCCAGCCAACCACCGGACGAATTGGGAATGGACAGTCCTTCCAGCCAACCACCGAACAAATTGGGACAGGACAGTCCTCCCAGCCAACCACCGGACGAATTGGGAATGGACAGTCCTCCCAGCCAACCACCGGACGAATTGGGAATGGACAGTCCTCCCAGCCAACCACCGAACGAATTGCTAATTTACCGTTCCATGTTGATCGGTAAGGATGTGCCTTTATTTCTCTCGAGAGGAAAGAATATACCCACTCCACCTTTATGTATATCATAATAGGCGACTAAAGAAAGTCATGTATTGGGCTAGCAACCTCATCATGTAAAGCAATTTTGCACACAAGCCACCACTGCAAAAGCACACAAAGTGCCTTGGAGCTGGCTTCCTTAAGGAGGGGTGGCCCTAACCTTCGGCTGGAGGAACATTGTAGTTCCCTCTAATCTTTTCTGTCAATCATCAGTTGTAGCTTTGTTAGTTTTCTAATTTCGTTTATTGATATTGATCTCAATACTCCTGTAATATTTCTGTCCCACTGGTTGTTAAGTTCGCTAATTGTTAGTTTTTTTCAAAGTGGATTTCAAAGCTGTTGCCTAGACTAATATTGCATATCCTAATTATAGTCTAATATTCCTTAAGTACAGCAGTTTCGGTTTTAATATCTGCGTCTCATGTAGCCACAGCTAAATTTGTCATAAGAGTCATTCGCTGTTTTTGTTGTTATTGACACTTTTTGATTTGATTTTCTGTGGTATTCTGCTGTCCAATGTTATGCAGGCTTATTTTCCTGCAGCCAGTTTGTGTCCGTTTAGTTTAAATGTGATTTTGATGTGTGCATTCTTTGATTGTGTAAACATTTTGTATGATGTTTTCTTCTCATTGATGTTCAGAAGCAATTTCTGATGTAATCTTTGTAGGGCTTTCTGCATCCTGCAGTTTATCGTTTTGATGTTTCTTCTACTGCCCATAAAGTTAGATCATCCGTTTATTTCGAGGTGTGTTTCGCTCTATGATATTGAAACCTACTATATTGTTGATAATGATTTGTGTATCTGACAGCTCAATGACCTTGTGCAGTTCTTGTTTCAGTTTCATTGTATGGCTCATGTGGGCATGTTCTATTTTGATGTATCCATTTTGGAGGAATGGGTCTATCCATTTGTACATGCGCCAACATACTTCATGTGTTATTAAAAAAATTTTTCCCCCATTCTCCTCACTAAATTAAATGCTTTCTCCATATCTACACAGACTACCATTAATGACTTTCTCCACATCTACACAGACTGCCATTAATGGCTCTCCATATCTACACAGGCTACCATTAACGACTTTCTTTATATCTACACAGACTACCGTTAACGACTTTCTCCATATCTCCACAGACTGCCATTAACGACTTTCTCCACATCTACACAGACTGCCATTATGCGTTACTTTTTCCGGGAAAGATTTCAAATCTCATATGTGTTAATGTTAGTTGGTCCTTGGTTGGCTGATGCCCAATTAGTGTAACCCAGTTTTTAGTTTCCATTTGTCACATAAGTCTGGCATTTATCAGTCTTTCCATTAATTTAATTGTTAAGCAAAGCACACTGATAGTCTGTAACTGTCAGCTTTTATTCTGTCTTTGTCATGCTTATGAGTTTGTAACTGTCAGATTTTATTCTGGCTTTGTCGTGTTTATGAGTTTGTAACTGTCAGATTTTATTCTGGCTTTGTCGTGTTTATGAGTTTGTAACTGTCAGATTTTATTCTGGCTTTGTCGTGTTTATAAGTTTGTAACTGTCAGATTTTATTCTGGCTTTGTCGTGTTTATAAGTTTGTAACGGTCAGATTTTATTCTGGCTTTGTCGTGTTTATGAGTTTGTAACTGTCAGATTTTATTCTGGCTTTGTCGTGTTTATGAGTTTGTAACTGTCAGATTTTATTCTGGCTTTGTCGTGTTTATAAGTTTGTAACTGTCAGATTTTATTCTGGCTTTGTCGTGTTTATAAGTTTGTAACTGTCAGATTTTATTCTGGCTTTGTCGTGTTTATGAGTTTGTAACTGTCAGATTTTATTCTGGCTTTGTCGTGTTTATGAGTTTGTAACTGTCAGATTTTATTTTGGCTTTGTCGTGTTTATTGTCAGTTTTTATTATGTGTTTGTCATGTCTATGAATCTGTAATTGCCAGTTTTTTTACTGGCTTTATCATGTTTATTAGTCTGTCGGCTTTTATTCTGTGTTTGTCATGTTTATGAGTCTGTCACTGTCAGTTTTTATTGTCTTTTATATTAAAACAAGAATGATAGTTGCTTGCTTCTACATGTGTGGCACTATACCTTATTTGTATCTCACATTTATGATTTTTAGTAGTTTCTATAAACTTTGGATCTAAGGTTGTTTAAAAAAAAATATTTCATAAGTATTTTATGCTTTCTTTGAGATGTCTTGTTTTTTTAGTTGCTTAGCATGCCTTTTAATTCTTAATGGGCACATGTTGCTATCATGTGCATTTCTGCTACATTTGGTGTTTGTTCCTTTGATAGTACGTCTTTAACATTTCTTTCTTGTTGCTGTTATATTTGATTTGCTAATCATGCTCGTTTTTTCAATGAATATTCTGTTACCAGATTTCCATTTTCGCTTAATGAGATATTTGGGGTTTTTGTGACTGTGTGCCATTTAAAAAAAAAATCCAGGTGTATCGTTTTTTTCATTCCAACTATTTCTTGTTGCCTTAATGAAAGCGTTTCTATACTTCACTTTGTATTTCATGAGTTGGAAATTACTTTTCAGTGTTTGGTCTGTATCTGAAATTTCTATGGAAGTCATAGTTTTGATTGAGATTTCTGAAGATCTTCTGACCAGTTCTTATAGAGATTTTTGTTATAGCTCCTCGGGAAATTAATTCCTCTGTTGCTTTGAGGATTTCTCTTGCTGATATCCTTGCAGTACGGCTGAGTAAGTTCTGTGATTTTTCTCTATTGACCTTTTTGTAGGTCCATCAGCAGAGCATTTGCTGGCGTTGTGTATAGTCTAGATTAACAATCACCTAGATTGGTCGCCTCTTCTCAGTTGTTCTTGGATTGGTCTGTATCTTATGTGTTAGATTTTCTCTTGTTAAGACTAGATTAGGAGTAGGTGTTGTTTCCAACCGCCTTGAAAAAAACGTTGGTTGAGCTCTGCCTGGCTGATTAGCAGTAAATTGTCATCTATGTTGTTGTTGTTGCTTAGATGTTTGCCTCACTAGTTTCTACTGGCGGAGGCGCCATTTTCCACCCCAGACCGTAGTCTATTGGGCGATATCAGGACGCATAAACCAGTGCTTGGATGCATGTGTGCGTCTGTATGTACCTATGCTAGGTTTGTGCGCCCTCAGAAGCTAGCCCAACCAAAGTGCAATGGAAGGGCCTCACCATGAGGGCGCGTGTGTAAGTTGTGCAGAAGTGTGATTGTTGGACAGAGTCAAATGAAACAGGGGGAGGTAAGAAGAATGGGAATAATGGCCCCCAGGGTTAGCCCCAAATTGTCATCTATATTCCAGTAGTACTGCATGGAAAGAAATGGCGGTCGTCCAAGGAAGAGGTGGGCAGACAACATCACTGAGTGGTTAAACCTTCGTCCCGGTAAGGCACGACTGCCGCCAGAGGACAGAGAGAGATGACGTGGGATTGTGAGAATGTCTTCAAGTATGCCCCAACGACCTGGTGGTTACGGGATGAACTGAACTTCCAGTCCTCTACTTTCTCTTCTCTAGTATATATCTGTGTGTAACCCCACCTTTCTGAATTGTTTTTTTTTTTTTGCGTTTCCCTTACTTATTTAATCCCCAATGCGGTGTGCGTTGCACTGTAGTTTTTATTTTGCACCTGTCGGATCAGTCCATCCGGCTTCAGCATGCATTTTAAGTAAGGGTCTGCTTCCTCCTGCATTTTATAAGGGTTTGCTTCCCCGGGGTAACGGCCGGTGCTGTGATGGGGATCGAACCCAGCACCTTCGGGTTGTGAGCCGTGTCACTTAACCACTAGACTACGCCGTCCCCACCTTTATGAATGTCTGCTAGTCTAAAACTATAATACATTGGCTCTCTGTTCCTTCAACTGCTTCAAACGCCACGCGTCTTCCTATTGGGCAGTACATGTATGCTTTGAGGATATCCTGTCCAACCTGATATCTCTTCTGTGTATCCTCTTGTTTGAATTTGTATTTATTTAGCTGGTAGCAGGTAGTTGCATTAAAATTTAGACTGCTTCTTTATGTCGTGCCCACTTCTATCCACCCCTAGGTCTGATATTTTATTATTTGGAACATGTCTATTTCTTAGACGCAAGCTATGCCGATACTCTCAGCATGTACGCTTCCTGCGAGTGCTTGCTTTCTTTCTTTTAATTAAAAACCTTTTGGGGTTTTTGTCCAGCAATATATATCTCTATATCGCGGCTCCACTGGACAGGATAGGGCGGCCGTCAGTAGCTCTGTTGGGGAACCTTCGAGGCTAGAGGCCCGGCATTCCGTTTACCTGACTGTACCCCTTAGATGGGACACGATTCCTGTAGTAAATAGTATATCTGCAAGGATGTTCTGCAAGTTAAAGTTACGTTGTGGGGCATTTTACAACTGTGGTCATATATCTACGCTTTAACCCGACCAAACCGGTCAAGCCTTTGTGTGTCCCCAGTCTACCTACAAGCCTTTGTGTGTTCCCAGTCTAACTGCAAGCCTTTGTGTGTCCCCGGTCTACCTACAAGCCTTTCTATGTCCACAGCCTATCTACAGCCTGTAGTTTGGAATCTGAGTTATCCTTCTGCCAGTTAAGCTGCTTTCCTCTAGTGAGTCTTATTTACCATGGCTGTCTTGTATTTCCTTTGGCAACCTTTGATACGCAACTATCTCACCTGCAAGGTAACACGCGGTTTTGAATTCCGTTCTCCTAGACGAGCTGCAATTCCAGGCTGACAAGTCTAATCTAGCCGAAGTGTCTTTCTTCCTTGTTTTAGGGCGCTAGATACTCGCCCGTCGCCCCTTCTGTTGATAACCAGCGCAGTTTCTTCCTCACTTTAATCCAAATACAGCCCAAGTTACATCATCGAGACAAAACCGTCTGGTGATGTCACCATCGCCACTTGCGATGAGCAACTAACTGTTAGTGTGCCACGTGCTGGCTTGGAATTTGAATTTGCTTTTAGAGGATATACGAGACGCAGGCCGCTGTAGCATTTGTTTGAAGTTGTAGAGCTTGCTCTTCACTCTCGGCTATGACAGTATTTACGAGTTGCTAAAACAGTGATAAATGTTGTTATTGCGTACATATTTTCCACATTCATTCTGTCTGGTTCACGAGCCAAGTTGTTGCTCGCACACAGAGGACAGTGGCGCTTTATAAATACAAGCTCACGAGATGCACATACGCAGGTGTGATGTGGGAGATCAGCGGTTAGATTCTTCATTGTACCAGGTTTCAAATTGATCAGCGGTTAGATGCTTTATTGTACCAGGTTTCAAGTTAATTAGCAGTAAGATGCTTCATTGTACCAGGTTTCAAATTGATCAGCGGTTAGATGCTTCATTGTACCAGGTTTCAAATTGATCAACGGTTAGATGCTTCATTGTACCAGGTCGCAAATTGATCAACGGTTAGATGCTTCATTGTACCAGGTCGCAAATTGATCAGCGGTTAGATGCTTCATTGTACCAGGTCTCAAATGTATGTAAGGTAGGGCCACTAGTCCTCTTCCTCGTTGGAATCCCTTATCGAACTCTGAGTCAGGTACTCACTTACAGCTGGGTATGGGGAGCGTGGTGAGACTAAGCATCGAAGCCGGCCTCCTTGTTGCGAGGAACAGGCACTCCAGCGATTATGCCACTCAGACGTGTTAATTATACGTATTGATTTAAGGAGACTCAACATCTGAACAAATGTGTTAATCAACACCTAAACTATTGCTCACACCTAAACTATTACTCAAACCCTAAACTATTGCTCACACCTAAACTATTACTCAAACCCTAAACTATTGCTCACATCTAAACTATTGCTCACACCTAAACTATTGCTCAACACCTAAACTATTACTCAACATCTAAACTATTACTCAAACCCTAAATTATTGCTCACACCTAAACTATTACTCAACACCTAAACTATTACTCAACACCTAAACTATTACTTAACACCTAAATTATTGCTCACACCTAAACTATTACTCAACACCTAAACTATTACTTAACATCTAAATTATTGCTCACACCTAAACTATTACTCAACACCTAAACTATTACTCAACACCTAAACTATTACTCAATATCTAAACTATTGCTCACACCTAAACTATTACTCAATACCTAAACTATTACTCAATTTCTAAACTATTGCTCACACCTAAACTGTTACTCAACACCTAAACTATTACTCAACACCTATGCTATTATATATGTCCACACATATTGCCGTCTTCTTCATTATTCTCTTATTTTTAGTCTTTTCCGTCTTTTCTTCCTTTTTCATCTCCTCTTCTGTTTTAATCTATTCTACTTCTTCTTCTTCTTCTTCTTCTTCTTCTTATTCTTCCTTCGTTCCTTCCTTTCTTCCTTCCTTCCTTCTTTCCTTCTTTCTTTCCTTCCTTCTTTCGTTCTTTCTTTCGTTCTTTCTTTCTCCTTCTCCTTCTTCTTCTTCTTCCTCTTCTGATCCTATGGAAAGAAAGAATTATGCTTTGCACTCTTGTTTTCAAGACTTATTTATACGGTATTATTACAATAGCTTCACCAAAAAATATTGAACATAGGTTATTCCACACCCAGTAGACCCAGCCTTTGTGAATGACGGAGTTTATAGTGTCGTGAGCTAAAGTGACCTACCCTAGACCGTTTGGGTCGTATCACTGTTGACAGGGCATCCTCAGTGAGATCCGTCATTTCCCGAGGACGAGGGAGGGCCTGACCTTCCAGGATCCTCAGATATATCACGCCCTTGTGTTGTTGTTGCCTTAAACATCTTGTTTTCCTTCCACTCATGTTGTTGTTGTACTCTTATACCATTGTGTTTTGTGTGCGCATATTTAACTCCGAGCCTTTCGGTCCATCATAATCTCAGTTTGACTCGTCTCTTTAAAAATTATTCTATTTTTCACTCACATTCCCTTTTTCTTCCTCCAACCCTTTTTGCAATTAACGTAAATATTAGGAACCGGAGGTTACCGTTCTGCCAGAGATCCCATGTCGCCCTACTGAACAGCCTACTCTCCTGGTAACAACTGCTTCCTGGCGAGAGTGACACGCAGTTAACAGTTTTTTGCCACGGCAAATTCAAATTTCTGTTTCCTAAGATAACTCCTGCTGTAATGATAAGCAAGAGTTTCCTCCCCTCTACTTTCACGGCTGACGAGCTATTCAAAGGAGTTTGCTGTTTCTAACAAAAACTTAAAAAAAAAACAACCCACAATAACTGTTGCAGGCTGGTTCATCCAGTGCAAGAAGTTTCTAAGGCAGCACTTGTAATTTTGAAGATTGCTAGGTGTTCTCAAGTGGGATCCACTTCTTCAATTTTCTCTAGCGCCTCCAGTATTGCAGTTAGCAGATAAGACGCGTTCCAGATCAAGATGGCCCCATCCGGAGCCAAGTCTGTCAGGGAGAAGAAGCCGACAAGAAACGCAGATATCTTATCGTATTGTGTATTAAACAAACACGCGGACAGACAAACGGGAGCTGGCACACACACAGGAAGCCAGAGCTGTTTATTCACAGTCACGCTTTCAGAAACCTGTCAGATAAGGCTTTGAGCTGGTAGTAAGGACAGGCTTGTAACCACGTGACTTCAGGCCGAATTCTTATTTCACATTTAGGGCAGAATGACCTGCGACTCACAAGCTTCAGAAACTGCTCTTTTCCGTCATTCCATGTGTTCTATTCTGTTCCCAAGATTCGACCCCACTCCTCTCCCGGTGTACCCAGATGTGCTCAGTCATTTCTAGCTAAAGGTTTGTGTTGCTCATTGGTTGTGCATATTTCTGCACCGTCCTCTCACGAGCCCCACTTTTCTCGACTGTCAATCATTCCTGCGCCGTTCTCTCACGCGCCCCACTTCTCTCGACTGTCAATCATTCCTGCGCCGTTCTCTACCGTGCCCCACTCTGCTCGACTCTCGCACATTCCTGCGCCGTTCTCTCACGCGCCCCACTTCTCTCGACTGTCAATCATTCCTGCGCCGTTCTCTCACGCGCCCCACTTCTCTCGACTGTCGCATATTCCTGCGCCGTTCTCTACCGCGACCCACTCCGCTTGACCCTCGCACATTCCTTCACCGTTCCCTACCGCGCCCCACTCCGCTCGAACATCGCACATTCCTCCACCGCCCTCTCACGCGCTCCACTCCGCTTGAACCTCGCACATTCCTCCACTGCCCTCTCACGCATTCCACTCCGCTTGAACCTTGCAAATTCCTCCACCGCCCTCTCATGCGCTCCATTCCGCTTTAATCTCACACATTCCTGCACCACCCTCTCACGCGCTCCACTCCGCTTGAACCTCGCACATTCCTCCACCGCCCTCTCACGCGCTCCACTCCGATTGAACATCGCACATTCCTCCACCACCCTCTTGCGTGCTCCACTCCGCTTGAACCTCGCACATTCCTCCACCGCCCTCTCATGCGCTCCACTCTGCTCGACCCTCGCACATTCCTCCACCGCCTTCTCACGCGCCCCATTTCTCTCGACTCTCGCACATTCCTGCGCCGTTCTCTACCGTGCCCCACTCTGCTCGATCCTCGCATATTCCTTCACCGTTTTCTCACGTGCCCCACTTCTCTCGACTGTCGCACATTCCTGCGCCGTTCTCTCACGCGCTCCACTTCTCTCGAACATCGCACATTCCTCCACCGCCCTCTCACGCGCTCCACTCCGCTTGAACCTCGCACATTGCTCCACCGCCCTCTCATGCGCTCCACTCCGCCTGAACCTCGCACATTCCTCCACTGCTTTCTCACGCGCTCCACTCTGCTCGACCCTCGCACATTCCTGCACCGTTCTCTCATGCGCCGCACTTCTCTCGACTGTCGCACATTCCTGCGCCGTTCTCTACCGCGACCCACTCCGCTTGACCCTCGCACATAGTTTCACCGTTCCCTACCGCGCCCCACTCCGCTCGAACATCGCACATTCCTCCACCGCCCTCTCACGCGCTCCACTCCGCTTGAACCTCGCACATTGCTCCACCGCCCTCTCATGCGCTCCACTCCGCTTGAACCTCGCACATTGCTCCACCGCCCTCTCATGCGCTCCACTCCGCTTGAACCTCGCACATTGCTCCACCGCCCTCTCATGCGCTCCACTCCGCTTGAACCTCGCACATTGCTCCACCGCCCTCTCATGCGCTCCACTCCGCTTGAACCTCGCACATTGCTCCACCGCCCTCTCATGCGCTCCACTCCGCTTGAACCTCGCACATTCCTCCATCGCCCTCTCACTCGCCCCATTCCGCTAGGCCCTTGTTTTTTTTCAAAGTTCTGCAGCTTTTTAATTGATGATTCTTCTATTCTTATGTCACAATCCAACAAACTGCTATTAATAAACTGAAAATATCACTCCTATCCATTTCCATAATATCAATAATAAGTGTCAGATTTTGACCTGAACATGTGGCCGAAAATGCTCCACAGTAGATGTGCTGACAGCAGTCAGTGACTGATAGCTGGCTGCTTGCACCAGAGTCAGTGACTCATATCCGACTGCTTTTTATCAGGGTCAGTAATTCATGGCTGGCTGATTGGATCAGGGTCAAGAACATAACTGGCTGCTTGCATTAGGGTCAAGGACATAACTGGCTGCTTGTATTAGGGTCAAGGACATAACTGGCTGCTTGCATTAGGGTCAACGACTCATAGCTGGCTGCTTGCATCCGAGTTAGCGACTCATAGCTGGCTGCTTGCATCAGAGTCAGTGACTCAGCTGCATGCTTTTATCAGGGTCAGCTATATATAGCTGGTTGCTTGCATCCGGGTTAGCGAATCGTAGCTGGCTTATTGGATCACGACCAGCCACACATAACTCGCTGCTTGCATCAGGGTCAGTGACTCATAGCTGGCTTCTGGCATCAGGTTCTAAAACTCGTAGCTGGCAGCTTGGATCAGGGTCACCCACACATAGCTGGCTGCTTTGATCAGGGCAACCCACACATAGCTGGCAGCTTGGATCAGGGTCACCCACACATAGCTGACTGATTGAGTCAGTGCTAGCGACACATTGCAGGCTGCTTGGATCAGTCAGTGACTCATAGCTGGCTGCTTGGATCAGTCAGTGACTCATAGCTGGCTGATTGGATCAGTAGGTGACTCATAGCTGGCTGCTTGGATCAGTCAGTGACTCATAGCTGGCTGCTTGGATCAGTCAGTGAACTATAGCTGGCTGCTTGGATCAGTCAGTGAACTATAGCTGTCCGATTGGATCAGTCAGTGACTCATAGCTGGCTGCTTGGATCAGTCAGTGACTCATAGCTGGCTGTTTGGATCAGTCAGTGATTCCTAGCTGGCAGCTTGGATCAAGGTCACCCACACATATCTGGCTGCTTGGATCAGGGCAACCCACACATAGCTGGCTGCTTGCACCAGGGTCTGCCTCGTAGCTGGTTACTTGGATCAGGGCCAGCCACACACAGCTGGCTGTGTGCATGAGGGCCAGTGAACTATAGCTGACCAAGACCTTTACGTGGCGGCCCTGCGAACAGGCTGCACTAGTGTAGTCTGGAAAAGTGAATAGTGATAGAAGTAATGGCTAACCCGATACCCAGAATAGCCAAGCGAAACCGGATGTGTTTGACAAAACGGTGCAGATATCTCATCTTCGCTGTAAACAAAGATACAGCGTCACTACGTCTTTCTCAGGACGTATGCCGAAGATGAAGTCCTTAACCCAACAGTAGATCCACATCGGTTACTGGAGGCGCAAGCGCTCTACAGCTGCTATCTACTCATATCAGCTCTTATGTACGATCCGCAGTACGTATTGGGAGTCTAACACGGTTACTGCCCTTGTTAAAGATGTCTAATCTTAAAAATAATATACACGGTAAGATACACGACAATGAGAAGGCAGATAGACTGACGACAGAGGGAGGCGGCAAACCCCAAACTGACGACAGAGGGAGGCGGAAAACCCCAAACTGACGACAGAGGGAGGCGGCAAACCCCAAACTGACGACAGAGGGAGGCGGCAAACCCCAAACTGACGACAGAGGGAGGCGACAAACCCCAAACTGACGACAGAGGGAGGCAGCAAACCCCAAACTGATGACAGAGGGAGGCGGTAAACCCCAAACTGATGACAGAGGGAGGCGGTAAACCCCAAACTGACGACAGAGGGAGGCGGCAAACCCCAAACTGACGACAGAGGGAGGCGACAAACCCCAAACTGACGACAGAGCTACATATGAAGACGATGATAACATTTAACTCCAAAGACAAGTGTCACAGAGAACACACATGATCTGATATAACAGAAGCATACTACTTTTTTTGCCAAGAAGAGATCACATGCCAATATTCAGACTGCGAACAGGTCACTGCAAACCCAGAAAACATCTGTTCAATAAACTAAAAATTGGAGACACAGACATGTGGCCATGTGGGGAGAACAAACAAACAGTGGACCATATTCTGCAGGTCTGCCGGCTACACAAGATGAGGAGAATGACGACATGGCCCTCCCCAATCTAATTGCGAGATAAACTGTATTGCAATGAGACAAGCCTGAAAAAAACCGCCAGATTTATGTGGGAGAAGTGATTACCTGAGAGCGAACGACGAACAAAAAGAATAAGAAAGATGTCTCAGATAGTCATCGGAAGACTGAGGTCACTTCCTGAGGTCACTGCCGCATCTCCATCTCCTACAGGAGGTTATTGTATAATAATCAATTTGTTTAACAGAGAAAGCTCAGCCCTATTCCCCAACGTCTATCACCGAACCATCGGTATGATGACGTCAGTCACTATCCTGAGTGCTAGCACTTATCAGCTGGTTAATCTCGAGCTTCGCCTTCCTGTTGCACAACTCTCTGCATTCCCTGCCTAGGGTTAAGATGACTGTGTGGTAATATGCCATTATATCACCAGTATGGACTCATCATTCTTGCTTGACTTTCGTCTCAATTGTAGTCACTTGTTCAATTGTTCTTTCTGCACATGCCATTCACGGCATCTTTCACTTGTGTCTTGTTCCGTTGATTGTTTGTGTTATTCTGTAGTGGGTATCTCTTGTCTATGGTAACCTACGTGTAAGCGTTAACTGTATCATTTCATATCTGGATGTCACTGACAGAAGGACTGGTATACGAGATGTGTTCAAAAAGTATCCGACCTTTGGGCCGTAAAATACAATTACTCACATACTGTTCCCAGCAGCCCGCTATTGCAGGAAGGTCTCTTTGAATGGAGTCCAGCTTGGACGCTCGCATTCAGCATACTGTCTTCTCGTGACTCAAATCGGATCACTTTCAGAGAACATGTCAGTTTGGGGAACAGCCAAAAACCGCAAGAAACCGTGTCGGAAGAAGAGAGAGAGTCTGGCAAACCTGTGGAATATTGTGTTAGGTCACGAAAGTGGGAATCAGATCCGAAGAATGGACGGGTGTGGTCGTGATGGAGCTTTTAAGTTGCCATTGTCCACAGGTTCGGTGGTTGGCGTCGAACAGCATGATGAAGGCGATGGATGACCTCCAGGTAGTACTCTCTCGTCATGATTTGAGCTTGTCGTGCGTCTCGTGATGCACAACCCCACGGGCAACATGGTTGGACATTGCTGTGCACCTACTTTGCTTTTTTTGAACTCGGGGATGCTGAATGCCTCCACTGTAACGGCTGTTGAATTACCCGAATGATTTTCAGTTTTGGCAACATTTGAAGCAACACCGCTGCTCAATTATTTCCGTCGTTTCGTGGTGAATGAAAACCCGACGGCTGCTCACTACACTGAAACGCTGACTGCCAGCCATTGGCGCAATATTTAGGCGGGAACAAAAATTCACGCATGATCATTAAGGTGCCCTATACCTCCATGCCGAAGGACAACACTCATTCCTAATTTGTTGCCACGGAAAAAAAATAATTAAGGTCAGATACTTTTTTAACACAGTTCATTTATATCATAATCAGAATAGGCGTATCTCTAGTATAGTCGCATACCTTAACTTGTGATTCGTTCCAACCTTTGACGATGGAATCTTGCAAGTGTGAGGAAACGCAGTCTGTTATCAGCAACTGACGTAACTATGATGGTATAAGTTGAAAAGCAGTCGCTATTCTAAGTTTGCATTTGCAATAGTAGTCCTGGCCATGAATATCCCGAGATTGACAAACTCCAAGACATACTTACTCACCCACCAATTCTGTGTTTATAACATACAGTCGCCCACACCTACACTCACTCACTTTCTGGGTTTATTACAGCTCACTCACTCACTCATTCACTCACTCACTCGCCCACTATCCCATTCTATGTGTTAATCACATATACTCACCACTCACTCATCCACTCTCCCATCCACTCACTATCCGTGATTATCAATCCCAACCCACGTCTCCGCCAGAACAAGCACCTCACGTGTTTGAGATTATGTTAACCAGTTGAAAGTCATCAGCTTTGACATCTCATCTTTGTTTAGTTGTGTTTTGAAACGAAGCTAATCTGGTGTGACAGTTCACAAAGTGTCAGCGTGGAGTAGCAATCATTTTGCGGCAATCAGGCTGATGCGGCAACGTTAAGGCAATCATTGAGGACAGCTCGGCGAAACTAGCAACCGAGAATCTCACACCTCAGCTTCCAAAATATTTGGTTTATGTTAGTTTCCAGAATGTTTGATTGATGGGGCTATAATCTGCAAAAAGGTTAATGTGACGCAATAATCAGACATTTAAACAAGAGGTGAGCCTGAGTGAAGCGAGATGAAGCCTGTCTTTCCATCTAGGCTCTTTCTTCAGATCTCATTTATATTAACCACCTGCTCGTCTTTAGTTGCGTGTCTAAATGAAAGTGCAGTTAAGAGTCATTTTCTTTCACATCAAAGTCACGGGTTCGATCCCCGATGACATCACGTTCTAGTCTACCCAAGTGAAATCGGGTTGACTCAATTCGGGAGGCTTACGTGACGAGGGAAGGAATTGGTTATCCCAAACTCAGAAAAAACTAAGACATAAAACAGTGAAGTAACCAACACTTGCTCCCTGACAGCAGTCTCCGCTGGGTTTCGATACCTTTTCTCTGTTACCTAATTTACCAGCGTATCTTTAGTTGTAAGTAAAGTAAAGTAAAGTATCGCATAGCATTACTGCCGTAGGGGTGTGAGGTGTTAGGGATCTCACATTTCAAAGGCTCGGCTATATGAGGGCGGTAGCCATCTCCTCTCCCTCGCCGTTTTTACTTCCCGGACTGAACCGGTACCCATTTAAGGCTGGGTCGACCCGGGAGCCATTGCGGTCTGAAAAAAATATTACCGCCTCAACTGGAGAATGAACCCAGGACCACCTGCGCTACGCGGCTCTTTAGTTGAGCCTCTGAATAATACAGCGGTTAGAGTGATTGCCTGTCGTGAGGAAGGAGCTGGGTTCGTTAATCGGTGTCAGCGATCCAGTCTACTTAGCTGTGAATGATTACCTTACTAATACATTTAAGGAAATCAATGTGGTGAGGTAAAAACTGGTTACTGCAACTAAAAAAAACAACCTGAGACCTGATAAAATTAAGTATCTTCCACTTCATCCCCGACGGCAGTGTTTGCCATGGTTGCTTTCCACTAACTTGACTTGAATCCTGGTATTAAATCTTGTAGAGATTCATTCCTGATGCTAGGTAGGCAAAGGCTAATCATCTGATATGCACATCCAACTTGCGGCCCTTAGAAGGTGCCGTCTGTGCCTCTGCTGGCTTATCTGTTGGACTCGCATTGGACTTTAGAAGTAAAGTTGTGGGTGGTTTCCTTCTCGTAACTTCCTAGTCTTGGAGAATTCACAACTCAATTAGCCTAGCCAATAGCATGTGCCCTGCCTTTGCGTTTGACGGTGCTGGTAACCACTAAGTGTCAATCTGTGAATTGTAACCGTTAAAAGGCGTTCCCACCATCACCTACGCGTCAACAAAGATGATACGCCCCTGACATACTACCTTTACTATTGTGTATCTTCCCGTCCGTATTTGCTGATCTATTTATTGCTGTTTGCTAAATGTGATAGGTACATAGGTAGAAGACGCTCTATTTCACACACACTCGTCCACACAATGAAGGCCCAAATATCATAGAGGCAGAGCTATGGCCACCCACTCACTGGAAGGTACCATGTTCGACTTCCGTTTTACCGACACTCTCCAGTCATCCTAACTGTTGATGGGTACCTAGCTTACTATTATAGATGGACAGACAACGATGTGGGGTACTGGTAACTTCACCTCATCGAAAGCTGAGAGCTAGTACAATGAAGTATATTACGATTCCTTCGCGATAGCAGAGGTTGCTATATAACTACTTTTACCGCTATCTTGTCTGTGATAAGAGTTTAAGTATCATCTCGGTGAAGTGGTTAGTTGATAGTATGTGTTATTTGGATAAAGACACAAATCCACAATACATGATGCGGGAATGGGGTAGGTTTCTTACTCTTTAAATGGCACCTAGGTCTTGTCTAACAAGACCCGAGATGACTGGCTTTAACAAGACCCGAGATGACTGGCTTTAACAAGATACGAGATCACTGGCTTTAACAAGATACGAGATCACTGGCTTTAACAAGATACGAGATCACTGGCTTTAACAAGACCCGAGATGACTGGCTTTAACAAGATACGAGATCACCGGCTTTAACAAGACCCGAGATGACTGGCTTTAAGAAGATACGAGATCATCGGCTTTAACAAGATACGAGATCATCGGCTTTAAGAAGATACGAGATCATCGGCTTTAAGAAGATACGAGATCATCGGCATTAAGAAGATACGAGATCATCGGCTTTAAAAAGATACGAGATCATCGGCTTTAAGAAGACCTGAGATGACTGGCTTTAACAAGACCCGAGATGACCGGCTTAACAAGAGTTCGGACATAGATAACTCGCTTATCTCAACTATCGATCGCTTTACTCGACGTTAGACCATCGACTACAGGCTTAACTCGGTGATCGGTTCGGCCATCGACTAGCCAGTTAACCTGGTGGTCTGCCATCGACCAGATTAACTCGTCGCTCGGTCATATCTACCAGCTTAACTGACGGCTCGACCACTGACTACCAGCTTAACCCACCGCTCGACCTCCGACTACCAGCTGAACACACCGCTCGACCACTGACTACCAGCTTAACTGACGGCTCGGCCACTGACTACCAGCTTAACCCACCGCACGACCTCCGACTACCAGCTGAACCCACCGCTCGACCTCCGACTACCAGCTGAACCCACCGCTCGACCACTGACTACCAGCTTAATTGACCGCTCGACCACTGACTACCAGCTTAACTGACTGCTCGACCACTGACTACCAGCTTAACTGACCGCTCGACCACTGACTACCAGCTTAACTGACCGCTCGACCACTGACCACCAGCTTAATTGACCGCTCGACCTCCGACTACCAGCTGAACCCACCGCTCGACCTCCGACTACCAGCTGAACCCACCGCTCGACCCCCGACTACCAGCTGAACTGACCGCTCGACCTCCGACTACCAGCTGAACCCACCGCTCGACCACTGACTACCAGCTGAACTTACCGCTCGACCACTGACTACCAGCTGAACTGACCGCTCGACCTCCGACTACCAGCTGAACCCACCGCTCGTCCTCCGACTACCAGCTGAACTGACCGCTCGACCATACCAATAGTTACAACTGCCTAACTGTAAACGTACAGGGACAAGAATGATAACTCATGGAAGAGCGGAAGAAGAAGCCATGGTACTGATGGCTTAATGAAGTTATTATGAATCTTAGTATTCTTCTTCGTTCACTCTCAACTCCCACCAGCAAGCCCTGAAATGGACTTTGCAAGTAGCTTGACTGCGATATTTGCACCTTTCGGTCAGACACATCCGACTTCAACATGCGTTTTTGGGTACCGAGCTAGCCTTCCCTCTTCAGTCCCTTCTCCTTAGCCAGTCTGCTTTGTTGCAGCCCGTTATCCAGGAACACCGCTTGGAGGCGTAGAAGGGTATTGAAAGGTCTGATTCACTAGCCCTGAAGCTAGTAGTCAATTTGTGGGTTGCTGACCGCTGCAGCTCATGCACTGCTCCGAATCTTAGTATTCAATCAAGCAGTCAAAAGCTATCCATTTGTTCTGCAAATCAATCTGGTCGGACCTCAGATGGCGCTGTCCCATGTCTTCCATGGTGTCCTTTCGGATTTTTATTTGGCTGTTGGTAGTAAGAATGTGTTGGTGGTTTTCTTCATGTGACTGTTGGTAGTAAGAGTGTGTTGGTGGTTTTCTTCATGTGGCTGTTTGTAGTAAGAGTGTGTTGGTGGTTTTCTTGATGTGGCTGTTGGTAGTAAGAGTGTGTTGGTGGTGTCCTTCATGTGGCTGTTGGTAGTAACAGTGTGTTCTTGGTTTTCTTCATGTGGCTGTTGGTAGTAAGACTGCGTTGGTGGTTTTCTTCATGTGGCTGTTGGTAGTAAGAGTGTGTTGGTGGTTTTCTTCTTGTGGCTGTTGGTAGTAAGAGTGTGTTGGTGGTTTTCTTCATGTGGCTGTTGGTAGTAAATGTATGTTGGTGGTTTTCTTCATGTGGCTGTTGGTAGTAAGAGTGTGTTGGTATTTTCTTCATGTGGCTGTTGGTAGTAAGAGTGTGTTGGTGGTTTTCTTCATGTGGCTGTTTGTAGTAAGAATGTGTTGGTGGTTTTCTTCATGTGGCTTTTGGTAGTAAATGTGTGTTGGTGGTTTTCTTCATGTGGCTGTTGGTAGTAAGAGTGTGTTGGTATTCTTCATGTGGCTGTTGGTAGTAAGAGTGTGTTGATGGTTTTCTTCATGTGGCTGTTGGTAGTAAGAGTGTGTTGGTATTTTCTTCATGTGGCTGTTGGTAGTAAGAGTGTGTTGGTGGTTTTCTTCATGTGGCTGTTGGTAGTAAGAGTGTGTTGGTATTTTCTTCATGTGGCTGTTGGTAGTAAGAGTGTGTTGGTGGTTTTCTTCATGTGGCTGTTGGTAGTAAGAGTGTGTTGGTATTCTTCATGTGGCTGTTGGTAGTAAGAGTGTGTTGGTCGTGTCCTTCATGTGGCTATTGGTAGTAAGAGTGTGTTGGTGGTTTTCTTCATGTGGCTGTTGGTAGTAAGAGTGTGTTGGTATTTTCTTCATGTGGCTGTTGGTAGTAAGAGTGTGTTGGTGGTTTTCTTCATGTGGCTGTTGGTAGTAAGAGTGTGTTGGTATTCTTCATGTGGCTGTTGGTAGTAAGAGTGTGTTGGTGGTTTTCTTCATGTGGCAGTTGGTAGTAAGAGTGTGTTGGTATTCTTCATGTGGCTGTTGGTAGTAAGAGTGTGTTGATGGTTTTCTTCATGTGGCTGTTGGTAGTAAGAGTGTGTTGGTCGTGTCCTTCATGTGGCTATTGGTAGTAAGAGTGTGTTGGTGGTTTTCTTCATGTGGCTGTTGGTAGTAAGAGTGTGTTGGTGGTTTCCTTCATGTGGCTATTGGTAGTAAGGGTTTAAAGACGATGTGGCACCTGTGTTTCCAGCATCTAGACTTTCCTCTGCTGAGCTTTAGCGTGTCCAGCAGTGTAAGGGCTGCACTTTGCCTTTGGCGGCTCTGGCAGTGATTAAACTGTCATTATGTGAGTGCTGACTGATGTCTGTTTCCCACCATCAACATCAACCAAATTATTTCATGTTATATATTAGAAGACTGATTGATTTCATGGCACTCCTGGCAGACCCATAGACGCACCAATTTCTCATTATGTGACAAAGAGTAACGATGGTTCTTGTAACACGGTGGCCATACACACTTCTGATCTGTTCTGATAGGCTTCCCCATAATATGCTGAACCCATAATTAATGACAAACTCATTAAGTCTGTCTGTGACTGATTCATCGGTGACAGTGCTATCATCTTTTGCAGGCGGTTATCATGATATGAATTATAATGAGCGTCCAAATTCGTGCAAAATATCAACTGAATTGACATTCATAATCAGCAAACTTGACGAAATATCGCGCGAATGTATTGCAAGTATATTATCAGGGGATCTAACCGTAATGTTTCTGTATTAACATAATGTGCCGTCACTATTAATTCCATAACACATCCAGAGTATGCGGGAGTGATTTGATTGGCTGATCGAATCACGTGATGATTGATTCACAGTATTTTCGCTTACAATGCGAGATGGCCATGTGCTCAAATCCTGGACGAGCTCCAATATTTTGTGCCTTTACATTTTTTTCTAAAATCTGATTTAAACTTTGTTAATTTTAGGATACTGTAATTACTATTGATAAGAAAAAGACCACACGCACAAAAAGGAATTAAATAAATAGAAAAGAAATGGTAAAATACACTCTTTAAGTGGAGTACGAAGGGGTGATTGATGTGGGAAGAGGTGAAGTTTGAGTGGGGGGGGGGGGGGGGGAGGGGAGAGTGGATAGGGAAAGAGGGCAATGTTAATGGGTTCCAGAAGTGAGAGCCTTTAATTGCTAATCTGCTGTTGTTTCTGTCAAATTGTACCGTTCGGCGGGCCGGCAGATGTTCAGCCCGCGTCTGCTAGTATTGCTATTATTTCTGACTATCCTCGTGTTCTAAGTACCAAGGCTACAGAAGGAAATGTCAGTGAGCAGAGTTGATTGGTCAGATAACAGAAGGGCAGTGATCATGCTTCGGTGGCTCGCTTCCTGTCAAACATAACTACAACTAATCACTTCACAGGACGTGAGTACCGACAGTTGGGTCTATAATATCATCTTCTTCGTTCTCAATCTCCCGCTACCAAGCCATGTAAAAAAAGGTTTGCAAGTAGCAGGAAGTTGTCCGGAAAACGCAATGCGTTGTGTCGTAGTTTACAGCTTGACTGCGATATTTGCACCTTTCGATCCGACACATCCGACTTCAGCATGACATTTTTTGGTGCCGGGTTAGCCTTTCCTCTTCGATCCCTTCTCCTTGACCAGTCTGCTCTGTTGCAGCCTGTTATCCAGGATCACCGCGTGGAGGTTTAGAAGGGTCTTGGCAGTTCTGGTTCGCTGGCCCTGACGCTAGCAGTCCGCTATGGGTCGCTGACCTGACGTTAGCAGTCCGCTATGAGTCGCTGACCCTGACGTTAGCAGTCCGCTATGGGTCGCTGACCCTGATGCTAGCAGTCCTCTATGGGTCGCTGACCCTGACGTTAGCAGTCCGCTATGGGTCGCTGACCCTGATGCTAGTAGTTCTCTATGGGTCGCTGACCCTGACGCTAGCAGTCCGCTATGGGTCGCTGACCCTGACGCTAGCAGTCCGCTATGGGTCGCTGACCCTGACGCTAGCAGTCCGCTATGGGTCGCTGACCCTGATGCTAGCAGTCCTCTATGGGTCGCTGACCCTGATGCTAGCAGTCCTCTATGAGTCGCTGACCCTGACGTTAGCAGTCCGCTATGGGTCGCTGACCCTGATGCTAGCAGTCCGCTATGGGTCGCTGACCCTGACGCTAGCAGTCCGCTATGGGTCGCTGACCCTGACGCTAGCAGTCCGCTATGGGTCGCCAACCGCTGCAGCTCATGTACTAATCATCATCTTGATCCCATAGGTTAGGATACGGCTGTATTAACATAGTGAAATCGCAAACCCCATGCATAGTCTTCATTTGTCGTCTTTTGCGACGTGCTTGCTAGGTTGCAGTGGCTCTGTTAGTTATTTTAACACCGGGTACCACTTGAGGGAGAAATGGTGGTAGGAGAAATGGGAAAGACTGATCGAGAGAGTGATAGGGAAAGAATGACAGAGAATGACACAGAATAACATCAGGATAGTGACAGGGCGGGCGGGCAGACAGACAGACAGGCAGGCATACAAACAGACATACATGCAGACAAACAGACAATAACAGTGTGAATGAGAGAGACATAGAGAGAATGAGATGTATCAGGGAGTGACATAGAAATTGTCAGATGGAGAGAATTATAGAGTGATAGAGTAGAGATATATAGAAATCGAGTGACAGAGAGAGGAGGCAGCGATAGAAAGATAATGATAGAGAAAGTGTAATGTGAAACAGGGCGGCAAAGAGAGGCAGCGATATACAGACTAGAGATGTAGAGGAAGAGTGAATGATAGAGAGACAGATTAAACAAAGAGTGATAAAGACAGTAGAGAGATAGGGAGATACACAGAGACAGTTACAGATTAGAGAGAGAGGAAGTAGCAGAGATATAGAGTTACAGCGACAGAGGGGGGAGAGAGAGAGAGAGAGAGGAGAGGAAAGTGACGCAGGGAGCAGAACGATTGAGTCCAGATACGAAAAATGACACAATTGTGATTAGTTTGAGTGGTCTGGAATGTTCCAGCCTCGAGGATGAAGAGTTCCACTGAAAGATTGAACGCTTCTCTCAATTGAATTTATCAGACGAATTTGGATCACAAAGCACAATCGACGCAACATGAACGTTCTGGTTCCGCGGCCGCCATTTGCAACGTGTGATAGGTTTTGGCATCAGTTTTTGTCAGTGCATGCGATAGCGCATTGTTGGTGCCTTTGCCATTCACAGGCCAATGTTGTTCAACGCTTCAGTTGAAGTTTATTGTTTGCTGTGATAACTCCGGATTGATTTCCTCAGATCGCTCATAATAACTACGTTTTCTTATCCTTGTGGTTGATGCATGGTTTTGATTCAGTTAAATTGCAGACTTATTATGTCATTTTTGTTTGTCCATTGGTGCAATAATCACAAACACACAAAACAGAACAAAAATAAAAACCAGCGGTAGTTCTATGTTGTTGATGAATGCCCAGAAAAATAAGTAGGATTTCTCTTTTGTGTGTCCGGAAATGGACGTAAAATAGCGTGATGTTGCAGCTTTCCTCAGATCACACGCGTGCTTATGAAGGTGGACCGTGGTCCTCCAGGTTATTGTGACATGCTTGGCTTCATCTATTTCGCTCACTACTACGGAGATCACGTCGATCCTCCACTTTGTTAGCCTCCCTGCCGTTAAAACAGAACATTTCCAAGGAGTAATTGCCCGGAAGTCGAGGTGAGGGTCTTGGCCAGTATATTTTGCCTGACCCTGATTAACATGTCTGATCAATATGTTGTGCCTGACCCTGACTAACATGTCTGATCAATATGTTGTGCCCGACCCTGACTAACATGTCTTATCAGTATGTTGTGCCCGATCCTGACTAACATGTCTGATCAGTTTGTTGTGCCTGACCCTGACTAACATGTCTGACCAGTTTGTTGTGCCTGACCCTGACTAACATGTCTGAACAGTATGTTGAGCCTGACCCTGACTAACATGTCTGACCAGTTTGTTGTGCCTGACCCTGACTAACATGTCTGATCAGTATGTTGTGCCTGACCCTGACTAACATGTCAGATCAATATGTTGAGCCTGACCCTGACTAACATGTCTGATCAGTATGTTGTGCCTGACCCTGACTAACATGTCTGATCAGTATGTTTTGCCTGACCCTGACTAACGTGTCTGATCAGTATGTTGAGCCTGACCCTGCCTAACATGTCTGATCAGTATGTTGGGCCTGACCCTGACTAACATGTCTGACCAGTTTGTTGTGCCTGACCCTGACTAACATGTCTGATCGGTATGTTGTGCCTGACCAGACGGTTGTTCTATAACAGGGACTGCCACTTGAAGATAAAGCCGAGATCTTAGATGCAGCTTTGATGCAGCTACTTTTTCTTACAAATAACCCCAACTCTGACCAACATGTACCACTTAGAAAGTGTACATGTAAATCCGTTTAGGAACCCCTAATCCAGAGTATTCATTGTACACGATCGCCGCTGTGTCCTTCTACACCTCCACACGGTGATCGTGGATAACAAGCTGCAACACGGTAGACTGGCTATGAAGAAGGGTTCGAAGCCGGAAGGCTGTGTACACAAAAAATGCCTCCTGAAGTCGATTGTGCGGGAACGCAAAAGGCAAATATCGCAGTCAAGCTGTAAACTAGCGACACAACGCATTTCGTTTTCTGGACAACATTGTGCTACTTGCAAAGCCTATTTCGGGGCTTGGTAGTGGGAGTTTGGGAACGAACGAAAGAAGAAGGAGAAGAAAAATCTCTAACAGAGACTGGTGCCCATTTATAACTTTGTAGAATGAGGCTGTCGCTGTATGGTGTCTGTTTTTTCATGGCAGGAATGTTCTAAATTTGGAAGAAATAAAAATCCCTTTTCACTTGACGATTGTATCCATTAATCTTGTTAGACTCGTAAGGTTGAAATCAGAAGTGGCAGGCGCTGTAATGCCATTTATTCCCGTAGTACGTTTACTAATGAAAACGGGGAGGATGTTGCGGGGGAGAAGGGAAGAAAGGGGGTGTTCAATGCACAAACAACGTTATTTACGCACATTAGATTGTCAAGTTTTTTGGCAGGAGTAAAGTTGAGGGGGGGGGGAGGGAGGGGAGAGGGGAATTATGATAAGAGGTAGATAGGTTTGATCAGTGTGACAATTGGAACAATTGCTGGACAAATGCAGATGTGCCCCTAAGCGGAGTTTGTAAGAAGGCCAGTCACGGCTGTAGTCGTATGCTTCCTCTGGGTCTGAGAGGCAACAATGTGAAGTAGGTAATGAAAAGACCAGTAGTTGGAGAGACCTGATTACCGGCCAGTAGTTGAGAGACCTGATTACCGGCCAGTAGTTGAGAGACCTGATTACCGGCCAGTAGTTGAGAGACCTGATTACCGGCCAGTAGTTGAGAGACCTGATTACCGGCCAGTAGTTGAGAGACCTGATTACCGGCCAGTAGTTGAGAGACCTGATTATCTATTCCAACAGATATGCACATACCAGCAGCAGACGTAGAAAAGATGGGGTCATGTTCATTAAATATTTTCTTGCGGCATGGAAGGGTTTTGGTATCCACTAATACGATACGTTTGTTACAGCTGTCCATTAATCGTGGCAAAGTGTAGACCCAACAAAGAACTAATAGTACACAGCAGGCAAATGAAGATACGATGATACATGATCGCCTTCACTTCACCAGGTGTACAGAGACGAGGGTCTCTATAATTGATAGGTTATAGGCGTTTTCCCCTAAAGGAACGAAAACATGAAACTGTCAGGATTCGAATCCTACACATTGCAAGCGTCCTGTAGGGGAGATCAGTATCTAGTCATGCTGGAGATTGACGAAAAATGTGAAGATCCCGCGTACGCGCTGTGCGCGTAGAGGAACATTTGGCAGTTCAGGGAAAACTATTTATTTTTTTTTAAAATCATGAAACTCCTACGCAATGCGCAATCTACCTTCCCTCAAATCAAGCAAGTCGCAGGAAGTAAACATTTCTTCTTTGTTCGTTCTCAATCTCCCACTACCAAACACTGAAAGGGCTTAAGTAGCAGAATGTAGTCCAGAGAATGGAATGCGTTGTGTCGTAGTTTACAGCTTGGCTGCGATATTTGCACCTTTCGGTCCAACACATACGACTTCAGCAAGCATTTTTTGATTACCGCGTTAGCATTCCCTCTTCGATCCCTTCTCCTTAGCCAGTCTGCCCTGATGCAGCCTGTTATCCAGGATCACCGCGTGGAGGTGTAGAAGGGTCTTGGCAGCTCTGGTTCGCTGCCCTGACACTAGCAGTCAGCTATGGGTAGCTGACCACTGCAGCTCTTGCGCTGCTCAGCATCTTGATCCCTAAAGAAGATACAACGGATAGTCTTCGGCTACCTGACAGGAGGCAAGAACCTGCCTGTTTGAATTCCAGGATTCCAAGTATATAGAAGGACAGGTGTTAAAACCAATAACAGAAAGCTGATAGCTCACACCAGACATCTTACGCTGTGGATCTCCTTCCTTCCTTCCTTCCTTCCTTCCTTCCTTCCTTCCTTCCTTCCTTCCTTCCTTCCTTCCTTCCTTCCTTCCTTCCTTCCTTCCTTCCTTCCTTTTCTTCTTCTTCTTTTCCTTTTCTTCTTCTTTTTCTTTTCCTTTTCTTCTTTTCCTTTTCTTCTTCTTTTTCTTTTCCTTTTCTTCTTTTTCTTTTCTTCTTTTTCTTCTCCTTTTCTTCTTCTTCTTTTCTTTGTCTTCTTCTTTTCCTGTTCTTCTTCTTCTTCTTTTTCTTTTCCTTTTCTTCTTCTTTTTTTCCTTTTCTTCTTCATTTTTTTCGTTTTCAAACTCCCGCTACCATGCCATGAGAAGGGATTACCAAATAGCAGGATTTCACCTGGAGAACGAAATGCGTTGTGTCGTAGTTTACAGCTTGACTGCGAAATTTTCACCTTTCGGTCCGACAAATGTTCAAGCCATTTCTAGGTACCCTTCTCTTTAGCCGGTTTGCCCTGCTGCAGCCTGTTATCCAGAATCGTGGAGATGTAGAAGGGTCATGGCAGATCTTTGTTGCTGGCCCTAACGCTAACAGTCAGCTTTGTTTCGCTGACCCTGACGCTAGCAGTCAGCTTTGTTTCGCTGACCCTGACGCTAGCAGTTAGCTTTGTTTCGCTGACCAACACAGCCCATGCACTGCACAGCATCCTGATCCCACTTCACTAGTATAAAAAGGACATAAGTATAATATAATATAATATAATGTAATGTAATGTAATGTAATATATAACATGACATGGCATGGCATGGCATGGTATGACATGACATGACATGACATGACAGATAATGTCAACAAAAATTGGACAGCTGATATCTTTGTCTGCAATCCCACAAAGCATTGTTTATGCGTACATGTACCTAGTAAATTCTGATGTGACTATAGCATAGAGATTCAAACACTTGAACAAGCTGCAAATATGATCTGTAACAACAGTTCTTACTGCAAGCAGGTATGCTTTTTCAAAAATGGATTATCTTTACCGCAATCTCTACATGGCGGTATACTTTCACACCTGAGGGCCCAACTAAGCAAGACAGATGCCAGAAAGTGAACGATACTTGAGTGGCTACTATCTCTTTGTGACGAAAGAGAAGGCAGATATGCGTACAAAGGGAAGCTGGGGATTGTTAAGAAGAAGACATTGAAATCACATACTTTGAGAAACTGAGAGCTATCCAGGCTGTCAAACAGACCAATCAAACAACGACTATCATATGCATGACTGGCAGGGACAGATCAGCATTCTTCGTCCCAGGGCAGGGCACACCAGACTGAATAGACACACCAGACTGAACAGACACACCAGACTGAACAGATACACCAGACTGAGCAGAAACATCAGACTGAACAGATACACCAGACTGAACAGATACACCAGACTGAACATACACACCAGACTGAACAGATACACCAGACTGAACAGATACACCAGACTGAACAGATACACCAGACTGAGCAGAAACACCAGATTGAACAGATACACCAGACTGAACAGATACACCAGACTGAACAGATACACCAGACTGAACATACACACCAGACTGAACAGACACACCAGACTGAACAGATACACCAGACTGAGCAGAAACACCAGACTGAACAGATACATCAGACTGAACATACACACCAGACTGAACAGATACACCAGACTGAACAGATACACCAGACTGAACAGATACACCAGACTGAGCAGAAACACCAGACTGAACAGATACACCAGACAGAACAGACACGACAGACTGAACAGATACACCAGACTGAGCAGAAACACCAGACTGAGCAGAAACACCAGACTGAACAGATACACCAGACTAAAGAGATACACCAGACTGAACAGATACACCAGACTGAACAGATACACCAGACTGAACAGATACACCAGACTGAACAGATACACCAGACTGAACAGATACACCAGACTGAAGAGACACACCAGACTGAACAGACACACCAGACTGAACAGATACACCAGACTGAGCAGAAACACCAGACTGAACAGATACATCAGACTGAACATACACACCAGACTGAACAGATACACCAGACTGAACAGATACACCAGACTGAGCAGAAACACCAGACTGAACAGATACACCAGACAGAACAGACACGACAGACTGAACAGATACACCAGACTGAGCAGAAACACCAGACTGAGCAGAAACACCAGACTGAGCAGAAACATCAGACTGAACAGATACACCAGACTGAACAGACACACCAGACTGAACAGATACACCAGACTGAGCAGAAACATCAGACTGAACAGATACACCAGACTGAACATACACACCAGACTGAACAGATACACCAGACTGAGCAGAAACATCAGACTGAACAGATACACTAGACTGAACATACACACCAGACTGAACAGATACACCAGACTGAACAGATACACCAGACTGAGCAGAAACACCAGACTGAACAGATACACCAGACAGAACAGACACGACAGACTGAACAGATACACCAGACTGAGCAGAAACACCAGACTGAGGAGAAACACCAGACTGAGCAGAAACATCAGACTGAACAGATACACCAGACTGAACAGACACACCAGACTGAACAGATACACCAGACTGAGCAGAAACATCAGACTGAACAGATACACCAGACTGAACATACACACCAGACTGAACAGATACACCAGACTGAGCAGAAACATCAGACTGAACAGATACACTAGACTGAACATACACACCAGACTGAACAGATACACCAGACTGAACAGATACACCAGACTGAGCAGAAACACCAGACTGAACAGATACACCAGACAGAACAGACACGACAGACTGAACAGATACACCAGACTGAGCAGAAACACCAGACTGAGCAGAAACATCAGACTGAACAGATACACCAGACTGAACAGACACACCAGACTGAACAGATACACCAGACTGAGCAGAAACATCAGACTGAACAGATACACCAGACTGAACATACACACCAGACTGAACAGATACACCAGACTGAGCAGAAACATCAGACTGAACAGATACACTAGACTGAACATACACACCAGACTGAGCAGACACATGTCCAAGCTTCGACTGTGCACATGTTGACCAAACAAAGAATCTGCTGAGCATGCGTTTACGGGACTGTCCCCTGAATGGCCAGTTCAGGAAGATACTCTGGCCTAACGATTCAACACTTGACTCAAAATTGCGCAGAGCTAAAGAGGACTGAAACAACTGCCGAATTCATCACAGGAACTCCTCTGACGGTGTCAACATAAAAAATGCGATCACGAGGAGATGAACTTCACCAGGTGTACACATGCGCGTGTTGAGCATTTAAGAGAATTGAGACCAAGAGAAACTGATAGTGTACACATGAGTTATGAAGTTGTGGAGATACATCGTCGGCACGGATCGTAATGATGATTTGTAAAGCAGAGAGTTAAGAATACATTAATCTTGACAGAGAGTGCAATCAGAAACGACAAGGAGGTGTAGCTAGGGAGGATGCTATACCTTAACCATTGATCTAGTACAAGAGACGGTTTAAGTTTTCTCGAAATGCTTGTCTTTAAACATGGATACCAAACAAAAAAAAAACACATAAAAATGAAGGAATCTAAAAAAGAGGAAGTGAAGCAAGCGTGTCAGTTTTCCCATCAAATGAAAGCTGGATTACAATAATCGGAAGCATGCTGTTTATTTTTACAGTCCTGATGAATTTCTTTTTTTACTCTTTCAGTATGTTTTTCTTTTAGCTCAATGCTAACAAGAGTGAAAGGGGGAGCGGTGGCTAGGGATTTGTTTGCGAGGAGAGAACGGCATATGTGTTGAGAAGCCGTATTCGGACGCCGTGAGAGCGGCAATGAGGGGGGAAAATCAGGTCGGCAGTCTGCAACTTCTTTGTACGTGTAAGCCGCTTCTGCTGTTCAGGTTTCTGCCCCTTAGTTTGAAATGGAAAACATATGTGCACAAGTTAAGAATGTCTGCTTTCAAAATGGCGAGCATTGATAGCGATAAGTTGTCGCCTCTTTGTAAGGTCACGTTTTGTGTTTACTGTCTGTAGAGAACGGCGAGGGCGTAGGCGCAAGACGATGTACTGAGTAACCTGCATTTGTGAGGGTAGATGCGAGGCGTGGCAGAGGCGGAGAGATAGAATGGTACAGTCAGGGGCGCAAAGAGCTAACAACTATGATTGTGTTGTTTGAATTGCTATGGAAATCCCCACTGAACGTGTATTTTGTGCCAGCGAAATTGTTCAATGACGCACGCCCAATCAGGCTAAAAGCAGTCATACGTCTCGTGGCTATGGATTTCTCTTTACTTCTATTTATATCAACCTCATTCTGAGATCAATCTGATGTCCTGTCTCATTGGCGGTTTATAGCTGTGTTATTATTGTGTTGTTGTCTCCGACTCATGCCCTTATGTTCCATTAAAAAAAAAGGTCCGCACGATTAGTTGCCCCCATCTCTTTATACTCCTCGCCGTTAAATCAGTTTTTCAGTTGTGACGTAACCTGCTGGAGATGCACGTTCTTGGTGGGGCACGTGCAATGTAACGCTATTTTGTTTTTCAAAGTTTATTTATGTTCCTTTTGTGCATCTTCCACTGGGACTTTCATGAAAGCATGTTCTTCCACCTGGGGAGTAGTGTCTGTCAGCTTTGGCCTCCTACAGTATATCCTGATCAGACCATTTGGTTATCCGTGAGATTCCAAATATCCTTCTGTCAATTCATATCCCCATGGATTGGTTTCAAATTTGCGTTTTTGTTTAGGACTCGCTTCCGCCTGACAAGATGGTGTATGTGTACGGATGGGCATTGTTCTATTTCTTGCTGTTCTATCTGGTTCTGTTAAGAATCCACGTAACTGCACTCAAGCAGACCTATTTGTATTTACTCCCTCTCAGCAAATGCCGGAAGGCTTAAATAATGATGGTTTCAGTAGCTCGCTAGTTACTCTCTCTTGCTCTATCCTTTCAGGCGCCCATCTCTGCTAGACCCACGTTTGATTACAAAACTTTGCATTATGGGAATTGTCGGTTTACCGATTGGAGTGCCATCATTCATGTGGTGATCGTTGAACTTCATTTTGTCACCTCTACGTTTTTTCCGCTACGTGTGCATTTGAGGTCACAATGTCAACTTATCCACTTCCTCAAACCCAAATTGAGACCTCTACTCGCTTCCCGCTACGTGTGCATTTGAGGTCACGATGTCAACTTATCCACTTCCTCAAACCCAAATTGTCACCTCTACTCGTTTCCCGCTACGTGTGCATTTGAGGTCACGGTGTCAACTTATCCACTTCCTCAAACCCAAATTGTCACCTCTACTCGTTTCCCGCTACGTGTGCATTTGAGGTCACGGTGTCAACTTATCCACTTCCTCAAACCCAAATTGTCACATCTACTCGTTTCCCGCTACGTGTGCATTTGAGGTCACGGTGTCAACTTATCCACTTCCTCAAACCCCCCCCCCCCCCCCCCCCCCAATCATGTAAGGAACAGTAGCACCACACGAGATTCGCAGGGCTCGAGGCTTTCTATGTCCGTCATTCTAGGTCAGAAACAATTAGGGTCATATTGCTCCTTCCATTGGGTATCGATTTTATTGCAGAGTGTGTAGTTAGTGTGATTCACTACTATTAGCTACACCATTCTTCAAGGAACCCAAAATTATAACCCTGCATGCGCTAGATTTGAATCTACATTGGAAGAGACACTTAAGGAGACCAAGTAACGTCTGACGCAATCATTTGGACACCTGGGTAATTGATTTTGTAGGACGGGACTCCAACAGAAAACTAATAGCGGAAATCAACACAGAGTGACCATAACAGTTGTGTTTCTACACGCAATCAATAAGGAAATATTATATGTCGCAGTCTCAGGATGTTAATACTTCATTGATGTGTTCATCCACTGGTGTCTTTAAGTTGGGGAGTTTGATTTTTTCAGGTTGTGCCTTTAAGTGTCGGGGAGGAGCTTTGACTTTCTTGGTGTGTGCCTTTAAGTGTTGGGGAGGAGCTTTGACTTTCTTGGTGTGTGCCTTTAAGTGTCGGGGAGGAGCTTTGACTTTTTTGGTGTGTGCCTTTAAGTGTCGTGGATGAGCTTTGACTTTCTTGGTGTGTGCCTTTAAGTGTCGGGGAGGAGCTTTGACTTTCTTGGTGTGTGCCTTTAAGTGTCGTGGATGAGCTTTGACTTTCTTGGTGTGTGCCTTTAAGTGTCGGGTAGGAGCTTTGACTTTCTTGGTGTGTGCCTTTAAGTGTCGTGGATGAGCTTTGACTGTCTTGGTGTGTGCCTTTAAGTGTCGTGGATGAGCTTTGACTTTCTTGGTGTGTGCCTTTAAGTGTCGTGGATGAACTTTGACTTTCTTGGTGTGTGCCTTTAAGTGTCGGGGAGGAGCTTTGACTTTCTTGGTGTGTGCCTTTAAGTGTCGTGGATGAGCTTTGACTTTCTTGCTGTGTGCCTTTAAGTGTCGTGGATGAGCTTTGACTTTCTTGGTGTGTGCCTTTAAGTGTCGTGGATGAGCTTTGACTTTCTTGGTGTGTGCCTTTAAGTGTCGTGGATGAGCTTTGACTTTCTTTGTGTGTGCCTTTAAGTGTCGTGGATGAGCTTTGACTTTCTTGGTGTGTGCCTTTAAGTGTCGTGGATGAGCTTTGACTTTCTTGGTGTGTGCCTTTAAGTGTCGTGGATGAGCTTTGACTTTCTTGGTGTGTGCCTTTAAGTGTCGGGGAGGAGCTTTGACTTTCTTGGTGTGTGCTTTTAAGTGTCGTGGATGAGCTTTGACTTTCTTGGTGTGTGCATTTAAGTGTCGTGGATGAGCTTTGACTTTCTTGGTGTGTGCCTTTAAGTGTCGGGTAGGAGCTTTGACTTTCTTGGTGTGTGCCTTTAAGTGTCGGGGAGGAGCTTTGACTTTCTTGGTGTGTGCCTTTAAGTGTCGGGGAGGAGCTTTGACTTTCTTGGTGTGTGCCTTTTAGTGTCGAGGAGGAGCTTTGACTTTCTTGGTGTGTGCCTTTAAGTGTCGGGGAGGAGCTTTGACTTTCTTGGTGTGTGCCTTTAAGTGTCGTGGAAGGGCTTTGACTTTCTTGGTGTGTGCCTTTAAGTGTCAGGGAGGAGCTTTGACTTTCTTGGTGTGTGCCTTTAAGTGTCGGGGAGGAGCTTTGACTTTCTTGGTGTGTGCCTTTAAGTGTCGGGGAGGAGCTTTGACTTTCTTGGTGTGTGCCTTTAAGTGTCGGGGAGGAGCTTTGACTTTCTTTGTGTGTGCCTTTAAGTGTCGGGGAGGAGCTTTGACTTTCTTGTTGTGTGCCTTTAAGTGTCGGGTAGGAGCTTTGACTTTCTTGGTGTGTGCCTTTATGTGTCGGGGAGGAGCTTTGACTTTCTTGGTGTGTGCCTTTAAGTGTCGGGGAGGAGCTTTGACTTTCTTGGTGTGTGCCTTTAAGTGTCGGGGAGGAGCTTTGACTTTCTTGGTGTGTGCCTTTAAGTGTCGGGGAGGAGCTTTGACTTTCTTGGTGTGTGCCTTTAAGTGTCGGGGAGGAGTTTTGACTTTCTTGGTGTGTGCCTTTAAGTGTCGGGGAGGAGCTTTGACTTTCTTGGTGTGTGCCTTTAAGTGTCGGGGAGGAGTTTTGACTTTCTTGGTGTGTGCCTTTAAGTGTCGGGGAGGAGCTTTGACTTTCTTGGTGTGTGCCTTTAAGTGTCGGGGAGGAGTTTTGACTTTCTTGGTGTGTGCCTTTAAGTGTCGGGGAGGAGCTTTGACTTTCTTGGTGTGTGCCTTTAAGTGTCGGGGAGGAGCTCTTTTATTGACTTTCTTGGTGTGTGCCTTTAAGTGTCGGGGAGGAGCTCTTTTATTGACTTTCTAGTGTCAATTTGTGCATCAGTGGTGCCTTCAGTATCGTCGAGTAGATCTATAATTGACTTCCCTCGGCCAAGTGTGCTGGGTCGGTTGTTGTAAGCTCTTGTTGTTGTAGAATGGCAATCTCATCTATCGATCTGCTATGTGGCCTTGTAGCCAGATTATTATTGGGTTGTAAGCTCGCAATGGTAGTTGATGAGACTATCTTCATGAGATGACTGAACGAGCATATTTTCTTGAAATGTACCATTGACTAGACGCTTCATGTTGTCATCTCTCCTGTACCATTGATTAGACGCTTCATGTTATCATCTGTCTTGTGCCATTGATTAGACGCTTCATGTTATCATCTGTCTTGTGCCATTGATTAGACGCTTCATGTTATCATCTCTCCTGTACCATTGATTAGACGCTTCATGTTATCATCTGTCTTGTGCCATTGATTAGACGCTTCATGTTATCATCTGTCTTGTGCCATTGATTAGACGCTTCATGTTATCATCTCTCCTGTACCATTGATTAGACGCTTCATGTTATCATCTGTCTTGTGCCATTGATTAGACGCTTCATGTTATCATCTGTCTTGTGCCATTGATTAGACGCTTCATGTTATCATCTGTCTTGTGCCATTGATTAGACGCTTCATGTTATCATCTGTCTTGTGCCATTGATTAGACGCTTCATGTTATCATCTTCCTCTCCTGTACCATTGATAATGAGCACGTCTTACCTTGGTAGTACACCGTTTATATCACTGTACTGTTTATCATTGATTAGTGGATGTCAAGCTGGTGTTTATATGTTCAAGTAGTGGTGAGCATTGATAATTCGCATCTGACGATATCTGACAGGTTTCTATTTTTCTTTAAAACATTACACTTTGTTTATATTCACTGTTAATTCCACTATCATCTTTAAATAGCGATCAAGTTTGAGTGACCTCAAGGATCAATAAGATATAAATATGTGATTGATGCCTTGTTTTAGCTTGAAGAAAGCAGCAAGAACGCGTGGTTAGCACCTGCCAGCTTCTCAACCAGAGGTTGTTACTCTTAAATGACTCGGCGCACCGCACCTCTACCTGTGGCTGTGACATTTCTGCCTGGCCCCTTATAACAAAGAAATGTTCTGTGTGTGAGCAGTTTTCATACAACGGCACAGGCACTCCAGGAATTCACGTGGTTTATATCAGCGTCCTGACTCTCTCTGAGCACATACCTACATACTCTTTCCTCGTCTCTGGAAGTCATAAGTGGCTTCCTCCCCTCAGCTCGCTACATGGCAGCTACTCTCCCACTCCCGCTCTCATCCTTGTAGTTATCAGGAAGCCTGGGAAATTCGGATTGTTGATATAACTTTTTGTAAGCTGTTAAGTCTCCTTTCACCTCGCTTTGTCCCAGATCTTGGATAGCACTGGGGAGCATTGCTTCGTGTTTATCATTCCGTGAATTGACAAAAGGGAACACGAATCTTATTACCAGGACATGCCTACTTAGTTAAGTTAAATTGTGCGCAGAAAAAGTCACATTCACCTTTAACACGCATGGACGGTCAGGGACACGAGTAGACACGTGTCTGACTTAAGGTGGTTACTCACGCTCATTCTCGGCCTGGTTCTGCTATCTATAAGGTAACATCAGCATATTGGCTTCATTTGTGTTTTCTTTCTTTCTTTTCCATTTTTCTTAAATCTGACTTTTATTATTTATCTGGTTTATTTTCTTCTTCTCAAGAATAAGATCCGTTGTGTAGTAAGTTAGACCATACCTAGTATAGACCGAGATATCAGCGTACTTCCGTCTCTTTACATTCTTCATCCACAACTCTTTTGATTCGATTTAACTCTCACTAGGTATTGACTGTGTCCTACTACCCACAAGGCAGTAGATAGTTTCTAGTCAGTTTACTTCTCCTAGATGAATTACCAGCAATGGTTTATATGCTTCATCTACTCAGATCATTCTGGATTTTGGCGTATCTTCCCCCTTCTTCTGTTAGTAGGAACAGTACCGTCTCGAGAAGACCATGACCTGGGCTTTACCTGTTAGGACTATGGGCTGTGCATGCCTAGTGAGGGCTTAGTTAAAATTACGATTAACATCTCTCAGTTGCACTCCTGGATATGACAGCATTTGAGACTATGTTTGGATCTAACTAGTGGCACGGCATTCCCAAACCAGAGCTGTAGCAATAACAGGCATACTTTGATCAGAGAGCTAATATTCTTTTTCTCCGTCGCTCGCTCCCAAATATCGCATCTATCTCACTCATAAACCTGGCGGTCCTTCTCAAGTTTGTCTAATCGTCATACAGTTTATCTCGCATTTAGGTTGGTGAGGGCCATGTAGTCACTCTGCTCTTCACGTGCAGCTGATAGACATATATAACATGCTTCACTGTTTGTTTTCTTCTCCCAACATGGCCACATGTCTGTGTGTCCAATTTTTAAGTTGTCGAACAGAAGATTTTACAGTCTGCAGTGACCTGTTCGCATTCTGGCAAATAATTGTATGCTTCTGTTGTATGAGATCATGTGTGTTCCCTGTGCCACTTGTCTTTGAAGTTCAATTGTATCAATTGTCTTAATTTGTTCATATGTAGCTCTGTCGTCAGTTTGGAGTTTGCCACCTCCCACTTTTGCCAGTCTATCTGCCCCCTCATTTCTATGCATCTTACAGTATGCAGGGATCCACTGAATGTTCACTCTAGAGAGCTAAAATGATACCAAAACCAAAGGCGTAGCATTAACATGCACACTTGATCAAAGAGCTAATATGAAACCCAGACCAGAGGCGTAGCATCAACATGCACACTTGATCAAAGAGCTAATATGAAACCCAGGCCGAAGGCGTAGCATCAATATGCACACTTTTATCATAGAGCTAATATGAAACCCTGACCAGAGGCGTAGCAACAGACAGACTATGATCGGAGAGCTCATAATAAACCCATATAAGACTCAGGTTATGCACTGATGCAGATCTGTCATGCTAAGTACACATTTGTTTTTACCAGGGCTTACTTTACGCCACTTCATAACCAGACATCACATACCATCTGCCATCTGGGACCGACGACACAGCAGTGAATGAGGTGACGTCAGCCAGAGATTCTTAGCTAACTGCTTGCATCAGCGTCAGTTACCCATAAGTGATCAAGACCCGATTTGTCTTCAAGTGGTGATCCTGTAAGCAGACTGCAACCATGTAGCCTCGCTAAGAGATTAGTGATCGTTAAAGGAAAGTAAGCCCGTGCTGAAATAGCATGTGTCGGACCGAAAGGGCCAGAAGTTGCATCATCACTGTAAACTGCAGCACCACGTCATAAACGCCCTTCCGAGACGAACGCTGAAGCAGACAAAGAAAATCTGGTCATTAACTTTTGTTTCGACAGAGTTGACAGCATCAATCTTCTTTCAGGTGTCCCGTATGTTGCATGTGTCGCTTTCACTCGTTATTCTTCTTGGTCTCCCTTTTTCTCTAGCGTCCTGCTGTTATACACTATTGTGATGGATAGATTGTAGTCCGTTTGTTATTTGTCCAAATGATTGAAATGTCTGTCACATATAATAGTAGAAATTGACGTATCCTATATGTTCATTATCTGGACAAACATTGCATACAATTCATATCCATACATTTGCTAAACCAGACGTTCTAACTGGGAATAACATGGCTAGACCTGGCTATGGTTACAAGTTGATAAACACAATGTTCCAATCAGTCTTAATCAAAGAACCGACACAAGATGCCGCCTAGACAACCAGCAGGCTCGTTCTCTGACAACAAAATCAGCCCTTATCAGGGTTAATCTCAGGTTAGCTGTAATCATGGCTAATCCCGAGTGAGCTGTTATCAGGGCTGATCCCAAGGGAGCTATTATCAGGGTTAATCTTCGGCGAACAATTATCAGGCTTTATCCCAGGTGAGCTACGTGACAATTTAAAAAAAAGGTAAGCGCGACCTGATATCACTAAATCAGAATCTTTGTGGTTTGACATTTTCTGATGAGGATGACATTTGCATACAGGACTTTCATATAAGGATGACATTTGCATACATGACTTTCATATAAGGATGACATTTGCATACATGACTTTCATATCTGGATGACATTTGCATACATGACTTTCAAATTTGGATGACATTTGCATATAGGACTTTCATATTTGGATGACATTTACATACAGAACTTTCTTATTAGGATGACATTTGCATACATGACTTTCATATTTGGATGACATTTGCATACATGACTTTCATATTTGGATGACATTTGCATACAGGACTTTCATATTTGGATGACATTTGCATACATGACTTTCATATTTGGAGGACATTTGCATACAGGACTTTCATATTAGGATGACATTTGCATACAGGACTTTCATATTATGACGACATACTTACAGGAATTGCAGATTAGGACGACTTACATACGCGACTTGGAGACTGTGCCAACTTACATACAAAAACGTGAGACCCTGACAACTTACTCACATAACATGAAGACCTTGACAACTTACTCACAAAACATGAGGACCTTGACAACTTACTCACAAAACATGAAGACCTTGACAACTTACTCACAAAACATGAAGACCTTGACAACCTACTCACAAAACACGAAGACCTTGACAACTTACTCACAAAACATGAAGACCTTGACAACTTACTCACAAAACACGAAGTCCTTGACAACTTACTCACAAAACACGAAGACCTTGACAACTTACAAAACATGAAGACCTTGACAACTTTCTCACAAAACACGAAGACCTTGACAACTTTCTCACAAAACACGAAGACCTTGACAACTTACTCACAAAACACGAAGACCTGGACAACTTACTCACAAAACACGAAGACCTTGACAACTTACTCACAAAACATGAAGACCTTGACAACTTACTCACAAAACACGAAGAACTTGACAACTTACTCACAAAACATGAACACTGTCAAACGTGAATAGACATTAAGACTATATAATGTATGTACACAGCTTAGGCGACAAAGTCCCTTCGCGACAACCACACATGAGCACAATGGTTGACTGAGTCCCAGACTGCATGGAATGAAGACCGTGTCTTTCTGACTTGACCTAACCAAATGATGCGTTGACGGCCGCAGGTGATGGACCATGATGGTGATGAATATTCTTCTCGATTTATATGCCCTGTTTTGAAACCTGATATGCGGGAACATCCTCAACAAGCCGCACCATATGTTCATGAAGGACCAAACGGCTATGGTTTAGCATTATGAGTGAGCTCCATTTGCCTGTCCATTCATCGTTTTGGAATCAGTCATACCAGTGGGTCGTAAGGATTCCAAGGTGGGGGCTCATGGGGGACTTTTCAATGCCCTTCTCATCGCCCTGTAGAATAGTTTTTGGTTTTGTAAGCGTAGATCGAGCTGGGAACGACACACGCCGTGTTAGTTCACTAGCTTGGTTTTCACTGAAGGCCTCTGCTGGTTCTAGACTCGATGCAGTGGGTGTTCATAAAGACGGCAGCTAGACCACTCTGCGGATCATGTCCGGGTGCATTCTTGCGTTGGCGTTTTGTTTACTGCCTAGGTAAATGAAATCTCCAGTCGAGTTGACACGTTTGTCCTCGACAATAATTCCTGCTGTTGTGGGATGGCTGCCAAAGTTATGTAATGTGGCGGTCTAATCTAGATTAGGGGTATTCTAGTTGCTCCAATCGGTTCTGTCAGTGACTTGTAGACTGTGGCAACTTACATACATGACTTGTAGACTGTGACAATTTACATACATGACTTGTAGACTGTGGCAACTTACATACATGACTTGTAGACTGTGGCAACTTACATACATGTCTTCTAGACTGTGACAACTTACATACATGACTTGTAGACTGTGGCAACTTACATACATGTCTTGTAGACTGTGACAACTTTCATACATGTCTTGTAGACTGTGACAACTTATATATATGACTTGTAGACTGTGGCAACTTACATACATGTCTTCTAGACTGTGACAACTTACATACATGTCTTGTAGACTGTGACAACTTACATACGAGACTCGGAGACTGTGACAACTTACATATGAGACTCGGAGACTGTGACAACTTACATACGAGACTCGGAGACTGTGACAACTTACATACGAGACTGTAAACTGTGAAAACTTACATACGAGACTGTAAACTGCGACAATTTACATACGAGAATGGGAGACTGTGGCAACTTACATACGAGACTGTAAACTGTGACAATTTACATAGGAGAATATAAACTGTGACAACTTACATACGAGACTTGGAGACTGTGACAACTTACATACGAGACTCGGAGACTGTGACAAAATATATACGAGACTGTGACAACTTTCATACGAGACTGGGAGACTGTGACAACTTACATACGAGACTCGGATACTTTGACAACTTACATACGAGACTCGGATACTTTGACAACTTACATACGAGACTCGAATACTTTGACAACTTATATACGAGACTCGGATACTTTGACAACTTACCAACGAGACTCGGAGACTGTGACAACATACATTCGAGACTAGGAGACTGTGATAACCAAAATACGAGAACTGAGGCTCCAACGTTGGCATACATAACTTGAAGACCGTAAAACCGATATACAATACCTGAAGACCGTAAAACCGGTATACAACACTTGAAGGCCGTAACACCGAGATACAACACTTGAATACCTGAAAACTTGAATACAATACCATTAAAATTACATGCACAACTAAAAGATTGTAAAGCGTACACGACAGGCAGTTATGTGCAACGCTTTCGTACAAAACAAATAAACATGTGCTTTCACTAAGGGATGCTGATAAGGTGCTTTCATTTTAGAAGTGAACATAAATGTCTGGTCGTTGCAGATCTGCAACAGGAACATCCTGCATTTAGTAGGTGAATGATGTGTGGTCTGGCAGGCTGAGCTCTCATCTCCTATCGTGTCTGACTATTTTCATCTCGCCTTTTCCAACGCTTCTAGTTCAACTAACGCGTGTGTGGTTCGTGTTTAGGTTACACGTAAAACCAGTCATTGTCTATCAGACGAACATAATGACGTTGGTCTTGAAGTGTTATATAAGAGAACCATCACTCTGTAATTAGCTTATTCCACAGGGTGCCCACAAAGAGTTGAATTGTATTAGCATTAACAAAAATATGGTTACGGTGACCTGCAGGATACCTTGTGTTGGGGTGTTGTTTGGAAGAAGGTGTTAGTGATGCACATGTCGAGGATGGCACACAGCTCCAACAGCCGCTATCCATTTTCCGTCATCTTTCCAACACCAAACTTTTCCACGCACATAGGCGGAGCCCACTCAGCATTGAATAAATATATAATTTGTGGGGTGTGTATGCATGTGTGTATTTATATGCAAATCGACAGGATATAATATCTTACAACTTATTAACAAACTATAAGATATGACAGTATCTTATTTTTAAAAATCGTTTAAAGAAAACAAAATTAGCAATTTGTATGATACTTTATTATGGTGATACGAGAGGAGCTTCAATTTGAAAACCTTAAAAGTGCGATAGAAATAATAAAAACCATGCCTTTGTATTGCAACGTGTTATATCGTTACTAAGGTTATCAAGAGTGTCTTGCGCGAGCCACCACGGTGCAGACGAACAACATAACGTCATAATTTCAGTTAAAGGTAGGACGCCCCACTATTGACATTCACTCAAGAGGAGCAGCGCTCTGTTATCCGTTATATTTAGCAGCAAAGGAATGAAACCTGTAGAAATTCATGAGCGAATGTTGACCCAGTACGGTGATGCATGCCTTTCACTCCAGCAAGTGTATGAGTGGGGTAGGAAGTTCCAAAACGGCGTGGGTTCTGTGACAGACTGGCATGCATCACCGCACTAGACCATCATTTGCTAATGCATTTTTAAAGGTTTCATTCCTTCATTGCTAAAAACAAAAACCCAGATAACGGATAGCTGCTCTTCTTTGGCGCATGTCAATTGTGGGGCACTCATCTTTTAACTGAAATTATGACGTCATGCTGTTAATATGTCCCGTTATGACACGTGCAAGACACTCTTGATATCTTTAGCAACCATATTAACACGTTGCAATACAAAGGCCTGGTTTTCTTCTAATTTCTTTCCGATATTTGAGGTTTTCATTTGAAGCCCGCTCGTAGTGTATGCGCATTTTTGCTCCAAGCGAAGTATATGGTCACTACTACAGATTGGCACTTTCCAGGAAGTCTGTATCCGAGAGGAGCTGAAGACGTAAGGAGAAAACACGAGACTGTGACTCGGGGTCAACAAACCAGAGCTGTCCATGACCCTATTTAAATTTCATGTGCTGGATCTGGAAACAATATGCACCCGGTGCGTCTTGATTGAGAAATATGGATGAAAGAGGGAAGCCTAATCCAGATACTTCCCCCCCCCCCCCCCCCATATGCCATTCTGAAACCCGAACAATCGGGATGGAAAGAGCAGACACTGACCTCATGTGAAGCAAATCGTCCATTTCGGGACGAACGACAGGGAAGTATACGATAATTTTGCAGTTTAAAAAGCAAAGGTTTTACATGATACGAATGCAAGCTTCATGCACAACACTCTTTTGTCGCCTTTTACAAAGATTACGGCGATTCTCTACTGTTTAACCAAAGTGCAGTCAGGTATTCAGGAATGATGGCAGGCAACAAAGAGATGAAATATGGAAAACGCAATGAACAATTGAAATATAGAAAACACAATGAACAATTTGAATATAGAAAACACAATGAACAATTTCTATAATACTATGCTCTTTTGTGGGTACCTTGTAAATTGAGAATGTAAACGAAAGCGCGATGAATCATGACATAGGAAGCTGAAGAAGATAATGGAGATGCAGAGATTATTAGCGAAGAGGGAGAGAGAGAAAGAAAGACAGAAAGAGAGAGAGAGAGAGAGAGAAAGAAAGACAGAAAGAGAGAGAGAAGGATATTACGTTTCTTCATTTCGTTTCAGGAAAATCCAAATGGTAATTGGCTTGAGCATGCAACAGATTTCCGCACACTAGTTTAACACATGTGTAAGCACGCTTTAATGTGTGTCAGTCATCACCTAGTTATGAAACTGAGTATCCCAAAAAGAGAAAACATGGACTACCACTTAACATGGTTTGTCAAAAAGATTGGAACAATTAAATGTAGCGGCACATGGGCCGAGAATTAGCATGTAGCAAGCGTTTGAAGGTTGTAGCGTCCGACAGCTGTTGAGACTAGAAAACTCATCAAGATGAAACAGAGAACACGCTCAAATCTTAGCGTGACACAGGTCACGTGACAGTATCACGGGTATCCGGGTACATGCACGTCCTGATCAGGGATTCTGGATTAGACTAAAACCTGTCACGTGATCTCATGACTTTGTGTGTCTTCCTGTCACCGAATGAGGACAGCGTTTTAGCATGGCCCGCTATCTTGCGCCATTTTGTCACTAGACGCCAGCTTGTGGCACACGGCACCATCTGTACTTCGTCATCCCCTCTGTATCCAGGGGTAATACTCTTCAGCCCTACACGAGAGTTTAGGCCTGATTATGCGGGGGCTGATCAAAAAGTATCCGACCTTAGACTAGAGGAAAAAAAGCAAAACTAACTGACCTATTTAGTTCTCACATGAGACTGCTGGAAGCATTTCTGGAGGTCGTGTGTTGGGATCTCTATCAGTCTCATCGACTGATTTGACTTGATTTCTTCTGTATCCTGAAATCGTCTCTTTTTTTTTTTTTTGCGTTCGCATTATTTCTCTAACCCCCGATGCGGAGTTCGTTACACTGTGGATTTTATTTTGCGCCTGTCGGCTCGGTGTATCCGATTTCAGCATTTATTTTATGTAAGAGTCTGCTTCGTCCTGCGTTGTCTAAGGGCTTGCTTCCCGGGGTAATTGCCGGTGCTGTGATGGGGATCGAACCCAACACCTTCTGGTTGTGATCCGTGTCACTTAACCCATAGCCCACGCCGTCCCCTTTCGTGTCTCTTTGAGTGGCTCATTGGGTGGCTCCTGGAGTCTTAGAACGAGCAAAAAGTGGCGCAGGTGGACATGTCTGGGCAGTAGGGCGGGGATAGTGACGGTGGGTGTGTTTAACCTGTCCACTGCCGTGTTTCAGCAACAAATCCTGAATGAGGTGAGCCGGAGTATTGTGGGGATTGAGCTGCAACTGGGCACTCTCCAGAAATAGTAGTCTCTTGCGTCTAACCTCATCTTTGAGGTGACGAAAACAGTTAGGTGGTACCCGGTATTGGCAACTAATACCGGAGGAGCAGGAGTTTGGGGTGTAACATGGTGTTGAACAGGAATAGCACTTCCATACTTCTTATACATGACTTTTTGCGACCTTTTGCTCTCCTTCTTCTTCCTCGTTCATTTTAAGACCTCGACTTCAATGACTAACAAAGGCAGCAGTCGACTTGAGACTCCGTGCACTTCCCTACAGCTTCTTGTAGAAGGACACTGGCTGTTGCCAAATGCTACTTCTTTTGTCGGCATTCAATGGGTAGGACTGCACAATGTGTTCTGTCGTCATGTGGGCTGTGCTGCAGCCACAAACGTCCGTAATGTCAATCTTGATTTTAATGTTCAGACATATCAGTCTGTTGTGTCCTGTGCGTAGCCGAAGAATGATCACATGGTCTCACCTGGAGAGTTGGTGGTAGGTTTTGCTCCCCAGTACTCAATGTCCAAATCAGAGGGGCGACAATTGAGAACATAGAATCAATCCAGAGAAATGCCATGATATTGCATAAAATGTTTTTGCAGCAACGGGACAACACAGAGAACTGTCTCAACTCAGAACGGGACCACCCAGAGAAGTATGTCAACTCAGAACGGGGCCACCCAGAGAAGTATGTCAACTCAGAACGGGACCACCCAGAGAAGTATATCAACTCAGAACGGGACCACCCAGAGAAGTATGTCAACTCAGAACGGGGCCACCCAGAGAAGTATGTCAACTCAGAACGGGACCAACCAGAGAAGTATGTCAACTCAGAACGGGACCACCCAGAGAAGTATGTCAACTCAGAACGGGGCCACCCAGAGAAGTATGTCAACTCAGAACGGGACCAACCAGAGAAGTATGTCAACTCAGAACGGGACCACCCAGAGAAGTATGTCAACTCAGAATGGGATTAGGTTTTGCACTAAATAGATCAGTTGGTATTTTTTCCAGCCTATTGTAGGCTACTTTTGACCGGCCCTCGTATTTGATTGACTATAAGCCCAGATGCTTCTTCTCAGATTGGACCCTTTCTTGGAAGACAGGGTAAGGCCACCGCATCAAAATGTCATAAAAGTCGATAAAGGAAACGCATACAGAAAGTTGGTAGCTTCAACGTGTCAATCAAGTGCCACAGAAACCACGCCTACATCGAACTCTAAACCTTTCATCTCCATGTGGAGTATATGACTTCAAGAATCACACGTCAAGTGCGCCTGTCATGAGTCATTCGCTCCACCTCTGTCCACGTTTTCCATGGATGGTGAATTTGACTTTTTCTTCGTATTTGACTTTCCCATATTTGTTGAAGTTTTCAGGCTTGAGAGTTTCTACAAGATTAGGTAGCGGACCCCATGCAGTCGTCTTTCATGGCATGCTTGCTAGGCTTACATTGTTGCAATTCTGTGATCCCCGTTCGAGACTCTGCAACACTCGGCGAACCACTTCTACAAAACCACCATAACAACTTTGGTGCCGGCTTCCTTGTTGTTATTCGAAGCCACTCATGCTTAGTTTACCCTTCGCCACTGTTCTATAGTTACATGTCACAGTAGCTCTTCTTACATACCGAGACGTCCTTCAGTAGGTTGTCCTTGGTCATCTTCCTAGCTGTAGTGCGACGCGAGACTCTTCGGTAAGCTCACCATTATGGGGATTATAGTGTTGATCCCCACCTCGTTGATCTGACTGCTGTGACACAGTCTGTTTCCTTGAGCACTAACGCGGACGTGATCTGGATGTCTTCATCAGCGTGTGAACCTGAAGATGCAGCACAGTAGATGAGTTGACAGCAGTTGGTGACTCGTAGCTTGCGTTAGGGTTAGCTAACCACATAAGACAGTACCTTATTCTGGCTCCAAATGGCGGTCCTTGAAACAGGCTAATCTTGTCTGGTCTGGATAAGGGAATACAGATCGCAGAGGGAAAACATACTAGTCTCAAAAACGTCGAGTTAAAATCGGATGTGCACTTATGATTAGTGTAGTCTGCCAAGGGATTGGGATCGCATTGGAAAGTAAAACAGGTACTAGAAAAAGTTAAATAGAATCGGAATTATCGGGCCGAAAGGCGCAAAAATAGCAGCCTCATCATAATCAACGGCATACCATCCTTTTCAGGAAGAATGACGAAGAAAAAGTAGAAACGGGACTCCATCTCAAAGTTATTTGATTTACTTGTCTTGCAGTGTCTACAGAACAATATTTCTTACATCATGAAGCTGCTAACCATTACCCCTTTGGAACAGAAAACTATCTAACTCACGGTAATGCATACTAGACCAGTTGATCAACCGCCTGCTGAGTGATGAGTAGGCTGCATGCCAGGTTTGCAAGAAAGTTCTAAAAACAGTCCCCCATTTATGATCAAGAAATAAATGAACGATTAACTCTTGTTCTCAGTTGATCACAGAACAACAACCCTGATTGTTAGCCATGCGTGCAATCCTCCTTTTGTATCTTTTATCGAAGTGCATGATAGACATCAATGGGTTGAATCGTAACATTGCATATGTCGTGCCGTGGACATACACGTCTGAACTGTGGAATAGGAATAACAGTTTTTCAAATGCTTAAATGAATAAACGCGCTTCGCATACTGTACTTATTTGGAGACTGTTTATCTCATATCAATAATACTTGAACATCATGTTAATAAAAATAAATCACAGAATGGATACGTGACTCCATTTACCGTCACAGGATTCCTCATAGATGTTCTCACTACTCTCCACACACCCACATAACAGTCACCATGGACACCCTCAGTACTCTCTCACACACCTACATAACAATCACCATGGACACCCTCACTACTTTCCACACACCCACATAACAATCACCATGGACACCCTCAGTACGCTCTCACACACCCACATAACAATCACCATGGACACCCTCAGTACTCTCTCACACACCTACATAACAATCACCATGGACACCCTCAGTACTCTCACACACACCCACATAACAATCACCATGGACACCCTCAGTACTCTCTCACACACCTATATAACAATCACCATGGACACCCTCAGTACTCTCACACACACCCACATAACAATCACCATGGACACCCTCAGTACTCTCTCACACACCCACATAACAATCACCATGGACACCCTCAGTACTCTCTCACACACCCACATAACAATCACCATGGACACCCTCAGTACTCTCTCACACACCCACATAACAATCACCATGGACACCCTCAGTACTCTCTCACACACCCACATAAAAATCACCATGGACACCCTCAGTACTCTCTCAACACCCACATAACAATCACCATGGACACCCTCAGTACTCTCCACACACCCACATAACAATCACCATAGACACCCTCAGTACTCTATCACACACCCACATAACAATCACCATGGACACCCTCAGTACTCTCTCAACACCCACATAACAATCACCATGGACACCCTCAGTACTCTCTCACACACCCACATAACAATCACCATGGACACCCTCAGTACTCTCCACACACCCACATAACAATCACCATGGACACCCTCAGTACTCTCTCACACACCCACATAACAATCACCATGGACACCCTCAGTACTCAATCACACACCCACATAACAATCACCATGGACACCCTCAGTACTCTCTCAACACCCACATAACAGTCACCACGGACACCCTCAGTACTCTCTCACACACATACGACTCGGCAGAAACTGGCTCCAGTGACCGCCATTCCCCCACATAACTCTCAAAGGATCCCCACAGGTCTTATGATGAATAGTGTCAGGACACTCCAGGGGTCCCGACATTATATCCCAGGGGTCCCGACATTACAATCCAGGGGTCCAGACATTACATTCGAGGGGTCCCGACATTACATCCCAGGGGTCCCGGCATTACACTCCATGGGTCCTGACATGGGTCCCTACATTACATTCCAGGGGTCCGGACATTACACTCCATGGGTCCCTACATTACACTCCAGGGATCCCGACATTACTCTCAAGGAATCCCGACATTACTCTCAATGGGTCTCGACATTACTCTCCAGAGGTCTCGACATTACACTCTAGGGATCCCCACAAGACTCCTGGACCACCATAGAATATTCCAGGGACCCCTCTCCCCCCCCGCCCCACATACTCTCGTGGAACCCTTAAGGGCGTACCTGAGACCAACACATGACTTCAGGGACCTCCACATGACTTCAGAGACCTCCACATGACTTCAGAGACCTCCAAATGACTTCCTGGACCTCCACATGACTTAATGGACCTCCATATGACTTCATAGACCTCCACATGACTTCAGGGACCTGCAAACGACTTCAGGACCATGCATGTGACTTGTGGGACCTATACATAACTCGGGGACCTCCACATGACTTCAGGGACCTGCATATGACTTCAGGGACTTGCAAACGACTTCAGGAACCTCCACATAAATTCTGGGACGTCTACGTGTTTTAGGGACCTCTACGTAACTTCAGGGACCTCCACGGACCTCCACATGACTTCAGGGACTTCCACGTGACTTTATTATTTTCCAGGAACCCCAACAGGACTTTACTGGGACCTCTACATAACTTTCAAGGAGTTATGTCGCTCCAGTGACCCATATATGACACTCCAATGACCCCTAAATGACACTCCAAGGACCCCTAAATGACACTCCAATGACCTCTAAGGGTTCAACTAAGACCTCCAAAAGACTCTTCATCGACTCCAACATGACTATCCCAAGATCCACACATGACTACAGGGACCGATACAGGACACTCCTGGTAGACTACTCTCCTGGGACCTTCACCCTACTCTCCAGAGACCATCACATGACTACCCATAAACCCCCACATGACTGCCCAGAGACCACCACAGGACTCTTCATCATGCCTCTCCATCGACTCCAACATGACTCTCCATCGACTACAACATGACTCTCCATCGACTCCAACATGACTCTCCATCAACTCCAACATGACTCTCCGTCAATTCCAACATGACTCTTCGTCGACTCCAACATGACTCTCCATCGACTCCAACATGACTCTTCATCGACTCCAACATGACTCTCCATCATGACTCTCCATCGACTCCAACATGACTCTCCATCGACTCCAACATGACTCTCCATCGACTCCAACCTTACTCTCCATCGACTCCAACATGACTCTCCATCGACTCCAACATGACTCTCCATCGACTCCAACATGACTCTCCATTGACTCCATCATGACTCTCCATCGACTCCAACAAGACTCTCCATCGACTCCAACATGACTCTCCATCGACTCCAACATGACTCTCCATCGACTCCAACATTACTCTCCATCGACTCCAACCTTACTCTCCATCGACTCCAACATGACTCTCCACCCACTTCAAAATGACCGTCCAGAGACCCCAACATAACTACATGGACCGATACACAACTCTCCTGGGACCCTCAAATGACTCTACAGAGACCCCTGCATGACTCTACAGAGACCCCTGCATGACTCTACAGAGACCCCGGCATGACTCTACAGAGACCCCTGCATGACTCTACAGAGAGCCCTGCATGACTCTACAGAGAGTCCTGCATGACTCTACAGAGACCCCTGCATAACTCTATAGAGACCCCTACATGACTCTACAGAGACCCCTGCATAACTCTATAGAGACCCCTACATGACTCTACAGACCCTCACATGACTCTTCAGACCCACATATGACTCTACAGACCCTCACATGACTCTACAGACCCTCACATGACTCTACAGACCCTCACATGACTCTACAGACCCTCACATGACTCTACACAGACCCTCACATGACTCTCCTAGGACCCCCACTTGACTCTGCAGAGACCCCTGCATGACTCTTGGTACCCTCACATGACTCTACAGAGACCCTCACATGACTCTACAGACCATCACATGACTCCACATAGACCCCTACATGACTCTCCTAGGACCCCCACGTGACTCCACATGGACCCCTACATGAGATTCCTGGGATCTCTACATGACTGTCTCCACGTCATCAAATGCTGACCTGCCCATATATGTAAACGTTCTTGTGGTATGTTTCTACAAGATTGGACAGCCAGCCCCCATGCTCTCCTCAGCTCAGTGGTCTCGGGTTCCTATATCACTTGGGGGATCCCTCCTCCCCCAAGTAATAACTCAGACATCGTAGCTGTGCAGGGAGCCGAGGGGGGTACACATCCTCGCCTCACTCCTCGTGTTATTTGCCAGTCTTCTCAGATTTCACGATGCTACCTCTAGTTGACCTATCCTCCTAGCCTGTATTGCTAAACCAGGTCTTATCTTGTCCGTTAACCAGCAGACCTGCACGTAGATCACTGCCGTGTTCCTTACTCGGTCACATATTTCATATTGCCAGTTCTACTTCTGTGTCGCTAGTTCTAAAATAAGCAAAACGTATAACCTTTGGGGGAAAAAAATTTAACTGGCTGATAGAACCGTCTTGCACCAAGTCAACCCCACCCCCGTATGTGTCAGTATACTTGCATCTTAATTCACCCCAAACAAAAGAAATATATATTTTGAGCCCCGAACCTGTTGTAGTGACGTCATATAATAGTCCACTTTTTAACTGTTTGAAATGTCAAACATTCTACGAGAATAGAGGACAATTTCCGCTCCTAGATCAGCTTATTCCTGCTGTCTTAGCCATGAATTGCTGTCACCTGTCAATGTTGGCCCAAGATAAGGAATCTAGCATCAAGTTTCAACAGCAAGCGTTGCGTTATCCGTGCTGTCAGATGATGTAATAGCAACTATGTTATCTAACCCTAAGCACAACCCTAAATGTAGGCATAGCTCTAATCCTAACCCTAAACTTAATCGTAACCCTGAACCTAATCCTAACCCTAGCTCTAACCTTTCGCAAAACTGAATATTACTATCTTTTCTACACATCTATCTTTATCTAGGCCTTTACTTATTTTTAAATACAAAGAAATTATATCGACCTGCCCTCTCATTTCGTTCCTTTCGTTGCTGAAAATGCCGACCATGGAGTACGAACTCCGTAACTACCACGACGGCTCCGAAATTTTCCCCAGACGAAGTCGGTTAACCATTTACAGCCGTATCGTCTGGGAGAAACGGTCGTACTATGAGAAAACCTATGCTATTCCCGGTCTGTGAAATCCAAGCTCGAAGTGATGTGAACCTTGTACGTTGGTGTGAAGTGAAAAGTGGTGTGCTACTGGGCTCGGTTTAGGGACCAATTTTGTTCTTGATATATATAAATGATTTGGACATTGATATTGGATCTATGATTGCAAAATTTGCTGATGACACAAAACTAGGTAGTAGGGTCTCATCTAAAGCGGAAGTGGATATATTGAGTTCGGACTTAGATAAAATTCAAGAATGGTATGTAAGCTGGCAAATGGAGTTTAATGTAGATAAATGTACAGTCATCCACATGGGTAGATCGAATATGGAACATAATTACAGAATGGGAGAGAACAATATTAGAAAGATAGATAAGGAAAGGGACCTATGGGTTATAATAGATCATACAGGAAAGGTGAGTGAGCAAGTAAAGGTAGCAGTGAAAAAGGCAAATGCAATGTTAGGTATAATAAAAAGAAATATTAAACATAGGAGCAAGGAAGTTATGTCAAACTGTATCAAGCTTTAATTAGACCTAGATTGGAGTACTGTGTACAGGTGTGGAGTCCTTATCATAGAGGGGATATAAAAAAGAGTGACAAAGATGATAGTGGGATTCCAGAATTAGTTATGAGGAAAGACTCAGAAAAACCGGCCAACAGTGTCTTGAAGAGAGAAGAATTCGTGGTGACTTAATACAGGTTTATAAGATGATCAGAGGAATGGATAAATTAGACTATAACAAGTTTTTTTAAAAATACAGCCACCCACAATAACAAGAGGGCATAGGTACAAGCTGGCTAAAGAGAGGTCCAGATTAGATATTAGGAAATATTTCTTTAGCCAGAGAGTTGTGTCTGCTTGTAATGCATTGCCAGGGGAGGTAGTGGAGGCAGGGACAGTTAATGCATTTAAGAATAAACTGGATGCGCATAGCTTTTAGAGAAGGTGATGTAAGTGTAACTGGCTGTATACAGACTGTGCAGGGTCTTCTAAACCAGAATAAAGACGTTAAGTTAAGTTAAGTAATAGTAAGCCAAGCTGGCGAGCCCTAGACCACACGCGCCCCACCAGTTTCCATTCAGAGGGATCACTAATGTGGAAATATTGGGGGGAGATGTTGGAAAGGGGGGGGGGGGGGGGTTGGCTGTAAGAAATAATCGTGAGGCGGTAGATTGACTTTGGCACATTAAAAAAGTTAGCTGACAGTCTCTTTACTGAAAGTACCATTTATAACAAATATAGGTAGATCAATACGTTCACGGAGAGGGGAGCTCTATGCACCTGTAGCAGGTACAGGAGATGTGGAGAGAGATCGATCGCTTAGGAAAGGAGGACGTACATGCATTTGTTGAGGACATGTGCTGTACAGGGAACTGGGAGTTTTGTTGAAGATGATCAATTTATTCTTCATATAGATAGGTGGCACTGACGAATTGTGGTACAGGGAAAATGACCGCTGAACATCTGCTGCAAAATTGCCCGACATACGAAGACCAGAGAAAGCACATGTGGCCATCACCAGTGGCAACACTAGACAAGCTCTATGGCAGTGTCAACAGCCTCAGGATGACAGCTGCTATCTTCGAACAAATTCAAGTTGACGCCTGACAGCGTATGAAGAAGAAGAAGAATTTATTCTTCATATTGGAATGGCCACGACCATGATGCCACTCTGTTCTTGTCGTAAAACCGGCACATTTAAATGTAAAGGTCAGTACAATGGCAATAATTGCCGTCGGGGATGAAGAGAACTCTTCATGTACTAAGCCGCAGTCTATGGTAGGTAGGGTGGCCAGTTCCCTTCCCTGCTGTTGGGGATGAAGAGAACTCTTCGTGTACTAAACCGCAGTCTATGGTAGGTAGGGTGGCCAGTTCCCTTCCTTGCTGTTGGGGATGAAGAGAACTCTTCATGTACTAAGCCGCAGTCTATGGTAGGAAGGGTGGCCAGTTCCCTTCCTTGCTGTTGGGAATGAAGAGAAGTCTTCATGTACTAAGCCGCAGTCTATGGTCGGTAGGGTGGCCAGTTCCCTTCCTTGCTGTATTTATGGTCTTTTAATTCATAAACAAGGTCCGAAGCAATTTTCTACTAAACTGCATGTCAGATCCAAATTATATTTTGCATGTAGCCTTAGAATACCCATGACGTTAAGAACATTTTTTGTTTTCTCTACGAAATTTTATGTATTTTGAAAATGTATTCATTAGGCTATTAAAAAAAATAACTTCACTGAATTGGACATAATTTTAACATGTTTAAGGTACACGGTCGTTGTGTTTAAAAAATATATGTTTTGACCTTCAAATACGCAGGGCAAAAAACAAATTCCTGATTATCTCGTGCACAAAATAGACACTTTTTCGGGTGCGGAAAACAGCTAAGGTTATTTATGCTAAACTGTAGTTCAGTAATTATCGCGCCACGATATTATAGTTTGTGGGTCGCTATTGTGACATATAGTTGCTTTTTCAAAATTTACATTGATATCAATTTCAAAATGAATTTGAAGTATACATTTATAACAATGCAGAAGGTTACCGTTTTACTATACAAGTTTTTCCACAGGAAATCTAAGATGGGTCATTTATATTGTGATATTCGAGACCCAGAGAAACGAACCCAATTGGCGTTTGGTCTGGATAGATCATCCGTTTACCGTTGTCATAAACGGGAAATTTTTAAATTTTTGTCGAAAAATCAACTTGTTACTCTCCGTTAACCAAAATTAACATTGCAATCCGACTGCTGTATTGAAATTTTCAAAAGTACTCTTTGTAAAATTGTAAGAGCCGCCGACCTTACATTGAGGAAAAAGTCAGATGGCGGGAATATTAAATGTGAAAAGTCACAGTTGATTGCTGCCAGAAGCAAAGATCTGAAACAGATACGTGAACGGTGTAGGCAAGGCTATGATATACTTGGACGAATCCTGGGTCAATGCTCCCCACACCTATGGTAAAGAATGGCAATCAGTTGACCGTGAACAGAAACGACAAATTCCAAGCAGCAAAGGACAGCGCATTATACTAACTGGGCCGGAAGTAGTGAAAACGGACTTGTCCATGACGTTGAACTTATTTTCCAATCAAAAAGTAATGGCGGTAGAGACTACCACACTGAAATGAATAGACACATTTTCAGGCACTGGCTAACGAAGATGGGCTTCCAAGTCTGGATAGACCGCCATGCCTAGTAATGGATAATGCATCCTATCACAATGCAGTATCAGATGGAGACAAAGTACCAACTGTATCAAATACTAAAGCTTAAATTAGGACATGGCTAGCTAAGGAAAAAGTGAATTTCGACGACACGTAGTTATAGCCTGAATTGTTGTAGCTTGTACGGAAGACAAATAAGACAAAAGTGTATCATAATGACAAAATCATTGGAGAGTACGGTCACTGTTCTCTGCGACAACCTGCATATCATGCCCATCTAAACCCTACAGAGCTTGTGTGGGCTAAAGTCAAAGGACAAGTTGTCGAACCGAACAGGACATTTAAAATGTGTGACGTAGAAGTGCTGACACGTGAGTACCTTTCAAAAATAGACATTCAGTTGTGGAAGAAGTGTGTTGAACATGTGCTCTAGGAAGAGGAACAGTACTGGCGACGAGATGGATTTCAATTTGTCCAACCAGTACAATTTATCAACCTCTATGAATCGACAGATTTGGAATGATTAATATCATCTTTTGTGGACACACTGATTAGCAGACTTGGCTGAATTAGCGTATGTTTATCAAAACAATTAAGTTTACATACAATGAGAACAAATACATTTCAAAATTCAATTGCTTTAAGCAACATAAAATTCGTTGCGCGGGTGATACAACCTCGGGGTCTAATGTTGACCGAAGGGCTGTACTAACTGTTTCATATTGGTACCATTTTTAGGATTGTACATAAAGGGCAACACAAACAATCGATTTATCTATCAAGATATCAAGGAGATACATCTACGAACATAATACAACGAGAAAATCAGCTGCATACTGTAAAATCTAAAAATGTAATGCCATTTCTTTACAATCGTCCTAATAGATCAAAGGGTCTCGCCAGTGTGCAAAATTCTTAGCATCTATAGACTAAATAATATCAATGGTTTAGCGTCATGGATATTCTAAGGCTGCATGCGAAAAATCATTTGGATCTGACTTGCAGTTTAGTAGACAATTGCTTCAGACCTTGTTCATGAATTAAAAGACGGACTATACTTTCCGCAACTCACACGTCAGATAACCATTTACATCTGGGTCAACTAGGGGAGCGGTCGTACCAGCACGAGCCACGGCCCGCATTTCTTCCTATCCGTCCGTCAACTCGAACCCCTATAATCCTCGTCAGTAAGCCAGCTCACTGCCGACTAGACTACATGCTCCACATTTACAGAACGTGTTTTAGATATTGGTGTGCTGGTTTAAAGCTATTTGTGTGTTCTCTAGATGAACGTTTCTTTGGTAGCAGGTTACATAAACTCTTCTTACATCCCGATGAGTACATGAACATGTGACCATGGCCATCCTTGTTGTAGTGCAATGCGAGGTTACTGAGTTATCTCATCACTATGGGGAATACAGTGAAGTTAAAGTCTCGTTCGCCAGGCTGCTGTGACACACTTTCCAAGGGTTCGAACGAAGAATGGGAGTTGGGAGAAGTGATCAGTATGTTTCCCCTGACCATGATTACTCTTCTCTCCCGTGTTACAGGAATGGGAGAAGTGATCAGTATGTTCCCCTGACCATGATTACTATTCTCTCCCGTGTTACAGGAATGGGAGAAGTGATCAGTATGTTCCTCTGACCATGATTACTCTTCTCTGCCTTTTACATATTGAAAATGTGCCAGGTTTTGTCTGATCATCGGGATTTTTGTTCGCGTATAAGGTACTTTATGTTGACGGTGACCTTATTTGTTTATTGTTTACTTTCTGCTTACCGTTGTCCTGCTCATCTGTTGAACTGTTTACGTAAGGCGTCTGCGATCTGTTAATACTACGTAATGTTGAACTGTTTATGGATGGCGTCTGTGATCTGTTTACACTACGTAATGTTGAACTGGTTATGGGTGATGTCTATGATCTGCGTTTACTACGTAATGTTGGATTGTTTATGGACATCTACTACGATATGTTTAAACTACTTAATGTTGGACTGGTTATGAATGGCGTCTTTGATTTGCATACATTACGTAATGGTCTGACTTCGACCGAGCAGATCTGTGTTAATGATTTGAAGCAGCTGCTCTTCACCTTGTTACTGTGGACCCCTTTCAAACATTTGTTGTTACCGCAGACTCCCATAATATTCCATGTGCGAGGCGTGTTCAAAAGTGTGGCGAACGTATGCTCCGGCAACGGTCCACTCGAATTGCTGCATCAATTTTGCCTATGGCGTCTTCTGACGCAACAATATGCGTCTGGGAAGATCTTTCGTTAACTCACGTCTTTCTTTAAACATCGTTGTCCAGTTCCTCACTGTTGCCTTTGGCACATTTTTGTCACCATAAACTGCATGCATTCTGCGATGAATGTCAACTGGTCGACATTCTTCAGCTGTTAGAAACCGAATCACCGCTCGCTGATTAACTCTGGACGGATTCCGTATCACACACGCCAATTTTTCAGTCGGAGGATAATGTAATTTTGCAAACTAAATGGTTGGTATGTGCTGTTTACACCAAAAGTGAAGTCCTCATGCGCATCGTACGTATGCTCACTTGGTGCAGTTATGTCCGGTTTCATTTGAACACGCCTCGTTTTAAAATGTTCAGAATGAATTAAACTGTGTGTTTACAATAGTAAACAATGTCTGCAATTGAAAATGTTAATGTAATGTCTTGTTAATAAACAAGAAAACATAATAAAATGAAAATACTATTTTCTCTAATCGTTGAATTTGAATGATTCCTCCACATATGCAACTCACAGCAGTACAACAATAGTAGTGCTCTTATGCGACCAAGGCGCGTCGCATCAAAAGACCACGCCCATGGCCACATTTGATGACCGCGTTCCAGGTGGTCTGTCGTGGGGGTGGGGGGGGGGGGGGGAGTGGCAGTCTGTTTGAGCTAGGGGTTGCAACTCACTTTGCTCATTTATTTTCATTTTGTATCAAAATTTACAAAATCTAGGAAAATATCGGTTGTTAAGCACAAACATTTTAATAAACGTTTTTAGCGTTCACAGTGTGAAGAAGGCTAGACCGTGCTCACTAATGATCGCTTTAAAGTAGATTGTGTTGATTGAATATATATATAATATTTTTCTTTTTTTTTTTTACTTTCGCCTTATTTCTCTAATCTCCAAGGCGGTGTGCGTTATACACTGTGGTTTTTATTTTGCGCCTATCGGTCCAGTACATCCGACTTCAGCGTGCATTTTATGGTAGGACCTGCTTCCTCCTGCATTTTCTAAGGGTTTGCTTCCCCGGGGTAACGGCCGGTGCTGTGATGGGGATCGAACCCAGCACCTTCTAGTTGTGAGCCGTGTCACGAAACCACAAGCCCACGCCGTCCCATTATAATATATATGGAATCAAGATGCTCAGCAGCGCATGAGCTGCAGTGATCAGCGACCCATAGCTGACTGCAAGCGTCAGGGCCAGCGAACTAGAGCTGCCAAGACCCTTCTACACCTCCATGCGGTGATCCTGGATAACAGGCTGCAGCAGAGCAGACTGGCTAAGGAGAAGGGTTCGAAGAGGGAATGCTAACCCGGTACTCAAATAATGCTTGCTGAAGTCGGATGTGTTGGACCGAAAGGTGCAAATATCGCACTCAAGTTGTAAACTACGACACAATGCATTCCGTTCTCTGGTCTATATTCTGCTACCTAGGCCCGTGTCAGGATTTGGTAGCAGGAGATTGAGAACGCACAAAGCCAAGTCAAGACAAGACAAGACAAGACAAGACAAGACAAGACAAGACAAGACAAGACAAGACAAGACCAAGACCAAGACCAAGACCAAGACCAAGACCAAGACCAAGACCAAGACCAAGACCAAGACCAAGACCAAGACCAAGACCAAGACCAAGACCAAGACCAAGACCAAGACCAAGACCAAGACCAAGACCAAGACCAAGACCAAGCCCAAGCCCAAGCCCAAGCCCAAGCCCAAGCCCAAGCCCAAGCCCAAGCCCAAGCCCAAGCCCAAGCCCAAGCCCAAGCCCAAGCCCAAGCCCAAGCCCAAGCCAAAACATATATATATATATCCTTCTGTATCAGCTTCAGGGATACTCGATAATTCGGACTATCTTATGTTTATTGCCCTCTGGAACTTAGAAGATGGCCCCACTCTAGTGTCAAATTAGTTGTAAATTTGTCTCACTGTAATTGTTGGCACATCATTGTTTGTTCTAATTTGTGAACTGTCAGAGTTTTAAAGTTCCTGTGAAGATGGTGTGCTGCTGTCAACCACTTTTTCAGTCTATTTGGTGATATCAGAGCGCGAGCCATACACAAAGATTCGGCAATGAAACTCTTGTGCCGCTCTAAAAAGTACTTAGCCTTAATTTGGATGTAGGGTGAGCAACCACTGGACTGTTTAAAAGCGTCCATTGGCTGGTTGTCTTACGATTTTGTGGGTATTCGATATCAAGTGGTGGTTAATAGGACACACCATCTGGAAGCTCTGCAAACAATTTAACCAGAGATAAGCTGGATTGAAACCCACGCTGGAAGAGAAAAACAGAGTGGAAGACAAGGTCCGGGTGGATGGAGAGTCATGTGCTCAAAATAGAAAGAGGTGTAGTTGGACCTTTGTAACCCTAGGTTCATATTGAATCGAAGGAACAAGTGAAATGAAGGTAACTGACTAGGGCCATGAAGGTTCGTTACTAGATTCTTGAATGTACCTGAATAGAGTCATGAAGTTATGTGAAAAGGGCCATCAAGAACAGGAGTCATAAAGGTAAGTGACAAGGGTCATGCAAGTATCTGACAAGAGCCATGGAGGTAAGTGACAGGAGCCATGAAGGTAACTGACAAGAGCCATGGAGGTAAGTGACAAGATCCATGAAGGTAACTGACAAGAGCCATGAAGGTAACTGACAAGAGCCATGAAGGTAACTGACAAAAGCCATGAAGGTAACTGACAAGAGCCATGAAGGTAAATGACAAGAGCCATAAAGGTAAGTGACAAGAGCCATGGAGGTAAGTGACAAGAGCCATGAAGGTAACTGACAAGAGCCATGAAGGTAAATGACAAGAGCTATGAAGGTAAATGACAAGAGCCATGAAGGTAGCTGACAAGAGCCATGAAGGTAACTGACAAGAGCCATGAAGGTAACTGACAAGAGCCATGAAGGTAACTGACAAGAGAGCCATGGAGGTAAATGACAAGAGCCATGAAGGTAACTGACAAGAGCCATGAAGGTAACTGTCAAGAGCCATGAAGTTAACTGACAAGAGCTATGAAGGTAAGTGACAAGAGCCATGAAGGTAACTGACAAGAGCCATGAAGATAACTGACAAGAGCCATGAGGGTAACTGACAAGAGCCATGAAGGTAACTGAGTAGGGCCATGAAAATTAGTGAGTAAAGACATGAATGTAAGTGACTAGAAACATGACGCTACAATCACCAACATCATCTCCGACCTCCTAACACTACTACCATCACCAACACGAACTTTAACCTGCTAACACCACTACCATCACCATAACTCTTAGCAACCCTGACATATCTGTCCCCAGCTATCCACCCAGTCATATTCTACTATTCTATATTTTTGCTCAATGAAACTAACAAACGCCACCACCTGACGCCATCCACTGTTCCAGTACCACTAACAAACGCCACCACCTGACGCCATCCACTGTTCCAGTACCACTAACAAACGTCACCACCAACTGACTCCACTCACTGTTCCAGTACCACTAACAAACGTCACGACCTGACGCCATCCACTGTTCCAGTACCACTAACAAACACCACCACCTGACGCACCCACTGTTTCCCACCCACTGTTCCCCAGTAACAGGCACCACCAACTGACGCCACCCACTTTTCACCACCCACTGTTCTCCACCCACTGTTCTCCCACTAATAGGCACCGCCACCTGATCCCACCCACTGTTCCCCACCCATTGTTCCCCACTAACTGACGCCGCCACCTGATCCCACCCACTGTTCCCCACCCATTGTTCCCCACTAACTGACGCCGCCACCTGACCCCACCCACTGTTCCCCACCCATTGTTCCCCACTAACTGACGCCGCCACCTGACCCCACCCACTGTTCCCCACCCATTGTTCCCCACTAACTGACGCCGCCACCTGACCCCACCCACTGTTCCCCACCCATTGTTCCCCACAAACTGACGCCGCCACCTGACGCCACCCACTGTTCTCCCACTAATAGGCACCGCCACCTGACCCCACCCACTGTTCCCCACCCATTGTTCCCCACTAACTGACGCCGCCACCTGACCCCACCCACTGTTCCCCACCCATTGTTCCCCACTAACTGACGCCGCCACCTGACCCCACCCACTGTTCCCCACCCATTGTTCCCCACTAACTGACGCCGCCACCTGACCCCACCCACTGTTCCCCACCCATTGTTCCCCACTAACTGACGCCGCCATCTGACGCCACCCACTGTTCCCCACCCACAGCTCACCACCCACTGTTCTCCCACTAATAGGCACCACCATCTGACCCCACCCATTGTTCCCCACTAACTGACGCCGCCACCTGACGCCACCCACTGTTCCAGTACCATATAGTCTTGCCAATCTTCTCCACGGGTAGACAAATTGAGTTTCTTCCAAATCATGTTTTCATTTTCCTGCGTCTTATCCTGGGCCTTATTCTTCCACGTCGTCAAATTGCTGCATTTATGTGGGTTCGAGAAACCACACTAGTTGATAAAGCCGCGCGAACAAATGTTTTGTGGATTTTCTAAGACGTGTAAGACCCAGTCCAACTAACGACTCTATTCCACACAGTATGTCAGGTACAGTGTAGTTCTCATGTTACATGTGTGCTTCGTGTATTTTGGCTACTGAATGTAGTTCAGAGACAATTATGTCCCTCCCGTCACATATACAGAGATATAGGTGCCCTATACGGCTGTCTTGTCCCCTCTGCCAACTACACGCACACAAATAAATGGACGCACACACATACACACGCACGCACACATATACACGCACGCACACACATACACACGCGCGCGCGCACACACACACACTCGCATTGACATCTTTTACGCCGTCCTTTATAAGGCTTCAATACAAGCAGTGACAACATTGTAGAGGCAATATGTGGCTTGTTTATCGTCTTGTTCTCCTCCACTTCCTTCTTCTTCTTCTTCTTCTTCTTCTTCTTCTTCTTCTTCTTCTTCTTCTTCTTCTTCTTCTTCTTCTTCTTCTTCTTCTTCTTCTTCATCTTCTTCTATTTCTTCTCCCTCTCCTCCTTCTTCTCCTACTCCTCCTTTTTTGGTTTCTGTGAATGGGTGCGTGTACAGTGTCTTAGTCTGGACTGTCTTATAACGTAGACAAGTTAAGACACCCCGCTTATTCGCGTCTTATGACATGTCTTCAGTGTAGCAGAGATCTTATTCCCGTCTCACTCCCATCCAGTGCCCTCCTGGAACCAGTCGAGCATTAGCATGCGATCAAACATGCATACGCTTACTGAGGTGGGGGTATCTGAAATTATTAGATATAAAATGAGACTGCCAACTCCATGTAGAATCCTCCGTTGTCGCCATTCACGATATGCATAGTTGTGATCAGTGTTGCTGTTCTTTGTGCAGGGAAGCGGTTTAGGATGGGTGAGTTGTATTGGTCAGTATGTTGTGCCTGACCCAGACGCCACGCCCTGGGCGGTATGTTGTTTCCTGACCATGACGTCCTGGTCAGTATGTTGTGCTTGACCCTGACGCCACGCCCTGGGCGCTATGTTGTTTCCTGACCATGACGTCCTGGTTAGAATGTTGTGCCTGACCCTGACGCCACGCCCTGGGCGGTATGTTGTTTCCTGACCATGACGTCCTGGTCAGTATGTTGTGCCTGACCCTGACATGACGTCCTGGTCAATATGTTGTGCCTGACCCTGACGCGACGTACTAGTTTGCGTGGCAGTTGCCTAGCCTTTAATCGTTAAACTACTGTTGTTTCATGTTGTACAATTGGACTGACGGCGAATCTGCTCGGTTTTTGTTGTAAATTGTTGCTGCGTTCGCCTTATTTCTCCATTCCTTAAGGCGGTATGCGTTCGCCTTATTTCTCTATTTCTCAAGGCGGTATGCGTGCGCCTTATAACTTAACTTAACTTAACATCTTTATACTGGTTTAGAAGACCCTGCAGAGTCTGTATACAACCAGTTACATTTACATCACCTTGCTCTAAAAGATATGCACATCCAGTTTATTCTTAAATGCATTAACTGTCCCTGCCTCCACTACCTCCCCTGGCAATGCATTCCAAGCAGACACCACTCTCTGACTAAAAAAATATTTCCTAATATCTAATCTGGACCTCTATTTAGTCAGCTATGTCCTCGTGTTATTGTGGGTGACTGTATTTTAAAAAACTTGTTAATTTATCCATTTCTCTGATCATCTTATAAATCTTTATTAAGTCAACACGAATTCTTCTCTCTTCGAGACACTGTAGGCCGGTTTTTCTGAGTCTTTCCTCATAACTGTAATTCTGGAATCCCACTATCATCTGTATCGCTCTTTTTTTGTATTCTTTCCAGCATGTTTATATCCCCTCTATGATAAGGACTCCACACCTGCACACAGTACTCCAATCTAGGTCTAACTAAAGCTTTATACAGTTTGACGATCACTTCCTTGCTCCTATGTTTAATATGTCTCTACTCCAAAAGGCGGTGTGCGTTGCACTGTTTTTATAATGCGACTGTCGGCCCAGTGCATCCGACTTCGGCATACATTTTATATAAGGGTCTTCTTCCTCCTGCATTTTCCTAGGGTTTGCTTCCCCGGGGTAAGGGCTGGTGCTGTTATTGGGGAGCGAACCCAGCACCTTCGGTTTGTGCACGTGTCTGATAATTGTTCTGATTTAGTGCCACAGTAAGTGCGCTCCTATTTACGCACACACACACACACGTTTAGGCCAAAATATTAGGTGCTTTCTTTGATGACTTTCTCGTCTGGATATAGCAAGAAAGACTGTGGTTGACAGAAACACACATTCGTCAAGAGACGATTAAAACGTAACCCTTTACATTCCGGTCTAATTGATTAGACTTGTCTTAACGAACAGCGACAAAAATAGCGTTCCGCCATTGTCCTCTGTTCTTAGCGTCCTTAGTTAATGCGGTAAGAGGTCTCTCTTTGCCAAAATTCCGCGTTCAATTCCTGATGTCGCTCAAGAGTCTACACGGTCTCAAATTGGTACTTGAATTGCAGTTATTGAACACACGCCGGCTAGGAATGCATCCGGCTACATCACCTCAGGAAAAGCTAAAATAGAAATAAAGTGAATCTGGAACAAACTATCGTCGATGGCAGTGCCTGCTATAGGGGTTAAGTACTAATACATGATTATGTTTACTGTCTATGTGGACCGTCTTCCGTATCGCTATCAGTAACCCCACTTTGAATCTCTGAGGTTACACGGTAGTGATCACTGACTCTATCGTGGACTGACACGGCCTAAACCAGAACACACATCTTGTGCTATAGTATTTTGACTGAGGTCATCAGTGTGTCGACACGTTGCAGAAAGAAATGAGCACCACAAACAGCGTGTTTGTCGACCTAGAAACGACACGCGCAGAAACGGAGAGTGGAAATACCCACTTGATGAAAAGAAATGTGGGTTTCTTTTGTGTGCTGTTGTAGACTTTGAGCTGGATATCAAGCATGCGTTTGGTTTTCTGTGTGTATCTGATATGGTTGCCTTTTTTCTTCGTTCTATGAGCTCTTGGTTGGCTTTCGTTTATTTGCTGTGTAACTTAATCAAACTGTTGAAACTTTAACACGTGTATATGGTGGCGGACGCCTTTCTTTCTGCATCTTTCTTCTGTATATTTTTCCTATATGTTTTGCTATTTTTTCATTTTCTTCTTGCTGTTATTCATCATCTTCTTTTTCCTCATCTCTTTTTGCTTTCTTCTTACTTTTTTCTTTGGATCCTTATATTTTACTTCTTCATCTTCTAGTCGCTCTGGTCGAGAGGTGAGGGATTTGCCTATACAAGTGATGAGCGGAAATGATGGGGGTTCGAGCCCCGCAAGTTTCAAGCGACCTCTGGTCTCAAAAGCTGGTGGGACTAGAGTGCCTAAATCCTGAATTACTTCCAGTTGTCTCGACTTATCATCTTGTCACTGGACCAGAGAGCGAGGCTGATGACCAGCGCAGTTCTTCCTCACTATAATCTAAATACAGAGCAAGTTACGTCATCGAGACAAAACCATCTGATGATGTCTCATCATGGCGTGCGATGGACATCCGCATGTAGAATATCAAAATGAATAAATAGCAACATATAACACATAATGAGGATTGCGGAAAGGACATAACATATTCAACTAAGGTGGTCCTCCAGATAACTGAATGTTGTTGCCTGCATCAGTCAAATCGTTTATTGATCGATGATTGAATATCATTGTCTTTCCCAGTGAAGCATATGGCGGCCACTACAGATGTAAACCTGTATCCCAGCATTTGCAGTGGCGGTTTCCAAAACAGTTGTTTCACGTAAGGAGGTTGCTAGCCTCATGCACAACTTCCAGTAGTCGCATTTTACAACATACATGGGGGGTCACAGTGGTTTTTTTTCTTTTCGACCCGGGTGCCACTCTGGTACATGATGCATATATAATCGTACAATAGCACAGTAGACGTTAATATCACTAGATGACCACTCTAACACGTCGTAAAACACGGCAGAAGAAGGTTGTGCGTGGGGCCTTATTATGTTTAGCATTGATATTAAAATCACCACTTGGTATTGTCACTTGGTTTTTAATGAAAGCCTTGACTGAGAGCAATAGACAAGAATATTAAATAGGTTGACAGAGAAAGAGAGAGAGAGAGAGAGAGAGAGAGGGCGAAATAGAGAGCGACATCGAATGAGAGAGAGAGAGAGAGAGAGTGACAAAGAGTTGAAGAGAGAGAAGTAGAAAAAGAAAGAGAGTAAAATATTGAGAGCGATAAAGAAAGTGCGAGAAATAAAGGTAGTGAAATATATAGAGGAAGAATGGAATAAAGAAATACAGAGAGAACGAGAATAAAAAGATAAAGAGAGGCCGACAACCGCAGTAAAATAGATATAGTAGGAATTAGACAGAGAGACGATGCGAGGGTTTTAATGGAGAAAACAAGGGAGCGGGAGAGAGAGAGACACACAGAAAGAAAGAAGGAGTGAAATAAAGATATGAAGAATAATGAGACATAGAAAGGCATCATGAAAAGTAGGAACATGTCAATATTTATAAATTATCTATAAATGTAGATTGACTGACAACAGATTCAAGCGTGACAATCAGAAAGTGACACGATGTGTGACAACAGATTCAAGCGTGACAATCAGAAAGTGATACGATGTGTGACAACAGATTCAAGCGTGACAATCAGAAGGTGACACGACACGACAATGTGAACCTTCAGTCTTGTACAATCCAAAGCAGAGGGTTAGTCTTGGGTACCCTTTAGTCATTAATTATCCACCACGTCTTCAATGGCTGTGTGCTTTAGTCCAGGAACCGTTGAAACAGGCTTTCATAAACACCTTCATAATTGCCTGTAAACAAAGTTTGTAAACAGAATGGAACACGAACACACATGGAATTGTGGGATTATTAATTCATGCCGTCGTGGACAAACGTGTCAATCATTGAAATTTGTGTCAGCGCCATTACCTGTACGATTGGAGAAGCTTGTCTGGCTGTCCATTTGTCTTCATTATCAGAGCTATTGGGGGCATCCATGCCAGACTGTATGTGACTTTGAGGCTCTCATTCCGAGCATTTGAGGTTCTTATGCTGATCAATTCAGGCCCACATGCTGAACAATTGAGGTCCACATGCCCAGTACTTGAGGCCCACATGTCGAGATATTGGGATGTTCCATGTCAAGCTCTTGGGGTGTTAGGGTGTTCCATGTCATACTCTTGGGGTGTTAGGGTGTTCCGTGTCAAGCTCTTGGGGTGTTAGGGTGTTCCATGTCAAGCTCTTGGAGTGTTCCAGGACGAGCTATTGAGGTGTTCATGTCGATATATTTTGGTCTTCATGTCAAAGTATAGGGTGTCTCTGACGAGCTTTTGAAGTCCCCATACCCAGATCTTGGTAATGGAATTTTCTTTTCGAGATGTTTAGATGTCCAAGCCCAGAGATTGGAGTCCTCGTTCCGAAATATTGAGATGTCCAAGCCCAGAGAGTCCTCATCCCGAGATGTTGAGATGTCCAAGCCCAGAGAGTCCTCATCTCGAGATATTGAGATGTCCAAGCCCAAAGATTGGAGTCTTCGTTCCGAAATATTGAGATGTCCAAGCCCAGAGATTGGAGTCTTCATTCCGAAATATTGAGATGTCCAAGCCCAGAGATTGGAGTCCTCGTTCCGAAATATTGAGATGTCCAAGCCCAGAGATTGGAGTCCTCGTTCTGAAAAATTGAGATATCCAAGCCCAGAGATTGGAGTCCTCATTCCGAGATATTGAGACGTCCAAGCCCAGAGATTGGAGTCCTCATTCCGAGATATTGAGACGTCCAAGCAAAGAGATTAGAGTCCGCATCCCGACATATTGAGACGCCCAAGCCTAGATTTTTGAGTCCTCATTCCGAGATATTGAGACGTCCAAGCCCAGAGATTAGAGTCCTCATCCCGAGATATTGAGACGTCCAAGCCCCGAGATTAGAGTCCTCATCCCGAGATATTGAGACGTCCAAGCCCAGAGATTGGAGTTATATAGTACTTTGATTAATCCTTTCACTGATCCCGTGAAGTATAGCGAGAGCTGTAGATCTCGCACTTGGGCAAGATGTGTTGATGTGGATGTTGTGAGCCTATGTTGGCATAAGATGTCCTTGATGGTGTCTATCAATTTACATCTTTGTCTTCCCTGGTAGGTAGCCGATCTGGTTTGATTCTCATGAGATGACCAAACCACTTAACCTTCTGTTTTCTTGGGAGGTTGTTGTTCCCACTATTGATTTCTCATTCTTTCTCTTCTGGTTACGCTGATGACTATATTCAATTATTCTTCCCCGTCTCCTGTGCCTTGGGCAGATGCCAGGTTTGGCACTGATATCACAGTAGGTATAACAATATATACTCGTATTTAGCAAAATATATTTTAAAAGATGTTAAATAGTAAAATAATAAACTTTGATTTTGTCAACGAATACACGCTTTATTATTAAATAAATGGGTGTTTTGTTTTAGTTGTACTGACATTGCGACGAGTGACCAAAAAAAAAAAAAAAAAAAAGAATGGTCAATATTGATCTGGATATCAATGCTTTGTATTCGCGGCTCATCTCGAATATTATCGTTTGTTTTTTATCGCCATCTTGAATAAATCTTTAAAAAACGCAATGATAATCCGCGGGTTATTGGTATCTACATTGGTCTTTGTTATCCTCCACTTTTCTTAGTCCGTTTTCATGCCGTCATTTAATATACGCGTGCAAACCAGTTATCAGACTGAGGTTATTAGTATCTTCATATCGCATTCATCTTCTGCACTGTGACGTTTCAAGGCATGCTACCATCATTCAAGGCATGCTGCCATCTTTCAAGGCATGCTGTCATCTTTCAAGGCATGCTACCATCATTCAAGGCATGCTGCCATCTTTCAAGGCATGCTGTCATCTTTCAAGGCATGCTGTCACCTTTCAAGGCATGCTGCCAAAAACCGGAATAGATCTAAAAAAAGCAGTATCGTACATGAAATTATTGGTGTCTACCTCGTGCGGAGGTCGATCCGAACACACACACGCACAAACTCTCACCTACTTTGTGGTCTGGCCTACTATTCCCGCCCAATTCTGAGTTAAAAGGTTAGATAGGCAAAACCACAGACGGTAAATGCGTTTTTTTTTATTATCACGTGATTATGCTTTGCTGGAGAAACGAAGATTCACTTCTTAAACACACTCTCACTAGCTGCCTTCTGCGGTCTGTTTTATGTCCAGACCTTCACACTAGAGTGAAAGTGGTGGTGGTATTATCACGCGCAGATGTGAAACCTTGACCCTGAACGCCAAGCTTGGGGGGGGGGGAGGAGGAGGGGGGGGGGGTTGAGACCAGTTTCAGCCTGATGATGACTTCCTGCTGGCAGACATACATAGCCCTCACCCACTGTCTGTATTGAATGAAGCAGTTTGAGAATCCGAATGTCCGTATTTCAGGCAAACATCTGTGTGTGGAGAAAGTCTTTAGCCTGGGATCTCGTCAGGCTTTTTCCAAGCCTATATACGATGGTTGACAAGTGGTTTAGATATCTCTGACCAAAAGCGCACGCGTTCGACACTCAAGCAAATCATGTTTCTATCTGTTCTCGGGGTAAAGCAAATACGTTGTCTGTACACTACGTGGCAACTGCATGGACTAATGCCCTTTTATTACTCAGTCAAACTTATCCTGCTGGTAGACGCCAGCACATGGAATAAAAAGCCACGGAACTGCCAATGTGTTGTGTGCTGCGCAACAGCTCTTATTTATCAAGAATGGTTGAGAGGTTTCAATGCTGGTTATCAATCAAGTGAGGCACGGTTTCAAAACCCGAATACGGCATATATTTGTTTTATCAAAGGTGAAATAAAATCCCAGTGCGTTCACTATGTTGCAAATGCATTCGCAGGCGCCCTTTCCTTTTCACTCCTAAAAATCCCCCCCCCCCCCCTTCCCTGATTGACCCCAGCGGACACCAGAAAGAGCCTAACCCCCACAATGCTAGTTTTGACTAGGCACCCCACGTGCAGCTTTGCTGCCTGCCAGTCAGTCCCGATACCCATTATATTGTAGGTGGTGAGGTGAGATGGATGGAAAAAAAACTTCTTTTAAGGAAATTGACCTAATATCCTAGAAATACGTTAATTACAAACATCTGAAACTTTGGATTGTGGGCCCCGAATTGGGCGTAGGCTGGCTAAACAGCTTGCTAGGCTAATGTTAATGTGTTGTGTGCAGCGCAGTTGAGCGACAGTAGGTATTCTACACAGCCTGTCTTACCAGCGGCAAAGTTCCGCTCTTGTTATCTCCCTCGTCCTACACGCAGGCTTCGAATCACAGCCTTACAGTTGCACTAATTCACAAAGCGTTGTATGGATGGCGTTACATGTGTTTTGCTGGCCTATCCTGTTAAAGTCCTTACAAGAGCTCTGGAGTTATATGTGTTCGCAACCTTCAGAGAGTTATAACGTGTAATGGACGGTTTCAGAAGCTTTACTTTCAGTTTTAACATATTGTATGAGTCATTATGTTATTGTGTATACACTGTACTACTGTACCCTTTACTGGGGTTATGATTTCTTAGTTAATACAAAAATAACTAGTAGTGTCCAGTGTTAAATCCCCAATGCCGTGCCCCACTCATGATTTGTAGTTTTCAGGAATAAAGGTCGCATGTTCCAGCAGTCGTCACATTGTGAACAGACTTAGACTAGGTTTTCACTGTACCTCCTATTAAAAAAAGCACATGCCTTCTGCAGGTTTTGAACGCAGGCACACATAAACAGAAGGCTGATATTCAAACCGATTAGGCTACCACTCCGCATTTCTGTTTATGTTTATTTGAGCCTAATGCTAATGTTCTTCTTCGCCCGCTTCCGGTCCACTGGGTAAACAGGGTATTCACTTGTGTATTCCTGTTGTCAAATATATCGAATATAGTTTATAGAACATTATTTAATATCCAACAGAATATATACCATATGTATTCAGCACACGTTTGCTCTGCGTGGATGACTGTGTGTGCAGATCACATGAATTAGAGCGCCTTCAACCCTAGATGTGTTTATATAGTTATATAATAAAGCTGTATGTCTCTTTATTCACACACACAACTTCAGTTTCTTGTGCTACATAACGCGTTTCATATATTTACGTAGTCACGTAAAATGAATTCTGCATTCACATAACACGAAGGAGACTAATTGTTTCTCTGCTCTAGTCACATAATATGAATTATATTTTTATGTAATCATATAACCCAAAGTATATGTTTCTCTAGTCACATAATATGAATTACATTTTTTCTCTAGTCACATAACACAAGTAATGTGTTTCTGTAGTCACATAACACAAGTTGTGTGTTTCTGCAGTCACATTACACAAGTTATGTGTTTCTGTAGTCACAACACACAAGTTATATGTTTCTGTAGTCATGTACATTGTTATGTATTACTATATTTGCGTAACCGAAGTTAAATACAGTCACATAATTTAAGTTATATGTTCTATTGTTACACAATACAAGCAACGTTTGCACATTTACATAACACAAGTTATGTGTTTCTATTGTCACATAACACAAGTTTTATGTTCTAATAGCTACATAACACGTGTTATGTGTTTTCCGTCTCAGCTTCTGACAAGGTTATTGTTTCAGTTCTACCAGCAGATGGGCTAGAGCTCTTGGTCTCGGTGAAAACTGACATGTTATATAATCAATCTATTGAGATGTAATGAAGTGTTCCTGAATCTTATGATAGTGATTAAAGGAATTGGTCTACTCGGAATCTACTTCACTGAATCGGTGACCTGGCGCGATGTGGTCTACACTTGTGTGACCTGGCGCGATGTGGTAGTCACTTTGACACCCACGGCAGTGTGACCTGGCGCGATGTGGTCTTCACTTTGACACCCACGGCAGTGTGACCTGGCGCGATGTGGTCTTCACTTTGACACCCACGGCAGTGTGACCTGGCGCGATGTGGTCTTCACTTTGACGCCCACGGTAGTGTCTGTTAGGGAAGGGAATACATTTGTGTTTTCAATTATCTTCTTCTGTCGCTTTCTCCTTCCATGCGAAGTATAGAATTACCACTACCCCTCCTACATCTTGTATCAGACACTCTCAGTGGGGTTTCAATAGCAGTGGTGGGTTTGCATCAGGTTGCCAAACGCCATGGACAACCTTCTTCTCTCGCTGTTTGTGAATTGCTTAGAAGGTTTCAGTGACCCTATTATTCTTTCCAACTCATCCCCTTTACCTAGTCCTAACCCTCCCCTGGTTCTGCTATGGTGATTGTCAATGTTTCTGTTGAAATATTATGATTACAAAAAATCCAACTTCAAGTTTGGCGATGTTCATTTAGACCAGTCGAATAATTGTCTTAACACCGTCACATTTTCTGTGAGTGTTTTTGATTTCCGACCTGGGTGTTATGTGAGTTGAGGCACACACACCCCGTTATATCATCGCAGCTATAAAACACAGCTGCGACATCAATAAATGTTTTGTTGAACAGTTCAACCTCAAGACAAAAGCGAGTCTCTCTCTCACTCTCTCTCTCTCTCTCTCTCTCTTTATATATATATATATATATATATATATATATATATATATATATATACATATATACACACACATACATACATACACACATACATATAGCCACACGCACACACAGACGTATACAGACATACACACAGGACTTACGCGACCTGATATATCAAAAAAGACTGTTGTAGGTGGTAGAAATTGGCGACACTAGATGTAAGTCAAACATAAAGTTATTCTTGTTCACGTTGTCTCAGATTTGTGGCAAACGTAGATCAGTAGATATTAACCCCTGGGCCCTCTAGATATTAACCCCTGGGCCCTCTAGATATTAACCCCTGGGCCCTCTAGATATTAACCCCTGGGCCCTCTAGATATTAACCCCTGGGCCCTCTAGATATTAACCCCTGGGCCCTCTAGATATTAACCCCTGGGCCCTCTAGATATTAACCCCTGGGCCCTCTAGATATTAACCCCTGGGCCCTCTAGATATTAACCCCTGGGCCCTCTAGATATTAACCCCTGGGCCCTCTAGATATTAACCCCTGGGCCCTCTAGATATTAACCCCTGGGCCCTCTAGATATTAACCCCTGGGCCCTCTAGATATTAACCCCTGGGCCCTCTAGATATGAATCCCTGGGCCTCTGTGATCAACGCGCCCTCTACGCTCCACAAACCCTCTGTGATCAGAGGCCCTTTGTGATCAGTGGACCCACTGTGATATATGGACCCCCTGATAAGCCGCCCTTATGTAATCCACTAGCAGTATGTGATATGGAGACATTACTGCTCAATCTTTATCAGCTACATCGGCAGGCGTAGACGATCACGGATCTGCATACTTCCGCTCTCAAGTGCTTGTTGTGAATTCTGTTAGCACGTCCCTATGAATCTGAACAGTATTATATGTCTTTGTCGCCCGCATTTTATGTTCCCATAATTTGTGCCTGTTGCCAAGGCACTGTCCATTCATCGCGTTCTCACAGAATGTCTGAAAATGATGTTTCAAGGACAAATCGGTGTCATATAGAGGCGGGAACAGCCGATGTCACACGAGCACTCTTTCGTACGAGGAGCACAACAGCGTGGGATAACCACACTCAGACAGAAGACTCTACAACTCATAGGGTTGTACACATCATCATGTACACATCACCAGTCACATGTATACATTACAATTCACATGTACACGTCACCGATCACACGTACACTTTAGTGAGTTAAGTAGGGCACATTAGTAATGTAAGGAGTCATTAAAAGGAACAGTTGTATGAATTGATATATAAATAACTAAAAAAAAGCATATACAATTTGGTTTTAATACTATTTAATGAAATCGATTTTCTTAAAACACACAATTTAGTTAACTTTTGACATCATTTTGTTTTGCCATTAACAATTAGTGTCTGTAAATTGTTACCGTTGAGAGACCTGATTTCAAATAATAGATTTGAGTTTCCCAATAAATCGTTATGGGACCTGCCCTCGTTTTGGTACACAAATTCCATATTCAGCTGCGGTACCCGCCTTTTGTTCATTGTTTTCTGTAAAGAAACAAGTTCCCCCACATTTCCATTCGGACCAATCACTGCAAGGAAAACATGGAGCAATTACCAGAAGCTGAGAATGCAGTTCAAAGATCAGAGCAGATCACTTGCCATCTTCACATTCAAGGGCGACTGTAATGGGTCTCCAGCGTTCTCTTCTCTTGTCTTTGTGATGCAATCTGACAGGCTTTCCTTGTCCATCTGTTGATAATATCTTCCCACTTAAAGCGGTGTCCTCTCTACTTTTTCTTCAAGTTATGTTTCCAGTTTGATTTTTTATATCTGTTCATCTGGCCGAAATATTGTAATTGTTGGGCTCTGATTTTGATAATAATTGTGTTTCTCTTACTCTCAACTTCTGCAAAACTTTATTGTTTCAATCTCTGTAGACCTTCTTCTTCTTCTTGTTCTTTTTCTTCTTCTTCCTCTACTTCTTCCTGTTCCTCTTCCTCCTTGATCTTCTTCTTCCTTTTCTTCTTCCTCGTCTTCTTCTTCCTCCTCTTCTTCCTCTTCGTCTTTTTTCTCAATCTCCCACTACCAAGCACTGAAAAGGGCTTTGCAAGTAGCAGGATGTTGCCCGGAGAACGGAATACGTTATGCCGTATTTCACAGTTTGACTATGATATTTACACCTTTCTGTCTGACACATTCGACCTCAGCAGGCATTTTTGAGAACAGGGTTAGCCTTCGCACTTCTACCCCTTCTGTTTAGCCAGTCTGCTCTGTTATAGCCTGTTATCCACCGTCACCCGTGAAGGTGTGGAAGAGTCTTGGCAGTCCCGGTTCGCTGGCCCTGATGCTAAGAGTCGCTGGCCCTGACGCTAAGAGTCGCTAACCATTGCAGCTCATGTACTGCTCAGCATCTTGACCCATCTCTGTACACCAAAGATGAGCGCTATACTTCTCTACATCCACATTGAAAGGCTTGAACTGACTGTTTATTGTCCATGTTACCCCGGGGAAGCAAACCCTTAGAAAACGCAGGAGGAAGCAGACCCTTGCATAAAATGCATGCTGAAGTCGGATGCACTGGGCCGACAGGCGCAAAATAAAAACCTCAGTGCAACGCAAACCGCCTTTGGGAATAGAGAAATAAGGCGAACGCCAAAAAAAAAAAAATAAAAAAAAATATACACATGAATGACGAGCACACATACCACTTAACCGTTCAAATGATTCATGGTCAAGGTATTTGTGTATCTAAACTTGTCTCATGTTAGAGAGAGAACAGCTTAGGGAATCCCTGTTGGCTTTGTGCTTTACATTTCACTGATTAATCAGCAGTCTCAGTGATCCTGGGTCCCAAAGAGGAACACATAATGGTAACACTAAACCTGTCAAACATGTCACAAGAGGCAACTAAGTCATCATATCAAATAGGTATCATGTGTTACAAGAAGAATACATTGAGGATGTAGAAAAGCACTAACAACAAATAAGAAATATATGGAGCAAAACTTGGGGAGATGTTCTGAGAAAACGACGTCTACACAAAGCTTACATTACTACATAAATTATAGCAACATTTAGGAAAGAAAAATGAAATCAGATTTGAACAGAAGCAAAACCAGAAGTACTAGAGCCAAGTCTCAGGAAATATACACTGAAGCCAAAAATTAATTAAGAAAGAATAGAGAAAAAAGACTTTATTGAAGAGTTGGCAAGAGAACCATATGAAACTGCAGTATATGAAAAATTAGTACAGCAGCACAAATAAACCAGCAGTAAAGCACAAGCGAGTAAATTAATGTTTATGAAGGATTAGCAACACATAGGAAATGTTGGAAGAGATGGGCAGAACACTTTTAACAAATTTTAAAGAGATCAGCTCCATGAAATCACCGAGACATTCAGTCAGCAGAAACAGAGCTGCTAGTTAATTACTAAGAACCAAACAAAGAAGACATTAAGAAAGCCACAATGAGAGATGGTAAAGCCATTGGCCCAGCTGATGTTTCAACAGAAGCTGCAAAAGCAGACATGGACACCTCAACAGAGATATGCAAGTTACACGTTTAAGTTTGGGAAAGAGAAGAAATACCAGCAGACTCGAAGAAAGGCTATCTCGCAAGGTTGTCAAAGAATAGAGATCTTCAGCTGAGTACTCTTTATAGAGGAATAATGTTTTATCAGTGCCTCAGAAAATATTGAACAGGATTCTATTAGAGAGATTAGAGGAGGTCCTAGATAGATATGTGAGAACATCCAGGCTTTTGACAAAATAAGTCTTGTTTAGACAAGATACCGACACTTGGACTACTAGTTGCACAAAGTGTGGAATGAAACTCTACTTTATATCGGAATCATGAACTATGAAATGTAGAATTCTACATGAAGGTTTGAGCCATTTGAGATAAGAACATGAGCGACAGAGATGTTTCCTGACACCATTTCTCTTTCTGCCGGCTATTGACTGGATAATGAAGACAGCAACATCAACCACAACTAAATGGAATGCCAACATAACTTGATGATCTCGACTTGGTTGATCACTTGGCTCTTATGTCCTATAACAACTGTCAGATTAAAACTAAAATGCCCATACTTGATGTGAGGTCACATATATTTGGAATGAGAATACACAGATTGAAAACAGATTATGAGAACACATGAAACTATTGACAAAGAGATTGTATTGTAACACATTCCTAAAAGATGCAACACCATTTATATATCTTGGAAGCAATATATATACATACACACACACACATACACACACATATATATATATATAAAATGTAAAGTCACTTCTATAATATGGCTCTGAAATATTGAAAACAACCAAAAGGATACAGACTGAAATAAATGGATGCCTGTGTAGAGATTGAGATGGTATGGCAAGGTCATTAACGTGGGACTGTTGGAATGTGTCAGACAGATACCAATAAAATAGAAGAAGCCACAGGTTTGGAATACGTTAACATGAAGGAAACATGGAAGGCGTTAGCACACATGCCCAAGGACAGAGGGACGACGTGTATTGGTTGAAGACCTCTGCTCCATAGAGATATGGAAGGTTCTGATCCATTGATTGATATAGGGCACATGGTTTCAATGGCTTTCTTTTAAACCCAGAGATTCTGAATATGTATGTGTAAAAGGGCTCTATGATGTGAATAGGATACCACCGCAGGTAAATGGGACGTTATGAATAAGATCACAGAAGGTAAATGGGACGTTATGAGTAAGATTATAGCAGGTATATGGGACGTTATGAGTAAGATTATAGCAGGTATATGGGACGTTATGAGTAAGATCACAGAAGGTAAATGGGACGTTATGAGTAAGATTATAGCAGGTATATGGGACGTTATGAGTAAGATCACAGAAGGTAAATGGGACGTTATGAGTAAGATCGCAGCAGGTAAATCGGACGTTATACTTACATATATTTCATCATCCATCAGTATTTGTATGTATAATTCTCTGCTGTAGGCTCGCACTCATTCTGAAGGCTAAACATCCCTGTCGTTAATTGTAGCTCCGTTGTTTCAGCGCATAGGAAACATTGGTTGCACTTAATAAACTTAAGATTCTGCTGCGTGTCATAATGAAAGAAAGTTTGTTCCATGGTAGTTACACTAATGTCGGGAATTGACATGTTTGAGACTTGAGTATACTAAGCCAAATCGTGTATGACCAGTTTCTTTCATCGCTGTCTTTTACTTACTAAGTCTTATATGCCAGGTACCAATTGACAGCTGTGTCGACTGGAGTGAAAAGGGTGCAGCAAAAGCTAAATTCACGAATTACAGGCGAGTTTTCTGGCTGGAAGAGGCACAAGTAAGGACCATATACTCAACATGATGATTATTATAGAGAGGATAGCGCATTCAGCGTCGTTTCTACACACCTGTTTCACAGACTACGCCAAAGCGTTCTCCTGCATACAGTTATGGACTATCCTGGACATTATGGGTTTCCCTAAACACACTACATACCTCATCGCACAGCTTTATTACAAGCAACAGCCAGCAGTGAGGGTGAATGGAGAAAAATCATAATGGTGCGAAGTTCAGGAAGGCGTGAGAGCAGGTTATGTCCTCTCTCGTTATCTGTTCAATATAATGAGGAACGACAGAGATGATATGGAAGACGCTAAGTGGGACGTATGCAGCATAGTTGGATATCAGATCCAAGAAAATGGATATTCTTTTGTCTGTGACCCAAGCAGGGCTAGAAAAACGAATTATTTCAACAACAAAAAAAACACAAAAGAAAAAAAAAAGGCCAAGAAAGCCAAAATTTTGCCATCAAAGCGAAGAACATTACATTATTCTCAATTGAAAATGTAGAAATAGAAGATGTGGAGGATTTTTAATATCTGGGATCGACATAAATAATTCCGACGACTGCCAAATTGATGAAATCAATGGCAGACTTACAATTACATTACTGCACACACGAACAGATCAGAAATGTATGGTAAAGCACATTTAAGCAGACAAAGATCCAACTGATTAGGACATGCATTTCCAAGTAGGGTCATACGGTTGTGAGATATGGACATTAAATAGTTCAATTGTAAAAAAAAAAAAAAAAGATCACAACTTTTGAAATGAAGTGTTACTGAAAGATGTTGAAAATATCATGGATAGAAAAAACGACAAATAGAGAGATGTTACAATCGCTGCATATTACAGGAAATGTAGATGTTACAATCGCTGCATATTACAGGGAATGGAAATGTTACAATCGCTGCATATTACATGGAATGTAGATGTTACAATCGCTGCATATTACAGGGAATGGAAATGTTACAATCGCTGCATATTACAGGGAATGGAAATGTTACAATCGCTGCATATTACATGGAATGGAAATGTTACAATCGCTGCATATTACATGGAATGTAGATGTTACAATCGCTGCATATTACAGGGAATGTAGATGTTACAATCGCTGCATATTACAGGGAATGGAGATGTTACAATCGCTGCATATTACATGGAATGTAGATGTTACAATCGCTGCATATTACAGGGAAATGCCTCCTAGACAACATATCAAGAAAAACGTTTATATATTTCGGTCAAGTGAAGAGATAACGGTCTGGGGAGTGTGATAATGGAGGGCAGTGTTCCTGGAAGAAGGAAAAGTGGTTGACTCTGGCGAAGGTAGAATCAGGACAGTACCGGTACGGACAATCTGCGGATGTCTTTGTGTGACGCGGGCCGACTCGACCTAGACCGAGACGCATTCAGAACTACCGTGACTGAGACATTTGGCCGACTCGACCTAGACCGAGAGCCATTCAGAACTGCCGTGACTGAGACATTTAGCCGACTCGACCTAGACCGAGACGCATACAGAACTGCCGTGACTGAGACATTTGGCCGACTCGACCTAGACCAAGACGCATTCGGAACTACCGTGACTGAGACATTTGGCCGACTCGACCTAGACCGAGACGCATTCAGAACTACCGTTACTGAGACATTTGGCCGACTCGACCTAGACCGAGAGCCATTCAGAACTACCGTGACTGAGACATTTGGCCGACTCGACCTAGACCGAGACGCATACAGAACTGCCGTGACTGAGACATTTGGCCGACTCGACCTAGACCGAGACGCATACAGAACTGCCGTGACTGAGACATTTGGCCGACTCGACCTAGACCGAGTCGCATACAGAACTGCCGTGACGGAGACATCGGCCGACTCGACCTAGACCGAGACGCATACAGAGCTGCCATGTTGGAGACTACGCTAGGGAAAGAATACGTCACGTGATGAAGACGTAGCTAACATCAGGGCCACGGGGAACATATTGACCAAGTTACAATTTGATGTCCACGCCCTGCTCCTGGAACAGGCTGTATTGCAGCAGCATGCTCAACGAGATGGGGATCAATGCTGCGATCCCCGTACATGTGAGTGAGCTAATAAATCTTACATTTCACTATAGCTAGGAGGATCCTATAGCACGTATTCAGTACGCTCCCGGATATAGGGAGAGCCACCGTGAACCCGCTACCAGAAAACATTCACCAATACACAGAATTCAGTACGTCAAGCAAGCATCAAAACAAACAAATGATTCTACCTACAAACGGAAGTCCATCCGTTAGGTTATGATCGTTGTAGAAGACTGGCTAGAGTGGTTACCGTATTATAGTACAGGGTCTGGGTTAATCTCCTCGGCAGCGACACGCGATCCATTCTACACATCACAATACTTCACTTACAGTTTGGTAAGACCAGGCAGCGAGGTAGGGGTCACATCACCTGACATAAAAGCGTTGGGGTTCTCTGATATTGAACACCGTTATCGTTTTTAATGATTGAGACTTTAAGATTGAAGCATCCAGGGGCGGCGCATGATTGACACTTTAAGATTGACACATACAGTGGCGGCGCATGATTGATACTTTAAGATTGAAGCATACAGGGGCGGCGCATGATTGACACTTTAAGATTGACGCATATAGGGGCGGCGCATGATTGACTCTTTAAGATTGACGCGTATAGGGGCGGCGCATGATTGACACTTTAAGATTGACGCATATAGGGGCGGCCCATGATTGACACTTCAAGATTGACGCATACAGGAGCGATACATGATTGAGAATTTAAGATTGACGTATACAGGAGCGACGCATGATTTTGCATGTTAAGATTGACACTTACAAGTTCACTGATCGTGTTTACGTCACTGATCGTGTTTTCGTCACTGATCGTGTTTACGTCACTGATCGTGTTTACGTCACTGATCGTGTTTACGTGTTTCTAAATAAGCGTGTTGACACCTATTAACGAAACTATGGAGATTTGATTACAAAATTTGATAAAACGCGTATGTGGTTTGGAATTTAGCGGATATAGGACTACCATCGCTGACATGTGCCACTTAGCGACACTGATATGCCTCACAGACAAAAGGAAAGTCATACCACAGTAGGTTATGTACTGATTTACGTAGGCTAACCAGCTGTTCGGACTGAAGGTCTTTGCTAGGGAATAACAAGAACACAAGTGAAAGTAGACAACTGGCATGGACGGTATATGCAGTACTGCTGTCAGAGATCAAGTGTTAGATACGTCACTGTAGGAGGTCTCAGCTTTTTTTTTCTGAAGGGATGAACAGTACCCTTATTCGCTGCCTTTGCGTCCCTGTGATGCGGGTACCCATGCACAGATGGGTATACTGGAGTGTGTTGAAATCAGGTATCAGCCATTTACGCGAAAGAGTTCACTCTGTCACTCAGTAGTGTAATATAAAACAGGATACGAGTACAATCACGTGATATGTTGTCTGTCTGATCCAGTCATCAAGGATAGAGTGGGTCTCAGGTTGCTCAAACTATTATTTGTCTGATCAGAGTGTGCAGGAAGTGGTGGTCTGGGGGATAGCTTGCTCGAACTTCAGTACTTGAGTCCCTGCCTAAACATTTACAACTGAATGGAGTGACTGACTCTCAGTATGTTGTTGTTGTTGTTAATTCACTCGTTATGAATTAACTTTTGTCGTTACTTTGGTAGAGGGTTCCAGTGACCATTAGTACATCTCGAAGCGCACCTTAGAAGGTGAGCTATGATTCTCTTGGCTGTAGTGCAGTGCGTGACTCCTCGGTGGGAGCATCACTATGATTCCCACTGCCTTGGCTAGACAACAGGGACTCACTCTTCGCTCACATTAGAGTGTTAAATGACTTTCTCTTCTTGATATCCATTCCAGTTTCTCAAGAGGCACCCATGCATGTTTTAGCATATGTTATGTTGATGTATCGTTTGCTATTACCTTAGTTACCCACTGTCCTTGTTTATGTTCTCGATGCTTAATGAAACCTCTTTCACAGTGACGTCGAATGTGTTGTGCTTGTGCACAGGAACAATCTGGATTCCTCAAGAGATACCCGTATTACACAGATGAGGTACATGATGGGACTTATGGATGTGACATCCAGACGTAAATTATCACAGGTCAAAGCCTATAAGCAGGCGAGATCAGACGGTAAACTTGCTGTGTAACAACACATCACATCAACAGAACACTAATCTAGAGATGTATGTTTTTTAAGCTCAGGCACAGAGACCAATTGGACAGCTGATTGCAGTTGAGGCGATAATCAAGGGAGAAGATTGACTCCACGTTGAGAAAAGAGTGAAATATTATCACAAATGCATCATAACCATAGGTAGGGAATGCTGAAAGTGGTGCAACGGGGAAGTATAGTTCGAACTGAAAAGTGCTAACACTGATGATAGTTATACCGTCATGTATACCGGTGGCCTTGATTCTACGCAGTGGAAAATCAGGTTAAGGCTTCTCTGCAATAGCGATAGGTCAGGTAGTTGCTTAACGGAGCGGGGCATATTGGACAGTAAAATATCCAGTACAATGGAGAAGCAGGCAATTGCCTCAGTTAGTAGGTGGGCTATCTGATGCCCTTTAACAAGAGCAGTCAACAAGTCAAGTCTTTCAATCCTTACTACGGATAGTACAGACGGGCTGGATGAGTTGATAGTTACTGTAGAAGCATCAAACTGACGGGGATGTACATAGCACTACCGTCCTGATCATGGTGGAATCCCGGGCAATGAAAGAACTGACATCTAGCCTACACAATCTTCATTTGTAGGCACATTAGAGATGAATGGGGATGATATCGTTAAAACTATAAATAGCCAACTGTTGGATGATGACCTTGCAATTGGTAAGTCAGCAATTCACATACTCTTGGACCGAACATCGCGCGGAGTCGGGGGCATGCGATGACGGTGCTTTCAACCAAGGAGTAACAGGTGCCATCAGCCCCCACACCTTTCGACATTTACCGAGAGAGACTTTTCACCTATAGGTATGTCTGAAGTGCAGTGAAATCGATTTTTAATTTCAGAATTGAACAGAAGAGAGCATGTAGAAACTATCTGCTCTAGACCAAAGTGTTCTTGTCATTCAGTGTTACAGGAAACTAAAAACACCAACAATGATACTGCACTTGTACACGAGAGCAGTAACAGACGAGGTGTCAGCCATGACTGTACTCACGACCACGGCACAACAGATAACAGCGAGCTGTGGTCAAAGGATATCAGCCTACAATGAAAAGGAGTTCCTGATATTATTGTATGACCATGTAGATTCTAGATAGTTACAGGTTCTTCAATGTTAACCCTTTCATGAAGTCCGTTATTTTGTTTTATATCTGTATTTACAGACTCATTATATAAGATAATTAAAACCGCGTTGGATTAATACTACGTGGAGGTCGAAGACTCAACGCAGTGAATAAGCTGACAGCAGCCAGTAGCGCGTAGCTATCTGGTGACATCAGGGTCAGCGAACCAGAGCTAACTGCTTGCACCAGGGTCAGCGAACCAGAGCTGACTGCTTGCATCAGGGTCAGCGAACCAGAGCTGACTGCTTGCATCAGGGTCAGGAAACCAGAGCTGGCTGCTTGCATCAGGGTCAGCGAACCAAAGCTGGCTGCTTGCATCAGGGTCAGCGAACCAGAGCTGCCTGCTTGCATCAGGGTCAGCGAACCAGAGCTGACTGCTTGCATCAGGGTCAGCGAACCAGAGCTGACTGCTTGCATCAGGGCCAGGGAACCAGAGCTGGCTGCTTGCATCAGGGTCAGTGAATCAAAGCTGATTGCTTGCATCAGGGTCAGCGAACCAGAGCTGATTGCTTGCATCAGGGTCAGCGAACCAGAGCTGATTGCTTGCATCAGGGTCAGCGAACCAGAGCTGATTGCTTGCATCAAGGTCAGCGAACCAGAGCTGATTGCTTGCATCAGGGTCAGCGAACCTGAGTTGACCAAGACCCAATTTCGCTTTCAAGTGACAGCTCTTGAAACAAGCTGCACTAGTGGTGTAGTCTAAGTGAGAAGGCAAACCAGGTCATCATCATCATGTAGCATGTCCTTTCTAGAACGTCGCTTTCATGACAGCCTGTCTGTAGGAAACTATTATTCGCCAGTCTTCCGACCTGCTCCAAGGTCAAATCTAGCGTCTCCTTAATGTCCTGGGTCCATCGTCTTCTCGGTCGGTCCCTGCCTCTCTTCCCAGTGACCATGCCTTCCATAACCACACTCTCCAGTCCGTTGTGTCGTTTGACGTGTTAAAAAAACCTCAGTTTTCGGGTCATTACGTTATTTATGAGCCAATTCTCCTCTACATTCAGGTCTTGCCATATGGATTTCTTTCTTTCTTTCTTTGTCTACAGGATTTTCGGGACTCTTCTGTAGCACTGTGTTTCTAAAGCACCGATCTTCGCTCTTATTGCTTTTGTGATCGTTCACGTTTCACATCCATAGGTTGCCACAGGAAAAATGCAAGTTCTTGGGATCTTTAGATTTACTTCCTTGTTCTGCATACTCCTTATCTTCTGCATTGCCATAGTCAGTCGTCTTCTTACTTCTTTTGTACAGTCTCCAAGAATGTAGCCCTGTCTGACCCCCTTGTGTATCTCAAACCAATCTGAGGTTTCACCATGTATGTATTCTGACGACTGCTTGTTGCCCCATGTAGAGGGTTTCAATTAGTTGAACCAGATGTACCTTAAAAAAAACCAGGTAACTAAAAATAATTAAAAGCCAGCTAAAACCGAATGTGTCGTACCGAAAGAAGTAGATATCGCAGCTTCGCTGTAAACTACGACACAGCGTCCTTTTTAGAACGAACGATGGAAAGGCGTATACTTCGCAGGTGAAATGGGCAACACTAAGTGTTGGGGGCGTTCTATTCTACGAGGTCTAATCGTTTGAGTACTATTTAATACTTGCTACGCTATTCCACGCCGTTTATTCCTCTAGACTAGTTCATATTTTGTCTGTAAAGCTTATAATTCTCATCCTGATGTACGTACCGCTTAAGTTACGTCGTCATTGTACCAACCAGACCAGCTAAGCGGCACGTGACCCTGGGACAGATAACTCGTCGTGTAGTAAGTTTGGTACTGCAGTCCTAGTACAAGTCCAAACGGCGTGCCAGGCAGTAGTACACATACACTTGACTATATTACGCTGTTTGCCTGACCTATATTAGTTTTAGCCTTGGAGATTATTTAACAAAAGAATACAATTATTTTGGTATTGTTTTGTAAAGGATGGTGACGAAGTTTCGCCGGAATGTTTGTCGTGTTCCGTTGTTAGTTTTTATTTTCATTTAATATGGTCACGTAGCTTTTTATATTTAAACTTTAAACTTGAGAAAGTCTTGTTTGTAATTAATTGAGACGAAGAACACTACATTATCTTTTTAATTCTGAATTGTATTTTTTTTAGCCGCGTTGTTGTTGTTGTTGTTGAATGTCCACAGTGAGTAAGTTTACTCTTTTGTGTGCCCTAAAATGGTGGCTGTTTGCAGTAGCTTGTCTCACTTCTGGAGCGTGCTGAAGGAAATGGGCCGTGGTCCTTCAACGCGGTTGTGCTATGTTTGTCTTAATCTGCATATCGCTCTACTACTACAGGGATACCGTTGATCCCCTCCTCGTTAGCAGGCTGGCAAGAAGAACATCCCGTTCCCAGTGGGAACAGCAAGGACATCGAGGTGGTGATCTTGGCCAGTATGTTTTGTCTGACCCTGACTAATATAGTCTGATAGTATGTTTTGCCTGGCCCTGACTAACATAGTCTGATCAGTATGTTTTGCCTGGCCCTGACTAACATAGTCTGATCAGTATGTTTTGCCTGGCCCTGACTAACATAGTCTGATCAGTATGTTTTGCCTGGCCCTGACTAACATAGTCTGATCAGTATGTTTTGCCTGGCCCTGACTAACATAGTCTGATCAGTATGTTTTGCCTGGGCCTGACTAACATAGTCTGATCAGTATGTTTTGCCTGGGCCTGACTAACATAGTCTGATCAGTATGTTTTGCCTGGGCCTGACTAACATAGACTGATCAGTATGTTTTGTCTGGCCAGACGTTAGACTCCCCTTCCTACGTAAAACGCATGGGACCATTATTGTTTTGCTGGTTTCATGAAAGGTAGCCTGGACCAAAGCACCTGATACAATCTTGCAGAAGTGCATTGTGCATCAGTTTTTTTTACTTCAAATGATGAGTTCGCAAACCCCCATAAATGACCTTTTTTCGCCGAAATTAACTACATGCTTGGCAGGTTACGGTGGTTCTGTTATGTTGTTTTTCTGTATGCACACTTGCCAATAATGTATATGAGGACTGCCGAAGACGGATGTGTCGGACCGAAAGGTGCAAATATCGCAGTCAATCTGTAAACTAGCGACACAACGCATTCTTTTCTCGGGACTATATCCTGCTACTTGCAAAGCCTTGTTAGGTCTTGGTAGCGGCAGATTGAGAACGAATGTAGAAGAAGGAGAAAAAGAAGAAGAAGAAGATGAAGAAGAAGATTATATGGCGAGAGGAGACTAACGTCTGGTCAGGGGAGAGGAGACTAACATTGGTCAGGGGAGAGGAGACTAACGTCTGGTCAGGCAAAACATACTGGTCAAGACCTCAACGCTACTTCCACGCAGATTTCCATGTAAACGGGCTGGTTTCATGGCAGCCTTGCTAACGAGGTGGAGGATTGATGTCGTCCCTGTAGTAGTGAGCGAAACGCAGATGAAGCCAAGCCTATCACAACCGCCATGACGCCCCCGGTGTACCATCAACAGTACGCTCGGGATGTGAGAAAAGCTACTGCAACCCGTCACTTAGCTCCCTTTTCAAGACGCACAAGAGTAATCTAAACTCATTGTGGGCATTCAACATCCAACATTCAACATCAACATTCATCATTCAACATTCAACATTCAACATCAACATTCATCATTCAACAATCAACATTCAACATCATATATATACACAAACACACACTCACTCTATATCTCTCACTTTCTTTCTTACCCTCTCTAACGTTCTGTAATAAAATTATTTTAAGCCTGCAGCTTTACCAATGGTTATTTTTGGCGCAGTGTGTTAATGGTATTAGGCTGACATATTAATCCGACCTACACACAGACAGAGCCTCGAGGTTACTGATATGTGTGAATAATGCTGGTTGGGAAACTAACATTCAGATAAGACATCATTGCTAGCACGGATCTGCTGGGAAAGACCACACATTCAAGGACAGTTTACTTCCCCGCGATTTTCATCCATAACTGTTGACAGGAGTTCGCCTCTGCTAATTGTTAATTAATAGTGGTAACGATTCTCTAATGAAGGTCTGTCATCGTAGACTGTGAATGACATTTCATGAATTTTCAAACATCAGTTAACTGGACTTTGTGGATTATTTATGCCTGCAATTGTTTACTTAAATGGAGAAAAAGCAAGGTGGGTCTCTCTCTGTCTGTCTTTCCGTCTCTCTCGCTCTGTGTGTGTGTGTTGTGTATGTATGTAATATGTATACTCTCGTATATACGTATATGTGTAAAATGTATGCTTACGAATGTATGTACGAGTAATAGGTATACTCTCATGTTAGCGTGTGACTATGTGTGTAATATGTATGCTGCGAATTGTGTGTTTGTGTATGTATGTGTGTAGTATGTATGCTCACATATGATGTATTTAAATGTGAATATGTGTGTAATATGTATACTCCCATATATTTGTGTGTGTATAATATGTATACTCCCATATATTTGTGTGTGTATGTGTGTAATATGTATACTCCCATATATTTGTGTGTGTGTGTGTAATATGTATACTTCCATATATTTGTGTGTGTGTGTGTTTGTATAAATGTATACTCCCATATATTTGTATGTATAATAGTATACTCCAATATATTTGTGCGTGTAATAGCATACTACCATTTATTTGTGTGTGTGTAGTATGTATACTTCTATATATTCGTGTATTTGTGGATACTCCCATATATTTGTATGTGTAATAGTATACTCCAATACATTTGTGCGTGTAATAGTATACTACCATTTATTTGTGTGTGCAATATGAATATTCTCATATATATATATATATATGTGTGTGTAATATGTCACTCATCATGTAGCATGTCCTTTGTAGAACGTCGCTCCCATCTCAGTCTGTCTGAAAGAAACTCGTTCTCTTGCCAAAACTCCAGCCTCCGCCACAGTCATACCCAGGCATTCCTGGATATCTTGGTGCCATCTTGGTGTAATATGTATCATTCTATATATGTGTGTGTTTTTGTATACTCCCATATATGTGCGTGATCAGTACATATACCCATATACATTTGTGTGTGTATAACATGTGTTTACTTCTATTAAATATGTGTGTGAAGAATGAATACTCACATACAATTTGTGGAATATTTATACTTCTACATATGTGTGTGTTTAACATGTATACTCCCATATATTTGTGTGTGTAATATATATACTCCCATATATTTGTGTGTTTAATATATATACTCCCATATATTTGTGTGTTTAATATATATACTCCCATATATGTGTGTGTAGGAAACGCACCTCAACAATAACCATAAATTCTCAATCAGAGGATACCAGACTTTCCGTCTAGATAGAGAAGGCCACAAAGGAGGGGCCCTGATACTGACCAGAAACAGCATACCGAGTAGCGCGGTACCTGTCAATCACACCGGACAAGCAGAAATTGTAGGAGTTGACATAATGGCTCAAGAGACGAAGCTCCGCATTTTCAATCTGTACGGACCACCAAACAGAGACCTATCGCTCTCGAGCATGGAGGTCAGAGACTCCAACTGCATAGTAGTTGGAGATTTCAACAGCCACTCGGAGAGATGGGGATACTCTGACACAGACAGCAGAGGTGACGAAGTGGAAGATTGGGAGATAGATGCAAATCTCTCCCTAATCAATAGGCCGGAGGATAGCCCTAGCTTCTATTCAAGAACATGGCATACCACCTCGACTCCAGATTTGGCCTTCTCCACACAGGACATACACTATAAAATAGGCCGCCAGGTGCTAAACCAACTGGCAGGTAGCGACCACAGGCCGATCAGGCTAACCATTGACATGGAAGTAGGCCCACAGGAAACAAAACCGCTCCCACGTTGGAATTACAAACGAGCCGACTGGGACAGATTTGCAATCCTGACAGATGGGCTGTGTGAAACCATCAACACACGAAACACCAAAATGAAGCCCATGGTAGAGAGCCTAAGCAAGGCAATAATGCAAGCCGCCACTGAAACCATCCCAAGAGGAGCTAGGAAAAACTATAAGCCCTACTGGAATGATGAGTTGCAGAAAGTGGAAGATACAGTAACAAATGCTAGGAACGTGGCAGAACGTGAAAAATCCATGGAGGCAAACATCGCCCTCAAAGCCGCCACGGCGAAGTACAAACACACTCTCAAGCAAACAGCAAGAGAAAGTTGGAAAAATAAAACAGAAAGTTTAAACCTGGACAAAGAAGGGAACAAGCTATGGAAGCTAGTCAGAGCCATGAACGACGAAACCCCGTCAAATAAACAAATTACTATCAAGCAGGGCGAGAACTTGATCACAGGTAAGAAAGCCGCAAACGCCTTTGTCGATCACTATGCCAGAGCAAACCACATCGAGGTCCCTGCAGATAAGCATACAGATATTAGCGAAGAGCTAAAAGGACACGAAAACATAAATACGGCTCCTGAAGAGCACATGATGGCCAAACTAACCATGCGCGAAATGGAAGAGGCTATGAGAACACTAAAGAAAAGGAAATCTCCCGGAAAAGACGGGATAACAAACGAAATGCTGATGGGGCTGGGCCAAACAGCGAAGAAAAAACTACTATCAGTCCTGAACCAAAGCTGGAAAAGGGGTATTGTACCCCAGGCATGGAAAGATGCAATACTGGTACCAGTACCAAAAACAGGAAAGGACAAAACAGATCCGAATGGATACAGGCCCATAAGCCTACTGAGCTGTGTCGGCAAGCTGATGGAACGGATGATAAACACCAGACTGATGTGGCATCTGGAAGAAAAACGAATACTAATTCCACAGCAAGCCGGCTTTAGACAGCACAGATCCACTGAGGACCAGGTCATCCTCATAGCCCAGGAGATAGAAGATGCCTACCAGGCACAGAAACACACAGTAGCTGTTTGGGTGGATCTGGAAAAGGCATTTGACAAAGTCTGGAAGGACGGACTTAGAGTCAAGTTAAGAAGAAGTGATGTTTGTGGGAAGATGTACAAGTGGATCAACCACTACCTCAAACAAAGAACGGTCAGAGTCCAAGTACAAGGGCAGATGAGCAAAAAGGTGACACTCGAGCAGGGAGTACCCCAAGGGGGAGTACTGTCCCCCACACTCTTCCTGGTATATATAAACGATATTACAGAGAATATACCAAGAAGAGTCCATAGCTCAATGTTTGCAGACGATCTGGCTATGTGGACTTCTGAAAAGAATCTCACCATAGCAAGAAATCGGATGCAAACGGCCCTAACATCGCTGGAAGAGTGGGCGAACTCATGGCTGGTCAAAATAAACGAGGAGAAAACCACGTGCACAATATTCTCGCTCTCATTAAAACCCCAAAGTACCAAATTAAGCCTAAATGGCAAAATCCTGCAGCCAAACGACAACCCAACCTATCTGGGAGTCACATTTGATCGGCGCATGACATGGAAAAGTCAGATTGAGAGAAACCGAATGAAAGCCAGAGAAAGAATGGCGATCATGAGGAAACTTGCTGGCACAAGCTGGGGAGCAGACGAAGGCATACTAAAGAAACTGTACACTGGAAGAGTGAGACCAGTTCTCGAGTATGGCATCGCGGCATGGACAACAGCAGCGAAGGCGAACTTCGATAAAGTTAACAAACTTCAAAACCAAGCTATGAGAATCATAACAGGTGGCATGAAGTCAACGCCAATTGTAGAACTTGAAAAGATTACAAAACTGCAATCCATGACCGACAGAAGAGACTGCAGAGCCCAGCTGCAGTCAGAGAAACTCCGAAGACTGACGGACCATCCAATGTACCAGAGGCTAAACAATTTGGGAACTGGGAAACTAAAGCGGAGAAACTTTGCAGAAATAGCCAAAGCAAAGATGCACGAAGACCCCATAAACGCACTAACAACACCAAAACCCATCACTACTGTACGAAAACCTACTTGGAGGCAGGACATATTTCCAGAGGTGGTAGAAAATATACCAGGTATTGCAAACAAAAACTGCCAGACCGAAAAAGAAAGGAGAGACACTACCCTAAGCTTCATAACGAAAAGCTACCCAAGCACGGACTGGACCCATGCATACACCGACGGTTCTGTAACAAACACTACACAGAACGGAGGGGCAGGAGCATTCCTGAACCTACCAAATGGCAGAAAAATAACACTGTCATTCGCTACTGGTAAGTACACAAGCAATTTCAGAGCGGAGGCAGAGGCACTGAGGGCGGCAGTGGAAGAAATGGCAACACACAGTGAAAATGAGAGCCACATAGTCTTGTTGACAGATGCTCTCGCCGTAGTCACAGCGCTAAAAAGCCAGAAAAACACTGAGCTTAATGACTTAAGAGCAGCACTCTGCAAACTGTGCCAGCTGTCCGCACCAAAAAGGGTAGTGGTACAGTGGGTTCCGTCACACTGCAACATCCAAGGCAACGAGGAGGCAGACAGACTGGCAAAAGAAGGTGCAAGGCTACCACAAACAGATACCAGTATGACGTACGAAGAGTCAAAACGGCTTATCAAAGCCAGGTACATTACCAAATGGGAAACCGAACATACTGGTTACACCAAAAACGATGCCTATTACCAGTTGAACCGAAGAGAGCAGGTCGTTGTCTTCAGACTTCGCACTGGCCACAATAGACTGAGGTACCACCTATTCAACAAATTGAAGATAGGGTGTACCGACGAATGCCCGTGCGGTACTGGTAAAATGACAACTGAACATCTGCTGCAGAACTGCCCGACATACGGGGATCAGAGAGAGCAGATGTGGCCATTGCCAGTGGAACTGCAAGACAAGCTCTATGGTAGTGGCGAGAGTCTCAGGACGACCGCCGCTTTTTTCGAAAAAATAATGGTTGCTGTCTGACTGTGTACGCAGAAGAAGAAGAAGATATGTGTGTGTGTAATTGATATGTTCTCATATATTTGTGTATGTGAGTGTAATATGTATATTTCCATATATTTGTGTGTGTGTGTAATATGTATATTTCCATTTATTTGTGTGTGTGTGTGTGTGCAATATGTATACTCCGATATATGTATATGTGTATGTGTACTATGTATACTTCCACATGCGTATTTATTTCGTACTTATGTGTATACTATGTATACTCCTATATATTTTTTAGTGAGTGTGTGTGTGTGTGTGTGTATGTTTAATGTCAGTGTAAAATGTATCTTCTCGTAAAATACTTACGAGAAGATACTCCAAAGTGTTTGTGATTGTATGATGTGTGTTCCTGCGTGTCTGTGTATATTAGTGCATGCCTGTACTATTAGTCCTTGATGTATTTTTGTATGTTCAAACGTGTTTATTCCAGGCCTCTCTATGTATCCTTATGTTATTAACTGTTTATATATCCATTATGCTTTTCTATAAAAATACTTTTGCCTGGATATATGCGTGACTCTTAACGGAAGCGCTTGCGTGTATATCCTTACTGATGTGCTAATTGGCTTAATTCTGTGCGTGTTGGTAGACGTGCCACTCCTCGTGTAGGCGTGTTTCTTAGATTGGTGAACACATATAGAAGTAGTAACATAGCATTGACTGATGTAGGGGATGAAGTATTAGACTTCATTGTATTAGATCTCAAGTGTTCCTGAGGTGGCGTGACCAGTTCCCTTCCTCGCTGTCTCGTCTTCCTTAAGACTTAGCTCAGATTTACATCTGGATCGTCTGGAGTATGTCAGTAACGGTGATTGAACCTTGTTGCTTTGCAGCGAAGGTTGTTGTTGTTATTTTGTTATGGATCCAGCAGCATCTGGGCTTTCGCCCTTAGGCCCAATGCCATGAAATGATATCTGCACGTGTTTATCAGCTGTGATTGCAGTGAAGGTACATTTGTTATTTTTATTAAACATTTAAACTAACGAAAAGCTTGCGAACTTGTATCTTCCCGGTAGCATAGTGGATGTGAAACATAGACCACCACACAAACAGTTTAGAAAAAGATTGAATCTATTGAGGTAAAAGGCTGCAGGAAAGTGCTCAAAATACCATGGATAGCGAAAAGGAAAAATGCAGATATAGAAGAACTGGATATCGAGGAAAATTGGCTAGTGTACAATATCTTGTCCAGAAAGCTAAAATATTTTGGCCACATCAAACGTCATATTGGCTTAGAGAGAACGATACTGGAGTTTGGGGTGTCTGAAAAGCGGGGAAGTGGCAGACCGAGGACAAGATGCATACGCCAAACTGCATAAAGCATTCTTTAGACCTAGATTAGAGTGCTGTGTACACGTGTAGAGTTCTTATCGTAGATATAAATATGCTTGAAAGGATACAAAGAAGAGCGACAAAGCTGAAAGTAGGATTCTTTTTTGTTGTTGTTGTTTTTTTAAATTTTGTTTTGTTTTTTGTTTTTGTTTTTCGTTCGCCTTATTTTTCTAATCCTCAAAGCGGTGTGCATTGTACTGTGTTTTTATTTTGCGCCTGTCGGCCCAGTGCATCCGACTTCAGCATGCATTTTATGTAAGGTCTGCTTCCTCCTGCATTTTCTAAGGGTTTGCTTCCCCGGGGTTGTGAGCCGTGCCACTTAACCACTAGGCCATGCCGTCCCATTGATAGTGGGATTCCGGAATTATAGTTATAAGGAGAGAAAAAAACTAAAGTGTCTAGAGAAGAGAAGAATTCGAGGTGACTTAATACAGGTTTATAAGATAATCAAAGGAACGGATAAATTAGACTATAACAAGTTTTTTCAAAATACAACCACCTACAAGAACAAGATGGCATAGCTACACATTAACTAAAGAAAGGTCCAGATTGGATATCAAGAACTAATTATTTAGTCTGAGAGTGGTGAATGCTTGGAATGCATTGCCACAGGAAGTAGTGGAGGAAATGCCAATTAATGCATTTAAGAATTAATTGGATGCGCATAGCTTTTAGAACAAGGGCATTTAGATGAAACTGGTTGTATAAAGAGTCTGCAGTCTTCTAAACCAGTATAACGACGTTAAGTTTTCAGTCTGACATCACAGATGACAGCGACAGAGGTGGGAGTTCTGGCTAGAGATCGTGATCCTTACTACATGATGAGTATGTTCTATTTGCCACGCCCATTCACACATATTTGCTTCGTGGGCCACTCCAACTCCTTGTCCAGCAACAGCAGAAAATCAGTATTGCGAATTGTTGATCATTGTTGTTGTATAACCAGGGTGGACAAAAAGTTGATATTCAGCTTCATATTTGATTAATATATGGACATTGATGTGGATACTGTGTCACAGTTCTCTTGTCAGGTTCGAGGAATGTTGGAACGTTGACAGAAAACATTTGGATCACTTACGAGAATAAACTATTAAACAATGGGTACTTGCCCATTAATTCACCGCAAATAAATAGAATATCTACTGTAAGCACCATATATCTATTTTTAGCATCGGATGAGGGGGGCGGGGGGGGGGGGGGGGCGTCCCAGAATAGTCCACTATTTTACTGTTAGGGGGTGTCAAATATTCTGCTTCAGCGAATTTCTACTTTAGCTTCTGCTTCCGCTTGTATTTGTCATCTTATTTGAAATCAGCAATGAATTCCTTGAATCTGTCAACGTTGGTCCATGATAAGGAAAGCAGCACCCAGTTTCTACAGCAGCATGGCGTTATCCGTGCTGTCAAACCATGGAATGACAACTATGTTATAGTGCTGTCCTTGACTGAATGACATGCTAGATGGAGATGTCCCTACAATTATATCGACATGCCCTTCCTGTACCCCGAAATGAAATGTCCCGCTACAGTCATCAGTTGTCAAATACGTATGATGGTAACCCAGGGAACTCTTTTTGGGGTGAATTAAGGGACAAGTACCAAACAATGTTAAACACATGTAATAAATGCAGAAGACGGATGTGTCGGACCGAAAGGTGCAAATATCGCAGTCAAGCAGTAAACTAGTAACACAGCGCATTCCGTTCTCCGTTCTCCGGACTTCATACTGCTACTTGCAATGCCCTGTTCAGGACTTGATAGCACGAGATTTAGAACTTACACAGGAAAAAAAAAACACACGTCATAAATACAAATGAAACAGCCGTATAGCTACTTTGAGGCCACCCTGTATATTTGTATATACTTGTTATCACAGATCGAATGCCGATTATCCATATTTGTCGTTGGGCTACACGATATGTTCTGGGGCATACACACGTGCACATATGTATGGAGGTCGTCACCGATGTGACCAGCAGGGTGACGGTGTCTAGATATGTCCTTATACAGGATTCGTCCCAGTATCATTCTTCTATGAACCGGAGGTTTGGATGTTCATTGTGAATATGAATCGGGTCTAGACGTGGCAATGAATGAGATGAGAGAAGTCAGCGACTCATTGATGGCTGATTGCATTAGGATAAGTGAAAGATATCTGATCCAGCACCCTATTTCGCCTCCAAGTGGCGGCCCTGGACACGACTATACCAGAGCATTCTGACTTTGAAAATTGTGATCTAAGATGAATCATAACCATGGTCGCAGAAATGATACACTGAAATATGATCTGGTCGACCGAAAGGCGCAGATATCACCCCTTCCTATGAACTATGACATAACGTAGCAAAATATCCTTGTCAGGATTAACGCTGGTGTCATATGAAATGAGCTCTGTCACATGACTCGAAAATGTCGCATGTAAATAAGATTAGCATACGTAGATCACAGACCTTCATCGACATATATCTCAGACCTTCACAAACAGATATCTCAGACCTTCACCAACTGATATCTCAGACCTTCACAGACAGATATCTCAGACCTTCACCAACTGATAACTCAGACCTTCACAAACAGATATCTCAGACCTTCACCATTGCTGGTCAAATATAGCAACACAGACACAGACGCGACAAAGAAGACAGAATCCGATATATTTGGATATTGTGGAGATAAGGAAGAATATGAATAAGACAGACCAAGCAAGAATATGAATAAGACAGACCATCAGGATGTTTTACAACAAAATAACCAGACATCCTCTGAATTGGAGGCCACCGTGACAGAGAAGAACGGGGAGGCCAAACCACTTGATGAAAACATTAGAAGAGAATGTCAAGACAACTAGTACTTTATGGAACGAACTTAAGAAGACGGCCCATATAAGTAACTTGGGATAGTGACCAAATTAGCTTCACTATTAGGGCTACTTAACTGTCACTATTAGCCAGCATGGATATACCCACCACCAGGACTCGTGAATGTCAATATTAACCAGCTAGAATCTAACCAACACCAGTGTCCACCGAATATCACATTTAGCCAGCTGGAATCTAACCACCACTATACTAGCGCCTTCTGAAGATCACATTTAACCAGGGGAATCTAACCCCTGCTAGTTTATGCCGAATATCACATTTAACCAGCTGGAGTCTAAACACAGCTAGTGCCCGATGCATATCATATGTAACCAGCTGGAATCTAACCACTGCTGGTGCCCACTGATTATCATATTTAACCAGCCAGCTGGAATCTAACCACAGCTAGTGCCCGATAAATATAATATGTAACCAGCTGGAATCTAACCAGTGCTAGTGCCCGCTGAATATCACATTTAACCGGTTGGAATCTAGCCAGAAGTATCCACCGAATATCACATTTAACCTACTAGGACCTAACTTGTGTAAATATTGCTATCCCCAAATAACCCCTCTAAGACCTGACCTCGCCACCCCAGGACTACCTCTAAAGTATACGTTACGTGAACACTGATGTCAGCTTAATTGCTCAGTTCTGTGGAATGCAAACCTGCAGCTTTCACATCGACCTTGTTCACAGGCTGTGGGTGAAGTACAGTAGAATAATCGATGTACACTTCAGTAGCTGTACATTCTTATTGTTGGGTCCAAGTGTACGAGTTGGGTAAACTGCTGGAATATGATGTGCAGGTCGGTACAACAGGTAAGGCCAACAGTTGTGTAAACATGCGTTTGTTTATTGGTCGAGACTAGGCGCAAGAACTGATGTGTTAATGTTGATAACTTGTGTTTGTTGACTGGTAGTAACACAGCTGTGCATAAGTGGTTTCTTTAAGGGTTCGCTGTGTGATAGGATGAGAATAGGCCACCTTCTGTAATTGGAGCATGTTGTAAGATACGACTAATGTAGCGGTGTAAAACCTCTTTGTCAGTAAGACACTGTGGTCACAGAGTTGTGAATATGGCCTGGCTTCCTACCACGCTGGGAACATGACGTAATAGCCGATTACAGTGTGACATTGACAAATTACTTCTGAAGACAGACGATTCTCCAACTCACGACAATAACAACTCTAATAGTCTGGCAACCAGATGTGTTGTGGGTGTGGAGTTACTTTGTGAGTATTGAAGAGATCCCTAGAAACAATGTCCCATATAATTATGGTAAACCGGAAATTCGATAATGTAGTTAAATTCTTCACTTATTCAGAATTCGTCGTTCGTCCTGAAAATGACGTTTTATTACGTTGAGTCGTTGTCTACAGGTAGGCTTCTATACCTACACTACACAATGGTACTTGAGGTAGTCCTGGGTTGCATCATCTGTTAAGCAACCATTCGGTTATAACCAATGATGTATTTATTAGCATCTTGTTGTTGTAGTTCAATTCACATGATGAATATGTTTACTCTTTCGTACGCCCTGAAAAAGGCATTTAATGGCACGTTGCAGTAGCTTTCTTCACATTCCCAGGGTGCTGATGAAAGCGGATCGAGGTTCTCCATCATGTCGTGCTATGCTTGGCTTCATCTGCATGGCGCTCACTACTACGGGGATCAGTTAGCTGTCGCGTTGTGACTTGTATTTGTTTACACAGTGCCTTGTTGTTTTACTATACTTTCAAGTGACTGTTCATACGCAAGAAAATGGAGAGAGACTTGCATTTTTTATCGCGACTGTGTTTTATAAACAACTAATTAGTTAGTGGTTAGTATATTCGAATTGTTGATATTTGCCAAATTTTTGTAACAACATAAAACTTTGAAACGTTTAAATAAAGGCGTTATATGCAGCGATGCATGAGCTGACAGAAACCAGCGAATCACAGCTGGCTGCTTCCATCAGGGTCAGCGAATCATAGCTGACTGCTTCCATCAGGGTCAGCAAATCATAGCTAACTGCTTCCATCAGGGTCAGCAAATCATAGCTAACTGCTTCCATCAGGGTCAGCAAATCATAGCTGACTGCTTCCATCAGGGTCAGCAAATCATAGCTAACTGCTTCCATCAGGGTCAGCAAATCATAGCTGACTGCTTCCATCAGGGTCAGCGAATCATAGCTGGCTGCTTCCATCAGGGTCAGCGAATCACAGCTGGCTGCTTCCATCAGGGTCAGCGAATCACAGCTGGCTGCTTCCATCAGGGTCAGCGAATCACAGCTGACAAATACCCTATTTCGCCTCCGCGTGGCGGCCCTGGAAGCAGGCTGCACTAGTAGTAACTAATGTAATCTAGCCAAAGGATAAGGATCGTAATGGGTGTAGTCTGGCCAATGGATAAGGATCGCGGTGGGTGTAGTCTGGCCAATGGATAAGGATCGCGGTGGGTGTAGTCTGGCCAATGGATAAGGATCGCAGTGGAACGGCTAACCAGGTACTAATAAAAAAAAGGCCAGGTAAAATCGAATATGTCGGACCGAAATGCGCTGATATGGCAGCCTCACTGTAAACTACGACACAACATTACATCAGCATTATTTGTCAGGGCGAACGCCAAAACAAAGGAGAAGAAGTAGAAGAAACGTCATTAATTTTGTTGTTTAGTTAATACCTACTTACTGAGTTGTCCATCCACCTGGGCTTAAGTCGCCTCTCTTGGTTGTTGTAAGCCGTCGTTGTTGTATCATTTCGCTGATGTCATCTATCCATCTGTTACGTTGCTCTTCCACATGTTATGGTCATCAGATCTTCTCGCGCTGTAAGGTTGCAGTTGTAGTTGATCAGGTCACATTCTCACAAGATGAACGAACCATCATATTTTCTGTCTTGAAATGTAGCACCATGGCTAATTGTCACCATATTTCTAATGTTATAATTTCTCATTTGATCTCTCCTGGTAAAACAACCACATTTTTAATGTTATAATTTCTCATTTGATATCTCCTGGTGAAACCAAAGACTTTTCTTGGACATTTCATTTCACACTTTGTAGAAGTGAATAATGACCATATTTTATATTTGTATCTTAGAAGTGGCATACACATAATGTGTGACAGCTGTTGCTTTGTTATCAAGCTGATATTCACATGTTGAATCAGTGACTTTCTGTTCACATGTTGAATCAGTGACTTTCTGTTCCCATGTTGAATCAGTGACTTTCTGTTCACATATTGAATCAGTGACTTTCTGTTCACATGTTGAATCAGTGACTTTCTGTTCACATATTGAATCAGTGACTTTCTGTTCACATGTTGAATCAGTGACTTTCTGTTCACATGTTGAATCAGTGACTTTCTGAGATCGAGTTTCAATTTTTCCATCCATCTTCTGAAGGGAATACATTTAAGTGAGTATAGTTACAATTAGTCATGTGTTGATGTTATTATTGGAAAAAGTCGAATCTACTGAACTCACACGGCATTTATGTCTTAATCGTATATCGTCTACCATGATGAGTAGAAGTTTCTGGACTAAACTTAATCGTCCATCGTCTAACATGACAAGTACAAGTTTCTGGACTAAACTTAATCGTCCATCGTCTAACATGACACTTAAACGTTTCTGGACTATATTTTGTGGTTGACGATTTTTTTCTAGATAGGATAACTATCGTTAAGCTTGACTTGACGTCACCGCTTCTCTAGTCCGGAAGAGGAGCCATATCAAACCCTCGTTTATCGTCCCTTACATAATAGTGGACTTCTGATTAAACGGATTACACATCTTGAGTCTCAACTCGATTATTAGAACACGTTTCGCTTAACATATTCAGACACAGAGCGTAATACTTCACTAGACATGCGGATTATCATCAACATGCGTCACTGCCTGTGTCATTAACGACCAATCCTTCAATAACAATCCTCCCACTTGAATATATCAGCACTATCTAAAATATAATTTCCTCTTTATCTTCCTCCACTGCTTTTGACCTTGATCTGAGGTTACGATAGTAAGTATGTCGTAAACGATACGGGACGGCTGAACAATGTAGTTAGCAGTATATAAAAGTGTCATTAGAGGGGCAGCGACATTTAGCTTTGTGGTAGTGCAAGGTAGTACAGGCTTGGTGTCACGTGCACAGCTGAGATACAAAACGGCGTCAAAGAGTGTACAATTAAAGCTATTGTGTATCTTGTCACCCTCATCTAACATTGAGTGGTGAGGTCATCTTGTTTCTCCTCATCTAACATTGAGTGGTGAGGTCATCTTGTTTCTCCTCATCTAACATTGAGTGGTGAGGTCATCTTGTTTCTCCTCATCTAACATTGAGTGGTGAGGTCATCTTGTTTCTCCTCATCTAACATGGAGTGTAGTGTCTTTTTTATTTCTCCTCATTTACCAAGTAGTGTAGAGGTCAGATTGTCCCTCCTCGTCTACCAAGTAGTGAAGATGCTTTCTGTCTTTGTGCTTTATATCAGTTACTAAATAAGGCAGCCGGCCCTCTGCCCAAACCTATTTATTCTTCTCGCAAGTTGCAGTTGCATTATTTTTAGTATCCATTGTAAGCCCAGACAGCCCAGCCGTTTAGGAACAATTAATAATTAGCGGTCATAGATTTCCTTCAAGAAGCGATTGCCCTTAGGTACTGTTGTGAAAGCTGTCACGTTAGGTACTGTTGTGAAAGCTGTCACGTTAGGTACTGTTGTGAAAGCTGTCACGTTAGGTACTGTTGTGAAAGCTGTCACGTTAGGTACTGTTGTGAAAGCTGTCACGTTAGGTACTGTTGTGAAAACTGCCACGTTAGGTACTGTTGTGACAGCTGTCACGTTAGGTACTGTTGTGAAAGCTGTCACGTTAGGTACTGTTGTGAAAGCTGTCACGCTAGGTACTGTTGTGAAAGCTGTCACGTTAGGTACTGTTGTGAAAGCTGTCACGTTAGGTACTGTTGTGAAAGCTGCCACGTTAGGTACTGTTGTGAAAGATGTCACGCTAGGTACTGTTGTGAAAGCTGTCACGTTAGGTACTGTTGTGAAAGCTATCACGTTAGGTACTGTTGTGAAAGCTGTCACGTTAGGTACTGTTGTGAAAGCTGTCACGTTAGGTTCTGTTATGAAAGCTGTCAACGCTCCTTCATGATTTCTATATATCCCGTCACATTGTTTATTCTGATTTTATAGGGCAATATCATTAACATATCATTGTTCACAAATGACTAAGTTTGTTCCGCTACAGTGGATTTTATAGTAATTGCTAGTAGTAATGAATGTATTGCTAGTAGTAATGAATGTAACTGCGTCAACAATAAATCTGGCACACTCACGGCAAATGGCACGTAGATAGTGACAGCTTATTTCCATCGCCTGCTAGTTAACAAAATATGACACGTGTCCCACTAGTAACTGTAATGGCTTGGCTTCCTTCGCTCTCAATCTCTCCCGCTATCAAATCCTGAAAAATGCTTAAGTAGCAGAATGTAGTCCATAGAACGGAATGTGCTGTATCGTAGTTTACAGCTTGACTGCGATATTTGAAATTTCGGTCCAACACATCCGACTTCAGCAAGCATTTTTTGAGTACCTGGTTAGCATTCCCTCTTCGATCCCTTACCCTTAGCCAGTCTACCCTGCTGCAGCCTGTTATCCAGGATCACCGCGTGGAGGTGTAGAAGGGTCTTGGCGCTCTGGTTCGCTGGCCGTGACGCTAGCAGTCAGCTATGGGTCGCTGACCACTGCAGCTCATGCGCTGCTCAGCATCTTGATTCCACTTAAAGCCCTTTTAAAACAGCCCTTGGTAGCTGGACACTGTGTGCGTGCGTGCATGTTTGTTCTGTTCTCCACAAAATCAAATGGACTTTCAAGAATTCCTCACTTGGATGGATTGTCAGCATCGTTCAGTTAAATCGTCTTAAAGTGTGACAGTAATGTACACAATTGACTTTAAGAAATCACCTCATTTCTGAACAAAAGTGAATTTGGAAACGAAAAATATGCACATTAGATGTGCTGACATTTTTTATATAAATGTCTCCTTGTGAGATGATACCAAAAACACAAACGTCTCGTCCTATCCGTCCTTGGCATGTATCAAAATCGTTAAACGAAACCAGTGGCGAATGATAGATCTACGGTTACTTTGTCATGTGATACCACTGCTAGCTGCAGGTAGATGTTTACTTTATTGATTGCAATGAGAGTTCACCCGCCCTGCGATATTCGAAAAGATGCAGTAATCACCTTGTCCAATCTATGGAAGATTTATGTTCAGTTTGACTTAAAATCAAATCTTGACTGGACATTTCTAATTGTATGTCGTGTATTTGTATGTTGAGATCTGACAGTGCTTAGGGAAAATGTAACAGATATAAATGTATGTTGCAACAGTGTAGAGTGTATATGTTCTATTGCAGTTTCCATTTCGCCTACATGATGGTGCCAGAAACTCATTTATCTAAGCGAGCATCGACATTGTTTACTGTATATAACTGAACAGTACAGGGACTGTGCTAAAACTCGATACCAATAAATGAACAAAAAATGAACTTATAATGCAGATAAGAAGATCATCAGACATATTTGGGCATACTAGATCAATTTAAAATGCTGACTATAGTATCCAGCATATATGACATCAGCGACAAAAGTGGGAGTTTCAACCAGCATTCTTACTGAACAGTTTGATTTTGTGTCGTTCTCATTTATCCAATCCCCGAAGAAGAGTCTTTGATCAAAACGTCAGAATACGTATGTTACTGTTCTTGTTTAAAACGTCATTTTACTTAATCGCTTTTCTACCCTAGTAGGGGTGTAGAGGTATTTAAAAAAAAATATTTACAATAGAGTATGCAGACAAACAAGATGAATGGCCTGTTGTGTATTTGCATGCTGTGTCCTTCATGCAGGCCAATATTAGGTAAGAATTTCATTACCTTTATCATTTTTGCCAGGACAATGACTTAACAGACTTCTCTTTTTGAGTTTCAACTGCCGTGCGAACTTTTGCGTGCGCAGAGTGTTAATGGGACCTCCGAGTTTATCGTTCATCTCCAATATGACTAGACGTCGATCTAACCTCCTTTGAGCTCAGTAGACGCTTGTAACACTCTGAAAACAAACACTCAGCTTTTCCGTTTTTGTGTGTTCTTCTTGAGAGGCCAGCGCCGAACTTCTAAGCTATACCGACTCGGCCCCCAAGTCAAGCTGTATTGACATTATTTATGTTTACAGTCGTCATAGAGAATATATACACATGTCTTGGTAGTTACTTGGATAACACTAGCCTTTCAAGCATGTGAAATACGACTAAAGAAGTCTGTGCATGTGGCAGCAATTTCATCATGTAAAACCGTTGCTACTGAGTCGCTACTGCGTATACTCGAAAACTCTGCCCGGTTAATGGGGCTAGATATACTATGAAATAGAGCGAGCAGGCCACAGTAGCGACAGTGCATGCACGTATTTTTCATATATTTTACTTGTGCTAAACTCTCATGTTTCTGTTTATAGTATTCGTTTGTTTATCAGATGTTTCCTCAGACAAGAACAGTCTGTTGAAATATCTGACAATACTTTGTTTTTGATTTCTTTGCTGCTGAAAGGACGGCCCTATCTCTTTACGTAATTTCTTTTGTTTGTTGTCATTGCCAGATGGCAGCTAGCTATGTTTTGTTTAATGAACTGAAACACAGTTTTTATGTTTGTTTAACATAAGCAGAATGTGTCATTGTTTGTACAGTAGTGTCTCTGATAGGTGGATGTGTTTGTGGTATGTGAGGGTACTGGTGGTATGTCAGTGTGTTAGTGGTATGTAGGGGTCAGTTGTATGTGGTCGTATTAATGGTATGTGAGCGTGTTATTGGTATGTATGTTGGTAGCGGTATATGGGTGCAATAGAGGTATTAGTGTGTTTGTGGTGTGTGTTGGTAACGATATATGTGTCTACTATTTTTGCTATTGTTGTAAATGTACACAATGAGTAATTGTACTCTTCTGTGCGTTCTAACAAAGGCATTCATTGGAGTTTGAGACTACCCCCTGGAGTTTGAGACTATCCCCTGGAGTTTGAGACTATCCCCTGAAGTTTGAGACTATCCCCTGAAGTTTGAGACTATCTCCTGGAGTTTGAGACTATCCCCTGGAGTTTGAGACTATCCCCTGGATTTTGAGACTATCCCCTGATGTTTTCTAGCCGGCTCCTGGAATTTTAGGTCAACCCCTGGAGTTTGAGGCCGACTCCTGGAGTTTGAGGCCGACCCCTGGAATTTGAGACCGAAGTCTGGAGTTTGAGGCCGAAGTCTGGAATTTAAGGTAGACCCCTTGAATTTTTTGTTCGACCTCTGGAGGTTGAGGCCGACTCCTGGAGTTTGAGGCCGACTCCTGGAGTTTGAGGCCGACTCCTGGAGTTTGAGGTCGACCCCTGGAGTTTGAGGTCGAAGTCTGGAGTTTTAGGCCGAAGTCTGGAGTTTGAGGCCGAAGTCTGGAGTTTAAGGTAGACCCCTGGAATTTTTTTGTTCGGCCCCTGGAGGTTGAGGCCGACCCCTGTAGTTTTGGGACTAGCCATTGAGTTTGAGACCGAGCCCTGAAGTTTGAAGCCGACCCCTGAAGTTTTTGATCTGCCCCTGGAGCTTTTGACCTGCCCTTGGAGTTTTTGGTCGGTTCCTGGAGATTCTGGTCGACCCATGTAGTTTGAGGCCGACTCCTGGAGTTTGAGGCCGACCCCTGGAGTTTGAGGTCGAAGTCTGGAGTTTTAGGCCGAAGTCTGGAGTTTAAGGTAGACCCCTGGAATTTTTTGTTCGGCCCCTGGAGGTTGAGGCCGACCCCTGTAGTTTTGGGACTAGCCATTGAGTTTGAGACCGAGCCCTGAAGTTTGAAGTCGACCCCTGAAGTTTTTGACCTGCCCTTGGAGCTTTTGACCTGCTCTTGGAGTTTTTGGCCGGTTCCTGGAGATTCTGGTCGACCCATGTAGTTTGAGGCCGACCCCTGGAGTTTGAGGCCGACCCCTGGAGTTTGAGGCCGACCCCTGGAGTTTGAGACGACCCCTGGAGTTTGAGGCCGACCCCTGGAGTTTGAGGCCGACCCCTGGAGATTTAGGCCAACCCCCTGGAGATTTAGGCCAACCCCCTGGAGATTTAGGCCAACCCTTGGAGATTTAGGCCAGACCCTTGAGTTTGAGGCCGACATCTGGAGGTTTGAGGCCGGCCACTAGAGTTGCAGATCTCTATATATAGCTGCTACCACTACTGATACTCTGGGACTATGGGGTTGAGATGGCTCCTTCCTCTTTCTTCTTACCACACTCTTTTTCATTTGACTCTGTCCTACAATCACACTCTTGCACAACTTTCACACGCGCCCTCAGAGGGAATCCCTGCCGTTGTACTTTGGTTTGGGCTAGCTTCTGAGAGCGCACAAACCTAGCATAGGTACATACAGACGCACACATACATCCAAGCACTGGTTTATGCGTCTTAATATCCCCCAATTGACAACGGTCTGGGGTGGAATAGGCGCCTCCGCCAGTAGAAACTAGTGAATCAAACACGTAAAATGGAAAATAAAAAAAATACTTTAACCAGCCCTTCTGTACCTTCTGAAGTCTGACTATTGTTGAAGAGTTCTCGAATAACGACCCACAGAACTGAAGTCACTGCCTCCTTCCCCACTCCCGTACTGCAGATTATTATCCTGTTTGCCCGCTCTGCTCAGCAACAACCTGACCTCTTACTTTAGCAGAGCAGTACTGACCTCATTTCCCTAGGCATAGGATTGAGCAATCTGTATATGATGTCAACGTTCTCCCGAGTGTTCGTACATATCAGTTGTTTAACCTTGAGCTCTACCCTCCTCCTCCACCAACCTCTGCATTCCCTGCCTAGGGTCATGATGACTGTGTCGGGTTATCTGTCCTTCTATGATTATAGTTTATCCATTCTTCTCCCTTGACATTCGCTCCAACTGTAGTCATCTGACCAATTATTCCGTCTGCCATTCCTCTCTGGATTTGTGTTGCCTTGACGTCTAATCCTGATATTGTACAGAAGTACGTTATCTGCGATCGCAGATAGGCTCTGACCTGGATGTCCCAGCATGCACCTCATCTTTATAATCGGAGTATCTCAAATGCAACCCAGAACCAGTTGCATTCCTTCATACTGGATGTGTTCCAATCTTTCACACTGTAATCAACAACTGACAGAACTAACTGACGGCAGTTGATGGAAAAACAGTTGCTGTTCCAAGTTTGCAGCCACCACTGTCGTGGGTGCTCACAGCCCTCGCTTGCATCTTTGTATGGCTGGTCGACTTATGAGAGACTGCGATCAATGTATAGATGTCCTGTGTAGAGGAGACGGAGTCTTCTACCTTAAACGGGTTAGACCACACTGTTAGTGACTTGTGACGACATGCTGTTAGTGACTTGTGACGACATGCTGTTTGTGACTTATGACGACATGCTGTTATTGACTTGTGACGACATGCTGTTATTGACTTGTGACGACATGCTGTTACTGACTTGTGACGACATGCTGTTACTGACTTGTGACGACATGCTGTTATTGACTTGTGACGACATGCTGTTAGTGACTTGTGACGATATGCTGTTTGTGACTTGTGACGACATGCTGTTATTGACATGTGACGACATGCTGTTAATGTGACAGTGGGCCAATTCTTCCTTCGGTCACACACTCGAGCAACGCCTACATCTAAAAGACGCCTAATGTAAATCACTGAAAAAAACTAGTTATCTAACTTGACATTTGTAATGTAATGTAAAACTAAGATTTGTAAAGCATCCATTCATATGAGACATGCAAGCACTAAACAGACCAATACAAATCAGGCTATTTATTATTATTCGTTTTGAATATCCTGTGTGGGACAAGGCATAATGTTCATTGAGGAACATTGGACCTTTTCGGGCTGACAGCTATCGACTTTCAACATATTTTAGCAGCACAGCTTCGCGTGGTGGCTTTCAACAATACTGCTTCATGTGGTGGCTTTTAACATCACTGCTTAATGTAGTCGTTTTTAGCAGCACTGCTTAATGTGGTTGTATTTAGTCGCCACTGTTTCATAGGGTGGCTTTTAACGGCACTGCTTAATGTGGTGGTATTTAGTCGCACTGTTTCATGGGGTGGCTTTTCACAGCACAGCTTCATGTGATGGCCTTTAGCATTACAGCTTCATGTGGTGGCCTTTAGCAGTACAGCTTCATGTTGTGGCCTTTAGCAGTACAGCTTCATGTGGTGGCCTTTAGCAGTACAGCTTCATGTGGTGGCCTTTAGCAGTACATCTTCATGTGCTGGCCTTTGGCAGTACAGCTTCACGAGGTGGCATTTAGCAGTACAGCTTCATGTGGTGGCCTTCAACAACACCACTAGTGAGAAAAGTATCACATCAGGGTCAGGTGAAACATAATGATCAAAACAATACCTCACGTGTTTCAGGATCTCTCTGAAGCTGGGCTGTGTCACAGCAATTTGAACAGGAAAGTGGGGTTCGACGCTGTGATCCCCAAAGTGGTGAGCATACTGCGGAACCTAGCATTGTATTACATCTTAGAAGACTCTAGACCACTTTCTCGAGTACGCAAGAGGATGTAAGAGGAGTCACTATAACCCGTTTCATAAAGAAACGACCAGAGTTACCTCGGCTGAGCACAAGAAGATTGGAACATACAACAGTGCACAGTCATGTAGTGAGTGACCTTTAGCAAACCACTGCCTAGAAGGGCCTTTAACAATAGCAGGTGCCTTGGGGATTTTTAACATTACTACGCCCTATGGCGGAATTTAACAAACGCACCGGGTTCGATTGCCACCGTGTCCAGTTTAGCAGGCATTGGGTTTTTTCCTCGGGCGATTGCTCGCTCCTTCACGTACGGAAAGTAAAGGCAACCTACCGTACTTTACACTTGCCAAGAATCGTATAACAGGCAAAATAGGTGGCGTTTGTAAGAAGCGACGTTCTGCAAAGGACATGGTACTTTTTTGTGCACACTATGGTGGCCTTTGACAGTACTACTTCCTGAAGGGGTTTTTAACAGTACCACTTAATATGGTGGCATTTAAAAGTACCATTTAATATGGAGGCATTTAATAGTATCACTTCACGTGGGGGCCTTTAATAGTACCACTTAATATGGTGGCCTTTAGCAGTGTTTCTTAATATGGTGGTCTTTAACCTTACCACTTCCTATGGTGGCCTTTCAATTTCTCTGCACCCAGAAGTAACCCATGAAATAGTCACCAGGTGTTAGGGAATCACAGCAAACAGATAATTGTATGCACAAACAGATAATAGTATGCATAAATAGATAATTGTAGGCACAAACATATAATTGTATGCACAAACAGATAAATATACACAAACAGATAATAGTATGCACAAACAGATCATTGTTTCCACTAACAGACCATTGTATATATACAAATCAAGGCAAGTTAGTAATAAATATAATATTAAAACAATATTTGCTAGTGAAGGCTTTGTGCTAATTCTATATATATAACATACAGATATTGTGACAGAAAAGCTATTAATAATCGTCTGCTCAAATAGTACCAATAGAAACATCTCGTATATTAATTTGGCGCTAACATACTTTTCCAACCCATCGGGCTTTACCCATAACTAATCGCTCATTTTTTGTTACAAACTTTGATTCAGTCGTGATTTTTCCTGAATCTTTGGACACCTTTCGCGGAATCCTATGGAACTGATTAAAACCATGCTTTATTGTAAATGCGACAGTCAACTGGTTCTTGAGTGTTTGACTGGTCTGGCTGCTGTTTTTTGTCCGACCGGTTTACTGTTGGTTTTGTTCACGTCTGAGGCCGTGTTTGAAGAAAGACCTGTCCCTGCGGCTTGCCCTGTCGTGAGATTGAGAGGCTTAGCCTAATCCCTCCACAGGCTTTTATGGGCACTTTGTGATGTTTGACGGGCCGGGACAGCTCGTGACGTGGCGTGGAAGGGGCAGAGGATGGATAATGTGTGGTATGTGAGTGTAGCCCGTAGTGGAGTGTCTTAATCTAAGCTTGGAGTCAAGTTAAGGACAGCGTCAATCTTGACCCTATCTAACCTTGGAGTCAAGTTAAGGACAGCGTCAATCTTGACCCTATCTAAGCTTGGAGTCAAGTTAAGGACAGCGTCAATCTTGACCCTATCTAACCTTGGAGTCAAGTTAAGGACAGCGTCAATCTTGACCCTATCTAAGCTTGGAGTCAAGTTAAGGACAGCGTCAATCTTGGCACTACCTAAGCTTGGAGTCAAGGACAGCGTCAATTTTGGCACTATCTAAGCTTGGAGTCAAGTTAAGGACAGCGTCAATCTTGACCCTATCTAAGCTTGGAGTCAAGTTAAGGACAGCGTCAATCTTGACCCTATCTTAGCTTGGAGTGAAGTTAAGGACAGCGTCAATCTTGACCCTATCTAAGCTTGGAGTCAAGTTAAGGATAGCGTCAATCTTGACCCTATCTAAGCTTGGAGTCAAGGACAGCGTCAATCTTGACCCTATCTAAGCTTTGAGCCAAGTTCAGGACAGCGTCAATCTTGACCCTATCTAAGCTTGGAGTCAAGTTAAGGTCAGCGTCAATCTTGACCCTATCTAAGCTTGGAGTCAAGGACAGCATCAATCTTGACCCAATCTAAGCTTGGAGTCAAGGACAGCGTCAATCTTGACCCTATCTAAGCTTGGAGTCAAGTTAAGGACAGCGTCAATCTTGACCCTATCTAAGCTTGGAGTCAAGTTAAGGACAGCGTCAATCTTGACCCTATCTAAGCTTGGAGTCAAGTTAAGGACAGCGTCAATCTTGACCCTATCTAAGCTTGGAGTCAAGTACAGCGTCAATCTTGGCCCTATCTAAGCTTGGAGTAAAGTTAAGGGCAATGTCAATCTTGACCTGATTTATGAAAGGACCCAAGTTAAACACGGTGTCAATCTTTACCAGCTCTATGTTGAGAGCGACTTTAAGCACAATGGTTTCATGATCTGATCTGTGATAGTATCCAAGTTAGGACAATGTCAGTCTGGTTAAGAAGAATGAATGCGAAAGAATGCCTAGACCAAACGATAAGACCCAGGGATTCCGAAAGAAGAACATGTATTTAAGTATAGACTATACGATGCTGTACTGTACTATCTATAGTCTATATTTAACTATAGACTATACGATACTGTACTGTACTATCTATAGTCTGTATTTAACTATAGACTATACGATACTGTACAGTAGTATCTATAGTCTATATTTAACTATAGACTATACGATACTGTACTGTACTATCTATAGTCTATATTTAACTATAGACTATACGATACTCTACTGTACTATCTATAGTCTATATTTAACTATAGACTATACGATACTGTACTATCTATAGTCTATATTTAACTATAGACTATACGATACTGTACGGTACTATCTATAGTCTATATTTAACTATAGACTATATGATACTGTACTGTACTATCTATAGTCTATATTTAACTATAGACTATACGATACTGTACTGTACTATCTATAGTCTATATTTAACTATAGACTATACGATACTGTACTGTACTGTACTATCTATAGTCTATATTTAACTATAGACTATACGATACTGTACTGTACTATCTATAGTCTATATTTAACTATAGACTATACGATACTGTACTATCTATAGTCTTCTTTTCGAGAAATTGAGCCACTTCCACATGCACTGCCTATGAAAAATACTGAGGATTAGATGACATAACATGGTGCCAAATATAGATGTGGTAGCGGGATCAGGGATGTCCAGTATACACACCATCATATGTGTAGTACAGTTGAGATGGGCTGGCCATGGGGTAAGCATGTCGGATCATCAACGTCTTCCAAAAAAGAGCTGCTCTATGATGAACTTCAAAATGGCAAGAGAGCAAACGGTGGGCAGCGGAATAGGGTGCAATGACACACTAACGAAATCACTGATCCAGTGGAGAATTAACCACGATGACTGGGAAAGAATCGCCACCAATCGCACAGACTGGTGCAGCACTATTTGTGAGGGTGTTCAGAGAACTGAGGCATCAACAAAAAGTGAGGATATACAGAGGCGATCGCTCCCCAAGTTAGCTTACATGAGCCCTTCTTCAACCTCGGTGCAAGGGGCTGTATTAGATCCCAGTACTAAGTGCTGCAGACAATTCAAGGATCCGTTTGGCTTATTTAGCCATTTTCGAGTTGATGCCAACATTGAATGTGGTCCTCATCGATTACGATGGACAAACAACTGTACTGTGAGCAACACAACGGGTGTCCTGGGGCAATGGTGTGTCCTGGGTCAATGGGGGTGACCTGGAGCAATGGGGGTGTCCTGCAGGTGACCTGGAGCAATGGGGGTGACCTGGAGCAATAGGGGTTACCTGGAGGTGACCTGGAGCAATGGGGGTGACCTGGAGCAATGGGGGTGACCTGGAGCAATGGGGGTGACCTGGAGCAATGGAAGTGTCCTGGGGGTGTCCTGGAGCAATGGGGGTGTCCTGGAGCAATAGGGGTGTGCTGGAGCAATGGGGGTGACCTGGAGCAATGGGGGTGACCTGGAGCAATGTGGGTGACCTGGAGCAATGGGGGTGTCCTGTGGGTATCCTGTAGCAATGGGGGTGTCCTGGGTGTGTCCTGGAGCAATGGGGGTGTCCTTGGGGTGTCCTGGAGCAATGGGGGTGTCCTGGTATTGTCCTGGAGCAATGTGGGTGTCCTGGAGCAATTGGGGTGTCCTGTAGGTGTCCTGGAGTAATGGGGGTGTCCTGGAGCAATGGGGGTGTCCTGGAGTAATGGGGGTGTCCTGTGGGTGTCCTGGAGCAATGGGGGTGTCCTGGACGTGTCCTGGGGGTGTCCTGGAGCAATCTGGATGTCCTGGGGGTGTCCTGGAGCAAGGGGGGGGTATCCTGGGGGTGTCCTGGAGCAATGGGGGTGTCCTGTGGGTGTCCTGGAGCAATGAGGGTGTCCTGGAGGTGTCCTGGAGCAATGGGGGTGTCCTGGGGGTGTCCTGTAGCAATGGAGGTGTCCTGGGGGTGTCCTGGAGCAATGGGGGTGTCCTGGAGCAATGGGGGTGTCCTGGAGCAATGGGGGTGTCCTGGAGCAATCTGGATGTCCTGGAGCAATGGGGGGTATCCTGGGGGTGTCCTGGAGCAATGGGGGTGTCCTGGGGGTGTCATTGAGCAATGGGAGTGTCCTGGAGCAATGGGGTGACCTGGGGGTAACCTGGAGTAATGGAGGTGACCTGGAGCAATGGGGGTGTCCTGGTGGTGTCCTAGGGTATCCTGGAGCAATGGGGGTGTCATAGAGGTGTCCTGGAGCAATGGGGGTGTCCTGGGGGTGTTTTGGAGCACTGGGGGTGTCCTGGAGCAATAAGGGTGTCCTGGGGGTGTCCTGGAGCAATGGGGGTGTTCTGTTGGTGTCCTAGAGCAATGGGGGTGTCATGGGCGTGTCCTGGAGCAATGGGGGTGCCCTGGAGCATTGGGGGTGTCCTGGAGCAATGGGGGTGTCCTGGAGCAATGGGGGTGTCCTGGGGGTGTCCTGGAGCAATGGGGTTGTCCTGGGGGTGTCCTGTAGCAATGGGGGTGACCTGTGGGTGTCCTGGAGCAATGAGGGTGTCCTGGGGATGTCCTGGAGCAATGGAGGTGTCCTGGGGGTGTCCTGTAGCAATGGAGGTATCCTGGGGGTGTTCTGGAGCAATAGGGGTGTCCTGGAACAATTGGGTGTCCTGGGCTAACCTGGAGTAATGGGGGTGACCTGGAGCAATGGGGGTGTTCTGGTCGTGTCCTGGGGTGTCCTGGAGCAATGGGGGTGTCATGGAGGTGTCCTGGAGCAATGGGGGTGTCCCTGGGGGTGTCCTGGAGCAATGGGGGTGTCCTGGAGCAATGGGGGTGTTCTGTGGGTGTCCTAGAGCAATGGGGGTGTCCTGGAGCAATGGGGGTGTCCTGGGGGTGTCCTGGAGCAATGGGGGTGTCCTGTGGGGGTCCTGGAGCAATGGGGGTGTCCTGGACGTGTCCTGGGGGTGTCCTGGAGCAATCTGGATGTCCTGGGGGTGTCCTGGAGCAATGGGGGGGGTATCCTGGGGGTGTCCTGGAGCAATGGGGGTGTCTTGTGGGTGTCCTGGAGCAATGAGGGTGTCCTGGTGGTGTCCTGGAGCAATGGGGGTGTCCTGAGGGTGTCCTGTAGCAATGGAGGTGTCCTGGAGCAATGGGGGTGTCCTGGAGCAATGGGGGTGTCCTGCAGCAGTGGGGGTGTCCTGGAGCAATGGGGGTGTCCTGGGTGTGTCCTGGAGCAATGGGGGTGTCCAGGAGCAATCTGGATGTCCTGGGGGTGTCCTTGAGCAATGGGGGGGTATCCTTGGGGTGTCCTGGAGTAATGGGGGTGTCCTGGGGGTGTCCTGGAGCAATGGGGGTGTCCTGGAGCAATGGGGTGACCTGGGGGTAACCTGGAGTAATGGGGGTGACCTGGAGCAATGGGGGTGTCCTGGTGGTGTCCTGGGGTATCCTGGAGCAATGGGGGTGTCATAGAGGTGTCCTGGAGCAATGGGGGTGTCCTGGGGGTGTTTTGGAGCAATGGGGGTGTCCTGGGGGTGTCCTGGAGCAATAAGGGTGTCCTGGAGCAATGGGGGTGTTCTGTTGGTGTTCTAGAGCAATGGGGGTGTCCTGGAGCAATGGGGGTGTCATGGGCGTGTCCTGGGGGTGTCCTGGAGCAATGGGGGTGTCCTGGAGCAATGGGGGTGACCTGTTGGTGTCCTGGAGCAATGAGGGTGTCCTGGGGATGTCCTGGAGCAATGGAGGTGTCCTGGGGGTGTCCTGGAGCAATAAGGGTGTCCTGGGGGTGTCCTGGAGCAATAGGGGTGTCCTGGAGCAATTGGGTGTCCTGGGGGTAACCTGGAGTAATGGGGGTGACCTGGAGCAATGGGGGTGTCCTGGTCGTGTCCTGGGGTGTCCTGGAGCAATGGGGGTGTCATAGAGGTGTCCTGGAGCAATGGGGGTGTCCCTGGGGGTGTCCTGGAGCAATAAGGGTGTCCTGGGGGTGTCCTGGAGCAATGGGGGTGTCCTGGAGCAATGGGGGTTTCCTGGGGGTGTCCTGGAGCAATGGGGGTGTCCTGGAGCAATCGGGGTGTCCTGGGGGTGTCCTGGAGCAATGGGGTTGTCCTGGGTGTGTCCTGGAGCAATGGGGGTGTCCTGGTGTGTCTTGGAGCAATGGGGGTGTCCTGGAGCAATGGGGGTGTCCTGGGGGTGTCATGGAGCAATGGGATTGTCCTGGAGCAATGGGGGTGTCCTGGAATAATGGTGGTGTCCTGGAGCAATGGGGGTGTCCTGCGGTTGTCCTGGAGCAATGGGGGTGTCGTGGAGGTATCTAAGGCTGTCCTGGAGCAATGGGGGTGTCCTGGGGGTGTCCTGGAGCAATGGGGGTGTCCTGGGGGTGTCTTGAAGCAATGGGGGTGTCCTGGGGCAATGGGGGTGTTCTGGAGCAATGGGGGTGTCCTGGGGTGTCCTGGAGCAATGGGGGTGTCCTGGGGGTTTCCTGGAGCAATGGGGGTGTCCTGGAGCAATGGGGGTGTCCTGGAGCAATAGAATCAGTTCTATACGTTATTTTTGGTTTTTCTGCATTTAACACGAAGAAAGGTACGCCATATTACATGGCAACGCTGGAATTGGGTCAGCCATGTCCTACAACGAAAACTGGACACGATCATCAGAACCTCCACAGAATTGACCTGTAGAGGGATGATGAGATTCTGAATTACGAAGAGTCGTAGAAGCCGAAGTGGAAATCAAGAACAAGAGCTGGAGCGCGGTGCGAAGGATACCACAGTCAAGGTTTAGTGGAGGGAGTTTATTGCTGCAAATAAAGATGGTACAGGTTTAATGATCACCTATCGTTTTGTCAGCCATTGCCCAAATATCCAAAAAGAAGTTAGCGGCGATGGCAGTCCTATTGTTTGTTTATCGAGGGTAGGGAGGGGGGGGGGGAAGTTCCCTACCTCATTGTCATACCTTATCTAATAGTAAGCCAAGTAAAAATTTACAGTTGAACCCGGTCCCACCGCTTTAAAAAGCTAATGCCATACCACTATGCTAACCAGACGGGGAAGATATTCATGACAACAAATGAACAATGCGAACAGTCACTGATTAATAAATGAGGTGTTTTTTTTGTTTGTTGTGTTCGCCTTATTTCTCTAATCCCCAAGGCGGTGTGCGTTGCACTGTGGTTTTTATTTTTGCGCCTATTGGTCCAGTGCATCCGACTTCAGCATGCATTTTATGTAAGGGTCTGCTTCCTCCTGCATTTTCTAAGGGTTTGCGTCCCCGGGGTAACGGCCGGTGCTGTAATGGGGATCGAACCCAGCACCTTCGGGCTGTGAGCCGTGTCACTTAATCACTAGGCCACGCCGTCCCCTAAATCAGGTGTAAAACTGTTACTTGATTTAGCTCACAAAATAAAACCTATGAGACAAAGGTTTTGATGACGTAAGCTTTGGTGTGTTGGTTCCCGGGAGCTCTCCTTGTCCCATAAACATGTCTTCCTGTTGTGGTTTAGGTTTGTGATCTATGATCGAAGTGTTCAGTGACATATCGGTTATGCCGGTCGTCTTTCACGACCAAACTGATCAGGCACACAACCAAGTCACGCCACGCTCAAGTTCACCCAGATGTTTTTTGTTAAATGACAAACAAACATCCATTCCACAAGACAAACGTAAGCATTGTATCATTAAGTCTTGAATTTTCATAGGCGACTGCTTTGAAATTACGTTCAATCAAACCCTTTTTGCTCACTGTGGAGCATATATATTAAATATAGAGGGAAAGTTTTTCTGGTATGTGTATCAGTTTGACCACTTTATTCCGTTTCTAATGTCTGCCGTTCTCTCCATATGTTTTTGATTTTCCGTTATTTCACTTACCCAAGGGGCTCACGATTTTCTGTGTATTTGTACTGAGCTGGCTTCAAAGTCATTGGAAAAAACAAAAATCCCATTTAACCTGATCCCGGTCGATTTTATTTTTAATTGGTTGTTGTCTTATAGCCCCAAGTGAAGCATCGGCCACAACTGGAGCTGGTCCCTTTACAGTGGGCCTGAATCTGAGAAGTTGTAGTGGTGGTTTAATAGCAGTGATTTTACATGATGCGGTTGCCAGCCTCATTTACAACCTTCGTTACCCGCAATTTACGACACGCTTAGAAGGTTTGAATGGTCTTGTAATTAACAACTCTGGTACCACCATGATCAATCGTTCGTTTAGTCTCCTCATTCAGGCATACCTCACTCTTTCGGCAGGTTACGGGCCAGATGGACGACGATAGTCGAAATCCGACGAAAGTCGAAAATACACGATAGTCAAAGCATAGCCCTTATATAGCTATGAAAATTTGCGTTAGCGCCGTAAAAAAAACTCCCAAAAAACGTAAATAACTAGCCGTAAAACACTTACGTGTGTGCACAACACTAAATAAAAATGAGCATCAATAAAATAATAGTCATAAATGAACAGAAATAAACAATGAGATAAATAAAATGCAGTCATAAACAATATGTGAGTACGAGCATAGAGTAATATTATTATTAAGGAAGTAGTCGACGACTATTTAATTTATTTTAAAAAAAACTGTAAAAAGTAAAGTGTATAGAGTTTTTAATGTTGGGGATTTAGGCCGGTTCTAGAGTAGACGAGTCTTGGAGGAAAATATGGGCTGTTATTGTTGTCGACTTAGGCCGGTTCTAGAGTAGATCAGTCTTGGAGGAAAATATGGGATGTTACTGTTGGGGATTTAGGCCGGTTCTAGAGTAGATCAGTCTTGGAGGAAAATATGGGCTGTTACTGTTGTGGATTTAGGCCGGTTCTAGAGTAGATCAGTCTTGGAGGAAAATATGGGCTGTTACTGTTGGTGATTTAGGCCGGTTCTAGAGTAGATCAGTCTTGGAGGAAAATATGGGCTGTTACTGTTGGGGATTTAGGCCGGTTCTAGAGTAGACGAGTCTTGGAGGAAATTATGTGCTGTTATTGTTGTGGACTTAGGCCGGTTCTAGAGTAGATCAGTCTTGGAGGAAAATATGGGCTGTTACTGTTGAGGATTTAGGCCAGTTCTAGAGTAGATCAGTCTTGGAGGAAAATATGGGCTGTTACTGTTGGGGATTTTGGCCGGTTTTAGAGTAGATCAGTCTTTGAAGAAAATATGGGCTGTTAATGTTGAGGATTTAGGCCGGTTTTAGAGTAGATCAGTCTTTGAAGAAAATATGGGCTGTTAATGTTGAAGATTTAGGGGTATTCTGAAGTAGACCAGTCTTGGAAGAGACTGACGGGACTCATCGTAGAACTGGCAGAACTGAATGTATTTCTCTTAGAAGAAGGAAACTTTAAGGATATTGGTGGCTCAGAATCTGGAGTGTTAGGGCTGATTGCAGTTGGTTTTGGATTGTTGCTTCTTGAAACATGAAAACACGGAAGTTTGCCGCGTTTATGTAGCCTTCGTTCCCTACGAAATTCTCTGTAAGATGATAGCTAGTGTTCTAGCACACTATCTGCTTCAGAACTTCTATCCAATTGGGTTCCATCATTTTGAAATATGCAATGACGTCCTCTATTTTGGCGTTACCGACTGTCAGTTCTCTGGTGGTCAAATCCTTAGCTGAGCTGTATCTTCAGGCATCGCTTCCTGTTCATTCAGCACAATCGTCTTTTGTTTTTCCTAGGAAGGAGATCCTGGTCTGGAAATGATCATGAGACTGAATCAGCTCCCCAACATCATCAGTTTCTACTTTCAGTTCTACCTGTTGAACCATGTCCACATGATTTGAGTGATTGTCTTCACTGTTTGTTCAGACCATTCGAAGTCCATTAGGGGGAGGGAACATTTAAACAGTCTATTCCAAACTCCTTTCGGATTGGACTTCTTTAACCTCGGCTCATGCATCTTTAGTGTTTTTGATGTATTGAAAAAATGAAATATTTTCCAAAGGGTTTAACAAAAATGGTATTTTGGTTAGGTCGCCCATGTACATTATCATCTAGTGCAACTGCACTTCCGTCAGATATAGCCAGATGTACACGCTGACATTACTCCTTGTTGTAAAGGCTACAGCAAAGAAATTGTGTTTGGAGGCAGAAAAACAACTTTGATTTCTTCGTGGGCGAGAATCACAAGTTATCAGTTACTTGGAGTATTATCTAAAAGCAAGGCGGATTTGAAAGGGAATATTCCGTTGTTAGCAATAATCCCCAAAGACAGGCTTGAAATGATCTGTGATCCACATTTTTAATAATTCAACAACCATCCTTGCTTTTTAAAATTTGCACCGAAATAAACTGGATGGAAAGACCTTCAATCATTTGTCAGGGCCTAGGGATTTTCAAAATAGGAAATGGACACAAGACTTAGCTTGCAGTAGCCACCTGCATTAGCGTCTATCAACAAAGAAAGACGAACATTCATCATCATCTTCTATCCACTTGTGTCGTTAGACGCCGTGGGGAGGCGTAGTTTTCTGTCATGTGCCAGCTTTGTCTCCAATGTTGTTGTCATTCCGTGTTTCTTCAGTGTCTCTGACATCATCTATTCATATTTTTCGTGAACTGCCTCTCGCTCTGCAGCACTGAAGTCTGATGTTGTAGATGCGAGTAGCTGGTAACTTTATGCCGAACATTGTCAGCTTTAATTCCAGTCATTGATTTGTCCTCTTTGGCAATAACAGCTGTGGATGCCATCTTGGCAATAATAGCTGTGGATGACAACTTGGCAATAACAGCTGTGGATGACAACTTGACAATAACAGCTGGGGATGACAACTTGGCAATAACAGCTGTGGATGACAACTTGACAATAACAGCTGGGGATGACAACTTGGCAATAACAGCTGTGGATGCCAGCTTGGCAATAACAGATGTGGATGACAACTTGGCAATAACAGCTGTGGATGACAACTTGACAATAACAGCTGGGGATGACAATTTGGCCATAACAGCTGTGGATGCCAATTTGGCAATAACAGCTGTGGATGACAACTTGGCAATAACAGATGTAGATGCCATCTTGGCAATAACAGCTGTGGATGACAACTTGGCAATAACAGCTGTGGATGCCATCTTGGCAATAACAGCTGTGGATGCACTGATAGCTGTTGATGCCATGTTCTTCAAGAAGAGGTCTTCTCTACGTTGCAGACCTGCTGCTTTGTGTAGATACCGTCTTCTGTGAGTGTGTCAAGCTCCAGTGAAAAAAGCGTTAGTATCTGCAGTACACGTACTAGTTACATCTTTGTAAACTGCAGTGCTTTGTCAATGGGGCGTTTTCTTAAATGTGTCTAACACGCCGCTGCTATTCCCAAATGCCTTTTATGCTGATGTGGTACCTATTACAGCCTTCTTTGAATTAAATAAAGTTTGGCCTTTGCCTGGATCAAAACTTTGCTTAGGGGAATGTTCTGGTTGACTTGGTCTTCAATCCATGAATTTAATAGAGTGAAACTAGAGATAGGCCTACAATAGGATGCTATAGGGGATAGGTGTCAACGAGGAGATTTGGGGTCAGGGAAGTGTGAAATAAGTAATGGAAAAGCGTAAATACAAATGGAAAAGTAAAAGCAAAAATTGGAAAGACACCAAAATTACAAACTAAAATGTTTTATAGTAAATAAAAGAGAAGAATTGTAACTGTATGTAGAGGAAGAAAAACAAAAAAATAATAGAGTTAACAGAATCATCGACATATGAGGACATTGCAGATAGTGAACTGTAAATAGAGGGATATACAATGTTAAGGAAAGATAGGGTAGGAGACAAGGCTAAGGGAGGTGGCGTTTTATTATACTGTACAAATTCAGTTAATATAATTATCAAAGATGATTTATCATGTGGTAACACAAATGAAAATAAATGGGGAGAAATAGAAAGTGAGGGTGAAAAAACAGTGATTAGAGTATGCTATAGATGTCAAGTCAAAAAGAGGAAGGCAATGAGCTGATTAGTAGCATAGAAAAGGTAAGTGAGGGAAGATTATTATTAAGGGGGGATTTCCAGAAATAAAATGGGATAAAGCAGAAACACTTGTAGAGTCAAAACCTTTTCTTAAGTGCATAACGGACAATTTTTAAATTCAGTATGTAGAAGCAGCCACCAGAGGCAAAAACACACTCGACTAAGTTTTTACTACAGAGGAAAATATGAAACTTTACCGTTCGGGAACTGTTTTGCTCAAGTGACCATCAAATCATCCATAGGGATCTTACAGCAGGGAAAGAATAAAACATAAACATGCGAACATACGGCTACTCTAAGGCAGATGTTACGAAGATGAAAGAGGCAGCAATCCACATAATCTGGAAAGATATTGTCGATGGAACAGATGTTGAACAAGAGAAGGAGAATTTTAAAACAGTTCTATAGAAGAGGAATGTGTTCCATGAAGGGAGGTAAACCCCAAGTGTAAAAAGCGGATAACAAGATTTGTGGAAGAGCTAAACATAAAGCAAGGAGAAAATATATAGAGGCAGGTAAATAAAAAAACAAAAAACATTAACAATATTTGGACAAGCAGAACATAGTCCAGAAAGTGAATAAATCAGCAACAATAGACTTAAAAAAAAAATTGTTCAGAGAATCAAGACTAACAGTAAAAGTTTCTTTTCTTATGTTAGAAATAAACAAAGAACGAAAGACAAAGTAGGTCCTCTCATAGACAGCACGTGAAAAATAATAAGTGAGACAAGGAATGCAGCTAATCTACTCAATCAGTACTTTGGCACAGTCTACACAAAAGAGGATTGCTCCAAGATCTCAGAGCCTATAGATATGTTTCAAAGAGACATGGATACAGCGGGATTAAGATCAAACTGTTACAGAGAAAATAGTTTTTAATATTATAGGGATTCAAAGTGAATAAATGTCTAGTTCAAGATGGTATTCATCCAAAATTGCTGTTTGAAAGGAGAGACAAACTAGCAAAACTATTGGCTATATTGTGTTCTCAATCACTTGCGAAAGGGATTGTTCCACGGGATTGGAAAGATGCATAAGTGATCGCCTTATTCAAAAAGGGCAAAAAATCAGACCCAGCAAATCATAGACTGGTGAGTTTAACCAGCATAGTCTATAAATTGTTAGACTCAATAATCAAAGAAAACATTGTAATGCATTTAGACAAGTTTAATCTAATCAGAAATAGTCAGCATGGGTTTACTCGAGGGAGATCGTGTTTAACAAATTTATTGGAATTCATGGAGGAGGTTACTAAAATGATAGATAAAGGGGAGCCAATGGATGTTATTTATCTAGATTTTGCAAAGCCCTTTGATAGAGAACCTCAGCAAAGATTATTTCGAAAGTTAAAATCACATGGATGTGGGGAAGTTGCAAGATGGATTGAAAATTGGTTAACGGGAAGCAGGTACAGGATGGGCATAAATAAGGAGTACTCTGAGTGGTGTGAATTGAAAAGTGGAGTGCCACAGAGCTCGGTTTTGGGACCAATTTTGTTCTTGCTATATATCATATATAAGTGTCACATCGAAAGCAGAAGTGGATATATTGAGGGCGGATTTAGATACAATTCTAGAATGGTCTGTAAGCTGGCAAATGGAGTTTAATGTAGATACATGCAGTCAACTACATGGGTAGATCCAATATGGAACATAATTACAGAATGGGATAGAACAATATTAGAAGGATAAAAAAGGAAAGGGACCTAGGGGTTATAAAAGATCATTCAGGTAAGGTGAGTGAGCAAGTCCAAAACTGAAAAAGGCAAATGCAATGTTAGGTATGATAAAAAGAAATATCAAACATAGGAGCAATGAAGTGATAGTCAAACTGTATAAAGCATTAGTTAGACCTAGATTGGAGTACTGTGTACAGGTGAGTCTTTATCGTAGAGGGGATATAAACATGCTGGAAAGGATACAAAAAAGAGCGACAAAGCTGATAGTGGGAGTCCAGAATTACAGTTACAAGACAAAAAAAAGGGTCTACAGGGTCCAGAATAGAGAAGAATTCGAGGTGACCACAGGTTTATAAGATAATCAGTGGAACGGATAAATTAGACTAAAACAAGTTTTTCAAAATACAATCACTTACAAGAACAAGAGAGCATAGCTACAAATTAACTAATGAAAGGTCCAGATTAGATATTAGGAAATAGTTTTTTAGTCAGAGAGTGGTGAATGCTTGGAATGCATTGCCACAGGAAGTAGTGGAGGCATAGAAAATTTATGCATTTGAGAATAAATTGGATGCGCAAAGCTTTTAGAGCAAGGTAATACAAATGAAACTGGCTCTATACAAACTATGCAGTCTTCTAAACCAGTATTAAGACGTTAAGTTAATTTCTCTTAGACCATGTACGCCTAAATGCCATTTTCATTGTTATTACCTAGCTTGGCATTGAAGTCGCCTATTACTATTACTATGTCGTGTTCGGAAAGCTTGTTTTCGGCACTGGAAAGGAGCCCATAGAAATGGTCTTCTGTAGTATCAAGGGCGCGATTAGTTGGCGCGTAACATTGTAGGATCGTCAGTTTAAAAAATTTGTTTGGAATCTGGCTGAAATTAGTCTTTCGCTAATTGGTTCCCAACTGATAATATATTTTTCAGCTCTGGCAGTCACGAGGAAAGCTACTCTCTGGCTGTCGTGAGGATAGCTACTCTCTGGCTGTCATGAGGATAGCTACTCTATCTGTGTGACGATCATCTCTGCCAGAGTAGATAATGTGTTTATGTTAATTTGAGAGATATTTCTTGTCCGTGCCTGTCAAACTACACTCGCTCAAACCTAAATTCTCCAGGTTGTAGTTGCTCATCTCATTGCTAACCTCGGATGTTTTACCAATTTGATAGATAGTGTGGGCGTTAAATTTGTGGAGGAACTGTTTCTAGAACACGAGAGTCCATCGAACGGTCATGGAGACACTCTGACCCTCCAATGTGTTGAATCCGGCCCGGTAATCACATGAAAGTCGATGCAGACAGATACTGCAAAGTTCCCACCATGTTACGTAATTGGTTGTACCGTGTAACGATTGTCATACACATGATTGATCACGTTAAAACATTGGGGGGTGGGGGTGGGGGGGGGGGGCACTAGTTAGAAATCTATAATAATCAAAATGATATTGTTACATGGGTGTATCGACAATTGTATTGCAAGTCCGACCATCGGGGCCTGTTCAGATTAAGAATGTGGCCCCCCCTACTTTCAAAGGTTGAACATCCTTGTTTAGAAGCTCGCTTTAAAACCCATTAGGAACAGCGTAGAAGTCACGTTTGTCTGAAAATATACAAATGGGTCAGTCGCTATCTTAAGATAGAACTGCTAGAGTTAAAGTTCAAGGCCACTGGCAGAAAAAGGACATTAAGGCAGGGAGTGCCACCGGGATGGAGGGTCTGTCACCAACATTGTTACATCAATTATTAAAGTGAGGGACAGAGTATTCCAGAACAGGGCACACAACTCTGTGCTTGCAGATGATTTAGCTCTGTGGATCTCTGAAGTAAACATCACAAAAGCAAACATTGACATGTAGTAATCATTGACATGCAGTTCTGTAATATGGAGCGTAGGCCAAGGCATGTCTAACGAAGATAAATGAGGAAGAAATCACATGTACAATCTTGTCTCTCTCAAACAAGCCACAGAGCAATAAATTCAGACTCAACGCAAACAATTTGCAGCTGGATGGACACGCAAACTATTTAGGTTTTATCTTTGATCGACGTCTGATGTGGAACACGCAGATAAGAGAAACCGGATGCGTTTAAAGCAGCGAATGCCAATCATGAAAGAACAACTTGATGGCACAACTGGGGAGCAGATGAAAGTGTATTCAGCTTTAATCTTTACCACTGATATGTGAGACCAATCCTAGAACATGTCACAGCGGCGTGGGCATCTGCAGCCAAATCGAACTTTTGACAATATAAAATAAGTCCAAAACCAAGCAGTGAGAATCATAACAGTGGACATGAGAATCAGAACCATTGGGGAATTAAAAGCCAGCTTACAACCATTAGTGGACCGAAGAGACAGTAGGGCCCAAACAACAAGGTGAGACATTCAGAAGGCTGATGTGCCACCCAATTTGTCAGATAATACATTGGCTTGAAAGTATGGACACAAGCGGAGCAACTTTCTAGCATCAGTTAAAAACAGATCTTATAAAGGGGCACGTCACAATTACAACCCAAGCACGCGGCACACACACGCGCCTCACCTGGGGATAACAGCGCTTTCCAGAGCTGATAGAAAATATTTCAAGCATTGTGATCAAAACAAAATGATAACGTAAAACTAGCCTGACAAAACCATAAAGACAAGTCATGGTTGTGAAACATAGTAAACACTATATACATCATCATCAGGTACCCAGTCGGTTGACGTTGGTGATCATGCACCATCCTTCCGCTTCTATTACGTGTGTCGCTTAGCAACTCTGTTGATTGTCGCCCGTTGCATTCTCTCAGGCTGTCTTCCATCTTCTCTCTCCGCCTCCATTTGTCTCTCTTTCCTGCTATCTTTCCTGCTATCTATCCCGTTGTCACAACGTGCTCCAAGCCGCCTATTTTTATAACATGCCCGAACAAGGATGACTGCCATGATCTGATCCTTGCAATGACTCGAGTATCATTGGTCTTTCTTGCAGTCCATTGCTTCCGCGGCATTCTTCTGTAAAACTACATTTCCGTTGTTTCCAAAGATCTATGCGATTGTTTGTTAATTGTCCATGATTCACTGCCATATCTCAGTGTTGGTTCCTTGTAGCATCCAAGATTCTCTTCATCAGTTTCAGTAGCGACACGGTTTTGTTGCACATTATTTCTTTCATGTCTGGAAGACCGATATATATATATATATATATATATATATATATATATATATATATATATATATATATATATATATATATATATATGCACGCCCACTCACACACCCACAACACAACCCACACACACACACACACAATCACACACACACCACACATAAACGTACACGAGAGAGATATATAGACACAGAGAGAGAGAGAGAGAGAGAGAGAGAGATCAGCATCACATGCAACATAAAATTGAGGTAGCGGATCGTTATAAGCCAATAAATAGTACACAAAGAAAGCTGTGAGTGGTGACCGGAATAATTTCAAGTAACTTCAGAAGAGAGAACTGCAGCAGACGATCTAATGACAGAGGACAACACACAAGAGATATCTACAGCAGATCATCTATTGACAGAGGACAGCACAGAAGAGAGATCTACAGCAGATAATCTAATGACATGAGAACACAGAAGAGAGAATGGGAACTCTTATAGAAGGGCGGTCAGAGGCTGAGGCACTGGAGAGTTAAATACAGATCTAAAGAAACTTTGAGTAACACTCTTTAAACTATGTCACCTGTTGAAGAGAGTTGTGATACAGTGGATTCCAGCCCAAAGCTACATTCGTTGCAATGAAGAAACTGACAGACTGTCAAAGGAAGGTAGAAATCTACCTCAGCCTGATATATGTACGTATGAGACCAGACGGTTTACCAGGTGTAGATACAGAAACGAGTGAGAAGCAGAGAGCACAGGTCATTAACAAAATAACGCACATTACCAACTCAGTAGAGATTAGCAAGTGGTACTCCGAACAATCCATAACCAGACTGAGATACCATTTATTTAACAAACTAAGGATAGGGAATACAGATGAATGTATCTGCCTCGCTAAACATCTGCTACAAAGGTGTCCAACTAACGAGGTACAGAGAAAGCACATATGGCCATCAGCAATACAATTCCTGATAAAACAATAGTCTAAGGCTAACCTCCGCTTTCTCTTTTAACACTTCAAGTTGACGTCTGAAAGAGTACGAAGAAGAAGAGGAAGAAGAAACCCCAATTGAAATAGATAGGACTGCATCGCTTAACTAATTTAAGCTTCTTTGTCCGCAAACAATAGTGTCTGTTTTTTTCATTTATAGTATTGTTTTATGATTGTAATGAGTCGTGTTGTTAACCAATGACAAAAGGTACATTGTTATGTGACGGAGTCACTTTTAGGGTTGCTGATGACCTTGATTGGTATCCTACAAAGATTGTGCCCGGCCGGAGGAAGAAACCATTGATGGATTTGACCTTTTGTCTGCTGATATGCCCTTTCGTTTGGGTACTGACGGTTTTGGAAGGAGTAAATCAGCTTTCACAAACGACAGCTATATGTCATTCAGTACACGCATATCTGACCTGACTACTGTCTCTGATTGTAGTAAGCCAGGTAAAGAGTTGTGAATAGTAGCTTTGAGTATATACGAGTACACGGGATACATGTTGTGTCTGCTGTCTGGCGGGTTATCTCACCCTGTCAAGTCGGAACTGAAATCCAGAAACTACGTACCTGGGTGGGCTAGTCAGTGGTAAGTTTGTTTATTGTTGTCCTAACCCAATCAATCACAGGAGATATCTTTAGCGCTTATTTGTGTCAAACCGTAGTCCATCTCAGACTGTACCTTTAGTGTTAATTTGAAACCTAGGCTTGGGGGTGGTTGAGTTGTGGATATGACAGCGTTACAGTAAATATGAATATGTAGTTGTTTATGTATATGCATTATATAATATATATATATATATATATATATATATATATATATATATATATATATATATAATGTATATATGAGTGTGTATAAATATGTATATATATACTATATGAGTGTGTATGTATAAAAGTGTGCGCATATATGCATTTAGAAAGGTAGATGGACTCACACACGGAGAGAGAGACTTGTCTGTATAATGCAATAAAGGTGACGACTTCTAAGTAGCATGTCCTATGCAAAACGTCGCTTCTTACAACCGCTATCTATTTGGCTGTTATACGTTTCTTGGTCAAGTGTGCATTACGGTAGGTTGTGATTACTTTCCGTACGTGGAAGAGCGAAAAAACACATGTCTGCAAAACTGGCCACCAGCGTGATTCGAATCTGGTACGTTGGGATTGTGAAACGGACGCTTCACCTCTAGGCCACGCAGCCTTCTTAAAAGATGTTACAAATAGAACTTTACCGATTGCATTTCTCATCACTGAGTATGTCTGTCTCACTTATCAATCAATCAATCGATCGGTCAGTTAGTAAGCCAGTCTGTCTGTCTGGCTGTCTGTTTGTCCAGCAGTCCGTCCAACAGTCCGTCTAATCTGTCTGTCTATGTATCTACCCATACATCAGTTCATTCACTCATCCATCCACCTCTTTGGTTGTCTTTGTAACCCAGACATCAAAGAAAGAACAAGAAACTAAGATGGAGAGGGATGAATCAAGTGTGTTAAGCCTCACAAGCTTGGGACAATTGTCGGAGCCGACCCACAGCAATTGAAGCACCGACCCACAGCAATTGAAGCACCGACCCACATCAATCGAAGCACCGACCCACATCAATCGAAGCACTAATGTGCGACGCAGCACAAACATACACACATGCATCCAGACAAAGGCGTATACGCTTGATATAATCTAACAGACAATGTTTTATGTTGAAAAGGACATATTTTCAAGAACAACTGTATGATCTGTTTCCGATTATCTTATACAGTAAATACTAGGCCTTGGAAAGTGAAGTCATTTCTTGGCCCTACTCTCTTTCTCCCTATTCCCCCGCTCCCACTTTCATCTGTTTGCTTTCTTCAACATTATCATCACGTTTATTACCGCTAACCTTGCTCCAGATTTGAGCGTACTTTTCCAACATTCGCAGTTAGAAACGTACAGGCCCAGTAACAATCCTTGCGATGAGTCAACAATCCCCCTACTGGGTAGCAATACTTGGCACTGGCTAAGAATCGTCGGCCATAGATAAAATGATCATAGTAGATACACCTCCGGGGATGTCTCTGAATGGAACTTACCCAATGTTCAATATAACCGGCATGTTTTGAAAATCGGGTGTTGATGAGGGCGTGAGATTGTCAGAAACATCAAAATAAGACGTGAAAGACTTATTGCGCTAATCAAATCTCACTAGTTTCCTGTCATGTCCTCGTGGTTTGTCAGTACATAGCTTACCGAGTGCAGTATTCCAGGGCTACTGCCTCATCACTAATGCAATAGTCTACGTGTGTATTGCCTATTCTAATGGATTACATTTTTTAATTTTAAAAACAAATTCCGTTCATACCTTGTCCTTGCCTCCTGTTTTCAACATTTCTGAGCTCAACTTCTCTCTTTTGTTGACTTTCACATCTGCAGCTATTTTTATCTTTTATAGTCTGTGTTTTCTCGAAATGTCTCCGTAATTACTTTCCCCTATCTTTCTATTTTTATGCTGTTATGCCCCTTCATATTTCTATATTTTCACACCAATAATTTCTCTTCGTCTCTCACTCGTCGTTATTTCTGTCTATCGTCTATATTTCCAACCCCCCCCCCCCCCCTCCTCCTAATCCCCGCCCCCATCCATCTAGGCATAAGTAAGTTTACTGTCCGTCCCCTGCTCACGACTCAGAACCGTTCTAATCAAAACGCAGCGAGTAGTACTGGTCTAGTGGAGGATTGCTTCTTGTATACACTTCATCGCTAGGCACCTATCTGGCATGTGCATCCAGAAATAAACTAGGTATATCGAGCCAGCAAGGCTGCCGTTCTGGCAGTCCGCGCTTCTTGTTGTCTGGCCTTGTTTGTTTCAGCGACGACTACCAGATAACACATCCCTCGTCAAGGACGGGCGCCGCCTTGTTGTCGGATATGATTAGCATTGCGGTTTAGTGAAAAGCTAGTTAGCATCTGAAGCGGTTCTTAACGTTGCAAATATGGGTTTCCATAGTTTTGGGGTATTCTTTATTGTGTAAAATGGCAAATATGGGTGTCCATAGTTTTAGGCTTCTCTTTGTTGTGTAAAATGGCAAATATATAGGTTACCATAGTTTTTGGGTGCTCTTGGGTTTTGTAAAATGGCAAATATGGGTGTCCATAGTTTTGGGGTACTTTTTGTTGTGACAAATTGCTAATATATGGGTTACCACAGTTTTGGGGTGCTCTTGGGTTTTGTAAAATGGAAAATATGGGTTTCCATAGTTTTGGGATGCTCTTGGGTTTTGTAAAATGGAAGATATGGGTTTCCAAAGTTTTGGTGTGATTTTGGGTTTTGTAAAATGGAAAATATGGGTTTCCTTAGTTTTGGTGTGATTTTGGGTTTCATAAAATGGAAAATATGGGTTTCGATAGTTTTGGGATACTCCTGGTTGTGTATAATGACATGAGGAGGTCATGGCTGAATGGTTTGGGTACGGATCTCCTGACCTTGAGTTGAAAACTCTGGTAAGGCATACGGGAATTTTATAAGTGGAGACGTAACATAAAAAAAAAAACCTAATCTGCACACTGTGTGACAACTTTATGGACAAACTCTTCCCTATAAAACTTCATGGCGGACTACAACAATGGAAAGAATCGATGCAGTGGTAGTTTATGACATGGACGTATGCCTAGATATAACCGGAAGGATTTTCTGCGGTTGAAAGTAAGGTGCTTCTCTCTCTCTCTCTATCTCTCTGTCACTCTCACATGCTTTCTCTCCCGCACGCACTCACATACACACACGCGCTCACAGTTAGTCAGTTACACGTACTCTGACCTACATACTCGTATACACACACACACACACTCACTCACATACCCGAGGACGGCGTGGGCTAGTGGTTAAATGACACGGCTAACAATCCGAAGGTGCTGGGTTCACTCCCCATCACAGCACCGGCCGTTACCCCGGGGAAACCCACCCTTAGAAAGTACAGGAGGAAGCAGACCATTACATAAAATGAATGCCGAAGTCGGATGCACTAGGCCGGCAGGCGCACAATAAAAACAGTGCAACGCACACTGCCTTGGGCAATAGAGAAATAAGGCGCACGCAAAAAATAAAAAAATTACGTGGATACACGTTAGAGGTGTGTTGCCTCCTCTCGTTGCAAAAAGCGGTAGGAATAAAGGTGTCTTCTACCTTGGTGACCTTGGCTATGAAACTTGAGATGCCTGTTTTCGAGCGCCTGCAGTGGTAGTTTCAGTAGCATTGAATTTACATGATGATGTTAGCAAATAAAAAAATAAAAAATAACACACCCTTATATACGAACTCACATACCTACAAACACTCACTAACTCACACACTCACTAACTCACACACTCACTCACATACTCGCACTCACACACTTATACACTTACTTACATATTCACACACATACTCGTATACTCATATATACACACGCACATACATTCAAACACCCACACACTGACACATACACCCACACTCACATACTCATACACACACACACTCTCACACAGACACACACTAACATACTCAATGACTTACTCACACACTCATATACACATTTACAAGAGAAATTGATGTGGGTATTTGAGTATAAATTGATTTGTCCGTGAGAGAAGTCTCGAAAATACGATAAGGTTTACGAGAGAAATGGATGTGGTTGTTTTAGTGATAAGCAACCGAAGAAACCTGAAACATACAGTCACATTTATGAGCGGAATCGATGTGGTTGTTTGCGAGCGAACTTCGAAGACTTGAGAAGAGGTAGTTCAACCAGGTACCTCACAAGACCGAGGATAGGGCAACTTGACACGACTAAGTTATTACGTAGCAGGAAACACTAGAAAAGGGAAACACAGGTCAGACAGCTTGAGTATGGCGATAACCTCGCCTCGCTACGGGAATAAGACATAAGGAAGTACGACCAACGGCGGCACACATAATCATAGCAGATTACTAGACAGTCCTAAAGGACGTTTCTATCTGTGGCGGGTTTACGATATGTTTATAGGATTCATCTCAATTAGACGGCGCTCTGATGGCATGGCATTGACAGCGATACCTGGATGTTAGTTTCAGGATTTGTTGTGCCTAACTTCACTCGATTGCCTCCTCGGTAGTATGATTGTTTGGTAATAAACATATGCACATATACTGCTTATATAATGACAATAATAATAATAGTATTAAATAGAAATGGATAACAATAACAATGTCTGGGTCGAATTAGTTGCATAGTTGCAGCGGTTTGGCACGAGAAAGGTTAGGCCAGTAATGTTAGTTGTTTGGCTGGTATGTAATTGGCCGAGTCCACTGATGTCATTGTGACAGCGGTATGCATACGTCAGCGGGTTCGATTCCTGGGTACCTTTTTTATTCACTCAGTTTTTTGTTTGTTGGTGAATGTTATCTTGTCTTTGCTACAGTTGGAACTGTATATTTGCAGGTGTATATGTAATGTAATGTAAGTAGCATGTCCTTGCAGAACGTCGCTTCTTGCAACCAACTACCTTGATGACTGTTATAAGTGTCTTGGCAGGTGTACAGTACCACAGGTTGCCAGTACTTTCCGTTCGCGAAGGAACGATCTCATCAATAAAAACAACTAGTGTCCACCAAACTGGACAAGGTGGGATTCGAACCCGAACAGTTGGGATTGTGAATTGGACGTTTCACCTCGAGGCCTCGCGCTGCCCCTCTTTCTCTATCTCACTCACTAACTCTTTTACACACCACTCTGTAATCACTATATTAGTTGTCGTACGCACCCAGAGTATGCCATGGTCATTTGATAGGCTGATCTAATCACGTGATTCTCGCTAACCGTGCGAGAAGGTCCACAGTTCAAATCCTGGACGAGCCCTACTGTTTTTACTTCTGGTTTTTTGTTTAAAATTTGATCAATACTTTCCGTTCTATTTTGACGTGAATTTAAAACAAAATAGTTGAGATCGGAACACATCTGCGGTTTGTTTATGTTAAGATTTGTAAGAGACACCGAATTTACAAACTCGTAGAGCAAGCTAATTTTTTTGTTTCAACTAAAGCGAGGTCATTTCTGAACGACACGAATCGTGTTTCTGTCTGCCTGCTTAGTCAAAACACACCAACACTACATACTGTATTTTCAGACGGCATCTTCTTCTTCTTCTTCGTACGCTTTCAGACGTCAACTTGAATTTGTTCGAAGAAAGCAGCTGTCGACACTGCCATAGAGCTTGTATAGTGTTGCCACTGGTGATGGCCACATGTGCTTTCTCTGGTCCTCGTATGTTGGGCAATTTTTCACCATGTGTTCAGCGGTCATTTTCCCTGTACCACAGGTGCATTCGTCAGTGCTACCTATCTTCAGTTTATTGAATAGATGGTACCTCAGTCTGTTAGTGGCCTGTGCGGAGTCTGAAGACCACGACCTGCTCTTTTCTGTTCAACTGGAAATAGGCATCATTTTTTGTGTAGCCAGTATGCTCTGTTTCCCATTTGACCATGTATCTGTCCATAATAAACCTTTTTGACTCTTCGTAGGTCACACTAGAATCTGGTTGTGGTAGTCTTGTACCTTCTTTTGCCAGTCTGTCTGCCTCCTCGTTGCCTTGAATGTTACAGTGGGATGGAACCCACAATACCACTGCTCTTTTTGGTGCAGACTGCTGGCATAGTTGATAGAGTACTGTTCTTAAATCATTAAGTGCAGAATTTTTCTGGCTTTTAAGTGCTGTAACCACGGGCAGGGCATCTGTAAACAGGACTATCTGGCTTTCATTTCTTTCGCCTGTCAGCATTGCTTCTACTGCAGCCTTCAGTGCCTCTGCCTTCGCTCTTTTCAGACGGCATGATTTGATATGGGTATAACCCTTCGTCTAGCGTTCTATAGGTCCGTGGTTCAAATCCTAGACGAGTTACATGATGTCTTCTAATTTACTGTTCATAATTTCATTAAACTTTCATCAAAAGTACACTTTCACTGACGGGCAGATGTTCAGCTCGCATCTGCTAGCATATTTATATTTATTTTGAGAATTGTAATTAGGAGCTAATGGCCAAGAGGTTTGGATCAGACACTTTTGATCGGTGGACATGTGTTCAAAACCTCAGTACAACATCGGTTGTTATTTCTAAAAGTGATACAATATAAACCTAGTCTTTACTCTGCGTGGCTAATGAAAAGTCAACGACCTTTATTGTTCGGCCTTATAAATCATCCCAATGGTAGTCAACAACGGAAATTGGATCATCAAATGACATAAAAAACTTTTACATTACTGAAACACCAGGTTAGGTACATACAGACATGCACATTCATCCAAGCACTGGTTTATGCGTCTTAATATCGCCCAATTGACTACGGTCTGGGGTGGAAATAGCGTGCCGCCTCCGCCAGTAGAAACTAGTGAGACACATTTGAAGTAAACAAAAAACAAAACAAAACAACGGAAATACGCCCTGTAGTTAGTTTAAAAGACTTTACCAGGTCTAGACATGGAATTGAAACCACACCTCTGCTGTTATTGAAGTTATTGTGCTAACTCCTACAATACTCAGTTCCACTTCCCACCCTCCTGTTAGTATACACAAGAGGCAAAGGATGACGCCAACGATGCTCTCAGAACGATGTTATGGTCGGTCACCGATTGAGACATAACATCGCTCAATCGTCTGTCCGTATCCTTACATCAGGTCACCGACTGATACCTAACAGCTCTCAAATGTATGTCGCTAACCTTATATCAAGTCACGGACCCATTCTTGACATGACCCGATATATCAGGTCACGTACTAATTCTTGACATCACCAGCTATTTCAGGACACGGACCTATTCTTGACATCACCAGCTATATCAGGACACGAAAATATTCTTGACATCACCAGCTATATCAGGACACGGACCTATTCTTGACAACACCAGCTATATCAGGACACGGACCTATTCTTGACAACACCAGCTATATCAGGACACGGACCTATTCTTGACAACACCAGCTATTTCAGGACACGGAAATATTCTTGACATCACCAGCTATTTCAGGACACGGACCTATTCTTGACAACGCCAGCTATATCAGGACACGGACCTATTCTTGACAACACCAGCTATATCAGGACACGGAAATATTCTTGACATCACCAGCTATTTCAGGACACGGACATATTCTTGACATCACCAGCTATATGAGAACACGGACCTATTCTTGACATGACCGGATATATCAGGTCGCCTCTTGACATGGCCAGGTAAGAAGAGCCGATTGTAAATGCGATTATTGCCAGCACGTCTACGACTACGTATCTGATACAGAAGATTATCACACACTCACATAAATGTAATGTGATAACCCTTTTTGAGACACTGTGATTTCTCTCGCTCTCTCTCTCACTCTCAGTCTCTATCTGGGCGGGTGTGTGCATGCGTGCGTGCGCGCTCTCGCTCTCATTCATTCATTCATTCATTCATTCTACACAAGGTGTGTGATTAAAGCATATCCAGATTACATATATTGTTAACAGAATACAAGAGTTCAAGTATTGAAAGTTTTGTCGCCTTGCACGTAGCGCATCCACACACTCAGCGGTTACCGCTGCTCGAAGCGTGTTGTCAAGTTAACCTCTGGAATAGCGTAAGTCTGCATCGTCGCGTTCAGTAGTATCTCCTATTCATCATGAAATCGTTTTCATTAAAAATAATATTTCATTTGTTTGAAGAAACAAACGTGGCAGCTAGCGAGATCTGGCGAACTGGGTGGTTGGCGAACCTGTGATGATTAGCCAAAAAATGCAGCAAAAGTTTGATGTGAGGGCAGGCGCATTGCCATAATGGAGCTGTCACCCGCCACTCTCGTGAAACTCAAATGTCTTGAAACGTGACGGAAGTACTCCTTCTGGATTATGTTGCCCGATAGAGCGCACTCGTGATGCACTATCCCCTTCTCATCGAAAATAGCCCAATCAGGGTCGTTTTGATGTTTCCGCGTCTCTCTCTACAGACTGTTCAGCACAATCACGACCACCTTAAAAACCGTTATTCCATTCTTAAATTGTTTTGCGACTCGTACAATCCTCCCCGTATACTGTAATTTTGTAAAGTATTATTTACATGTTTCGCTAAATTGTTCAATACAATCGGAAGCAAATTCAAGGAACTGTTGTCCTTCAGAATACGACGAATGCACTTCACGGACGTGAGGCCAAGTCACTACTGCAAACAAACCAGACAAGCAAGATAGACTTGATTCAAGGTACATGCACATTAGTTCAGAAGTTCAACCCATTCCTAAGAACGATCCGATATATATATATATATATATATATATATATATATATATATATATATATATATATATATATATATATATATATATATATATATATAACACTAGCAGTCATTAAAAATACCTCGTTCTATTTTATAATTTATAATTAACACCGAGAGTGACGTACTTACGCAAACCTCGAAAGTGTGCAACTGATGAAGGTCACGATAACCTATTCGTGCATGTCATGTTTACTTCCTTTTCTACGTGCTTCGCGTGCAAAACAACGAATTGATCAATTCTGGCTTCATAAAAGGCCGAATCACGTAAAAATGTGGCACACAGATTAATCAAGTAGCCGCGACTAAACGGCCATTCCCATGATTCGACTGTCGTCACAAGAGGAGTAGAATGGCGACCAGAGGAATTGCCAGACAGTTTAATTGTGACCAGTCCACTATAGTAAGGCTGAACCAGCTGTACCGGGGAACAGATGCTACCAATGATCGCCCTAGGCCTGGTCAACCTCGTGTAACAAAACAGACTCAAGATAGTCATATTCTGTTGATACATTTGCTCGACCGCTTCCACACAGCATCCCGGACAGCAGCTCATTGACCTGACGCTGTGAGACCTGTCAGCGCAACCACTGTGCCACGGAGACTTCGCGTCGTTGGTTTGCTGAACAAACGTCCCAACATTGGATTTATCCTTACTGGCGTCCCATGACGAACGGACTGGCTTGGACTTTACACAATATTCGCCAACCAAGGGGGGAATGGCGATCAACGATGTTGTTTGATGAAAGCCGGTTTAATGCCTCCTTAGCTGACAGGAGAAATCGTGTCTTGCGTTTCCCTGCAGAAGGAGATGTCGATGCCTGTGTAGACCAGCATGACAGATATGGAGGAGGAAGTGTACATGTGTCGGGTGGATTCTCTAATGATCACCGTACTCTCCTTCGTGTTTTCAAAGCTAACGTTACCGCTGACGTCTATGTTAATCAAGTACCGCGACCCATCATATAGCTTTTATTCCAGAATCATCTAGATCAGAAAATCTTTCAACACGATAACACTGGACTTTGCACAGCTAACGTTACCGGGAATTTCTTAGTCCAGCGATCTTTTCTTGTACTGGATTGGCCTGCAATCTCTCCTGACATGAACCCTGTTAAACACGTACGGGATAAACTGAACAGAAGGGTCCCCCAGCAGAACATCAACAATGTGAATGATCTGTAGAGGTCATCGTTGCAGAATGGAAGGCCATGCCCCAAACATTTGTAAAGACACTTTACAATTGCATGAAACGCCGATGCCAAACCTGTATTGATGCTGCAGGGGGTCAGACAGTATTCATATTGTTTGTAACTTCATGACAGGGAATGCGCCTTTTTATTTTTACCCCTAGGGTTGACAACTGTTTAGGAACCGCTTCTGCATTCTCTCATGTTTAAGAAGGCATACAATTGTTGTCAGTAAATGGATCAAAAATGTAAAATCAGAAGTCTCTTACTGCAAATTAGGCACGAATTGCGGTTGATAAAATAAAACGATGCGTCTTAATGACAGCTAGTATGTGTGTGTGTATATATATATATATATATATGCACACACACACACACACACACACACAAAGGCAAAGGCCGCCGTCCATCGTAGACTATGATAACATAATTAATTGTGCTAGCGCTATTTTTAGTAAGGATTAACTGCGCTACTCTCTTTCCTCACTCTCTCGTCTCCTGCCGCCTGTCCCCAGTGGCAAGTCAAGGACAAAACGACTAGGGAGCGACTACGAGATGCAGGGGACTCCGCATCAAGCACGCGTGAAAAAGACTGCGGAGTCCGGAGTCGAACCCACACCTCCTGATCACAAGGCCTAGGCTTAACCACTTCGCGACGGCCTTCCCCCCTTCCCCCACACACATAAATACATATATACACCCATGTACATACACACATAAATACACGTATAAATGTATGTACAAGCACAAAAACACACCCTTTATGTTGATTTTACTTGTTCTTGAGCAGTGACTGCACTTTACACAAAGAACCAGTTACGTCAACTATGACTCTCTGGGTGTTCTTTGGCAGAAGTGACTTCCCCACTCAATTATTATATTTCTTTATTAAATATCTTCTGTGAACAGAGACACAAAAATTTCCTGAACCTAATGTTGTTAAAGATGGTTGCTTTCCCAGACCGGTTTGGTGTATTGCGCGTTTATAACTTCCAAATGTAGGTCAGCTCTTGGAAGGGTCACCGAGTGCTGTTGGCTGTATATACGAAACACCTGGATCCGGCTTGAGACCAGGCCTGTGTTTATATTTAGTTGTGCCATTTTGTTTCTGGCGTAAACAACACTTCTCTCTTCAGGTCTGGCTATCTCAGAACCTACACACCACAGCACACATCACATCCACCTTTTATCTGTTACACAGTCACGTGGCGTAGCAGATAGCAGCCCGGGAGAGAGATACACATACGATGTCAGTGAAGCGGAGGTTTGAGACAGTGAAATAAAAGGCTGCTAGGCCGACCACGACGACGTGAGCCTAAGACGGCATATTGTTATCTGTGTTAACACACCCAGACTGGGCAAGAGAAAGTAAAAATGTATTGGTCGCGTTTTGAACAGGTGTTACTTGGCTCTATTTCCAGATGATTGTCTGCAGATGAGGACGTAATTACTAAAAGCCAACATGGACTCCTACGTGTGGGACTCGCCAGGACACGCTTGTTGTCGTCAATTCCATATTTGTGTACATTGTTTCTCTATCGAGTAGTTCAAGAGGTCCAATTTTTGAAGAGTCACTGTTGATTCCATACTGAACGTCTACAGGTAACGCGAAGTAAACAGCACATAAATAAAAAAAACACGGCGTTTTTCAAATCGCTAGATGTCAGACAAGTGTGTGTTTGTGCGTGTGTGTGTTTGTACGTGTGTGTTTGTTATTTATGAGACTCCGAAATGACGTCACTGAACTGGGCACTGAACTGAACTCGGTGTAAAGTCATATCTTTTCGCGTCCCGATAACAATAACTCCGGATCATACACTTGTTCCAACTACGTCCTTATGTCTTGGCGACCGATATTCTATCTGCTCGACCAGCGATCTCTCATGAAAAAGGAGAATTGAACTTGTTCTAAATGCTGTAGTAGTGGACAGGGGAAAAGTGTCTTCGTCACTCACAATAACAGATAAGAAACTTCCTCCCCGTCCAGAGAAATAAGCGGTAACAGTGCCCTCCTTCCAGAGAAACAGGCGGGAAGATTCGCCTCCATTCAGAGAAACAGGTGGGAAGATCCCCATTCGTCCAGAGAAACAGGCGAGAAGATCCCCAGTTCGTCCAGACACAGGGGCATCAATTCTTTCCCGTCCAGAGATTCAGGTGACAAAATATAACCCTGCCGAGAGGGTGAAAATTGTTCTCCCAACACGGCGAGAAAGGTGAGCAAATCCACCCCGTCCAGAAAGACAAATCAGAAAAATCCACCCTCTTCAAAAAGACAGATGAGAAAAGTCCACCATATTCAGAAAGATAGGTGAGATAAATCCTTCCCACAAGAAGCAAGGGAAAAGTATACATTGCATGCTGGTGGTTCCAGTCGTTCGATTGCTGCTCACAGTCGTCACTCGTCCACCCAGGATTCCGTCCAACTTTTCCAGCCATTTCATGACCCTCATACAACAGATAGCTATTGAGTGACTTCAGTAGGCACCCTCCTCCCGCACTCCACACCCCGTATCTCCCACCCCGTATCGATAACACGGTCGTACCGGAAGTTACAGAAATAGGCCCACTGTTGCCTTCGAAGTATGTCGTACAAGGTGGCTATAAGTGGGTTGTGCATGTGATCACTGCAAAGGCTTTGATACATTATTCCTGTAAAGACGCTAGCTCTAGGGGTGGCCATATACTTCGCTTCGAGCGAATGATGATAGTTAATGTCTGTATAATAAACCGTCAAGTTTGCAAAATTTCATTATCCTTCGGCTCATAGTTTCCTCAGCAGACCGTTTGATACGGAATCCATCCAGAGTTCATCAGCGAGTGGTGATTCGGTTTCTAACAGCTGAAGAATGTTGACCAGTCATCGCAGAATGCAGGCCTAAATGTGTGGCGAATGTAAGCTCCGGTGACGGTCCACCCGAATTGTTGCATCAATTTTGGTGATGGAATCTTCTGGCGCAATAATATGCACCTGATCTGGTCTCGGAAGATCGTTTACTCACGTCCTTCTTTGAACATCGTTGTCCAGCTCTTCACTGTTGTCTTCGACACACTTTTGTCGCCATACACTGCCTGCCTTCTGTGATGGATGTCAACTGGTTGGCATCCTTCAGCTGTTAGAAACCGAATCACCGCTCGCTAATCAATTCTGGATGGATTCGGTATCACCCCCGCCATGTTTTCAACGGTCTACTGAGAAAATTATGAATAAGGGGATAATGGAATTTTGCAAATCTTACGGTTGGTATTTGCTGTTTACATCAGAAGGTACGTCATCATGCGCATCGTTCGTATGTTCAATTGATGCAGTTTGGTCCAGTTTCAATTGAACACGCCTGGTGTGTGTGTGTATATATATATATATATATATATATATATATATATATATATATATATATATATATATATATATATATATATATATATATATATATATATACATGAAGGCTGTGTGGCCTAGGGGTGAAGCGTCCGTTTCACAATCCCAACACATCCGGTTCGAATCACGCTCGTGTCCAGTTTGGCAGACATGGTTTTGCCAAGAAACTTATAACAGCCAAAGAAGTTGTAAGAAGCGACGTTCTGCAAAGGACATGGTACTTAATTACATACATACATACGCACATATATATATTTATAAATAAATTCGATCAAAATGTGCTCAGCTCCACACGGAGCATATATCCTGCACAAATACACATCCAATGTTGACTTATCTAGACCTGCTGACGTTTTTATTGCTAACATTGTCTACAGCAATGCTCTTCATCCTGGGCGCTAGCTGCCACTAGTGGGCGATTGTAGCTTTCGATGTGGGCTGCACAGAACAATTAGTCTGTAACAAGTATTATTATCGTTATGGAAATGCAGAGGCTGCATAACATGAGGAAACTGTGGCAGAATGCCAGCAAACCAACAGAAGTGAACATTTTGAGAACATATTTTTTACCGTGACAGCTTAAGTTTGGGAAACATGGACAGTTACCCAAACCTCAAGGAGGAGAATCGAGTGCTTCGAGTGGAAATGTCATAGAAAGTTCACAGAATACCATGGACCGAAAAAAGAGTAAAATAGAGATTCGACAAGAGTTGGACACACGTGAGAACTGGTTCATAAATTCCTTCATGAACAAATACTTTAACCACATCAAACAACACAACGATCTTGAGAGAACGGCAATGGAAGGTATCGTGCCGGGCAAGAGAAGCAGAGGCTGGAGTTGTGGCAAAACATTGAGTTTCTCTCTGACTGGCTGCAGTGACTTTCTGCAAAGGACATGTCAAATGATGAGGATGGCGATGATCTAATGAAAACATCTAAAGAACACAGACGCAGTGGACGATCACGAAACGTTTTTCAATTGAGGTTTTAGTGCGCGGGCGTAAAGGACAATTTACCTTCACGAAAGTTATGAAAGTGGGCTCCATGTATAATAAGGTTAACGAGCCCTGGTCTATATAATGGTTTAATCGTCTTTTCTGTCATGACTAGCAGGTTACAGTGTAACTATTCATTGCTATTGTTTACGCGCCGGTTACATATATCCCAGATGAGAGAGAGAGAGAGAGAGAGAGAGAGAGAGAGAGCTAGAATGTGACAGAGAAAGAGAGCAACAAAGTGACAGACAGATATGTATATATACCAATGTACGGCTGTGTGGACTAGAGCGTGACGGTCGTGGGAGTTCAAGCCCATACCTTTGTCGTGAAAAGTGAGTGCTCTACCACTGCGCTAAACAGAAACCCACACAAGATGGCCTTGACAGTTTGAGTCCTCTCAGCCGTCGCTGTATAATGGAGTCTCAGATAACGGGTCGCTGTTTAATGGAAGTCTCATATAACCGGTCGCTGTTTAATGGAGTCGCAGATAACCGGTCACTGTTTAATGGATTCTCAGATACCGCCGGTCGCTGTTTAACGGAGTCTCAGATAACCAGTCGCTGTTTACTGGAGTCTCAGATAACCGGTCTCTGTTTAATGGAGTCTCAGATAACCGGTCGCTGTTTAATGGAGCCTCGGATAACCGGTCGCTTTTTAATGGAGTTACAGATAGCCATGTACAAGTGCATTCGTCAGTGCCACCTATCTTCAGTTTATTGAATAGGTGGTACCTCAGTCTGTTGTGGCCTGTGCGGAGTCTGAAGACCACGACCTGCTCTCTTCTGTTCAACTGGTAATAGGCATCATTTGTTGTGTGGCCAGTATGTTCTGTTTCCCATTTGGCCATGTATCTGGCCCTAATAAGTCTTTTGGACTCTTCGTAGGTTACACTAGAATCTGGTTGAGGTAGTCGTGCACCTTCTTTTGCCAGTCTGTCTGCCTCCTCGTTGCTTTGGATGTTACATTGAGATGGAATCCACTGTACCAGTTCTCTTTTTGGTGCGGACTGCTGGCATAGTTGACAGAGTACTGCTCTTAAATCATTAAGTTTAATGGAGTCTGAGATAGCCACATTTTCTCTGCTAACCAGTCCCTGTTTAATGGAGTCTCAGATAGCCACATTTTCTCTGCTAACCGGTCCCTGTTTAATGGAGTCTCAGATAGCCACATTTTCTCTGCTAACCGGTCCCTGTTTAATGGAGTCTCAGATAGCCACATTCTCTCTGCTAACCGGTCCCTGTTTAATGGAGTCTCAGATAGCCACATTCTCTCTGCTAACCGGTCCCTGTTTAATGGAGTCTCAGATAGCCACATTCTCTCTGCTAACCGGTCCCTGTTTAATGGAGTCTCAGATAGCTACATTATCTCTGCTAACCGGTCCCTGTTTAATGGAGTCTCAGATAGCTACATTCTCTCTGCTAACCGGTCCCTGTTTAATGGAGTCTCAGATAGCCACATTCTCTCTGCTAACCTGTCCCTGTTTAATGGAGTCTCAGATAGCCACATTCTCTCTGCTAACCGGTCCCTGTTTAATGGAGTCTCAGATAGCCACATTCTCTCTGCTAACCGGTCTCTGTTTAATGGAGTCTCAGATAGCCACATTCTCTCTGCTAACCGGTCCCTGTTTAATGGAGTCTCAGATAGCCACATTCTCTCTACTAACCGGTCCCTGTTTAATGGAGTCTCAGATAGCCACATTCTCTCTGCTAACCGGTCCCTGTTTAATGGAATCTCAGATAGCCACATTCTCTCTGCTAACCGGTCCCTGTTTAATGGAGTCTCAGATAGCTACATTCTCTCTGCTAACCGGTCCCTGTTTAATGGAGTCTCAGATAGCCACATTCTCTCTGCTAACCGGTCCCTGTTTAATGGAGTCTCAGATAGCCACATTCTCTCTGCTAACCGGTCCCTGTTTAATGGAGTCTCAGATAACCACATTCTCTCTGCTAACCGGTCCCTGTTTAATGGAGTCTCAGATAGCCACATTCTCTCTGCTAACCGGTCCCTGTTTAATGGAGTCTCAGATAGCCACATTCTCTCTACTAACCGGTCCCTGTTTAAAGGAGTCTCAGATAGCTACATTCTCTCTGCTAACCGGTCCCTGTTTAATGGAGTCTCAGATAGCCACATTCTCTCTGCTAACCGGTCCCTGTTTAATGGAGTCTCAGATAGCCACATTCTCTCTGCTAACCGGTCCCTGTTTAATGGAGTCTCAGATAGCTACATTCTCTCTGCTAACCGGTCCCTGTTTAATGGAGTCTCAGATAGCCACATTCTCTCTGCTAACCGGTCCCTGTTTAATGGAGTCTCAGATAGCCACATTCTCTCTACTAACCGGTCCCTGTTTAATGGAGTCTCAGATAACCACATTCTCTCTGCAGTAACTGCCTCAACCTCCATTTAAAAAACACACAAAAATGGAGGTCTCTATCGTTTTTGGCGATGATCCATGCACATAATTTATTCACATCTTGTGTTTGTGGTTTTTGTTGAATACAGATATCGTTTTTGAATAACTGCTGTAGATTTTTCTATGTTTTCGACTCTTAATTCAGCATACATTACTTTCAGATTTTAAATAAATCATACGCACCATAGAAAAAAAGTGGGACGTTATTATAATAGTTTGATCAATTGAAATGTTCTTGTTGCTCATTTAGTGTTAACAAGTTGGTACTATACCGTGTCTTTACGGTTGTAAGATTTGGTTTGTTGGTATGTGTTGATGAAAGTGTGTGGGTATGTGTTGATGGAAGTTTGTGGGTATGTGTTGATGAAAGTGTGTGGGTATGTGTTGATGGACGTTTGTGGGTATGTGTTGATGAAAGTGTGTGGGTATGTGTTGATGGACGTTTGTGGGTATGTGTTGATGGACGTTTGTGGGTATGTGTTGATGGACGTTTGTGGGTATGTGTTGAAGGAAGTGTGTGGGTATGTGTTGATGGAAGTTTGTGGGTATGTGTTAATGAAAGTGTGTGGGTATGTGTTGATGAAAGTTTGTGGGTATGTGTTGAAGGAAGTGTTTGGGTATGTGTTGATGAAAGTGTGTGAGTATGTGTTGATGGAAGTCTGTGAGTATTTGTTGATGAAAATGTGTGGGTATGTGTTGATGAAAGTGTGTGAGTATGTGTTGATGGAAGTGTGTGGGTATGTGTTGATGAAAGTTTGTGGGTATGTGTTGATGAAAGTGTGTGAGTATGTGTTGATGGAAGTGTGGGTATGTGTTGATGAAAGTGTGTGAGTATGTGTTGATGGATGTGTGTGGGTATGTGTTGATGAAAGTGTGTGAGTATGTGTTGATGGAAGTGTGTGGGTATGTGTTGATGAAAGTTTGTGGGTATGTGTTGATGGAAGTGTGTGAGTATATGTTGATGAAAGTGTTTGGGTATGTGTTGATGGAAGTGTGTGGGTATGTGTTGATGAAAGTTTGTGGGTATGTGTTGATGAAAGTGTGTGGGTATGTGTTGATGAAAGTTTGGGGGTATGTGTTGATGGAAGTTTGGGTGTATGTGTTGATGGAAGTTTGGGTGTATGTGTTGATGGGAGTTTGTGTGTATATGTTGATGGATGTTTGCGGGTATGTGTTGATGGAAGTCTGTGGGTATGTTTTGATTGAAGTTTGTTGCCTGACCCCCGTGTTGTGATCGCTTTGATACTTGCGGGATCCAAATACCCATCATTTCTCTCTTGAGTTCTTTCGTTCCTGAAAGACGACCTCCTCACCTCTGATCAGTGACTGCCTTCATAATTTGCTACATAAACGTTGTGAAACTAGTTATTGTTAGAATGTGAACAGTTATGTGTGTTAATATTAACACTTCTTCTTCTTATTCTTCTTATTCTTCTTCTTCTTCTTCTGCTTTCTTCTTTATTAATTCTTTCTTCTTTATTAATTCTTTCTTCTTCGTTCGTTCTCAGTCCCGCTACCAAGCCCTGAAAAGGGCTTTACAATTAGCAGAATGTAGTCCGGTCAACGGAATGTGTTGTGTCGTAGTTTACAGTTTGTGTGCAATATTTGCATCTTCCAGTCTGACTCATCCGAATTCAGCATGTCATTTAATCCCTTCTCCTTAGTCAGTCTACACTGTTGCAGTCTCTTATCCAGGATCACCGCGTGGACTGGACCACATCGTTGTCTAGTTCTTCACTGGTGTCTTCCACACAATTTTGTCACGATACTTTGCCTGCATTCTACGATGAATGTCCAACTGGTGGACATCCTTAAGCTGTTAGAAACCAAGTCTCCGCTTGCTGATCAACTCTGTATAAATTCCGTATCACACTCACCATGTTTTCAGCGGTCTTCTGGGGTAACTATGAGTCAGAGGATATTGCAATTTTGCAAATTTGACGTTTCGTATGTTCTGTTCACATCAGAAGTGACATCATCAAGCGCATTTTACGAATGTTAATTTTTTGCAGTTTGGTCCTGTCTCATTTGAACACGCCTCTCGGCACTGAGGGCGGCAGTGGAAGAAATGGTGACACATAAAGAAAATGAAAGCCATACAGTCCTGCTTACAGATGCTCTGGCCGTAGTCACAGCGCTAAAAAGCCAGAAAAACACTGAGCTTAATGACTTAAGAGCAGCACTCTGTCAACTATGCCAGCAGTCCGCACCAAAAAGGGTAGTGGTACAGTGGGTCCCATCACACTGCAACATCCAAGGCAACGAGGAGGCAGACAGACTGGCAAAAGAATGTGTAAGACTACCACAAACTGATACTAGTATGACGTACGAAGAGTCAAAACGGCTTATCAAAGCCAGATCAGATACATGACTAAATGGGAAACCGAACATACTGGTTACACCAAAAACGATGCCTATTACCAGTTGAACAGAAGAGAGCAGGTCGTTGTCCTCAGACTTCCCACTGGCCACAATAGACTGAGGTACCACCTATTCAACAAATTGAAGATAGGTGGAACCGACGAATGCCCGTGTGGTACCCGGAAAATGATCGCTGAACATCTGCTGCAGAACTGCCCGACATACGAGGATCAGAGAGAGCAGATGTGGCCATCACCAGTGGAACCAAAAGACAAGCTCTATGGCAGTGTCGACAGCCTCAGGATGACCGCCGCTTTTTTCGAAAAAACAATGGTTACTGTCTGACTGCGTACGAAGAAGAAGAAGAACACGCCTCTCATGAAGTCAACGCCAATTGTAGAACTGGAAAAGATTACAAATCTGCAATCCTTGACCGACAGATAAGACTGCAAAGCCCATCAGCAAGCAGAAAAACTCAGAAGACTGACAGACCACCCAATGCATAAAGGACAAAATAATTTCGGAAATGGGAAACTAAAGCGGAGAAACTTTGCAGAAATAGCCAAAGCAAAGATGAACGAAGACCCTTTGAACGCATTAACGACACCAAAGCCCATCCCTACTGTACGCAAACCTACCTGGGGCAGCATATATTTCCAGAGGTGGTAGAAAATATACCAGGTATTGGAAACAAGAACAGCCAGACTGAAAAAGAAAGAAGAGACATAACCCTGAGGCACATAACGAAAAACTACCCAAGCATGGACTGGACACATGCATACACCGACGGCTCTGTAACAAACAAAACACAGAATGGAGGGGCAGGGGTATTCCTGAGCCTACCAAATGGTAGAAAAACAACACTATCAGTGGCAACTGGAAAATACTCAAGCAATTTCAGAGCGGAGGCAGAGGCACTGAGGGCTGCAGTAGAAGAAATGTTGACATGCAAAAGAAATGAAAGCCATATAGTCCTGCTTACAGATGCCCTGTCCGTAGTCACAGCACTAAAAAGCCAGAAAAATACTGAACTTAATGATTAAAGAGCAGTACTCTGTCAACTATGCCAGCAGTCCGCACCAAAAAGAGTAGTGGTACAGTGGGTTCCATCCCACTGTAACATCCAAGGCAACGAGGAGGCAGACAGACTGGCAAAAGAAGGTGCAAGACTACCACAACCAGATACTAGTGTGACATACGAAGAGTCCAAAAATCTTATTAGAGCTAGATACATGACGAAATGGGAAACAGAACATACTGGCTACACAAAAAACGATGCCTATTACCAGTTGAACAGAAGAGAGCAGGTCGTGGTCTTCAGACTTCGCACTGGCCACAATAGACTGAGGTACCACCTATTCAATAAATTGAAGATAGATGGCACTGACGAATACTGGGAACTGGATGGCACGTGCGGTACTGGGAAAATGACCGCTGAACATCTGCTCCAAGACTGCCCGACATACGAGGATCAGAGAAAGCAGATGTGGCCATCACCAGTGGCAACACTAGACAAGCTCTATGGCAGTGTCGACAGCCTCATGGTGACCGCTGCTTTTTTCGAAAAAAAACAAAGGTTGACGTCTGACAGCGTACGAAGAAGAAGAAGAAGATGAAGAAGAAGGAAGAAGAAGAAGGAAGGAGGGAGGAGGAAGGAGGAAGAAGAAGTTGTTGTTGTTTCATCACATGATCTTAGGCGTGTGTATCTTTCATCACATGATCTTAGGAGTGTGTGTCTTTCATCACATGATCTTATGCGTGTGTATCTTTCATCACATGATCTCAGGCGCGTGTATCTCTCATCACATTATCTTAGGCGCGTTTATTTTTTATCACATTATCTTAGGCACGTGTAGATTTCATCATTATCATAAAACAGCTCTTTAGCTTCAAATTTAGAAAGCGGCATTTGGCTCGGAAATAGTTTTAAATCGCTGCCATCTTTGTCGATAACGTTACAACAGAGTGTGACATGTTCTATAGTTCTTAGAACACAATAGCTTTGGAATTTTTGTCTACAAGAGTCGTAACAGTTCTCAGCATACCATCACTGGGCTGGCTGGCCCCACAATATATATGTTTTCATCTTTTAATCTGCGTTTTTCATGGAATCTCAAGGGCCATTATAACAGTAAAAATAATATTGTTATTAATAATAATAATTTAAAAAGGAAAACAGCAATAGGGCCTTTTGAAGACCTCTTTGCTACGGTCAAAAGAAGGAAACTCTCTTGCTCCTGCCACAAAATTAGATCAAACGTTCTTGCAAATACGATCCTGGACGGAACGGTGCAAAGCGAACGACGAAGAGGTCGTCCCAAAAAGACAGGGTGGACAACATAAAAGAATGGTCCAATCTCCCATCAGAGGAGGCACAGGCAGTGGCCGCCGATAGAGAGGGGTGGCGTAAGGTTGTGCAGATGTCTTCCTGTTTGGCCAAACGGCCTCGTCCGTTACAGGATGACCTGACAAATAATAAAAATAATAATAATAATAATAATAATAATAATTGCAGATGTAGGAATATCACAATTGGTACAGATTAAACCGCTACAACAGGATCAAGATGCTGAGCAGCGCATGAGCTGCAGTGGTCAGCGACCCATAGCTGACTGCTAGCGTCAGGGCCAGTGAACCATAGCTGCCAAGACCCTTCTACACCTCCACGCGGTGATCCTGGATAACAGGCTGCAGCAGGGCAGACTGGCTAAGGAGAAGGGATCGAAGAGGGAATGCTAACCCGGTACTAAAAAAATGCTTGCTGAAGTCGGATGTGTTGGACCGCAAGGTGGAAATATCGCAGCCAAGCTGTAAACTACAACACAACGCATTCCGTTCTCTGGACTACATTCTGCTACTTACCCTTTCAGGGTTTGGTAGTGGGAGATTGAGAACGAACGAAGAAGAAGAAGAAGAAGAAACCGCTACAACTCCATTGAAAATAAGAAAACAAATGGCTTCTTCTTCTTCTTCTCTTCTTCTTCTCTTCTTATTCTTCTCTTTTTCTTCTTCTTCTTATTCTTCTTCTTCTTCTTCTTCTTCTTCTTCTTCTTCTTCTGCATCTTCTTCTTCTGCAGCTTTTAATTCGCTCATTACGAAGTATAGGATTTTCATAGTGTATGCTTCTATGAAATGTTTGTGCCAAGAACACTGAAGCTGTTGTGATTTATGAAGCAATTTGTTTTACATGATGAGGTTGCTAGTCTCATTGACAACGCTCTTTACTCGCCTATTGTTATATGCATGACTGTGCAGTTGTCATATTCAGTTCTTACCAGCAACGAGGGAAAAAACAAGTGTATGGGGAGGGGGGGGGGAAGTGAAAGATCAACGTAAACAACTTAATTGCGCGACTGGCTAGGCTGCGCTAAACGTCCATGAATCACGTGAATGCCATACGAAACGACACATACAGTCACATGTCATACTTTACGATTTCTGTATGATCCCGCCAATTGTCCACGCGAAGTAAAATTTGACCTCACATTCGTCTTATTATCGTCTGCCATGCTGACAGCTAGAACTGGTAAAAGTAGCCATGATAAAAGATACAAATACGTACTTAATAAAGGCTCGATCTCATATATTAGTATGGTGTAGCCTTTCTAAGCATCAAGTAAGATCGCGGATGGAGTGGTATTTGGGAGTTTATATGGCCACTAGACACTTGTCACAGAACCCCAAAGATACTTGTCACAGAACCCCATAGACACTTGTCACAGAATGCCATATACACTTATCACAGAATCCAATATACACTTGTCACAAAACCCTCTAGACACTTGTCACATAATTCTCTAGACATTTGTCACAGAAACGCCTAGACACTTGTCACAGAGCCACATAGACACTTGTCTCAGAATCCCATAGCCAGTTATCACAGAACCCCATAGACAGTTGTCACAGAACCACCATACACACTTGTCACAAAACACTCTAGACACTTATCACAGAACCGCCTAGACATTTGTCACAGAACCCCATATACATTTGTCACATAACCCCCTAGACACTTGTCACATAACTGCCTAGACACTTGTCAGATATTTCCCTAGACACTTGTCAGATAATTCCATAGACATTTGCCAGATAATTCCCTAGACAGTTGTCACATAACCCTCATACACACTTGTCACAAAACACTCTAGACACTTGTCACAGAGCAGCCTAAACATTTGTCACAGAACCCCAAAGAGACTCGTCACAGAACCCAAAAGACACTTGTCACCGAACCCCATAGACACTTGTCACAGAACCCCTTAGACACTTTTCTCCGAACCCACTAGACACTTGTCACAAAACTCAATAGACACTCGTCACACAACCCCAAAGATACTTGTCACAGAACCCCATAAACACTTGTCACAGAAGCCGCAGACACCTCTCACTGATCCCACAGACACCTATCTCCGAACCCTATCTACCTATCTCCGAACCCTATCCACCTATCTCCGAACCCTATCCACCTTTCGCTGAACCCTATCCACCTATCGCCGAACACTATCCGGCTCTCGCCGAACTATAGCCACCTCTCGTCAAAAACACTAACCACCTCTCGCCGAACACTAACAACCTCTCTCCGAACCCTAACCTCCTCCTTCGAACCCTAATCACCTTTCTCCAAATCCTAATCACCTCTCTCCGAACCACATGCACCTCGCTCCGAACCCTATCCAGATCTCTCCAAACCCTATCTACTTTGCTCTGAACCCTACCCACCTCCCCACGAACCCCACCTACCTCTCGCCGACCTCTACCCACCACTCTCCGAACCCTACCCACCTCTCGCCGACCTCTACCCACCTCTCTCCGAACCCTACCCACCTCTCGCCGAACCCTACCCACCTCTCTCCGAACCCTACCTACCTCTCTCCGAACCCTACCCACCTCTCGCCGACCCCTACCCACATATCGCCGAACCCTACCCACCTCTCGCCGACCCCTACCCACATATCGCCGAACCCTACCCACCTCTCGCCGACCCCTACCCACATATCGCCGAACCCTACCCACCTCTCGCCGACCCCTACCCACATATCGCCGAACCCTACCCACATATCGCCGAACCCTACCCACATATCGCCGAACCCTACCCACCTCTCGCCGACCCCTACCCACATATCGCCGAACCCTACTCACCTCTCGCCGACCTCTACCCACCTCTCTCCGAACCCTACCCACCTATCGCCGAACTCTTACCTACCTCTCGTCGAACCCTCCCCACCTCTATCCGAACTCTACCCACCTCTCGCGAACTCTACCTACCTCTCGCCGAACCCTACCCACCTCACACCGAACCATAACCAGCTCTCGCGGGACCTTACCGTTCCATTGGTTGCGGATTGAAAACCCGTGACCGATACAGTGATAGCAGGACGAGATTATCGTCTCGGTAGACGGCATCGCTAATCTGCCTGTATAGATATCGACTGGTAGGACTTCATCAGTTCGTAGGACTTCATCAGTAATCAGCCTGTTAAGAAACCAAGGTCTGGTCTTTGTATTTTGTTGTTTCATAATCCGGCTGCTCCTTTCATACAGCAACCCACAAAACATTATTTACACACTAGATCCAGAGACCCCCCAACTCTTGCGAGCCGACAGTGCTACACCCCTCTTTCCCCTCCCTAAGGCTTTCCCTGCCTCAGTCAAACCACGCGAGGAGGATACAGGTTATGGTCTGAACGAACGTCAGAGCTTATCGCCTGTTATGAACCTGTCAGCGAGCCTGGAGTAGTGTCAGAGCTTTCTAGCCCTGCACATACACGGCCGACAATGAAAGGTATGGCTGCTAGGACAGCCCATAATTTTAACTGTGTTCTGTCTTCGGAGTTTATTACAGCGTGTTAAACTCGACTTCCTTGATTGTTAGGTGGACCAGGTACTAGAACACGGCTGATTGTGATATTTTGTGTTAGTTATGATTGCTTTCCAGATATAATTATAGAACAAATAGCAAAATGGGATGTTTCTGTGAGTTTTCATATTTTAAATAGCTTATGAAATCTACGCAACTAAGCGACAATGTGATGGTTGTTATGTGAGCTTTGATATTTTAAATAGCTAAATATCTCCACACAACTTAATATGATGTTTCAATCTCACGTGTTTTGATAGTTAAGTGACTACATCAACAAAATGTGAAATTTCTGTGAGTTTTGGTAGTTTCAATATAATAAACACAACTAAACCTGGTTATTCTGTGAGTTTTGACAGTTTTAATACATACATATAGTATACCACTATCCAAACCTGGTGAGTGAATATGTTGATTTAATAACACTCACATTTCATACAACCATAATAACGAGGTTATACTACTGCACCGCACATTGATAATAGACGTTGGAAGTTTTCAAGCGGTTATTACATAAAACTAAAATGCTCTCGAATATACCTTCGAGGGAAATCTTAACACATTTGAAAATTGCCCCAAAAAGTAGCTTTAGTGATAAATTACCCTTATTATTATTAACAACCATCCCCGTATTCTTCTAACAGCTCAACGTTAGTAATAGTAGTGTTATGGAATTTGTTCTTTAACAAAAATAAGGTGCTACACTGCACATACAATACGACTGCAGTTTTAGAAAGGATTTGTTTGTTACAACTCTAGGGACAACACTTACATGGCACTATATTCGTGCCAATACAATATTATTTAATTTTATAGTATCAAGTTCTCTGTTCTATTTCTACACGGCCAGTGTGTTCTGAGAAATTATGAAAAACGAGTGGAAACTGATATTCCCGTTTAGAGATGTGTTGTGTGCCAAACGAATTCTGCTGGTGATGCTAATTGACTATGTTTAGAATACAGAACGGTTGTTAGTAACACGTCAGGTTATGGGTCATCTCAGGCAGTGACGAACACTGGGTGAAGTCCAGGGAATCACCTTCTGTATATGTTGTGCTGCATTATGGATGAGTGGTCCGAACGTCCGTTGACAGTTTTTGTAAATTCTGTTTACATTGACTGACCCGGTAGTGTGTATGTGTAAATGATTGATATAAGAGCATTCAATGGCCCGAGGGTGTGCGTGTATGTTTACAAATGATTGATATCAGAACATTCAATGGGCCAGTAGTGTGTATGTGTGTGTACAAATGATTGATATCAGAATGGCCGTCGGCAATACTTTACTGAACTAGATCTCAGCATGATATTGTGAAGTCAGGTACCAGTTTTCTTCTTTGCAGCCTACATTAAAAAAAATAAGAAATTGTTTATACAATCGAATTCAGTGTACCTTTGCGCCCCCTCCCTCCCCCTCCATATGTGCTCTGTCCCTTTCATTGCTATAAGTGCCAACGACAGAGCAGGAACTCGCATCTTTCACGCGACGGCTCCGAAATTTCCACATGATTTCACCAGGTACCCATTTACAGCCGGATCGACTGGGACAAGCAGTCATACCACGGACTGATTCACAACATGCCTGGTCTGTGGAACGAAGCGTGACGCGATTTGAACCTGGCATGTTGGGACAGTAAACCAAGTTCACAACCCCTAGACCACAGACCTAACTTTGCCTTTAACCCATTTACAGTTGGGTAGACGTGGGCAAATCTGGATGAATGGAGATAAAGAGTAAGCTGTTTCTATGAGTGTACCTAGCAGATACCTCGTGTGCCTAAACCCATCTTGAAAAGAAGCAGCAACGCAAAACGAATCACAAAGGATTATAATTTTCTTTCGGTGGCGCGGTTGGCGTGGGGCTCGAAACGAAACGAGCATTCCACACCCGGTGACCCCACGACTATGACCTTGCGATCACCAGTCCGTGTAATCCAACTTAGATTACAACCTGTTGAACTCTCAGGTTATGGGCCTCGTTCACTTCACGAAACTGAGGGGGGGGGGGGGGTATACCAGGCAGCGGAAACTCCCGAACGCAGCTCAGCACACTAAAGTGTGTGTCTCGTACCATACTGTCCGGCTGTATAGGGCCAGGCGCTTTTCAGTTCTGCTCGAGAGGTCTCATGTGTGTATGCCCATTGTTATTTTGATATGCAATAAAGCCTAGCTGACCTGAGTGGTTCCCAAGGTAGAAAAGGAAATTGGATGTTAGCAGAAGAAATGCCGGCTTAGGAGAATAAAATTGGTTGTTAACAGAATAAATGGGGTGTGGGGTCAAGATGCAGCAGTGCATGTCCTGATTACAGCCAACACCTTTCATCAAGGTCAGCGAACCATAGCTGACCATGACCTTATTCCTTCTCCACATGGGGCACTGGAAGCACGCTACTCACTAGTGTAGCCTGACCAAGGGACATTAATCGCGGTGGGTGTAGCCTCACTTAGGGACATGGATTGTGGTGGGTGTAGCCTCACTAAGGGACATGGGTTGTGGTGGGTGAAGCCTCACTAAGGGTCATGGATTGTGGTGGGTGTAGCCTCACTAAGGGACAGGGATCGCGGGGGGTGTAGCCTCACTTAGGGACATTGATTGTGGTGGGTGTAGCCTCACTAAGGGACATGGGTTGTGGTGGGTGAAGCCTCACTAAGGGTCATGGATTGTGGTGGGTGTAGCCTCACTAAGGGACAGGGATCGCGGTGGGTGTAGCCTCACTAATGGACATGGATCGCGGTGGGTGTAGCCTCACTAAGAGCCAGGGATCGCGGTGGGTGTAGCCTCAATAAGGGACAAGGATTGTCGTGGGTGTAGCCTCACTAAGGGACATGGATCGTGGTGGGTGTAGCCTCACTAAGGGACATTGATCGCGGAGAGTGTAGTCTCACTAAGCGACATGGATCGCGCTGGTTGTAGCCTCACTAGGGGATGTGGATCGCGTTGGGTGTAGTTTCACCAATAGTCAGGGATCATGGTGGGTGTAGCCTCACCAATGGATTGCGGTGGTTGTAGCCTCACTAAGCGATAGGGATCGCGGTGGGTGTAGCCTCACTAAGGGATGTGGATCGCGGTGGGTGTAGCCTCAATAAGGGATGTGGATTGAGGTGGGTGTAGCCTCACTAAGGGATGTGGATCGCGGTGGGTGTAGCCTCACTAAGAGATGTGGATCGCGGTGAGTGTAGCCTCACTAAGGGATGTGGATCGCGGTGGGTGTAGTCGGTGCAATGGTCAGGGATCGTGGTGAAAGGCAAACCCGGTACTAAAAAATGACCAGCTGTCTGGCCGAAAGGCGCAGATATTGCAGCCTCGCACAACATAGCGTCTTTTTCAGGACGAAACCCGAAGAAAACAAGAAGAAATAGGGTGGGGTGTAATGGGTGTTAGCAGAAGAAATGGGGGGGGGGGTGTGTTTCGTCTTTTAATTCCTAAACACGGTCCGAATCAAGTCCTCCTAAACACGGTCCGAATCAAGTCCTCCTAAACACGATCCGAATCAAGTCCTCCTAAACACGATCCGAATCAAGTCCTCCTAAACACGATCCGAATCAAGTCCTCCTAAACACGGTCCGAATCAAGTCCCCCTAAACACGATCCGAATCAAGTCCTCCTAAACACGGTCCGAATCAAGTCCTCCTAAACACGGTCCGAATCAAGTCCTCCTAAACACGGTCCGAATCAAGTCCTCCTAAACACGATCCGAATCAAGTCCTCCTAAACACGGTCCGAATCAAGTCCTCCTAAACACGGTCCGAATCAAGTCCTCCTAAACACGATCCGAATCAAGTCCTCCTAAACACGGTCCGAATCAAGTCCTCCTAAACACGGTCCGAATCAAGTCCTCCTAAACACGGTCCGAATCAAGTCCTCCTAAACACGGTCCGAATCAAGTCCTCCTAAACACGGTCCGAATCAAGTCCTCCTAAACACGGTCCAAATCAAGTCCTCCTAAACTTCATGTCAGATCCAAATTATTTTCGCGTGCAGAAGCAGGATACACATGCCGTTGAGTCAAATATTGTTTTCTCTAAGAAATTTGATGTATTAAAAAAAAATTAATTTATTGGGCTATATTAAAAACAACCTCACTAAATTGGACATAATTTTTCACATTACACGGTACACAGTATACAACAAAATCCTGATTTTTTTCTATGCACAATTTAGATACTTTGTCGATTATGGAAAACAACAAAGGTCATTCATGTGAAACTCGTTCAAAGGCGTATCACGATATTATAGTTTGTGGGTCGTTATTGTGACATATAGTTTTTTTAAAAAGTTACATTGATAACAATTTCAAAATGAGTTTGAAGTGTACATTTATAACAATGTAGAAGGTTACCTTTTTACTATAACAGTTCTTCCGCAGGAAATCTTAGATTGGTCATCTATATTGCGATATTCATGAGCCAGAGAAACGAATACAATTGGCGCTTGGTCTGGATAGATCATCCTTGAATTGGATAAGACTCGAAAATGCACGCATATCAAGCAAGATAGGACAAGGACATAACTTGTTACTTTCTGGGAACTAAAATAAACATTACAATCCGACTGCAGTATTGAAATTTCTAAAAGTACTCTTCGGAAAATTGTTAGAGTCGCCGGCTTTACATTCAGGGAAACTTCAGGCGGCAGGAATATTATATGTGCACAGCTACATTTGATTGCTGTTAGCAGCAAAAACCTGAGGCAGATACGTGAACGGCGTAGGTAACTTGGACGAATCCTGGGTCAGTGCTCACCACACCTAAGACAAATCCCAAGGAGCAAAGGGCAGCACATTATACTAACTAATAAGGTGAGTGAGCAAGTTCAGGTAGCAGGGAAAAAGGCAAATGCAAAGTTAGGTATGATCAAAGATTAGAGTACTGTGTACAGGTGTCGAGCCCTTATCATAGAGGGGATTTAAACATGCCGGAGAGAATACAAAAAAGAGCGACAGAGCTGATAGAGGGATTCCAGGATTACAGTTATAAGGAAAGAGAAAAACCGGCCTACAGTGTCTAGAAGGGAGAAGACTTCGAGGTGACAATACAGGTTTATAAGATGATCAGAGGAATGGATAAATTAGACTATAACAAGTTTTTTTTAAAAATACAGCCACCAGGGCACCGCGTGGGCTAGTGGTTAAGTGACACGGCTCACAACCAGAAGGTGCTGGGCTCGATCCCCATCACAGCACCGGCCGTTACCCCGGAGAAGCAAACCCTTAGAAAATGCAGGAGGAAGCAGGCCCTTACATAAAATGCATGCTGAAGTCGGATGCACTTGGCCGACAGGCCTAAAATAAAAACCACAGTACAACGCACACCGCCTTGTGGAATAGAGAAATAAGGCGAACGCAAAAAAAAAACAAAAAAAACAAACATTAAAAAACATTTAAAAAAAAAAAAAAAAAATTATTTCAGCCACCCACAAGAACAAGAGGGCATAGCTACAAATTAACTAAATAGAGGTCCACATTAGATATTAGGAAATATTGTTTTAGTCGGAGAGTGGCGAATGTTTGGAATGCATTTCCACGGGAGGTAGTAGAGGCAGGGACAGTTAATGCATTTAAGAATAAATTGAATGCGCATAGTTTTTAGAGCAAGGTTATGTAAATGAAACTGGTTGTATACAGAGTCTTCTATACCAGTATAAAGACGTTAAGTTAACGTATGCCGGAAGCAGTGAAAACGGACTTGTCCATAACGCTGAACTTATTTTCCAATCCCAAAGTACTGGCGGTAGAGACTACCTCACTGAAATGATTGGGCACATTTTTTAGGCACTGGGTGACGAATGATCTACTTCCAATTCTGGATAGACCGTGATGCCTAGTAATGGATAATGAATCCTATAACAATTCAATATCAGTGGAAGAGAAAGTACCAACTGCATCAAATACAAAAGCTCAAATTATGACATGGCGAGCTAAAGAAAAAGTGAATTTCGACGACACGTATTTGAATGCCGAGTTGTTGCAGCTTGTGAGGAAGACAAATAAGACAGAGGTTTACCATAATGATAAAATCATTGACGAGTACGGTCACACTTGTCTACGACTACCTGCATATCATGCCCATCTAAACCCTACAGAGCTTGTGTGGGCTAAAGTCAAAGGACAAGTTACCTAACAGAACAGGACATTTAAAATGTGTGATCTGGAAATGCTGACACGTGAGTAGCTTTCAAAAATAGACATTCAGTTCTGGAAGAAGTGTGTTGAACATGTGCTCCGGGAAGAAGTACAGTACTGGCAACGAGATGGATTACAATTTGTCCAGCCAGTACAATTTATCAACCTCTTTAAATCGACAGATTCGGAATGATTAATATAATCTTTCGTGGACATACTGATTAGCAGACTTGGATGAATTAGCGTATGTTTATCAAATCAATTAAGTGTAGATACAGTGACAACAAATATATTTCAATATTCAAATGCTTTAAGCAAAATAAAATTAGCTGAGCAGTTGATACAACGTTGGGATCTAATGGTGACCGAGGAGCTGTATTAACTGTTGCATATTGGTACCATTTTTACGATTGTACTTTAAGAGCAACCGTTTTGCGAAGCTCAACCCCGTACCCCTAAATGATACACCATTAAAGGATGTCGACGAATATATCTACCTCGGCCACCTCCTCAACATCTACCTCGGCCACCTCCTCAACATCTACCTCGGCCACCTCCCTAGCATGGAAAATAACTTGAAGCCCGAGATTGTCAGGCGCCGTCGAGGAGGCTGTGCCATATTCAACTCGATAAAGGCGGCAACAGACGCACAAGAGACACCAGACTGCGAGCTGACATATTTGACTCAGTGGTCCTACCAGGTCTATGCTACGGATGGGAAACCTGGTGTCTGACAAAAGCCATGGAGAACCAGTAAATTTCAACACATGCCTCGCTCGAGTGCTGTCTCGTGGGTCTATCACTTAGGCAACAGCACCAGATAGGCTTACACAGCAGTGGCATCCGAGGCATTGTCACACGTCAAGGATGTCATCCATCATGCCAACAGCTCAAAGCACCGCTGGCTGAATGTCATCCACCATGAGAACAGCTCAAAGCACCGCTGGGCTGCTCATATACTCAGAAGGAAAGACGAACGCTGGAGCACAGCAACCACCCTGTGGTACACGAGCGGCAAAAAAAGATCACCTGGCAGGCCCCCCCCCCCCCCCCCCTCCCCACTAGATGGCAACATTCGTTCGAGCTGCACAATAGTCGCGATCCTGAAACAACCAAGTTAGTCATCCACTGGACAACCCGTACCCGAGACAGAATCGATTGGAAATCGAGATGAGACTAGCACAAAACCAAAAAAACATGGCATTGCTCGCGCCCAGCCCGCTAAGCAGAGAAATGCACTCGGATACTACCAACTCACACAAGAGTTGAGACCTGCACAAGGGCTAACACATTTGTAGATGCACATGTACACTAAGACTAAGACATAAATGGCAGCACAAACAATCAATTGATCTATCAAGCCATTAAGGAGATACGCTTATAAACAAAATACGACGATAAATTAAGCTGTGTACTGGAAAATCTTAAATTTAATGCCATTACTCTGCAATGGTCCTAAAAGATCAAATGAATTCGCCCATGTGCAAATGTCTTAACATCTATGAACTAAATAATATCTAATGTTTTAGCGTCATGAATATTACAAACATGCATGCGAAAAATCATTTGGATATGACACAGTTTTGTAGAAAATAGCTTCAGATAATGTTCATGAATGAAAAGACGGACTATAGCAGAGGAAATGGAATGTTAGCAGTAGACATGAGGTGTAATGCGAGAAATAATAGGGTGATAGCAGAAATAATGGGGAGTTATGAGAAGAAATGGGGAGTTGGAAGAAGAAATGGGGAGTTGGGAGAAGGATTGGGGAGTTGGGAGAAGAAATGGGATGTTAGGAGAAGAAATGGGATGTTAGGAAAAGAAATGGGATTGTAGGAGAAGAAATGGGGACTTGGGAGAAGAAATGGGATTGTAGAAGTAGAAATGGGGAGTTGGGAGAAGGATTGGGGAGTTGGGAGAAGAAATGGGATGTTGGGAAAAGAAATGGGATTGTAGGAGAAGAAATGGGGACTTGGGCGAAGAAATGGGATTGTAGAAGTAGAAATGGGGAGTTGGGAGAAGAAATGGGGTGTAATGGGAGAGGACATCGGGTGTTAGCAGAAGGCATGCAGTGTTTGGAGAAGAACTGGGATGTTAGGATGAAACATGGGGTGTAAGCAGAGAGACAAATACAAGGAGACTAGTAGTACCAGGAGAGGAACAAATCTAACCACTGTGGCCGTCCAATCATGTCGAACAAGGCCACCTAAGACCGTCCATGCAGAAACTAGCACTTCGAAGATGCATAATGATGTTCTATGACATGCCATCTGTAACGGACTAGCTGTAGTGGTCACCCTATGCTTCTGTCATTCTAGTGATAGCCGATGATGGAAGAATAGGATCACTGATCTTCCAAACATGTCATAGAAAGCGACTAAAGAAGGTTGTGCATGAAGCTAGCAACATCATCGTGTGAAATGCAATAGGAACTACTATTGCTGGAACGTACAATGTGCTTCGATACAACCTAGTATAACGCTAGGTGGAGTGCCCTGGCTCTGCTTGATCTAGAGTAAAGGAGATACAGAATGTGTCTTACATTACTATTATTATTATCATTCAATATTTAGGCGATCGGACCGCTTAATTACTATTTTTGCGTCTAAGACACAATGCATCCATCTTCAGCACGCATTTTTAATGGGTTTGCTTCCCATATGGGCGTGAAATTGCTGAATCCGAACAGATGCATGTTTGGGGTGTGAGCCGTGACGCTAACCCCTTTCCTACGGCTATCTCTAACTCCGCACCTAGCCAAACTTTGCGCAATTGAAGACAGCATAAATCTTGGTCGTGGGTCGTGTCGCCTCGCTACTGTTAACTGTTGCTGAGCTAAATACAAGATATAAACACCCAGCTTCAGACCTGAAGCATTGCATGTGGCTGTTGGGACACATGCATTTAGAGAGGCTGTTGGGGTACATGTATTTAGAGAGGCTGTTGGAGTACATGCATTTAGGGAGGCTGTTGGAGTACATGCATTTAGAGAGGCTGTTGGGGTACATGCATTTAGGGAGGCTGTTGGGGTACATGCATTTAGGGAGGCTGTTAGGGCACGTGCATTTAGGGAGGCTGTTGGCGTACATGCATTTAGGGAGGCTGTTGGCGTACATGCATTTAGGGAAGCTGTTGGAGTACATGCATTTAGGGAGGCTGTTGGAGTATATGCATTTAGGGAGGCTGTTGGAGTACATGCATTTAGGGAGGCTGTTGGAGTACATGCATTTAGGGAGGCTGTTGAGAAACATACATTCCTGTATCATAATCCTGTGATGGCATTTTCTAGAGATTTCTTTCAAAACGCATTTGGTCACTAACGCACTCATCAGACTTTCAACGTGTGTGAATGGTGGGTCTGCAGATTCATGAGTTGGATGACTTTCAACTCAAGAAGAATCGTCAAGCTGTAATAAAATAGGCGGCCACTAAAGCTTGCTTGGAAAACCGGTATTGCCAGGAACTGGTATAAAAGAAATTGATACTGAAATAGAATAAAACAAATTCAGGAGTTGCACTAAGACATATACATGAGTTGGACTAAAACATATACTGGAGTTGGATTAAAGCATATGCTGGGGCTGGACTAAAACATATACTGGAGTTGGACTAAAACAATACTGGAGTTGGACTAAAACATTTACTGGAGTTGGACTAAAACATATACTGGGGTTGTACTAAAACATATACTGGGATTGAACTAAAACAAATACTGTGGAGGGTTTGGCACAAATGCATACTAGTGCTGGTTTGAAATGTTGAATAAAGTACAAAAGGCAACGACAACGGAATGGCCCATGGACGTTAGCTAATATAAACTACAAACAGATCCCAGCTTGTATAAAAATAATCCCTGGCAAGACTTCTGACAGATTATGACATTTGATTGGTCCCTCGATTCATTCATTATTCAAAATAACGCAGACGGAGACAGCATGTAAGGGCGTGTAACTTCTACCAATTACTTGTATTTATGCATTGTTCAAAGTTTATACATAGGTTACATTTTAGTACGCTTGGGTTACAATTCTTGTGTACTCCTGTATCGTTTTTTGTTTACTGCTGTAACGTTTTTGTTTACTACTGCAACATTTTTGTTTAATTCTCCAACATTTTTGTTTACTCATGCAACATTTTTGTTTAATTCTCCAACATTTTTGTTTACTCCTGCAACATTTTTGTTTAACTCTCCAACATTTTTGTTTACTCCTGCAACATTGTTGTTTAATTCTACAGCAGTTTTGTTTACTCCTGCAACATTTGTGTTTGATTCTCCAACATTTTTGCTTGATTCTCCAACAGTTTTGTTTAATTTCCAACATTTTTGTTTTCTTCTTCTTCTTCTTTTTTCTTCTTCTTCCTCTTCTTCTTTTTCTTCTTCTTCTTCTTCTTCTTCGTACGCTGTCAGACGTCAACTTGAATTTGTTCGAAGAAAGCAGCTGTATCCTGAGGCTGTCGACACTGCCATAGACCTTGTCTAGTGTTGCCACTGGTGATGGCCACATGTGCTTTCTCTGGTCCTCGTACGTCGGGCAATTTGCAACAGATGTTCAGCTGTCATTTTCCATGTGCCACACGAGCATTCGTCAGTACCACCTATCTTCAATTTATTGAATAGATGGTACCTCAGTCTGTTGTGGCCTGTGTGGAGTCTGAAGACCACGACCTGCTCTCTTCTGTTCAGCTAGTAGTAGGCATAATTTTTTGTGTAGCCAGTGTGTTCTGTTTCCCATTTGGCCATGTATCTGGCCCTAATAAGCCTTTTGGATTCTTCGTAGGTCACACTAGAATCTGGTTGTGGTAGTCTTGCACCTTCTTTTGCCAGTCTGCCTCCTCGTTGCCTTGGATGTTACAGTGGGATGGAACCGACTGTACCGCTACCCTTTTTGGTGCAGACTGCTGGCATAGTTGACAGAGTACTGCTCTTAAATCATTAAGTTCAGTATTTTCCTTGATTTTCAGTGCTGTAACCACGGCCAGGGCATCTGTAAACAGGGCTATCTGGCTTTCATTGCTTTCGCCTGTGAGCATTGCTTCTACTGCAGCCTTCAGTGCCTCTGCCTCCGCTCTGAAATTGCTTGAGAATTTTCCAGTTGCCACTGACAGTGTTATTTTTTTACCATTTGGTAGGCTCCATTCTGTATTGTGTTTGTTACAGAACCGTCGGTGTAGGCATGGTCCAGTCCATGCTTGGGTAGTTTTCCGCTATGTACCTCAGGGTTATGTCTCTTCTTTCTTTTTCAGTATGGCTGCTCTTGTTTCTAATACCTGGTATATTTTCTACCACCTCCGGAATGATATGCTGCTTCCATGTGGGTTTGCGTACAGTAGGGATGGGCTTTGGTGTTGTTACGGTATTCGTAGGGTCCTCGCTCATTTTTGCTTTGGCTATTTCTGCAAAGTTTCTCTGCTTTAGTTTCCCATTTCCAAATCTATTTAGTCTCTTGTGCATTGGATGGTCTGTCAGTCTTCTGAGTTTCTCTGCTGGCTGCTGGGCTCTGCAGTCTCTTCTGTCGGTCAAGGATTGCAGATTTGTAATCTTTTCAAGTTCTACAATTGCCGTTGACTTCATGCCTCCTGTTATAACTCTCATGGCTTGGTTTTGAAGTTCGTTAATTTTATCAAAGTTCGCCTTTGCTGCAATGCCATACTCGAGAACTGGTCTCACTCTTCCAGTGTACAGTTTCTTTAGTATACTTTCGTCTGCTCCCCAGCTTGTGCCAGCAAGTTTCCTCATGATTGCCATTGTTTGTCTGGCTCTCATTCGGTTTCTCTCGATCTGACTTTTCCATGCCACGCGCCGAGCAAATGTGACTCCCAGGTAGTTTGGGTTGTCGTTTGGTCGCAGATATTTGCCGTTAAGACTTATTTTGGTGTTCTGGGGTTTATTTGAAAGCGAGAATATCGTACATGTTGTTTTTTCCTCATTTATTTCGACCAGCCATGATTTCGCCCACTCCTCCAACGATGTTAGGGCCTGCTGCATCCGATTGTTTGCTACGGTGAGATTTTTTTCAGAGCTCCACATAGCCAGATCGTCTGCAAACATGGAGCTGTGGACTCTCCTTGGTATATTCTCTGTGATGTTGTTTATATACACCAGGAAAAGTGTGGGTGACAGTACTCCTCCTTGGGGTACTTCCTTCTCCAGTGTCACCTTTTTGCTCACCTGCTCTTGTATTTGAACTCTGGATGTTTTGGTTTTCGAGGTAGTGGCTGATCTATCTCTACATTTTCCTACAAACTTCACTTCTTCGTAGCTTGACTTCAAGTCCCTCTTTCCACACCTTGTCAAATGCCTTGTCTAAATCTACCCAAACCGCTACTGTGTGTTTTTTTTTCCTGGTAAGCATCCTCTATTTCCTGAGCTATGACAGTGATCTGGTCCTCAGTGGATCTGTGCTGTCTAAAACCTGCTTGCTATGGAATTAATATGTGTTTATCTTCCAAGTGCCACATCAGTCTGGTGTTTATCACACTCTCCATCAGTTTTCCTACACAGCTCAGTAGACTGATGGGCCTGTATCCATTTGGATCTGTTCTATCTTTTTCTTTCTTTGGTACTGGTATAAGTACAGTATATTTCCATGCCTGCAGTACAATTCCCCTTTTCCAGCTTTGGTTCAGGACTGATAGTAACTTCCTCTTTGCTGTTTTGCCCAAGCCCATCAGCATTTCATTTGTTATCCCAACTTTTCCGGGCGATTTCTTTTTCTTTAGAGTTCACATGGCCTCATCCATTTCGTTCATTGTTAGTTTTGCCATCATGTGCTCCTCTGGTGCCATCTTGATGTTGTCGTGGCTCTTTTGTTCTTCACTTATATCTGTATGCCTATCTGTGGGGACATCGATGTGGTTTGCTTTGGCATAATGTTCTATAAAGGCGTTTGCTGCTTTTATTCCGGTAAGCATGTTGTCGCCCTGCGTGATGGTAATTTGTTTAATTTCCAACATTTTTATTTAATTCTCGAACAATTTTGATTAATTCTCCAACAGTTTTGTTTACTCCAGCAACATTTTTGTTTAGTTCTCCAACATTTTAGTTTGTTTCTCCAACATTTCTGTTGAATTCTGCAACAGTTTTGCTGACTTCTGTTATAATTTGTGTGTCTAGTTTTTGCTACTTTCTTCCTATAGCTTGACGCAAAGTGCTTTTTTTTATTAGGATCACTCACCAAACAAAGTCTTTTTTCTATGTCTTCCTCTCTTAATTGATATCTACTCATCTGCCTTTACATCACACCACTTGTCACACACTTTATTCCTCCTCTTTCTCTCTCTCGCTCACTCTCTCTCCCTCCCTCCCCCCATCTCCCATTCTCCCTCCATTCCTCTCCCAATCTTTATTTATTCCTGTCTCTGTGTACATATATCTCAACACTTCTCTCGCACCGTATTTCTTTTCCCATTCTCATTTGACGTCCGTCTCTCTCTCTCTCTCTCTAACGCACTCTCTCTGTCTGTCTCTTTCTTGTATACACGTATCTCAACAGTTGTCAGTCACTCTATTTGTCTTCCCATTCTCTCTCTCTCTCCCTCTCTCTCTCTCACTCTGATCTCCCTTCTTACTATCTCAGTATTTTGTTCTATCCCTCTCCCCCTTTTCCCCCACCTCTTTCTATGACTTCTCTTTGCATATCCTCAATGTGTATAATACATCTATCTCAGCACTTACTATTTTGTCCTATCCCACATTCATATATACAGGTGTCAAGAATTCATTCTTCCTAATAAAAAAACAAGGAAACTCCCTTCACCACACACAAAACACTTCACTATACACAACAACTCTCTTTACCGCACACAAAACACTTCACTATACACAACAACTCTCTTTACCGCACACAAAACACTTCACTATACACAACAACTCTCTTTACCGCACACAAAACACTTCACTATACACAACAACTCTCTTTACCGCACACAAAACACTTCACTATACACAACAACTCTCTTTACCGCACACAAAACACTTCACTATACACAACAACTCTCTTTACCGCACACAAAACACTTCACTATACACAACAACTCTCTTTACCGCACACAAAACACTTCACAATACTCAACAACTCTCTTTACCGCACACGAAACTCCCTCACCACACACAAAACACTTCACTATACACAACAACTCTCTTTACCGCACACAAAACACTTCACAATACACAACAACTCTCTTTACCGCACACAAAACTCCCTCACCACACACAAAACACTTCACTATACACAACAACTCTCTTTACCGCACACAAAACTCCCTCACCACACACAAAACACTTCACTATACACAACTCTCTTTACCGCACACAAAACTCCCTCACCACACACAAAACACTTCACTATACACAACAACTCTCCTTACCGCACACAAAACTCCCTCACCACACACAAAACACTTCACTATACACAACTCTCTTTACCGCACACAAAACTCCCTCACCACACACACAAAACCCTTTCATCACACACAACCCTCCCCCCCCACCACATACACTATCTCCTCACCACACACAAAACCCCCTCACCACACACAAAACCCCCTCACCACATACACTACCCCCCTTACCACACACAAAACTTCCTCACCTCACACAAAACCCCCTCACCACACACAAAACCCCATCACCACACACAAAACCTCATCACCTCACTCAAAACCCCATCACCACACACAAAACCCCATCACCACACACAAAACCCCTTCACCACACATAAAACCCCATCACCACACACACAAAATAACTACCATTGGTTCTCTAAGCTCACTTTCCATGCCATGTCTGGGATTCGCTCTGTTTCTAGTGCCCTAATATCCCATTAACGGAACGAGCGGGAAATGAAAGGCCCTGCACACTTTGGTCCTCCCACGTGGCCGTGGGGCGAGGCTGTCTCTGTTACCGTCCCTAAACATGAACGTTACTGGCTTGTCAGGTTTCTCCTCACCTCCGCCCTGCCCTCCTCACTCTTGCCGGGCCGGGGTATGTGTTCCCCCACTAGCCAATAGCCTCTCACACTTGAGCAGACCTGAAGAGATGCCTTAGATGAGAGGCATACAAATTGCTAGCCTGAATGCTTTCAAACTGAATCCACTTTCTCAATTCTGACAAACTAAAAGAATCATAAACAGCCTTTTTTTCAGGCCTGTTTTCAAACGTGCACTTCCGACGTTTTGTACGATCTAACTAGAGATTGGCGACTGTATGGTTTATGTGTGCTGTTGCAATATATTCACGCTTGATTGGTTTAAACGTGCTCTGACTCTAAAGTTGCTGTGTGTGGTTTATGTGTGTTGTCCCTCTGTAACTACAATGTGTGATTTATGTGTGTTGTCCCTCTGTAACTACAATGTATGATTTATGTGTGTTGGGACTCAATGCTCACGGTTGAGCGATGTTTGTCACGATGGTTGATGTAAGAGTATCTCATTACAAACACACAAACCATCTGCCAGTTGATGTTTGTCGTGTGTGTTTTTATTGAGGCAAGCGTAAGGTTTAGAAGTTGTGAGCTTTGTTGGCAGTCCCACCAACGTACGTTGTTTAGATGACGTCGCGCAGGCATGCCATGGAATTGTTTGCATGGTGTGAAGCACCCACTCAACCAAGCTGTCAATGTGGGCACCTGGCTAAGTAGGGGACAATTTCAGAGTTTGTCTTTTGTAATTTTAGCAAAAAAGGGACTGTGCCCTTTGTTATTTTTGGGGGTGGGGGTAATTTCGGAATAATAGGCGCAATGGAATCAATTCTTTGTGAGGTTTCCCATTGATAACATGCTATGTAATACTTGATAAAGTTCTCTGGAAAATTGAGGAACAAAAATGGTGGTCAAGTGACCTCAGATAGTTTCTTTTGAAAGTTAACCGTATCTATGGCGAATGTACGCAACTGTCAACCACAGAGTTCATTTTTGGTAATGTCTGGATGTATTAGCGATTTTGTGTGTGTTTGTTTGTCTGTTTGTGATGTGGCGTAGTGCATTCATTGATCTGATCCTCTTTCGACAGTGATCCCAATCCAAGTGTCCATATCATTATTTCCTACCAGTTTTTAAAAAGAGAGGTGTTTAGTGCTGCCTGGACAAAGTATCAAACCACAATAAGAGAAAGATAGATGGATGGAGAGAGAGAGAGAGAGAGAGAGTTGTGAAAAATAAAAATAGCATATAATAGGCGATGATACCTTTATTGGCCATTTAACTCTCTCCTTCTTTATCACTTTCCTCAACTTATACCACCAACCAGATGCTCCAGATCTTTCTAGCTTATCCAAGTTGTCCTGGTATCGGAAATTAAGCCTCTTTGACTTATGTTCGGGATTTTCCTTTGCTTCTTTTTCTCTGGAGGTTCCATGACAGAGAATGGCTGGTGATACCGGCTAGCAGTACTATCCCCCGCCACCTTCTTCCTAATATATTATATTGCAACCGTCTTTGTTGTGTTCTCTCGCATAAGCTCCGTTTGTAGCGCTCCGGGGTGAGAATCTTTCTCTCGGATCTGTTGATGAAGGCGAGTAATCTCTTAATTATAGAGTTTGGTCTTCCGCCATATTTCCCGCTCAATATGACAGTCATTTAAAACTCATGATTTTATATTTCGGGGATTCTGACTAATCTATGGTATGTGGTATGTATAGTTATTATTCTTTCTTCTTCTTCTTTTTTTCTCAAAAAGACGTTGTGTCGTAGCTTACAGTGGGGCTGCGATATTTGCGCCTTTCGGCCAGACACACCCAGTTTCAGCACATCATATTTGGGTCGGGTTTGCCTTCTCTATGCGATCTCTATTCTCTAAGCCAGTATTCTCTAAGCCAGGCTTTACTAGCACAACCTATTTCCCTATTTCCAGTGCCATCACATTGATAAGGTCTTGGTCAGCTCTGGTTCACTGACCCTGATGCATGCAGTCAGCTATGAGTCGCTCGCTGCTGCCAGCTGTGCTCCATCTTTGGCTTAAATCGCGTTGTCCTGATGCAAAGAGCCAGTTACGAGTCGCTCGCTGCTGTCAGCTGTGCTCCATCTTTGGCTTACATCGTGTTGTCCTAATACAAAGAGCCAGTTACGAGTCGCTCGCTGCTGTCAGCTGTGCTCCATCTTTGGCTTACATCGTGTTGTCCTAATACAAAGAGCCAGTTACGAGTCGCTCGCTGCTGTCAGCTGTGCTCCATCTTTGGCTTAAATCGTGTTGTCCTGCTGCAAAGAGCCAGGATAGCTATAAGGTATAAATAAGGTCAAGAAAGTATAAGGTCAAATGTAGTCTTAGAACTGACCAACCATATGACCATGACGAATCAAACACACTCGTATTCTATTGTTGACCATTTGAAGCATTCTTTATTCTAGTTGTCCAGCCCCGTTTGAAACAACCAGGCCCTTTTTATGTTTTATCGAATACATCTGTTCAATTTGTGTCGAGTCTTCCTTATGTAGATTTACGCAACTTGTATTTATTAAATTAACCAGTTTTGTGTTTATGAACACGTTTTGCAATTTATGTTAATTAAGTTGCCCTGCTCTTTGTTGCTGTGACTAGATTTATCCTTTCTTTCATGATTATCTTTGCTGCCTTCCATGTCGAACAGAACATTATATCCATCATAGGATGATGTTTTTTGTCTTTTCTGTTGTAAGAAAAAATTAGATTTATGCTGATATAATTTCTGTTGTTTTATCTTGAATTAACGTCAGCTATGCATATCATAAGTTGTATTTTACGTAGAACGTGTTTGTATTATCCATCTGATAATGACGTCTTACCTAGAACGTGTTTCCATTATACATATTATAATGACGTTTTACGTGGAACGTGTTTCTATCTGGTAATTTAGTTTTACGTAGAACGTGTTTCTATTATCCATCTGGTAATGACGTTTTACACATAACGTGTTTATATTATACATCTGATAATGACGTTTTACGTAGAACGTGTTTCTATTATACATCTTATAATGACGTTTTAAGTGGAACCTATTTCTATTGTCCATCTTTTAATGACGTATTACATAAAACGTGTTTATATTATACACCTGATAATGAGGTTTTACGTAGAACGTGTTTCTATTATTCATCCGGTAATCAAGTTTAACACGGATCATGATTCTGTTATCCTGCTGGAACCACGTTTTACGTGGAACGTGTTTCTGTTATTCGGCTGTTATGAATGTTCTGTCTGTTTTATTATATATTTTGTTTTCGATTGTATTAACGTGTCGCGCCTGTGTAGTATTTTTCTTTTGTCATTCTTATATGCTTAACATGTATGTGTGTGTATATTTGTGTGTGTGTGGCAGGCGAGAATAGGATCTAGCCACACCAGGATATAGTGATAAAGCGACTGGCATTCTAAATCCATGCTGGTAGAATGGTATTCATGCATACCTAAATGACTGCTGAGTGCGATGTAATCTCCTTAGTTTGTCAGAGAGCTCTAGAAACAATACCCCATATATAGTGCACGAACAAAAGAAAACTCTAGAAACAAAGCCTCAAATATAGTGCACGAACAAAATAAAGCTCTAGAAATAAAACCTCATATGAAGCAGAAACGAAAGGTAGCTACTCTAGAAACAATACATCATATAGGATACACGAATAAAAGAAAGCTCTAGTAAGAATAGCTAATAAATAATAATAATTCTCTCGCTTCAACCCACGGAGCATAGGCCCGAACGCTACATTTTAATTCTTTGTAGTGTTCTGTAAATGGTAATGTTTTGTAGTGTGCTGTAAATGGTAAAGGTTTCTAGTATGTTGTTAATGACAATGGTGTGTTGTTAATGGCAATGGTGTGTTGTTAATGACAATGGTGTGTCGTGTGTTGTTAATGGCAATGGTGTGTTGTTAATGACAATGGTGTGTTGTTAATGGCAATGGTGTGTCGTGTGTTGTTAATGGCAATGGTGTGTTGTTAATGACAATGGTGTGTTGTTAATGGCAATGGTGTGTCGTGTGTTGTTAATGGCAATGGTGTGTTGTTAATGACAATGGTGTGTGGTGTGTTGTTAATGACAATGGTGTGTTGTTAATGACAATGGTGTGTGGTGTGTTGTTAATGACAATGGTGTGTTGTTAATGACAATGGTGTGTGGTGTGTTGTTAATGACAATGGTGTGTTGTTAATGACAATGGTGTGTTGTTAATGACAATGGTGTGTAGTGTGTTGTTAATGACAATGGTGTGTTGTTAATGACAATGGTGTGTGGTGTGTTGTTAATTACAATGGTGTGCTGTTAATGACATTAGTGTGTGGTGTGTTGTTAATGACAATGGTGTGTTGTTAATGACAATGGTGTGTGGTGTGTTGTTAATGACAATGGTGTGTTGTTAATGACAATGGTGTGTGGTGTGTTGTTAATGACAATGGTGTGTTGTTAATGACAATGGTGTGTGGTTAATGACAATGGTGTGTTGTTAATGACAATGGTGTGTAGTGTGTTGTTAATGACAATGGTGTGTTGTTAATGACAATGGTGTGTGGTGTGTTGTTAATTACAATGGTGTGCTGTTAATGACATTAGTGTGTGGTGTGTTGTTAATGACAATGGTGTGTGGTGTGTTGTTAATGACAATGGTGTGTGGTGTGTTGTTAATGACAATGGTGTGTGGTGTGTTGTTAATGACAATGGTGTGTGGTGTGCTGTTAATGACAATGGTGTGTGGTGTGTTGTTAATGGCAATGGTGTGTTGTTAATGACAATGGTGTGTTGTTAATGACAATGGTGTGTGGTGTGTTGTTAATGGCAATGGTGTGTTGTTAATGACAATGGTGTGTTGTTAATGACAATGGTGTGTGGTGTGTTGTTAATGACAATGGTGTGTTGTTAATGACAGTGGTGTGTGGTGTGTTGTTAATGACAATGGTGTATTGTTAATGACAATGGTGTGTGGTGTGCTGTTAATGACAATGGTGTGTGGTGTGCTGTTAATGACAATGGTGTGTGGTGTGCTGTTAATGACAATGGTGTGTTGTTAATGACAATGGTGTGATGTTAATGACAATGGTGTGTTGTTAATGACAATGGTGTGATGTGTGCTGTTAATGACAATGGTGTGTGGTGTGCTGTTAATGACAATAATGTGTTGTTAATGACAATGGTGTGATGTGTGCTGTTAATGACAATGGTGTGATGTTAATGACAATGGTGTGTTGTTAATGACAGTGGTGTGTGGTGTGCTGTTAATGACAATGGTGTGTTGTTAATGACAATGGTGTGTTGTTAATGACAATGGTGTGTTGTTAATGACAGTGGTGTGTTGTTAATGACAATGGTGTGTTTTTAATGACAATGGTGTGTTGTGTGCTGTTAATGACAATGGTGTGTGGTGTGTTGTTAATGACAATGGTGTGGTGTGTTGTTAATGACAATGGTGTGTTGTTAATGACAATGGTGTGATGTGTTCTGTTAATGACAATGGTGTGTGGTGTTCTGTTATTGACAATGGTGTGTTGTTAATGACAATGGTGTGTTGTTAATGACAATGGTGTATGGTGTGCTGTAAATGACAATGGTGTGTGGTGTGCTGTAAATGACAATGTCTTTTTTCTTCAGTTGAGGTTGCAAGCCTGATTGCAACCTTCCCTTGTCCCCTGTATCGACCGTCTAGGATAGGAACCGCTTTGATTTCTAGGCGAAACAGCCCAGAGGCATCTACGGACCTATGGAGATTTTGGTAGTCTACTATACGATTACTTTTCCATGTATCTGCTGACTCTGTATTCGAATCTCCTACTGTGTTGTGTAGTAGTCACTTCTCCAATTCCCGCAACACGTATTGACGCCTGACTTTCACCGAGGCTCTCTATGCTTTGCTGCTTTGTTATTATCATGACTGCGTTTGTCCTTTGGCCTTACTGACATATTAGTAATAACGGCATTAACTGTGGGATCTGACGGAGGAATAGATCGGAACAAATTGATTAACTACCAAACTCTGAAAGGAGTTAAGTATCAGAATGTATTCCAGAGAACGGAATGCGTTGTGTCGTAGTTTACCTCTTGACTTCGATATTTGCACCTTTCAGTCCAGCACATCAGACTTCAGCAAGCATTTTTTGAGTACTGGGTTAGCATTCCCTCTTCGATCCCTTCTACTTAGCCTGTCTGCCGTGCTGCAGCCTGTTATCCAGGATCACCGCGTGGAGGTGTAGAAGGGTCTTGGCAGCTCTGGTTTGCTGGCCCTGATGCTAGCAGTCAGCTATGGGTCGCTGACCACTGCCGCTCATGCGCTGCTCAGCATCTTGATCCCATTCAGGGATCTGACGGATGAGTAGATAGGAACAAAGTAATTAGCTCATATATCTGAAGGAGGAGTAGATAGGAACAAAGTGATTAACTCAGTGATCTGAAGAAGAAATAGATAGAAAAAAAGAGTGATTTCCATGCTTTCATTCACTAGTTATGCATTGTATGTAGTATACTCACGATACGTCATCAGTGGTTCAGTTCAGTTCACGTGCCGTCCCACGAAACTGGATTTAATGGATCTCCAACGTCCTCTGTCTTTTGCCTTGGTGGCACTATCTGCCAAATTTTGTCCTGTCTTTTTTTGTCGTTATCCTCCCATTTGTTTACCATTAACCTTTCCTTCCAGTATTATCTTCGGCAAAATGGGGGGACCAAGATATTTGAACTATGACCAAGATATTTGAACCAAATGTCACCAAAATATTTGAACTTTGACCAAGATATTTCCACTAAACTTCACCAAAATATCTGAAATTTGTCCAAGATACTTGAACCAAATGTCACCACGATATTTGAACTGTGACAAAGATATCTGAACTAAATGTGTCCAAGAAATCTGAACTAAATGTGACCAAGATATCTGAACTAAATGTGTCCAAGAAATCTGTATTAAATGTGCCCACGATATCTGAACTAAATATGTCCAAGATATCTGAACTAAATATGTCCAAGATATCTGAACTGAATATGTCCAAGATATCTGAACTAAATATGTCCAAGTTATCTGAACTAAATATGTCCAAGATATCTGAACTAAATATGTCCAAGATATCTGAACTAAATATGTCCAAGATATCTGAACTAAATATGTCCAAGATATCTGAACTAAATATGTCCAAGATATCTGAACTAAATATGTCCAAGATATCTGAACTAAATATGTCCAAGATATCTGAACAGTGTCCAAGATATCTGAACTAAATATGTCCAAGATATCTGAACAGTGTCCAAGATATCTGAACTAAATGTGTCCAAGATATCTGAACTAAATGTGAACTCACCTGAACACTATCAGTCGTGGACGTGTGCGATGTTTGATATACAAACGATCAAAGGTTATTATGTGTTGTTGGTACAAGTACATGTCGATTGTACAGTGCTTGTTGATTGTACAGTGCTTGTTGATTGTACAGTGCTTGTTGATTGTACAGTGCTTGTTGATTGTACAGTGCTTGTTGATTGTACAGTGCTTGTTGATTGTACAGTGCTTGTTGATTGTACAGTGCTTGTTGATTGTACAGTGCTTGTTGATTGTACAGTGCTTGTTGATTGTACAGTGCTTGTCGATTGTACAGTGCTTGTTGATTGTACAGTGCTTGTTGATTGTACAGTGCTTGTTGATTGTACAGTGCTTGTTGATTGTACAGTGCTTGTTGATTGTACAGTGCTTGTCGATTGTACAGTGCTTGTTGATTGTACAGTGCTTGTTGATTGTACAGTGCTTGTTGATTGTACAGTGCTTGTTGATTGTACAGTGCTTGTCGATTGTACAGTGCTTGTTGATTGTACAGTGCTTGTTGATTGTACAGTGCTTGTTGATTGTACAGTGCTTGTTGATTGTACAGTGCTTGTTGATTGTACAGTGCTTGTCGATTGTACAGTGCTTGTTGATTGTACAGTGCTTGTTGATTGTACAGTGCTTGTTGATTGTACAGTGCTTGTTGATTGTACAGTGCTTGTTGATTGTACAGTGCTTGTTGATTGTACAGTGCTTGTTGATTGTACAGTGCTTGTTGATTGTACAGTGCTTGTTGATTGTACAGTGCTTGTTGATTGTACAGTGCTTGTTGATTGTACAGTGCTTGTTGATTGTACAGTGCTTGTTGATTGTACAGTGCTTGTTGATTGTACAGTGCTTGTTGATTGTACAGTGCATGTTGATTGTACAGTGCTTGTTGATTGTACAGTGCTTGTTGATTGTACAGTGCTTGTTGATTGTACAGTGCTTGTTGATTGTACAGTGCTTGTTGATTGTACAGTGCTTGTTGATTGTACAGTGCTTGTTGATTGTACAGTGCTTGTTGATTGTACAGTGCTTGTTGATTGTACAGTGCTTGTTGATTGTACAGTGCTTGTTGATTGTACAGTGCTTGTTGATTGTACAGTGCTTGTTGATTGTACAGTGCTTGTTGATTGTACAGTACTTGTTGATTGTACAGTGCTTGTTGATTGTACAGTGCTTGTTGATTGTACAGTGCATGTCGATTGTACAGTGCTTGTTGATTGTACAGTGCTTGTTGATTGTACAGTGCTTGTTGATTGTACAGTGCTTGTCGATTGTACAGTGCTTGTCGATTGTACAGTGCTTGTTGATTGTACAGTGCATGTCGATTGTACAGTGCTTGTTGATTGTACAGTGCTTGTCGATTGTACAGTGCATGTCGATTGTACAGTGCTTGTTGATTGTACAGTGCTTGTTGATTGTACAGTGCTTGTTGATTGTACAGTGCTTGTTGATTGTACAGTGCTTGTCGATTGTACAGTGCTTGTTGATTGTACAGTGCTTGTTGATTGTACAGTGCTTGTTGATTGTACAGTGCTTGTTGATTGTACAGTGATACCTTGTTGCTATTCGAGTGTGAAATATTTTCGTATCAAGTATATCAAGTCCACGTATTACCGGTGTCCGAAATGAGAAAAAATGAATCGCAACACTGTAGTTTGTGAGACCTGTCGTAACAGAGAATTGGACATGGGTGCCACCTGTATCATATTGCATCCATAAACTATCAACATATACTGAATGTGTTTGCTGTAAATCTGTGTTGGCGTTGAATGGTTATGATTGATTGATATATGTTTTTGTTGTCAATATATGATTGTTTTTGTTATAGATAACATGTTAATAAATAAGAGGAGTGAGTCACGTGTTGGGACAGCTTCGTGATAAGTACTTCTGTGTCTTGCGATAACCCATAGCGCAGATTCGTGAACAGAGTCAGACACTGTAAGCTAAGGGACATGTTTGAAGGTGTACGTGAATAATGTTTCGTCTGACGCAGCGTGAACATGTCCAGTTATCAAGATAAAAAACGCAGTCAGCGTGACTTTGGCAGCATTTTGCTGAGCGATAACTGCGATCACATGAAATCATGTAAATGATTGATACTATCGATTCCGCTGTTCAGTTCGTATTGTTTCTCTTGAAATACAATAAGTGTTTCTCCTATTGTGATAACATTTGTTGCATTTCGAAAAGGCCAAGGTTGTACAATAGCAGACACGGCCATCGAAGATGACGTGTTAATGACTTTATTGTACATGATCAATAACAACATGAAGGTAATGGATCAGTGACCGCACAAGGACAACAAGAAAACGTCACCCAAATACGTCCACAAGGAAACGAATGAAAGTAGACTAATAACTGACAACAAAATACAGGACATAATGTCAAGTGAGGGGCTTGAGTTGGTAGCCATACCACAAAATGGCCGGAAATGTGAAAGACGCAGTATGTCAGTTGTGAAATAGAGTGGTTGTTGTTATTGTATGCCCACAATGAGTAGAATTACTCTATTGTGCGCTCTGAAAAAGCCGGCTACTGTAGCTTGTCTCACATCAAAGCATGCCGATGAAGCAAGGTTCTCCATGTGATTGTGCTATGCATGGTTCCATCTGCGTGTCGCTCACTACTTCGGAGATCACATCGATTCCCAACCTCGTTATTCAGGATGTCTTGAAAACAACTCGTTTCTGGGAGGACTATGTGGAAGTGGAGGGTCTTCGCCAGTATATTTTGCCGGAGCCCGAGTAACATGTCTGATCAGTATATTTTGCCTCTCCGCGACTAACATGTCTGATCAGTATATTTTACTTGCCATGTCTGAATTGCCTTACCCTGACTAGCATGTCTGATCAGTATGTTTAGCCTGACTCTCACTAACATGTCTGATCATTATGTTTTACCTGACCCTGACTAACATGTCTGATCAGTATGTTTAGCCTGACCCTGACTAATATGTCTGATCAGTATGTTTTACCTGACCCTGACTAACATGTCTGATCAGTATGTTTTGCCTGACTCTCACTAACATGTAAGATCAGTATGTTTTGCCTGACCCCGACTAACATGTCTGATCAGTACATTGTGCCTCTCCGCGACTAACATGTCTGATCAGTATATTTTGCCTCTCCGCGACTAACATGTCTGATCAGTATGTTTTGCCTGACTCTCACTAACATATCAGATCAGTATGTTTTGCCTGACTCTCACTAACATGTCTGATCAGTATGTTTTGCCTGACTCTCACTAACATATCAGATCAGAATGTTTTGCCTGACTCTCACTAACATGTCTGATCAGTATGTTTTGCCTGACTCTCACTAACATGTCTGATCAATATGTTTAGCCTGACCCTGACTAACATGTATGATCAGTATGTTTTACCTGACCCTGACTAACATGTATGATCAGTATGTTTTGCCTGACCCTGACTAACATGTATGATCAGTAGGTTTTGCCTGACTCTCACTAACATATCAGGTCAGTATGTTTTGCCTGACTCTCACTAACATGTCTAATCAGTATGTTTTGCCTGACTCTCACTAACATGTCTGATCAATATGTTTAGCCTGACCCTGACTAACATGTCTGATCAGTATGTTTTACCTGACCCTGACTAACATGTATGATCAGTATGTTTTGCCTGACCCTGACTAACATGTATGATCAGTATGTTTTGCCTGACCCTGACTAACATGTAGGATCAGTATGTTTTACCCGACCCTGACTTACATGTATGATCAGTATGTTTTACCTGACCCTGACTAACATGTATGATCAGTATGTTTTACCTGACCCTGACTTACATGTATGATCAGTATGTCTTACCTGACCCTGACTAACATGTCTGATCAGTATGTTTTACCTGACCCTGACTAACATGTATGATCAGTATGTTTTACCTGACCCTGACTAACATGTATGATCAGTATGTTTTACCTGACCAGACGATAGTCCTCCTCCGCAACAACAAACGCTCAGTATGATTACACAAAGACAAATCAGAGGAAAACAGTAAATCTCCGCAAAAATGTGTGATACCAAAGTTTACAGCTCCTTAGAATTAACCGTGTTGCTTCCCCGGACCGAAGTTAGCACTCCTCTAACCACTGTTCCACTCATTGACTTTTTTCTGCCAGTTTTTTAGCTTAATAGTCTATTATCTTAGTTTGAGCCTCCTCCTACTGCTTCTTCCTCTTCTTCTTCTTCCTCTTCCTCTACTTCTTCTCCTCCTCCTCCTCTTCTTCTCCTCTCCTCCTCTTCTTCTTCCTCTTTATTCGTCCTCCAAAGATAGTTTGAAAATCTATGTCGTAATTTACAGCGATTCTGCGATATCTGAGCCTCTCTGCCTTCTTCTTCTTCTTCTTCTTCTTCTTCGTACGCAGTCAGACAGTAACCATTATTTTTTCGAAAAAAGCGGCGGTCATCCTGAGGCTGTCGCCACTGCCATAAAGCTTGTCTTGCAGTTCCACTGGTGATGGCCACATCTGCTCTCTCTGATCCTCGTATGTCGGGCAGTTCTGCAGCAGATGTTCAGCGGTCATTTTACCAGTACCGCACGGGCATTCGTCGGTATACCCTATCTTCAATTTGTTGAATAGGTGGTACCTCAGTCTATTGTGGCCAGTGCGAATTCTGAAGACAACGACCTGCTCTCTTCGGTTCAACTGGTAATAGGCATCGTTTTTGGTGTAACCAGTATGTTCGGTTTCCCATTTGGTCATGTATCTGGCTTTGATAAGCCGTTTTGACTCTTCGTACGTCATACTGGTATCTGTTTGTGGTAGTCTTGCACCTTCTTTTGCCAGTCTGTCTGCCTCCTCGTTGCCTTGGATGTTGCAGTGTGATGGGACCCACTGTACCACTACCCTTTTTGGTGCGGACTGCTGGCACAGTTTACAGAGTGCTGCTCTTAAGTCATTAAGCTCAGTGTTTTTCTGGCTTTTTAGCGCTGTGACTACGGCGAGAGCATCTGTAAGCAGGACTATATGGCTTTCATTTTCACTGTGTGTCACCATTTCTTTCACTGCCGCCCTCAGTGCCTCTGCCTCCGCTCTGAAATTGCTTGTGTACTTACCAGTAGCGAATGACAGTGTTATTTTTCTGCTATTTGGTAGGTTCAGGAAGGCTCCTGCCCCTCCGTTCTGTGTTGTGTTTGTTACAGAACCGTCGGTGTATGCATGGGTCCAGTCCATGCTTGGGTAGCTTTTCGTTATGAAGCTTAGGGTAGTATCTCTCCTTTCTTTTTCAGTCTGGCAGTTTTTGTTTGCAATACCTGGTATATTTTCTACCACCTCTGGAAATATATCCTGCCTCCAGGTAGGTTGTCGTACAGTAGTGATGGGTTTTGGTGTTGTTGCCTCTCTGTCCGACACATCCGACTTCAGCATACCATTTTAGGTAGCGGGTTTGCCTTCCATCTTCGATCCCTATTCTCTTAGCCAAGCTGCACGACTGCAGTCTTATTCCAGGGTCTCCACTTGGAAGCGGAACAGGGTATTTGTAAGTTCTGGGTTACTGACATTGACGCAAACAACCAACTATGTGTCACTAGCTGATGTCAGTTCATTCACTGCTGCACCTTTGTCCCAGATGAGGCCTTGTCATGTGTATGCAACTTTTATGTAAGACCTCTCCAGACTTCGTTGGGTTTTTACTTTACTCGCATAACTGCTTCTTCTATGTGTTGTATTGTATTTGTCATTTTAACTTCTTCGTCCGCTTCTTCCTTGTCTTCTTCTTCTTCTAAGCTAAATTAATGCAATTCTTCTAGCCCGGTGAGGTTTACGAAGGAGACTGCGTTTTAGGTCTTCTCCAGCATGATCGCTCCTCAGGGCCAGACTGCCCCTCTTTGGTCTACATAAGTAGGGCAGTCCTGCAGAATATGTTTTTTGGTTGCTTGGGTGCTCTACAATTGCACGTGGTGGTGTCTCTGAGACCCATTCTGTGGTGTAGGGTTTTGAGTCCGCAATGTCCTGTTCTGTCTGACGATCCTTGTCTGCCCATCTCTGCCAGGTTTATCTATGCTGCTATTTTTTCTGGCTTGAATTATTTGTTCTGCTCTCTCTATTCCGCGCTCATGGATCATTCAATGAGTTCTTGCTTCTTTCAAGCTTTGGGAATGGCGAGTCTGCGTGCTTCTACTTCCGACTTTTTGCGGGATCATCTGCCTTCTCGTTTCCAAGGATCCCACAATGGACGGTAACCCGCTGTAGGATTAAGTCTCTTTATTGGTACAGCAACACCATGTTATATTTGATTCGTGTGAGAGCCTATCTTGTTTGGGACCTTTGATAGTATGGAGTACGCTCGTGGAGTTTGTTAAAATGATCGCTTCTCTACTGGTGTTTTGGCTGATAAGAATGCCTGCACCGGTTTTGCTTTTTTTCTAAATTGAAAGAAAACAAACAAACATAATGTCTAACGTAACAAATACAGCAAGAGAAAAAGCCCAAACAAAATACTCCTCCTGCCGTTGAAAGCCATTGTTGTTGTTTGGGCAGTGTAATGTTTATTTCGTTTTTCCACTGATAGCCGTCTGCATGTTTTCAGTATTCGTAAAATGTTGTTGTTGATCTGTATGTAGAAATTATAAGTGCTGACTTAATGTGGTGGTAGTTTGATGTTGTTTGTTTGTGCATCATTTATGTTGCCTGTCTCAGCTGATGATTTCAATAGCGCATGTCCCTTGCAACGTAGGCACCTGGTTCGGGAACCGGACATGTACGCTCAAGTTTAAGCAGGTATAAAGACGAGTAATTGGCTGCGCTGCAAATTAGGTAAAAAGCAAGATAGCTAGAAGAACACTCCACACTATACTTACCTTATAATTCTGTTTAGCTAGATTAGTTAAGTCTATCAATTCATACCGCCCTTGTATTATCGAGGCCTGAAAGGGAAGCAGAATATGGAAACACTGTAACTTGCCTGGCATGGCGTAAGAGGGGACTAAGGATTTGAGCATGAGGTTGTGGATATACCATATTGAAGGAACTATCAGTCGTAAGGGAATGAATACCTCTAGAAACGTCGTGGTAGAAAAGGGGCGACTATGTGGTAGAAGAGGGGTGACTGTGTGGTAGAAGAGGGGCGACTGTGTGGTAGAAGAGGGGGGACTGTGTGGTAGAAGAGAGGTGACTGTGTGGTAGAAGAGGGGGCGACTGTGTTGTAGAGGAGGGGCGACTGTGTGGTAGAATAGGGGCGACTGAGTTGTAGAATAGGGGCGACTGTGTGGTAGAAGAGGCGTGACTGTGTGGTAGAAGAGAGGCGACTGAGTTGTAGAAGAGGAGTGACTGTGTGGTAGAAGAGGGGCGACTGTGTGGTAGAAGAGGGGTTGACTGTGTGGTAGAAGAGAGGTGACTGTGTGGTAGAAAAGGGGGGTGACTGTGTGGTAGAAGAGGAGTGACTGTGTGGTAGAAGAGGAGTGACTGTGTGGTAGAAGAGGGGGTGACTGTGTGGTAGAAGAGGGGTTGACTGTGTGGTAGAAGAGGGGTTGACTGTGTGGTAGAAGAGGGGGTGACTGTGTGGTAGAAGAGAGGTGACTGTGTGGTAGAAGAGGGGGTGATTGTGTGGTAGAAGAGGGGTGACTGTGTGGTAGAAGAGGCGGTGACTGTGTGGTAGAAGAGGGGGTGACTGTGTGGTAGAAGAGAGGTGACTGTGTGGTAGAAGAGGCGATGACTGTGTGGTAGAAGAGGGGGTGACTGTGTGGTAGAAGAGAGGTGACTGTGTGGTAGAAGAGGAGTGACTGTGTGGTAGAAGAGGGGTGACTGTGTGGTAGAAGAGGGGCGACTGTGTGGTAGAAGAGGGGGTGACTGTGTGGTAGAAGAGGGGCGACTGTGTGGTAGAAGAGGGGGTGACTGTGTGGTAGAAGAGGGGGGGGGGCTGTATTGTAGAAAAGGGGCGATGTGTGGTAGAAGAGGGGGTGACTGTGTGGTAGAAGAGGGGTGACTGTGTGGTAGAAGAGGGGGTGACTGTGTGGTAGAAGAGGGGCGACTACCTCATCGTGTCATCCTAAATAACAGTGCTTCCTATTGGACCACTTTAACCTTTTCATGCAATATTTCACGTTATATTTGAAACCTGCATGCCTCACCTGTGTTTTTCACCTGTCTCATGTTTTCCAAAATTAGCACACCTTCGATCAGTTGTTTATCATACCTGTTTCGTTTGTTATGATTTCAGAATTTGACTTGGATTTACTAGATCAAGAACTCAACAAGATTGGAGGGACTGTAAGTATGCTACGTGTGTGTTGTCTACAGGCGTGTGTTGTCTACAGGCGTGTGTTGTCAACAGGTGTGTGTTGTCTACATGTATGTGTTCTTTACAGATGGGTGTTGACTACACGTGTGTGTTGTCTACATGTGTGTGCTGTCTACATGTATGTGTTCTTTACAGATGGGTGTTGACTACACGTGTGTGCTGTCTACAGGCGTGTGTTGTCTACAGGTGTGTGCTGTCTACATGTATGTGTTCTTTACAGATGGGTGTTGACTACACGTGTGTGCTGTCTACAGGCGTGTGTTGCCTACAGGTTTGTGCTGTCTACATGTATGTGTTCTTTACAGATGGGTGTTGACTACACGTGTGTGCTGTCTACAGGTGTGTGTTGTCTACAGGTGTGTGTTGTCTAAATGTATGTGGTCTTTACAGATGGGTGTTGACTACACGTGTGTGCTGTCTACAGGTGTGTGTTGTCTACAGGTGTGTGCTGTCTACATGTATGTTTTCTTTACAGATGGGTGTTGACTACACGTGTGTGCTGTCTACAGGAGTGTGTTGTATACAGGTGTGTGTTGTCTACAGGTGTGTGTTGTCTACAGGTGTGTGTGTGTGTATGTGTGTGTTGTCTACAGGTGTGTATTGTGTACAGGTATGTGTTGTCAACAGATGTGTGTTGTTTACACGTGTGTGTTGTCTACATGTATGTGTTGTCTATACATGTGTGTGTTGTCTATACATGTGTGTGTTGTCTACACGTGTGTGTTGTCAGCGGTGTGATCTTGTCAGATTAGGTTGAACCTAGGCGGTTCATAGAAGATCATTGTGTCTTGTGCGGTGCCAGGGAAGGCTCAATGTGTATGACCGCTGCCACACTAAAAGTATGGAGTAAGATGAAAATATAGTCTCTTTTAATTCATAAACAAGGTCCAAAAAGATCCAAATGATCTTTCGCATGCAGTCTTAGAATATCCATGACGTTATGGAAATATTTTTTTCTTTAAGAAATTTGAAGTATTTCGAAAAAAATGTATTCATTAGTCGATATTAAAAGCAACCTCACTAAATTGGACATAATTTTAACATGTTTACGGTACACAGACGTGGTGTTTTAAAAATATATGTTTTAACCTTCAAATACGCTCAGTAAATATAAATTCCAGATTCTCCCGTGCACTAATTAAACACTTTGTCGAATGCGAAAAACAACGAACGTCATTTATGTGAAACTGTCTAATAGTTATAGACGTATACACCAGTATTGGGATGAGGGGACCGTATCACGGGACATGAGAGAAGGCAACATAATCACCCTTTACAGGAAAAAGGGAGACGGAGGAGACTGCAACACTTACAGGGGAATATCAGTCCTCAACATCGTAGACAAAGTGTATGCTCGGATCATCCTGAGCAAGCTGCAAAAGCTGGCCGACATACGCACCTGGAGTCTCAGTGTGGTTTTCGCGCATAAAGATCTACCGTTGATACGGTATTTTCACTGAGACAATTGCAAGAGAAATTCAGAGAACAACACAGGCCACTATTTCTTCCATTCATCGACCTCTCCAAGGCATTCGACCTGGTAAACAGAGAGGGTCTTTTTAAAGTATTGGCTAAAGTGGCTGCCTACCTAAACTACTGAGCATGATTAGTTCTTTCATGTGGCCATGATAGGTACAGTGTTTCTTGACGGTCAGGAATCTGAGGCTTTCCACATTAACAACGGAGTTAAAAAGGTTGTGTCCTGGCCCGAGTCTATTCGGCATATTATTTGCTTAAACGCGCCTTTAGAACTGCCACAGAGGTTGTCTTTCTGCATACTAGGTCAGATAGGAAACTATTCAATCTAACCAGGCTGTGACAGGCGTACTTCGCAAAGAGTAAGAGAAGAGTGGACTCACCATCAGCGTACACAAATCAAAAGTGATGGCTCAGAATACAGCTCCTCCAGACATTGTATTAAACGATAACAATCTGGAAGAAGTAAATCACGTAAACTACCTCGGATCTATCATCCCCGACAATTTTTCACTAGAGAAATGGCCTTAGCAGGACTTGCCAGGCTCTCACAGAGTGTGGAATAACAACATGCTGACCATCTCCACACAGGTTGCTGTGTACAGATTGTATTATTAGTACCCTGCTTTCTGACAGCGAAACATGGATTCTGTATGTCTATGATGAAGAAAGGCTAAACACGTTTGATATGTGCTGCCTGAGATGCGTAAGTGACTAACAGCGACGTGTTGGACCGTGCAAAGGTTGCCAGTTTAGATACGATGCTCTGCCAATGCCGCTTGCGGGACCTTTGTCACGTGTGCTGAATGGAGGATGGGCGAAAAGCGAAAGATATCCTATACGGAGAGCTGACCACGTGCAAACATAAAATTGGTAGAACCTTCCTCTTCTACAAATATGTTTACAAGCGTGATCTTTTTTTTTTTTTTTTTTTTTTTTTTTTTTTTTTTTTTTTTTTTTTTTTTTGCGTTCGCCTTATTTCTCTAATCCCCAAGGCGGGTGTGCGTTGCACTGTGGTTTTTATTTTGCGCCTGTCGGCCCAATGCATCCGACTTCAGCATATGAACACCTGCAACTGTGAGGAACTTGCCAAAGACAGACCTGGCTGGAGGTAGGCTTTGCGTGTTGGTCTGCAGGCAGGGGAAAACAAGAAGCGTCAAGATGCAGACTTCAGACGTGTGTTGCAAAAGCAAGGGTGACAACTGGCTGTCCCTTCTCTAGCGTGGTCCATTGTCTCTCGAGAATGAAAGGATGCCAATCAATGCACATTAATAGTTTGAGGTGTGGTTATTGTGGCATATAGTTGCTTTTAAAAAAAACTAACATTGATATCAATTTGAAAATGATTTTGAATTGTTCATTTAGAACAATGCAGAAGATTACCGTTTTACTATAACAGTTTTTCCGCAAGGATTCAAAGATGGGTCGTTTACTTCTTGAATATTGCGATATTCATGATCCGGAGAAACGAACTCATTGGCGTTTGGTCTGAATAGATCATCATGCAGATAATCCTTTTACCGTTGGATTGGACAGGACTCAAAGTGCACAAATCAAGCAAGGAAAGAGATTGGACAGGACTCAAAGTGCACATATCAAGCAAGGAAGGAGATCGGACATGACTCAAAGTGCACATATCAAGCAAGGAAATAGATTGGACAGGACTCAAAGTGCACATATCAAGCAAGGAAGAAAATTGGACAGGACTCAAAGTGCACATATCAAGCAAGGAAGGAGATCGGACAGGACTCAAACTGCACATATCAAGCAAGTAAGGAAATGGAAATTCGACGATTTCGTCAGAGATGTCATGAAACGGGAGATATTGTAACTGTTGACGAAATATCAATTTGTTACTCTCCGGAAACTAAAATTAACATTAAAGCTTGTGTGGGCTAAAGTGAAAGGACAAGTTGCCGAACAGAACAGGACAATTAAAATGTGTGAAGTGCTGACACGTGAGTACCTTTCAAAAATAGACATTCAGTTCTGGAAGAAGTGTGTTAAACATATGCTCTGGGAAGAGGAACAGTACTGGCGACGAGATGGATTACAATTTGTCCAACCAGTAACAATTATCAACCTCTTTGAATCGACAGATTCCGATGATTATCATTTTTTGTGTGGACATACTGATTAGCAGACTTGGAAGAATTAGAGTATGATTAGTAGACTTGGAAGAATTAGAGTATGATTAGCAGACTTGGGAAGAATTAGAGTATGATTAGCAGACTTGGAAGAATTAGAGTATGTTTAGCAAAACAATTAGGTGTACATACAATAGCTACAAATACATTGCAATATTCAATATAAAAAACCAAAAAGCAACAAAAAAACAAACTGTCATACAACATTTTTCCCATTGCTGGGGTAGTCGAGGGGTTTTGAAGGCTGAGGACTACAGGCCGCTTCGCCACTGCTGTCACCACTTCGTGTGCGGGCTATGATTGTTTATTTCACCCTCAACAGAATAATAACGTATGCCATACCGGGGATTCGAACCGCTGCCCTCCTTGTCGCCAGACAGGCCTCGAAACCATTCGGCCTCGCGCTAATTTTATGTTGTATATTGAATATTGCTACAAATACATTGCAATATTCAATATACAACATACAATTAGCTGCGCACTTGATACAACTGGGGGGTCTAAAGGTGACCAAAGGGTTGTACTGTTGCATACTGGTGCCAATTTTACGATTGTACATAACGGGCAACAAAATCAATTGATCTATCGATCCATTAAGGAGATACGCCAATGAACAAAATGGTGAGAAATTCAGCTGTGTACTGTAAAATCTTAAATTTAATGTAATTTCTTTCCAATGGTTCTAAAAGATCAAACAAATTCGCCGATGTGCAAATGTCTTAACATCTATAGACTAAATAATATAAATGTCTTAGCGTCATGGATATTCTAACGCTTTATGCGAAAAATCATTTGCAACTGACATGCAGTTTAGTAAAAATTGCTTCGGGCCTGTTCAGGAATGAAAAGATCCGACTATAACATTGCGGCCTAGCCCCTCTAGATTAAAAGAGCACAGCAGTACTTCGCTCATGTGAACAGATATGTCCCCCAGAGCATGTTCGTAAAGTGGAACTCAGTCGCCTTGTTATTTCACTCTACAAATGTATAAACAATATGAATCACACTATATCTATAAAAAATGCAAGCGAAAGCTAAGGTAACAAGACTACACAAAAATAAACAAAGTGTTATCTTTCAATATTTAGATTTTTTTCAAACATAGAAGAAACATGTATATTCCAATAGTGATTTAAGTGTCTAAAGTCATCAACCTTAGATTGACCTTCAGCCAGAAAAATACTGAACTTAATTATTTAAGAGCAGTACTCTGTCAACTATGCCAGCAGTCTGCACCAAAAAGAGTAGTGGTACAGTGGGTTCCATCCCACTGTAACACCCAAGGCAACGAGGAGGCAGACAGACTGGCAAAAGAAGGTGCAAGACTACCACAACCAGATTCTAGTGTGACCTACGAAGAGTCCAAAAGGTTTATTAGGGCCAGATACATGGCCAAATGGGAAACAGAACATACTGGCTACACAAAAAATGATGCCTATTACCAGTTGAACAGAAGGTCGTGGTCTTCAGACTCCGCAAAGGCCACAACAAACTGAGGTACCATCTATTCAATAAACTGAGGATTGGTGGCACTGACGAATGCACATGTAGTACAGGGAAAATGACCGCTGAACATCTGCTACAAAATTGCCCGACATACGAGGACCAGAGAAAGCACACGTGGCCATCACTAGTGGCAACACTAGACAAGCTCTATGGCAGTGTCGGCAGCCTCAGGATAACAGCTGCTTTCTTGTCAAATATAAGTTGACGTCTGACAGCGTACGAAGAAGAAGATTGACCTTCAGAATATTACGAATTGTTGATTTGAATAGGTCTAGCTTTTCTCCTGTTTCACCCAAAACCATGACTTGGTCACACAGTCTGATTAGTTCATCTGTTTCTGTCACTGAGAGGCTTGGGCTTCATTTTAACTTGATCAGTACACCGATGGTCTAGTATAAGTATCATACAAACAGATATAAAATATGCTCATAAACAATTTCAAAGAGCTATGTAAGTGCAACTTTGGGAATCAAACTGAAAATATTCGTTAGGGCGGACTTGTGTTCGTAAAACGGGTGCTTGTTAAAACGGGTGCTCGTTAAAGCGGGTGTTCGTTAAAGCGGATGTTCGTAAAGCGGGGAATTACTCTGTGTTTGTAAGAGAGACGAGGACATGACTACTGCAACACTGAAAGAATTTCGTAAGAAGCGATTAACAGTGTGGAGTAGTTCCTTCAGTGTAGAAGTTTTTCTGAGTCCGACAGAGACGTCTACAAGACTACTGCCACACTGTAATGAAATTGTAGGTGGTGATTAACCCCTTTAAGGTAAGAACACTCGCTTTGTGACATATCTGCTGCAATACACAGGACGTTTAGCGTAGGAGGCGTATAACATGGCGGGTGACTAGTGTAGGAGGCTGCCAGCGTGGAGTGGGAGGCGACTAGCATGCAAAGCAACTAACGTAGGAGGCGACTAACGTAGGAGGCGATTAGTGTAGAAGGCGATTAGCGTAGGAGGCGACTAACGTAGGAGGCGAGGCGATTAGCGTAGGAGGCGACTAACGTAGGAGGCGAGGCGATTAGCGTAGGAGGTGACTAACGTAGGAGGCGATTAGCGTAGAAGGCGACTAACGTAGGAAGCGATTAGCATAGAAAGCGATTAGCGTAGGGGGCTACTAACGTAGGAGGCTACTAACGTAGGTGGCGATTAGCGTAGGAGGCGACTAACGTAGGAGGTGATGAGCGTAGGAGGCGATTAGCGTAGGAGGCGGCTAACATAGGAGGTGATTAGCGTAGGAGGCGACTAACGTAAGAGGCGATTAGCGTAGGAGGCGATTAGTGTAGGAGGCTGCTAACATAGGAGGTGAATAGCGTAGGAGGCGACTAACGTAGGAGGTGATTAGCGTAGGAGGCGATTAGCGTAGGAGGCGGCTAACATAGGAGGTGATTAGCGTAGGAAGCGATTAGCGTAGGAGGCGGCTAACATAGGAGGTGATTAGCGTAGGAGGCGATTAGCGTAGGAGGCGGCTAACGTAGAAGGCAGCTAACGTCGGAGGCGATAAGCAATGCAATCTAATCCGTCTACGGTGGAGGCCTCTCAAATGTGTGGTCTTGCACGCCCTGCCATTCACTCAAACCAAACCGGCCTGCCATTCACTCAAACCAAGCCTGCCTGCCATTCACGCAAACCAAAACCTGCCTGCCATTCACTCAAACCAAACCGGCCTGCCATTCACTAAAACCAAACCTGCCTGCCATTCACTCAAACCAAACCGCCCTGCCATTCAATCAAACCAAACGTGCGTCTCTTAACTGCGGATTTGCCTTCCGGGTTTGAAACAAAACCATTAAACAGTCAGTACCTAAGTAAAATAATACATGAATGAACAATAGGACAAATAAAAGTGTTTCAGATATCCAGACGAAGGTATCAATCTTGTTAATTGAATCAATCAAACCTATTTAGCTTACTGCGAAGCATAGGTTCCCAACCAGCAACTTCAATTATGTCTGTCCCCTACCTTCTTCACCAACATAGACTAGGCCTATCGTCCTGCTTACTGAATATTATACCGTCAGTTTTCTTATCCAGGCTTGTTCTAAGTCTTCTTCTTCTTCTTCTTCTTCGTATGCAGTCAGACAGTAACCATTATTTTTTCGAAAAAAGCGGCGGTCATCCTGAGGCTGTCGCCACTGCCATAGAGCTTGTCTTGTGTTGCCACTGGTGATGGCCACATCTGCTCTATCTGATCCTCGTATGTCGGGCAGTTCTGCAGCAGATGTTCAGCGGTCATTATACCGGTACCGCACGGGCATTCGTCGGTACCACCTATCTTCAATTTGTTGAATAGGTGGTACCTCAGTCTATTGTGGCCAGTGCGAAGTCTGAAGACAACGACCTGCTCTCTTCTGTTCAACTGGTAATAGGCATCGTTTTTGGTGTAACCAATATGTTCGGTTTCCCATTTGGTCATGTATCTGGCTTTGATAAGCCGTTTTGACTCTTCGTACGTCATACTAGTATCTGTTTGTGGTAGTCTTGCACCTTCTTTTGCCAGTCTGTCTGCCTCCTCGTTGCCTTGGATGTTGCAGTGTGATGGGACCCACTGTACCACTACCCTTTTTGGTGCGGACTGCTGGCACAGTTTGCAGAGTGCTGCTCTTAAGTCATTAAGCTCAGTGTTTTTCTGGCTTTTTAGCGCTGTGACTACGGCGAGAGCATCTGTATGCAGGACTATATGGCTTTTATTTTCTTTATGTGTCACCATTTCTTCCACTGCCGCCCTCAGTGCCTCTGCCTCCGCTCTGAAATAGCTTGTGTACTTACCAGTAGCGAATGACAGTGTTATTTTTCTGCCATTTGGTAGGTTCAGGAATGCTCCTGCCCCTCCGTTCTGTGTAGTGTTTGTTACAGAACCGTCGGTGTATGCATGGGTTCAGTCCATGCTTGGGTAGTTTTTCGATATAAAGCTTAGGGTAGTATCTCTCCTTTCTTTTTCAGTCTGGCAGTTTTTGTTTCCAATACCTGGTATATTTTCTACCACCTCTGGAAATATATCCTGCCTCCAGGTAGGTTTTCGTACAGTAGTGATGGGTTTTGGTGTTGTTAGTGCGTTTATATGATCTTCGTGCATCTTTGCTTTGGCTATTTCTGCAAAGTTTCTCCGCTTTAGTTTCCCATATCCCAAATTGTTTAGTCTCTGGTGCATTGGATAGTCAGTCAGTCTTCGGAGTTTCTCTGACTGCAGCTGGGCTCTGCAGTCTCTTCTATCGGTCATGGATTGCAGTTTTGTAATCTTTTCAAGTTCTACAATTGGCGTTGACTTCATGCCTCCTGTTATAACTCTCATGGCTTGGTTTTGAAGTTTGCTAACTTTATCGAAGTTCGCCTTTGCTGCTGTTGTCCATGCCGCAATGCCATACTCGAGAACTGGTCTCACTCTTCCAGTGTACAGTTTCTTTAGTATGCTTTCGTCTGCTCCCCAGCTTGTGCCAGCAAGTTTCCTCATGATTGCCATTCTTTCTCTGGCTCTCATTCGGTTTCTCTCGATCTGACTTTTCCATGTCATGCGCCGATCAAATGTGACTCCCAGATAGTTTGGGTTGTCGTTTGGCTGCAGGAATTTGCCATTTAAACCTAATTTGGTATTTTGGGGTTTGATTGAAAGCGAGAATATTGTGCATGTGGTTTTCTCCTCGTTTATTTTGACCAGCCATGAGTTCGCCCACTCTGCCAGAGATGTTAGGGCCTGCTGCATCCGATTTTTTGCTATGGTGAGATTCTTTTCAGAGGTCCACATAGCCAGATCGTCTGCAAACATTGAGCTATGGACTCTTCTTGGTATATTCTTTGTAATGACGTTTATATACACCAGGAAGAGTGTGGGTGACAGTACTCTCCCTTGGGGTACTCCCTGCTCGAGTGTCACATTTCTGCTCATCTGCCCTTGTACTTGGACTCTGGCCGTTCTGTTTTTGAGGTAGTGGTTGATCCACGTGTACATTTTCCCACAGACATCACTTCTTCTTAGCTTGACTCTAAGTCCATCTTTCCAGACTTTGTCAAATGCCTTTTCCAGGTCCACCCAAACCGCTACTGTGTGTTTCTGTGCCTGGTAGGCATCTTCTATTTCCTGGGCTATGAGGATGACCTGGTCCTCACTGGATCTGTGCTGTCTAAAGCCGGCTTGCTGTGGAATTAGTATTCGTTTTTCTTCCAGATGCCACATCAGTCTGGCGTTTATCATACGTTCCATCAGTTTGCCGACACAGCTCAGTAAGCTGATAGGCCTGTATCCATTTGGATCTGTTTTGTCCTTTCCTTCTTTTGTTACTGGTACAAGTACTGCGTCTTTCCATGCCTGGGGTACAATTCCCTTTTTCCAGCTTTGGTTCAGGACCGATAGCAGCTTCCTCTTCGCTGTTTGGCCCAGCCCCTTCAGCATTTCGTTTGTTATCCCATCTTTTCCGGGAGATTTCCTTTTCTTTAATGTTCTCATGGCCTCTTCCATTTCGCTTATTGTTAATTTGGCCATCATATGCTCTTCAGGTGCCGTACTGATGTTGTCGTGCCCCTTTTGCTCTTCACTAATGTCTGTATGCCTATCTGCAGGGACCTCGATGTGGTGTGCTCTGGCATAGTGATCGACAAAAGCGTTTGCAGCTTTTTTACCAGTGAGCAAGTTTTCGCCCTGCTTGATGGTAATTTGTTTATTTGACGGGGTTTCGTCATTCATGGCTCTGACTAGCTTCCATAGCTTGTTCCCTTTTTTGTCCAGGTTTAGGCTTTCCGTTTTGTTTTTCCAGCTCTCTCTTGCTGTTTGCTTGAGAGTGTATTTGTATTTCGCCGTGGCGGCTTTGAGGGCGATGTTTGCCTCCATAGATTGTCCTCGCTCTGCCATGTTCCTAGCATGTGTTACTGCATCTTCCGCTTTCTGCAACTCATCATTCCAATAGGGCTTATAGTTTTTCCTAGCCCCTCTTGGGATGGTTTCAGTGGCGGCTTGCATTTTTGCCTTGCTTAGGCTTTCCACCATGGGCTTCATTTTGTTGTTTTGTGTGTTGATGGTTTCACACAGCCCGTCTGTCAGGATTGCAAATCTGTCCCAGTCGGCTCGTTTGTAATTCCAACGTGGGAGCGGTTTTGTTTCCCGTGGGCCTACTTCCATATCAATGTCTAGTCTGATCGGCCTGTGGTCGCTACCTGCCAGTTGGTTTAGCACCTGGCGGTCTATTTTATGGTGTATGTCCTGTGTGGAGGCCAAATCTGGAGTCGAGGTGGTATGCCATGTTCTAGAATAGAAACTAGGGCTATCCTCCGGCCTATTGATTAGGAAGAGATTTGTGTCTATCTCCCAATCTTCCACTTCGTCACCTCTGCTGTCTGTGTCCGAGTATCCCCATCTCTCCGAGTGGCTGTTGAAGTCTCCAACTACTATGCTGTTGGAGTCTTTGACGTCCATACTCGAAAGCGATAGGGATTTATTTGGTGGTCCGTACAGATTGAAAATGCGGAGCTTCTCTTGAGGCATTATGTCAACTCCTACAATTTCTGCTTGTCCGGTGTGATTGACAGATACCGCGCTACTCGGTATGCAGTTTCGGGTCAGTATCAGAACCCCTCCTTTGTGACCTTCTCTATCGAGACGGAAGGTCTGGTATCCTCTGATTGAGAATTTATGGTTTTTGTTGAGGTGCTTTTCCTGGATACATACCACGTCAATCTTACCTTCATGCAGGTGATGTGTTAGGGAAAGCTTTTTGTTAACGACACCCTCCGCATTCCACTGTAGTATTTTGAGGGTCTTGAGTTTTTGGTCAATAAAAGTTGCCCCATAGCCATGTGCCTTGACTCCACGACACATGGGTGGGTGACCACCAGTAGTCAAGGGTGGGCCCCTTCGAGAAAAACGTATGGCGCTTATCCTGCGGAGTCCCGCCAGGCAGCGATAGTGCCGGGCCTCCGCAGGTTGAGCGCCATACGTTTTTCTGATCGGTTGTACTGTCATCATACTGCGATTTACGTTGCACTGTTTTGTTAGGCTTGCGGCCCCGTGCATACGATTTCAACAGGCGTTTCTGTAGGGATGCCATCCTTAGCCTTTGGCTGTCCCCAGCCTATCTGCAAGGCAGCAGTTGTTTATGATCAGAGTTGTCTCTCTTATGGAAGTTGTCTTACCAGACGAACGAATCTTCACTACTCGTGTCTATAGGGTGCGGTGATGATATATGAGATATATGACATGATATATGATATGGACTGGTTTACCCGGAAGAGAGGCAGTCCAGTGTGTCTGTACCCCAGGATCGTCACGTCCTGCCAGAAACGTAGCATTTGCATGTAAGTGGGGTATCTCTTTGCTCCCTTTATTTTCTTGGCTTCTATGCAGGGATGGTACGCCTAGCATTCCCCGCCACCTGGGATGTTGACACAGTGGGGCAGGTGTGCAATGTCCGCTAGTCTGCATCTCTTCTGCGTCCATTGGTATGGCTGATAGCGTACAGAGGTAGATATCGAAGCAGAAGGGCATTTAACCAGGGGACAAGCCTGGTAATGTCACGGAGATGTTGTTCGACTGGTTTGCGGATCTATCTCGTGGTCAAGGAGTGAGTCTCGACAGTTCACAGTGAGGTGGCTGCTCTACTGTTTTCGCCACACTGACCAAGAACTAAGTCTTATGTTGGTGGTTTCGCACCCCATCGCTGTATAGGGTGAATATCGAGCAGCTATCCGTCCGCTTTGATCAGCGGATGGAAGAGACCTCTTTCTGTGGCTCGACCTGGTAGGGTTGAGGCGCGATCCGCAGGTCCCGACCATATCGAAGCCTCCCATTGCAGTGGTGCTGAGAATTTGGGCGGGATTCTGGCTAACAAGCGTCCGGCCGTAATCCCTCACATGGTAGCCTCGCGCCATTGGCTTATCAGCCTGGTACGTGAACCAAATGTCTGCGGTTCCTCTCGAGTTGAGCAGGATTTCCATAGCAACGCCCTGTCATTTGTAGGGTAAAACTGACCTGTCTTCCGATGGTCTATTTCCAGCACCCGTTCATTTTTTGGCCAGGACGAATTAATCGAGGGCTTTTGTTTGTCCGTGACCAGGTATCTGGAGCCTGCGGTTTCCGCGGTGTTAAGACACGGTTTCCGTAGCGATCCTTCATTAGAAGGTTAGATAGCTGACCTGTCTTCCGTGGGTCTAATACTAGCACACGTTCACTATTAGACCCAACGAAAGTGCTCTCGATTTATCAGTGTTTGCTTTTTGAGTCAAATTAAGCCGCAGGCTCCACTCCTGATAGTGCTCTTCCGTCAATTCCTTTATCAAACACTGGATGCAGACCAACCGAGCCACAGAGGGCAGAACCCCAGATTTCTGAGGGTCTAAATCCAGCACCAGTTCCATATTAGACCCAAGGAAAGTGGTCTCGGCATGTCAGTCATTTCAGTGTTGGCCGTGTTGAGTCAAATTAAGCCGCAGGCTCCACTCCTGGTGGTGCCCTTCCGTCAATTCCTTTAAGTTTCAGCTTTGCAACCATACTTCCCCCGGAACCCAAACACTTTGGTTTCCCGGAAGCTGCCTGCAGAGTCATCGAAGCAACTCCTGCGAATCGCTAGTCGGCATCGTTTATGGCCAGTACTACGACGGTATCTGATCGTCTTCGCGCCTCTGACTTTCTTGATTAATGAAAACATTCTTGACAAATGCCTTTGCAGTAGCTCGTCTTGCGGCGATCCAAGAATTTCACCTCTAACGCCGCAATACGAATGCCCCCGTTTGTCCCTGTTAATCATTACCTCCAGTTCCGAAAACCAACAAAATAGAACCGAGGTCCTATTCCATTATTCCATGCACCATTATTCAGGCAGCCGAGGCCTGCTTTGAACATTCTAATTTTTTCAAAGTAAACGCGCCGGCCACCCAGGACGCTCAGCGAAGAGCACCCGTGGGAGAGAGCCGACAAACGGTAGGGCAGGAGACAACGGGCAGTGAACCGGTGCGAGCCGGACCGCCCGCCTGCGCCTGAGATCCAACTACGAGCTTTTTAACTGCAACAACTTTAATATACGCTATTGGAGCTGGAATTACCGCGGCTGCTGGCACCAGACTTGCCCTCCAATAGATCCTCGTTAAAGGGTTTAAAGTGTACTCATTCCAATTACGGGGCTTCGAAAGAGTCCCGTATTGTTATTTTTCCTCACTACCTCCCCGTGCCGGGAGTGGGTAAGTTGCGCGCCTGCTGCCTTCCTTGGATGTGGTAGCCGTTTCTCATGCTCTCTCTCCGGAATCGAACCCTGATTCCCCGTTACCCGTTACAAACATGGTAGGCATGTCACGTACCATCGACATTTGATAGGGCAGACATTTGAAAGATGCGTCGCCGGCACATGAGGCCATGCGATCAGCAAAAAGTTATCCAGAGTCACCAGTGGGGACGCCGCAACCCCGCGAGGGGAAACGACGATTGGTTTTGAACTAATAAAAGCGCTCTTTCCGCGAGGGTCGGAGCTTGGTAAGCATGTATTAGCTCTAGAATTGCCACAGTTATCCAAGTAGGATCGTGTCATCTAAGGTACCTCGACTGATTTAATGAGCCATTCGCGGTTTCACCGTGAGACAGTGTGAACTTAGACATGCATGGCTTAATCTTTGAGACAAGCATATGACTACTGGCAGGATCAACCAGATATCTGTCGGAGACGTACGTAGCGCACACACCGGTCGGCGGAGGACAGGTGTGTAAAAAGCCTCACTGGGACGGCCGCAGAGACCGACTGACGGAACGGACGGACGGTTGTTCCACCCGTCCCTCACTCCGTCGACCTAGGAACGCCTGACAGGGGCCCCTACGCGCACCATACGACCGACTGATCGGGCTCGCTCGAGGAGGGATGGCAGCGCTCTGTGCAGAACGGATCCCAACGACCTCGGCGATGAATTTCACTGGGACTAGAGCCAATTTGGCCTGCCGGCCTGCCCTTCTCCCGAGGGTTGGTCCTCGGGAGAACACAGGGCCTTTAGGCACGATTCCTGCTTTCCATTTGCCGGTCACAAGCTCTTTGCGAGAGTCTGACCACCAGCGAGACGAACTGTCGAGCTCTGCTATAAGCCTTAGATAAATCACCACGGACTGACAACGTTTCTCGATACGGACAAGAGCAGCGCACCTCGGTGGAGGAGACGCCAAAAAAAACCGCACCCCAATAGCTCTACGGGGAAAGGCGAGCGAGCGTTTTCCGCAAGCTCGCGCTATTGCTCCGCCTGGCGCGACTGAGATCGCTTTACGAACACTGGTTGAAATTGAATCGCGGCGGCGAGACAACTACCCCAGATTAAGTCTTCTTCAGTTCCTCTTACCATTTGGGTTCCATAACATTGTCTATCTTGGAATGCCGTTTGTCTCTTTTGGCAATGCATGCCCTATCCAGCGGTCGCTTCTTCTCGTTGTGTCACATTCCTGTGAGATCTGACTAGACCTTTCCAGCAGGTCGACTTCGGTGACCTTATCCTACCACATCAAATCAGGCATTCTCTGTATGCGTCTGTTTATGACCGTTTGTACTTGCTTTGTTCAGCACTCTCTTGTCCTCCAAGCTTCAGAGCAACACATCAGTACCGACTTTGCATTCGAGTTGATAATGTGTATCATAGTGTCGGACTTGCTTTGTTTGGAGTTCCACAGTTTGACCAATGCAATGTAAGCGCCTTTTCGCTTTTTGTATCCTTAACGGGATCAAGATGCTGAGCAGCGCATCAGCTGCAGTGGTCAGCGACCCATAGCTGACTGCTAGCGTCAGGGTCAGCGAACCAGAGCTGCCAAGACCCTTCTACACCTCCACGTGGTGATCCTGGATAACAGGCTGTAGCAGGACAGACTGGCTAAGGAGTAGGGATCGAAGAGGGAATGCTAATCCGGTACTCAAAAAATGCTTGCTGAAGCCGGATGTGTTGGACCGAAAGGTGCAAATATCGCATTCAAGATGTAAACTACGACACAACGCATTCCGGTATCTGGACTACATTCTGCTACTTAAGCCCTTTCAGGGTTTGGTAGCGGGAGATTGAGAACGAACGCAGAAGAAGAAGAAGTATCCTTAACAAGAAAAAAAATATTTTCTGTAACAACCCCTCCCTCCTCCCCCGCACTCCCATTCTTCCCCCCTCCTACACACACACACACACATATACACACATACCCCCCCCCTCCCCCCCCCCCCCCCCCCCCATCTTGTCTTTTCTGCGTCTAAGTAGGTAGAGTTGTTGTATTTATGATTGTAGAGCTTTTAATTACCAACTACATAAGTAGATATTTGAGCTAAATATTCAACTCTGCAAAGGGTTTTCCAGTTAATTTCTGAATATTGTATGATCAGCGCATTTTCTTTATTTGTGTATCGCCCCTTGGAGAATTCCATCGTGTGTAATGTTGAGCAGCCCACTTGATCTCCAACAACGTGCCGGTGTCATTTGAGTTTGTCTGTTTAAACAACTGTCAGTAGGTCCTTATTATATAGCACAATGTTTTGTCCAAACATAGGTTGACATTTGAGGCATTATTATTGTATGTTATGTTATTTCAAGGCTACAGATAAACTGGAAAGCGACGAAACTCAGGTCAAATTATATCAGACGACACCGGCTAACCAGCACCGCCGTCATTACTGAAAAGGAGGGAGGGGGAGGGGGGGGGGGGTGGAGCTTAGTGGTCTCGAGGTAAGTTGGTCGCCTCGGGTGCCGGAAATCGCGGGTTCGAATCACGGTGGAGACCGGTATTTGTTTCACCTGGATCTTCAGGTAAAAATGTCCCTGCTCTCTGAGTAGTGAGATGGGAGTCCTGGGTTCAGTATCGCGCACGTTCAATATTTCTTGGCAGTTGGAAATCGAAATGAGAAGGCTTAACGGCCGCTACCCGGACAAAAATCACATTTAAAATCTACCCAAGTTATTTGTACCTATCCCCAGGTTAAGAGCAGATATAGATGGCGCCTAAACGGCTGTGGCTCTAATTAGCTCTAGTGTTTCAGTCTATTAAGATGGACTCGCACATCAGTAAAATCCATCCTCCAAGAAACTGTTTGTATACAGACTGTAGAGTCTTCTAAACCAGTAGAGAAACGTAAAGTTTAAGTTATTAAGGAGTAAAGAAGAAGAGAACGTTCAAGAAACAAATACAGCACATAGGCGTGCAAGAACATAGGCGTGCAAGAACATAGGCGTGCAAGAACATAGGCGTGCAAGAACATAGGACTGTAAGAACATAGGCGTGCAAGAACATAGGCGTGCAAGAACATAGGCGTGCAAGAACATAGGCGTGCAAGAACATTGTAGTGCAAGAACATTGTAGTGCAAGAACATAGGGATGTAAGAACATAAGGGTGCAAGAACATAGGGGTGCAAGAACATAGGGGTGCAAGAACATTGTAGTGCAAGAACATAGGGGCGCAAGAACATAGGGGTGCAAAATCATAGGGGTGCAAGAACATAGGGGTGTAAGAACATTGTAGTGCAAGAACATAGGGGTGCAAGAACATAGGCGTGCAAGAACATAGGCGTGTAAGAACATAGGCGTGCAAGAACATAGGCGTGCAAGAACATAGGCGTGCAAGAACATAGGGATGTAAGAACATAGGGGTGCAAGAACATAGGGGTGCAAGAACATAGGCGTGCAAGAACATAGGGGGGCAAGAACATAGGCGTGCAAGAACATAGGCGTGCAAGAACATAGGCGTGCAAGGACATAGGGGTGCAAGAACATAGGCGTGCAAGAACATAGTAGTGCAAGAACATAGGGGTACAAGAACATTGTAGTGCAAGAACATAGGCGTGCAAGAACATAGTAGTGCAAGAACATAGTAGTGCAAGAACATAGGGGCGCAAGAACATAGGAGTGCAAGAACATAGGGATGGAGACTTATACAGAGCTGAGGAGATATGCTGGAAACAAAGGACATTAGCGAGACATGATCAGAAGACTTGCAACACCAGACTCTGGTCTGACTAACCTGAAGGGGTGTGATCCCAAGGCACCGGCTCAAGCATCATCTCACATTTCAAATTGGTATTTCCGGTCTATAAAATGAAACAAGCGCAATTATACGATATGAACTGATACAGGGGGATTAACCAGAGAGATATCAGCTTTATTTCACAGAAACGTTCTAACAACACAAGTGTAGAGAGTTCAAGAAAAATCGTAATAAGCCACGATATATATATATATATATATATATAAATTGGTGCCAATTGGGCGAGGACGTCGGCCATTTTATAGCCATGACCCCCAGCAAGTCCAGGACAACAAACGCGCGCATGGCCCTGGAGGATTGAGGTCGCTGTGTCTGACGTAGCAATAATGCATATTACAACATTAGGTTTTAAGCAGCCTTAGGATCAACTTCCTTTATTGTTCTGTTTGTGAAGAAAAGAACAACAACTCATATTATTGATGAACTTGCAAGACTTGTAGCAGACACTTTATACGTAAATATCGAATTAATTCATCAGCGCGAAATTTGACATTAGGTTTTTTGTTTTTAAATCGACAATCTTCTTAAATTTTTGTTTCAATTTGAGAAGGTTAACAATGCTGACGTTCTTAGCAATCACTGCTGGTAAATGGTAAACCATCTATTATCACATAAATGAATTTTGTCAAATCCAGATCGAACATCTGCAAAACTTTTATAAAATTGTCAACCAAATGCACTTCGTGAGTCTTGTCCCTCAAAGTACACAGTGAAAGATTATTTCGTGAATGTCCATCATCATCAGTCCTTTAACCTTGAAGGTCGTTGAGGCACAGAGATTGGAAGACCATACGCGTACAAGAACATAGACGTGCAAGAACATAGACGTGCAAGAACATAGACGTGCAAGAACATAGACGTGCAAGAACATAGACGTGCAAGAACATAGACATACAAGAACATAGACGTGCAAGAACATAGACGTGCAAGAACATAGACGTGCAAGAACATAGACGTGCAAGAACATAGACGTGCAAGAACATAGACGTACAAGAACATAGACGTGCAAGAACATAGACGTACAAGAACATAGACGTGCAAGAACATAGACGTGCAAGAACATAGACGTGCAAGAACATAGACGTACAAGAACATAGACGTGCAAGAACATAGACGTGCAAGAACATAGACGTGCAAGAACATAGACGTGCAAGAACATAGACGTGCAAGAACATAGACGTGCAAGAACATAGACGTACAAGAACATAGACGTGCAAGAACATAGACGTGCAAGAACATAGACGTGCAAGAACATAGACGTGCAAGAACATAGACGTGCAAGAACATAGACGTGAAAGAACATAGACGTGCAAGAACATAGACGTGCAAGAACATAGACGTGCAAGAACATAGGGATGCATAGAAATATTAGAACATACGGGTTCAAGAACATTGTGGTGAATTTTGTTCTTGAAGGTCGTTATTGCAGTTTGTCGAACCAGTTCCCGCTACACGTCTCGATTCTTCGCCAGAGGATCAGTTTCAGCTATAGATCTTCCCGTCCAATCTTTTATATTGTCCTCCCATCTCTTTTTTGGTCTCCCTCTCCCACGCTTCCCAGGCACAGTGCCTTGCATGACGGTCTTGGTCAGCCACATCGATCGTGATATAGGTCCATACAATGTCAATTTTCGTGTTTTTACTATAGTCAGTAGGTTTTTATATTGATCCAAGTCCTTCCTAACAACTTCAAGAACACTTTCGTAACGCGATCCAAATATGAAATGCCAAGAATTCTTCGCAAGCATTTCATTTCCATTGCGCAAATTTTACGTTCTAGGGCCGCTGTCAAGAGTCCAAGTCTTACACGCGTAGAGGTATACCGAGGTGACCATTGTATACATTAGTCAGCTTCGATTTAAGGCTAATATACTTGTCTTTCCAGATTATTCGCAGACTAGTCAGGGAGACCATGACCATCGCTGTTCTTGATTGAATCTCCGCTTTAGACCCCTCTGCATTCATTTCTGGTCCCAGATATTTGAACCGGTAACACTTTCCAGAGGCTCCCCTTTGACCATAATCAGATTTCAAATACCCTCTGTGGCGTTGACCACGATCTTACTCTTCTCTGCACTGATTTCCATCCCTAATTTCTTGGCAATATTGTCCAAGTTGCGACTAGCCTTGCAAATTCAGGCTCTGTTTCAGCCAAGTAATGTCGTCGGGAAACCGGTGGTTGGTGAGTCTGCGTCCACCGACACTGACCGTCCCTACGTGTTGGCTTGGCTTGGCACCGTTCGTTCTCAATCTCCCGCTACCAAACCCTGAAAGGGCCTAAGTAGCAGAATGTAGTCCAGAGAACGGAATGCGCTGTGTCGTAGTTTACAGCTTGACTGCGATATTTGAACTAAAATGCTGGTATCGAGTATAGTTTCTCAGTGACGGGGGTGAGCCGCCATCCTATCTTGTACTTGCGCAGAGTTTCCCATAGTGCCTCATGCCCCCCCCCCCCCCCTCCTCCCCCCATGAAAAGCCTTTTTAAAGTCAATGAAGACCTGGTACAATTTATGTTTGTGCTGAGTGTATTTTTCACTGATCGAGCGCAGGTTAAAAATGTGTTCTATTGTGCTTCGACACCAGCTCTGAAACCCGCTTGTTCTTCCGCAATAATCTCATCTGCTCGTTGCTGCAGTCTGTTAAGGATGACCTTGAACATAACTTTACAATATGGTTCTGTAGTTCTGACACTTTTGGAGATTACTCTTCTTTGGTATCACTATGATCAATGATTGTGTGGCCCATTCTCCTATCACTATGATCAATGATTGTGTGGCCCATTCTCCTATCACTATGATCAATGATTGTGTGGCCCATTCTCCTATCACTATGATCAATGATTGTGTGGCCCATTCTCTTATCACTATGATCAATGATTGTGTGGGCCATTCTCTTATCACTATGATCAATGATTGTGTGGCCCATTCTCTTATCACTATGATCAATGATTGTGTGGGCCATTCTCTTATCACTATGATCAATGATTGTGTGGGCCATTCTCTTATCACTATGATCAATGATTGTGTGGGCCATTCTCTTATCACTATGATCAATGATTGTGTGGCCCATTCTCTTATCACTATGATCAATGATTATGTCCAGCTTGTGGGCCATTCTCCTATCACTATGATCAATGATTGTGTGGGCCATTCTCCTATCACTATGATCAATGATTATGTCCAGCTTGTGGCCCATTCTCCTATCACTATGATCAATCATTATGTCCAGCTTGTGGCCCATTCTCCTATCACTATGATCAATCATTATGTCCAGCTTGTGGACCATTCTCCTATTACTATGATCAATGATTGTGTCCAGCTTGTGGGCCATTCTCCTATCACTATGATCAATGATTATGTCCAGCTTGTGGGCCATTCTCCTATTACTATGATCAATGATTGTGTCCAGCTTGTGGGCTATGCTCCTATCACTATGATCAATGATTATGTCCAGCTTGTGGACCATTCTCCTATTACTATGATCAATGATTTTGTCCAACTTGTGGGCCTGTCTCCCGTCTGCCATATCATGTTACAGACTGTTGTTAGAAAATCTATCACCACTGTCCCTCCAAGAATGAATAGTTCCCCTTTTATGTTATCCATTGAGACCGCTTTAGCCTTTTTAAGAGATCTCATTGCCACCTCAACTTCTTCACACACGATGCTAGAGTTATCTTCCTTTTCATGTTGGTCTCATGGGTTACATCTTTAGGATTCCTAGGGGACTTCATATTAAACAGCTGGGAGCCATAAACGCACTAACAACACCAAAGCCCATCACTACTGTACGAAATCCTACCTGGAGGCAGGATATATTTCCAGAGGTGGTAGAAAATATACCAGGTATTGAAAACAAAAACTGCCAGACTGAAAAAGAAAGGAGAGATACTACCCTAAGCTTTATATCGAAAAACTACCCAAGCATGGACTGGACCCATGCATACACCGACGGTTCTGTAATAAACACTACACAGAATGGAGGGGCAGGAGCATTCCTGAACCTACCAAATGGCAGAAAAATAACACTGTCATTCGCTACTGGTAAGTACACAAGCAATTTCAGAGCGGAGGCAGAGGCACTGAGGGCGGCAGTGGAAGAAATGGTGACACATAAAGAATATGAAAGCCATACAGTCCTGCTTACAGATGCTCTGGCCGTAGTCACAGCGCTAAAAAGCCAGAAAAACACTGAGCTTAATGACTTAAGAGCAGTACTCTGTCAACTATGCCAGCAGTCCGCACCAGAAAGGGTAGTGGTACAGTGGGTCCCATCACACTTCAACATCCAAGGCAACGAGGAGGCAGACAGACAGGCAAAAGAAGGTGCAAGACTACCACAAACAGATACTAGTATGACGTACGAAGAGTCAAAAAGGCTTATTAAAGCCAGATACATGACCAAATGGGAAACTGAACATACCGGCTACACCAAAAACGATGCCTATTACCAGTTGAACAGAAGAGAGCAGGTCGTTGTCTTCAGACTTCGCACTGGCCACAATAGACTGAGGTACCACCTATTCAACAAATTGAAGGTAGGTGGTACCGACGAATGCCCGTGTGGTACCGGGAAAATGACCGCTGAGCATCTGTTGCAGAACTGCCCGACATACGAGGATCAGAGAGAGCAGATGTGGCCATCACCAGTGGCAACACAAGACAATTTATATGGCAGTGTCGACAGCCTCAGGATGACCGCCGCTTTTTTCGAAAAAATAATGGTTACTGTCTGACTGCGTACGATGAAGAAGAAGAAACAGCTGGGAGCAATATTCCGTCCATCTCTGCACGACATAATCTTCCGCAGTCATGGTATTCAGTTCCTCATTCTGAATTGTTCTTTTTGTGGATGTGAAATTTTTTTTAAGGTTTCTCACTAGTTGGTAAGCTGTTCTACCATTGTTCTTGACAATGCAGTCCTGAATTTGTGTGCACTGATCTATTATGCACTCCTCCTTTGCTCTTGCCATGTCCTTTCTTATAGTTCTGTTTATAGTTCTGTTTATAGCTCTGTATTTTTCCGCTCTGGGTGTTGTGGTTTTCTAATTTTTGAGACCTCTCCTAGTGTCACATAGTAGTAATATATGTTCCAAAATCCAGGGTTCTAACATAGACTGTCCATCCGGGCGTTCTGTATATGAGTCAGTGCCTGCTGCTAGGTTAAGAATGTTCCTCAGGCTATCATGAAACGCTTCCACGGTTAGTGGATCTTTCAGTCTATCAAGGTCATATCTAATCTTTGGTTGTTGTGGTCTGGCTATGTTCTTTAGGCTCTGACGAAATGTAAGCTTAAGCAGATCCTGGTCGCTGCCTATGTCCGCCCATGGATAACTTCCTGTTTGGGCCTCATTTATGCTGGAGAGAAATCTGGTTTGTACCATTATGTAGTCTATATGATTATGGCGAGCGCCATGTGGTTCTTCTAGACATTTTATGGTTCCCCAGCGTATTCGCAAGCACACAATGATTGTATTCAGCAAACTCTAGTAAGCTATACCCTCTCATTTTTTAAACTCTGTTACATAAGGGTCCGGATGTGTCCTGGATGTTCAAGTCAGTTAAAACATAGCGGATGCAGAATACAAGTTTAACATTGTCAACTAACACCAGTAAACTCATCCAACGATACAGACAATAAAAAACAAAAAACAGATTCGTCGTCAATTTTTAAAATAAGTGGCTCTTATATACACACACACACACACACACACACACACACGCACGCACGCACACACGCACGCACGCACGCACACACACACACACACACACACACACACAGAGAGAGAGAGGTTTTTCCACGTTTGACTTTACTAGAATATTCTCGAGCAAAGTGTGTATGACGTCAATGGTGCATTCCTTCACCAGATTTTTACGTTACATTTATTGTTTTCAGGTCAGGTCAGGTCATCCCGTAACCGGTGAGGTCGTTAGGGCACACATGAAGACATTCTCACAACACCACGCCACCCTTATCTGTCAGTGGCCGCTGCCTGTGCCCCTTCTGGTCGGTGATTGGTTCATTCTTTTATGTTGTACTCCCACCTCTTTTTGACCCGGCCACTTCGTCGTCTGCCTTGGTGGATCTTATTTGCAAAACCATTTGATCTCGATATGTGACCGTACCAATCGAGTTTCCTTCTTTTGACAGTTACCAAGAGGTCTTCAAAAGACCTCTTATTGTTTTAGGAAACAGAAACGCCACTTTATAAGTCGCAAGAGTGAGTAATTCTAGCGTAAAAGCAAAGCGACTTTATAACTCGCAAGAGTAAGTAATTCTAGCGTAACAGCAAAGCCATTTTTAACTCGCACGAGTAACGAATTGTAGCGTAACAGCAAAGCCACTTTATAACTAATATTAGCTACTCAGGGTTACTGCATTATGCTTCCCTCATGCTCTTAAAAACTTTGAACAGCCTAGAAATCTCACCAGCGTGGTTTCTAGAAAAATGTGGAGACATATTTTCGAACCCACAGTGGACGACTTGCAAATGCGAATTGCGATGACATATGTTGTCTGAAAATTAATGTTCGCAAATAAGACATGCGGGTCATTCTTTCACTCTTCTTCTTCTTGTTCTTCTTCTTGTTCTTCTTCTTGTTCTTCTTCTTCTGCGTTTGTTCTCAATCCCCCGCTACCAAGCCCTGAACAGAGCGTTACAAGTAGAAGAATCTAGTCCAGAGAACGGCATACGTTTTTTCTCTAGTTTACAGCTTGACTGCGATATTTGCATCTTTCGGTCCGACACATCCGTCTTACGCATCTTCTTTCGCTTAGATGTCTGCTAAATCGTACTCACGTGCTTCTTGGAAATTGCATTGCCATTAGATCTGCTTGCTCTATTTCCTCTCACCAACAATATTATAGTGGAAACACCTGATTCACTTTCAGCAGTATTATGACTGATCACGCCCCTTACCATTATGAAGTTTTAGTTACAAATTAATCCGCATCTAAGGGATACAAATATGATGTTTACAAATGAAAACAAATTTGTGTTCTCAATAGAGGTTTAAGCTTGTATTTTTAAAGAAACATTTGATTTGACGTGAAGAATTTTAATTTGTGTCTTTCGTGGATGTCAATTTTGAAATGCATTTATATGCCTGTAATGTTCTAGAATCAAAGCTTAACACTTCCATCGTGATCTAACATACGGTATTCCGGGTTTTGTTTACGCAAATATGTAACGATAAATGTATGAACATAGTTTGTACACACTCACACAAAGTCATGAGAATATAGAGAGATCTAACAAGTAATGATGTTCCATATTGACTTTTCATTGTATATTATTTTTAATTTTAACTGAATTTTAAATTCAATTTGTAACTTGCTTGCCAATGTACAGTTTGAGATTTGTAGACATTTGCCCACATTTCTTCAACAGTTGACCACTTTTGGTCAATGGACACTAGGTTGCCTACTTCTGGTATCTTCTTTATGTTTGCTTGACTACAATACCAGTGAAATTAAATGAAATTATTGGGATCGTCCTTTTTGTGCGCACGGTGTGCAAAAACTCAAAAGTGATAATCCACAACATAGATAGTTGGATAGATATATCCAAATATAGATATATACATATTCTGATATCAGCAGAGAAGCCAAAACGGTTACTATAGAAAATAAGAAAATTGTTTGTTTAGACATATTTCTGGATATAAAAATAGCCTCTACAGCAAACATGGATTATAAGCGGTATCGCATAACGTGTAATTATTCCACGTGGGGCAGGATAATGATATGCCATTTCACGATTTAATCTAATGGGAGTTGCGCTATTTTTGCTCCGTTAACTGCTCATTTCAGGTTGCGCAAGTGTTCATTTCCTGTGACCTTGAACATTTATCTTTGTTTCTTGTGATGTGTTCGACAATCAGACTCTTTGTCTATTTGTTGTATTCGTGCTTCATGAAATTTTCATAGTTTCATTCGGTAAATTCAAACAGATCTCAGTCTGGATTTACGTACTAGAAACATGAGCGCTGGTAAAACGTCATGGACGCTGGTAAGGCACCGTAAACTCTGGTAAGACGCCACAAGCACTGGTAGGGTACCATGAGATCTGGTAAGACGCTATGAGCGCTCGTAGGGTACCATAAGCGCTCGTAGGGTACCATGAGAGCTAGTAATACGTCATGAGCACTGGTAGGGTGCCATGAGAGCTAGTAATACGTCATGAGCACTGGTAGGGTACCATGGGAGCTAATAATACGTCATGAGCACTGGTAGGGTGCCATGAGAGCTGGTAATATGTAATGAGCACTGGTAGGGTGCCATGAGAGCTGGTAATACGTCATGAGCACTGGTAGGGTGCCATGAGAGCTGGTAATACGTCTTGAGCACTGGTAGGGTGCCATGAGAGCTGGTAATACGTCTTGAGCACTGGTAGGGTACCAGGGGAGCTAATAATACGTCATGAGCACTGGTAGGGTGCCATGAGAGCTGGTAATATGTCATGAGCACTGGTAGGGTGCCATGAGAGCTGGTAATACGTCATGAGCACTGGTAGGGTGCAATGAGAGCTGGTAATACGTCATGAGCACTGGTAGGGTGCCATGAGAGCTGGTAATACGTCATGATCACTGGTAGGGTGCCATGAGAGCTGGTAATACGTCATGAGCACTGGTAGGGTGCCATGAGAGCTGGTAATACGTCATGAGCACTGGTAGGGTGCCATGAGAGCTGGTAATACGTCATGAGCACTGGTAGGGTGACATGAGAGCTGGTAATATGTCATGAGCACTGGTAGGGTGCCATGAGAGCTGGTAATACGTCATGAGCACTGGTAGGGTGCAATGAGAGCTGGTAATACGTCATGAGCACTGGTAGGGTGCAATGAGAGCTAGTAATACGTCATGAGCACTGGTAGGGTGCCATGAGAGCTGGTAATACGTCATGAGCACTGGTAGGGTGCCATGAGAGCTGGTAATACGTCATGAGCACTGGTAGGGTGCCATGAGAGCTGGTAATACGTCATGAGCACTGGTAGGGTGACATGAGAGCTGGTAATACGTCATGAGCACTGGTAGGGTGCCATGAGAGCTGGTAATACGTCATGAGTACTGGTAGGATACCATGAGAGCTGGTAATACGTCATGAGCACTGGTAGGGTGCAATGAGAGGTGGTAAAACGCCATGGGCGCTGGTAGGGTGCCATGATGGGTGGTAAGACGCCACGGGCGCTGATAGGGCGCCATGAGCGTTGTTAAAGCTCCGTTAGCGTTGCTAAGGCGCGATGAGCGCTGATAAGGCATAGGTCTGCTTTTCTTCTTTGTTTTGTAGCTACAATAATAATGTAGCTTGCACACTCCTTTGAGTTGTCAAGGCCAAGTGGCCATTATTATTTCTCTTCCCCATAAATCCCTCCTTCATTATTACCTTATTTTGGCAAGTCAGGCCACTTTCAACAAGAGATAGTCGTCTTGGTTATATAAGATCGTATTGTGCACTTCAATGACAACCAGTCTAGCTCGGCTATGCTTTCTTTAGTCCCTAGCTCTGGTGTTCCCAGTGCTTTTTACCATATTGCGCTGACAGAGACTTCTCGTGTTGCTCACATGTTTAATTAAGTACAGTGAAGGAAGTTTAATATTACACATTGTTATCGGGGATGAAGTGTTGAATACTTCATTGTAGTAGGTCTCGGTTTTGCAATAGATGGAGGGGTCAATTAGCTTCCTCGCTATCGTTACTTTTCTAACAATAAACCAGGTTTCCACTGACAGTTGGGTTTACTGGAGCGTGGCGGTCGAGTCTGATACTGTTGCCGGGAGAAGCGAGAGCTTTACGACTGATGATATTGTAACCATTTTTAGCCGGTCCCGTAAATGTGAAAGTAAAAAGTACCAGTGCTGGCGACTGTGTCTGTCATACAAGGCAGTTTTTGTAGGGATGTGAGAAGTATGTCATACAAGGCAGCTTTTGTAGGGATGTGGGAATTAGTCTTTCGTACAAGACAACTTTGTATGGATGTGCACTTGGTATGTCATACAGAACACCTTTGTAAGGATATGGGATGTAGTCTGTTATACAAGACAACTTTGTAATGATGTGCACTGGACCTGTCATCAAAGACAACTTTGTAATGATGTGCACTGGACCTGTCATCAAAGACAACTTTGTAATGATGTGCACTGGACCTGTCATCAAAGACAGCTTTGTAATGATGTGCACTGGACCTGTCATCAAAGACAACTTTGTAATGATGTGCACTGGACCTGTCATCAAAGACACCTTTGTAATGATGTTCACTGGACCTGTCATCAAAGATAACTTTGTAATGATGTGCATTGGACCTGTCATCAAAGACAACTTTGTAATGATGTGCACTGGACCTGTCATAAAAGACAACTTTGTAATGATGTGCACTGGACCTGTCATCAAAGACAACTTTGTAATGATGTGCACTGGACCTGTCATCAAAGACAGCTTTGTAATGATGTGCACTGGACCTGTCATCAAAGACAACTTTGTAATGATGTGCACTGGACCTGTCATCAAAGACACCTTTGTAATGATGTTCACTGGACCTGTCATCAAAGATAACTTTGTAATGATGTGCATTGGACCTGTCATCAAAGACAACTTTGTAATGATGTGCACTGGACCTGTCATAAAAGACAACTTTGTAATGATGTGCACTGGACCTGTCATCAAAGACAATTTTGTAATGATGTGCACTGGACCTGTCATCAAAGACAACTTTGTAATGATGTGCACTGGGCCTGTCATCAAAGACAACTTTGTAATGACGTGCACTGGCAATTCAACTTAATCATATAAAACAAAGCACGACAGAAAACACGTATACAAAAACACATGAATGCGTTGGTGCAGATATTATTACAAGGAACCAACTGTGGTGGGGATACTATCCTTCTGCTGGACCCAAAAATGACGTATGAGGACTCGCTTATCTTAAATAGATGTATGTACTAAAGTTATCGCCACATCGTAGGTCAACCGTGGCTGATCTGCAACGTGTTTTATGACAGGTATTAATGACGCAATCTAACACGCTTTCACGTGTCCATCTCCTACCTTGACGGTGCAATCTGGCAAGTTTACCTTAGTACATCTCCTACCTTGACGGTGCAATCTGGCAAGTTTACCTTAGTACATCCCCTACCTTGACGGTGCAATCTGGCAAGTTTACCTTAGTACATCTCCTACCTTGACGGTGCAATCTGGCAAGTTTACCTTAGTACATCCCCTACCTTGACGGTGCAATCTGGCAAGTTTACCTTAGTACATCTCCTACCTTGACGGTGCAATCTGGCAAGTTTACCTTAGTACATCTCCTACCTTGACGGTGCAATCTGGCAAGTTTTTCTCAGTCCATCTCCTACCTTGACGGTGCAATCTGGCAAGTTTACCTTAGTACATCTCCTACCTTGACGGTGCAATCTGGCAAGTTTACCTTAGTACTTCTCCTACCTTGACGGTGCAATCTGATACGTTTTCCTCAGTCTATCTCCTACCTTGACTGTGCAATCCGGCAAGTTTACCTCAGTCCATCTCCTACCTTGACGGTGCAATCTGGCAAGTTTACCTTAGTACATATCCTACCTTGACGGTGCAATCTTGACAAGTTTTCCTCAGTCCATCTCCTACCTTGACGGTGCAATCTGATACGTTTTCCTCAGTCTATTTCCTACCTTGACTGTGCAATCCGGCAAGTTTACCTCAGTCCATCTCCTACCTTGACGGTGCAATCTGGCAAGTTTACCTTAGTACATATCCTACCGTGACGGTGCAATCTTGACAAGTTTTCCTCAGTCCATCTCCTACCTTGACGGTGCAATCTGGCAAGTTTACCTTAGTACATATCCTACCGTGACGGTGCAATCTTGACAAGTTTTCCTCAGTCCATCTCCTACCTTGACGGTGCAATCTGGCAAGTTTACCTTAGTACATATCCTACCGTGACGGTGCAATCTTGACAAGTTTTCCTCAGTCCATCTCCTACCTTGACGGTGCAATCTGGCAAGTTTACCTTAGTACATATCCTACCGTGACGGTGCAATCTTGACAAGTTTTCCTCAGTCCATCTCCTACCTTGACGGTGCAATCTGGCAAGTTTACCTTAGTACATATCCTACCGTGACGGTGCAATCTTGACAAGTTTTCCTCAGTCCATCTCCTACCTTGACGGTGCAATCTGGCAAGTTTACCTTAGTACATATCCTACCGTGACGGTGCAATCTTGACAAGTTTTCCTCAGTCCATCTCCTACCTTGACGGTGCAATCTGGCAAGTTTACCTTAGTACATATCCTACCGTGACGGTGCAATCTTGACAAGTTTTCCTCAGTCCATCTCCTACCTTGACGGTGCAATCTGGCAAGTTTACCTTAGTACATATCCTACCGTGACGGTGCAATCTTGACAAGTTTTCCTCAGTCCATCTCCTACCTTTATTGTGCAATCTGACAGGCATTTCCGTGTCCATTAGTTTGTTATCTTCCATCTCTTAAGCATGCCTGAAAGTCTTAGGCAAATACAGATAGTAAAGTTCTAGTGTGATAACAGACACAACTGTAGACATATTGATAGGTAGGTACCTTATCGTTGAAGCAGAGTCAGTCTGCAAGCGTCTGTTTATGTGCTATGATAGGACATAATCTCTTCGCTCAACAGTCCAGTGTTTCGCCCATGTAGTCTATTTCGCTCGAGTTTAGCCCGCTAAGCAGGGAGTCCTCTCACTGGCTACATCCAGACCACATCAGAGATGGGACCTGCACAGGGGCGTATGGTCTTGTAGAAGTACAGGTCGACTAAGTTCATGTAGAAGTACAGGTCGACTAAGTTCATGTAGAAGTACAGGTCGACTAAGTTCATGTAGAAGTAAAGGTCGACTAAGTTCTTGTAGAAGTACAATTCGACTAAGTTCTTGTAGAGGTACAGGTCGACTAAGTTCTTGTAGAAGTACAGGTCGACTAAATTCTTGTAGAAGTACAATTCGACTAATTTCTTGTAGAAGTACAGGTCGACTAAGTTCTTGTAGAAGTACATGTCGACTTAGACTAAGACAGTCTATTTCACGGTGATGTACTTCTAATCGCTCCACAAGAGTTTAAGCATGTAGCCCAACGGATTGGTGAGAGTCTCACGCTCTGATATACGAAAAAACAACATAAAAACAAACAAACACACATACGTTCGCAAGCACACGCACAAGCACACACACAATAAACAAGAATCTTTGATCGAAAGTGCGGAAGCCAACAATACGAACAAGCTTGGATCTGATAGTTTCCGTATAACATCAGTACGTCTTGTCATTCATGTGGATTCTACATCCAAGTTTCACCCAGTTCAAAGGTCGTACTGTCTCTGACTATGTCACTTCCTGTCGCGTTCATTTACATTTCTTGAGGCCCCCATAAATGAGAAACATAATCTGATCCATGGATCTGTCTGTGTGACTACCTGTTCACACCTACAGCCTTCCACCAGATCGACCATTCCTCTCTCCTGTTTCTCGTTCATTACTGACTAGCTGCCCGCTGACCACTGAGTACTGCAGGTCAGTGTACGACTATCTGTCAGCATGTCTTCACGTAATGTGCCTGTTTGTCTCTGCGAATATGTTCATATCTATGCTTACCTTCATTCGGTATGTCTGTATTGTCCCTATCTGTCAGCTGGGAAGGGAACTGCCCCCACCCCTCCCACCCCATAACACGTTAGAAACAAACACGATGATGCCTACCTAGTACATTGAAGTGTCTTCGACACTTGATCCCCGACTGCAGTGCATGCTATTGAAATACTTGCACTTACAATTTCTGTAGGTTATGTGTACTTTGTGTCATTTTCAAAATGTTGCCAGCACTAATATAACCAAAAACTACCAGATTATGTGTACGATGCATACAGCCACAACATACATCTATCTATGCAAACAAAACTTAACGCGTCTACATACAATAGCACGGCTGTGGCATCAAGCAATTAGCACTTAACAAAACATGCGTGCATACAGGGACGTCCGTGTTTGTATCACTACTAACATATTATGTACATATTTGCTCTATCTCTCTCACTCTCGCTTTCTGTATTTCTCTCTTCTAATTCTCGTTGTCTCTCTTTTCCACCTCTCTCTCTCTTTGTCTCTCTTTTCCACTTCTCTCTCTCTCTCTCTGTATCTCTCTCTCGTATTCTCCTTCTGTCGCAATCTTGCAATATCTCTTCATCTATTTATATCTTTCTCTCTATCTCTTTCTTCCTCTCTCAAATTATTTCTAACCAATCTCACTACCACATTATTTCTTCCCACTCTATTTTACTCTTTCTCTTATTTCACTCCACCACACTCTTTTCTCACGATCTTCTTCTGCCTCGCACGTTATCACTGATTATTTCTCCTCCCATCTCTTATGCTCCCAAACCCATTTTCCGTCTCTCTCAAATTATTTTGCTCCTCACTATTTCTCTCTCCCACTGACACACTCACATTTGCTCTTCTATATTTACTCTTACATCTTTCTCTTTCACTCTCTCGCCCATTCTCTTTATGACACTCCACATCCCCGGTTCGTTCTCTCTCTCTCCTCCCTCATTCTCTCCCCCCCCCGTCTCTCCTCAATAAACGTCAGCAAGTCTTATACACGCATACATGGAAGCATCCTTGACCTTTCTCTCTCTCTCCCTTTCTCTCTCTCTCCCTTTCTCTCTCTCCCACTACATCCTTCCCTCATTCCCATCTCACCTTTCTCCCTCTCTTTTTCCCACTACATCCTTCCCTCATTCTCATCTCACCTCTCTCTCTCTCCTACATCCTTCCCTCATTCTCATATCACCTCTCTCTCTCTTTCTCTCTCTCCTACATCCTTCCCTCATTCCCATCTCACCTCTCTCTCTCTCTTTCTCTCCCCACTACATCCTTGCCTCATTCCCATATCACCTTTCTCTCTCTCTTTCTCTCCCCACTACATCCTTCCCTCATTCCCATCTCACCTCTCTCTCTCCTACATCCTTCCCTCATTCCCATCTCACCTTTCTCTCTCTCTTTCACTCCCCACTACATCCTTCCCTCATTCCCATCTCACCTCTCTCTCTCTCCTACATCCGTCCCTCATTCCCATCTCACCTCTCTCTCTCTCCTACATCCTTCCCTCATTCCCATCTCACCTCTCTCTCTCTCCTACATCCGTCCCTCATTCCCATCTCACCTCTCTCTCTCTCCTACATGCTTCCCTCATTCCCATCTCACCTCTCTCTCTCCTACATCCTTCCCTCATTCCCATCTCACCTCTCTCTCTCTCTTTCTCTCCCGACTACATCCTTCCCTCATTCCCATCTCACCTCTCTCTCTCTTTCTCTCCCGACTACATCCTTCCCTCATTCCCATCTCACCTTTTTCTCTCCTACATCCTTCCCTCATTCCCATCTCACCTCTCTCTCTCCTACATCCTTCCCTCATTCCCATCTCACCTCTCTCTCCCCTACATCCTTCCCTCATTCCCATCTCACCTCTCTCCCCCCTACATCCTTCCCTCATTCCCATCTCACCTCTCTCTCTCCTACATCCTTCCCTCATTCTCATCTCACCTTTCTCTCTCTCTTTCTCTCCCCACTACATCCTTCCCTCATTCTCATCTCACCTTTCTCTCTCTCTTTCTCTCCCCACTACATCCTTCCCTCATTCCCATCTCACCTTTCTCTCTCTCTTTCACTCTCCCCTACATCCTTCCCTCATTCCCATCTCACCTCTCTCTCTCCCACATCCTTCCCTCATTCTCATCTCACCTTTCTCTCTCTCTTTCTCTCCCCACTACATACTTCCCTCATTCCCATCTCACCTTTCTCTCTCTCTTTCACTCCCCACTACATCCTTCCCTCATTCCCATCTCACCTCTCTCTCTCCTACATCCTTCCCTCATTCCCATCTCACCTCTCTCTCTCTCTCCCCACTACATCCTTCCCTCATTCCCATCTCACCTCTCTCTCCCCTACATCCTTCCCTCATTCCCATCTCACCTCTCTCTCCTACATCCTTCCCTCATTCCCATCTCATCTCTCTCTCTCTCTCCCCACTACATCCTTCCCTCATTCCCATCTCACCTCTCTCTCTCTCTCCCCACTACATCCTTCCCTCATTTCCATCTCACCTCTCTCTCTCCTACATCCTTCCCTCATTCCCATCTCACCTCTCTCTCTCCTACATCCTTCCCTCATTCCCATCTCACCTTTCTCTCTTTATCTCCCCACTACATCCTTCCCTCATTCCCATCTCACCTCTCTCTCTCCTACATCCTTCCCTCATTCCCATCTCACCTCTCTCTCTCCTACATCCTTCCCTCATTCCCATCTCACCTCTCTCTCTCCTACATCCTTCCCTCATTCCCATCTCACCTTTCTCTCTCTCTCTCCCCACTACATCCTTCCCTCATTCCCATCTCACCTCTCTCTCTCCTACATCCTTCCCTCATTCCCATCTCACCTCTCTCTCTCCTACATCCTTCCCTCATTCCCATCTCACCTCTCTCTCTCTCCCCACTACATCCTTCCCTTATTCCCATCTCATCTCTCTCTCTCTCCCCACTACATCCTTCCCTCATTCCCATCTCACCTCTCTCTCTCTCTCTCCACTACATCCTTCCCTCATTTCCATCTCACCTCTCTCTCTCCTACATCCTTCCCTCATTCCCATCTCACCTCTCTCTCTCCTACATCCTTCCCTCATTCCCATCTCACCTTTCTCTCTCTCTCTCCCCACTACATCCTTCCCTCATTTCCATCTCACCTCTCTCTCCTACATCCTTCCCTCATTCCCATCTCACCTCTCTCTCTCCTACATCCTTCCCTCATTCCCATCTCACCTCTCTCTCTCCTACATCCTTCCCTCATTCCCATCTCACCTCTCTCTCTCTCTCCCCACTAATCCTTCCCTCATTTCCATCTCACCTCTCTCTCTCCTACATCCTTCCCTCATTCCCATCTCAGCTTTCTCTGTTTCTTTCTCCCCACCTCATCCTCTCTCCCTCTCCCCCTCCATATATCTTAATTCCCCGCTCCTCACCGTCCATTATTTCTTCTCGTCATATTCGTCAATTATTGATTATTTCTATGTAGTGTCGTTCGACCTTCACCTTGCCCTGTCTGTTCTTTTTGTCTCGGCTTCGCTCCAAACGAAGCATAAAGTAACAACTACAACTGACCTCCGTCCAGGAATCATCCTAGCACATTGATGAACTGCTGCTGCTGTGGTTTCTGTAGCGGTTGGCTTGTACATGATGAGGTTGTTAGGCCAATGCGTCGTAGCTTCAAGTCGTCTTTGGCCATGTTATTAGATGTTGCAATCTGTCTCTCTGCTGTCTGTCTCGCTGTTGGTTAATCCCACCCCCCCCCTCCCCTCGCGTCAGTCCGTCCGATAATTGCCCGACCGTTGGTCCGTTCGTCTGTCTGTAAATCTATCATCTATCTTTGCCTCTATGTCTATTCCTTTCTCGTTCTCTCTCGCTCTCTCTATCTCTGTCTCTCTCTCTCTCTGTCCTCTATCTCCGCCTGCACGCCGATATGCCTGTTTATAAATCTCTGTCTGTATCTCTCTGTCAGTATCTCGTTGTAGATCTCTCAGTTTGCGTCTATATACCTGTCTATCAGTCTAACTCTCTGTTTTTGTCTGCCGTCCTACCTACTTACCTACATATTTACCTACCTACCTACCTGCCTACCTACGCATCTACCTACCTACCTACGCATCTACCTACCTACCTACGCATCTACCTACCTACCTACCTGCCTACCTACGCATCTACCTACCTACGAACCTCTACCTACCTACCAACCTACCTACCTACCTACCTACCAACCTACCTTCCTACGCATCTACCAACCTACTTACCTACCAACCTTTCTACCAACCTTCCTACCTACCTAACTACCTGTTTGCATACCTATATACATCTCTACCTGTCGCTATATGTCTGCCTACGCTACTCTACACTACATAAACCCTACCTATCTAACCCCACGCAGCTACTAATCTAATCTTTTCTGTCTGTCCGACTTGCGCCTCATTTTATCGCTGGTCCATCTCCCTGTCTGTCTACCATCTTTTCTCTCTCTCTCACTCTCTCTTTCTCTGTTACCTCTCCAGCTATCACTCTCATTGTCTCGCTCTCTCACTCTCTCTCTCTGTTTCCTCTTTTTCCATCACTCTTATCTTCTTGCTCTCTCACTCTCTCATTTATACAGCTGTTATATTCCCAAGGCCCATTCAATGGAATGACTTCCGCTCATTAAAAACAAGGCGAGCATCGAACAGGGATCCTGTCCCTGGCTGACGTACATGTGTTCCAGCAGTAACTATGCCACCATTAGCTGATTGATGACTAGTCGTCCTCGCGCCTCTACACTCCCAAGAGGAGGACATTTCCCCACCTAATCAAGACTCATTAGGTCAGCTATACTCCTGCTAGTCCACCCTCGTCCTCGTAGAGATGTATCAGCTACAGACCACTTTCTCATCTGTTGCGCATTACAGACGAATCACGTTGGGACATTCTCGGTAATTTCTGTATGGAAAATAAAGACACTACCAGAAGCCGCCCTAAAACCACAAAGCCCACCGGAGACATACTTTAAATCCGTGATGTAGAATTCGTGGCTTTATCTCGGATGGGATAACCGTGAATGTGGCCCAGCTGTATGCTGTCGTATTCCTGACTAATATTCATATATACATGCATATATGAATTCGTTTTCTGAGTTACAAGAACACTCGCCTTTGATGTAATTGTCGTAACTGCTAGTTTACGTAATAGTAATATATGCCCATGACAGATGAAGATGGCGACAGCATGAGACGTGCTGCGAGATGGCTTCATTCTGCAGATCTGTTTCCAGTTTTCTGATGTTGTATAACGGACAATGTTGAGGATTGTGAATTGTACAACTAATCAGATGTCTTAGTTTGAAAACAGAACTGCTCCTCCTTTGTCTGTCGCTTACATATTCATCACGGGTAATGTGTGGTCAATGTGTGGTCAATGTGGGGTCAATGTGTGGTCAATGATTAATGATAGAGATGTTAGCAAGTAATTTATATAAAATGTATAAGGGGACAGCGTAGGCTAGTGCTTAAGTGGCACGGCTCACATACCGAAGGTGCTGGGTTCGCTCCCCAATCACAGCCCCGACCTTTACCCCGAGGAAACAAACCCTTAGAAAAATGCAGGAGGGAGCAGCTCCTTACATAAAATGCAAGCCGAAGTCGGATGCACTGGGCCGACAGGCACACAATAAAGGCATAGTGCAACGCACCCCGCCTTATGGAATAGAGAAATAATGTGAAACATAAAAGATGTCTGGTCCAAACTAGATCAAGTCCTAATATAGCAATTTGAACGGGGAAAAAATGCTAGACTATATACTACATTTTGTGGATGTGCGCAGATGGTTAAATCACTTATCAGATGGTCTAATCACTTATCAGATGCTCTAATCATGTATCAGATGGTCTAATCAGTTACCAGATGTTCTAATCGGTTACCAGATGTTCTAATCAGTTACCAGATGCTCAAATCACTTATCAGATGCTCAAATCACTTATGCGCACATATATCACACACATTATACACATCTCCTCCTCCTCTCCCCCGACCCACACATCATTTCTCCACCCCCCCCCCTTTCCACGCCCGAATATACACACATACACACACACATATTTATATATATGATATATTATCATTGCCTACATAGGTGTGTTAAAGTAGACCATTGGGTAGGCAGATATTGTGAGCCTAGTCACACCTAAATCACCTTTAACTGACACCAATGCAGAGTAGGCTCTCGCAAAAAAAAAAAAAGAAGGTATATTTGTTAATTTTCGAGCAACTATTGACTGTCTTCTTGTATGTCGTAGTCGTGTCGAATAGTTCCTGGATATAATATTTGACTGGTATATAATTATACTGATTATTATATATCTGTGTCTTCCGGTGACCCGGACAGGTTCTTACAAGTGTTCCATTTTACGCCATCTTTTTTTCTTCTATTGATTCTTTAATTATAATAAAAACTACACTCGGATATGACGAACAAACGAGCACAGAATAAGGCAAAAATAGGAGATTTTAATGATAATTTTCAACTAAATATAATTAGACAGCATGCCATTGAACGGACAATGATACTAACGAGGTCAGATAGCATCAGGACATGTTTGACAACGATAGAGACCCCCCAACAAGCGAACATCGTATTGTTTTTGTTCTTGAAGTGCACAGTTGTTCTATGAAAGTTCAGTCTACCCAAATTGCAGGGCTTCTGCGTCACGCCCAACACGGTGCCAGTGTATCATCCCAAACTCAAGGCCTGTGTATCACCCCAAACTCAAGGCCTGTGTATCACCCCAAACACAAGGGTGAAGTATCACCCCAAACTCAAGGCCTGTGTATCACCCCAAACTCAAGGCCTGTGTATCACCCCAAACACAAGGGTGAAGTATCACCCCAAACTCAAGGCCTGTGTATCACCCCAAACACAAGGCCTATGTATCACCCGAAACTCAAGGCCTATGTATCACCCGAAACTCAAGGCCTGTGTATCTCCCCAAACTCAAGGCCTGTGTAACATCCCAGACACCAATGATGTGTATCACCCTAAACATCAGTTCTGTGTATCACCTCAAACACCAGTTCTCTGTATCACCCCATACACCAGTTCTGTTTATCACCCCAAACACCAGTTCTGTTTATCAACCTAAACACAAGGCATGTATATCACCCCAAACACCAGCTCTGTGCATCACTCCCAAACACCAGTTCATGTTTAACACCCCAAACACAATGAAACACAATGGTCAGGTATCACCCCAAACACCAGTTCTGTGTATTACTCCAAACTCACGGCCTGAGTATCACCCCACACACCAGTGCTCTGTATCACCCAAAACGCAAGACCTGTGTATCACCACAAACACTATTGTTCTGTATCACCACAAACACCAATGGTCTGTATCACCCCACACACAAGGCATGTGTATCACCCCCAAACACAAGACCTGTGTATCACCACAAACACCAATGCTCTGTATAAACCAAACAAAAGGCCTGTGTATCACCCCAAAATCAAGGCCCCTGTATCACCACACACACCAATGTTCTGTATCACCCCAAAAACAAGGCCTGTGTATCGGACAGCGTCAAAGAGTCTGATTCCTGCCATAGAAACCGATCATCTGGCAGTAATTAATTCTTCACGATAATCGGGTTTATGGCTTATCGATTTCGTTGCTGCTGCCGATTGCAGCTTTGATGAGCGATCCCGCTAGATCTAGACCGCAGTATCGTTGTGACCTCTGTGCTGACGTGGTAGAGACTTGTTCTCTGCAGATATTTACATTCTTACGTGCACAAACATCTATTCTGTTAGGTCCTGCTGGAGCATAATGGCCACTGCAGCACCCCGTCGCGTGCCATCTCTCCAGATTTTAGCTGATCATTATCAATATTAACATAATTAACAAAAACATTAACATCGTCATCAGGAACACATCAACATCATCATTTACACCAACAACCAAATCAAAAAAGTTATCATCCGCATTTTAAATATCACCAAAACCACCATCATCATTATCGCTTTCAACAAAATTATCAGCATCATCTTCATAATCACTGTTATAACATCGGCAACATTAGCATGATAGTCATCAGCAACATAATTATCAATATCAACTTTTTCATCGTCATGATCAACTTCATTATTGTATTCAACATTGCGATACTCAATATCATCATTATTAACATCATCTCCACCGGCAGCATCGCCATAATCAGTATCATCATTATAAACATCATCGTCATCAGCAATATCGTCACCATTGTTGCATTCAACATCGTCGTAATCAATATCATCATTACCAACACTATCATTATCATCATAAATCATCATTAAATTCATTATCATCGTCGCCAACATCATCAAGATCAACATCGTCATTATCATCATCATTATCATCATACATATCATCATCAATATCATCATCAATATCAACATGATCATCATCGAGATCATCTGCACCATTATCAACATCATCATCATCATTATCAACATGATCATTATCAACATGATCATCATCAATATCAACATGATCATCATCAACATGGTCATCATCGAGATCATCTGCACCTTTATCAACATCTTCATCATCAATATCAACATGATCATCATCAACATCATCTGCACAATTATCAACATCATCATCATCATTGTCAACATGATCATTATCAACATGGTCATTATCAACATGATCATTATCAACATGGTCATCATCGAGATCATCTGCACCATTATCAACATCATCATCATCATTATCAACATGATCATCATCAACATGGTCATTATCAACATGATCATTATCAACATGATCATCATCAACATGGTCATTATCAACATGATCATTATCAACATGGTCATTATCAACATGATCATTATCAACATGATCATTATCAACATGATCATTATCAACATGATCATTATCAACATGGTCATCATCGAGATCATCTGCACCATTATCAACATCATCATCATCATTATCAACATGATCATCATCAACATGGTCATTATCAACATGATCATTATCAACATGATCATCATCAACATGGTCATTATCAACATGATCATTATCAACATGATCATTATCAACATGATCATTATCAACATGATCATTATCAACATGATCATTATCAACATGATCATCACCAACATGGTCATTATCATCATCATCATAATCCCCACCATCAACACCATCACCATGACCATGCACAATTCGTTCCTCATGAAACCGTTGACAACTACAGTTACTCACTTGTGAATTCTGTTTTGGGCTATTTTTGAATGTGAAATTAACCTTATATACACATTATAGCCATTAATGGAGGGGCAGACAACACGACGTCTGGTCTGATCTTGTTAGTGGAGACCCTTCTTTGATGGTGTGTTAGAGCCGCCATTCGTACAGAGACAATCGTTTCTACATCTATGATTAGAATATGCGCAGAGTTTGGTGCGTTCCTCATTAAGGCAGTCGTTTCATCTGGAGATGGGGCGAGACTCGATCTTTTCCTCTAAAGCAGGGGAGGTTGTCTGTCGATACATCTAAACTTGATGTGATTGTTAGTTGTCATATGTGATGAGGCGGTTGTTGTTTGCCTCGTCTAGACACGAGGAGATTATCTGTCGTCACATCAGAGCGTGATGCGATTGTTGTTCGCATGTTACGACTAGAGATGTGATTTATTGGTCGTGACATCTAAAGATGGGATTTGTTGGTTGTGACATCTAGAGATGGGATTTGTTGGTTGTGACATCTAGAGATGGGATTTGTTGGTCGTTCTATCTAGATATTGGATTTGTTGGTCGTGACATCTAGAGGTGGGATTTGTTGGTCGTGACATCTAAAGATGGGATTTGTTGGTTGTGACATTTAGATATGGGATTTGTTGGTCGTGACATCTAGAGATGGGATTTGTTGGTCGTGACATCTAAAGATGGGATTTGTTGGTTGTGACATTTAGATATGGGATTTGTTGGTCGTGACATCTAGAGATGGGATTTGTTGGTCGTGACATCTAGAGATGGGATTTGTTGGTTGTGAAATCTAGATATAGGATTTATTGGTCGTGACATCTAGAGATAGGATTTGTTGGTTGTGACATTTAGATATGGGATTTGTTGGTCGTGACATCTAGAGATGGGATTTGTTGGTCGTGACATTTAGATATGGGATTTGTTGGTCGTGACATCTAGAGATGGGATTTGTTGGTCATGATATCTAGAGATGGGATTTGGTGGTAATTATATCTAGACATGGAATTTGTTGTTGGTGACATCTAGAGATGGGATTTGTTGGTCGTTACCTCTAGAGATCAAGAGACAGATAACGGTCACATCTAAAAAGTGGTGGCAGTATGTTGTCACATCTAAAGATTAATTGTTTGTATTCCGTCACATTTAGACATGAGGTGATTTTCGTTTCGCGAAATCTAGACACGACGAAACAGCTGGTCGTTAGTTTCTGTCGTCACATCTAGACATGAGGAGACAGTTGGTCTTTACATCTAGACATGAGCTTGTGGGATGTCACACCTAGACAGAATCAGATTAACGGTCAGCACATTATAATTTAATATGTCAGACCTGACGAACACCGTCCTGTGTCACAGGTTGATTGTAGCAGATCTCCACTGGTTGGCTGTAACATATATCAGCTGGTTTATTGAATAAGACGAATACGAAACGTCAGGGTCAGGTGATACATGAGGGTCAGTGTCAGGTAAAACATCGGGGTCATATGAAGCATTAGGGTCAGGTGAAACATTAGGGCTCAGATGAAACATCAGGGTGGGGTGGAATATCAGGGTCAGGTGAAACATGAGGGTCAGGGTCAGGGGAAACATCAGGGTCAGATGAAACATCAGGGTCAGTTGAGACTCTAGGGTCAGGGGAAATATCAGGGTCAGGTGAAACATTAGGTTCAGATGAAACTTTAGGGTCAGGGGAAATATCAGGGTTAGGTGAAACATTAGGGTCAAATGAAACATCAGGGTCAGGTGGAAAATCAGGGTCAAGGGAAACATGATGGTCAGGATCAGGTGAAACATCAGGGTCAGGTGAAACATTACGGTCACTTGAAACATGAGGGTCAGTGTCAGGTGAAAAATAGGGTAAGGTGAAACATGATGGAAAGGTGAAACATGCTGGTCAAGGTCGGAGTGAAGAATAACACTTATCAATGTAAGAGTGAAGAGTAACATAAGAGTCAGGTTAACCATACTAACCATGGCAGGGTTAACCATACTGACCAAGGTACGGTTAACCATACCGACCAAGGCAGGGTTAACCATACTGACCAAGGTACGGTTAACCATACTGACCAAGGTAGAAGTGAAGATTTACGTCCGAATCAGTTGAAGTATGCTGACCAATGTGGGAGTAAAGAGTAACTTCGGGGTTAGATGACACTTACCGATGAAGACACCACCTCGTGTTAATTGAAACAATGTGTCACATAGGTCTGGTCAACAAGGTGGAGACTGACACTATCATCCCCAAAGTGGTGAACCTACCAATGAGCCTTCGATTACACTACAGGCAGGAGGACTGTGGTCAACTACGCCTTGGTATGTAAGGAGAGCCACCGTAACTCGCTACCAATAAAGCGTCGTCAAGAATTAAGTGAAGTCAGAGCAAGTAGTTTCCAAACACAAAACCCAGATGAGGTTGCCATACCCATGTACAGCTCTCTGTAGTCATATTTTACTACTTGCTTGATAGGTTACGGTCATATTAGATTCGTTGCTCTTACTCTATTATCGTTTCTTTTATTCTTGCTAGTGTTGCCAACTTCCATTCTTCTTCACTTCGGCTACCACAAACTGCGCCCCATTTCTCTGTACACGTACATTACTGTTTTAATCTGACAGGTTAGATGACCGGAATGACCTCATCCGTGATTTGTGTATCGTGATAGCATACATCTGTCTCGCGGGATGTACATAAATTAACTTGATCATTTTACATAACTTTTAGAACACCAAGTATACACATACATCTTCTTGGTATTCTGTCTGTGTGTGTGCACGGCTGACATTTGCATTCAGTAATAGTGATCATTTGATAAACTGATCGTCAGCTTTGAGAGGAAGATACGTTTCCCTCTGTGTCATCCAACAGGTAGCCAGCTGCTTTCTCATTCTACCTATTTTCTCCTACCCTACACCACCCTTCACACCCTCTTGCCTTTGACATTTTTATTGTTCTCCGTGCTTTTAGAAAAATTCGGCGAAGAAGCAGTGTTTTAAAAAAAAAATAATTTAAAAAAAAAGAGTTTTAGAGGTTTCTTTATTGCATTTTGTCATAGCTTTCTCTCTCTCTCTCCCCCCCCCCCTCCTCCCTCACAGTTCCATGATTCTCTTTTAGATAATTCCCTTCTTCACTTGCCGTGTGGTTTCCAGTGTAGTGCTTGTCTAGAATGAATGCACGACTATTTATATGTTGTTTTATTGCTAGTTTTTTTTCTCTTTAAAATTCCAATTTAATTTTAAATGTGATATACAATTTTTGGCTGTTGAGTTAAGGTCTTCGCATTTTTATTAGAAGGTATTGTTATATAGCGGTCGTCGCATTCACAATGTGGGATATTGCTGATTTATCATGTATTTTCCTTTTCTGTGGTTGGCTGGTTGGCATCAATTTACACAGTGCAATATAGCGTACAACAAGACAGCGTCGCTGTCGACTTGCATCGGTGAAAAGTAACAAGGCATTATTCTTTTTTTTTTTTTTTTTTGTGGTCAGAGAGTAAGACACCTTCTGCAGTCTACAGAAGAATGCAGATTCAGTATGGAGACAGTTGAGTTAGAGAAGAGTTTATGAATGGTTAGAACAATTTCAAAACGAAAAACAAAACGTCATTGATGAACCGCGGTGAAGGAGACCAACGCGTTTGACAACTGACAGTGAAACAGCAGATCGACCAGTTAGTCCGTGGCAACACACGAGTCACTATTGATGACTTAGCCATATATTTCAACATGAATCACGGCGCTAGGCACACAATTTTAAATGATGACCTTCGTTATAGAAAAGTGTGAAGCAGATGGATTTCAAGGCAGCTGTCCGATGAGGACAAACGTGCATGGCAGATGATTTGTCAAGAGCATTTAGACCATTGTGCTCGTGAAGAATACGTTTTTATCCACCAGATTGTAACATTATAGCTTGTAAAGAGTAAGCGACAGTCAATGCAATGAAAACATTTGTTGTCTTCGGAAAAAGACAAAAAAGAAAACAGCCTTCCGCTGGAGAAGTCCTAATGACCAACGATTGGTATGTAATTGGGCCCTATATTTGTTCACTTCCAGAAAAGGATGAGACGATGCTTAGTGCTCCATGCAGTGATATGCTAGCAACAGGTTGAATGCAGCGATACGATCGGAATGCCGGGGACCTCTCTCAAAAGCATTACTGCACTGCATGACAACGCTCGTGTACACAATGGCTGCGCATACAGTGGATACAGTTCTTGCTTTGAAACTTGAGGTCTTGAAACATCCAGCATACAGTCCTGGCGCCATCCAACTTTCATTTATTTGGATCCTTGAAACATCCAGTATACAGTCCTGACTTGGAGCCATCGAACTTTCACTTGTTTGGATCCTTGAAACATCCAGTATACACTCCTGACTTGGCGCCATCGAACTTTCACTTGTTTGGATCCTTGAAACATCCAGTATACTGTCCTGACTTGACGCCATCGAACTTTCACTTGTTTGGATCCTTGAAACATCCAGTATACAGTCCTGACTTGGCGCCATCGAACTTTCACTTATTTGGATCCTTGAAACATCCAGTATACTGTCCTGACTTGACGCCATCGAACTTTCACTTGTTTGGATCTTTTAAACATCCAGTATACTGTCCTGACTTGGCGCCATCGAACTTTCACTTGTTTGGATCCTTGAAACATCCAGTATACAGTCCTGACTTGGAGCCATCCAACTTTCACTTGTTTATATTTTTCTTTGCGTTAGCCTTATTTTTCTTATCCCCAAGACGGTGTGCGTTGCACTGTTGTTTTTATTTTGCGCCTGTCAGCCCAATGCATCCGACTTCAGCATGCATTTTGTGTAAGGGTCTGCTTCCTCCTGCATTTTCAAAGGGTTTGCTTCCGCGGGATAACGGCCGATGCTGTGGTTGGGATCGAACCCAGCACCTTCGGTTTGTGAGCCGTGTCACTTAACCACTAGTCCACGCCGTCCCCACCAACTTTTACTTGTTTGGATCCTTGAAAAATCCAGCATATAGTCCTGACTTGGCGCCATCTTCACTTGTTTGGACCCTTGAAAGAACATGTGCGGGGTCAAGAGGTTTGCAGATGACAACGAGGTAATGAATGCGGCGCAAAAGTGGTTAAAGGTCACACTAAAATACTTTTCTCTAGAGGGCCACCACAAGCTAGTGGACAGGTGGACAAAGTGTGTTGCCAGACACGAGGACCATGTGGAAAAATAAGACACAACAGTCTGGTTCATACTTTTGTATATATTATTGATTACATTGCTGTTACGTAATGACTATACCTCGTATATGTGCAAGTAAGGACAAGTTGAAATAGTCATCCTTAGAAGAATGCTATATTTCTCGCATGTCTTGTCTTCTGTCCTTCGAGACGAATCTTAGGATGACTACGTCAGTTGACTTTACAACTGGCCTTCCTAGTAGCCTTTTATAAGACCTTAAAACTGATCTCATAGATGACATTACAACCGGCCTTACAGATGACATTACAACCGGCCTTACATATTACCTTATAACTGGCCTAACGCATGCTCTTATAACTGGCCTTACATATTACCTTATAACTGGCCTTACATGTTACCTTATAACTGGCCTTACATGTTACCTTATAACTGGCCTTACATATTACCTTATAAATGGCCTTACATATTTACTTTATAACTGACCTTACATATTACCTTATAACTTGCCTTACATATTACCTTATCACTGACCTTACAGATTACCTTATAGCTGACCTTACAGAGGACCTTCAAACTGTCCTCATAGACGGCCTTACAACTGTCCTTACAGATGAACTTATAAATGGCCTTAAATCTGGCCTTACGTATGCCCTTACACCTGACCTTATAAATGACATTAAAACTGGCCTTACATATGACTTTACAATTGGCCTTATAAGGAACCTTTTAACTGACCTTACAGATGACATTGCAACAGGCCTGACAACCACCATCACCACTGTCCTTATATCTGACCCCCTGACACGAATCTAGTAAGAAGACCAACTGACCAGCCAGAGAAGACATATCAATAGTGAAATAAGCCCAGAGTGGGTGGTTTCCAACAACAGCAGAGCTGACCAAGTGATTTCGCGCATGTATTCTCCAAGAAGGCGAACGATGCACCAATTCTAAATTGGATCTACGAAGGGAGAAGAAGCCAAGACGTGAACCTGGTCCACTTGCTGGTAGATGCATACACTCTCACCGTTGCCCCCACTAGACTACTCCATTTCTCTTTGTTGTACGGTGGAGTTTAACGGGCTGCACTGGAACGGGATAGATAATAAATAACCACCGCAATTAAGTGAGACACTCGACGCGCCAGGTAACCCACAAGCAGGCAGTTCTCCAGCTTATTTTACAGCCATTAAGTCCGTGATAAAACTCGATGTTTGTCAGTTTGACCACAGCACACTATATATCACGAGACAGACATTGAAGCAAATCCTTTGATCATCTACAAAAAGTAATATCCACATTCTGCATACAAAGTATGGTCCACATACCGAAATGACATACAGCATTACTCAAAGGACATAAGAAACAATTGCTTCGATTCAAAGAAAGACAAATAAAGAAACCAGGAAACGCTGTAAGCCGTCCCTAGACACACGTTTATCTAGTGTTTCCTGTATGGAACCATGCCATTTTACATTAATATGTGTATCACTCCGTTTGCAAGTGGTATGCGGGTATATGTTCCTCTACAGTGTTCATATGCATATGGATGTAGCTGTAGTTCAGAGGTAAGGCTCGCCTCTAAAATCGGTGAACAGAAACGGTGAACGATCGAGTCTAGTAGGTTTCAAGCAATCCCTGGTCTCAAGGGAGGTGGGACGAGAGTGCCTATATCCTGATTTTTGTCCAATAGTCTTGACTTATGTTTTGCCACTGGTCATAGGTAGCCTGGGATCAGAAAATGAGGGTGATGACCAGAGATGTTTCTTCCTCACTATAATCCAAATACAGAGCAAGTTACATTATAAAGACAACCCGTCCGATCATTTCGCTATCATCGCTTGCGAAGGACAACTAACTTGTATCTCTAATAGAAAGTGTCAAGAGTACATGTGTCTGTTCCATGTATATAATATACCGTGCTTAGCTGACTTGCCAGTGATTATTGTGGCTTATAGATGGTACAGGGGCGAATACTTGTGGATGAGCTGACAATAGCCGTCTACTTAAACGCGATGTGTCGGTCCGAAATGCGTTGTTGCCGCAGCCTCGCTGTAAGTTATGGCAAAGCGTCACAGCGTACTTATGTTTTAGTCTACTTCATCAATGATAATAAACAAAGTAGTGGTAGATTAGTTTGTGTCATGTTTTGAAGAATTTCACACTGGGGTGTTAGAGCATTGCTGACTGCGTTCATTTCTCGGTCGAAGCACCATGAGTGTACCCAGCAACAAATAGGCATACTTGATTCTGCTCTACGTTGGGACATTTTAGGGACAATACAATATCTCCCTAACTCATACAGCTGACGACTTATCAACACTTCATCCCGAACACTGCTAGGGGAATATATCCCGTCCTTTGTTTGTGCTAGGGGAATGTCTCCCGTCCTTTGTTTGTGCTAGGGGAATGTCTCCCGACTCCTGTTTGTGCTAAGGTATTGTCTCCCGATCCTTGTTTATGCTAGGGTAATGTCTCCTGACTCCTGTTTGTGCAAGGGTAATGTCTCCTGACCCCTGTTTGTGCTAGGGTAATGTCTCCTGACCCCTGTTTGTGCAAGGGTAATGTCTCCTGACCCCTGTTTGTGCTAGGGTAACGTCTCCTGACCCCTGTTTGTGCTAGGGTAATGTCTCCTGACCCCTGTTTGTGCAAGGGTAATGTCTTCCGATCCCTGTTTGTGGTAGGGTAAAATCTCCCGACCCCTGTTTGTGCTAGGATAATGTCTCCTGACGCCTGTTTGTGCAAGGGTAATGTCTCCCGATCCCTGTTTGTGGTAGGGTAAAATCTCCCGACCCCTGTTTGTGCTAGGATAATGTCTCCTGACCCCTGTTTGTGCTAGGGTAATGTCTCCTGACCCCTGTTTGTGCAAGGGTAATGTCTTCCGATCCCTGTTTGTGGTAGGGTAAAATCTCCCGACCCCTGTTTGTGCTAGGATAATGTCTCCTGACCCCTGTTTGTGCAAGGGTAATGTCTCCCGATCCCTGTTTATGATAGGGGAATGATTCTATACCGTTTCAGTACATCGGCTCTGCTTTTCTTATGTTAGGAAACACCTACAATCCATAAGATTTTCGTATCTTTTGTGTTCCTTTTTAGGTTCAAGGCCGAACGTTTCACGTGTCAGGGGCGGCAACCTATAACCTGCGAAAATATAGATTCGCAGTTCGTTAACTAATTATCATAGCCCACCATCAGCACGCGCCCACACCACCCGGCGATCGTTTGAAACATAATAATTCTAATAATATTCACATTTTGTATCAATTTACTAATTCTCTTTCTCTCTTTCTTTATTTTCCATCTTCTTCGTCCTGAAAATGTCGTCGTTATGGTGTGTCGTAGTATACAGCCACGCGGCAATATGTGCGCCTTTCAGTCCGACACATCCAGTTTCAGTACAGCCATTTTGGGCCGGCTTTGACTTTCCTATTCTAACAGCCAGGTTGCACTGGCGCAGTCTGTTTCCATGAGGCCACTTGGAAGTCACGTGGAATAAGGTCTCGATCTGATCTCATTCGTTGACACTAACGCAAGCAGTCGTCTCACGAGTCGTAGACTGGTGTGAACTCATTCACTACAGTGTCTTCGTCCCCTAAGTTTACATACAGTGTTGCCAGGGAATAATCAACCTTTTCATGATTTCTTCTTCCTCTTCTTCTTATTCTTGTTCTTCTTCCTCTTCTTCTTCTTCTTCTTCTTCTTGTTCTTCTTCTTCTTGTTCTTCTTCTTCTTCTTCTTCTTCTTCTTGTTCTTCTTGTTCTTGTTCTCCTTCTTCTTCATCTTCTTCTTCTTTTTCTTCTTCTTCTTCTTCTTCTTCTTCTTCTTCTTCTTCTTCTTCTTGTTCTTCTTCTTCTTCTTCTTCTTCTTCTTGTTCTTCTTGTTCTTGTTCTCCTTCTTCTTCATCTTCTTCTTCTTCTTTTTCTTCTTCTTCTTCTTCTTCTTCTTCTTCTTCTTCTTCTTCTTCTTCTTCTTCTTCTTCTTCTTCTTCTTCTTCTTCTTCTTCTTCGTGTTATTCTTCTTCCTCCTTGCTTTCGATATCGTATGCTTGTTTTATAACTAGTTGTAGATGCTAAATGGCTCACCACAATTTTTATCGCATTGTATATGTTTGAAAGATGCATCCTGCTGTGTGGGTCCCTCTATAACATGCACATTGTGCAGTCCGCGCTGCTTTTATTTTATACATAAGTACATTTAGTCTGCAATGAAATTTTCTTAGGCCCAATATTGTGGTGTACCGTCCATTCTGTTAATGGTGTCTTGTTGGGCTGTTTGATGTTTATTCACTTGTCTCATAGCTATTTATATTTGTTTTGGAAGTGTGTCTTAACTTCTGGAAGTGGGCCCTAACTTCTGGCGGTGATATCGCGTGGTATATGAAATTATTCGTCGTAGCTATGGGATGATAATCCGATTGGCTCCCTGTTGGGGGGAGGGCGGGGGGGGGGGGGAGGGTGCAGAAAGAATGGGTCGCAATAGAATGTTAAATGTAAAGGCAGTTGCCTCTCAAAATACGACAGTGGGGTTTCGATTCCCCCATGTTTCAAGCGTCCTGTTGTTACAATGGATGTGAGACTAGCGTCTATTCATTTTGGAGATAAACGAAAGAAATGGAGATCCTGCGTAATCGTTATGCACATAAAAGAACAACTGACAGATGAAAATCGATAAGAGTAGACTGTTAGTCGCACCACAAAAACCTAAAAAAAAGAAAAAAAGAAACAGGGAATGAAATTCCTACCCAATACGCAACATTTGTTCCCTAGCACCAATAAAGCAGCTGGAATCAAACGATTACCTTAGTCGTGTCTAAGTCAATCTGTACTTATATCGGGGCAGATGCCTCTGTGGGCTAGGCTCGAGCAGCTTAATACTCCGCCATGTTGGGACAAGCGCTTACTGAGGGTGGTTAACCGATGTGCGAGTCCATCTTAATAGACTAAAACACTAGAGCAAAGTAGAACCACAGCCTGTTGGGCGCCATCTATGTTGCTCTAAACAAACCACTTAACCATGGCCGGTGTAATGCCATGTCACACGGTTAGTCGCCTTTTCCGATATCCTCTCAGTGGTGCTATTCTTGTCCTTGTCATACACAAATACCCCGGCAGACCCCTCATTATTTCCCCTTCGGCTACCTACCTGTTTGAATACCCGGATTTGGAGTATTCCTAGAATTTATTCGTTATAGATAAACATGACCCGCCGTTCACACAATCCCCTGACCCCTGACACCGAAAAGGCGGTCGTCGAGCCCTGGGATTTTCAAGTTTTCAAGTGGACGGTAACTGCATCTAAGATGGCACGTGATACCTGTGAATGTCAGATTTTCTAACTCGAGGCAAGATCCCTTGAGATTATGCTAGATCCCTTGAGATGATGCAAATTTTTCCCTGACAATCTTTAGTGTATAAACATAATCTTGTTTATCTTGACCTGTAAAGCTGTTTACCGCCGTTAAATATTATGGACGTCTGATTTAAGTACCATTAAATTTAATATCGGAGGTAACCCATAATATATTAATCTGTTGAAAACATAACACGAGTTCCTTCCCTTGATTATATTCACAAACAGCTCAAGTACGTAAACATTGTTATGGCGCCGTTTCGTTACACTCCGTCACTACGCCCCTGTTTGTTTCACAACGGAGTAACCTTCTCATTATGGTCCTTTTATCCTGCCAATTTCACTCCCTTCTACCGCCGGTTTTCAGGGCACCACCTTCCACCAGCAGAACTATTTGAAAGAGAATGTTACATATTCGGTGTGTATGTCGGGCATGCTTTAAGTAGAGCAGACATCACCGGTCGGTAGTTTATTAACTTTGATGTTTGATAGGGTTATTCTTACAATTTTTACTGTGTCTTCTCAGCTCGAGAAGAACTAACATTCCCTGAAAGTTAGTTTATTAACTGTAATGTGTTGGAGGGATATGTTGGAGGTTTTGTGGGGAAGACATATGCATACTCAAATCATCAATGACGCTGTGCTGGTTGATGACACTGTAATTCTTGCTTCACTGATTTACACATTGCGGCAGTTTGACGTCACATAAACAAGAATGGAACATTTGAGATGACAAAGTAGGAGTGTGCAGATCTGGCGTTATATAGAAACTATTAGTAGCTTTCGCTACGTCTTGAGACTGTAATCTTATTGGTCACACCAAGAGAATTGACAAAAATTATGTTAATATAGCAGAAGGGAACCATGCAAATCAAATATTATGGACATAGAAAGATACACGACACACTTACTGAAAGCAGTGGGGGGAGGGGGGGGGGGTAGACAGGCAAGATAATGACAGCCCTATAGATGGGAAGACAACATCTAGGGATGGACTGACAACAATCTGTCGGAGTTGACCATCACGGTTAGACAGAGACAGAGGATGTTGGAGGTCCATTGTAGCCAACTTTTGATACGAGGGCAACATTTGCCATCGTCAAACATCAGACGTGAATTGATTTCATGTTCGTTCCCGCTATTATCACAAACAACGCTCACTGGCAGACGTTCTGTGTGTGTAGTTATCTTAAAATCACACACAAATACAGTTATCTTGTATGATTTATGTACCCCTTGGGCATGTAGGTGCATGCATGGTTTGAGTTCTGGTAGGAAGGATGCTGACTAGGCTATTCTAGACTTCGATCATGTCCGTCATTTACAGTAAACCTCTCATACAACGTCCTTTCAGATTTCAGTCCTCCATGTTGTCTTTTCTTGAACTAGGTTGTGGCTTCCAGAACAGTTTATTGCTAACGTGCAGCATACATTCCAAGTCATATTCGGCCTCTTTTGAGTAGAAGTCTCCAACCCGTTGATCTGTATCCGTCGCTATTCACAGACAAAAAGGTGTGCTATTTTGAAATAAAAGTTATTATACCAACAAACAAACTTAATGGTTCCAAGTGAGGCATGTGGCATCTAGTACAGAGGGACCCTGCATCCGGCAACCTGTGCTGACCGTTTAAATAGCAATAGCTTTTACGGGATAAGATTGCACACTCTGGTCACATTCTGTACGACCCCATGTAGCAGTAGAACCTTTCAGATTGCTTATATCTGGCGGCAGAAGGACCGGGTTCAATTCCTGTCCTCGGTATGGTTTTTCTACCCGACTGTAAATGGACATTTGACTCACATTTATGAAAGCCAGGGCGGAGAGGAATAGAATTAGTCAACCCAGCTGAGATAACGGTGAAAGCTTTCTGGTACAAGATAGTTATCGCAAGGGAAGATGGCGACATCATCATACTGGTTTGTCTTGATGGTGTAACTTGCTTTGGATTTAGATTATAGCGCGGAAAAAAAAAACTGTCGGTCATCAACCTCACTCTCTGGTCCCAAGCTACATTGAGTCAGTGGCAAGACTTAAGTCAAGAGCACTGGAGGTAACTAAGAATGCAGGCACTCTGGCTCTACCTCCATTGATCACTTGAAACTTGTGCGACTCGATCGCCCACCGTTTCCGTTCATCGCATAAATAGACGAGTATCTTACCCCTCGACTATAGCAACCCATCAAAGATAGTCTTAACACATCGTATTCTACAACTGTGTCTTCTAAGAGATTACATTGACCTACATTACCATTATCATATAACACTTTCGCATTTGTGGAGAAATAATAGGCACCGATCTGTCAGCATTACACGAAGAGATGTTGAATTTGTTTAATGTAGTATGCGTTAGCTCTAATTTTACTATGGTCAGTTTGTAGTATTCACTTAAGTCTTTCTCGGTACTCAATACCTTACTTTTTGACCTACTCGTTATTATTTCCCTTAGAACACTGTGCAGTGAAACTGATGCTCTCCACCTGCTTCTAAGTTTGGCTGACTTCTAGAACTCCGATCGCAATACTCCAGCTACTCATTCTACCTCTTCTTTAGCCTCCCCACTCTACCATTCACTTGTGGGCTGTAATCTAGCTCCTGTCTGGTTATACTATTAACTTCCCTTCTGATGGTGTGTTCCTCCCTTCTCTAGTTTCTCTTCCAAATTTCCAGCTGTATTAGTTGTTTCTGTGTTATCTGTCACCGATCTACTTGCTTCACCTGAACTGTTGCCCGTTCATCCTCCGCTGGTTTCCTCTTCTGCCGCTGACATTCCGTGGTGTGAACTCATACGTGTCTCGTACAGATTAGTCTTGCTAATGATGCACAACCGCAGCCCACAAACCGCAGTTTTATTCCGAGCCGGCTCATCATTCTACGCACGTGTTCTCAGTTGTAGGTCCACCATTCCAACATCAACATAAGCTTGGAGAGTTGTCGTCCTTGTCTGGACACGTTCCTTAGCTTTGACGTACCGTCTTCTGTGCCAAAGAGGAAATATTCTTCTTCATCTTCTTCTTCTTTTTCATCATCTTTTAAATTTTCTTCTTCTTCTTCTTCTTCTTCTTCTTCTTCTTCTTCTTCTTCTTCTTCTTCTTCTTCTTCTTCTTCATTTATTCATTTTTTTTCTTCCGAACCGTTATTATTTTTTTCTTTTTCTTGTTTTCTTTTTAGTCTTCGTTTTTTCTCTGCTTCTTCCTCCTCCTCCTCTTCTTATTTGTCTTCTTCTTCTTTTTCTTCTTCTTCTTCTTCTTCTTCTTATTATTATTTTGGACACCTGAGAAAAATGAATTCCCCTCTTTCCAAATACGGTTATCATGTTCGAGCTAAGCTAACTTGACGGCATTTCTATTGTAGCAAGTTGCAGATGATCTTCTGGCATGAGCAGGTAAGTCCAAGCCCTGATTGGGGTTAAGAAAGGCTGCCAGTAAGCTCACAACTATGGGAATTCAAGTGTCGATCCCACAGACTGTTTCTGAACTAAGTAAGGTTGGATCTTTGTCAGTATGTTTCACCTGACCCTGAATACTCTTTCCTCCATCCTGTATCATATGTAGACTATTCTTTCTCTTACTTTCTGCCCACGCTATACGGCTGTCCCATACTACACGCTGCCCCATACTACAGGTCTGTCCCATACTACACGGCTGTCCCATACTACACGGCTGTCCCATACTACACGGCTGTCCCATACTGCAAGGATGTCCCATACTATACGGATGCCCCATACTACACGGCTGTCCCATACTACACGGCTGTCCCATACTACACGGCTGTCCCACACTACAAGGCTGCCCCATACTACACGGCTGTCCCTTACTACACGGCTGTCCAATACTACACGAGTGTCCCATACTACACGGCTGTCGCATACTACACGGCTGTCCCATACTACACGGGTCCCATACTACACGGCTGTCCCACACTACACGGCTGTCCCATACTACAAAGATGTCCCATACTACACGGCTGTCCCATACTACACGGCTGTCCCATACTACACGGCTGTCCCATACTACACGGCTGTCATATACTACAAGGCTGTCCCATACTACACGGCTGTCCCATACTACAAGGATGTCCCATAATATACGGCTGCCCCATACTACACGGCCGTCTCATACTACACGGCTGTCCCATACTACAAGGATGTCCCACACTACACGGCTGTCCAATACTACACGGCTGTTCCATACTACACGGCTGTCCCATGCTACACAGCTGTCTCACACTACAAGGCTGCCCCATACTACACGGCTGCCCCATACTACACGGCTGTCTCATACTACACGGCTGTCTCACACTACAAGTCTGCCCCATACTACACGGCTGTCCCATACTACACGGCTGTCCCATACTACACGGTTGTCCTATACTACAAGGCTGTCCCATACTACACGGCTGTCCCATGCTACACAGCTGTCTCACACTACAACGCTGCCCCATACTACACGGCTGCCCCATACTACACGGCTGTCTCACACTACAAGTCTGCCCCATACTACACGGCTGTCCCATACTACACGGCTGTCCCATACTACACGGTTGTCCTATACTACAAGGCTGTCCCATACTACACGGCTGTCCCATACTACACGGCTGTCCCATACTGCAAGGATGTCCCATACTATACGGCTGCCCCATACTACACGGCTGTCCCATACTACATGGCTGTCCCATACTACATGGCTGTCCCATACTACAAAGATGTCCCATACTACACGGCTGTCCCATACTACACGGTTGTCCTATACTACAAGGCTGTCCCATACTACACGGCTGTCCCATACTACACGGCTGCCCCATACTACACGGCTGCCCCATACTACACGGCTGTCCCATGCTACACGGCTGTCTGACACTACAAGGCTGCCCCATACAACACGGCTGCCCCATACTACACGGCTGCCCCATACTACATGGCTGTCTCACACTACAAGGCTGCCCCATACTACACGGCTGTCCCATACTACACGGCTGTCCCATACTACACGGCTGTCCCACACTACAAGGCTGCCCCATACTACACGGCTGTCCCTTACTACATGGCTGTCCAATACTACACGAGTGTCCCATACTACACGGCTGTCGCATACTACACGGCTGTCCCATACTACACGGGCCCCATACTACACGGCTGTCCCACACTACACGGCTGTCCCATACTACAAAGATGTCCCATACTACACGGCTGTCCCATACTACACGGCTGTCATATACTACAAGGCTGTCCCATACTACACGGCTGTCCCATACTACAAGGATGTCCCATAATATACGGCTGCCCCATACTACACGGCCGTCTCATACTACACGGCTGTCCCATACTACAAGGATGTCCCACACTACACGGCTGTCCAATACTACACGGCTGCCCCATACTACACGGCTGTCCCATGCTACACGGCTGTCTCACACTTCAACGCTGCCCCATACTACACGACTGCCCCATACTACACGGCTGTCTCACACTACAAGGCTGCCCCATACTACACGGCTGTCCTATACTACACGGCTGTCCCATACTACACGGCTGTCCCACACTACAAGGCTGCCCCATACTGCACGGCTGTCCCATGCTACACGGCTGCGTCGCGTGTGAATAAAAGGGTGTGAGTGAAACAAGATGAGGTGGCACAACTCCGTGACTTGTGTATGTTTGATGACATTTTTCTTGTGCGTCTATTTCTTGTTTTTCCTAATTGTGCCTTCCACTATTTCCAATAGAAGAGCCGAAATGTCCCATGCAATATCCAGAGAATCTAACTTTTTGTGTACTTTTCGTGAGTTATATGCCCCTATAACTTTATGGTTTGACATTTTCTCTGTCCAGCTCACTCTTTGCATCCTGCTACAGCACAACTTTTCGACAGCGTCTAAGGTCTTTACATTATTTGTGTTGACAGTGCATGCTTCACAACCATAAACTGGTATGGGTCAGGGTTCACAACCATAAACTGATATGGGCCAGGCTTGAGAACCATAAACTGGTATGGGCCAGGCTTGAGAACCATAAACTGTTATGGGTCAGGCTTGAGAACCATAAACTGGTATGGGTCAGGCTTTAAAACCATAAACTGGTATGGGTCATGCTTCAGAACAATAAACTGGTATGGGTCTGGCTTGAGATCGATAAACTGGTTTTGGTCAGACTTGAAAACCATAAACTGGTATGGGTCAGACTTGAAAACCATAAACTGGTATGGGTCAGACTTGAAAACCATAAACTGGTATGGGTCAGGGTTCAGAACCATAAACTGGTATGGGTCAGGCTTGAGAACCATAAACTGGTATGGGTCAGACTTGAGAACCATAAACTGGTCCTTATGTGATGTGTTCACCGTTTTGTTAGACCGTCCTTATGTGACATGTTCACCGTTTGATCTTCACATAGGTTCAGAATTAGTTGTTCGCTGTTCCAAAATAGGGACACGTTTGTTTCTTGGCATCCTATGAATGGTCTCTTCATAGTCAGTGAGGCAGAGAAAGAGCTCTGTGGGCAACCTCAGTTTTCCAGCTTAGTCTCGATTACTTCTGTCTTTGCAGAACCCAAGCCTGTGGCCATTTAGCACAGATTATATCTGGCTTTTGTGTAATGCCTTATCTTTTCATGAAAATTATTTCAGCATGGGGCACAAGCCTATTAAGGGAAATTTTCGTTAACACGCCGTTTGGCATATTGAAAATCTGGTGTACGACCCACTTGACTTCAACAATAGCATACTCTAATATGACTTCACCAATAGCACACTATGATATGACCTCACCAACAGCAAACTAGAGGTAATATGCCTAGCACTACGCAGTCTATCTTTACTTTCCAGACTTGACCTGGTACCAAATTCTTTAGGCTGGGTAGAAATCGAAATATTTTCGCTAATTTCGGCTCTCCGATAGTAAATTTATAACCCCAACTCCTCTGCTCCCAATGGATCTGTTTCAACTGGAATGGTGTCAGTATTCAATGTCATTTAGGGGACGGCGTGGGCTAGTGGTTCTGACACGGCTCGCAACCCGAAGGTACTGGGTTCGCTCCCCATCACAGCACCGGTCGCTACCCCGGGGAAACAAACCCTTGGAAAATGCAGGGGGAAGCAGACCCTAAAATAAATTGTATGCCGAAGTCGGATGCACTGGGCCGACAGGCGCAAAATAAAAACATAGTGCAATCCACACCGCCTCGGAAAATAGAGAAATAAGACAAACGCAAAAAAAAAAAAAAAAAAAAAAAAAAAAATATGTTTTCCCGCAACTCCACAGTCGTACTTGTGTCTGTCAAGGAGTTTCCATTTTTGTCTGTAATTTCTCGTGCTTATATCACACAATCTTATTGAATGTTGGTTTTGGTGATTTCTTATTTCCAAACCTGACGCTCTCCTTCTCTTTACCTGTTATACGTGCACATTTACATTGTTAATTTGTTTCCTTTTATTTTTCTAAATAAAGTCAATCCCTACTCCGCATAAATGTTATTCTACTGGTATCTTTCTTCAAGTTTACTTAGTATTTCACTTGTCACTCAATGTTTCCTGCGTTTTACTTTCCTTCTTCGTATCGCCCCCTCTGCTGCACTCGGAATTTTCGTTTGTATATATTTCCACAGATGGCCAGTGCTCTTTAAGACGTGATTTTGCTATGTAATGATTTCTTCTGTCTTTGTTTTTAGTTAATTTAAAGCAGTCATTTTCCAACGTGGTTTCTTAATTAGTTTGGATGTTTTCTTGCACATTCCATGGCATTTATCACAAGCAGGGCCGTGGTCAGTATGGAAATAAACTCCAAGTTAATAGTTCTTCTTGGTTCTGATATCAAGTTATCATCAGAAATTATTGATGTCTTTTCACATTTCTTTAACTCGTTTATGTATGCCCTTATCATTGAAGGTAGTCGATGCCAATCCTTCAGTATTGTCGATTATTCTTGTTTGCAAACATCCACTAATCATTGTTCTCTTCTATTGTGTTTCAATACATATTTTCAACTATACCCTGATGTACGGAACGTATATCTGACAAACTTTCGGCGGCAAACCGCTCGGGTACTTGACCGATGGTAACAATTCTCGACCCACGTGCAAGTGACTTATTTTGTTAGGTAGTGTCCAGACGGCTCTGTGTCTTGTTAGCGCTGCTCCAGGATCAGTCATGGCTAATTGTGATGGACTGCTTCATACGCTCAAGCTGGACCGTCTGGATTATATTGAGGAGTCAACCTCTGACAGTTGCCTCTTGTTTGTGAATGTCTTGTGTCTGTCATGGTAGTCTCCTAACTCTGTTCTGTTCATCTTGCTGCTCTCAAATGACTTTGTTGTGCCTATCTTGTTGTGTTACCACTCTGTTGTGTCTGCGTTGTTGCTATCTTGTTGTGTTATGACTGTTGTGTCTGCGTTGCTGTTACCTTGTTGTGTTATGACTGTTGTGTCTGCGTTGTTGCTATCTTGTTGTGTTATGACTGTTGTGTCTGCGTTGTTGTTACCTTGTTGTGTTATGACTGTTGTGTCTGCGTTGTTGTTACCTTGTTGTGTTATGACTCTGTTGTGCCTGAGTTGTTGCTGTCTTCTTGTGTTATGACTCTGTTGTGCCTGAATTGTTGCTATCTTGTGCACGCCTTTGTATTGTGTGTCTTTTGCGTTATCTTGACTCCTCTGTGTGCTCTAACCCAGCTGCTGTAGTAGGACTCGTGTTTGTGGTAGGGAAAACATAGAGAATGACTCATGTAATCGACTATATTACACTTGAGCTCCTAGCACGCTCCCCCCTCACCCTGGATTGCTGAACGTGCCGACGTGCTAACTCCATAACTTTCGCCATAACTCTAACCCCCCCCCCCCCCCCTCTAGCCCCGTGATTTTGTCATGTACCAATATACTGCTGGGTCGACTACAAGAACCAGTTAACTATGAAAAAACACAGCAATGCCTTGTCTGTCATACCGAGTGTGGCGTGATTTGAACCTGTTATGTTGTGTTTGTAAGTTAAGTTCACAACCACTTGACCAACACGCTGACATTATGTATGTCTGTCTAGTGTCTGTGTATGACTGTCTAGTGTCTGTGTGTGACTGTCTAGTGTCTGTGTGTGACTGTCTAGTGTCTGTGTGTGACTGTCTAGTGTCTGTGTGTGACTGTCTAGTGTCTGTGTGTGACTGTCTATTGTCTGTGTGTGACTGTCTATTATCTGTGTGTGACTTCTAGTGTTTGTGTGTGACTGTCTAGTGTCTGTGTGTGACTGTCTATTGTCTGTGTGTGACTGTCTAGTGTCTGTGTGTGACTGTCTAGTGTCTGTGTGTGACTCTATTGTCTGTGTGTGACTGTCTAGTGTCTGTGTGTGACTGTCTATTGTCTGTGTGTGACTGTCTATTGTCTGTGTGTGACTGTCTTGTGTCTGTGTGTGACTGGCTAGTGTCTGTGTGTGACTTCTAGTGTCTGTGTGTGACTCTCTACTGTCTGTGTGTGACTGTGCAGTGTCTGTGTGTGACTGTCTAGTCTCTGTGTGTGACTGTCTAGTGTCTGTGTGTGACTTCTAGTGTCTGTGTGTGACTCTCTAGTGTCTGTGTGTGACTGTGCAGTGTCTGCGTGTGACTGTCTAGTCTCTGTGTGTGACTGTCTAGTGTTTGTGTGTGACTGTCTATTGTCTGTGTGTGACTTCTAGTGTCTGTGTGTGACTCTCTAGTGTATGTGTGTGACTGTGCAGTGTCTGTGTGTGACTGTCTAGTCTCTGTGTGTGACTGTCTAGTGTCTGTGTGTGACTTCTAGTGTCTGTGTGTGACTCTCTAGTGTCTGTGTGTGACTGCAGTGTCTGTGTGTGACTGTCTAGTCTCTGTGTGTGACTGTCTAGTGTTTGTGTGTGACTGTCTAGTGTCTGTGTGTGACTGTCTAGTGTCTGTGTGTGACTGTCTAGTGTCTGTGTCTGTCTAGTGTCTGTGTGTGACTGTCTAGTGTCTGTGTGTGACTGTCTAGTGTCTGTGTGTGACTGTCTAGTGTCTGTGTGTGACTGTCTAGTGTCTGTGTGTGACTGTCTAGTGTCTGTGTGTGACTGTCTAGTGTCTGTGTATGGCTGTCTTGTGCATATATTTGACTGTCTTGTGCATATATTTGACTGTATTGTGTCTGTGTATGACTGTCTTGTGCATATATTTAACTGTCTTGTGTCTGTTTTGTGTGTGTATGTGACTGTCTTGTGTCGGTATTTGCCTGAATGCGACTGTCCTCCCCGCAAAGTTCGACCTCTGTTTTTGGATACGCTGCCGTCGAACCAACTGTAAATTGATACCTGACTTATTGCCAATGAAGGAAAAAAAACTAGAAAGAACAGTCCCTCACAATTGAAGGCCTAGTGCTGTGCAGTCTAGAGGCTGATAGCGATCTCGCATTTCAAAGGCTCGACAATATGAGGGCGGTACCCATATAAGGCTGGGTCGACTCGGGAACTGTTGCGGTCTGAAAAAAACAACATTGCCGCCACTACTGGGGAATCAACCCAGGACCACTCAGATGCGAAGCTAGCTCGCTAGCCACTGCGCTACGCGACTCCCTAGGGATTGCTATTAGCATACCGATAAAGCTACCATGTCAACAACCCAACATCTCTTCCTCTTGGAATTCGACAGGTCTGATCATCCAGGAAATATTTACCCACCTGCTAGAAAATAATTTTCATCCATATTTTCGTCTACAAAATGCGTGTGAGCAAGACATATCTGACATTCAATGGTCGCATCTGCTCCTTGTGATTGTAATGACTGCAAAACTTTCACCTGGGGCTGTCTGCGTCCTGCAGCCTGGCCCTGATTGTATGACCTAATCAGTCAACTATCGCAATCAGTCCCTTGCACAAAAATCACGATGATTGTTATTCTCTGGGCGGCCCTAATGGTAGTGATTGGATTGATCATCAGTTTTAATCTCTCTTGTCGCTTCTTGATCGATCAAAAATAAATTCAGTTTTAGGCCCTGCGGATAAATTGAAACACACGCATATACACGCACACACACGCAAGCTTACAAAACCCCAATATAATTTAAATGTGCACACACACAAAGCAATGGACGGGGACTGGGGGAAATCGTGTTTTAAATTGGTTTGAATATTGAGTTTGCAGGTATACTATTTTCATATGCGGCATGCTTGGGTTATGAGAAGATTGTTGATGTGAGCAGCGTGATTACTCTCTCTCTCATTCTACGGCTCTCTCTGTTAGCGTGATTACTTTATCTGTTAGCGTGATTACTCTCTCTGCTCTCTCTCAGTCTACGCTCTCTCTGTTAGCGTGATTACTCTCTCTGCTCTCTCTCATTCTACGCTCTCTTTGTTAACATGATTACGCTCTCTGCTCTCTCTCATTCTACGCTCTCTCTGTTAGCGTGATTACGCTCTCTGCTCTCTCTCATTCTACGGCTCTCTCTGTTAGCGTGATTACTTTATCTGTTAGCGTGATTACTCTCTCTGCTCTCTCTCTCTCATTCTACGCTCTCTCTGTTAGCGTGATTACTTTATCTGTTAGCGTGATTACTCTCTCTGCTCTCTCTCATTCTACGCTCTCTCTGTTAGCGTGATTACTTTATCTGTTAGCGTGATTACTCTCTCTGCTCTCTCTCATTCTACGCTCTCTCTGTTAGCGTGATTACTCTCTCTGCTCTCTCTCATTCTACGCTCTCTCTGTTAGCGTGATTACTCTCTCTGCTCTCTCTCATTCTACGCTCTCTCTGTTAGCGTGATTACTCTCTCTCTCTCTCTCATTCTACGGCTCTCTCTGTTAGCGTGATTACTTTATCTGTTAGCGTGATTACTCTCTCTGCTCTCTCTCATTCTACGCTCTCTCTGTTAGCGTGATTACTCTCTCTGCTCTCTCTCATTCTACGCTCTCTTTGTTAACATGATTACGCTCTCTGCTCTCTCTCATTCTACGCTCTCTCTGTTAGCGTGATTACGCTCTCTGCTCTCTCTCATTCTACGGCTCTCTCTGTTAGCGTGATTACTTTATCTGTTAGCGTGATTACTCTCTCTGCTCTCTCTCTCATTCTACGCTCTCTCTGTTAGCGTGATTACTTTATCTGTTAGCGTGATTACTCTCTCTGCTCTCTCTCATTCTACGCTCTCTCTGTTAGCGTGATTACTTTATCTGTTAGCGTGATTACTCTCTCTGCTCTCTCTCATTCTACGCTCTCTCTGTTAGCGTGATTACTCTCTCTGCTCTCTCTCATTCTACGCTCTCTCTGTTAGCGTGATTACTCTCTCTGCTCTCTCTCATTCTACGCTCTCTCTGTTAGCGTGATTACTCTCTCTCTCTCCCATTCTACGGCTCTCTCTGTTAGCGTGATTACTTTATCTGTTAGCGTGATTACTCTCTATGCTCTCTCTCATTCTACGCTCTCTCTGTTAGCGTGATTACTCTCTCTGCTCTCTCTCATTCTACGCTCTCTCTGTTAGCGTGATTACTCTCTCTGCTCTCTCTCATTCTACGCTCTCTCTGTTAGTGTGATTACTCTCTCTCTCTCTCTCATTCTACGGCTCTCTCTGTTAGCGTGATTACTTTATCTGTTAGCGTGATTACTCTCTCTGCTCTCTCTCATTCTACGCTCTCTCTGTTAGCGTGATTACTCTCTCTGCTCTCTCTCATTCTACGCTCTCTTTGTTAACATGATTACGCTCTCTGCTCTCTCTCATTCTACGCTCTCTCTGTTAGCGTGATTACGCTCTCTGCTCTCTCTCATTCTACGGCTCTCTCTGTTAGCGTGATTACTTTATCTGTTAGCGTGATTACTCTCTCTGCTCTCTCTCTCATTCTACGCTCTCTCTGTTAGCGTGATTACTTTATCTGTTAGCGTGATTACTCTCTCTGCTCTCTCTCATTCTACGCTCTCTCTGTTAGCGTGATTACTTTATCTGTTAGCGTGATTACTCTCTCTGCTCTCTCTCATTCTACGCTCTCTCTGTTAGCGTGATTACTCTCTCTGCTCTCTCTCATTCTACGCTCTCTCTGTTAGCGTGATTACTCTCTCTGCTCTCTCTCATTCTACGCTCTCTCTGTTAGCGTGATTACTCTCTCTCTCTCCCATTCTACGGCTCTCTCTGTTAGCGTGATTACTTTATCTGTTAGCGTGATTACTCTCTATGCTCTCTCTCATTCTACGCTCTCTCTGTTAGCGTGATTACTCTCTCTGCTCTCTCTCATTCTACGCTCTCTCTGTTAGCGTGATTACTCTCTCTCTCTCTCTCATTCTACGGCTCTCTCTGTTAGCGTGATTACGCTCTCTGCTCTCTCTCATTCTACGGCTCTCTCTGTTAGCGTGATTACTTTATCTGTTAGCGTGATTACTCTCTCTGCTCTCTCTCTCATTCTACGCTCTCTCTGTTAGCGTGATTACTTTATCTGTTAGCGTGATTACTCTCTCTGCTCTCTCTCATTCTACGCTCTCTTTGTTAACATGATTACGCTCTCTGCTCTCTCTCATTCTACGCTCTCTCTGTTAGCGTGATTACGCTCTCTGCTCTCTCTCATTCTACGGCTCTCTCTGTTAGCGTGATTACTTTATCTGTTAGCGTGATTACTCTCTCTGCTCTCTCTCTCATTCTACGCTCTCTCTGTTAGCGTGATTACTTTATCTGTTAGCGTGATTACTCTCTCTGCTCTCTCTCATTCTACGCTCTCTCTGTTAGCGTGATTACTTTATCTGTTAGCGTGATTACTCTCTCTGCTCTCTCTCATTCTACGCTCTCTCTGTTAGCGTGATTACTCTCTCTGCTCTCTCTCATTCTACGCTCTCTCTGTTAGCGTGATTACTCTCTCTGCTCTCTCTCATTCTACGCTCTCTCTGTTAGCGTGATTACTCTCTCTCTCTCCCATTCTACGGCTCTCTCTGTTAGCGTGATTACTTTATCTGTTAGCGTGATTACTCTCTATGCTCTCTCTCATTCTACGCTCTCTCTGTTAGCGTGATTACTCTCTCTGCTCTCTCTCATTCTACGCTCTCTCTGTTAGCGTGATTACTCTCTCTCTCTCTCTCTCATTCTACGGCTCTCTCTGTTAGCGTGATTACGCTCTCTGCTCTCTCTCATTCTACGGCTCTCTCTGTTAGCGTGATTACTTTATCTGTTAGCGTGATTACTCTCTCTGCTCTCTCTCTCATTCTACGCTCTCTCTGTTAGCGTGATTACTTTATCTGTTAGCGTGATTACTCTCTCTGCTCTCTCTCATTCTATGCTCTCTCTGTTAGCGTGATTACTTTATCTGTTAGCGTGATTACTCTCTCTGCTCTCTCTCATTCTACGCTCTCTCTGTTAGCGTGATTACTCTCTCTCTCTCTCATTCTACGGCTCTCTCTGTTAGCGTGATTACTTTATCTGTTAGCGTGATTACTCTCTCTGCTCTCTCTCATTCTACGCTCTCTCTGTTAGCGTGATTACTCTCTCTGCTCTCTCTCATTCTACGCTCTCTCTGTTAGCATGATTACTCTCTCTGCTCTCATTCTCTGGCCCACTCTGTTAGCGTGATCCCCTCTCTCTCCTCTCTTGCATTCTCCGACCCTCTCTGTTAGCGTGATTATCTCTGTCTCCTCTCTTGCATTCTCCTACTCTCTCTGTTAGCGTGGTTTCTTTCTCTCTCTCTCGCTCTCTCTCTCGCTCTCTCACTCTTCCATGTCTCTCACTTCTTTTATCGGCAGCTTTGTGTTTAACCACAGATAAGATGCATTTTCAAACTGTCTCTCTAGGGGACGGCGTGGCCTAGTGGTTAAGTGGCACGGCTCACAACCCGAAGGTTCTGGGTTCGATCCCCATCACAACACCGGCCGTTACCCCGGGGAAGCAAACTCTTAGAAAATGCAGGAGGAAGCATACCCTTACATAAAATGCATGCTGAAGTCGGATGCACTGGGCCGACAGGCGCAAAATAAAAACCACAGTGCAACGCACACCGCCTTAGCGATAAGATAAATAAGGCGAGCGCAAAACAACAAAAAAATGTCTCTCTTCCTCTCTGATTATATCCTTGTATCTCTTGTCATTTTCACTCTGATTTTTTCGTATTTCTTTCTCTGTCCATCTCTCTCTCTCGACCTGTATGACATGGGTACTGCAATGGCGGCGATATCACCCTATACATATCTTTCGTTTCCTCCCGTTGTTTCTCTATTCTTCTTCTTTCACCCTTTCCAATAATAAATCTCCCTGTCTCACTCAAATCACCTCATTCTTGCCTTCTAGTTTCTTGAAATCTCCCTCTTTCATCAGCTCTCTCCCTCTTTCATCACCTCTCCTGCTAAAATCTGCGTATGTCATCCTTTCACTGTTTGAAATCTATTTTGTTCACCCATTAGATTATTCAAATATCCCTCTCTCGACTTTATGTTGCTCTATTCTTCTTCAAATACCTCTTTCTTCAAATGCCCACGTTTACTCTCTGATTACCGCAAATCTTTACTGGAGGACGGCGTAGGCTAGTGGTTAAGTGAAATGACTCGCAACCCGAAAGTTTTGGGTTCGCTTCCCAATCACAGCACCGGCCATACCCAGAGGAAGCAAACCCGTACAAAGTGCCGAAGGTAGCAGACCCTTATATAAAATACATGCCAAAGTCGGATTCACTGGGTCGACCGTCGGAAAATAAAAATATAGTGCAGCGCACACCGCCTTAAAAAATTGAGAAATAAAGCCAACGCAAAAAAAAAAAAAAAAAAAAAAAAAATGGTCATCAACAAGACTACTAAAATCTCCTACTTCCACAATCTTGCTTCCTCAAATCTCCGTCTATCACGTTCATCCTTTTCTCAAATATCAATCATTCATTCACTAGCTTCCTCAAATCTCCCTACCTCAAATGACACTGCATAGCTCAAATCTCCCTCTTTACTTTGTCTCTGTCTCAGATCTTTCCGTCTGACTAACCCTGTTCGATTCCTCGCCCATTTCTTTGTGTGTGTTATGTTGTTTGTATCTGTGATTCTGCCATCTTATCTGACTAGAGCCTACGCATTCGTGTACATATTGCACATCTGCCAGTCTTCTTCCCATTTTCCTGGAGTACACTCCTACTTTACATTCATTATGTCATTGTTTCTTTTAGATAATTATATTGTTGGTTTCATGTGGGTGCTATATCCGAACATTACTAAGTTTGGTGGCTTGGCTTCGTTCGTTCTCAATCTCCCGCTACCAAGCCCTGAAAAAGGCAAGTAGCAGAATGTAGTGCAGAGGACGGCATGCATTGTGTCGTACTTTACAGCTATAATAGAATATTTGCACCTTTCGATCCAAACCATCCGATTTCAGCAAGCATTTTTTTAGTACTAGGTTTGCCTTTCTTCTTCCTTCTCCTTAGCCAGTCTGCTCTGTTGCAGCCTGTTATCCAGGATCACTGTGTGGAGGTGTAAAAGGGTCTTGGCAGAGCTGGATCGCTGGCCTTGACGCTAGCAGTCAGCTATAGGTCATTGGACAATGCAGCGCATGCACTGCTCAGCATCTTGATCTGCTGAGCAACTTGGTCTGCTCAGCAACTTGATCTGCTTAGCAACTTGATCTGCTCAGCAACTTGGTCTGCTCAGCATCTTGATCTGCTCAGCATCTTGGTCTGCTCAGCAACTTGGTCTGCTCAGCATCTTGGTCTGCTCAGCAACTTGATCTGCTCAGCAACTTGGTCTGCTCAGCATCTTGATCTGCTCAGCAACTTGGTCTGCTCAGCAACTTGGTCTGATCAGCATCTTGATCTACTCAGCAACTTGGTCTGCTCAGCATCTTGATCTGCTCAGCATCTTGGTCTGCTCAGCATCTTGATCTGCTCAGCAACTTGGTCTGCTCAGCATCTTGGTCTGCTCATCAACTTGATCTGCTCAGCAACTTGGTCTGCTCAGCATCTTGATCTGCTCAGCAACTTGGTCTGCTCAGCAACTTGGTCTGCTCAGCAACTTGGTCTGCTCAGCAACTTGGTCTGCTCAGCATCTTGATCTGCTCAGCAACTTGGTCTGCGCAGCATCTTGATCTGCTCAGCAACTTGGTCTGCTCAGCATCTTGATCTGCTCAGCAACTTGGTCTGCTCAGCATCTTGATCTGCTCAGCATCTTGATCTGCTCAGCATCTTGATCTGCTCAGCAACTTGGTCTGCTCAGCATCTTGGTCTGCTCAGCAACTTGGTCTGCTCAGCATCTTGATCTGCTCAGCAACTTGGTCTGCTCAGCATCTTGATCCCAGATTAGTACCTGATGCCAAGTAGCAACAACTATCCTTTTGTTCTGCAGATCCATCTGGCCAGTCCTTCGACAGCATTGGATTGTCAAGCCCTACCATCTCATAGCTAAAGGGATTATGCCTTCGTCTTCAATATCATCATAATCATACACAGACGGCCAGTTCTTATGTACCCATGTTGTGTGACCTTTGTTTTATCATAATGATGTTGTCAGCCCCATGCACAACTTTACACAAATGAATTTTTATGATATGAATTGTCTGTTACAGAAGTGAATGTGTTTCAGCTACTGCACATATGTGTAGTGCTCCTAACAATATTTATGTCTTAAATGACGGTAGCAGCGGGCTTCGACTGGAAAATAACTGCATTTTTTTAATACACACAAATCAGAAATAAGATGTGTTGATCGCTACGGCTTTGCGTGATTGAGATATATGTTATGCAATTAGCATTCGAATCGGCTGCATTACGATAATCATTTTGTACAAAATATTCACTTAACACAGAATACTTCATTTGAACAATACTGCACTCGCGTGGGAGACCGAAATTAACGATACTGAAAGCTGACTGACGAAACACATTGTCAGCACGTCCCAAATCTCGTGTTGTTGAGCGTGAAAGAACATATCTCCCCTTTTACTGATTAGTTCCAAGCATGGGCTGGTTCTGAGGTTGACAGTATCTGGCATAGAACGGCCACGTTAACAAAAGACAATGCACGTTACACCAAAAGAATATATTCTATGTAAATAGTTAATATTAATTTCCTAGAAAAGGGAACGAACAAGCGAGCTGAAAATAGTCGCGTTAGCTTAGACATTCCAAACATTAGACGCCGTGTACATTTGACGTCCCCAGATCTCACCGTTCGATAGCTCTTGCAAGACGACAGACATATGTATATATTTTCTGTTTTATAGTTGAGATTATAATATACTATCAAATAATATAATGGCGGGATTGTTGTCTTCACTGGAATGTGCTGTCTGACCTTTGTTTTACCAAACCGACGCATAGATATGTTCACATTCCCTGTTATTGATTGACATGTGTTTATTCCTATAGTTTAGACCGATCCACATTATTGAACGCGTTCAGTAGATGAAAGCAAGGCTTATCGCACGTCATAGCGAAGTTACTCTCATCCAACGTACATCACGATGAGTCGTGGCAATCTCACTTTAGATTTGATAGAAGACTTGGGATCACGCGCGTCCAAAAGGATGGACACCGGAAGGTGTTGCTGAAATGGAGGCACGTTCTTGTGTCGGGTTTCCAGTATCTTGGATATTCTCAATTCTGCGCTACCGCTTGACAGACTAATGAAGACGGAATCAGATGCGTGCCTAGCGCAGGTACAAATGCTTCAACGTCACTGTAGTCTTCATAAGTTCTGACTACCATTGTAGGGTTAATTGATTCTCGGTTTCAGCCCTTGTCCAAAGTGAGAAAGCGTTGAAATATGAAGATTTGTGTGGGACTTCTTGTTATTCCTTCTATCTGTATGGAACATTAAGGAAATGTCTCTCGTCAGGGCAGAAGACAAGCTTCTCTAAAAGCTGTTCAAAAAGTGATGTTCAGGACACCTAATACCAGCTTTTGTGTGAAAGCATCAAACATTGTGTACAAGGAATGCGTATAATTTGGCAGTCTTTGTGTCTGCCATCTACGGATGTGAATGGGATTTATTGCTTTCAAATCTCTGAGATCACGCCTCTTTGCTTTCTGTCTCACTCGTAATCTGGCGGTAAATTCATGTATTTCCATAGCTAAGTATAAACGTCTCTCGTGCTGTTAGTTCCAGGACATATTTGAGACGTTTTATGCAAATAGAAATCTGTGCCATTTGGTTTCGTTGTTTCACTCACTTAACACATTCCTCGAGGTGTCGGATTACAGGTTCTCCTAGTGGGTTCAAGTGCTGGGGTAAGGGTGTGGGCTGGGTATACAACAAACCCCAGGCAGCTAGTCATAACGCCAGTATGCGTGTTCTCGCGTGTATGTCTGGCCGATTGTTTTCACAAAGAAATATCTAGCAGGAGGGAAAGTCGATGCAGCACAACTCAAAGGCGTCCCCGAATTTTTGCCAAAGGTCAGAGTGTGCTCTCCTGATCAAGGTGGATTATACAGACTCTAACTATCCCGTGTTGTCACTGGTAGGCAGGCAGTGTTATTCCACATTTTAACGACCTCAGCTAACAGCAATAGATTATAGTTTTATGCTACTCTTTCTTGCTCTCGCTCTCTTTCTCTCTCTCTGGCTCCTCCTTTTTTTCATTCTTACTTTCTCTCCGTCTCTATCACTCCTTCTATCACTGTCTCTATTAGTCTTTCTCTCTCTCTCTCTCACTATCTGTCTCTGTATCTGTCTATCTGCTCTCTATTTTCTACTTTCTCTCACCCCCCCCCCCCCTCTAAAAAAGGAGTCAACATCCTATACCCTTTTTGTTACTCCAGTAGAAGCAAGGGAGTACCAGGACAGTCAACTGTATGACATCTATGAAAAACGTTCGGTCTTTAACAAATAGATGTGCCGTGTCCAACCCCAGTACCCTGTCCTCACATCGTGTCCTAGTTATGTTGTGTCCAACCCCAGTTCCTCCTCCCCTCACGTCATGTCCCACTCGTGTCGTGTTCAACCCCAGTACCTCCTCCTCACGTCATGTCACACTCGTGTCGTGCTCAAACCCAGTACCTTCTCCTCACGTCATGTCCTAGTTATGTTGTGTCCAACCCCAGTTCCTCCTCCCATCACGTCATGTCCCACTCGTGACGTGTTCAACCCCAGTACATCCTCCTCACGTCATGTCCCACTCGTGTCGTGTCCAACCCCAGTACCTCCTCCTCCATGTCCTAGTTATGTCCTGTCCAACCCCAGTACCTTCACCTCGCGTCATGTCCTAGTTATGTCGTGTCCAACGCCAGTACCTGCTCCTCCATGTCCTAGTTATGTCGTGTCCAACCCCAGTACATTCTCCTCACGTCACGTCCTAGTTATGTCGTGTCCAACCCCAGTACCTCCTCCTCACGTCATGTCCTAGTTATGTCGTGTCCAATCCCAGTACCTTCTCCTCATGTCATGTCCTAGTTATGTCGTGTCCAACCCCAGTACCTTCGCCTCACGTCATGTCCTAGTTATGTCGTGTCCAACCCCAGTACCTTCTCCTCACGTCATGTCCTAGTTATGTCGTGTCCAACCACAGTACCTCCTCCTCACGACATGTCCTAGTTATGTCCTGTCCAACCCCGGTACCTCCTCCTCACGTCATGTCCTAGTTATGTCGTGTCCAACCCCAGTACCTTCTCCTCACGTCATGTCCTAGTTATGTCGTGTCCAACCCCAGTACCTCCTCCTCACGTCATGTCTTAGTTATGTCGTGTCCAATTCCAGTACCTCCTCCTCACGTCATGTCTTAGTTATGTCGTGTCCAACCCCAGTACCTTCTCCTAACGTCATGTCTCACTGGTGTCGTATCCAACCGCAGTACCTTCTCCTCACGTCATGCCCCACTCGTGTCGTGTCCAACCCCAGTACCTCCTCCTCACGTTATGTCCAAGTTATCTCGTGTCCAACCCCAGTACCTTCTCCTCACGTCATGTCCCACTCATATGTCTTGCTCTTCCCAAGTGTCCGGCTTTGATCTTATCATACCTTTTCAATATCTCTACCCTGCGATAGAACGCATTTTGTTTCGTTTGTTCCCTGTTTCATACCATACAATAACACTTTTTTCTGTATTGGAGTTGAAGATTCTCACTTTTGTGTTGAACTTAATTTCCATAAGTTCCCTCCCTAACGCAATGAAAGCTTCTCTCGCCATTTGTATTCTTATTTCAATATATTTTGTAATGCATATACTACATCGTTTATATTGATACCAAGATATATCAATGATGTCCCGTCTTGTACGGGGATGTCTACCAAACACGCTCCTATTGTCGTTGTTGTATTTATTCCTATGACCTTTGTTTGTTTTCTGTTTGTTCTGTCCCAATTTCTGTAATCTCTGATCAAGTTTACTTGTTCTATTCTTCACGTAAATGTGGTCATGAGACAGACGAATGACGTCATCGGAAAGTTCAGATCTTCACAATGAGTTGACATCGATTCTACTTGTTATTAGTTCAAGTTGTACGTACGGTCCATCCAGTAGCCAGCAAAACGAGAAATAGTGACAAGAGACATACATATGACACTTCAGTTCTAATCTTAAAGGGTGCAGAAAGCTACGTTCGTCTAGAACTCCTTATTTCATATCTTTGTAAGAAACCTGCGTCAAATCATTTACATGTGGTTTGTTGTAGCGTTTTGTTAGTCGTGCTGAGATGGGTGCCATCCCCAGGTTCAGTTGTGTGCTGAGATGGGTGCCATCCCCAGGTACAGTTGTGTGCTGAGATGGGTGCCATCCCCAGGTACAGTTGTGTGCTGAGATGGGTGCCATCCCCAGGTACAGTTGTGTGCTGAGATGGGTGCCATCCCCAGGTACAGTTGTGTGCTGAGATGGGTGCCATCCCCAGGTACAGTTGTGTGCTGAGATGGGTGCCATCCCCAGGTACAGTTGTGTGCTGAGATGGGTGCCATCCCCAGGTACAGTTGGAGTTAGTCGTGCTGAGATGGGTGCCATCCCCACAGTTGTGGTTAGTCTTGCTGAGATGGGTGCCATCCCCAGGTACAGTTGTGTGCTGAGATGGGTGCCATCCACAGGTACAGTTGTGTGCTGAGATGGGTGCCATCCCCAGGTACAGTTGGGGTTAGTCTTGCTGAGATGGGTGCCATCCCCACAGTTGTGGTTAGTCTTGCTGAGATGGGTGCCATCCCCACAGTTGTGGTTAGTCGTGCTGAGATGGGTGCCATCCCCAGGTACAGTTGTGGTTAGTCGTGCTGAGATGGGTGCCATCCCCACAGTTGTGGTTAGTCTTGCTGAGATGGGTGCCATCCCCAGGTACAGTTGTGGTTAGTCGTGCTGAGATGGGTGCCATCCCCACAGTTGTGGTTAGTCGTGCTGAGATGGGTGCCATCCCCACAGTTGTGGTTAGTCGTGCTGAGATGGGTGCCATCCCCACAGTTGTGGTTAGTCGTGCTGAGATGGGTGCCATCCCCACAGTTGTGGTTAGTCTTGCTGAGATGGGTGCCATCCCCACAGTTGTGGTTAGTCGTGCTGAGATGGGTGCCATCCCCACAGTTGTGGTTAGTCGTGCTGAGATGGGTGTCTAGCCGTCTTCTCGCCAAGCCCAGTATTTCCTCTACAGTAAATGTGAGTATTACGAAAGACACACGCTTTTTGATCACGTAGAAGCAACAAATCATAGACAATCAATAATAAAATACACGAAGCCACTTGAGAAAACAGAGATTTGGTTTTTTATAGAACACTGAAACAATTCATGGACAAACAAAAAAGTCAAACAAAGATGGGATGATGGCAGTCGTTATACAAGATAACCTTATTGCTAACATACGAAAGATAGTCATTGAATTCATCTTGTGAGAGTTGGATAGTTCTAGTACATTATAACAACTAGTCAAATAGTTTTTGGCCAATGTGTAAGAACGAGAGGGATCAATTATGTTGGAATATATTGATTCGATTTGAGTAGAACCAACAAATGAAATAACATATGCACTGTTAACTTCCATGCACGTTATAAACGACAACAAAATAGATTTTTGAATGGAACTAGGAAACTCATAATGTAAAAGGGAACACTAGATTAGAGAATGGGACTAGGAAACTCATGATGTAAAAGGGAACACAATAGATTAGAGAATGGGACTAGGAAACTCATGATGTAAAAGGAAACACAATAGATTAGAGAATGGGACTAGGAAACTCATGATGTAAAAGGGAACGCAATAGATTAGAGAATGGGACTAGGAAACTCATGATGTAAAAGGGAACACAATAGATTAGAGAATGGGACTAGGAAACTCATGATGTAAAAGGGAACACAATAGATTAGAGAATGGGACTAGGAAACTCATGATGTAAAAGGGAACACAATAGATTAGAGAATGGGACTAGGAAACTCATGATGTAAAAGGGAACACAATAGATTAGAGAATGGGACTAGGAAACTCATGATGTAAAACAATTACAAACGAATTCGCTTACCAAGGGTGGTTAAACGATGTGCGAGTCCATCTTAATAGACTCAAACACTAGAAGAAACTAGACCCGCAGCCTGTTAGGCGCCATCTATGCTGCTCTAAAGAAACCACCCAACCATGGCCCGTGTTATGCCATATCACACAGTTAGCCACCTTTTACGACCTGCTCTCTATGAGGCAGTGGTGCTGTTCTTGTCCTTGTCATACACAAAGACCCCGGCAGACCACTCTGGTAGTCTGGTCGTAATTTATTATGTCACTCTCGACCATCTTCTGGAACCACTTCGAAACGTGAGATGTATGATATGATACGATATATATTATGATATATTATATGATATCTGTTATATATATATATGATATGCGATAAATTATTCACAAGTGCAAGAGAAAACAATGTGGACTACTTCTTAGACTAAACCAAGTCTTTCGACTGTAGGACACGAAAGCTGTGGACAATCATGACAGGCATGTGGTTCATGTCGTACCTGACTCAGTTGATCCAATCACTGTATCAGGGACAACAAGAAGCGGCAAGAATAGCTAAAGCGAAATCGGACTGGTTCGACAATATTTATGCAGAAAACGACGAAAAGTGTCAAGTGGTACAAAGCGTATGTGGGAATGAAATAGCAGAACTAAGATATGCAGATGATAGAGTTGTCCTCTCGAAGAGCTCCGTGCGGCTGGAATAGATGATCCTGTCACTTAAATGACGCAGCAAGGAACACAATCTATTCATAAACATCGACAAGCCTAAGACAATGAGCACTCACAAAGGCGAGAACCAGACCTAAAGTTCAGAACGTCGCAAGGTTGAATATTGCGGTTCGACTATAAGCAAAATCGGCGATTGATCAACATAAATAATGAGAAGAATTACAATAACTCTACACAGGTTGACTCAAATAAACAAAACAGGTATAACAGACCACTATCACGATTACAGAATCAAGATCCTCATGACTTGCATGGTTCCGGTTACATCATGCGAGTGCTCAACATGGTCAGCCACACGAACCCTACGGAAGTAGATTGAATCATTCGAGCTGAAATGCTATAAGAGGATGCTCTAAATGCCATGGATAGCGAAAAAGAGAAACGCAGAATTTCTGCAGATATTCGATGTAGAACACAAATTGGCAAGTAAACAACATTACGTCTAGGATATAAACATATTTGGGCCACATCAAACGTCACACTGGTCTAGACAGATCGATGCTGGAGAGTGTGGTACCTGGCAAAACAGGCAGAGGCAGACCGAGTAGAAGATGAACAAGGGATCTTACAGAGACTCTGGGGTTGGCAGTGGCAGGAGAGCTGGCCAGTGATCTTACAGACTCTGGGGTTGGCAGTGGCAGGAGAGCTGGCCAGTGATCTTACAGACTCTGGGGTTGGCAGTGACAGGAGAGCTGGCCAGTGATCTTACAGACTCTGGGGTTGGCAGTGGCAGGAGATCTGGCCAGTGATATTACAGACTCTGGGGTTGGCAGTGACAGGAGAGCTGGCCAGTGATCTTACAGACTCTGGGGTTGGCAGTGGCAGGAGAGCTGGCCAGTGATCTTACAGACTCTGGGGTTGGCAGTGGCAGGAGATCTGGCCAGTTATCTTACAGACTCTGAGGTTGGCAGTGACAGGAGAGCTGGCCAGTGATCTTACAGACTCTGGGGTTGGCAGTGGCAGGAGATCTGGCCAGGAATTGAACAGAGACTCTGGGGTTGACAGTGGTAGAGGGAGGAGATCTGGCCAGGAATCGAACAGATCAACTATCATGATAGCGACGTTCTACAAAGAACACATTACATTGTGTTATGATATTATATGTTATTCTATGAAATGTTATGCTATGATATGCTATGATATGATATATTATGCTATGATATGTTATAAAATGATATTTTATGATATGATATTTTATGATATGATATATGAAGTGACCTGGCGTGACGTAGCATGTCGTGATATGATCTGATATATCTGATCTGATCTGATATGATATCTCCAGCTCAAAGTGCGTAGATTTGATCAGTAAACTCTAACTATCATCAGCATCATAAAGTGCTCTGTCGGTTGACTTTGCGATCATAGACCTTCATTTTTTCACCTTATTATGTATCGATTATAGGCCCCTCTGTTGATCGCGTCTCATGTAATGCTTCAAGCTGTCCAATAATTTCTCTCTTTGCATCCATCAGTCCCTCTTGCGAGCGATTCTGCCAGATTTCCACCTTGTGTTCAAACTCGTATCCTCTCAAGATATGTCCGAAAAGAATGGCTGGTTTGTCCCGACTTGTCTTTGCCTCCGTGTCCCTCAATAACCACTTAATAAGATTTCTTTGCATTCCATAAAACTTTCAACATTCCTCCGTAAAACCACATTTCGGTTGCCTCCAATGATCGCAGTACGTGCCTGCGCATTATCCATCACTCGCTGCTGTATATCAGTACTGGTTCCATGTAGCATCCAAGAAATATTTTTCTTAAATCTGTTGATAGGCTTTTAATGATAATAATCTTATATATTAAATATTGAATTTGCTTTTAAGTATTGAGAAAAAAAGTTGCCTTTATTTGTATAATTCACGATCTCTCGCAGTTCCCTAGAGCTCCATCGTTAAATCTATAGAAGCCCTTATCGGATACCCTTTTGAGAAACCCTGGGCACAAGATAACAATTTGATTATTTGAAATATCTCCACGCGCTTCAGTTTTTGCCTTTTTCAAAATGTCATTCCATATTCGAACATGTGTCTTGCATTCATTTATACTCTGTTTATATATATAAAACTCGTTCAGATTTGACATGATTTGCTGGGTTTTAATGTTTGATATGGCAATTCTTTGATTTTAATCCTGCGATTGATTTTCTGATTATGAGAAATAATATATTTGTACATACATTTAGATGTAATACATCTTAAACATAGCAAATGAGGATCAAAAAAGCTTGGAAGCGTTTGAAATGGGCTTCTGTCGTAGAATGGAACGGATGAGTTAGACAGAACAAAGATCCAATGTCAATGTATTCACTGAGGTAGGCACTCAAAGATGAATATTGGAAGTCATAGAAAAACGAAAATTGAGTTGGCAAGGGACACAATATGCGACATGAACGTCTTCTACAGAAAATTACTAGAGGACAAGATCCATGTGAAAGAAGGAAGGGGCGACCAAGATCCACTCTTACATATCAGGCATACATAGACTCTAAAGTTCGAACCTATGCTGACATGACGAGAGCTGCAGATGACAGGGTCAAAAGAAAAATTATGCTCAGACAAACTTAAAGTAAAGTATCCCATAGCATTACTGCCGTAGGGGTGTGAGGTATTAGCGATCTCACATTTCAAAGGCTCGGCTATATGAGGGCGGTAGCCATCTCCTCTCCCTCGCCGCTTTTACTTCCTGGACTGAACCGGTACCCATTTAAGGCTGGATCGACCCGGGAGCCATTGCGGTCTGAAAAAAACATTACCGACTCAACTGGGGAATGAACCCAGGACCACTCAGATGCGAAGCCAGCGCGCTAACCACTGCGCTACGCGGCTCCTTACAACCAGTCTAAGGGCTGATTAACCAGAGGACAGGGTCAAAAGAAGAATTATGCTCAGACAAAGTTACAACCAGTCATGGCTGATCAACCAGAGGTTAAGGTCAAAGGGGAGATATGCTCCGACAAACTTACAACCAGTCTTATGGCTGATCAACCAGAGGTTAAGGTCAAAGGAGGAGATATGCTCAGACAAAGTTACAACCAGTCTTATGGCTGATCAACCAGAGGTTAAGGTCAAAGGGGGAGATATGCTCCGACAAACTTACAACCAGTCTTATGGCTGATCAACCAGAGGTTAAGGTCAAAGGGGGAGATATGCTCCGACAAACTTACAACCAGTCTTATGGCTGATCAACCAGAGGTTAAGGTCAAAGGGGGAGATATGCTCCGACAAACTTACAACCAGTCTTATGGCTGATCAACCAGAGGTTAAGGTCAAAGGGGGAGATATGCTCCGACAAACTTACAACCAGTCTTATGGCTGATCAACCAGAGGTTAAGGTCAAAGGAGGAGATATGCTCAGACAAAGTTACAACCAGTCTTATGGCTGATCAACCAGAGGTTAAGGTCAAAGGGGGAGATATGCTCCGACAAACTTACAACCAGTCTTATGGCTGATCAACCAGAGGTTAAGGTCAAAGGAGGAGATATGCTCAGACAAAGTTACAACCAGTCTTATGGCTGATCAACCAGAGGTTAAGGTCAAAGGGGGAGATATGCTCCGACAAACTTACAACCAGTCTTATGGCTGATCAACCAGAGGTTAGGGTCAAAGGGGGAGATATGCTCCGACAAACTAACAACCAGATGTTTATAACACATCCTCCTGCCTGCCTAGACAGGTTGCTTCTAACGTTGCAAGTACAGTACTCATTCGCTGATGCAGTATTGGAAACTTCTAACACATTACAAAATAAATAACGACAACGTACATGCCAACCAAAACGAAAGTAAGGAGTAGCCATTTTTGGCCAGAGAGTGGCCGAGAATGTGTGAGAGTATGGTACGCCCAGGAAATAGAAGATGCCTACCAGGAGCAAAAACACACAGTAGCGGTTTGGGTGCACCTAGAAAAGGCATTTGACAAAGTCTGGAAAGAGGGACTTAAAGTCAAGCTACGAAAAAGTGAAGTTTGTGGGAAAATGTACAAATGGATCAGCCACTACCTCAAAAACAGAGCAGCCAGAATTCAAAGTACAAGGGCGGATGAGCAAAAAGGTGACACTTGAGCAGAGAGTACCCCAAGGGGAAGTACTGTCACCCACACTCTTGCTGGTGTAAATAAATAACATAACAGAGAATATACCAAGAAGAGTCCATAGCTCAATGTTTGCAGATGATCTGGCTATGTGGACCTCTGAAAAGAATCTCACCATAGCAAGTAATCGGATGCAGCAGGCCCTAAAATCGCTGGAAGAGTGGGCGAACTTATGGCTGGTCAAAATAAACGAGGAAAAAACAACATGTACGATATTCTCGCTATCAAACAAATCCCAAAACACCAAAATAAGTCTTAACAGCAAATACCTGCAGCCAAACGACAACCCAATCTACCTGGTAGTCACATTTGATCGGCGCATGACATGGAAAAGTCAGATCGAGAGAAACCGAATGAGAGCCAGAGAAAGAATGGCAATCATGAGGAGACTTGCTGGCACAAGCTGGGGAGCAGACGAAAGTATAGAAACTAAAGAAACTGTACACTGGAAGAGTGAGACCAGTTCTCGAGTATGGCATTGCGGCATGGACAACAGCAGCAAAGGCGAACTTCGATAACATTAGCAAACTCCAAAACCAAGCCATGAGAGTTATAACAGGAGGCATGAAGTCAACGCCAATTGTAGAACTTGAAAAGATTACAAAACTGCAATCCATGACCGACAGAAGAGACTGCAGAGCCCAGCAGCAAGCAGAGAAACTCAGAAGACTGACTGACCATCCAATGCACCAGATACTAAAAGATTTCGGAAATGGGAAACTAAAGCGGAGAAACTTTGCAGAAATAGCCAAAGCAAAGATGCACGAAGACCCTATGAACGAACTAACAACACCAAAGCCCATCCTTACTGTACGAAAAACCTACCTGGAGGCAGCATATATTTCCAAAGCTGGTAGAAAATATACCAGGCATTGTAAACAAAAACTGCCAGACTGAAAAAGAAAGAAGAAATACAACCCTGAGGTACATAACGAAAAACTACCCAAGCATGGACTGGACCCATGCATACACCGACGGTTCTGTAACAAACACAACACAGAACGGAGGGGCAGGGGCATTCCTTAGCCTACCAAATGGCAGAAAATAACACTGTCATTGGCAACTGGAAAATACACAAGCAATTTCAGAGCGGAGGCAGAGGCACTGAGGGCGGCAGTGGAAGAAATGGTGACAGGTAAAAGGAATGAAAGCCATATAGTCCTGCTTACAGATGCCCTGGCCGTAGTCACAGCACTAACAAGCCAGAAAAATACTGAACTTAATGATTTAAGAGCAGTACTCTGTCAACTATGCCAGCAGTCCGCACCAAAAAGAGTAGTGGTACAGTGGGTTCCATCCCACTGCAACATCCAAGGCAACGAGGAGGCAGACAGACTGGCAAAACAAGGTACAAGACTACCACAACGAGATACTGACATACGAAGAGTCAAAACGGCTTATTAGAGCTAGATACATGACCAAATGGGAAACAGAACATACTGGCTACACAAAAAACGATGCCTATTACCAGTTGAACAGAAGAGAGCAGGTCGTTGTCTTCAGACTTCGCACTGGCCACAATAGACTGAGGTACCACCTATTCAACAAATTGAAGATAGGTGGAACCGACGAATGCTCGTGTGGTACAGAGAAGATGACCGCTGAGCATTTGCTGCAAAACTGCCCGACATACGAGGACCAGAGAGAGCAGATGTGGCCAACACCAGTGGCAACACTAGACAAGCTCTATGGCAGTGTCGACAGCCTCAGGGTGACCGCTGCTCTTTTCGAAAAAATAAAGATCGACGTCTGACAGCCTAAGAAGAAGAAGAAGAAGAAGAAGAAGAAGAAGAAGATACGAGAGATCAGACGAGATCAGACAAGAGATCAGAAAAGTGTTAGATATGTTTGTCATGCCAATCTGACCTTGATAGAGAGACATGTGGGGCACTAAAGATATATATGTACAGACGAATGGGAGCACTAAAAATATATATGTACAGACGAATGGGAGAACTAAAGATATATATGTACAGACGAATGGGAGAACTAAAGATATATATGTACAGACGAATGGGAGAACTAAAGATATATATGTACAGACGAATGGGAGAACTAAAGCTATATATGTACAGACGAATGGGAGAACTAAAGCTATATATGTACAGACGAATGGGAGAACTAAAGATATATATGTACAGACAAATGGGAGCACTAAAGATATATATGTACAGACGAATGGGAGCACTAAAGATATATATGTACAGACGAATGGGAGCACTAAAGCTATATATGTACAGACGAATGGGAGAACTAAAGATATATATGTATAGAAGAGTGGGAGCACTAAAGATATATATGTACAGACGAATGGGAGCACTAAAGATATATATGTACAGACGAATGGGAGCACTAAAGATATATATGTACAGACGAATGGGAGAACTAAAGATATATATGTACAGACGAATGGGAGAATTAAAGATATATATGTACAGACGAATGGGAGAACTAAAGATATATATGTACAGATGGATGGGAGCACTAAAGATATATATGTACAGACGAATGGGAGAACTAAAGATATATATGTACAGACGAATGGGATAACTAAAGATATACATGTATAGAAGAGTTAGTGTCAAGCTCGTTGAAAGAGAACAAAGCCATGGCTTTTAACCAAACATAAGTAGAGTTCAAACATGTCAGGAATTGGAACATAAACATCAAGTGATGGACATACACAAATCCTGTTTACATTCAAAGCAAGAGATATAAGATGTTAGAGACCCATTACACCAAACCTTCAATATGGACATGACATCTCATCTGCGCATGCTAATATCAAGCGATACGATGTAAAGCTCGATCTGCTACGTAACTGAACATGACAACCTCAAGCCGTATTTCAACGGATGTAGTACCCATTTCCCTTTTCCCGCAAGTCACAATTGTGGAGCCTCAAAGTCATAACTCCCCCGCCAAGCAGTATGATGCCATCCACACAATCTCATAACTTAGGACCTCATCATGCCCCGTTAGCAACACCTCTTGATTCGCGCGGCCAATAATTGCTTCAGTATTGCAGGACAGCCCCTTTCCCATTCTTTATACCTAACCACCAACCCTCAACCCAAGAACACCCAAAACAGTATTACTACCAAGAATTAAACGAAACATCACTAACTAGGCTTTTTCCAACCCTTTTTTGGATCGGCAACAGACGTTACTAAACCAATTCCTGTTTGTGGCGTCTTTAATGTTATATTAACGGTTGTGTGTTTTGTTAACGTTAAGTACTGTACGTTGAACTGTAGAAGCACAGCTCGTGGTCTTTGTTGACACCTCGTAGGTCCTTACCCCTTACCGCACACCTCGTATTTCCGAGACACACACTTCGTGGTCTCCTAAGCCACACCTTGTTGGCACACATGCTGATAACGAATCTTTTAGACCTAAACGTTGCTTACCTTCTCCATTAAACCCAAACAATTTCACTAAATAATATACAGACTGTGTGAAATCTACAAGTGACCAATGGGAGCAATATCACAAAAACAGAACATGCATGTAACAGAGCTGTCAATAGTTTAATCCAAGCCATCCCCGATGCACATGGAAGGGGTGAGATAGATGTGAATTGATAGGTTCAAACGGTTTTAACTCTAAACGTGTAAGCTAAACAAAGTAAGTGTCTATCTGTGTACAACGGATTGAACATTTACCTAAATGACATAATTCTTTATCGTCGTTTACTTAACTAAAGAAAAGTTGGCCATTTACTTTACTAAAGTGGAATTGGCAATTGACATACTAATTAAAGTGGAGTTGGCAATTTACTTACCAACTAAAGTGAAATTGGCAATTTACTAACTAATTAAAGTGGAGTTGACAATTCACTTACTAACTAAAAAAAAGTTTACTGTTTACTTAACTAACTAAAGTTGACCATTTACTTATTAACTAATGAAAAGTTGACAGTTTACGTGACTAAAGTGGAAGACGTTTTCCTTAGTAAATTCAAGAAAAGTGTTACCATTTACTTACTAACTGAAGAAAAGTTCATTATTGTTATTATAATTATTATTATTATTACTTTATTATGGCCGCACTCCCTGAGACTACGCCATGCAGAAAGAACGTACCCTTTAACATACTAAACTGTTGCGGTGTGTCCTAATTTGAACTTGTGAGTCGTCATGCTGAGGAAGTCCATATCTATCAGCTCATACATGAGACCATGTACATCAAGCTTGGAGGACGACCCACTCCACCATGTCCCCCACCCCGCAGCCGTCCACACAACGCCTGGCTCGACATAATCCTCACTGCATGCATCATGTGAGTCATTCATCCTTCTCTATTTCTTAGATTCGGCTTCACTGCACTCCGGGCATACCCATAGGTGCTCATTCTCTCTTAGTAAATACCGAAAGTCTGCATGCTGATGGTTCCCATAGCTCGCTGGCTGTACAAACTCTTTCTCCGTCCTCTCATACGCTTTAATCTCGTTTGATGTTGAAGCTTTGCAGTATGTGTATTGGTGATTCAAATATTACCTCATCCAACAGTCGGTCGTTGATCGATTTAAAAATGTTACTCATATCCCTCAGTAACATGGCCATGGTGGGAGTTTATGAAGCCAAGATGCCAGTTCTTTCTTTACCCTGCACCCCAGCATGACCAGAACAGTAGATCCATGTCAACCCCTCCAGATGTGAGGCATCAACAGCTGCTATTCACCCGTACCTCAGCTCAGCCATTCTTTCTGAAGTGCGGCTTGCACGACTGTCACGATGAATGCCCTTGTTAAATGGGTCTCAGATAGCCATCTCAGCGCTGAGGTCACTGCTTTCATCTCTATTCTCAAACTGGAGATTATTGACATGTATGCCCCACACCTTTCAGCAACGACCTGTCCTCTCTCTAGCCGAGAAGCCACAGCCTGATGCTCCTTAGCGCATCACCGATCCGTTGGTGTATATGACGGCATCACTATCCTGCTTGCTCATGGACCGTTAACGCAACGGACCCTTCTCGTCTAACCGGCCTAGCTTCCGATGTCTGAAATATAAGCAATGCACATAAGAACGGCGACATATATGCGCCAGCGTTCCCACTTTCGCAAGTTTTTACATGAATATAACCGACACAGTTTCACAGAATTTATAGTTTTGATGTTTGCACCTGTGTTTCACGAATGTTGTCGCATAAAATGGGTTTTAAACCTTAAATTTGACTAAACTAGAGAGCATTGGGTTATGTATATACTGTCTATCTGTGGGATTCCGTGGCGAAGTGGTTAAGCCGTCGGCCTCGTGATCAGGTGGTGTGGGTTCGACTCCAGACTCCGCCGTCTTTTTCACGGGTGCTTGATGTGGAGTCCCCTGCATCTCGTAGTCGCCCCCCAGGTCGTCTTGTCCTTAACGTGCCAATGGGTTCGGGCGGCAATAGACGAGAGAGTGAGGATAAAAAGTATCGCAGTTAATCCTTACTAAAAATAGCGCTAGCAAAATTAATTATGTCATCACCGTCTACGATGGACAGTGGCCTTTGCCTTTACTGTCTATCTATATTCTGTCCATTTGTGTCGTTAGACGTCGTGTGGAGATGTGACCTATTTGTTTCACATTTTTTATCTGGTGAAAACCCGCTATTCCTTACTAGGCCAACCGTTATGTTGGTAGCTCTCTGGAATATACGATCGCCAATTTGTGGAACTGGTGGTGGTGGAAGCGCAAATTAGATGAAAGTACTTCAAAGATCAAGGGATATTTTTTACCAGATATCCACGTGAAAAAATCCCAGTCTCCACCGGGATTTGAACTTGTGACCTCCAACACCCTAGGCGAACACCTTACCTCGAGACCACTGGGTTATATATCCATATATATGTTACATTCATAATCATCATCAGTCCCGTATTCTAGAAGGTCGTTGAGACACCATTATTGCAGTTTGTCAAACCAGCTCACGCCACGTCTAGATTTTTCGCCAGGGTATTAGCTTCAGTTATAGACCTTCCCGTCCACTATTTTATACTGTCCTCCCATCTCTTCTTTTGGTCTCACTCTTCCACGCTTCCCAGGCACAGTGCATTTCATGACGGTCTTGGTCAGCTCACCGATCGTGATATATGTCCTTGTCATGTCATTTTTCGTGTTATATTCAACACATGTATAATCATCGTGATCATCATATTCAACACATGTATAAACATCGTTATCATCATATTCAACACATTTATAATCATCGTGATCATCATATTCAACACATTTATAATCATCATCATCATATTCAACACATGTATAATCACCATCATCATCAACACATGTATAATCATCACCATCATATTCAACACATGTATAATCATCATCACCATCATATTCAACACATATAATCATCATCATATTCAACACAAGTATAATCACAACTCCCTAAACTAAATAGGACTGATTTAAGCTAATTCAGCTCAGTCCTTCGTGCGTCTGTGTCACTGTTGTCACACAGTTAAATCATTAATGGCACAAAACAATTACACGTTAACATAACACCTGTCTTTGCTTACCTGATCTGTAAATCGAAATCTGATAGTTCCTTTATCCAGGTACTTGTCTCTTGCTTGGATTCTATGCCGTCTTTGTCTCATTTTTCTTCGACCTTGAATTGATTTTTCTCTCGCTTTATTTTTTTTCCTAGTCATCTAAAGATATTTTGCTATGAAGTATTTCTTTTTTGTTTTCCTGTCTGTCTCTTTTTCTAGACAGAAACTTTGTCCTTATTAATTTTTTCTTTTTGTTTTGTTTTGGTGAATCTGTCCCTTGATGCACTTTTGCCTGCTTTGATTACATGTTGGAATCATATGAAGGTTGTAAATTGGGGGGGGGGGGGCAGTGAGATAACGAGAAACGGGGTGGAGAGGGGGGAGGGGCCGGCTTTGCGAAATGGCAAGTGACACGGCCCAAATCCAAAAATATACGTGCTCGCGTTCACCGAGGTGGTGCCTGTGTGGGAAGTCAATCCAGAATGGAGAAGCACCAGGCCGTAAGACACTAGAACATAATATAAAGTACTCGCCTTATGAAACAAGACAAACGAAGATACCAAAAATATCTATGGCTTCTTTCACCGTCATTTGCTACGTAGATTTGTATATAGCATTAAATAACACGACACAGACATACCTCTCAAAACATACCTCTCAAAACATACCTTTCAAAACATACCACTCAAAACATACCACTAAAAACATACCTCTCAAAACATACCTCTCAAAACATACCTCTCAAAACATTCCTCTCAAAACGTTCCTCTCAAAACATACCTCTCAAAACATACCTCTCAAAACATATATCTCAATACATATATCTCAAAACATATATGTCTAAAACATACCTCTCAAACCATATATCTCAAAACATACCTCTCAAAACATATCTCTAAAACATACCTCTCAAAACATATCTCTCAAAACATACCTCTCATAACACACCTCTCATAACACACCTCTCAAAACATACTTCTCAAAACATATATGATTTTTAACGTTATGTCTTTTGTCTTTGAACCCCAACCTAAGTATTTACTTGCAGATCTGAGGCCGTGTCTGCTTCGTTCTTCTCCAAAGTACGTCATTTATAATATTTCCCTTGGCCTCTCTCTTTTCCTTTATATATCACAGCTGGAGGGCATGAGACCCTATTTACTGTAAGATGTCTAAAATTCATTTCCTAGCTAAATAAAAAATGGAACACTATTTACTATACAACACCAGGAATTCCTTTCCTAGCTGGATGAAATTGGGCGCTTTACTATAACATTCCATCTCCTAGCTAAATACATGTGGAACTATTTATGGTAAAACGCTATAAATGCATATCTTAGCTTAATAAAAATGGGGTACTATTTACTGTCAAACACTAATGTTTCATTTTAGCTGCAGTCCTGTTATTGCTAATGGCTCTGTTTAAGCAAATGTCAATCCCATAAATTTTTGGACCATGTCCGACTAGCGTTGTTTGTCTTTCAAGCTCCGCTGCCTGCCTTTTGGACTTGCAGATAGGCGTGTCACAGCCCGATGCTGATTGCTACATAGTGCGTCATTTCAATCTCTCTTTCGTGCTGTATATCAGTAAGTTTTCTCTAGGCGTGCCATTGTTCTGATTGTACTGTATATGCTAGCCCGTGTCAACTGGTGCAGATATGTTTTCCAGCAGAGCTCTTGGAATAATCATTTCTTCATTGCCGGAAGCTTTGCCTCAGCTTATCGCCAGGGATGGCATGTTTATGTAACTCGAGTGTACATGGATAACATACATTTTCCCTCACTCTTTCGGCTGTCTGTAGAACATTGATCTGACCTTTCGCAATGTCTCTCTTTGCATTATGTAGAACATAGATCAAACGCTTCTCATGCTTCCTCTCTCTCCAGGCTGTCTGTAGAACATGATCAAACCATGCTCCAGCTTCCTCTCTATACCGGTTGTCTGTAGAACATAGATCAAACACTCCCCATTCTTCCTTTCTCTCCCTTAGTTCCCTGTAGAACATAGATCTACCTCTCACCATTCTTCTTCTCTCCCTTAGTTCCCTGTAGAACATAGATCTACCTCTCACCATTCTTCTTCTCTCCCTTAGTACTCTGTAGAACATAGATCTACCTCTCACCATTCTTCTTCTCTCCCTTAGTTCTCTGTAGAACATAGATCTACCTCTCACCATTCTTCTTCTCTCCCTTAGTTCCCTGTAGAACATAGATCTACCTCTCACCATTCTTCTTCTCTCCCTTAGTTCCCTGTAGAACATAGATCTACCTCTCACTTCTTCTTCTCTCCCTTAGTTCTCTGTAGAACATAGATCTATCTCTTACCATTCTTCTTCTCTACCTTGGTTCTCCGTGGAGCATAATTCTAACGCTCTATTTCCTGTCTCTCTTTCCCTACAGAGCATATAACTATAACCCCATACTTCTCTCTCTCTCTCTCTTTCTATCTGTAGAACATAATTATATCGCTTTCACTCTCTCAAGGCTCTTATAGAACATACTTTTAAATCTTTCTCTCTCAAAGCTCTCTATAGAACATACTTTTAAATCTTTCTCTCTCTCAAAGCTCTCTATAGAACATACTTTTAAATCTTTCTCTCTCTCATAGCTCTCTATAGAACATACTTTAAAATCTTTCTCTCTCTCAAAGCTCTCTATAGAACATACTTTTAAATCTTTCTCTCTCTCAAAGCTCTCTATAGAACATACTTTTAAATCTTTCTCTCTCTCAAAGCTCTCTATAGAACATACTTTAAAATCTTTCTCTCTCTCAAAGCTCTCTATAGAACATACTTTTAAATCTTTCTCTCCCTCAAAGCTCTCTATAGAACATAATTATAACTTTCTCTCTCTCACCATCTCTGTCTAGGTTCTCTAAGGAACATAATTATAATCTTTCTACCTTTTTCTCTCTTTCTTTCGCCAGGCTTTCCATAGAACATAATTATATGCAATTTCTACTGTCCTTTCTCTCTATAGACTCTCTATAGAACATAATTCTAACTTTACCCTTTCTGCGTCTCTATTTCTACAGGCTCTCTGTAGAACATAATTCTGACTTTCTCTTTTCCACTGCTATTTTGTCTCTATACTCTCTAGTCTTTCTATGGAGCATAGTTCCAACTTTCTTCTTTCTACTGCACTTTTCTTTCTCTCTCTCTCTCTCTATCTCTCTCTCTCTCTCGCTCTGTCCCTAGGCCTTCTGCAGAACTTAATTATGACATTGCCCTTCGTACCTCATCTCTCTCTTCATGCTCACTATAGAACATAAATCTCTGTCTCCAGACTAACTATAGAACATAAATCTCTGTCTCCAGGCTCACTATAGAACATACATCTCTGTCTCCAGGCTCACTATAGAACATGAATCTCTCCAGACTCACTATAGAACATAAATCTCTCCAGACTCACTATAGAACATAAATCTCTCTCCAGGCTCACTATAGAACATAAATCTCTCTCCAGGCTCACTATAGAACATAAATCGCTCTCCAGGCTCACTATAGAACATAAATCTCTCCAGACTCACTATAGAACATAAATCGCTCTCTCCATGCTCACTATAGAACACACATCTCTCTCTTCATGCTCACTATAGAACATAAATCTCTGTCTCCAGGCTCACTATAGAACATACATCTCTCCATATACAGAGGTCTTCTTAGAGCTGTGACTTTTGAGTGTTTGTTTGCTCCGTCTCTGCGATTCTTCGTAATCATAAACGTCCTCTTCACTTTCTTCCAAACCCAGTTGGGCTCAATATTATCGCTATATGAAAACCCCTCTGTGTTTAATGCACCCTTAATATATGCCCCAATCATCCCTGTCTTCTGTTGTTGATGCCATCAATGATTTTAATTCCCTGTGCGTTGATTGCTTGAGAGTTAATCAGCGTTCGCATTAATATGATCTTGGCCTTTAGAGCGATGCTTCTATCTGCCCTTATTGTCTTCGTCCTAGTTATTAAAGCAGTTATTTATGCTGCCTTGCCATTCTTTTTCCTCGTTTTGTTTATCAGTTATTGTAGCCTCCAGGTAAGTGAACTGAGTCACCGAATCAACGTTTTCGTCCATTTTGATCACACTGAATGGTATTCGTAAATAGAGTGCTAATGTCTCTCATATCATGTTCGAGGTTTTAGTTTATTTATCACGTTTCTGTGTCACCAGTAGATTTAATTAGTTCTGATATTGTTTTGTCATTATGTAGAGTAGTACTGGTACTTAACCAAATAAAGATATCTTCCTTCTCCTTCTGGAAGGTATGTGCGTAATCAGTTCAAGATAAGCTTTCTCCCTTCCGTGTTGATAGCTTTTGTTATTATTGGTTAACTATTTTATGTTGTCATTTACTTTTGATGAAGACCTTTTGGTTTAAAGGTATATTTTTCAAGAGTTTTTGTGTCCATTCGATTGTTTATATATTTGTCATCGCATTACTCAAATGTTACTCGTCGATACATGTTATTGTTGTTGCGGATGTGTTGTTTCTTTGTTGGATTATGGTTTTCGTTGCTTTCTCTCTGACTGAGGGGCTCGTTGGCTCAGTTTATAGCGAGCAATTCGCTATTTTCTGTGGTAACAGTGTGCCTCAATTCATAGCGAGCAATTCGCTATTTTCTGTGGTAACAGCGTGCCTCGGTTCATAGCGAGAAATTCGCTATTTTCTGTGGTAACAGCGTGCCTCGGTTCATAGCGAGCAATTCGCTATTTTCTGTGGTAACAGCGTGCCTCGATTCGAATCGCGCCCAGAGACTAAAACAATCCGGTTCGTGATTTTAATCGGTGACCGCTTCTCCAGTCAACCCAGCTGTACATTTGTACTTGATGCATTAGTTAGGGAAAGTAGAAACGGCAAGGAAGGGCACCTCGCCTAACACAGGCTGCGGCTTAGTACAATGGAGTTTAAAATAAATTCCATTTCCAACGAGCGGTTAGTTCTGCTGAATCTTTACTTTACTTAGCTCCTGTAGTTTTTTTCTGATGTTCATGTGTTTTAAAGCCTTGACAGTTTTTCGTCATGTTTCTATGAAACACCAAGCTGTACCTTTGTGCTGTTGTCTCATAATTGTTATCACATGCTGATGTTTGTGCATGACACGTGACGAAGATGTGTAGAACGTATTGAGGCTATGTTTGTGCATGACACGTGACGAAGATGTGTAGAACGTATTGAGGCTATGTTTGTGCATGACACGTGACGAAGATGTGTAGAACGTATTGAGGCTATATTTGTGCATGACACGTGACGAAGATGCGTAGAACGTATTGAGGCTATGTTTGTGCATGACACGTGACGAAGATGCGTAGAACGTATTGAGGCCATGTTTGTTCATGACACGTGACGAAGATGTGTAGAACGTATTGAGGCTATGTTTGTTCATGACACGTGACGAAGAAGTGTAGAACGTATTGAGGCTATGTTTGTGCATGACACGTGACGAAGATGTGTAGAACGTATTGAGGCCATGTTTGTTCATGACACGTGACGAAGATGTGTAGAACGTATTGAGGCTATGTTTGTTCATGACACGTGACGAAGAAGTGTAGAACGTATTGAAGCTATGCTGTTGGTGATCATGAGTGAGTGTTGGGAAAAGAACGGGAACTAAAAGAGATTCGATTGTGTTCGTTTTGGCATCATGACAGGGAAACAAAAGGGAGGAAAAAACGGAGAATCTTTTTAGACATTCTGACATATTGACAGGGAAGATAGAGGGAGAACTACACATGGGGAATATTTGACAGACATTCTGAGATCATAGCGAGGAGAGAACAGCAAGAACGGCAAGGGAAGAATTGTATGTACATGTTGACATAACAAGGAGGAACGCCGGATAACAGGGTGGTGGCTGAACATTCTGTACGAGTTGGTATACTAGGAAAGAAAGGAAGAAAGAGGAAGAACAACAAAGAAGAACATTCTGGGCGAGTTGATATCATGACGAGAAAGGAAGAGGCAGAACAAAAAAGGAAAAACATTCTGGGCGAGTTGATATCATGACGAGAAAGGAAGAGGCAGAACAAAAAAGGAAAAACATTCTGGGCGAGTTGATATCATGACGAGAAAGGAAGAGGCAGAACAAAAAAGGAAAAACATTCTGGGCGAGTTGATATCATGACGAGAAAGGAAGAGGCAGAACAAAAAAGGAAAAACATTCTGGGCGAGTTGATATCATGACGAGAAAGGAAGAGGCAGAACAAAAAAGGAAAAACATTCTGGGCGAGTTGATATCATGACGAGAAAGGAAGAGGCAGAACAAAAAAGGAAAAACATTCTGGACGAGTTGAAATACGAGACGTGTTCAAATGAAACTGGACCTAACTGTACCAAATGAACATATGTACGATGCGCATGATGACGTCACTTCTGATGTGAACAGCACATACCAACCGTCAAGTTTGCAACATTTCATTATCCTCCGACTCATAGTTTCCTATGCAGGCCGTTGGAAACATGGCGGGTGGGGTATGGAATCCCTCCAGAGTTGATCAGCGAGCGGTGATTTGGTTTCTAACAGCTGAAGGGTGTCGACCAGTTGACATTCATCTCATAATGCAGGCAGTGTATGGTGACAAAAGTGTGTCGAATACAACAGCGAAGAACTGGGCAACGATGTTTACAGAAGGACGTGAGGTAACGAAAGATCTTACGAGACCAGGTCAGGCGCATATTGTTGCGTCTGAAGATGCCATCGCCAAAATTGATGCAACAATTCATGTGGACCGTTGCCAGAGCTTACGTTTGCACCACTAGTCTGGTGAGTGTACATACTTTGCTGGCATGTTGTTAGTCTGCTACCTCTGCATGCAGTTACTGTAGGTGTTACCGTATTATGGTTAAACACCTTAACATCATGAGAACCGTTTGCTAGCGCACGTACAAAACACTTTAAAATAACGACAGAGCTAATAGCAATACCTTGGCAAGAACAGAGCACATATAATAAGATCATGGAAGGGACTTGTAAAGTTGTTTCCTACTCTTTAAGTGACACTTCTGTAACTTCGATTTTTGTTTCAAGTTTCGACTGCCACGTTTGCACAGCAGTTACCCCACCATCTCCGATATGTCTCGATCTATCCAGTAAATCTCCACCGAATTAATTTGGGGCTGGAGTGGTTCGGATAGTCCAACATCCGGATAATATCAAGAGCGAAAAAATTTCGCTTATATCAGAAAATATTCTCATTTACTTGGCATTGTAAAGCCACGATATATTGGGTCTCAAATCACAGCACAACGATACGCACTACGGCAGGGAATAGACTAAAGTAGAGATCACACGAACTGACTTAACAAGTTCGGGGAAAGTGCGGTTTGCCATCATGAAAATCTGAACCAGCATGGCTTCGATTGGCCGATTTAATTTATCAGGAATTCGAATAATCGCGATTCTGTTTATTGGAATTTTATCGAAATAAAGGAGTTTACGCGCAAGTTGAAGAATCGAGCACTTAGAGTGCTGATTAATTACGATTTAATTTTGTAACGTATATTTGTCTATGAGCTAGTATTACGTATATCATTTGTACGTTTTAAACTTGCGATGACGCAAAACAGTTCTGATTGTCCTTGCGCGTGCTGTGGAAAACAGTTCTGATTGTCCTTGCTCGTGCTGTGGAAAACAGTTCTGATTGTCCTTGCGCGTGATGTGGCTAACAGTTCTGATTGTCCTTGTACGTGCTGTGGAAAACAGTTCTGATTGTCCTTGCACGTGCTGTGGAAAACGATTATGTACCCAGCTTGGTCTTGCGAGTCACATTCGTTGTCGTCAGGGATTGTAGGCTCCCCATTTTTGCCAAATCACAGCTTACTATCGTCTGATCAGGCGGAAAAAGAGTCAATCATCAATTAAACTTCAACAATCAACTTAGTCCCACCGGATGCCTGAGTGGTAGATCAGTTTGGATGCTAATCTAAAAAAATCGGTAAAGGAACCGAGTTTCTTCTTCTTCGGCGTTTTCCCAGAAAAAGACCGTTGTAGCGTTGTATCGTAGTATACATCGATGCATCGACATCTGCCCCCTTCGGCCCAACACATCCGAATTCAGCTGGCTTTTTTAGGTACGGCTTGCCTTTTCTCTTCGATCTCTATCTCTTGACCAGACTGCACTAGTGACTAGTGCAGCCTGTATCCAGGGCCTTAACGTGAAGTCGGAATACGGTTTTGATCTGCTATGGTTCGCTGACCCTGATTCAAATAGCCAGCTGTAAGTCGTTGGCTGTTGTCAGCTCATTGACTGCGCCATCTTGAACCGGCTTTGATCAGTCTCGATACGTTTCAGTCTACGCAACTGCAATTATGTGTCTAACTTAAATGTATGAAAGGCAGCAATACACACAAACAAAATTGAACAGGTCACCCTGCTAATAGTTCAAAAAAAAAGCTAAGGCACAGCACACAGACGTTTTTCACGCATCAGCCATGGCGGGAGTGTCTCACATATCAGCCAAGACGGCAGTGGCTCACACATCAGCCTTGACGACACTGTCTCACACATCAGCCCTGGCGGCAGTGTCTCTCACATCAACCCTGACGGCATTGTGTATAGCATACATCAGACCTGACGGCAGTGTCTCTCACATGAACCATGACGGCAGTCTCTCTCACATCAGCCCTGTCGGCAGTTTCACTCACACATCAGACCTGACAGCAGTATCTCATTCATCAGTCCTGACAGTAGTGTCTCTCATATCAGCCCTGACGACAGTGTCTGACACATCAGTCATGACGGCAATGTCTGTCACATCAGCGGTGCGGGTAGTGTCTCACACATCAGCCATGACGGCAATGTCTCTCATATCAGCGGTGACGGTAGTGTCTCACACATCAGCCATGACGGCAATGTATCTCACATCAGCGGTGACGTTGTGGCTCACACATCAGCCATGACGACAATGTCTCACACATCAGCCCTGACGGTTGTGTTTCACACATCAGCCATGACGTCAGTGTCTCTCACATCAGCCATGACGGCAATGTCTCACACATTGGCCATGACGGCAATGTCTCTCACATCAGCCATGACGGCAATGTCTCTCACATCAGCCATGACGGCAATGTCTCACACATCAGCCATGACGGCAATGTATCTCACATCAGCGGTGACGTTGTGGCTCACACATCAGCCATGACGGCAATGTCTCACACATCAGCCCTGACGGTTATGTTTCACACATCAGCCATGACGTCAGTGTCTCTCACATCAGCCATGACGGCAATGTCTCACACATCGGCCATGACGGCAATGTCTCTCACATCAGCCATGACGGCAATGTCTCTCACATCAGCCATGACGGCAATGTCTCACACATCAGCCATGACGGCAATGTATCTCACATCAGCGGTGACGTTGTGGCTCACACATCAGCCATGACGGCAATGTCTCACACATCAGCCCTGACGGTTGTGTCTCACACATCAGCCATGATGGCAATGACTTACACATCAGCCATGACGGCAATGTCTCTCACATCAGCCATGACGGCAATGTCTCACACGTCAGCCATGACGGCAATGTCTCACACATCGGCCATGACGGCAATGTCTCTCACATCAGCCATGACGGCAATGTCTCTCACATCAGCCATGACGGCAATGTCTCACACATCAGCCATGACGGCAATGTATCTCACATCAGCGGTGACGTTGTGGCTCACACATCAGCCATGACGGCAATGTCTCACACATCAGCCCTGACGGTTGTGTCTCACACATCAGCCATGATGGCAATGACTTACACATCAGCCATGACGGCAATGTCTCTCACATCAGCCATGACGGCAATGTCTCACACGTCAGCCATGACGGCAATGTCTCACACATCGGCCATGACGGCAATGTCTCTCACATCAGCCATGACGGCAATGTCTCTCACATCAGCCATGACGGCAATGTCTCACACATCAGCCATGATGGCAATGTATATCACATCAGCGGTGACGTTGTGGCTCACACATCAGCCATGACGGCAATGTCTCACACATCAGCCCTGACGGTTGTGTCTCACACATCAGCCATGATGGCAATGACTTACACATCAGCCATGACGGCAATGTCTCTCACATCAGCCATGACGGCAATGTCTCACACGTCAGCCATGACGGCAATGTCTCTCACATCAGCCCTGAAGGTAGTTCTCCCTCTGGACTGCCTATTACCCTTTTGTAATGTTTGTTTTAAATGACAATTATACCTAAAGAGGTCCTGATTATGATTAGAACATTCTGAGTAATTTAACATCATTCCGTGCCCAATTAGTACATACATAAACATACCACAGCTAATGCACTGGCAGAAGATGATGATCGAACGGTTAGATATCGATCTCTAATCAGACGATCACTGTTTCGAACCAATGTTTCCAATATCGAGGTTGACAGAGAACCTATCCTGTGCAGTGCAACCGCCTCTCTGCCTGGGCTTGCGGCATATATTACTGGACCTATAAGCCTTTACTTACTTACTTCTCTACTTACTTACTTCTCTACTTACTTACTTCTCTACTTACTTACTTACTTACTTCTCTACTTACTTACTTCTCTACTTACTTACTTCTCTACTTACTTACTTCTCTACTTACTTACTTCTCTACTTACTTACTTCTCTACTTACTTACATCTCAACTTACTTACTTCTCTACTTACTTCTCTATTTACTTACTTTTCTACTTACTTACTTACTTCTCTACTTACTTCTGTAATTACTTACTTCTCTACTTACTTACTTACTTCTCTATTTACTGACTTCTCTACTTACTTACTTACTTACTTCTTTACTGACGTACTTACTGCTCTGCTTACTTGTCTACTTACTTCTCTACTTACTTACTTCTCAACATACTTACTTCTCAACTTACTTATTTTTCAACGTTCTTACTTCTCTACTTACTTACTTCACTACTTTCTTACTTCTCTACTTACTTCTCTACTTACTTACTTCTCTACGTAATTACTTCTCTACGTACTTACTTCTCTACTTACTTACTTCTCAACGTTCTTACTTCTCTACTTACTTACTTCACTACTTTCTTACTTCTCTACTTACTTACTTCTCTACGTAATTACTTCTCTACGTACTTACTTCTCTACTTACTTACTTCTCTACTTACTAGCTTATCTACTTACTTACTTCTCTACCTACTTACTTCTCTACCTACTTACTTCTCTACCTACTTGCTTACTTCTCTACTTGCTTACTTACTTCTCTACCTGCTTGCTTACTTCTCTACTTGCTTGCTTACTTGTCTACCTGCTTGCTTACTTCTCTACTTGCTTGCTTACTTGTCTACTTGCTTGCTTACTTGTCTACTTGCTTGCTTACTTGTCTACTTGCTTACTTATTTCTCTACTTGCTTGCTTACTTGTCTACTTGCTTTCCTACTTCACTAGTTGCATACTTAGTCTTTCCTCTTGTACCTTTCAGTGTAAGTTTAATACAGAAAAAGCCAGACCGATTAATGTGCTGTCCTTCTCTTGACCTTGTTTCATTCTTGTCTTCATTCTGTCAAAACTGCCCCGTATTTTTTCTCTCAGCGGACTTTGGATCATCTTGTGGGCGTGGATCTGTCCCCTGGCGTCACATGACAGCTGGGGTTGTCTCATCCTGCAGGCGCGAAGAAACAAGCACAGCCGAGATTGCGTCACCCTAGAGTCCGCAGAAACTTTGCTTCTCAATCGTCACTTCGTCATTATAATTTCGTAGATAATAAAATTCGAAGTACTAATGAACTGGCGTTAATGGGCGTTTTACTGTATGTGATTGGTAGTTCTCCGCACTAATTCTGACTACCTCTCCTCCATAATTTATGTTTCTTCCCCGCTCCGTCTGTATCACCACACGTAAATACGACACAAAGTCAAAACTGTCTTTTGAGGATGAAGATGGATGAAGAAAATACATTATCTAAATGTTTCATGCTTGGTCAGCACTAGTGACGGTCTTATGATGCTACACTTTTTAAAAATTTTTCACAAAATAATCGTTTTTTTGGGGTAAATCTTACAGTCATTCTAACATTCTTATCTTTACACATATACCAACTTGTACTAATGTTATCTTCACACATATACCAACTTGTACTAATGTTATCTTCGCACATACACTAACTTGTACTCATTTTATCATCACACATACACCATCTTGTACTAATGTTATCTACCTATTCTCACCGTCACTCTAATATCAACTATTAAAATCATCATCTTCGCCAGCTTATCTTCACCTCTGTCTCATCTTAACCAAATATTATCTGCACATTCATATTTCCACACCTACATCATATTATAAAATTGCGTCTCACCCCCTCCCCCCCTCTCTCGCCATATCCCTAATAAAATCTTAATTTCTATGTCATCTTGTACGAATATTATCTTCACATGTTTACCCCTAAGTTTATCTTATCTAATACATACAATATCTGCACATTTTTATCCATAAGTTTATCTTATCTAATACATACAATATCTACACATTTTTATCCTCACCTTTATCTTATCTAATACATACAATATCTGCACATTTTTTTCCCTAAGTTTATCTTATCTAATACATACAATATCTGCACATTTTTATCCCTAAGTTTATCTTATCTAATACATACAATATCTTCACATTTTTGTCCCCACTTTTAACTCATCTCATACAAATAATACCTTCCTCTATTTTTGCCCATCTCATACATACGGCACGAGCAGGACAACAATACCGCCGCCATATCAAACGTATCCCGGTTCACCTTTTCCTTCCTACCGACATTGTAGAACACGTATGTGAAACTTGAATCGACCAAGGTGTAAGCCTCTCTGGAGATGCCCGCCTCTGCTAATGAAGTGCAGTTTTGTGCTGGCAGTAACAACTGCCACACGGGCAGAGCTCTGTCTTGCCCGCGGCTATCTTTGAGAAAGATTATGAGCAAATTAATGTGAAAGAATGTTATTTAGAATGTCGTCTGCTTAACCTTTCAAATCTGTAGATTCCCAAACGGTACACAAATATGGCTGTACTTCATCATACTGTTTTTGTCATTTTCAAATTGACATGTAGGCCCTGGGAAAGCAGACAAGAAAACAGGAAAAGGAATTCTGTCGCTCTGAGTTTTATCTGCAAGTTTGCTGCCCGGAGTATATAATTAAAACACAAAAATATCGAGTTACAAACCAGATCTTGTCATAAATTGAATTTTGTTGTGTGCATGTTGTTTTGTTCTTGTCAGATTGCGCCCTATCCTGACACGAATTCTTCTTTGCAGGAAACTATTGTGTAGTTTTCGTCAGTAATTGATAATATTATTTGTGTTTTCGCTTGCATGCTTTCTGTGCAGCCTCTGGGCAAAATCAGCTAATGTAGATTTTTTTTTCTCTTTATTACTTGAAAACCGGCTAATGTAGATTTCTCCCGGATTCAAGATTGTGCAATTTGGTCGCTTATTATCAAGTATGTCTTGATGAACGGCCTGCATCTCTGGCTCTTAATGACGGTGATTGCACGAGCTACAGCCAGGCATGATCAATCTACAGATGCATTAGAATGAGTTCTTTTATTATAGTCAGGTCGTTAAATTTGCGACAAAGTTTATTTTGGTTTTCATCTGGGGTTTACCGTCTTTCTATCAGGTTGTCAGGTCGTCAGGTCAATGATTGTACTACTTTTCGAAATCTTCAATCTCCCCCCCCCCACCCATTTCCCCTCTCTCTCTCTCTGTCCATCTTTTAGTCACGCTGCCATGTCAATGATTGCACTACTGTCTGAAATCTTCAATCTCTCTCTCTCTCTCTCTCTCTCTCTCTCTCTCTCTGTCCATCTTTTAGTCACGCTGCCATGTCAATGATTGCACTACTTTCTGAAATCTTCAATCTCTCTCTCTCTCTCTCTCTCTCTCTCTCTGTCCATCTTTTAGTCACGCTGCCATGTCAATGATTGCACTACTTTCTGAAATCTTCAATCTCTCTCTCTCTCTCTCTCTCTCTGTCCATCTTTTAGTCACGCTGCCATGTCAATGATTGCACTACTTTCTGAAATCTTCAATCTCTCTCTCTCTCTCTCTCTCTCCTTCTCTGTCCATCTATTAGTCATGCTGTCAGGTCAATGATTGCACTACTTTCTGAAATCTTCAATCTCTCTCTATCTCCTTCTTTCTCTCTCTCTCTCTCTCTCTGTCCATCTTTTAGGCAGGTTGTCAGATCATTGATTGCACTACTGTCTGAGATGATCAATCAACCTCTCTCTCCCTCCCTTTCTAAAAGAGAGAAAGACAAGGATAGATAGAGAGGGTGAGTCAGGTTGTCAGGTCAATGAATGCAATATTTTCTGAAATCTTCAATCTCACTGTCTCTCTCTCTCTCTGCCTATCTCTCCCCCTCTCCCCTCTCTATCTCCGTCCCTCCTCATCTCTCCTGGTCTTTCTCTCTTTTAGTCAGGTTGTCAAGTCAGTGATTGTACTCATAACTTCTACCCCCCCCCCCTCCCCTCTCACTCTCACTCCCTCTCTCTCTTCTCTCTCTTTTCTCTTCTCTTTCTCCTCTCTCTTGCTCTGTCGGGTTATTAGGTCAATAATTATGCTAACTTATTAGATGTCCAATCTCTCTCTTTCTCTCTCCCTCCGATCCTCTCTTTTTTCCGTTTTTTCTGTTATGTGTTTGTGCGTTGTCTCTCTCTGGCTTTCACTCTTTATATCTGAATTGGTATCTTTATCTCCAACTTCCTCTATCTCTTTCTCTCTGTATCCAACTTCTTCTCTTCGTCTCTTGGCTCCGGTCTTCTTTCTTTATCTTTGAATTTATATTGCTATTTCCAACGCTCTCTCTCTCTCTCTCTCTCTCTCTCTCACCTTCTCTCTATATCTCTGAGTTTATATTTTATCTCGAACTTCCTATCGTGTTATCTCTGAATTTATATTTGTATATCCAACTTTCACCTCACCTCCTTTCTCTACATTCTCTTCCCAATCTGTTAATGACCTCTCCATGACCTATGTCATCATTGCCCGCCGGTCTCCATCATCATATTCCCATTCTTTGTCTCTGTATTTGCACTGACTTACTTTGTCTATTCTCCCTTTAGTTTCTCTACCTCCTCGTCGCTCATTATCTACACCTCCCCCATTCCCTCTCACCCTGCCCAGTTTCTCTCTCTTTAACAACAAAGAATAACAACGCTTGAACAATCCATCTACAACCACCACCACAACTACTACCACAGTACCGATCCGAGCTTTACTCAAGAAAGCGGCAACGTTCCTACCCGCACAGACTCGCCACCCGTAATCGTTTCGATAGATATGGTAAGTGGTCCCAGAATGACGGTAATGGCACTGACAGTGACAACAGTGTCATCACCAAACTGCCGCTCAAATGGCCGAGTCCCTTACCTGCTGACGCCGATAGGATAAGTGTAGAGAAAATCTTCACCAATTGCCGCAGCTGATTAATTCAATTAGTTTTCACGATGATTGTGCGGGAGATCGATCTAGAGACATGACAGGCTGTAGCTTACGGATGTGTCTCGTGTCCCCGGATGAGTTCTGTTGGAGTCTGGCGTGTATGTTTGGTTGCGTGTACCTGAGCGGGCGTGGTGGACGGGCGCGGGTCGCGCTGAGCTGATAGGATGCACGTGACTTGCCTAAAGATAACGGTTTTTTTATATCAGAGACTGGCGTAGGGGATGAAGTTTGAGAAACTTGACTGTATTTGGTCGCAGATTTTCTTGTTAGCTCTGCGAGATTATACTATATTTCGTCTCAACTTCTTTAGTGTGGTTGTCTAAATTTTGCTGTGTGTGGTTTGCTACATGTTGATATGTGTGGTTGTCTAAATGTTGATATGTGTGGTTGTCTAAATGTTGATAACTTCTGCGGAAGACGGATGTGTCGGACTGAAAAGTGCAAATATAGCAGCCAAGCTGAAAACTAGCGACGCAGCGCAAACTGTTCTCCGGACTACTTCCTGTTATTTACAAATCCCTGTTCAGGGCTTGGTAGCGGGAGATTGAGAACGTTCAGGGCTTGGCAGCGGGAGATTGAGAACGTTCAGGGCTTGGTAGCGGGAGATTGAGAACGTGCAGGGCTTGGCAGCGGGAGATTGAGAACGTTCAGGGCTTGGCAGCGGGAGATTGAGAACGTTCAGGGCTTGGCAGCGGGAGATTGAGAACGTTCAGGGCTTTGCAGCGGGAGATTGAGAACGTTCAGGGCTTGGTAGCGGGAGATTGAGAACGTGCAGGGCTTGGTAGCGGGAGATTGAGAACGTGCAGGGCTTGGCAGCGGGAGATTGAGAACGTTCAGGGCTTGGTAGCGGGAGATTGAGAACGTGCAGGGCTTGGTAGCGGGAGATTGAGAACGTGCAGGGCTTGGTAGCGGGAGATTGAGAACGTTCAGGGCTTGGTAGCGGGAGATTGAGAACATTCAGGGCTTGGTAGCGGGAGATTGAGAACGTTCAGGGCTTGGTAGCGGGAGATTGAGAACGTGCAGGGCTTGGTAGCGGGAGATTGAGAACGTTCAGGGCTTGGCAGCGGGAGATTGAGAACGTTCAGGGCTTGGTAGCGGGAGATTGAGAACGTGCAGGGCTTGGTAGCGGGAGATTGAGAACGTTCAGGGCTTGGTAGCGGGAGATTGAGAACGTTCAGGGCTTGGCAGCGGGAGATTGAGAACGTTCAGGGCTTGGTAGCGGGAGATTGAGAACGTGCAGGGCTTGGTAGCGGGAGATTGAGAACGTGCAGGGCTTGGTAGCGGGAGATTGAGAACGTGCAGGGCTTGGTAGCGGGAGATTGAGAACGTTCAGGGCTTGGTAGCGGGAGATTGAGAAGGTTCCGGACTTGCTAGCGGGAGATTGAGAACGAACGCAGAAGAAGAAAAGCTATCGTTGGCATTTCATTAATTTAGGTTTAAAACAATTAATGGTAAACACATGGTAGGCACTGCTGTCGAGGATGATGAGCTGGAGAGTAAATTGTCCTGACTAACGTTGTTTGTATGTGTGTGAGGGGGGGTGGGGTTTGGGGTGGATGGGGAGGGGTGTTGTATAGCTACCATCCTCAATAACTTCTTTTCCCTAACAGTAAGTCAGCAAATTGGCAGATTGAAGCGTGTTTCTACTACTGAGCTAGCAATGTACCTCTCTAACCACTCTTCCACGCATTGAGTGGCTACCTTTTTTATACAATGACAAGTCTACTGTGACAGCACTGGTAAAGGTGGGGGGGGGGGGAGGGGGGAGGTGATCAAGGAGTAGATTGTAGATTCCGTTTGCGCGATCTGCATTCTTTGTCTGGTCTCGTTTCTTGTTCTAGCTTTCACTTCTGTCACTACTAGTCTGCCTATCTTATCAGTTCTAGCTGTCGTTATAAATGTATATATTCATGTCTGTCTGTTGGTATATCTATATGCGTATATCTGCCAATTTGTTCACAGGTTTCTCTGTCTGATTGTCAGCTATGTCTGTGCTTGTCTGTAAAACAGACCCCTCTGTCTAATTGACAGTTATATATGTTTTTCTGTCTATGTCCATGTTCCTCTGTCTGTTTGCCCGCTATGTCTGTGTCTGTCTGCCTACCTGCTGGTCAGTTACAGACAAAACACATAGACAAGGAATGCTGATCATTTGTCAAGCCGAGAACCTCATATCAGTACTTGTGTGTTGATTCTTATTTCCTTGGAAAAGGTTAAATGAACCCCAGTTTGAGAACCACTAATCTATATGATGTGTTTGTGTAGATTATCAGTAATTAAGAAGTGTTATGAAATAGAGAGAGAGATAGAGAGAGAGAGAGAGAGAGAGAGAGAGAGATAGATATATTGTCTGGGAGAGACAGTGAGAGTGGTAAATAAAAGAAATAAGTAAAAATGGCAAATTATGCAGAAACATGAGAAACAAAATCACTTTTTGCATGACAATAATAATGAAATAAGTAAATAATTAAATAAGCAACATAAACAAAAATAAAGGAAAATGTTGGGTGGAAAATAGGAAATTGGTTGAATGCTACAAGGATAGAAATCAATAACAAGGGAGGGAATAAATATTTCTGTTTAATGTGTGATTTAAATAGATTATTACCGAAGGCCTGTAAATACATCTCTGTCAGTTGTATCTCATGGTTGCTTGACTGGCCCCCTTCTTCACCCATCCATCATTGTTCCATCTCTTTGTCTTTCTACTTCTGCCTGCTTTTTGTGTTGTGTGTGTATGTGCGTGTGTGTGTGCGCACGCGTGTGTGTGTGATTATGATGTATCGTCTTATAAACCAGGCCGGATGCTTGTTATTCGACTGTAACTTGGTGCAGCTCACTGCTTCCCTCATCCCACCATTTACCAACACTCCCTCCACTTCCCTTCCCGTCTCCGTGTTATTCAGAAAACTTCGATTACCTATTTATTTTCCTAATGCCCAATATTTCCACATTTCCCGCCGTCCCCCCAGGACCGGGACGTTTGACCGTCGTAATGGAGATGCATTATACAAGACATTTCAAACATTTACAATGTGAAGGCTGCTGCTAACTAACGTAATATGGACGGAAGGGCTGAACGAGCTCTGGAGTGAGGGACATAACGGGTCCAGGTAACGAGAGTGGTGAATCTAGGTCAGGGGCTCTTAACATGGGGTCCTCGTACCTCAAATGGGTAACGGACCTTCAAATGAGTCACGGACCTTCACATGAGTCACGGACCTTCAAATAGGTAACCGACCTTCAAATGAGTCACGGACCTTCAAATGAGTCACGGACCTTCAAATGAGTCATGGACCTTCAAATGAGTCACGGACCTTCAAATGAGTCACGGACCTTCAAATAGGTAACGGACCTTCAAATGAGTCACGGACCTTCAAATGAGTCACGGACCTTCAAATGAGTCACGGGCCTTCAAATGAGTAACGCACCTTCAAATGAGTCACGGACCTTCAAATGAGTTACGGACATTCAAATAATGTACCTTCAAATGAGTTACGGACCTTCAAATAATGGACCTTCAAATGAGTTACGGACCTTCAAATAATGGACCTTCAAATAGGTAACGGACCTTCAAATGAATCATGGACCTTCAAATGAATCACGGACCTTCAAATGAGTCATGGACCTTCAAATGAGTCACGGACCTTCAGATGAGTCACGGACCTTCAAATGAGTCACGGACCTTCAAATGGATAACGGACCTTCAAATGAGTCACGGACCTTCAAATGAGTCACGGACCTTCACATGAGTCACGGACCTTCAAATGGGTAATGGACCTTCTCATGTCCCATGAACATTCATACAGTCCATGGACCTTGATGTAACCCTTACCTTCATACGATCCACTGATTTCCATGTGACCCACTGACTTTCATGTGACCCACTTACTTTAATGGGACGCACTGACTTTCATGGAACCCACAGACTTTCATGTGACTCACTTACTTTAATGGGACCCACTTACTTTCATGGGGCCCACTGACTTTCATGTGACCCACTGACCTTCGTGTATACCACAGACCCACAATGGGTTCACTGCCCGCCACAGGGTCCACTAATTTGTGATGAGTGACAAAAATACAATTTATTTGTCACAAATCTCTTGAACGCAAACGTACCCTTATATCACAGACTTAGCGAAACACTTCTCGATTATCTGACACTTCCCTAATTGACTTGCAGGCAACGAGCTAATATATACATTTATCAAACATAATGCCGAAAAACTGAAGGTTTAAGAATGACATTATTTTATTGTAGCGCAGTGTTATTTAATTTGAATTTTATACAAACTTCTTTAAGAAATCCACCATGTTCTGATCACAGAGAAAATGTAGGTGATCAATTTTCTTGTTTTCGAAGCATTTTTTAATGAAAATTTGTATCTATAATTAAACACAAAAAAGTATATTTTAAAACTACATTTATCCATATTGACAATGACATACCATATCGTATAATCCAAAATATCCAGTTACAAATGAAGAAAGCTACAGATTAATGTCAACACTCACTTCCATGTGAATATAACAACTATTATTTACAACAACACTGCATGTTGTCGAGTTATTCCCGGGGCAAACATAATAGCCAACTGTTTCCTTCCTTGCATGTCTTAACAAAATACTAAGGAGGGTTATAAAAAACCATTACAATTGACTGAAATCAGGCTTAAAAGCTGGTAATGATACGCTAAACACTTTGTCGGACCTTTGCTTTAACAAATGGATCGACGGGCAAGTTATTTTATACTTTGTTGGTATTGTTCTCAGTTCACTATTTAATATATTAAGTTGTATACATTTGTTTGTTTGTTATTGTTCTATAGTTGCTTGCAAATATTCTCGAAACTAATCCCGTTCTATCAGTTGAGACTCATTGGAATTGTGTCCACATACTTCAACCGACTGCCATATTAGTTAATGGGTTTCACAAGATTGTTAAAGGTGCCTCATATTTGTCAAGTGAGAGACAGACAGGTTACTGATCATGCTGTATAGTCAAGATGCAATGGTCAGATTACTAAGTGTACACCTTGACTTGTTTCGTTGACAAGTATCGTTGATAGACTGAGAGGACCTTACTCGGACATCAGTGTTAAGATTAAGATACCCAGATTTGACCAGAAGTGCTACTGGGAAACTTACATGTCTGAAACTTTCTTTTGGAGTAATACAATGTAGCATTTCGGGATAAAGGTCTTATTCTGTGGTTTGAGATCATTAACATGCCACAATACATTTTTTGACATCCACTTTAGACCGCCAGGAGATAAAACAAACCAGGCGCGTTTTGATTTGTCAGACACATCCAGTGACGCAGAGACCTGCAGGAGATGAATCGGGCATACAGCGAGTTGTCAGAAGACTGATTTGGGGAGAGGAGACTAACGTCTGGTCAGGCACAGTGGTCAGATATGTTAGCCAGGGTCAGGTCAAATATGCTTGTCAAGACTCCCATCTCACTCCCACGTGAGTCGTCTAGGAAACGGGCTATTTTCATGGCAGCCTGGCTAACCAGGTGGGGAATTGACGTGATCCCACGTAGTAGTGAGCGCCACGCAGACGAAGCCACGCTTAGCACAACCTGGAGGACCCTGATCCACCATAAACAGCACGCTCGGGATGAAAGGAAAGCTACTACAACCCGCCACTTAACGCCTTTTTCAGGGCGCACAAAAGAGTCAACTTACTCATTATGGGCATTCAACAACATCAAGAGACTACAGAACAAATGGTGGTGATAGGACTGCCCCTGAACAAGATTCACCGGATGTCCCTAAACATGCCATCGACTCAAACCATAAAACAACACGAGTACAGATGCCAAAAGGAAAAATCTACCTGAAACGTTTGACCGAGAAGCATTCTTCAGCCAGAATATAAATTGTTGGCGTGTAACAGTAGTAACACTATGATTCAAGAGGAATGAAAACGAGGGATCATGGGGATGATGATGATGATGATAGTGAAGATGATGTCTTACAAAGTGAAATGCTAACCTAACTACCTTTATGATACGCAACCACGAGTTGTGTAGCGATGCTGGCGCCAGGGAAGAAAACATGCAACGTAAAGATGTGTAAACCACAAACTGTTTGAGTATTTCAAGAACTCCATTGAGTCTTCCTTAATCTGTTGCCACGCATATAAAAGGACATATAGTGTTTGCTTTGCTTCTAGCAAATGAATCTGAAATTAGAAGAGAAAAAAAAGCTATCATTGATTTGATAGTTGACTCTATCCTCTGGTGTCTACCGTGGCACTGGCATGACGACATTGATCCTTCACTGGGTAATTAAGTCGTCCTTACGAAAGGTGAGCTCACTCTGTTGTCGCCCTTTTGTTGTTGCAATCGAAGAATGTTTTCTAGTCTGTCTAGCCTTCTTTCTTCTTCGCCGGTGCAGCGATGTTGTTGCTTCGATTGTGTGCTGTCCCCGTGCTTCCCTGTCGGTATCTCCCACCCCAATCTGGAATTGCTGTTATTATTCTCGTCAATAATTGTAGACATGTGTTCAAGTTTTGAGACGGACTGAATGCGCTTGCTTTCAGTGTGCACTCTCTTGGTTCGAGTCGATGGTCTTGTCCCAGGATCGTGATTTGCTCACTATAACTGCTATCAGAATGTTGCTCACTATAACTGCTATCAGAATGTTGCTCACTATAACTGCTATCAGAATGTTGCTCACTATAACTGCTATCAGAATGTTGCTCTCTATAACTGCTGTCAAAATATGCTCTCTATAACTGCTGTCAAAATTTGCTCTCTATACCTGCTGTCAAAATATGCTCTCTATAGCTGCTGTCAAAATATGCTCTCTATAGCTGCTGTCAAAATATGCTCTCTATACCTGCTGTCAAAATATGCTCTCTATAGCTGCTGTCAAAATATGCTCTCTATAACTGCTGAAAAAATGTTGCTCTCTATAAGATCTGTACAAATGTTGCTCTCTATAATATTTGTCAAAATGTTGCTCTGTAACTTACTGTTGCTCTGGTGTTGCTCTGTAACTTACTGTTGCTCTCTGTGACTTACTGTTGCTCTCTGTAACTAAATGTTGCTCTCTGTAACTTAATTTTGCTCTCTGTAACTTACTGTTGCTCTTTGTAACTTAATGTTGCTCTCTGTAACTTAATGTTGCTCTCTGTAACTTAATGTTGCTCTCTGTAACTTAATGTTGCTCTCTGTAACTTAATGTTGCTCTCGGTAACTTAATGTTGCTCTCTGTAACTTAATGTTGCTCTCTGTAACTTAATGTTGCTCTCTGTAACTTAATGTTGCTCTCTGTAACTTAATGTTGCTCTCTGTAACTTAATGTTGCTCTCTGTAACTTAATGTTGCTTTCTGTAACATAATGTTGCTCTTTGTAACTTAATGCTGCTCTCTATAACTGCTGATAAAATGTTGCTCTCTAGAACTTTTTTTTCAAAATGTTGCTTTGTATAACTTTTCAAAATAGTGCTATCTATAACCGCTGTCAAAATCTTGCCCTCTATAACTTCTGTCAAAATCTTGCCCTCTATAACTTCTGTCAAAATCTCGCCCTCTATAACTTCTGTCAAAATGCTGCCCTCTATAACTTCTGTCAAAATGCTGCCCTCTATAACTTCTGTGAAAATCTCGCCCTCTATAACTTGTCAAAATGCTGCCCTCTATAACTTCTGTCAAAATGCTGCCCTCTATAACTTCTGTCAAAATGCTGCCCTCTATAACTTCTGTCAAAATCTCGCCCTCTATAACTTCTGTCAAAATGTTGCTCTCTATAACTTCTGTCAAAATGTTGCTCTCTATAACTTCTGTCAAAATGTTGCTCTCTATAACTTCTGTCAAAATGCTGCCCTCTATAACTTCTGTCAAAATCTCGCCCTCTATAACTTCTGTCAAAATGCTGCCCTCTATAACTTCTGTCAAAATGCTGCCCTCTATAACTTCTGTCAAAATCTTGCCCTCTATAACTTCTGTCAAAATCTTGCCCTCTATAACTTCTGTCAAAATGTTGCTCTCTATAACTTCTGTCAAAATCTCGCCCTCTATAACTTCTGTCAAAATCTCGCCCTCTATAACTTCTGTCAAAATGCTGCCCTCTATAACTTCTGTCAAAATCTCGCCCTCTATAACTTCTGTCAAAATCTTGCCCTCTATAACTTCTGTCAAAATGTTGCCGTCTATAACTTCTGTCAAAATCTTGCCCTCTATAACTTCTGTCAAAATGTTGCCGTCTATAACTGTTGTCAAAATGTTGCCCTCTATAACTTCTGTCAAAATCTTGCCCTCTATAACTTCTGTCAAAATGTTGCTCTCTATAACTTCTGTCAAAATGTTGCCCTCTATAACTTCTGTCAAAATCTCGCCCTCTATAACTTCTGTCAAAATGCTGCCCTCTATAACTTCTGTCAAAATGCTGCCCTCTATAACTTCTGTCAAAATCTTGCCCTCTATAACTTCTGTCAAAATCTTGCCCTCTATAACTTCTGTCAAAATGTTGCTCTCTATAACTTCTGTCAAAATCTCGCCCTCTATAACTTCTGTCAAAATCTCGCCCTCTATAACTTCTGTCAAAATGCTGCCCTCTATAACTTCTGTCAAAATCTCGCCCTCTATAACTTCTGTCAAAATCTTGCCCTCTATAACTTCTGTCAAAATGTTGCCGTCTATAACTTCTGTCAAAATCTTGCCCTCTATAACTTCTGTCAAAATGTTGCCGTCTATAACTGTTGTCAAAATGTTGCCCTCTATAACTTCTGTCAAAATCTTGCCCTCTATAACTTCTGTCAAAATGTTGCTCTCTATAACTTCTGTCAAAATGTTGCCCTCTATAACTTCTGTGAAAATATTGCATCTCCAGCGGCTTAGACGACAACACGTTCTTAATGATACTCTGTAAAACATGTATACTGCACTAAAGTGCCATATTAACGTGAGTGGTGCAAGGCATAGAACTATTGATACCTTCCAAGCATGTCGAAACAGACGACTAAAGAAAGTGGTGCATATGACTAGCAACCTCATGCAAAATAACACGGTTGTAACCACATTTGTAAGTGCTTGGATACAGACTTTCTCTGGTAACCATCTTTAGTGGCAGTCCTGCGCTTCACCTGAAGCGAACAGACTAAGTGAAGTGAAATGAAAATAATAGGCCGTAGAGGCAGCAGTGAGTGAGCTGACATCAGTCAGTGACTGACAGCTGGTTCCTTATGTCAGGAACGGTTAATCCTAGCTGACCAAGACCCCCATTCCACCTTCAAGTGGTGGTCCTGGAAACAGACTGCAACCACGCAGCCTGGCCAAGAGATTTTGAGCCGAAGAGGGAAGGCGAATCCGGCCTAAAAATACTGTGCTGAAATTGTATGTGTCGGGCCGAAATGTCCAGATATAGCAGTTTGACTGTAAACTACGACACACCGTCAGAAATGTCTTTTCAGGACGAGTGCTGAAGAAGAAATGGTCCGAATATAGTGCGGTTTGGAACATGTACCGAAGCTTGGACGGGGTTCCACTTGAATAAATAATGACTTTGAATACAAGAAGTGCAACGACAACTGAGATAAGAATTGATGATCTTGTTTCCTGTAAACATGTCCAGATCATGCCTACCAACACCTGCAGGTTCACTTCCAGCATTTGACAAAATGTAACAGTTCTTAAATGAAATTAGAAAACGTATGGCCATGACGATGCAGAAGCTAAACAACATGCACAATTTATGGCATAATACTAACATGCAACTAATACTGGAGATCCCGAGAACATTCATATATTCCCCGTGGCAATGTACAACTGCGAGACATGGACTATTACACACTTAGCAAGGGAGACAATTGGAGCGCTCCAAACGAAATGTTACATAATAATCCTATAAATCCTTTGTATATAGAAAGTTACAAATAAAACCATCACAGAAGACCTGAATGTTGAAGAAAACTGGCTCGTAAACAATGTTATGTTTCCCAAATTAAATTTTTTCGGCCACATCAAACGTCATTATGGACTGGAAAGAACGGTCATAGACGGCATGGTACCTGAAAGGCGACGCAAGGGTCGTCGACCAAGGCGAAGGTGGATACAATATATCAATGATACTCTAAACATGAACAGGGAGCAGGCGGGAAGATTTATTACAAACTGCATATCGGCTGGCTGTGATGAGAGCGACGCTCTACAAATGACATGCTACATGATGATGATGAACAGTTCGCTATTATTGTTTCAATTTGAAAAGTATCATTCTGCGCAGATAATACAAACACATCGTTAGGACGAATATATTTGGGCACAAGACAGTGGGGTCAATATGTTTCTCTAACATTGTTGTCGCGGTGTTTGTTCTCATTGCTAAGGTACACCGGGGAAATTTATGAATGAAGGGCGCTTGCTCCGTCAGTCATCGTGCATAGTGAATGTTATATTTTCACAGATACACAACAAACCCCCCACCCCCCCCCCCCCCACTACCACCACAACAAAAAATCATAAGCCTTACCAAGTTTCGGACCCGTGTCTTCTAAATGCGAGGTTGGTAATCTAAACGCTGCGCCACCCGCTCCTCTCTAGTACAGAAGCTTTTATAAAATCATTCAGTCAACTAAGTTATAAACATAGAAATAAAAGCTGTTGAATTGCACAACTATACAGTATAGTTTACCCACAGTGCACTATTGTAGTCCATGGCTTTTATATGGGGGGCATTTGTCAAAGAGTTTATTCGATGAACTACCGTAAATCATAGCTTATTAAAATACTACTGTAAAAACGCTTTTGAGCTGTAAAACATCACTTCTGTGATGGAACTACTGTAAAACATTTTATTCAGCCGATGTAAAACGTGACTTGTGCATTATTTACTACACACGCCTGCATTCTACAGGAGTTTCGGTGAAATGTTTGCTGCCATATTGTATAATTGAGAATAGCAGACTAACAAGTGAGTTAACTGCACCCCTTGTAACCGGGATAACAAGAATAGGACCACTGTGACCGTCCAAGCATTTCGTTAAAGACAGCTGAAGATGTGTACGAGGCTAGAACTCCCATTATGTAAAACCATCAATTGAAATCACCTCTACAGCAATTTCGGACTTAGAATACTGGGAATCCTGGTATTCAAACAGGCATGTTAATGTCTGTTTCCAGGTAGCCGAATGCTTCGGTTATATGTAGCAGGAATGTGACAACTTGCCGTGGAACTGGTCATCAAGATAACAGATTCTTGGAGAGAAACATCTTGCAAAGGGGATAGACGCAGCAGAAGGGTCAGTCGATCAATCAATCAATCAATCAATGGTGAACTAAGAAGGGTAGCACATATTTACAGGAAACTAACATTATTATAATAACGTTAAACCAGATTGTTAAAACATGAATTACCTCTTTCTATGGTCATTCAACGTCAAAGGCAAACTCAAAATTCATGAATTATTTCCATCCAATGCCCAATTAACGTCTAAGGAATTTATTTTCAAACAATTTTCAAGCGTCCTTGTCATTTTCAGCTTCCCAAACCATGGATTATAGGGTAACATAATTTAGAATATAGTGGTTTCAATTTGACAGTACTGTAAACGTGACATAAACTAGGCACTTAACTTTTGTTATTAATTATTTGGTTGCAGCTCACGTCAGAAACCAGCGACAGTAATTAGGAGTACAGACATATTTAATATGCTCGGAGACAATATATACATAAAATATACTTAAAACATACTTGTTTTGCGATTGTTGTCTGTCTTGACTTTGTCGCTGCACGACTAATTTTGTCTCTTGGTGTTTTCCTTTCGTTACCTAGTGGTAACTTGAATTAGTCGCTGCTCCACTAATATTGTCTCTTGGCGTCTTCCGTTCGTTACTTTGTGGTGACTTGACTTAGTCGTCTTTTCACTAATATTGTCTCTTGGCGTCTTCCGTTCGTTACTTTGTGGTGACTTGACTTAGTCGTCTTTTCACTAATATTGTCTCTTGGCGTCTTCCGTTCGTTACTTTGTGGTGACTTGACTTAGTCGTCTTTTCACTAATATTGTCTCTTGGCGTCTTCCGTTCGTTACTTTGTGGTGACTTGACTTAGTCGTCTTTTCACTAATATTGTCTCTTGGCGTCTTCCGTTCGTTACTTTGTGGTGACTTGACTTAGTCGTCTTTTCACTAATATTGTCTCTTGGCGTCTTCCGTTCGTTACTTTGTGGTGACTTGACTTAGTCGTCTTTTCACTAATATTGTCTCTTGGCGTCTTCCGTTCGTTACTTTGTGGTGACTTGACTTAGTCGCTGCTCCACTAATATTGTTTTTTGATGTCTTCATTTCATTACCTTGTCGGGACTTGACTGACTTGACAGTCGCTGCTGCGCTAGTATGGAGTGTTTTCTTCTGTTTTTATCTTGTGATGATTCATGTTGCTACTTCGTATATATCTGCCTCATTTTCTAGGTGTTGAATTATTTAGGACACAACTGCAATTGCAAATTTGAAGAGAAAAGCTGTAGAGGCAACCTCTACTTTTAAGACCTAAATCGTAAGAACTGGTAAACAGTTTAAATATGTGCCCTAATCAAACCTTTTTAACGGCTAAGGATGGAAGACTCACCAACACGTGACGTAATGCGCCATTTATAAAGACTTAACGCCCGATGAGCACAGACACTAGCGTTGTGGGTTCAACCCTCTTCCTCGCCCCCCCACCCCACCCCACACCACCCATTTTACCTTACAGGGCTTATAAGGGGATATAACTTGTTTTCATGGGGATCGGAAGAAAAGGCAGAAGAATGGCAAACCCTTATGTATCTCTGGCATTATGTAACAAATTGTGTGCGTTTCTGGAAAATGGCTTGATCTTTTAAAATAACAGCGGTAACAACAGTCCGCCTAGGAAAGGCACAGAAAACGTGTGTACCTTTTCTGCAGAAAAAAAAATATTAATTAAAAAATGATAAACAAACTCCTCATCTTGGTTGTTGCCGGGAAATTTTGTTACGGGGAGGTTAGTAGGTCATCTCAATCATAGAAATGTAATCTTCCTTTAACAGTAAGTGAAGAACGGGGTTTGTTGTTGGGGAGGGAGCGAGGTGGTATGGCTGGGGGTAGGAATTAAGTTATCGATTGATCATGGAAAATAAGACAATAAACAGATGATTCATCAAGTTTGAATAAGTTGATTGAGTATCTGGTGTCTCGCTGAGTGTTCACCCGGGGCGGTATTCAGCGTACTTTGGATCCACACAGAGCATGCGACAGCAACTAGAGAAGGTTCCTTATATGAAACCTATCGCCAAAACACTTTGTGCTTTCATGCAGTAGTCGCTCTGCTGAAATTTGTTTGTAATACGAGGTTTGCTAGCTGGACCTTAATTGTATTTTACGCCTTGCATATGGATGGGGGAATAGGGGGGTGTTTAATAGTGGGCCGAGAGTGCCTATTTCTATCCTCCCCAGTCATCGACTCTGGAGACCAAAACTAGGAGCACAGGTCGCTGAGATTTAATTCCAGTATACTAACAGTTGGTTACTGTCTCTCCCCTCCCCACACCCATGTTAGTCGCAAGGGGCACAGACTTGTGACACTACAGTCTTCCAAGATGTCGTAAAATGCATATAATCAGGAGTTATGCATTGGCCTCAAGAGGCAAGGTAGAACAGGCACTGCTGTCGGAGATCAAGTGTTACAGATATCATGGAACTAGGTCTTATATTTTCTTCCATGCCAGTAAGCCATGTATCCAATTACAAGTAAAGCAGGCACTGCTGTCGGGGATCAAGTGATACAGATATCATGGAACTAGGTCTTATCTTTTCTTCTATGCCAGTAAGCCATGTATCCAATTACAAGTAGAGCAGACACTGCTGTCGGGCATCAAGTAATACAGAAATAATGAAACTAGGCCTCATCTTTTCTTCCATTCCAGTAAGCCATGTACCCAATTACAGCTTCGTCGACTGGAGCTTGTAGATAAACGAGGATCGTACCCGGTCTTTTCAGTTTGAGAAGCGAGCACTCTACAACTCTGCCATTCAGACGTTGCGGATGAGGCTAGGAACATGATAATGTATAACATATTGTTTCTTAAACCACCAATGTAAAAAAAATACACGAAATTCTATTGCGCAGGATTCAATACTGAACCAACCTTCATTAGAAGCCACATTGAAAGAATAACAGCTACTTAGTCAGAGTGTCGTCAATGGACAGACAGACAACACACGTACACAAGACAAGCAAATGACAGACAGACAACACACGGACACAAGACATAAAAGAATCAAGCACGGGCTGGGTTGAGAGTTGTGTACACACGTCTGGCATAATTTCACAAAGGACTGCTCACAAATGCTCGCAAACAAACTTGTAAGAATAGACACAGCGAAGGAGATTTACACTACTACTTGAGTCACTACTGGTTTTGCAGACGTTCAGCGTCGCCATTGAATAAATATGTACAAACATTAATTGTCCGGACAGAGATAAGATGTTTGGATGGGAATGCTCAACACTAGAAAAAGCCGCGAATCAAAGTAGCAAATAGTGAAAGAAATGTATGATAATATCGCCGCTAACAGCAATGCGAATCGGCCACACACGTGATCACATACAGTAACTACATGTAATCTTATCCACCTTGTCATGCGATTCTACATGTTTTTTTCCCTTTTCTTACCCGTTTCTTTTACTCTGTATTTCTGTTGTCACCGCGTTATCCTGTCCCCCCTTTCCATGCATGTCGAATACCTTTTGCATTTCTACTTTTAGCTGTGACCTTTTAATGCAATTTTTATCTGGCATTTCCTCCCATAATGTCTTTGTTATCCAAGCTATGCATAGTAACATCCAGCAAATACGTACTTGTCGTTTTGCCTACTGTTGCTGCGAAAAGCTGTTTCAAGCTGACGTTTTCTTTAGCTGTTGGGTCAAGTTTGTTGTGCTAATGTTGTGTTGTAACCCTGTTCTGCTATACATCCGGTTTGTTGCAAACCCAGGTTTTTACATCCTGGGTTGTTGCAAGGTCGTTGTATAATTTATGCAATTCGTATAATGCAAGTAAAGTGAGGAGAGAAGGTAGAAGACAGGCCATTCAGTTTATGAAGTAGCGGTGAGCCAGAAGACAGGCCATTCAGTTTATGAAGTAGCGGTGAGCCAGAAGACAGGCCATTCAGTTTATGAAGTAGCGGTGATTATTTGAGGGATCCATTAATAGTGATGAGAAAAGCCTGATACAAACAGTCAAGTTTATGAAAAAATATCTATCCACCTACCATGTGGGCTGCTACGTATAAGTTAGCTGGGTCTCTATTGTTGTATACGTGCAGTGATAGTTGATTTTACTATTGTAAAGTACGGACTAATTGATTGTCTTTGTTTTGCTATGAATTGAATCTGAACATGTCTCTTAAACACGTACAAATGTCTCTTAAATACATACTCATGTCTCTTAAACAACACATACTCAGCACAAAACACTTGTGATTGATATTTTTACATCCCACCTGAAAAGAACACAGTGACATTGTGTCGTAGTTTACAGCGAAGCTGCGGTATCTAGACCTTTCAACCCCGACACATACGATTTCAGCAATCATTTGTTAATGGAACCGGGTGTGCCTTCAAACTCTGGTTTTTATTCTACTAGTGCATCCCATTTATGGCCGCCTTTTAACAGGCGAAATAGGGTACGCTGACCCTAATACAGGCAGCCATGTATGAATCGCTGACTGATGTCAGCTCATCCACTGCGCTGCATCTTATGAATGCAACAAAAAGATTTGTCAATTCACAAAAGAGTAAAGCAAACTGACCACATAATTAATAGGTCTTGTGAAGATGGACAGATATAAAGTGCTACAGGCCATGCACAATCTTTAACAAAACAACTGTAAACAACATGATTAAAATGATCAATACTCGCACAACTAGCGGAAGGACATCAACAAAAAAATAATTAAGGCTTGGGCTTTCAGCCAGAAAATCAGAAAATATGTGTAGAAAAATGAAACCAACAGATTTATGTATATGAGAGTTGTTGAAATGAGATAGCTCAAGGCCCAGATAATCTATTCTTCTGTAATAAGCGCAGAACACAAATAGCTTGAAAGCTAGTGTCAGTAGATCTGGATGGAGAGTAAAAGTGGTTAAGAGTTTCAGACCGAGGCATATCACGACTTATTACTTAGGGTAATCCCACGGCTACCAGACATTATCTGTGTACAGATATGTGCACTAAGAATTGAGGCTGCGATTAGTTCATTCTAGGGTGGTCTTCAGTTGGTCTAGTTCAGTGTTAGCTACAAATGATGACTGAAGTAATGGGAGGCCTTGGGCAACCGTCTGAATGATCAACCAGAACTAATCCTGAGGTAAGTCTAATTTGTTGGACAGATAGTTTGCTGTGGGAGAATAGTTTAGTGGGATGTATAGTTTTTTATAGAAGGGAAAGTTGTGTGTGTGGAAATAGTTTAGTTTCAGGTATAGTTTAGGTGGGAGAGACAGTTTTGTGTGAGAGAATAGTTTAGTAGGATGTATAGTTTTGGTGGGAGAATAGTTTAGTAAGATGTATAGTTTTGGTGTGATGGATAGTTTAGTGGTGCGGGATAGACTTACGGAATGGATTGTTTGATGATATGGATAATTTGAAAGAGTGGATGGTTTGTTAGTGTGGAACGTTTGAAGTGGACAGTTTGGTGACGCCGGATAGTTTGGCGAAGTGGATGGTTTGTTGAAGTGACAAATTTGAAGTGGATAGTTTGGTCGAGTGGAAAGTTTAATGAAGTAGAAAGTTTGAAATTCATAGTTTGGTGGAGTGGAAAGTTTGAAGTGGATAGTTTGGTCGATGGGAAATTTTTAGATCATTGTTTGTTGAAGTGGAATGTTTGAACTGGATAGTTTGGTAGAGTGGAAAGTTTGGTGGATTAAAACATTTTAAGTGCGTAGTTTGGTGGAGTTGAAAGATTGAAGTGGATAGGCTTGTTCAGTCTGAAGTTTTAAATGAATAGCTTGGTGGAGCAACGTATGTTGGTATAATCACCATCCAGGAAACAAGATACACAAATTATATTCGGCTATAATCACCATCAACGATACAAGATACATAAATTTTATTCGGCTATAATCACCATTCAGGATACAAGATACATAAATTATATTCGGCTATAATCAAATCCAGGATACATGATACATAAATTATATTCGGCTTTAATCACCATCCAGGATACATGATACATAAATTATATTCGGTTATAATCACCATCCAGGATACATGATACATAAATTATATTCGGCTATAATCAAATCCAGGATACATGATACATAAATTATATTCGGCTATAATCACGATCCAGGATACAAGATGCAGAAATAGATTGTGGGCTATAATCTCCATCCAGGATACAGGATACAAGCATAATATTGGGATATAATCACCATCCAGAATGAAAGATACGGAAATCAAATTGGGCTATAATTTCCACCCAGGATACACGATACAGAAATCATATTGGGCTATAATCTCCATCCAAAGCACAAGATATACAAAACATGCGGTTATAATCTCTATCCAAGACACAAGATACACAAAACATATGCGGTTATAATCTCCATCCAAGACACAAGATACAAAAATCATATACGGCTTTAATCTCCATCCAAGACACAAGATACACAAAACATATGCGGTTATAATCTCCATCCAAGACACAAGATACAGAAATCATATGCGGTTATAATCTCCATCCAAGACACAAGATACACAAAACATATGCGGTTATAATCTTCATCCAAGACACAAGATACACAAAACATATGCGGTTATAATCTCCATCCATGGTAGAAGATACACAAAACGACGCAAATGAATCACAAACAAATCAACTTGAACAAGTAGTACGCTGAAGAATGAAATTGAAGTTAACAAAAAATAATGAACTTCTTTAGAGGATTTGAAAACTACAGAATGAAAGCTGCAATCATTGGTCTGTTTTAGTTTAGCTAAAGTGTTTATTTGCTGATAATAAGAACAGAAAAAGTCGTTTAAAAAAAAAACCCAAGTGCAGCATGGAGTGTATGACTGAACTAACGCTTGTCGTCTATAGCCCGGTGAGCAGCAACATCGCCAAGCCATTACTCACTGGCTCAAGTTCGAGTCTTGCTGGCCTGATTATTTTTATGAATGACGCAGTGTGTGATAGAGACGAGAATAGGAATACTGCCACACTGAGAGTATGTCGAAGGAAGCCACTTACTATGAGGGCTAACTAACCGGCATTAGATGACCCACTAGTCAAGTACCCGATGGTGTACCGGAGTCTTTGTGTATGATAAGGACAAGAATAGTACCACTGCCTCATGGAGAGTATGTCGTAAGAGGCGACTAACTGTGTCAAGACATAACACCGGCCATGGTTAGGTGGTTTGTTTAGAGCAGCATAGATGGCGCCTAACAGGCTGCGGGTATATTATGTGTCTGCCCCTGTAGAAGTACAGTTATTAAACTAGTCAAGTAGCTGAAATCACACTGAATGAGGAGCGGTCCCCTAGGTTCGAATGAAAGCTTTTTGAACAATGCTTATCTTTGTCTCACGTCCGACTAATTCCCCACGAACCTTTCACAAATGAGGCCTTCAAATCGACACAGGCAAGCTAACTTAAACGCTATTTCCGTTTCATGTTTCATATAAAGTTTTAACATGTGATTAGGGTCAGTCGCCGCACGTACTCAAACAATAAGGGCGAGCTAGAATAGAAGCAGCTATCTGTCCAGAGAGGGAAGGAACTTCGATATTGTAATATATAATGAAAAGTGTCCTTGGCATCTTGAGCCGAGCTCGTCCTGTCGTTAGGAAATTCTCTTATTTTAATACACGAGAAGAAATAACTCGTTGTCTCGGGAATAGAAGACAAATGTGTGAAGAAAAAGAAGACGACTATGAGGAAGAACAAGAAGAAGAATTGTGTTAGTAGAAGTAAGCTTTCGTACATGAAAGTGATGTATTACTGTAGGGTTGGTGAGATCATGTTAATGCACAATACTGGCTTTCTATAACATATTTTTAGACGTTTCGTTGATGCGGGTGGTCGCAATGCGAGCCGACGTTATGTGTCCGTAATACGTCGGGCGTTTAACGGGAGCGCCGTTTAGATCATGTTTGTGGTAACCATAAACAAAAGCTGGCACCTGATCTCTGTCACACGAAGTGGGGACTACTCCTCCCATCTCAGCACAAACGCTGTCTTTGACACTTCTAGCCTGTTCTTCTTGTCGTACAACATGGACACGGCTCACGCGCTCATCACGTTGAGTACCCCGAGCGCATTGAATTAGAAACAGCAGGTGAAAAAAGCGAGAAAAAAATGACAGGGCAATTACTAATAATTTTGTGTCGCAAGTTGCAACCGGGGACTAGAAAAGTAGGTCGATAAGCTTAGGCTTCTGAAGTATATCGTGAGCAGATGGGTAGGCCTTCAGAAGTGTCGACGTCTTTGTTAGCACTTTCTGGCAATGTTTCTCAAACGGTGTACGTCCTTCAAAATAGAAAGTCAAGGTAGGTCCGTAGTAGATACTGCAGTCGGTGATGAAGTGTTGGGAGACAATTATACGTGGTCGATCTAACCTGTTATTGAATGATGGATTTCTTCTTCACCTGCCACACGTGCCTGTTCACAGTATGACTGGAGCTTTGGGGACCTCGAATCGAATCAAAACCTTTACCGCTAGAGACAAGCCCTCTAACAGACAGCCGCTCAACAGCTCTCTCAAACAGTGGAAACCGTAACATTCTATTTCGAAAATGTTAATAATGTTGCCTTAGCTCCCAGAAGTCTCTAAGTTAGTTTGTGCATGTTAATGTTATGGTTTACTGTAGAGGACGACACATTCCAGGCGCCAAGTCTTCATGGCGGACAGATCTGTTCCTGTGGTACCCAACATTCCAGGGTAATTCGCTCAATTTTCCCCAATGCGTCTATGCGTCACTATGCTTGGCTCCTATACTTGGTTCCTATGCTTGGCTCCTATGCTTGGCTCCTACTCTTGGCTCCTATACTTGGTTCCTATACTTGGTTCTTATATTTGCCCCTTATACTTGCCTCCTATGCTTGGCTCTTATACTTGGCTGTTATACTTTGCTCTTTTAATTGGCTCTTATACGTGGCTCTTATGCTTAGCTCTTATACTTGGCTCCCTACTTGGTTCTTATACTTGGCTCTTATATTTGGTTCTTATACTTGGATCCTATTGCTTGGCTCGTATACTTGGCTCTTATACTTTGCTCTTATAGTTGGCTCTTATACTTGTCTATTATGCTTGGCTCTTATACTTGGCTCTTATACTTTGCTCTTATAGTTGGCTCTTATACTTGTCTATTATGCCTGGCTCCTATGCTTGGCTCCTATAATTGGCTTCTATGCTTGACTTCTATACTTGGCTCATATATTTGGCACTTATACTTGCTTCCTATGCTTGGCTCTTATACTTTGCTCTTATAGTTGGCTCTTATACTTTGCTCTTATAGTTGGCTCTTATACTTGGTTCTTATGCTTGGCTCTTATACTTGGCTCCTATACTTGGTTCTTATACTTGGCTCTTATATTTTGCCCTTATATTTGCTTCTTATGCTTGGCTCTTATACTTGGCTTTTATGCTTGGCTCTTATGCTTGGCTCTTATGCTTAGCTCTTATGCTTGGCTCTTATATTTGGCTCATATGATTGGCTCCTATGCTTTGCTCCTAAACGTTTTAATTGATATTTCTCTATTGCCGTTACATCGCTTAGATGTAGTCCCGTATAGCCTGATATCTTTGTTCTGCAACATGTATCCTGATATCCTTGTCTCTGTATCCTGATATCCTTGTATTTGTTTCAAGATATCCTTGTTCTGTCTGTACACTTATATCATCGTCTCTGTATCCTGATATCCTTGTATTTGTTCCAAGATATCCTTGTTCTGTCTGTACACTATATCATTGTCTCTGTATCCTGATATCCGTGTCTCTGTATCCTTACATCCTTCTCTGTATATTACAATCCTTCTCTCTGTACTCTGATATCCTTGTCTTTGTATTCTGATATCCTTCTCTGTATCCTGCTATCCTTGTTCTCTCTGCATCATGATATCCTTCTCTCCGACATGTAACCTGTTAATCTTGTTTTACAACGTGTATCCTGATATCCTTGTGTATCCCTGACATGCATCCTGAAATCATTGTTCCTGTCCATAACTGTTATGGTCCCATGTCCTGTGTTAAACCCTCTAGTTGAGTAAATTATTTGCTCGTAACTCTGGTGGTCCCATGTCCTGTGTTAAACCCTCTAGTTGAGTAAATTATTTGCTCGTAACTCTGGTGGCCCCATGTCCTGTGTTAAACCCTCTAGTTTAGTAAATTATTTGCTCGTAATTCTAGTGATCCCATGTCTTGTGTTAAACCCTCTAGTAGAGTAAATTATTTGCTCGTAACTCTGGTGGTCCCATGTCCTGTGTTAAACCCTCTAGTTGAGTAAATTATTTGCTCGTAACTCTGGTGGTCCCATGTCCTGTGTTAAACCCTCTAGTTGAGTAAATTATTTACTCGTAACTCTAGTGGTCCCATGTCCTGTGTTAAACCCTCTAGTTTAGTAAATTATTTGCTCGTAACTCTGGTGGTCCCATTTCCTGTGTTAAACCCTCTAGTTGAGTAAATTATTTGCTCGTAACTCTCGTGATCCCATTTCCTGTGTTATACCCTCTAGTTGAGTAAATTATTTGCTCGTAACTCTCGTGGTCCCATTTCCTGTGTTAAACCCTCTAGTTGAGTAAATTATTTGCTCGCAACTCTCGTGGTTCCATTTCCTGTGTTAAACCCTCTAGTTGAGTAAATTATTTGCTCGCAACTCTCGTGGTCCCATTTCTTGTGTTAAACCTTCTAGTTGAGTAAATTATTTGCTCGTAGCTCTGGTGGTCCCATTTCCTGTGTTAAACCCTCTAGTTGAGTAAATTATTTGCTCGCAACTGTCGTGGTCCCATTTCTTGTGTTAAACCCTCTAGTTTAGTAAATTATTTGCTCGTCACTCTCGTGGTCCTATTTCCTGTGTTAAACCCTCTAGTTTAGTAAATTATTTGCTCGTAACTCTCGTGATGCCATGTCCTGTGTTAAACGTCAGCGTTAATCTGTAACAGATTCTAACCTAAACGCTGAATTATTGAAGAAGCCATTATGCTAAGTTGTCAGTCTTGTCGGGTCTAGGAGCTGATTCTCTTCATCCCCACGCAAGTGCCGTAATCAGAGCTGAACCAGATACTATTTAAGATTGGGTAAATTGGTGCGTATCGCAACCGGCTAAATGAACCCAGTCACATTTCTGCGAGGGAGCGGGGAATTGCTCTTACTGCTATGCCAGTCGTGCGCCTGATCGAGCCTAACTTGTAAGAGAAGTTGGCAGAGGTGCTTGCTCGTCTCGTGTGATATATTGACTCCTTGAAGGACTATGGTTCAACCTCTTTGACTGTGAACTCTTACTGTTTGTGTCTAATCCTATTTCAGTGAATAGGTTCTATGATAGACGTTTCAGGTTGTTGTTGCTGTGGTTGCTGTGGTTGTTGTTGTTGCTGTTGTTGCTGTTGTTGCTGTGGTTGCTGTTGTTGCTATTGTTGTTGTTGTTGCAGCTGTTGTTGCTGTTGTTGCTGTGGTTGCTGTTGTTGCAGCTGTTGCTGTTGTTGCTGTGGTTGCTGTTGTTGCTGTTGTTGCTTTTGTTGCTGTTGTTGCTGTTGTTGTTGCTGTTGTTGCTATGGTTGCTGTTGTTGCTGTGGTTGCAGCTGTTGCTGTTGTTGCTGTTGATGCTGTTGTTGCTGTTGTTGCTGTTGTTGCAGCTGTTGCTGTTGTTGCAGCTGTTGCTGTTGTTGCAGCTGTTGCTGTTGTTGCAGCTGTTGCTGTTGTTGTTGCTGTTGTTGCTGTTGTTGTTGCTGTTGCTGTTGATGCTGTTGATGCTGTTGTTGCTGTTGTTGCTGTTGTTGTTGTTGCTGTTGCTGTTGATGCTGTTGATGCTGTTGTTGCTGTTGTTGCTGTTGTTGTTGTTGCTGTTGTTGCTGTTGTTGCTGTGGTTGCAGCTGTTGCTGTTGTTGCTGTTGATGCTGTTGTTGCTGTTGTTGCTGTTGTTGCTGTTGTTGTTGCTGTTGTTGCTGTTGTTGCTGTGGTTGCAGCTGTTGCTGTTGTTGCTGTTGATGCTGTTGTTGCTGTTGATGCTGTTGTTGCTGTTGTTGCTGTGGTTGCAGCTGTTGCTGTTGTTGCTGTTGATGCTGTTGTTGCTGTTGTTGCTGTTGTTGCAGCTGTTGCTGTTGTTGCTGTTGTTGCAGCTGTTGCAGCTGTTGCTGTTGTTGCTGTTGTTGTTGCTGTTGTTGCTGTTGCAGCTGGTGCTGTTGTTGTTTTTCGCTCACAATGAGCGGGAGCGGGGAATTGCTCTTACTGCTATGCCAGTCGTGCGCCTGATCGAGCCTAACTTGTAAGAGAAGTTGGCAGAGGTGCTTGCTCGTCTCGTGTGATATATTGACTCCTTGAAGGACTATGGTTCAACCTCTTTGACTGTGAACTCTTACTGTTTGTGTCTAATCCTATTTCAGTGAATAGGTTCTATGATAGACGTTTCAGGTTGTTGTTGCTGTGGTTGCTGTGGTTGTTGTTGTTGCTGTTGTTGCTGTTGTTGCTGTGGTTGCTGTTGTTGCAGCTGTTGTTGCTGTTGTTGCTGTGGTTGCTGTTGTTGCAGCTGTTGCTGTTGTTGCTGTGGTTGCTGTTGTTGCTGTTGTTGCTTTTGTTGCTGTTGTTGCTGTTGTTGTTGCTGTTGTTGCTATGGTTGCTGTTGTTGCTGTGGTTGCAGCTGTTGCTGTTGTTGCTGTTGATGCTGTTGTTGCTGTTGTTGCTGTTGTTGCAGCTGTTGCTGTTGTTGCAGCTGTTGCTGTTGTTGCAGCTGTTGCTGTTGTTGCAGCTGTTGCTGTTGTTGTTGCTGTTGTTGCTGTTGTTGTTGCTGTTGCTGTTGATGCTGTTGATGCTGTTGTTGATGTTGTTGCTGTTGTTGTTGTTGCTGTTGCTGTTGATGCTGTTGATGCTGTTGTTGCTGTTGTTGCTGTTGTTGTTGTTGCTGTTGTTGCTGTTGTTGCTGTGGTTGCAGCTGTTGCTGTTGTTGCTGTTGATGCTGTTGTTGCTGTTGTTGCTGTTGTTGCTGTTGTTGTTGCTGTTGTTGCTGTTGTTGCTGTGGTTGCAGCTGTTGCTGTTGTTGCTGTTGATGCTGTTGTTGCTGTTGATGCTGTTGTTGCTGTTGTTGCTGTGGTTGCAGCTGTTGCTGTTGTTGCTGTTGATGCTGTTGTTGCTGTTGTTGCTGTTGTTGCAGCTGTTGCTGTTGTTGCTGTTGTTGCAGCTGTTGCAGCTGTTGCTGTTGTTGCTGTTGTTGTTGCTGTTGTTGCTGTTGCAGCTGGTGCTGTTGTTGTTTTTCGCTCACAATGAGTATGTTTACTCTTGTGTTCACCTTGAAAAAGGCTTTTTGTTGCGGTTTGCAGTATATTTTTTCACATCCCAGACTTGCTGATGAAGGTGGGCTGGAGTCCATCAGCATGTTGTGTAATGCTTGGCTCCATGTGCGTGTCGCTCATGACTTCGGGAATCATGTCGATCCATACCTCGTTCGCCATAATTCCACGAAACATCCTATTTCCAGTGAGAACTGCAAGGAAATGAGGCGGTCTTGTTAATTATCTTCACCTAATCGCGACTGTGGAGCCGCGTAGCGCAGTGGTTAGTGTTTTTTTCAGACTGCAATGGCTCCGGGGTTGACCCAGCCTTAAATGGGTACCGGTTCAGTCCGGGAAGTAAAAGCAGCGAGGGAGAGGAGATGGCTACCGCCCTCATATAGCCGAGCCTTTGAAATGTGAGATCGCTAACACCTCACACCCCTACGGCAGTAATGCTATGGGATACTTTACTTTTTTAATCGCGACTATATCATTCATGCCCATTGGCTTCGGTGTAAAAAACATCCTGCCGACAGATCTGTAGAATACTGATGTAATCCGAACAGGGACATTCAACCCCTTTCTCTAATTGCTGTGTGTCTTTTATTGATGTCAGTACGCTATAACTCGCTGGTGTTTTTCCAAGTGAAGAGCGAAGATGAGCAACAGTAACCTGCCAGGCATGTCGTTAGAGACAACTGAGGAGGATTGCACTTGGAGCCGACTACCCAGTTGTGTAGAAGCTTGAATGTTGACTGACAGACTGATTGACTGACTGATTGACTGACTGACTGATTGACTGACTGACTGATTGACTGACTGATTGATTGACTGACTGAATGACTGACTGATTGATTGACTGACTGACTGATTGACTGACTGACTGATTGACTGATTGGCAGACTGATTGACTGATTGACTGACTGACTGACTGGTTGACTGACTGATTGACTGATTGACAGACTGATTGACTGATTGACAGACTGATTGACTGACTGACTGATTGACAGACTGATTGACTGACTGACTGATTGACTGACTGACTGATTGACAGACTGATTGACTGACTTACTGACTGACTGACTGATTGACTGACTGACTGACTGACTTGGTCGTTCCTCCTCTACTAGCCATATCCAGAAATAATGGACGGTCTCTACGCCCTATGCTAAAAGGGGAGCGACTTAGCTAAATCTCGTGATCATTGATAATATAATAGCCAAGGACATAGTAATATTGTTTGTTCAGCGGAGAACAACGTTATTGATATCTACTTTCTAGGACAAAGAAAAGTAGATTATTATGTAGATCCTCACTTAATTATGTAGATCCTCACTTAATTATGTAGATCCTCACTTAATTATGTAGGGCGGATATATAAATGCGGAAAATGGGCTACATATGACACCAACAGTTAAGTAGAAGAAATACAAATATTACGTTAAAAAGTTACAATCATATAAAAACAATAGTATAATAATGATACCAAGTCAAGCATAAATTATACTATAGAAAATGGCTGTTGGAACACAACTGTTTTGTTCGTGTGTTCTGTCTGTACTTGCATTTTCTTCTGTCATGTAGCGTTCTATCGTTATTTGGTTTAAGTAGAGTCAGCACAGCAATGGATCACTGGCCGCTGCTCATCCACTGCTCAGCACCTTGATCACACAGTTAGTTCGTACACTTTTTTTTTTTTCATCCACTGTTTCTACATGTTTTATTTATCCACTGTTTCTACGCTTTTTCTTCATCCACTATTTCTACACTCTCTCTTAATCCACTCTTTCTTCGTCTACTGTTTCTACACTTTTTCTTCATCCATAGTTTTTACACTTTTTCTTCATCCACTGTTTCTACACTTTTTCTTCATCTATAGTTTTCACGCTTTTTCTTCTACAACTGTTTCTACACTCTCTCTTCGTCCACTGTTTCTACACTCTTTCTTCATCTACTGTTTCTACACTTTTTCTTCATCTACTGTTTCTACACTCTTTCTTCATCCACTGTTTCTACACTCTTTCTTCATCCACTGTTTCTACACTCTTTCTTCATCTACTGTTTCTACACTTTTTCTTCATCTACTGTTTCTACACTCTTTCTTCATCCACTGTTTCTACACTCTTTCTTCATCCACTGTTTCTACACTTTTTCTTCATCCACTGTTTCTACACTCCTTCTTCATCCACTGTTTTTACACTTTTTCTTCATCCATAGTTTTTACACTTTTTCACCGTCCACTGTTTCTACACTCTTTCTTCATCCACTGTTTCTACACTTTTTCTTCACAAAACTGTTTATGCCTGCTCGTGATCTCATATCAAAATTGCATTGAAACCTTTCTTGTATGTTAGCCGTAATTTTATTTCAATGTATCTGTATTGTCATTGTACTATAAGGCTCTAATTGACATACTTGTCGAAGTCTACATTGCTAAGACAACAAACCACACATTATTTACTGATCATGTTCTTCATTGTCGTGCAGTCCTAGTCAAGTACTATATTTTCTTGAAGCAGCCTCTCTGGTTGACCCCGCCGCCAAAGCATTGCTGCCCATGCTCCTTCGCCAGTTCCAGGTCATTCCACGACCACCAGATCGTTCTGTAATCCGTACCTGTATTGTATCTCTAGGTACACTATTACACACTTCTGACTGCAACCGGTACCTGTATTGTATCTCTAGGTACACTATTACACACTTCTGACTGCAACGCGTACCTGTATTGTATCTCTAGGTACACTATTACACACTTCTGACTGCAACCGGTACCTGTATTGTATCTCTAGGTACACTATTACACACTTCTGACTGCAACCGGTACCTGTATTGTATCTCTAGGTACACTATAACACACTTCTGACTGCAACCGGTACCTGTATTGTATCTCTAGGTACACTATTACACACTTCTGACTGCAACGCGTACCTGTATTGTATCTCTAGGTACACTATTACACACTTCTAACTGCAACCGGTACCTGCATTGTATCTCTAGGTACACTATTACACACTTCTGACTGCAACCGGTACATGTATTTTATCTGTAGGTACACTGTTACACACTTCTGACTGCAACCCGTACCTGTATTGTATCTGTAGGTACACTTTTACACACTTCTGACTGCAACCCGTACCTGTATTGTATCTCTAGGTACACTATTACACACTTCTGACTGCAAACCGTACCTGTATTGTATCTCTATGTACACTATTACACACTTTTGACTGCCGACAGGGAGGGACAATAGATGGCTGGTGGTTCAAAAAATAATACCTTTCCGTGTGAAAAATTCACTTTCGCATTCAACTTGTTTTCTCTTTTTGTGAAAATGAAAACTTAATTTTTTAAACTATTTTTAAATCACTAAATTGTGCAAACAATCATCGCCAATTGCACTGACCTCCTCCTACATCCCCCACCCACCTCCTTTTATCGTTTTATCTCTTCCTTTGTTATCTGTCGATCTGCCTCCGCTCTGCTACCTCACTCCATTTTCTATCTGCTCTTCATTTTTCCATTCGTCTGCGATATCTATCACGGCGGGTACTCCATCCTGTCGTCCGCACAGTTTTGCCCCTTCTCGTTATCTGAATTATCTTTTGTCTGTCAGTAGTCTCTTTTCTCTCCTTGTGGCACTGTCACTCACCCTCCCTTCTCTCGCATTACGACAAGCAGGTGTGCTCAGATGCAGCGAAGATGCGCAGTAATTGAACTTGGCATTGTTCAACATAATTCGTCTTTGCTCAATGGTACATGAAATTGTTGAATCCTCTTAGAGAGAGAATGCGCATTAGAGATGTCCTGGAACCTGGGGTCGAGAAAGGAATTGAACGAGTCTGGAATGAAAAAGAAAGTTAATGTGAGGTAACATTGGAGAGGACGGTAATTGCGCACTATAATGGTCTTGGTTGAGCACAAAACTGAGATGCAACGAGTCGGATGTTTTTATAAGGTTTACAAAGACATGACAAAACTGCGATTTTTGTATGCGTAGGTTACAGCAAAGGAAGACATAAATGCGTCAGAAAGTGCTAATAATGACACGTTTAGTATATATATATATACAGTTATAATAAAATTATTTGGTCTCATGTCAATAACGCCTTCAAACCTTTTTGTTTAGCACGATCCTACCGTAGCAGGTGGGAGTGATAATCAGGGTCAGGTTAGACATACTGATCAAGGTGACACTGAAGAGTAATATCAGAGTCAGGTGAGATATACTGATCAATGTGGGAGTGAAGAGTAGCATCAGGGTCAGGGGAGACATACTGATAAATGTGGGAGTGAAGAGTAATATCAGAGTCAGGTGAGCCATACTGATTAGGACTCTCACCACAGTACGGCTCCTAGAAACAGACTGTGTCATAACATTCCGGTGACCAGGTGGGAATATATACTGTAATCCCAAAACTGGTTAGTTTAGATCGGAGCTTAGCATCGTACATCAGCCCGAATGGCCATGGTGAATTATCTCGGGATGCAAGAAGAGCCACTGTGACCCACTATAAAAAGACGTCAGGAGTTAAATGAACTCAGTACAAGTGGTTTTCAACAACGCAGCACCAGACATAATGACTTCACAGCAAGTGGAAGATAACAAGAGAATGGATTGACATTATTAATATAATACTATAGATGCACTATTCGAATAAAAACCGCGCCGATGACACACGAAAGGAGAAGACAACCGCGCCGATGACATACGAAAGGAGAAGACAACCGCGCCGATGACATACGAAAGGAGAAGACAACCGCGCCGATGACACACGAAAGGAGAAGACAACCGCGCCGATGACACACGAAAGGAGAAGACACCTCTCCACTGTACTTACTCATATAATTGGATCGACGAGAAAAACGTCGAAGTTACACTTTGATATGACACCGTAACATGTAACAATTTTGTATGACACAAGAACATTTGACAATTTGATATGACACAAGACCCTGTGATAATTTGATATGGCATAAGAACCTGTGACAATTTGATATGACATTAGAACCTGTGACAATTTTATATGACATAAGAACCTGTGACAATTATATATGACATAAGAACCAATGACAATTTGAAATGACATAAGAAGCTGAGATAATTACAAATGTAGTTTGACGCTTTTTTTCTAAACTGGTATGTACATGTTTGCCAGAGTGAGCTCCACACTATTCCATGTGCTATCTTCCTGTTTACCTGGTTACAGTCCAGCCCATGATTGTAATTCACGTGTACTGTGTGCCGTTCTTGAGGTCTAGATCCTGACAACTTGCTTCCAACGCCTGCTATGGTAGCCGGTCTTCCTTATGTCTGCAACCATGACCAAACCAATGGAAGTTGAAAGTGCTTCACTCGAGTTCTTATCGTATTGTGGGCCATTTTTGACTGTGAACTATGTCTACCCGTGGACCATGTCTGCCTGTGGACAATGTCTGATTGTGGAATATGTCTGGCTGTGGACCATGTCTGACTATGAACCATGTTTGACTGTGAACCATGTCTGACTGTGAACCATGTCTGATTGTGAACCATGTTTGACTGGTAACCATGTCTGACTGTGAATCATGTTTGACTGTGAACCATGTTTGACTGTAAACCATGTTTGACTAAGGACCATGTCTGACTGTGGACCAAGTCTGCCTGTGGACAATGTCTGATTGTGGACCATGTCTGACTATGGACCATGTCTGACTATGAACCATGTTTGACTGTGAACCATGTCTGACTGCGAACCATGTCTGACTGTGAACCATGTCTGATTGTGAACCATGTTTGACTGTTAACCATGTCTGACTGTGAATCATGTTTGACTGTGAACCATGTTTGACTGTAAACCATGTTTGACTAAGGACCATGTCTGACTGTGGACCATGTCTGACTGTGAACCATGTCTGACTGTGAACCATGTCTGGCTGTGAACCATGTTTGACTGTGGACCATGTCTGACTGTGGACCATGTCTGACTGTGGACCATGTCTGAATGTGAACCATGTCTGACTGTAAACCTTTGTTACTACAAGCAACAATAATTAATTAATCAGCCGACTGATTTCACAGACCTTTCTTCTACTTGTAGCGAGATACTTCCGGCATCAGGGATACCTCTTTTCTGACTTTCCTTTCTGCTTGGATTATACTTTTCAAGTGACTAGAATACATGATTGTACTGTCGGTGTTTGCTCTGTTTGTTAATATAGTCTTATTAATGCTGAAACGACAGCAGCATAGTTTCTGTCTCCTCCACATTTATCCATGTAATCTCAGGACAAGCTATGTAGATGGATACTTCCGTAAAATCTACGCCGAAGCACTTTGTAGACATGCACATCAATGATTTATGTATAATTTGTTGTACTTAATGATGTTGCTAGCCTAATGCACACATTTCTTTAGTTACCTTCTATAACATTAATTGGTTGTGCTGTCTCCTTATTCTGTTCTTCTCCCAAAAAACTCCCGGATCCACTCGAGGAGATATGTATATTGGAGACCCTAAATGACAGTACAATAATGCTGGCGACTACATCCCTTCCCATCCTGGTGTCACAGCACCATCACCGAAGCGATTATGAGATAATGTCATTGAGTCATCTCAACTAATGACGGTACACTCCTGCCCGTCCTGGCGCCGTCTGTTTTGTGTTCTCCAGCCACCGTAATCAATAACCGGGCTGTCTTTGCAGGCACATCCACACTTTCTCTCTTGTTGATTGTTACCGTCTACTGTTGGAGAACATGCCTATCATTTTCAATCTCGTATTTACATCGACCTATTTGCTCAATCGTCTTTGTTTTTCATGTACGAGTACATACACTGATTGATCAAAGTTTTGTTAGCACTTGTTTATGTACTGTGATTGATCATAGGTTGTCTAGATAGGCTTACTTACCATGTTTGAACATGTTTTTGTTTTAAATAATTGTTTGCTTACGGTGTTTAATAGTAGTTTCTTTAACGAATGATTGACATATTTTAATGACATATATCAATGATACGATTGTTAGAATGTATGGGATACATGTATTGCAGTTATATTCTGTCAAATTCTTGGCGTTTAATGTATTGTATCTTCTGACTCGTGATGTTTAATATGTTGTATCATTTAATTCGTGGTATTTAATATACTGTATCTTCTATATAATTCCTTGTGTTGAATATGTTGTATATTCTAATTGGTAGTATTTAATATGTTGTATCTTCTATCTAATTCTTAGGGTTTAATATGTTGCATATTCTTACTCATGGGTTTAATATGTTGCATCTTCTAACTCGTGGTATTTATGTCGGTGTTGTTTTGCGAATGCCCACAATCAGTAGGTTACTGTTTTGTGCGCCCTAAAAAATACGTTAAGTGGTGGGTTGCAATAGCTTTCCTCACATGCCGAGTTTACTGATGAAGGTGGATCGGGGTCCTCCATGCGGTTGTGCTATGCTTGGCTTCTTCTGCGTGTCACTCACTACTACGGGGATCACATCGGTCCCTCACCTTGTTAGACAGACTGTTGTCCTCGACAACAGCCCGTTTCGAGGACAACCAACGCGGAGTTCAGGTGATGGTATTGGCCAGTATACTTCTCCTGAGCCTGGCTAAAATGATCTAATCAGTGTGTTTTGCTTGACTAGTCGTTACCTTCATCGTCCCACTCGTGGAATTTAATATGTTGTATGTTCTAACTCGTTATATTTAATATGTTGTATGTTCTAACTCGTTATATTTAATATGTTGTATGTTCTAACTCGTTATATTTAATATGTTGTATGTTCTAACTCGTTATATTTAATATGTTGTATGTTCTAACTCGTTATATTTAATATGTTGTATGTTCTAACTCGTTATATTTAATATGTTGTATGTTCTAACTCGTTATATTTAATATGTTGTATGTTCTAACTCGTTATATTTAATATGTTGTATGTTCTAACTCGTTATATTTAATATGTTGTATGTTCTAACTCGTTATATTTAATATGTTGTATGTTCTAACTCGTTATATTTAATATGTTGTATGTTCTAACTCGTTATATTTAATATGTTGTATGTTCTAACTCGTTTTATTTAATATGTTGTATGTTCTAACTCGTTATATTTAATATGTTGTATGTTCTAACTCGTTATATTTAATATGTTGTATGTTCTAACTCGTTTTATTTAATATGTTGTATGTTCTAACTCGTTATATTTAATATGTTGTATGTTCTAACTCGTTATATTTAATATGTTGTATGTTCTAACTCGTTATATTTAATATGTTGTATGTTCTAACTCGTTTTATTTAATATGTTGTATGTTCTAACTCGTTATATTTAATATGTTGTATGTTCTAACTCGTTATATTTAATATGTTGTATGTTCTAACTCGTTATATTTAATATGTTGTATGTTCTAACTCGTTTTATTTAATATGTTGTATGTTCTAACTCGTTATATTTAATATGTTGTATGTTCTAACTCGTTATATTTAATATGTTGTATGTTCTAACTCGTTATATTTAATATGTTGAATCTTCTAACTCGTGATGTTTAATATGTTATCTTCTTTTTCAGTGCCTAAATGACGATAAGGTGAAGATGGATCTGAGGTAAGTCTGTCTGTGTTCTGTCTTTCTATGTGACTGTATGTCTGTGAAAATGTCACAATGTGTTTGAAGTGTGTCATTATTGTTCAACATGGAAATATTAAGATGCACGAAAGTAGCGATAACGCTCGCAACAAGTACATTATCAGCGCTCGGAAAGCATATACACCAGATATTAACAAAAACTAAGCAAAAACAGACAACAGAACAAAATGCGTAACGGAAAACATACTCCAGACAACAGAAACTATACTCCAGACAACATAACAAATACGTAGCATAAAACATACATAGGTAACAAAAAACATACTCTAGGCAACAGAAAACATACACCAGACAACATAAAACACACTCTCGGCATAAAACATACATAGGTAACAAAAAACATACTCTAGGCAACAGAAAATATACACCAGACAACATAAAACATACTCTCGGCAACACAAAACATACTCCAGACAACAGAAAACATACATAGACAACACAAAACATACTCTAGGCAACAGAAACCATACATCAGAACACATAAAAAGAATATAGTATACAACATATTCCAGCCAACAGAAAACTTACACAGACAATAGAAAAAATACACCAGACAACAGAAAACATGATCCCGAAAATAGTAAACATACTCCAGACAGTTGAAAACATACACCAGAAAACAGAAAACATACTCCAGACATCAGAGAACATACTCCACACAACATAAAACATACTCCACACAACATAAAACATACTCCAGACAACAGAGAACGTGATCCCGACAACAGAAAACATACTACAGATAACATAAAACTATACACCAGACCACATAACAAATATGTTACAGAAAACATACTCCAGACAACAGACAACAGATAACATACTCCAGACAACAAACAAAAATACAACGCAGAAAACATTCTCCAGACAACAGAAAACACCAGACAACAGAAAACATACTCCACACAACATTTAAAAAAAATACATAGCAGAAAACATACTCCAGAGAACAGAAAACATCAGACAACAGAAAAAAAAACATTGGAGCAGTTTGCAATCGGTGATATATGTGTGAGAAAGATAGAATGCACATGACTCAGCCAACTAGTTCCCCATGTCTCCACATGTACGGACAACCCGCACAGGTAATCTGCAGAAATGTCACAGCAAGCGTACAATGGACATGGGTCCTGGTTAATCGGATCTGCATTTATAAAAAGTTCGTCCCGTAATTTGCCTGAGTGGCATAGTAGTTAGAGTTTCTATCCCTCTTTCTCTCTCTCAGTAATAGATTACATTATCTCTGCACGCTCAAGTCTACCATATGTAAATAGTTACCAGACTTAGAAAAGACGAAATGACCATTTGGTCTCATAAAAACTTAAATCTAGTACCATAAAGTGTCTCACACTTCATCCCTGACGACAATGTTGTCTATTGGACTGAATTCCTCTCTTCCCCCTCCCTCCTCCCTGTAAATCACTATAATATGTTGGTATTTCAATAAGAAAACTACCCCACTACATGAGCGAACCGCCCTTGGTTGTCGAATCACAAACGAAGCAGCAGCTGTTTAGGTAAATGTGACAAGTCCCAGGAATGAACCATTTCGGTAGCAGCTCACAAAATGGAGTGGGTGAAGAAGGATCGATATTGGAAACATTTTAACTGAAATATCAAAGTAGTTTTCCACACGCTGTGACACACAGATTCTTGATATTAAATGGAGTCTATAAGCTAATGTAGACTGACATTGCTGTTGACCGCTCATCTTCCTGACTAGAATTAAACGAAGAAGGTGAATTGCTGAATAGAGAATCTATTTCCAACTGCTACGATTAAAGACATGCGCATCACGTCTCTTGTTTCCTTGGTTTGTCAATGTAATATATGCCATACCATGCTAGAAACATTTGCCTGTTTTGGAAAACCTTCTGTTTCACTGCTATTTTTAGTTTTAATGGCTAATCACGAAGTATCTATTTGTAGGTTATATGACGTTATGGCAGACTGGAATATGTAGCTATGATTAATCTAATTCATTTCTTTCTGTTGATCCGGACATTATTATTGCACCTGTTAGAATCCGTAATTATTTGAATAAGTATATCTGGTCGTTGACATACATACACGAACTAGATATATTATAAAGCATCTAATATTTAAACACCCGTTTTGATCTTATAGACCGCGTCTTAATGAGTTGTTGGCACCTATTTCCCCCAACTCAAGCTTCTTTCAACAACATACAAATTATCCCTAAACTCGACTGGGGTACGCCGTTCTATCAATGTATTCCTCTCGTGGAGTCGACAGACATCTCCCCAGATCATTCCAAGTACCATCTCCACATTAAAGGTCGGCTATAGTAAATCCCCAACGTTCTCCGTTTCTTGCCTTGATGGTGCCATCATCTCTCCCTATCTATCTTGCCATGTTATCTACCCTGCCACTTATGGCATGGTTTACCGCTGTAACGTGTGCCGCCCGCATTGTTTACGTATAATGTCTTCAGCAAGGTGTACTGTCTTCAGCAAGGTGTACTGTCTTCAGCAAGGTGTACTGTCTTCAGCAAGGTGTACTGTCTTGTGATATGATCAAAGAACAGTAACTGACTGACTCTGATTTTGTTCATCAATGCTCTTGTCCCCCCGCCTAATGCCCTAGGCCTCCTTATTTGTGTTCATTTCTTTCCACGAGAGGTACCCCATTCTTCTATATATCCACATTTCAAAGGCGTCACTTCTCTACTCCAATTGTCTGTTGATTGTCCGCGTTTCTTCTTTTTTTGTCCTACTGCTCTTTCCATACGGCGTCGCAGAGAGGTAGGATGCGTAAATTTCTTGTTATCGCCAAGTGGAAGGCTTGTGCTGTCGTTAGGTGTAACTTCCTGAGAGTGTCAGAGACACTCTCGATCCATCAATGTCGAGGTCTGCAATTGATGGTATGCAATTGATGCAGTCTAGTCATAATGTATTCTAAATGACCAAACCACTTGATTTGCTGAGAGTCAATTTAGGCCCTAACTGGGTTTGTCCCCACTGTCTGCCTCAACATGGTGTTGCGGATTCGGTCATGGATTATATTCCCGGCTGCATTTCTTACACAGCACATCTCACAGCTCTGGATCTTACTCTTATGAGTTTCTAGTAAGGACCAAGACTGACATTGGTAACACAATGTAGGAATAAATAGTGTATTTACCAGCCTCCTCTTAGTTGGCAAACGCACTCTAGGGTGTTTCAAAATCGGTGCAATTTGATAGTGGACACTGTTCGCCTTCTGAATTCTATGTGGAATCACTCTGTTCACTCTGCTGTCATCAGTGAACATACTACCTAGTCATTTGAACTTCCATAATTGCTTGATACTAATGCCATTGATGTTTTCTCTACGCCACACAGTAAAGACTAGTATACATACCACTTGCACATTCTCATTGTCAGTGTGTGATTGAATTGTTTGAATGCCAATACTTATGCTGGACAGGTTTGACATCCATTTTCTCCTCTGGTTTCCTTTTTCACATTTTCCATCCTCTGTCATTATATTTCCAAGATAAGGACAAACACATTCTTGTGTCTGATATCATGTTTTAAATGTCTTTTCTATTTTTACTAATTATCATAGTTTTCGTTTACTCAGTGTAATGGTCAATCCATACATCTGACTTTTGTTTTTTTAACTCGAGTCACCAATTGCAGTGATTCCTTTTCACTTACAGCCAGTAGGACTGTGTCATGCACATATCTGAGTCTGTTTATTGACACTAACAGATAATGAGTCTTGGCATTTCTTCTCTCTGTTTACAAATTTGTTGTGAGTAAATGTTAAACAGACAAGGAAACAGTACGCATCATAGTCGCACTTCTCTATTGACATCGATAAATGGTGAATACGGATTGCCAGATTTGACATTGAGAGCTTGCTACCAGTAAATATTACTTGAGTATTCTTGTCTTTCTCATCCATACCTATGTTTTCAAAACTTAATAGCTTCTCATTCTGGTCTCTGCCCAACGCCATTTTCTTTGTGTCATATATAAAGTGATTTGTGTTGGTATTTCTATATATATATATATTTGATAGTTTCCTTATATATTATATTGCTTCTCTTGTTCCGCTGTTCTGCAGAAATTATTCACTAGTTACATTTTGTACTCTAAACTCAATTGTCTGCTGCGTAAGTTTGAGCTGTATCTTAATTGAGTAGCTCATTCAGCGGATTGTTTGGAATACAATCTGGACATTAGTTGCCAACAACAATTGCGTTCGATTTTTTGAGGATTTTTGTTGTTACTACGATGATGACTGATGCTGTATGCCATATTCCGTCTAGGTAACTAGTACTTATATGAATAAAAAGTAACAGGATAAGCATTTAACACTGCGCAACACTTAGTCCAACATAGCAAAGCACCAGTTATAGATGATTTACCCATCGAGCTCTTCGTAGCAGCAGGAACTAGACTCAAAGATGTACTTTTCCATCATGTGAGTACTATTTACCTAAAAAGAATATGGCCCACATGTCATACAACATCAGTTGTTTTATTTCCAGTAAACAATCGATACCCTAAATTTGACACTCTTGAAAATTTCTTCCTGAAAATTATTAAGAAAAGAATTGACAACAAGATCAAAGCTATGCTCAACGAAAATAGGTTAAAGTTCCGAACGGATAGAAGTGTTAGAGACACGATTGGAACATCAGAACTTCCTTCCTACCGCGAGAATTGTCGAATAGGGCAAATATCTCTGTATCATATTGGCTATGAAACGGCCTTTGTCAGGGTTCTGTGGGTCAACATTTTCACTATTTTAGAACAGTTTAGGTCGATAACGCAATAATCAAACTGATGTAAAACTTATCAAAAAGCGTATATAATACTCAAGGAGGAAGTAACCGACCAGTATGCAGCACTTCCCTTCGCGAAGGTGCAGCGTCATGCGATGCATCCATAAAATCAGCAGCTGAACAGCGGAGACATACTAGAAAATCTTGTGGAATGAAGCCTTTACAACAGGGGCACGTTCCCCGCCCACACTGCCCGATGTATTTCCAGACCCACAGACTCCTCAGTCATCTTGGAACTCTACTGACTCAACATTTTCCAAACTGATGGAAAGAGAGAGTAGTCATAATCACAGACAAGAGAGTAGTCATGATCACAGACAAGAGAGTAGTCATGATCACAGACAAGAGAGTAGTCATGATCACAGACAAGAGAGTAGTCATGATCACAGACAAGAGAGTAGTCATGACCACAGACAAGAGAGTAGTCATGATCACAGACAAGAGAGTAGTCATGATCACAGACAAGAGAGTAGTCATAATCACAGACAAGAGAGTAGTCATGATCACAGACAAGAGAGTAGTCATGATCACAGACAAGAAAGTAGTCATGATCACAGACAAGCGAGTAGTTATGATCACAGACAATGGACGAATATCGGCATCAGCATCTATTCGATATATCTTGCGAACCGATCAGCCTCCTCATTGAGCAAGTCATGTCGTGTTTGATAGTTGCTTTATTTCAGCAATGCTGGCTTTTCTTGGCTGTTCTTCTTTCCCATGCCATCATTTATCTTGCAGTTTGATGGTATCAACTGTTCTGTTGTGCGTTGCCACATATTACGAATACCATTGTCACGTATTCTCTTTTCTGGAATGTTATCCACTCTTTTTCTTCATTTAATGTGTTCTAACATGGCGTCTTTTATTGGTACAGTTTTATTTGCTTCTTGTTTCTGACTGTCCCACTTATTGCAAGTACCCTATTTTCGCCTTATATATTGACAGCCCCTATTGATGTATTCTTCCCTTCTATGATTCCCTAGTTCATTATCCTTGTTGTTAGTTGTCCCTGATGAAGACTTATTGATCGTAACGTAGGCTTCGTTTATGTTTTCCTCTCCATGCGTTATCTGACAATACCTATTTATTTATTTTTCTCAATTCATTTTTTTCTTATTCTTCTCTAAATTTGTTCTTACTCTTCATTTACTTCATTAGAGTCTGTACTGAGCTTTATCTTGTGTATTAGTCCATGCTCTCTGACGTTATCCAGTCATTTTGATGTTTGACTTCCACGAGAAAGTTTTGTTTAATATCTGGCTGCTGCTGAAATGCCTGTTTGTGGATGCTTTCCTTATCTTTTTTCTATATTGTTTGGTCTGATGGCTACTTTACTTTCGATATTGTACAGTCTGATGGCTACTTTACTTTCTATATTGTTCAGTCTGATAGCTACTTTACTTTCTATATTGTTCAGTCTGATGGCTACTTTACGTTCTATATTGTTCATTCTGATGGCTACTTTACTTGCTATAGTGTTCATTCTGATGGCTACTTCACTTTCTATTTTGTTCAGTCTGATGGTGACTTCACTTTCTATATTGTTCAGTCTGATGGCTACTTCACTTTCTATATTGTTCAGTCTGATGGCTACTTTACTTTCTATATTGTTCAGTCTAATGGCTACTTTACTTTCTAAATTGTTCAGTCTGATGTCTACTTTAATTACAGCAGGAAATTGTAGTTAGACTTGTGCACGTTTTTACCATTGTCATATTACTTTTGGGTCTGTTCCTTATCTCACCAAAGTAAGTCTAATTTCTTATTATATTTCTTGGGCGTTTCCTTGTGTAGTATTTCTGGGGTTTTTTCACGTGCATGATATTCGTTACTTTGATTCCACTCCAAATTCCACTTAAAATGCCACTAAAAATTCCAAATGCCACTATATTCTTGTATTGTCCGTTTCCATGTGTCTGATAACATATAAGTATTCAGACAATAAATAGTTGGATTATTTCAGTTTTGAGTGATTGAAACTCGATCATGTACCACTGCGCATCTATCACAAAATATCTGGTTACAAGATACGAAGAAGTCCTCGTGACAGATTATGTAGCAGGAATCGTACAACAAAACAAGTGTACGCAGAACATTTGGCTGTACAACAACAAGTGTACGCAGCGCATTTGGCTGTAACGCGGAGAGTACCACTGAACTGGATGTGTCCTAGAAAATGTTCTCTGCTGGTTAGTGTCAAGTGCAAACTGACCACAAACTAGACACATTCATATGTGTACTTTTTTGCCTAATCATTTCTCCATTCAGACCAATTTAGAGGGTCGTTTTCTTATTCCTTTTCTTGAAATAACAAGGAAACACTCAGTAAATGAACTGCCTCCGCAGTCATGTATAAAATACGTTTGAAAAAACAAATAATAAGTTAATATTACATGGAGAACACGAGCAGTAGATTGGAACAACAAAGGTACGCGGTTCAATCACCGGTATTGACAAGGTCCAGTCGACCCATCAGTAAACGAATACCTGGCTTACTGTTGGAAAAGAACAGACAGCGACGAAGGGAATTGTTCACCAGACGTCAGGAAAGCTTGTACCTAATACAATAGCGTTACTAACTCCACATCCCTGGCAGCAGTGTCTGATATGGGACTTCTTCTGTCTGTCTTTTGGCCTTCTGTTAGCCGAGGCCACAATGAGAACCTGTCTTCTCGTTCACTTTTAGCCTTCCGTTAGCCGAGGCTACACTGAGAACCTATCTTCTCGTTCACGTTTGATCTTCTGATAGTCGAGGACACACTGAGAACCTATCTTCTCGTTCACTTTTGGCCTTCCGTTAGCCGAGGCCACACTAAGAAGCTATCTTCTCGGTTCATGTTTGGCCTTGTGTATATATACTATTAGCCGATGCCACACTGAGAAGTTGCCCGCTCTGTTCACTTTTGATTCCTATCTGGTCTCTCGGAATGATTGATGTGCATGCGAATGGAGAAAATTGTCTCGGATAAGGGAAAAGGGAAGCAATAGGAAAAGAAGAAATTATGGAAACCAACTCTGAAAACAATTGCAATATCTCAGCAAGCGTGTAGCCTCACTCTTTCCTGTATTAACATGTGAGTGTGTCAGGGCGTCGTGTCGGTTGGTTCCAACTGTTCTGTTGAATTCAGCGGGGCAAGTGTGAACCAGCTTTCTTGTTTACTCGTGCGATCTGTAATTAGGAAATGGGTTAGCTGTTGTTGTCATTCATTTCCCTAATGTTATATTAGAGATGACCAAATACCTCTAGAGATCTTCCTCATTGAGATGTCATCACTACGAGAGGGACGTTCAAGCGTGTTGGTCCCTAAACCACGGCCGACGAATCGGCTATCTGTAGAGTGCAGAGGTTTGATAGCTCAGGCGGTTCCTTCAGTCTGGAGAGGAAAAATACAGAAGTGTGCATAATCAGCAAGCTAATCGCTAATCATAACCTTCTACATTTGGTGAAAGTGAATTAGCACACATGGGCATGATATTAGTCTAATGATGTTGTTTCTGCACAACATAAAATAACATGAAGTAAAATAACATACTATATAACATTAGCTGACATACGATAACATTATATAACATAAAATAAAAAAACATAAAATAACATAACATAAACATAAAGTATAACATAAAAAACGTACCATAACATACAAAATAACATAAAATAGTGTATAAAACAATATCACATCAAATAACATACCATACAGCATAAACAGAACACAAAATTGCTTAAAATAGCACAACATACACATAATTTAAAAAATAACACAGAATAACAACATAAAATAGCACAGTGGCATTATATAACATATACTACTACAATTTAATAAGATAATATTGCATAAATGAACACACCATAAAATCGCAAAATCGCATAACAATAACAGAACTTAAAATGTCACATTAGTATGACATAGTATGCCATAAAATAACATCCAAAATAACATAACATACATAACATAACATATAATAAAATAAAATAACATACACATAGCTTAACTTAAGGTCTTTATACTGGTTTAGAAAATTTAACAGAGTCTGTATACAACCAGTTTCATTTAGTTTTTATTGCTTTAAAATCAATGCGTATCCAATCAATTCTGGAATTAATGAATTGTCCCTGCCTGCACTACTTCCTGCGCCAATGCTTTCCAAGCATTCATCACTATCTGACTAAACAAAACATTTCCTAATTTCTAATCTTGATTTTTCTTTAGTTAAAATGTATCATACCTAACATTGCATTTACTTTTTTCTCTGCTACCTGGACTTGCTCACTCACCTTACTTGTATTATCTATTATAACCCCTAGGTCCCTTTCCTTTTCTGTATTTCTAATATTGTAAGCTCCCATTCATTGTCGAAATCGTTTATATATATATATATATATATATATATATATATATATATATATATATATATATATATATATATATATATATATATATATATCCCTGTGACACTTCACTTTTTACTTCACACCACTCAGAGTACACCTTATTTGTGTCAACCCTCTGCCTTCTTCCCGTTAACCAATTTGCAATCCATTTGGCAACTTCCCCACCTATTCCATGTGATTTTAACGTCCTAAATAATCTTTGATGAGCTACTCCATCAAAGGCCTTTGCAAAATCTAGATAAATAACATCCACTGGCTCCCCTCCATTTATCGTTTTAATAACCTCTTCCGTGAATTCTAATAGATTTCTTAAGCACGATCTCCCTCTAGTAAAACCCATGCTGACTATTTCTGATTAGATGATACTTGTCTAAATGCATTACAATGTTTTCTTTGATTATTGACTCTTAACAATTTACAGACTAAGCTCGTTAAACTCACCGGTCTAAAATTTTGCTGAATTTTACTCTTTTCTTTTTTTGAAAAAAAGTATCACTCGTAGCATCTCTCCAATACCCTTAAACAATTCACTTCGCAAGTGATTTAATATATAATATAGCCAATGGTTTTGTAAGCATCTCTCCAATACCCTTAAACAATTCACTTCGCAAGTGATTTAATATATAATATAGCCAATGGTTTTGTAAGCATGTCTCTCATTTCAAACATCAATTTTGGATGAATACCATCTTGACCATTACATTAATCCACTTTCAGCCTCTCCAATTAAAAAACAAAACACAATTTCCTCTGTAATACACATTGATTTGAATCACACTGTATCTTGCCTCTGGATAATATCGATGAGTTCTTGGATCTTCTTTTGTGTAGCCTGTGCCAAAGTACTGATTGAGTAGATTCGCTGCATCTATATTCTCTCTTTTCATTTTTCCTGTACTATCTATGAGAGGGCCGACTTTGTCTTTCGTTCATTGTTTATTTCTAATATAAAGAAGCTTTCACTATCTGTCTTGATCTTATGAGCACATTTTTTTCCAAGTATTCTTGCTTCTTTATTCACTTTGAGGTTTTTTTTTTTTTTGCGTGTCCAAATATTTGGAATGTTTCTTTTGATTTACCTGCTTCTATATATTTTTGCACGTCTTTATTTTTAGCTCTTTTACATCTAACCATAAATCTACTTATCCACTTTTAACGTTTTGGGTTTACCTCCCTACATGGAACATATTTCTCTTTTAGCTTTCCTAGAACTGTTTTGAAACTGTCCCACCCTTTCATCTTTTTAACATCTGTCTTAGAGTAGTTGTATGTCTGTGTACTTATATTTACTTCCTTCCTTGCTATAAGATCCCAACAGATGATCTGATGGTCACAAGCGTCAAACTGTTCCTCAACGGTAACGTTTTCAATCATATTTTCCTTTTTTTTTCATTCTCCTTATTTCTCTAATCCTCAATACGGCGTGCGTTGCACTGTTGTTTTTATTTTGCGCCTGTCGGCCCAGTGCATCCGACTTCAGCATGCATTTAAAGTCAGGGTCTGCTTCCTCCTGCATTTTTAAGGGTTTGCTTTCCGGAGTAACGGCCGGTGCTATTTTGTGGATCGAACCCAGTACCTTCTGGTTGTAAGCTGTACCACTTAACCACTAGCCCACACGGTCCGCTCCTCTGTAGTAAAAACTAGGTCGAGTGTTCTTTGGTCTCTTGTAGCTTCTTCCACATGTTGAATAAAAAAAAAATTGTCAGTTATGCACTTAACAAAGACTTTGACTTCACTTATCTTTTAAAATATGACTCCTCTGCTGGAACTTCTCTACTTCTCTATTAATACTCCCCCGTTCCCTCTGTTAAAACTTGCCTACTCTGTGTGTGTGTATGCGTGTGTGTGTGTGCGTGCGTGTGTGTGAATGTATGTATGTGTGTGTGTATATATATATATATATATATATACATGTATATATATATATATATATATATATATATATATATATATATATATATATATACATACTTTCTTCATCATTGTTAAAACTTGCCATTGTTAAAACTTGTAAACTCTTTTCTCTATTAACATGTGTCTTCTCAGCATAAACTTTCCTCATCTCCTTTAAAACCCGTCCTTATCTACACTCTCCCCGAAGACATATTTACACAAGCGGGTTAACCATGAATGTTTCACGCAACAAAGATCACGCTTCCATCACTGAAAGTGAAGAGAGAAATCGCCTGGCGGCAACACTTGTTCGTTAACTGAACTTCAGGATCACAAGATGGTCGTCACGCGTTTAGTGCTGACCTGCGGCTTTCAGCCTCAAACTGACATCTTGGCGGTGACAAGAAATGAAACGATCATCTTTGACTTTCATGAAGTATTCAGAACCTTACATGTATATATGCACTGTGGAAAGAGAACAACGTTGGCGGAAGGGGGGGGGGGGGGGAATATAATTGAGAGGGATAGATGTAAACAGTTTGATGTACACTTCCGTAAAACATGTCCCAGCTGAGACCTTGACTGAACCAGGCAGTTCTTACAACCTCGCACGCACAGTTTGATCATGTGATCATTAAGTTTGCATGAACTATTGGCTCTGCCATTGTTGTGGGTATGTTTGAGTGCAGAAATTTCATGTCCATGTTTAAACCTTCGTATTTTTTCTCAGTCTTTCGCTCCCATTCTCCATTTCTGGTTTCCAGCTCATCAATTTTTTCTGTCGTCTTCAAATTTCAATCGCTAGAAAGACCCAGCTTTGTTGGCTGCGAATAATAGCTGCCATCCATTAGCAGAAAGATTCTTTCATCGGGCGTTCAAGAGAGCATTTGAGGACTTCTAGATGGTTATCTGAAGCGTGGTGACATTTCATTAATGTAAACTGAAAGGAATCCATTTTTAAACCGTCCTCGCTTTGTGTTAATCGTATTATATCAGACACTTGGCTAAAGCTGGTGTAGATAATCTTTACGGAGGATGAATCTATTCTGGAGAAACATCTCTCTACAAAGAACAGGGCCAATCTCATATTGTTTACTTGTAAAGTTATTAATCTTTTGCACCCTGCGACTGTTTATCTTCGTGGCAAGCTACTGTAGTTTTTTTATGCTGTCTGTTACTGAGTAAAATTGGTTTAGATGAGAATATATAGAATCGTGCATCGGCAGGCCTCCGGGAATATGTGTCAACGGGCGTTTAGGCACGTGTCAGTAGACGTCAAGGAACTTGTGTTAGCAGGCATGTATGTCAGCAGACGTCTCGTAACTTGTGTCAGTAGGCGTCTTGAGTCAGCAGACATCTAGTGTCAGCAGGCGTCTAGGAACTTGTGTCAGCAGGCGTCTAGTGTCAGCAGACGTCTGGGAGCTTCTGTCAGCAGACGTATAGTGTCAGTAGACGTCAAGGAACTTGTGTCAGTAGGCGTCAAGTGTCAACAGACGTCTAGGAACTTGTGTCAGCAGACGTCTAGTATCAACATGCGTCTAGGAACTTGTGTCAGCAGACGTCTAGTGTCAGTAGACGTCAAGGAACTTGTGTCAGTAGACGTCTAGTGTCAGTAGACGTCTAGGAACTTGTGTCATTAGACGTCTAGTGTCAGCAGACGTCTAATATTAGCAGATGTCTAGTCTCAGCAAACGTCTATTCTCAGCAGACGTCTAGTGTCAGCAGACGTCTAGGAATTTGTGTCAGCAGACGTCTTGCAACGTGTGTCAGCAGGCGTCTAGTGTCAGTAGATTTCTAGGAGTGTGTGTCAGCAGACGTCTTGGAACTTGTGCCAGGAGACGTCTTATTTCAGTAGTCGTCCTGTGTCAGTAGAAGTCTTGGAACATGTGCCAATAGACGTATAGTAACATGCGTGAGAGACGATAATTGCGCCTCAACTCGTTCCTGCAAACATGGAACATGGTATGTCAAACACGGAATATGGTTTGTCGAACATGGTATGTCAAACACGTAACATGGTATGCCAAACATGGAACATGATATCTCAAACACGGAATATGGTATGTCAAACATGGAACATGGTATGTCAAACACGGAACATGGTTTGTCAAACATGGAACATGGTATGTCAAACACGTAACATGGTATGTCAAACATGGAACATGATATCTCAAACACGGAACATGGTATGTCAAACACGGAACATGGGGGGGGGGGGGGAGAAAGACTCTTGCACAACTTTCACACGCGCTCTCATGGTGAGGCCCTTCCATTGCACTTTGGTTGGGCTAGCTTCTGAGGGTGCACAAACCTAGCATAGGTACATACAGACGCACGCATGCATCCAAGCACTGGTTTATGCGTCCTGATATCGCCAAATGGGCTACGGTCTGGGTTGGAATGAGCGCACCTCCGCCAGTAGAAACTAGTGAGGCAAACATCTAAGCAACAACAACAACACGGAACATGGTATGTCAAACACGGAACATGGTATGTCAAACACGGAACATGGTATGTCAAACACGGAACATGGTATGTCAAACGACGAATATGGGAACTTCGTTGACGGATACGAATACAGTAGTTGAAATTAGTGGGCCACTTGTAAACAATACTAAGGGGGACGAGATGTGTGAATAGCCAGGACGGTGGACAAATGAAGCTGTGAAAATGTAGAGCTGGGGATATATAGGGTTATGGATAGATAAGTCTCCTTATGGCCCCAAAGGACTGCTTATTTGGCCTTGACCAAATACTCAGTAAGTTCTACTGACACTTCTACTGACACTAGCCACCTGATAACGCGACTTATCTCTGGTTTGAGAAAGATAATAATCCCAGCGATACCTAAGCCATCTATCTGGTGTCAAGAGATTGACTGCGAGCTGGCTAGAATCGATTACTCCTCGAAAAAAGTGGTTCTGTAATGATGCAGTTTTATATGCTCCGGTCTGGTACAGCTGGTTTGATGATGTACTTAATTGTACTGGCTGGTATGTTAGTGTACGTTATTGTACCGGCTGGTTTGTTAGGCTACTTTATTGTACCGGCTTATGTGTTAGTATAACTTTTTGAACTAGCTAATGTGTTTGTGTACTTTTAAGTACCAGCTGGTATATTAGTGTCCAAATGTTACCATCTGTTATGTTAGTGTACTTTATTGTACCAGCTGATGTGTTAGTACACTTTATTGCACTCCCTGGTTTGTTAGGCTACTTTATTGTACCGGCGGATTTATTAGTGTACTTTATTGTACCAGCTGGTTTGTTAGTGTACTTTATTGTACCATCTGCTTTATTAGTGTGCTTTATGGTACCAGCTGATGTATTAGTGTACTTTATTGTACCAGCTCGTTTGTTAGTGTACTTTGTTGAACCAGCTGGTATGTTGGTGCACTTGATCATACCAGCTGATTTTTTACTCATAATTTTCGCGCGCCATACCTAATATGTCCCCGATCTTTTACCCACAATTCCTCTCTAAACGAATATAAAGATGGATAACGTGTTGTTTTCACACCGAATGTCTAGTGTTATGCAACACGTGACAATACAATAGCGTGTACGCCCCTCCATATGCCCACCATCAAGTAATGATAGCATGCCAGAAGCAGCACTTTTAGCGCTATAATTACTTCATTTCTAATAAGGTTCTCAATTGAATAAAAATCACTTACATGGCAGAATATTTCGGATTTGTATTTTCTTTCTCGTGGCTTTTTTTTCTGACTGTATTATTGGACGTTCAGTGAGAGATGAAAGCTGGAATATGGTAAGGGCTAAACAATGAGACTAGACGGTTTTCTTATTTGTTCCTTTGCTCGGTACAAGCGTTTAATTTTGCATTTGGTGCCCCTGGGACCGACATCAGAAAATGGACAATTTTCAGCAGGGATCGTTTCTGAGTGCCATTATTTGTAAGTTAGCTTAATTTGGGAGCTGGCTGACCATATTAGCTGATAGTATCTCGGTTTTCTAGCGCCGGGGAAAGGTTCACGAACCAAGCACCAATTTCTTTTATGAATTGTTGCCACTTCTAAAGTCTCCTTTTGACGTGGCACGAAAGACAAGTGTGCCCAGGCTAGTCTCCCTAGTGGCTATAGCTGAATTAATACCGTCGAGATGATTGACAACACGGAATTGATCTCGGCTGCCATCTTTCATTTCGGAGTTGCTGGACATTGGAACCGCAGAAAGCATTGTCTTGTTCTGTGGATCGCGAAATACTGGATTTCTGGGTCGTTTGCGTCCCCGACGTGGGGGCCTGTAGCTGAAGGGGGATCATGCAGTCGTTTCAGAGTGCTTACATAGATACCGAGTACCTTCGTGTACGCTTTTAGAAGTAGCTGCGCTGCTTTGACACAGTCTACATAGCGTGTACATCTCCTGATGGACAAGCCTTTCTCATGTTTAATAAATTAGCTGCATTGTGCAGAGGGGTTCCATTTTAACGTTCTTTATAAATACGTGTGTGATTGTTGAACAACACATGGTAATAGCTGCGTAATTTTGTAGAAAGAATACTCGTGATTTGTTTTAGGGATACGTGTGATTTTGTTAAGGGCAAACTTGTGGGATTTTGTTGAAGTAATACTTGTGCATTTTTATTGAAGAAGTACTTGCATCGTTTTGTTGAATTGGACATTCGAGTACTTGTGAAATTTTGTAGAAGGAATAAGTGTTGTTTGGTTGAAGGATATACTTTTGTGATTTTGTAGAAGAAATACTTGTGTGGTTTTGTTGAAGGATATACTTTTGTGATTTTTTAGAAGAAATATCTGTGTGGTTTTGTTGAATAATATACCATTGTGATTTTGTAGAAGGACACGTGTAGTTTTGTTGAAGGAATACGTGTGTGCTTTAATAGAAGAAATATTTGTGTGATTTTTTAAAGGAATACTTGTTTGGTCTGGTTGAAGGTTACACTTTTGTAATTTTGTAATACTTGTGTGATTTTGTAAAGGAATATTGCATTACTTTGGTGAATGAATGCTTGTGTGGTATTATTGAAGAAATACTTGCATCGTTTTGTTGATTAGTACCTAGGAATACTTGTGGGATTTTCTTGAAGGAAAACTGATGTGCTTTTATTAAATGGATACTTGTATAGTTCTGTTGAATAGTGCATTTGACCATATGTGTATTTAAAAAAATATTATAGTGCATTTGACCGCTTAAGTAATTTTGTTGAGCAGCATTTGTGAATATTATTTTGATTTCTTTAGTAGCACATGTGAATACGTGTGTGATGTTTCTAATAATAATAATAATAATAATAAATGCTAATAATATACACTGTATGTGTTTAGTAGTCTACTGACATGTAAAGGGACGGAACTTTATGTCTTCCAGCGCAGTGATTGCCCAACGTGACAGGTGCATATTGCGTTTTTTTGTTCATTCAAAATGAATGCGGGTTAGTATGTGTGTCAAGGTTACACATTTCTCATGATATCCGATTCTGTCCTTACGAATGTTATTTCTTATTCCCTAGTTGAGGTCTTAAGGTGGCCGTTCGGACTTAGTTGCCTAATAGACGTGTGATAGTCGAACCCTATAAGCTTGCTTTGGTCGTAGCAGAAAATGGATGTCACATACAGGGTGACCTTGGTGCCATCCATTCTTCGAGCCAGGGGCTGCGTTCCATTCTTGATGATGAATCTTGGAATCGTAAGCAATGATCATACATTCAGTTTTCAATTACAATTCTCTGGCAAGAAGTCTCAGTTTGGCTGACAAGTAATCTCAGAACTGGGATTTCTGGAGCAGGGCCTCCGGCACGGGCCCCATTTGGGACTTGATGGATCTCCCTATCCGAGTGCTGACATCCACCGTCCCATCTCGGGGCTCTGATCCTTGCGTAGGGGCGGCATCTTTGTGGCCTGTGAAGTACTCGTCAGTCGGTCAATACCGGATACACAGTATCGCTGTTTCAGTCGATGATCAGTGTTCATCGAATCTTAACGTTGACTTCATACATGTTGTGTTTAATTCTCTCACACTCTTCGCGATTTGGGATTTGATTCGTGAAATAGAATAGGAGTAAGAAGTAGTTTAGTCAAGTAAATGTTGAGGGCCGGAGGTTGAGTACTGTATGGGTTGTAGTGGAAGTGATTAGGGTGGGAGGTTGAGAAATGTATGGGTTGTAATGGAAGAGTTGAGGGTGGGAGGTTGAGTGCATGGTGGGGCGGGGGAGATGGTGGGTAATCGAGGGATAAATAGAAGGACAGTAAAGTAATTGTTGCATGTGGTTTGACAGTAAAGTAATTGTTGCATGTGGTTTGACAGTAAAGTAGTTGTTGCATGTGGTTTGACAGTAAAGTAATTGTTGCATGTGGTTTGACAGTAAAGTAATTGTTGCATGTGGTTTGACAGTAAAGTAATTGTTGCACGTGGTTTGACAGTAAAGTAATTGTTGCACGTGGTTTGACAGTAAAGTAATTGTTGCACGTGGTTTGACAGTAAAGTAATTGTTGCATGTGGTTTGACAGTAAAGTAATTGTTGCATGTGGTTTGACAGTAAAGTAATTGTTGCATGTGGTTTGACAGTAAAGTAATTGTTGCATGTGGTTTGACAGTAAAGTAATTGTTGCATGTGTTTTATGCTAAGAAATGAACTATAATCAAGGTGGGGATCTGCCTGTGTTCTTTCAGCGCCGCACGCGGAGCATACAACGGAACTCAATGCTCTCTGGTTGTCATGGTGACAGATTCAATAGAAAACAATACTGAGATTACTACTCCATATATCTTGTTCTTCCACGTTAGCTTGGGCGTTGTTAGGACATCACGTCTTACTGCAATGTGTGTTCTATCGCCAATGTTTCTGTCTATATCGGGGGCAAAGTGCTGGTGGAATGTGGTCGAGCTTCAATGTTAAGTCACATGAATAGTACATAAGGTTGAATCAGTTTCTGCGCACCTGAGGCGGCAGCAGCTAAATGAGGCCTCATTAATCAAGACAATGTTAGTGAGAACGGGCTCTCTCGCTTCGTGCATTTCAAACCACATCGACATGACGTGATTGGATAGCATACTTTTTAAACTCTAAAGATATTTCAACTGGAGCTTGTCTATTGTTCTGAGAAGTGTTATTCATCGTACTGAAAGGGGTGATATTTGTTTAATTAAAGGTTTGTCTATCTAGATTCTACTGGCACGCTCATTTCAATCCTAGACCGTAGTCTTTTTAGGTTATATCAGGACACATTGGCAAGTGTGTGTATCTGGTTGTAGTGTGGCGTATTGGCCAGTGTAGCATTCTGTTTGTAGTGTGGCGTATTGGCCAGTGTAGCATTCTGTTTGTAGTGTGGCGTATTGGCCAGTGTAGCATTCTGTTTGTAGTGTGGCGTATTGGCCAGTGTAGCATTCTGTTTGTAGTGTGGCGTATCGGCCAGTGTAGCATTCTGTTTGTAGTGTGGCGTATTGGCCAGTGTAGCATTATGTTTGTAGTGTGGCGTATTGGCCAGTGCAGCATTCTGTTTGTAGTGTGGCGTATTGGCCAGTGTAGCATTCTGTTTGTAGTGTGGCGTATTGGCCAGTGTAGCATTCTGTTTGTAGTGTGGCGTATTGGCCAGTGTAGCATTCTGTTTGTAGTGTGGCGTATTGGCCAGTGTAGCATTCTGTTTGTAGTGTGGCGTATTGGCCAGTGTAGCATTCTGTTTGTAGTGTGGCGTATTGGCCAGTGTAGCATTCTGTTTGTAGTGTGGCGTATTGGCCAGTGTAGCATTATGTTTGTAGTGTGGCGTATTGGCCAGTGTAGCATTCTGTTTGTAGTGTGGCGTATTGGCCAGTGCAGCATTATGTTTGTAGTGTGGCGTATTGGCCAGTGTAGCATTATGTTTGTAGTGTGGCGTATTGGCCAGTGCAGCATTATGTTTGTAGTGTGGCGTATTGGCCAGTGTAGCATTCTGTTTGTAGTGTGGAAGCATTGGCTATTGGCTAGTGTGTGAATGTTTGTAATGTGGACGTATTGGTTAGTAAACGCGTATGTGTATGATGTATCTGTTTGTGATATGTTCCACTATGGCAGTTTTGAGGAACAGTAGTTTTGCCAATTATTTCTGTACGTGGAAAAGTGGGCATACCGAGACGAATCCCCGACATGGCCACCAGTCAAATTGGACACGAAGTGATTCTGTACTCCAATTCTCCTTATTCGTTTTCTTCTTTTTCGTCTATTATTTCTTCTTCTTCTTCACTTCTTCTTCTTCTTCTTCTTCTTCTTCTTCTCCTTCCTCTTATCTTCTTCTTCTTCTTCTTCTTCTTCTCCTTCCTCTTATCCTCTTCTTCTTCTTCTTCTTCTTCTTCTCCTTCCTCTTATCCTCTTCTTCTTCTTCTTCTTCTTCTTCTTCTCCTTCCTCTTATCTTCTTCTTCTTCTTCTTCTTCTTCTTCTTCTCCTTCCTCTTATCTTCTTCTTCTTCTTCTTCTTCTTCTCCTTCCTCTTAGCATCTTCTTCTTCCTCTTCTTCTTCTTCTTCTTCTTCTTCTTCTTCTTCTTCTCCTTCCTCTTATCTTCTTCTTCTTCTTCTTCTTCTTCCTCTTCTTCTCCTTCCTCTTTATCTTCTTCTTCTTCTTCTTCCTCTTTATCTTCTTCTTCTTCTTCACTTCTTCTTCTTCTTCTTCTTCTTCACTTCTTCTTCTTCTTTTTCTTCTTTTTCTTCTTCTTCTCCTTCCTCTTATCTTCTTCTTCTTCTTCTTCTTCTTCTTCTTCTTCTTCACTTCTTCTTCTTCTTTTTCTTCTTTTTCTTCTTCTTCTCCTTCCTCTTATCTTCTTCTTCTTCTTCTTCTTCTTCTTCTTCTCCTTCCTCTTATCTTCTTCTTCTTCTTCTTCTTCTTCTCCTTCCTCTTAGCATCTTCTTCTTCCTCTTCTTCTTCTTCTTCTTCTTCTTCTTCTTCTTCTCCTTCCTCTTATCTTCTTCTTCTTCTTCTTCTTCTTCCTCTTCTTCTCCTTCCTCTTTATCTTCTTCTTCTTCTTCTTCTTCCTCTTTATCTTCTTCTTCTTCTTCACTTCTTCTTCTTCTTCTTCTTCTTCACTTCTTCTTCTTCTTTTTCTTCTTTTTCTTCTTCTTCTCCTTCCTCTTATCTTCTTCTTCTTCTTCTTCTTCTTCTTCTTCTTCTTCTTCTTCTTCTTCACTTCTTCTTCTTCTTTTTCTTCTTTTTCTTCTTCTTCTCCTTCCTCTTATCTTCTTCTTCTTCTTCTTCCTCTATCTTCTTCTTCTTCTTCACTTCTTCTTCTTCTTCTTCTTCTTCTTCTTCTTCTTCATCTTCTTCTTCTTCCTCTTCTTCTCCTTCCTCTTTATCTTGTTCTTCTTCTTCTTCTTCCTCTTTATCTTCTTCTTCTTCTTCTTCTTCACTTCTTCTTCTTCTTTTTCTTCTTTTTCTTCTTCTTCTCCTTCCTCTTATCTTCTTCTTCTTCTTCTTCACTTCTTCTTCTTCTTTTTCTTCTTTTTCTTCTTCTTCTCCTTCCTCTTATCTTCTTCTTCTTCTTCTTCCTCTATCTTCTTCTTCTTCTTCACTTCTTCTTCTTCTTCTTCCTCTTATCTTCTTCTTCTTCTCCTTCTTCTTTATCTTCTTCTTTTTCTTCTTCTTCTTCTTCTACTACTGCGTCCGTCCTGATAATAACGTTTGTGACGTCGTGTCGTTGTTTACAGTGAGGTTGCAATATCTGCGTCTTTAGGCCAGACGCATCCGATTTCAGCACGGCATTTTTGGAGTCGGATTTGTGTTCAACCTTTGATCCTTGATCTTTTAGCCAGGTTGCATGGTTGCAGTCTGTTTGCAGACTTGAAGATGGTGTATGGTCTTGGGCAGTTATGGGTCACTGCCCCTGATGCAAGACAATAACTGTGAGCCGTTGGCTGCTATCAGCTATGAGCCGTTGGCTGCTACCAGATATGAGCCGTTGGCCGCTATCAGCTAAGAGCCGGTGGCTGTTATCAGCTATGAACCGTTGGCTGCTACCAGATATGAACCGTTGGCTGTTATCAGCTATGAACCGTTGGCTGCTATCAGCTATGAACCGTTGGCTGCTACCAGATATGAACCGTTGGCTGTTATCAGCTATGAACCGTTGGCTGCTATCAGCTATGAACCGTTGGCTGTTATCAGCTATGAACCGTTGGCTGCTATCAGCTATGAACCGTTGGCTGCTATCAGCTATGAACCGTTGGCTTCTACCAACTGTTAGTCGTTGGCAGCTGACAACTCATTCACTTCTGCATCTTTGGACCGCCAATAAGTTATAAGATGCAATAACAAAACAAATTCAGACAAGAAATGCTGAAGAAGCGTGGATGTAACTATAGCAATAATTCCTTGGTGCTGATAGGTACAAAATATATTTGGCGCCACGATATAGCGAGATGTTTAGCCTCATTCTGAACTCGGACGTGACGCTAGCAGGAATGATTTCGAGGCGATCCTACAGTACTTGAGTTGAATAAAAAGGCCACTATCGAGGGATGTGCATGAGGCTAGCAACCTCATTCAAACCCAATAGGTAGAGAAACCATTTACAATCGCTCGTGCTAATTCTTTGGTACATAACTCTGAATTGTACGACAAGGAGGCAAGAACTGGTCTAATGTCTCTGTCGCTGGCTTTAAATACCAGGCTTTCTCCAACGATGTTCCGCGGATCACTAGCATTCCGCGAAAGGTCTCTAGAGGTTCGGTGACCGTTCGTAACTCAATACAAATAAAATTCATGTGTCCCCCTTTAAGCGTAAGTGTGGATGTTGTGGATAGAGACTGGATAGCCTTGTATGTCGTTATCCAATCAATAAGCTGCTATATTTCATACTATTTTGACTTATGATTGTTAATTGTTTTACGTGGTACAGTGTATATCACGTTTTGTACGCGGTATAGTGTATATCACGTTTTGTAAACGGTAAAGTGAATGCCATGTTTTGTATGTGGTACAGTGTTCGCCATGTTTTGTATGTGGAACAGTGTATACCATTTCTCTGTATGTGATACACTGTATATCATTCTTTATATATCGCACACTATATGCTATTTTTGGTATGTGGTAAAGTATGTACTGTTTTTGTGTATGTAGTACATTATATACAATAATTGTGTATGTGGTAAAGTATATACTTTTTTTGTGTATATGGTAAAGTGTATGCAGATGGTAAATCCACTGCCCCATATGGTGTCACACCAGAAGCAGTCAAATCAGACTTCAACTTTTCAGGAGAGTTACACAAATTACCTGGTGACCGATAAGAAATACGATCAGACCGATAAGAAGGGCAAGTGGTCAAATTACACAGGAAGGAGCATCTGCAATAGTCCACACATTATAGGGCCATACTATTGTTATCGGTGCCTGTGAAGATAGTGGATTAAATTATATTCGAAAGATTGAAAGAGACCAAAGATAAGCAGTTGAAGGACGAACAGGCGGCATTTCGACAAAACAGATCCGGTGAAGATCAAATAGCCAGGTCCGGACAATTGTTGAATAATGTCTAGAATAGAACGCATAATTTTATATCGAGTTCGTGGATTATGAGAAGGGGTTTGACAGTTTATGCATAATATCACTCGGGAAGTTGCTCAGGCACTAAGGAGAGCCGCTAACATTCAATGAAAAAGTACGGAAATAGGAAGTGCAGAGTTCGACATGATGAAGAGCTTTCCGAGCTATTTGAGATAAGAGCTGGGGTAAGACAGGGTTATCTGTTATCATCATTCTTCTTCCTGCTGGCTGTTGGCTGGATTATGAGGAACACGACATCTTCTTACGAAAATGTAATTCAGTGGCGTTTGGCGACAAGACGTGGTTCTAGGCGATGCAGATGAATTGGCTCACAACCAAATGATGATCTAGACTTTACAGATGACTTGACGCTTCCGTCTCAACCAAATAATGATCTGAACTTTCCAGATGACTGGCTCTTCCGTCTCAACCAAATGATGATCTGGACTTTCCAGATGACTTGACTCTACCGTCTCAACCAAATGATGATTTGGACTTTCCAGATGACTGGCTCTTCCGTCTCAATCAAATGATGATCTGGACTTTCCAGATGACTTGACTCTACCGTCTCAACCAAATGATGATCTGGACTTTCCAGATGACTTGGCTCTTCCGTCTCACAACCACATCCAAATACAAAATTTTACAAAAAAAACCACTGAAATTGGGTCTAACGTACACAAAGGGAAAACAAATATTAATGGAATAAAAGCATCTAACGACAATAAGACTAATGGGAGACACGGTACTACAAGTGGTAGACTCATTCATTTATCTTGTTAGTAATACAGACATTGTCGAACGTAACGAAAGATCCTGATTAAATACTAGGACATATTTGTGTTAGTCAGACTGTGGTGAATGCTTGGAATGCGTAGCCACAGGAAGTAGTGGATGAGAAGCAGGGTCAATTAATGCATTCACGATTGGATGAGCATAGTTATTTTTAGATCAAGTGAATGTAAAAGAAACTGGTTATATACCGACTCTGTCGTGTCTTCTAAACCTGAATAAAGACGTAAAGTTAATTATAGAAATATGATATTAAGAATGCAAAAGCGAGAGGGAATTTTATTGCTTTAGGTAATTTGTGGAAATCAAAAGAAATGAAGTGGGCCACACAAAAACAGATCTTTCAGTCCAATGCCAAGTCGGTCCTATTGTATGGCTCTGTGCGGTGTTGAACAAAGAAAAGTACAACTAAAAAGGCTCAAGCTTTTATCAGTGGATACTTGCTCCGAATTGAGGAAGTGCAAAAAGTCAGATAAAGTCTTTAATATTTAACTGTGGCATAGAACCGGACAAATGCCAGTGGGACTAGACGTAAAGGACCTCGTGGGAATGGAAAGGACACGCATTACGGATATAAGCTGATAACATTACAAGGCAGGCACTGTTCTGGAATCCTTGCAGGGATTTGATTGATACAGTTTTTGTGTGTGGGGTAAAATGTATATCATTTGCGGGTGTGTGCTACAGTAAATACGATTTGTATGTATTTGGTAAAGTGTATACCATTTGTGTGTGTGTGGTACTGTGAGTTTATTATTTGTTTTTACTTCCGGCAAAACGAGGACATATAAGTGTACTATTGGGCAGCTAATTGGTGATGCCTTAAACATAGGGTGTAACACATTTCAGAGCAGCAGTTCTTTGAGATAGGAAAGTCCTTCCATGACAAATTTACTGGCACAGGCTGCTCCACAAGTCTTTTGTTGGATACGTATGACTACTTTCTTCTTCAAGAGGAATGGTATGAATTCACAAAAGACATATCTACGAAAGTGTTAAGCTCCAACATCGACGAAGAAGCCCCACCCACCCCATGGAGTTTTCGAAATGCAGTCTTGATCCGATTATCTCGTTTCAGGTGTTCATTTTTACTTGAGAATTTTATGAGAAAATGATCCAGATTGTGCAAGCTGAGGAATAAAAAGACTCGTGTTAAATGCCTTAAAATGTCACAGTAGGGTGTTACTTGATCAGAGAGAGAAAACCAATTATCGACACGTTCATGAATGCTGTTTGTTACAGATAGAAATCGTAGTTGTAATATATTTTTGTAATATTCAAGTGTAATTTGTGTGTGTGTTTGGCGCAACTGTTTCTATGCTTTTATTAATGTTTCGTTGTACAAAGACAATTCTGTTAATGTAGGTTTTCCCGGAACTGGTCCCCATCATTAATGTTAATATATTCTTGTGGGCTTCAACTGAAAATCTGAAAAGTAGGATAGAAATTTGAAAAAAAACTATACCTTTGTATTAACCTTTGAATATGATTGCTCGGGATGTCAAAAGGGTCATGCACGTACCATCATGGTGCAGACTAACAACATGACGTCATAATTGCAGTTTAATGATAGCCAACCCACTATTGACATGCGCCAAAGCTAGCCAACCCCCTATTGACATGCACCAAAGATAGCCAACCCACTATTGACATGCACCAAAGATAGCCAACCCACTATTGACATGCGCCAAAGATAGCCAACCCACTATTGACATGCACCAAAGATAGCCAACCCACTATTGACACGCACAAAAGATATCCAACCCACTATTGACATGCGCCAAATATATCCAACCCACTATTGACATGCACCAAAGTGTAGCACTTTTCCGTTATCCTGTTTTGAGCAGCGAAGAGGTGAAACCTGTAGAAATTAATCAGTGAATGAAGGTCCGGTACGATGATGCGTGCCTTACATTCAGAATCGGGGAATGAAGGTCCAGTACGGTGATGCCTGCCTTTATCTCATAGTCAATCGGAGATTTGCCTTTACGAGTGGGCCAACTGCTGCAGTCGACTCTGTGACCACTACTCGGTGTTCCTGACCAGATAGTGAACAGTCCGTCGCAGATATCTCATTGTTTTCAAACACTGATACACATTCTGAAGTGAAAGACATGCATCAACTCACTGGACCTCCATTTGGTGATTCATTTAAATATGTTTCATTCCTACAGGAGGCCTGGATCCCTTACCTGGGAGGAACGAATAGTCGCATTAAACTTTCATCCATGTGGTAAACAAACAAGTAAAGTGGGATGTGTACGGTGTTAGCAACATCACCATTAGAAAAAAAATATTTACATAAACGACTACTGCATGAGGACACAGTGTGCTTCGGCGCAGGCTTTGTTTTATATACTTTTACTCCTGTGGCCATGTTCTTAGTAAGGAGCTAAATGTAGAAGAGAATTGTTGATGATGATGAAAGGTGGTGAATGAGCATTCCAACTTATTTTGTTTTGCTGATGCAATAATTGAATACTGATCTACCCAAGAAAATATGTCGTGTATTGATTGAATGAATCAAGAACACGATGACATTAGTCGCACATAGACCGTTTACCTGTGTGGTACAGTTGAACCGCCTAGCGACTCTTGCACAAGACATTTCAGGTGAGCCAGTTTCACAGTCTTTAAATGTCTTGGGGGAAAAAATTGACACGTGCCTGACGAAGATATTTTCCCCAAATTGTCCCGATCATGTTAATCGTGCTTTGATGTTTCACCGCACAACATAGTTTGGGTGTCCCACGTGGGTTGGTGACATTAAGATAAATTGATGGAGACACTCCTCCCTGACGAGCAAATGGCTGTTTGATGTCAGAATTTACGTCATAGTTTGTGTATTACGTCACGTCTGAGTTAGCGGAACGTGCTGGTTGTGGTTTAATCGTGAGGAATTAACAAATGTTATACTTTCCAACTGTTTTCTGCTTTATAAGGTTGTTGTTGATGTTGTTGTTGTTAAATGCGCACAATGAGTAGGTTTACTCTTCTGTGAACCAAAAAAAAGGACTTTAAGTGGCGGGTTGCAGTAGCTTTCCTCACATCCCGAGCATCCTGCTGAAGGTGGTCCACGGTCCTTCATGCAGTTGTGATATGCTTGGTTTCATCAACGGGGCGCTCATTACTACGGGGATCACGGCGATCCACATCTCGACAGCCAGGCTGCCTTCAAAACATCCTGTATCTAGGGAACGCTACATGGAAGAGATATTGTGGACTTAATCAGTGTATTGTGCTATAAATATATATATATATATATATATATATATATATATATATATATATATATATATATATATATATATATATATATATATATATATATATACATATAAAGCACTCTACTGGTAAAATGACCACTGAACATCTGCTGCAGAACTGCCCGACATACGGGGATCAGAGAGAGCAGATGTGGCCATTGCCAGTGGAACTGCAAGACAAGCTTTATGGTAGTGGCGAGAGTCTCAGGATGACCGCCGCTTTTTTCGAAAAAATAATGGTTACTGTCTGACTGTGTACGCAGAAGAAAAAGAAGAAGATATAAAGCACTCGCTCACGAGGAAGGCACACTCACTCAGGACGCATGTGAAGGCACACTTACTCACGAGGACGGCACATTCACTCAGGACGCATGTGAAGGCACACTCACTCACGAGGAAGGTAAACTCACTCAGGACGCATGTGAAGGCACACTCACTCACGAGGTAGGTAAACTCACTCAGGACGCATGTGAAGGCACACTCACTCACGAGGAAGGCACACTCACTCAGGACGCATGTGAAGTCACACTCACTCACGAGGAAGGCACAATCACTCAGGACGCATGTGAAGGCACATTAACTCACGAGGAAGGCACACTCGCTCACGAGGAAGGCACACTCACTCATGACGCATGTGAAGGCACACTCACTCACGAGGAAGGCACACTCACTCACGAGGAAGGCACACTCACTCAGGACGCATGGGAAGGCACACTCACTCACGAGGAAGGCACACTCACTCACGAGGAAGGCACAATCACTCAGGACGCATGCGAAGGCACATTAACTCACGAGGAAGGCACACTCGCTCACGAGGAAGGCACACTCACTCAAGACGCATGTGAAGGCACACTCACTCACGAGGAAGGCACACTCACTGACGAGGAAGGCACAATCACTCAGGACGCATGTGAAGGCACATTAACTCACGAGGAAGGCACACTCGCTCACGAGGAAGGCACACTCACTCATGACGCATGTGAAGGTACACTCACTCACGAGGAAGGCACACTCACTCACGAGGAAGGCACACTCACTTAGGACGCATGTGAAGGCACACTCTCTCACGAGGAAGGCACACTCACTCAGGACGCATGTGAAGGCACAGTCACTCACGAGAAAGGCACACTCACTCACGAGGAAAACACACTCAATCAGGACGCATGTGAAGTGAAGGCACACTCACTCACGAGTAAGGCACACTCACTCACGAGGAAAAAACACTCAATCAGGACGCATGTGAAGGCACACTCACTCACGAGGAAGGCACACTCACTCACGAGGAAGGCACACTCACTCAGGACTCATGTGAAGGCACACTCACTCACGAGGAAGGCACAATCACTCAGGACGCATGCGAAGGCACATTAACTCACGAGGAAGGCACACTCACTCACGAGGAAGGCACACTCACTCAGGACGCATGTGAAGGCACACTCTCTCACGAGGAAGGCACACTCACTCAGGACGCATGTGAAGGCACAGTCACTCACGAGAAAGGCACACTCACTCACGAGGAAAACACACTCAATCAGGACGCATGTGAAGTGAAGGCACACTCACTCACGAGTAAGGCACACTCACTCACGAGGAAAAAACACTCAATCAGGACGCATGTGAAGGCACACTCACTCACGAGGAAGGCACACTCACTCACGAGGAAGGCACACTCACTCAGGACTCATGTGAAGGCACACTCACTCACGAGGAAGGCACAATCACTCAGGACGCATGCGAAGGCACATTAACTCACGAGGAAGGCACACTCACTCACGAGGAAGGCACACTCACTCATGACGCATGTGAAGGCACACTCACGCACGAGGAAGGCACACTCACTCAGGACGCATGTGAAGGCACAGTCACTCACGAGAAAGGCACACTCACTCACGAGGAAAACACACTCAATCAGGACGCATGTGAAGTGAAGGCACACTCACTCACGAGTAAGGCACACTCACTCACGAGGAAGGCACACTCACTCAGGACGCATGTGAAGGCACACTCACTCACGAGGAAAACTCACTCACTCAGGACGCATGTGAAGGCACAGTCACTCACTAAGGAGCACTCATTCAAGAGGCAGGTCGCACATCCCATTAGACGCTAATCTAATATTAATGATAATAATTACTTCAATCACTTTATATAATTACAACCAAACCAACAAACTGGCTAACCATCTTCCAGATACCGAATCAAGACCGTTGCCGTCCTTGTATATTGTTGACATTCAGGACCGCGCTTTCAGGTGGCATGACGGTGGCGTATCTATCCAAAATGTCAAGAGTAATAATAGGTCGTCGTGCCTGGTTCACAGCTTCACCACCATGTCGTGATTGGACCTGTGGCACGAGGCAGCCACCGTCGATATCTGCTTATAGCAAAGACTGAACCTGCTACACACAAAAATGTCGCACTTTCTATTTTTGGCGTTGATGGATAACGGATCTTTTTATTGCATGCTTTCCCTTTGTTCACTGCATTATTGCAGTCAATACATTTGTGCAAGCATTCAATCACCAGAGAACATGAAGGAATTGACGTAATTCACGCTGGTGAGTCGTCTCAAGAAGAGGGGTTTTTACTAGTTGGGCCTGGGTGGCAATGCTATCTAAGTGCGAAGTTGGTAAATGATGGAAGCACAAGGCATTGATTTGACATGATATACAGTTTCAGAATTGTGACAGAGTTATGCCGTTGTCTGGTGATGAGAAGCCAGGAAACGGGCTAAATACTTCGTTGTTTAAAAAATAAATGAATTTTTCGTTTGGTGACGAAAAAACCTATCTAGCTGTTGGTATGTGGTGTTATGCTAGCAAATTATTCAGAATAATATCAACAATGTTAGGCAAGTCTATGTAGGTTAATCGAACAATCTAACACATGCCGTTCTTGCAGCGAATTCTATTCGTTAGCTGGAGGTTCGGGGTTCGTGTACCAATTGTCTATCACGCTACTTTTGTACGTCTGATGTGTATGTTAATTTACAATACTTAAAATGTACTTCTCAGTAGTGATTGCTATGGCTACTTTGTTTCTGTTGTCTCTAACGTTTATCCAAATTGTCGCTACTTTGTGTTTCCAATGGCTCTAACGTTTATCCAGATTACTACTATTTTGTGTTTCCGATGACTGAAACGTTTATCCAGATTACCGCTACTTTGTTGGGGATGACTCTAACGTGTATCCACATTACCGCTACTTCGTTTTCCAACGACTGTGACGTCCATTCAGAATACCGCTACTTTGTTTTCTGATGTTCGTAACGTTTATTCATATTACCGCTACTTTGGTTAGACTGTGAGAGTCCTGTAATGGTCTTCATGCAACGTGTATTCTAGGCCACGGATCCACTTCTGCGAGGCACAACAGAAACTGCGTTGGCCTGCTAAGGTGCACTACTCGCGTCATTGCCACATATTGACTTTCACGCAACACTGACTGCCTAAAGTACACCAGTCATCGCAAAACGTCATCTTCCCTTTTCCCCCCAGTAATGAATGCCTAAAGTACACTACATGCGTCATCGTAATATGTCCTTATTTCCTCCAAAAGACATGGATGCCAAAAGAAAGCCGGAGTCAAAACATTGACATCCAATTGTATATTTGGTTTCTGTAATATTTTGTAAAAGTCTTGAGAGCCTGTGCTTTTCCTGTGGCAGCTTATGGCTGCGAATCATGGACGATTACCAAAACTTCTAGACAAAGAATCGATTCCTTCGAGTCAAAATGTTACAGGGGATCACGATGCTGAGCAGCGCATGAGCTACAGTGGTCAGCCACACATAGCTGACTGCTAGCTTCAGGGCCAGCGAACTAGAGCTGCCAAGACTCTTCTACACCTCCACGCGGTGATCCTGGATAACAGGCTGCAGCAGGGCAGACTGGCTAAGAAGAAAAGATCGAAGAGGGAATGCTAACCCGGTACTCAAAAAATGCTTGCTGAAATCGGATGTGTTGGATCGAAAGGTGCAAATATCGCAGTCAAGCTGTAAACTACGACACAACGCATTCCGTTCTCTGGACTACATTCTGCTACTTAAGACCTTTCAGGATTTGGTAGCGGGAGATTGAGAACGAACGAAGCCAAGCCAAGCCAAAATGTTACAGAAAGATCCTCAGAATACCATGGACAGAGAAAAAGATAAATGTAGACATTCGGCAAGAGTTGAGAATTGAGGAGAACTGGTTTATCAATCCCATTTTGGCTAGAAAATGCAAATACTTTGGTCACATCAAGAGACACACCGGTCTGGAGAGAACGGTGATGGAAGGCACGGTGCCAGGAAAAAAGAGGAAGGGGTAGACCAGGAAGACGATGGCACCAAGATATCCAGGAATGCCTGGGTATGACTGTGGCGGAGGTTTGAGTTTTGGCAAGGGAACGAGTTTCTTTCAGACATACTCTTTATGGGAGCAACGTTCTATAAAGGACATGCTACTTGATGATGAATACTTTGTTTTACCAGACGAAGTTGTTAGCGTCACCCGCAACCATTCCCTCATCTTCTTGCTGTCGTGCACCGTTCATACAATACATATCGAGTATTATGCAATCCTTCATAATTCATGTAACACTGACCTGCCCCTTGTTTACGATATTTCGTTATAATGCAAACTACTTGTATTTGACCTACTCCATCCATTTATTCCCGTTGACGGCAGGAAGAGTAGACCAGTGGGCCTATTCTGTCCTACACAATAGTGTACACCTGAATCCTCACGTGTACACCTGTACACAATTCTAGTAGAAGAAAGGTAGACAAATATTGCTTTATAGGGGGGGGGGGGGGGATCCACTTCTACAGAGTTCAGTCAGGTAAAACAAACTGGTCAGACATGTTAATCAGGCTTAGGTAAAACAGAGATGTAAGCCAAAGTTAGGTACAACATACCGAACAGAGATGTAAGCCAAAGTTAGGTAAAACATACCGAACAGAGATGTAAGTCAGAGCTAGGTAAAACGTACCGAACAGAGATGTAAGCCAAAGTTAGGTAAAACATACCGAACAGAGATGTAAGCCAAAGTTAGGTAAAACATACCGAACAGAGATGTAAGCCAGAGTTAGGTAAAACATACCGAACAGAGATGCTAGTCAGGGTCAGGTAAAATGTATGACCAGAAACCACCCTTTTACTTAGAGCGTACAAACGAGTAAAGTTGCTCTTCGTGGACATTCACCAACAACAACAACTTCTACCGTATGGCGTAGAAGTCTGGTGTTTTAGTGATCACCACGTGCATCTTTGGGATGTAGATGTCTGGTTTTTTTAGTGACCCAACTTCTACTACAGGATGTAGATTATTTGTTTTCAAACTCTTGTCTTTTCGCTTCTTCAAGAAAGGGTAGCCAGCCTACTGCCCAAACCATGTCTAGTCGTCTATTACAACATGCCTTGCAGGTTACAGTGTTACAAATCTTTACTTGCTTATCATGACCCGGTAGAACATGAGTGTAGAAGAAAAATGACATAAAATAATAGCATCTCCATCCTTTGTCTATAAGTTTAAGGGCTGTGAATGCGGCATAAACTAAGCATTGGACAAACAGCCATGAATGTTGTACGGAATAAGGACACAATTAAAAAAGTGGTGTCAATGTGGCATCAACCTATTCAAGCGCAGGTATATTTTCTTATCATAAGCGTATAGTCATTACAATAGATATCGGAAAAAACATCAAATGAAGATATACACTGTATATACGTTATTTGAACACAAACGAGATTGAAGAAGACACAGAAAGATTGAAAAAAGCACAATGAGATTGAAGAACAACACAAAGAGATTGAAGTGAGCACAAAGATTAAAAAGAGCACAAAGATTAAAAAGGGCACAAAGAGATTGAAGAAGAACACAAAGAGATTGAAGAGGGCATAAAGATTGAAAAGAGCACAAAGATTGAAAAGAGCACAAAGAGATTGAAGAAGAGCACAATTATTGAAGATAACACACAAATTCAAGAGAGAACAAAGAGATTGAGGAGATGAGCAGAGGCCTGAATAAAAGAGTAGCATCTTGAACGTTACGGTATTTGTAAACGTAAAAATCAAGTATAATAACCATTTGCACAACGATATTTCACAAAACGATATTTTACATAACGATATCCCGTATGAAGATATTTCACATAGCGATATTTTACCCAACTCTTCACGTATATTGATATGCTCAACGATATATTACAAATATTGCGCAGACGTATATTTGGATTAATCTCAGCAGTCAAAGAAATGAACTTGTCGGGCCAGGGGATAAGATGCAAAACCAGGCTAATACAACTTGGAACTTGGTTATCAGCAAATCCGAACACGACAACGAAACATATACACAGAGATCTGTTTTGATCAAGACCATAGAATTTTGATGCTTTAAATAAATACACATCTCAGGATCCCAAAAGGGGAAAACATCTAAAGAACTTTGCATAAAATATTGAAACTGATGCAACAAGATATAATATAAGACACGGGGAATGTTTTATAACTGAGTGATAGATTAAGGGTAGAAAACATGGAACAATATGCACGAAAAGAGAAATATGTAAACGAAAGGTAATTACTTAAGAAGATACAGCGAGCAAAAACTTACTTTCTAAAATTGGAAAGCGAAGGGGACATGATAGGAAGAATATACATAGAAAGATCTGGGCGCTGGTGAACAAAAGGTTACAGAAACTGAAAGAAACACGTACAATGTACATACTCGTTAAGCTGACCGTAGACGATGAGGAAGAGAACGAATGAGATTATGTGTAGAAAAGTCATGACGAAGAATTCTTAAGTGAAAATGATGTTCAGAGTTGTGGGGAGAACCACGTTTGAGTATGTAATAGGCTAGACGATTAGTAGTCTAGGATGTTTGCTTGTGGATACGGGTTGTTTACTTGTGGATATCGGATGTTTATCTGGGGATATGGGATGTTTACCTGATGATATAGGATGTTTACTTGTGGATAGGGGATGTTTACCTGGGGATATGGGATGTTTACCTGGGGATATAGGTTGTTTACTTGTGGATAGGGGATGTTTACATGGGGATATGGGATGCTTACCTGAGGATATAGGTTGTTTACTTGTGGATATGGGATGTTTACTTGTTGATATGGGATGTTTACCTGGGATATGGGATGTTTACTTGGAGATATGGGATGTTTACTTGTGGATATGGGTTGTTTACTTGGGGATATGTGATGTTTACTTGGGGATATGGGATGTTTACTTGGGGATATGGGATGTTTACTTGGGGATATGGGATGTTAACTTGGTGATATGGGTTGTTTGTTTGGGATATGGGTTGTTTGTTTGGGATATGGGTTGTTTGTTAGGGGATATGGCATGTTTACTTTGGGATATGGGGAGGTTTACTTGTGGATATGGGTTGTTTGTTTGGGGATATGGGTTGTTTGTTTCGGGATATGGGTTATTTGCTTTCGGATATGGGATGTTTACTTGGGCATATGGGATGTTTGTTTGGGGATATGGGTTGTTTGCTTGGGGATATTGGTTGTTTTTGGGATATGGATTGTTTACTTGTGGATAGGGGTTGTTCTGTTGGGGATATCGGATGTCTACTTGGGGATATGGTTTGTTTGCTTGGGATATGGGATGTTTAGTTGGGGATATGGGATGTTTACTTGGGGATATGGAATGTTTACTTGGGGATATGGGATGTTAACTTAGGGATATGGGATGTTTACTTGGGGATATAGGATGTTTACTTGGGGATATAGGATGTTCACTTGGGGATATGGGTTGTTTACTTGATAGATGTAAAGTTAACTTTGACTGGGGAATTGAAAAAGTGACTTGGGAAATGGATAGTTTATCTTCAAGATAGATAGTGTACATGCGAGATGGATAATTATAACGCAGGTAAAGATACTGGAAGCAGATTAGGCTCTGGCAGGATAATCAAGACATATCACAATCAAGAAAATGGGAAGGAGATCATGACTGCGTGGTGCGCTGTTACCATCAGGACAAGCAACGCGAAGTGCTGGACTGTCATTGCCGCTAGTCATAGCTGTGGATACGTCATATGGTCTGATGTGAGCCGCTTGAGTCATGTCACTGTGAGCACGTGCTTGCCAATAGGTTCAACATTATCCTATTGATTCTTTGCTACTTTAATTTCTAGGTGCCAGAGCATACACGAGAGAGACGTCCCACTATCGCAGTAGGGGACTGTAGATTGGTGGTATTCAGTTAAACGGCAGGTCATTACTGAAAAGTGGCGATCAACAGGTCAAACATGATCAGAACTTTCAGTTTTATCCTTCATTTGTGTGCTGACATTGATTGAGACTAATCTGTCACTGCCGCCTTTGTTCTTTGCCTAGCGGGTACACTGGCCCACGTTTTCTAAAGGCACGAAGTTAAAAAAAAAATCGTTTTTACAAGCTTATTGATTTACACTATGATAACTAGTATAGATTTGTTCCACTGGTCTTGTTAGTCAGAGTGGAGCCGGTCTCAAAGTGGAGAGCTCCAGGTTCTCTGGTCGTTAGCCGAGGGTCCTGGGGTTTCGCGTCCTGAGTCTATAGAGTTTGAGACAGAACATATTCATCTCTTTCATATCGGTCTCGTTCGAACTTGGAATCTGTGGCACAGCGTCCAATATCTTTATTACAGAAGATCACAATGAACGATGTGTGGATTCATCACAAGGCTCAAATCTCCACCCGACACCAGAATTCCCATCATTCACTTATATGGCACTTCATGACCTGTTTCTCTTAACTGTCATCATCTTTCCCCGTTCGTCCAATAGGATATAAGACTGGCACTTCATCTTTCTCTTACAGAAAGCATCTATCCAAGCACAAAAGGTCCTTATCGTGAATGCCTTGTTGTGTTGGCGATGTCTATGGTTCTTTCTTTTTGTGATGACATTTGTCAGCCGCATACTCAATTCGTATTGGTAGCTTTTTAGGTTAAACACACCACATTCGTGGTCCTGCTCGTTCTTCTCAAGTAAGGGAACCTGAGATCCTCAGTCGTAGGCATATTCTATACTCTTGTTAGGATCCCTTTCCTCTCGTTAGGATCCCTTTCCTCCTGTTAGGAGCCCTTTCCTCTCGTTAGGATCCCTTTCCCCTTGTTAGGATCCCTTTCCTCTTGTTAGGAGCCCTTTCCTCTCGTTAGGATCCCTTTCCTCTCGTTAGGAGCCCTTTCCTCTCGTTAGGAGCCCTTTTCTCTCGTTATGAGCCCTTTTCTCTCGTTATGAGCCCTTTCCTCTCGTTAGGAGCCCTTTCCTCTCGATAGGAACAACCATTTGCTCTCGTTAGGAACCATTTCCTCTCGTTAGGAACACGTTCCTTTCGTTAGGATCCCTTTCCTCTCGTTAGGAGCCATTTCCTCTCGTTGAGAACAACCCTTTCCTCTTGTTAGGAACCCTTTCCTCTTGTTAGGAACCCTTTCCTCTTGTTGGGAACCCTTTCCTCTTATTAGGAACCCTTTCCTCTAGTTAGGAACCCTTTCCTCTTGTTAGGAACCCTTTCCTCTTGTTAGGAACCCTTTCCTCTTGTTAGGAATCCTTTCCTCTTATTAGGAACCCTTTCCTCTAGTTAGGAACCCTTTCCTCTAGTTAGGAACCATTTCCTCTTGTTAGGAACCCTTTCCTCTTGTTAGGAACCCTTTCCTCTTATTAGGAACCCTTTCTTCTTGTTAGGAACCCTTTCCTCTCGTTAGGAACCCTCTCAAGTCTAGAACCCCGAGATCCACAGTCGTGGATCTATTCCTGTCTGATCGACTGCTTTCTTGCCTCGTCGTCTTGTATTTAAATTGTACTTTCCATGATGATGGTGTTGGAGATGTTGATGACATGTCCAGCTGAAGTGAAGAAAAAGGTCATAACTACAACTGACCCCTTTTTAGAAAACCTGTATCTGAACATTTGCTTCAATGAAATATGGTGTTTCTTGATGAGGTTGTTAACGACATGCATAGCCTTATTTAGTCGCACTTTTACGATATGCTTAGTAGGTTACAGTGCTGTTACCCTTTTTATCATTCTATGGTGAGTATCTCCTCTAAGTTATAAACATGCGCCTCAGTGGCAGAGTGGTAGAATGCTGGCTTATCACTGCAAGCGGGGGACGACGTGTTCTAGTGGTTAAGTAAAACGGCTCACAACCAGAATGTGCTGGGTTCGCTTCCCAATCACAGCACCGGTCGTTACCCCGGGGAAACAAACCCTTAGAAAATGCAGGACGACGCAGACCCTTACATAAAATGGATGCACAAGTCGGATGCACTGGGCGGACAGGCGCAAAATAAAAACAGTGCAACGCACACCGCCTTGGGGAATAGAGAAATAAGGTGAGCGAAAAAAAAATGTGCAAAAGTACCAGGTTCAAAACCCATTATTGACACGATTCGGTTGACCTAGCTGTGAATTGGTACCTGTCATTTTGTTAGAGAATTAAAGGCAGCGAGAAAGAGAACTGTTCACCACACCACATAAAAATCTGAGACCTACAAAATTGCCATGTGGGACACAACAGTGCCAGATATGGGAGCGACCTTTATATCACACACAAATGACGATGAATACGGCATTCTTTGTCTGGAGACTTCGACCAACTAATAATATGGCTACAGCTCACGGAGAGTGCCAAGGCATGTTATTGAATTGGATGTAGGAGGTTTGCAGTGGAACTCACGGTCCAATATCGCGAGTCATTGTTTGAATAGATTGACGATAGATGCTAGTAGATAGTTTGGCGGTAATCACGACCTTAGCTTGTCGCCGTATCGTAATTAGGAGTCCTAGGGAAATTACCAAGTTTCAGTTTTGTTGAGTTTTTTGGAGTGAGAGGATAGGTCGTTGAGCGGAGCTGCGTCATTCGTAGCAATAACTCCGGTACGAGAATATAAATTGAGACTCCAGTACGAGAATATAAATTGAGACTCCAGTACGAGAATATAAATTGAGACTCCAGTACGAGAATATAAATTGAGACTCCAGTACGAGAATATAAATTGAGACTCCAGTACGAGAATATAAATTGAGACTCCAGTACGAGAATATAAATTGAGACTCCAGTACGAGAATATAAATTGAGACTCCAGTACGAGAATATAAATTGAGACTCCAGTACGAGAATATAAATTGAGGCAGTGGCGTTAGCTCTGCGCTGGCTATTGAGACATGATTAATTAAGGTTTTCATAATTCATAACACTAAATCCTTCATTAGGAAGGTACTAATGTGTAGGGATTGACATTAGTCGGTATAGGACACATAATCTTAAAAACTCCTGAAGCTTGTGTCAGTATTCTGTCTTGATCTTCTGATATTGTGTCAGTGAAAGAGACGACATTTTGGCATCGTTGATCACATCATAGCCTCGAATATCACATCATGGCCTCGAATATCACATCATGGCTTCGACGATCACGTCTTGGCTTCTACGATCACATCTTTGCGTCGAAGATAACATCTTGGCCTTAAAGATCACATCATGGACTCGAAGATCACATCTTTGCGTCGAAGATAACATCTTGGCCTTAAAGATCACATCATGGCGTCGAAGATCACATCATGGACTCGAAGATCACATCTTTACGTCGACGATAACATCTTGGCCTTAAAGATCACATCATGACCTCGAAGATCACATCATGGACTCGAAGATCACATCTTGACCTTAAAGATCACATCAAGATCTTACAGATCAGACCATGGTCTTTAAGATCACATCAAGGCCTTAAAGTCACACAAAATAAGAAAAGTGTATATGGATGAAGGTGACATTTTGAATTCGATTGATGCCCACCTCCTGGATGATGTACCTACAATCATTGAACTAGCAATCAACATATTGGAAATTGTGATATTATACGTGAGTCCAGCAGAGGGTGCGCTTGGGAGGAGGCAATTGCGTCTTTTATTTATTGTTACCTGAGTATGTACAACGAATGAGCAATAGGAACCATCAATATCAATTAACTTCGCCATTCTATGACCATTTGAGCATATATGGATTTGCCTAGAATGTAATGGCGCCGGTTCAGAACAGTTTACATTGGCCAGATCTTACGGTTGGTCAGTTTGGAAAACCATGTGACATCGGGAAATATTGTAGGCAAGAGAAGTTGGTAAGAACAGTTAGAGAATATATGGAGTGACATAGCAAGCTGGATGGGAATACAGGGGCATCTGAAGGAGAGATCCTCAGATGACAGTAGAAGGAATTGACTATCAAAACCATTAGTCAAGAAATCTGGTGACGGACTCGTGCAAGTAGGCACATCTCTTGGTTACAGCGATAATCTCGTTGTTCTTTCTCATATCTCCCCAGCCTTCAACAATCTAGTTATGTCGTAAATGAAGCTCAGATTATGTATAAGGTCACAGTCGCAGTGATATGACAATAAAAGTCCAGGTAGCCAACCCCATGCATATACTGCTCTCGGGGATGAAGTGTTTGAGTCTTCATTGTGTTAGTACTTACATTGTGTATGATGTGTGGAGATCAATTCTTCTCTACGCTGACTTCTTCACCGGCTAACCATTTATACAGCCCGGTCGACTGGGGAGTTTCAGTAATGGGAATATAACTCGGCTTCTTTACCCAGATAAGCGAGCGATCTACCACTCTGACAGTGTGCTTAACACTCTGGTATGTTGTAGTTGACCTGTACTGTACACAGACTCATGGTTATAGTTGACCTGTACTGAACACAGACTCGTGGTTATAGTTGATCTATGATTAGGGGCTAAACTTAACTTATAATACACTTAGAGTGTGCTAAAGTAAACTATAATGTACTTAGACTGGACTATAGTTGACCGATACTGTACTTAGAGTGTGCTAAAGTAAACTATACTGTACTTAGACTGCACTATAGTTGACCGATGCTGTACTTAGACCGGACTATAGTTGACGTATAATGTACTTAGAGTGTGCTATAACTGTACATAGAGTGCTATAGTTGACCTATACTGCACATACACTCGGGGCTGTAATTGATCTTTTTTTTTTGTTTTTGTTTTTGCGTTCGCCTTATTTCTCTAATCCCTAAGGCGGGAGTGCATTGCACTGTGGTTTTTTTAATTTTGCGCCTGTCGACCCAGTACATCCGACTTCAGCATGCATTTTATGTAAGGGTTTGCTTCCCCGGGGTAACGGCTCTATTTTTCTTTCTCTTCCATCTACACCACTCTGTTCTTTAATTTTCTCCTCTTCCTTCTTTAATTTACCTCTTTTGATCTCTCTGTCTGTCTCATTCGCGCCTCAGTTCAATTTCCACTTTCCATCAGTTCCCCATTTTTGCTAGTTCTCACTTCTCAATTCCATCCCTTTATTGTACTCTCAATCTTCATGTTGTCCTCCACTCGTTCTCTCCATCTACTTTTCACTGTTCTTCAGTCATTGGTTTCAGTCCGTAGCTATTTCCTTCTTTCTGTCCATCTCTTCCCTTCTCACTCTCCCTCTATCCCTCTCCCTCCATCATCCCCTCATTGTTCTCTTCCTTGCTCTTTCCCTTGCTCCCTTAATCTTTTCCACGTGTCAACTCCCCACCCCCTCTCTCCCTCTCTACCCTCCTCTTCCTGCTTGGCCCGTGGTTGACAAGAACAGCCGGCGTCAGTGTACACGGTTAGATTATTCACGCCTTCTACCGGGTTTTATCGGAGCTACGGCCTTATTGATTGAAAATTGAAGTATCTTTGCAATGGATTTCTGCATTATTCGTCTCAGCGTTCTCGCTCATGCAGGTAGTTCTGCACGTAAACACATACCTGCCTCCTGAAAGGTGTGTCTCAGGTAACACTTTGGGAGAGGGACCAGGCCGCAAATATTTGGGTTTCAACTGCCAGGCGTCCGTCTCGACATGTTTTATGGTCTCCAAAATACGGCCATTTTCCAGGATATCTCCTCCACTCGCTCCATCTGTCTCTGTCACAACTTTCATTTCTACCGACGGTGGCGCCACCTAGCAGAGTTTCTCAAACGGAGACATGTAAGCCCCGAGCATGAACTGTGCCTCAGGCAACTCACGAGAGTTCTCGCCTCTGTTCATGTGATGCTATGCCTCACAATGTAACACTCTGGTCTGTCTGTCTCTCTCTCTGTCTCTCTCTTTCTCTCTCTCTCTCTCTCTGCAATTGGTGGAGTTTTGTTGTTTCTCATTTTGAAATTGCTTTAAGGTGGTGTTCTATCATTATTTTTAAATGGTTTTTTTTGTTCTATTCTACATTTAAATGGTGGCGTAATGTTCTATCCTTATATTTATATGGTGAGGTGATGTTCTATCCTTAAATTAATTTGGTGAGGTGATGTTCTTTCCTTACATTTATATGGTGTGGTGATGTTCTATCCTATATGTAAATGGTGAGGTGATGTTCTATCCTTATATTTAAATGGTGAGGTGATGTTCTATCCTGATATTAATTTGGCGAGGTGATGTTCTATCCTTATATTTACATGGCGTGGTGATGTTTTATCCTTAAATTAATTTGGTGAAGTGATGTTCTATCCTATGTTTATTTGGTGAGGTGATGTTCTATCCTGATATTAATTTGGCGGGTGATGTTCTATCCTTATATTTAAATGACGTGATGTTGTTATATCCGTATATTTAAATGCTGTACGGTGATGCTGTATCCCTATATGTAAATAGTGTACATCGTTGATCTATCTCCCCATTTAATTGATGTAATGAGTTCGTCCTATATCTATCTACATGTAGTTTGTGTACAGTGTAACTCGGGCACTTCTAATTTTTAAAAATAGAATCATCTGTGTTCCAATTGCTGCACATTCGTTATCTGGGGTAAGCGTTAGTCGGTCCATGGATTTCCCGCTTCCTCTGAGGGGGGTGGGGGGGGGGGGGGGGGCTTCGCTCATTTGTGTTGTGCCAATTGCTTATCTTGAACACACCTGACTAGCACTGCCACACATATTTAAGGTCTACAGATACACGGCAGTGATGTATGTCAAGCAGCCAGTTCATCACTTGACTCACGCCAGACTTTGTTCTCGCTACTTCCTCAGGGTTCTCATCAGGGGCACTGGAAGCATTAATTCAGGATCTGCATAAGCTGTACCGTTTTATACTCGTACATGCCAGGTTACAGGCACATCGGGCAAACCCTCATCGGGACAGTTTATACACCCTCTATGTAAACTCTATTATCTCCTTTCTTCGTCTACATGCCAATTTGGGTGTCCCCACTGTTTATTGACATGTCGTCCCGCGTGGTTTCCACGAAAGGTTCTGCTTGACTGTCAAATTTAAAGATTTTTAAAAGTGCAGTCCAGCCACTCTGTGCTAGACAACTCTCCAACTCATGACATTGCACTAACCCCCATTCACATAGACCAGAGGCCTACTGGGTGAGTAGTTGTCTTGTATGTTTCAATGAAAGCTGTTGGAACAATTTCCCGTGTATGATGTACATGAGTGGTTTTCTCATAGATCAAAAGATGCAAATTGCTCTACCTATTCTTGCACTTGCATTTATACCTGTCTGAGTAAACGCTCTTGTTTAGTGATGTAACACATCACACAATAGTCTTTATATAGGTACCTGTGTGATTGCACACTGCCGAGGGATGCAACGAACATTCGATTCTGTGCCATCAACGCACTATTCGGATTCGGTCGAATGGTACCCTGCAAACCAATACAAGTGGGTAAACTAGCGGCTTAGATAGTCCTGTTTAACAAATGCCATGGCCGTGGTTACAGCACTAAAAAGCCAGAAAAATACTGAACTTAATGATTTAAGAGCAGTACTCTGTCAACTATGCCAGCAGTCCGCACCATAAAGAGTAGTGGTACAGTGGGTTCCATCCCACTGTAACATTAAAGGCAACGAGGAGGCGGACAGACTGGCAAAAGAAGGTGCAAGACTACCACAACCAGATTCTAGCGTGACCTACGAAGAGTCCAAAAGGTTTATTAGGGCCAGATACATGGCCAAATGGGAAACAGAACATACTGGCTACACAAAAAATGATTCCTACTACCAGTTGAACAGAAAAGAGCAGATCGTGGTCTTCAGACTCCGCACAGGCCACAACAGACTGAGGTATCATCTATTCAATAAACTGAAGATAGGTGGCACTGACGAATACACTTGTGGTACAGGGAAAATGACCGCCGAACATCTGCGAGGACCAGAGAAAGCACACGTGACCATCACCAGTGGCAACACTAGACAAGCTCTATGGCAGTGTCGACAGTCTCGGGATGACAGCTTCTTTCTTCGAACAAATTCAAGTTGACGTCTGACAGCGTACAAAGAAGAAGAGAAAGAAAATACTAGCGGCTTGATAATTGTAGACTCACGAAGAGAGAAGTCTTTAGATTTCAATTCCTTGCTAATGTGGCACATGACTTCTAGCGATGAGTACTTGTGAGTGTCTTAGGTTCCATCAGCTGACTAGGCATATAATAGGCAATCAACTGTGTAAAATCATACGCGTAGCCACCAACTTCAGTGATAGTCTTCCCGTTGTACCGTTAAACATCAGCGCAAGTCTTCCTGTTGTACCATTAAGCATCAGTGCAAGTCTTCCCGTTGTACCGTTAACTATCAGTGCAAGTCTTTCCGTTGTACCGTTAAACGTCAGCGCAAGTCTTCCCGTTGTACCGTTAAACATCAGTGCAAGTCTTCCCGTTGTACCATTAAATATCACTGCAAGTCTTCCCGTTGTACCATTAAACATCAGTGCAATTATTCCCGTTGTACCGTTAAACATCAGTGCAAGTCTTCCCGTTGTACCGTTAAACATCAGTGCAAGTCTTCACGTTATACCATTAAGCATCCGTGCTATAGTCCGTCGTTTAATTCATAAACAAGGTTAGAAGCAGTTTTCTACTAAACTGAATGTCAGATCCAAATGAGTTTTCACATGCAGCCTTAGAATATCCTTGATGCTAAAACATTGATATTATATAGTCCATCGATGTTAAGACATTTTCACATCGGCTAATTCTTTTGATGTTTTAGGACCATTGCAAAGAAATGGCATTGAATTTAAGATTTTATAGTACGAAATTTAATTTCTTGTCGTATTTTGTTCATAAGCGTATCTCCTTAATGTCTTGATAGATCAATTGATTGTTTGTGTTGCTTTTTATGTACCGTCGTAAAAATGGCACCAATATGCAACAGTTAGTACAGCCATTCGGCCAACATTAGACCCCGAGGTTGTATCACCCGTGCAACGAATTTTATGTTGCTTAAAGCAATTGAATTTTGAAATGTATTTACACTTAATTGTTTTGATAAACATACGCTAATTCATCCAAGTCTGCTAATCAGGATGTCCATAAAAGATGATATTAATCATCCGAATCTGTAGATTCAAAGAGATTTGATAATTGTTACTGGCTGGACAAATTGTAATCCATCTCGTTGCCAGTACTGTTTTTTTTTCCAGAACTTCCAGATTGCGTTGTGTCGTAGTTTACATCTTGACTGCCATATTTGCACCTTTCAGTCCAACACATCCGACTTCAGCAACCATTTTTTTAGTACCGGGTTAGCATTCCGTCTTCGATCCCTTCTCCTTAGCCAGTCTGCCCTGCTGCAGCCTTTTATCCAGGATCTCCGCGTGGAGGTGTAGAATGGTATTTGCAGCTCTGTTTTGCTGGCCCTGACGTAAGCAGTCAGCTATGATCTGACATGTAGTTTAGTAGAAAATTTCTTCGGACCTTGTTTATGAATTAAAAGACGGACTATAGTCTTCGTGTTGTACCATTTAAACATCAACATCAGTTGAAGTCTTAGCGCTATATCGTTGTATTGGTTTCAACCAGTGCTTTCCTTAATTTTCATTGATGATCTGAAACCTCTTATCGGAAAGTAGTTTTTATTTGCTGTTGCGCAAACACTGCCCAGAAAGCATCTATTACAAGTGAATAGAGATTGGCAAAGGACACATATGGCAGGTGAAAAGGAATCGGTAGAGAAAACAAATTACAAGCGAAGAGAGATTGACGAAGACAGCATATAGCAAATGAAAAGAGATTGATGAAGAAAACCTATGACAGGTGAAGAGAGATTGATGAATAAAACATATGGCAAGTGAAGAGAGATTGATGAAGAAAACACATGACAGGTGAAGAGAGATTTATGAAGAAAGCGTATGACAGGTGAAGAGAGATTGATGAAGAAAGCGTATGACAGGTGAAGAGAGATTGATGAAGAAAGCGTATGACAGGTGAAGAGAAATTGATGAAGAAAACATATGCCAGGTGAAGAGAGCTTGGCCAAGAACACATATGACAGGTGAAGAGAGATTTATGAAGAAAGCATACAGGAAGTGAAGAGAGATTTATGAAGAAAGCATACAGCAAGTGAAGATAGATTTATGATGAAAACATATGACAGGTGAAGAGAGATTGGCCAAGAACACATATGGCAGGTGAAGAGGAATCGGTACAGAAAATAGAATGCAAAGAAAATGTTATACAATGTCTTTATTTGAAACATCTCCAAACATTTTACAGTCACATAAAATGAGGTCATTATTCACCATGAATATTTCAGGTCCCAGGTAATTTGAATAATTCACTGATCCTTCTTATTTACTAGGTTTGCAAAACTGAGAGCAGTTGTAGACAGAGATCACACCTCGCAGCTTGTTCGTGGTACATCTCGCAGCTTGTTCGTGGTACACCTCGCAGCTTGTTCGTGGTACACCTCGCAGCTTGTTCGTGGTACACCTAGCAGTACACTACAACCTTCAGTTCTAGACTAGTCCAGACTCACTGACTTTAGCTTATGGGGACGGGGAGGGGGAATTGGGTAGGGGGGATGTGTGGAAGAGGGGGAGGGGCATGCATGCAGACGTATTTTGTCAATTCTTCACGTGCCTGCGCGCGCTGTAAAAAATGATTGAGTCTAATAACAAGCGTATGGCGAGTTTATTGAATTGCAAATAAATACTCGTTAGACTGTTTTTAGAGTATTGGTGCACACTGACTTGTGCGCACTTACTTTATGTATTGGTGCACACTGACTTGAAGTATCGGTGCATACTGACTTGGAGTATCGGTGCACACTGACTTGGAGTATCGGTGCACACTGACTTGGAGTATCTGTGCACACTGACTTGGAGTATCGGTGCACACTGACTTGGAGTATCGGTGCACACTGACTTGGAGTATCGGTGCACACTGACTTGGAGTATCGGTGCACACTGATTTGGAGTATCGGTGCACACTGACTTGGAGTATCGGTGCACACTGACCTGAAGTATCGGTGCACACTGACTTGAAGTATTTGTGCACACTGACTTGGAGTATCGGTGCACACTGACTTGGAGTATCGGTGCACACTGATTTGGAGTATCGGTGCGCACTGACTTGGAGTATCGGTGCGCACTGACTTGGAGTATCGGTGCGCACTGACTTGGAGTGTCGGTGCACACCTACTGATCACCTTCTTCAGGCGTACTTCTTCTTTTAAATGTTTACAGTAAATTATTATGTGTTTTTCGAGGTGTCATTTCTCAAGTGGAAAAAAAGGAACACCTTTACACAATGTTGACTAATTTACATCGGTTTAGGAAGAATTTATTAAAATCGCGCCTTGTTATTTTACTATAGCTTCATAGTTACTGCTCAAGTTTAAGTAATACGATTTACTATTCTATCACAGCGGTCGCCGTAACGCAACATCTAAAATCGGGGTTTGTCAGGAGAATGGTGTCAAAGCAGTGTGTTGCATGTGTAAAATGGTTACACCACGAGGTGGTGTAACATTCAAATCATATTCACCGTCTCCACTCAGCAACCACCCTTCTTACAAACACCCAGAGGAAGACACAGCCAATTGATAGCGAATACATGTTTAATTAACAATGGCTATTGAATTTAATTGTTGTTTCCCTTGAGAATAGTGGTTACTTAGAAGCATTAACTAGTTATACGATTATTACTCTAGTAACCATGTAACACTTTGCATGGTAATATGTAACACTTTGAATTGTCATATGTAACACATTGTCATATGTAACACTTTGAATGATCATATGTAACACTTTGAATTGTCATATGTAACACATTGAATTGTCATATGTAACACTTTGAATGATCATATGTAACACTTTGAATTGTCATATGTAACACATTGAATTGTCATATGTAACACTTTGAATGATCATATGTAACACTTTGAATTGTCATATCTAACACTTTGAGATGTCATATGTGCCACTTTGAATTGTTATATGCGACAAATCATATCGTCACATGCAACACTTTGAATGGTCATATATAACACTTTGAATTGTCATATTTTACATTTTGAATTGTCAATTGTACCACTTTGAATTGTTATATGTCACAAATCATATCGTCATATGTAACACTTTGAATGGCCATATATTTGTGTTGATTACTTTATAATTATCGGAAATGCCAGTAGACATATTGAACACGACTTTTAATTTCAAACGTTCACTCACAATCCGGCCGAATATTCCAAGGCCTATATTGGTATCCGGCCGACTAGTAACATTCTCTATTCGATTCATCGCTACTTGATACGTATGTCTGATTGTTCATTCTTTGTTTCTGTTGTTCCACATCATAGTCTGGTCTCTACACTTGTCTGACAAGCCACACACTGGTTTTGTTGTACCACTTCTCACTCGGCTTTGCACTTGTCTTTTTGAATTGTTCTGTTTATTGGTGTTGTTTCTAGTCTCTGTGTGTGTGTGTGTGTGTGTATGTGTGTGTGTGTGTGTGATAGAGTATGAGAGAGAGAGAAAGAGAGGGAGGGAGATAGAGAGAATGCTGAGAAAGCTAAGCCTTTATCAACCATTGACTTTTTGTGTAAATATGATGAGATCGATGTCATCCAAAGTACATCATACGTTATGATAATGATGCCCATAGACATCTAGTTATGATGGAAATTACATTTTGTCTTTTAATAAATAATTTGCGTGCTGGCTTGAAATCTGAGCTTTGACAATGGCTCGGCAATCTCAAGGGCTTCTCCGTGACAGGGGTTGAGTTATAGGAGTATTGAGACATGCCACTGGCGAGAGGTTAGAATTTTAGTGATACGTAATAAATTTTCCTCCGTCTACCTGCCTGCCTACCTGTCTGTCTGCATGCCTGCCTGCCTATCTACTTATCTAAACTTACTTACCATTCTACCTACCTACCTACTTGGCAACCTACCAACCAAGCTACCTATTTGTCAGTTTATCTAGTCATATGTTTAATGTCTTAACTTTCCGTCTATCCATCCATACCGCAATCTGTGGGCCTGGTCTGGCAAAGGCACGCAATTCTCAAAATTCCATCTCACTATTTGCACTCATTAGCTTGCTTCCACGCCGTGTCATCTCTACCTGGTTCTTGTATTTTATGTCGGTTTTGTATTTTAGCTCTACCACAGTTAGTGCTGGGTGCAAATAGTCTGATAATTGATAACATGGCCTGTAGAAGTATGCTAGTAGTACACTACCTGATCAGATGTAATAAACGAGTATGTTTCTCATGCCGTTTATCTGTTGACACAGCATCCACACGAACACATGTTTCAAGGACGCTTTTACCTGTGGCTAGTCTTGTCTCATTTTGACACGTGAAATACAAAATAGAATGCTAGAACCGGTGCTCACTAATTGTCGTCGGAGGTGGAGCATCTCTTGATCCCAGCGGACACACAGCTGCATCTCAAACAAAACGTCTATATACCAGACCATGTTGCTTTTAGTATTTCCCCTAAGAACAAATGACTGCAACTGTAACCATCCACGCAATTCTAATGTGAGCGGACTTTTTTTTAGCTCCGTCAGCAGACTAATGTTCTTCGTCAGGTGTCATTGGGCTTAACCACTCCTATTTTTCTGTGCAGGTTTCAATCCAGCTTATGTTTGGTTACATTGTTTGTATTAATTCCTGGAGTGTGTCATGTCTATCTGTCATAGATTACTGAACAAAACTGAGTAAGAGTATTAGTTACTTGACTCAATTGTTCATCCATTTGTACCATTACGTTACTTACTTGACCCACTTATTCATCCATTTGTACCATTACGTTACTTACTTGACCCACTTATTCATCCACTTGTACCATTACGTTACTTGACCCAATTGTTCACCCACTTATATCATTACGTTACTTGACCCAATTGTTCATCCATGTGTACCATTACGTTACTTGACTCAATTGTTCATCCATTTGTACCATTACGTTACTTACTTGACCCACTTATTCATCCATTTGTACCATTACGTTACTTACTTGACCCACTTATTCATCCATTTGTACCATTACGTTACTTACTTGACCCACTTATTCATCGATTTGTACCATTACGTTACTTACTTGACCCACTTATTCATCCATTTGTACCATTACGTTACTTACTTGACCCACTTATTCATCCATTTGTACCATTACGTTATTTGACTCAATTGTTCATCCATTTGTACCAATACGTTACTTACTTGACCCACTTATTCATCCATTTGTACCATTACGTTACTTACTTGACCCACTTATTCATCCACTTGTACCATTACGTTACTTGACCCAATTGTTCACCCACTTATATCATTACGTTACTTGACCCAATTGTTCATCCATGTGTACCATTACGTTACTTACTTGACCCACTTATTCATCCATTTGTACCATTACGTTACTTACTTGACCCACTTATTCATCCATTTGTACCATTACGTTACTTACTTGACCCACTTATTCATCCATTTGTACCATTACGTTACTTACTTGACCCACTTATTCATCCATTTGTACCATTACGTTACTTACTTGACCCACTTATTCATCCATTTGTACCATTACGTTACTTACTTGACCCACTTATTCATCGATTTGTACCATTACGTTACTTACTTGACCCACTTATTCATCCATTTGTACCATTACGTTACTTACTTGACCCACTTATTCATCCATTTGTACCATTACGTTACTTACTTGACCCACTTATTCATCCATTTGTACCATTACGTTACTTACTTGACCCACTTATTCATCCATTTGTACCATTACGTTATTTGACTCAAGTGTTCATCCATTTGTACCATTACGTTACTTACTTGACCCACTTATTCATCCATTTGTACCATTACGTTACTTACTTGACCCACTTATTCATCCACTTGTACCATTACGTTACTTGACCCAATTGTTCACCCACTTATATCATTACGTTACTTGACCCAATTGTTCATCCATGTGTACCATTACGTTACTTGACTCAATTGTTCATCCATTTGTACCATTACGTTACTTACTTGACCCACTTATTCATCCATTTGTACCATTACGTTACTTACTTGACCCACTTATTCATCCATTTGTACCATTACGTTACTTACTTGACCCACTTATTCATCCATTTGTACCATTACGTTACTTACTTGACCCACTTATTCATCCATTTGTACCATTACGTTACTTACTTGACCCACTTATTCATCCATTTGTACCATTACGTTACTTACTTGACCCACTTATTCATCCATTTGTACCATTACGTTACTTACTTGACCCACTTATTCATCCATGTGTACCATTACGTTACTTACTTGACCCACTTATTCATCCATTTGTACCATTACGTTACTTACTTGACCCACTTATTCATCCATTTGTACCATTACGTTACTTACTTGACCCACTTATTCATCCATTTGTACCATTACGTTACTTACTTGACCCACTTATTCATCCATTTGTACCATTACGTTACTTACTTGACCCACTTATTCATCCATTTGTACCATTACGTTACTTACTTGACCCACTTATTCATCCATTTGTACCATTACGTTACTTACTTGACCCACTTATTCATCCATTTGTACCATTACGTTACTTGACAGCTCGAATCTCCTTTATTGGCTAAGCATGTTGCACTTGTTTGATGTTAGTTCGTTAGGTGTAGAATGTCTTTTTTTGTTATCTATCCATCACTCGACCTTCCTCGTGCCTTGTACATTATTGCATCGTAAGCGTACAATGGCAGTGGACCATGCTTTCGTGAGATGACTGCCCCATTGTATTTTCCTTCTGGATATGTATTCTGCAGAAGGGGTAGTTCTCATCATAATGTCGTCATATCACCATATTCTAAATGTTACGATCCACCACATTCTAAATGTCATCATATCACCACATTCTAAATGTCATCATATCGCCACATTCTAAATGTCGTCATATCATCATATTCTAAATAGCAAATCACCATATTCTAAAAGTCGTCATATCGCCACATTCTAAATGTCGTCATATCGTCACATTCTAAATGTCGTCCTATCGTCATATTCTAAATAGAAAATCACCATATTCTAAATGTCATCATATCACCATATTCTAAATGTCATCATATCACCATATTCTAAATGTCATCATATCACCATATTCTAACAGTCGTCATATCACCATATTCTAAAAGTCGTCATATCACCATATTCTAAATATCCTCATGTCACCATATTCTTAATGTCATCATATCTGATTTAATCTCACCCATGCCATAGATGTATCTTGTGTATTCGGCTACGGATCACTTTTGACGCGCGTATCACCGTTTACATAAATATATTGTTTATCAGTTATTGTTTTTGTTGTCGAGTGTTGTTATCGGACATATATATCGATCAAATCTATATTATGCTTCAATTTCTCGATCAAACATATCTTCTGGTTCAATTTCTCATTCGAACCTCCAATCTTCTGGTTCAATTTATCTTCTGTAAAAACTTCCCGGATACTTGAACTCTTGATTCTGCTTATAATTGATATTGCATACTTTTATGTTTATTGTGCATGGTGTTCTGCTAATCTATTCCATTTGTTATGTTAAACTTGTATCCTTCACATACTGTGCCTAGTGCTTTGGCGTAATTTTTCAGAATGTCTTCCTCTTCGAACATTACGTCTAAGTCATCCACAAAGATCAGTTCTTGTATTGAGTTAAGATTCCACTTCCGGTATTGACATTTGGATAGTTTCTGTTGTTATTTTGTCTATGTAGATATTGGGCATCCAAATCGTGCTTATGCGGTTATTTCTTCTTCTTTTCTTCTTCTTCGTACGCTGTCAGACGTCAACCTGTATTTTTTCGAAAAAAGCAGCGGTCATCCTGAGGCTGTCCACACTGCCATAGAGCTTGTCTAGTGTTGCCACTGGTGTTGGCCACATTTGTTTTCTCTGGTCCTCGTATTTCGGGCAGTTTTGCAGCAGATGTTCAGTGGTCATTTTCCCTGTACCACAACTGCATTAGTCAGTGCCACCTATCTTCAGTCTATTGAATACGTGGTACCTCAGTCTGTTGTGTCCTGTGCGGAGTCTGAAGACCACGACCTGCTATCTTCTGTTCAATTGGTAATAGGCATCATTTTTTGTGTAGCCAGTATGTTCTGTTTCCCATTTGGCCATGTATCTGGCTCTAATGAGCCTTTTTTGACTCTTCGTAGGTCACACTAGAATCTGGTTGTGGTAGTTTTGCACCTTCTTTTGCCAGTCTATCTGCCTCCTCGTTGCCTTGGATGTTACTGCGGTTATTTCAATAGCATATATTCCATTAATTTTTCTTATTCATTTTTATTCAGAGCTTTTACATTATCTAACGGTTGTCATTTAACAATTTCTAGAGTTTATGCATATGAACTCCATCAATATCATTCTCCTAATCAATAAATGTTATGTTTAAATGATTGACTCTTTCTGTTGCTATTTCGCTTCATTGTCTCAAGGTGAAGAAAATATCAGTGTATCCAATTTGCTTACGGAAACCAAAATGAGCTTTGCTCTGTGCAAATTCTTCTTCTTCTTCTTCGTTTGTTCTCAATCTCCCACTACCAAACCCTGAAAGGGCTTAAGTAGCAGAATGTAGTCCAGAGAACGGAATGCATTGTGTCGTAGTTTACAGCTTGGCGGCGATATTTGGATTTTTCGGTCCAACACATCCGACTTCAGCAATCATTTTTTTAGTACCGGGGTAACATTCCCTCTTCGTTCCCTTTTCCATAGCCAGTCTGCCCTTCTGCAGCCTGTTATCCAGGATCACCGCGTGGAGGTGTAGAAGGATCTTGGCAGCTATGGTTCGCTGGCCCTGACGCTAGCAGTCAGCTATGGGTCGCCGACCACTGCAGCTCCTCCGCTGCTCAGCATCTTGATCCCTGCGCAAATTCAATAACTGGTTTTATCCACTGTTCATGTATATGAGCATACATTTTTACAGTATTACATAGTAACGATATGTCTCCGTATGTGTATGTGCCACCGTGTAATTTAATGTCATGTTCTATCAGATTGGCACAATAGTAGCTTATTGCTAGTCTTCAGGGGGGCCTTCTCTCTTTTCTTAATTCTGTAAGGTCTTTCTCAATCCATTTTAATCTTCACATCACATATGCCATCCGTTACTTATTTATGGGATGTTCTTTATAGCTCTCTATTTCTAGAATCATTATATCATGTTCGATATGAGCATTTTTTTAATTGGGATAAATCTCTATTTACAGAATCAATATATGGAGTTTCATATGATCATTGTTTATTGGAATAAATCGTTCTTTCTAGAATCAATATATCGTTCTATATGATCATTGCTTTTTTTTTTTCTATAAATACTGATTGTCTGTTGGTGTCTCTTGGGCTGGACAGTTTATAAAAGTACTTTTTCCATCGCAGTTTTTTTTTACATAATTTCTAAATAGTGCTTTCCATTTGTGTCATGAATGATTGAAGTAAGGTCTTCGTTGCTATGATATTGTAAAAATATAAATCCCTAATATAATAATATAAATCCCCCCAAAAGGCAACCTGAAGCTGTGCACGAGCTACCGAACTATCGCACTGATCAGACATGCTAGCAAGATACTCTTGCCAATCCTATTAAGAAGGATAGAGAAAAGGTTTGAATCTGAAATTCACGTAGTCCTGGCAGGTTTTTAGGAAAGACAGAGGGACCAGGGACCACATATTCAATTTAAGGAATATCTATGAAAAATCTAGAGAGTTTAATGTAGACCTGTACACATGTTTCATTGATTACAATAAGGCCTTCGACATGGTAAAATCAAAATATGTGGAGAATCATGAAGGAAATGGGGTTTCCTTTGCATATAGTCCATTTCATTGAAACATTATACCAAGATCAACAAGCCGCTGTCCGAGTATCTGGTCAAACATCAGATTGGTTTGCAGTACAAAAGGGAGTCCGACAGGGATGTATCCTCTCACCTTACCTGTACAACATATATGCGGAATGTATAATGAGAAATGAACGAGAAGACGAGAACATTGAAAGTTTCGACCCATTTACGATTGGGGGGTACGAGATTCCAGAGTTACGATACGCAGATGACACAGTGATACTATCAAGAAGTGCGGAAGGGCTAGATCAGCTACTTTCAACCGTTAATGGACATAGTAAAGATCAAAACCTGTTTATAAACATAAACAAAACAAAGATAATGACCACCGATAAAACACAATGTCAACATACATTTACAGTGGGTGGTGAGGAAATAGATCAGGTCACACATTTTGAATATCTGGGTTCCAGAATTGACAAAAATGGTGACTGCTCGAAAGAAATCAGAAGAAGACTAGCTATGGCAATGCAGAGACTGAACAGCCTGAAGAAATTATGGCAGGGCACCAATAAAACGATAAAAGTAAAAGTCTTGAGAGCCTGTGTTTTTCCTATGGCAGCTTATGGCTGTGAAGCATGGACGATTACCAAAACTTCTAGACAAATAATCGAATCCTTCGAGTCAAAATGTTACAGAAAGGTCCTCAGAATACCCTGGAAAGAGAAAAGATCAAATGCAGACATTCGGCAAGAGTTGAGCATAGAGGAGAACTGGTTTATCAATTCCATTTTGGCTAGAAAATGCAAATACTTTGGTCACATCAAGAGAAACAATGGTCTTGAGAGAACGGTGATGGAAGGTATGGTGCCAGGCAAAAGAGGAAGGGGTAGACCAAGAAGACGATGGCACCAAGATACCCAGGAATGCCTGAGTATGACAGTGACGGAAGCTGGTGTTTTGGCAAGGGAACGAGTTTCTTTCAGACAGACTGTGATGGGAGCGACGTTCTACAAAGGACATTCATACATGATGATGAAATCTCTAAGCCAATATTCCCAAATGGATACACGTTATCCACATCTTTTCCTAGATGCTTCTTCAGCAATTTTGATTACTCGTTTGGTATTTCACCTTGCTATCTGGTAAGGACTACAATAGTTTTGGTCTTGGCCGTTATCTATGTCGTGTAGAGTTATTTTTAGTTAACTTCAACAAGCTGTTCGTTTACTTTCATTCCTTTTCTTCATTTTTATGTTCTACATTTCTTAAAGAGAGCTTTCGTCCTGTGTGTTTAATATTCACAGGTATATCTTCATTTATAATAGCTTTCTCTTCAAGTTAAACAAAAATTGTGGAAATGATTGTCCTGTCGTCTTTCGTACTTTCCCCCCTGTGGTGTTGTTTGCGCCATCACTACTGGCCGATTATCATTATCATTAATATATGTTGATATTTACTTTGGAATCTGTAATGCTCAGTCTTTGTTTTCTTGCATTAGTATGTAATCAATATGTGATGTTACACCTCGACTGTTTGCTACACCTTGGATTGTTCTACCTGCACAATGTTTTGATGTGACGTTCTCGATATTGGAAGATGGTGTTTGTTATTATGAGACCGTCATTAGTACATATATTTATAAACAGTTTCTCCATTTCTGTTCCGATCTAAAAAAAATGTCACTGAGTTTTCCTAAGCAGTATTCACGTTATAATATGTTGTTTCCACCCGTTCTTCAAATGAAATCGCCCATTACGATCAGATATTATTCGTCTCATTGACTATTGATAACGTCTGAAGACATTGTCCACATTATCTTCTGTCTTCTTCATTGTATCACCGTTGTTTTGTTTTCTTTCCATATTCAAATGTTTATAAACGTGTTAAGTCTTTCATTAATTGTTATATTTCTACAAGAAATTCTACTTTCTCTGGATGTACAAGAAACTCTACTTTCTCTGGATGTACAAGAAATTATAGTTTCTCTGGATGTACAAGAACCTCTACTTTCTCTGGATGTACAAGAAACTCTAATTTCTCTGGATGTAAAAAAAACTGTAAACCATGTTTGGCTATTATCTTGTTGTCGACACCACACTGTGTCAATATACAGTCGCCTTGGATCTCTTTGGTGCTCTTTCCCTTTATGAAAGCTACATATGTTGGCCCTATAATTCCTGTTTTAGTTTGCTCATAAAGTACATCCGCTCCCGTTCATTTTCACCCACAAATATAATTCCATGTTGCTATTACAGTTGCGTGTCTGTTGAGATCAGTCTGGCTTAGCTCATGTATCGTTGTTAAGCTGATGTAACGTGGTTGACCTCCTGTATCGTTTACAGCCCTTAATCTGTTGAGATCAGTCTAGTTAACCTCCTGTACCGCTTCCAGCCTTTAATCTGTTGAGACCAGTCTAGTTAACCTCCTGTAACGTTTTCAGCCCTTAATCTATTGAGATCAGTCTAGTTAACCTCCTGTAACGTTTTCAGCCCTTAATCTGTTGAGATCAGTCTTGTTAACCTCCTGTATCGTTTTCAGCCTTTAATCTGTTGAGATTAGTCTAGTTAACCTCCTGTCACGTTTTCAGCCCTTAATCTGTTGAGATCAGTCTTGTTAACCTCCTCGTTTTCAGCCTTTAATCTGTTGAGATCAGTCTTGTTAACCTCCTGTAACGTTTTCAGCCTTTAATCTGTTGAGATCAGTCTTGTTAACCCCCTGTAACGTTTTCAGCCTTTAATCTGTTGAGATCAGTCTTGTTAACCTCCTGTAACGTTTTCAGCCCGTAATCTGTTTAGATCAGTCTAGTTAACCTCCTGTAACGTTTTCAGCCCTTAATCTATCGAGATCAGTCTTGTTAACCTCCTTAATTTCCAGAAAGGGCTGCATGGTAGCCAAGGCGAGGGTCTTGTCTAGTATGTTTTGCCTGACCAGACGTTAGTCTTCCGTTGAGAGCCCTAGCAGGGTAGATAGATATGCTGTCGAATGAGTATATTTTGTTTTATAGAGATGCAGTTATTTTAGAGAGAGTTTTGTAGCGTAGTAAAACATAACCGAAGTATGTTAGTAAAGTGTAAACAGTGTATGTTAGTAAAGTGTAAACAGTGTATGTTAGTAAAGTGTAAACAGTGTATGTTAGTAAAGTGTAAACAGTGTATGTTAGTAAAGTGTAAACACATTATGTTAGTAAAGTGTAAACAATGTATGTTAGTAAAGTGTAAACAATGTATGTTAGTAAAGTGTAAACAATGTATGTTAGTTTAAAGTAAACGGAATAAGTTAGTAAAGTGTAAATAAAACAGATTAGTAAAAATGAAACATAGTAGACTAAAAGTAAAAAAAAAAATTAAAGTAGATTGGCAAAGTGTAAACAAAGAAGACTAGCTAAATGTAAGCAAAGTAGGTTAGTAAAATGTAAGCAAAGAGGACTAGACAAGTGTAAGGAAACTAGGTTAGTAAAATGTAAGCAAAGTAGGTTAGTAAAATATAAGCAAAGAAGACTAGTAAAATGTAAGCAAAGTAGGTTAGTAAAATATAAGCAAAGAAGACTAGTAAAATGTAAGCAAAGAAGACTAGTAAAATGTAAGCAAAGAAGACTAGTAAAATGTAAGCAAAGAAGACTAGTAAAATGTAAGCAAAGAAGACTAGTAAAATGTAAGCAAAGAAGACTAGTAAAAGGTAAGCAAAGAAGACTAGTAAAATGTAAGCAAAGAAGACTAGTAAAATGTAAGCAAAGTAGGTTAGTAAAATGTAAGCAAAGTAGGTTAGTAAAATGTAAGAAAACTAGGTTAGGAAAGTGTAAACAACTTAGGTTAGTAAATTGTAAACAAAGTTACTAACTAAATAACGTGTACACAGTTTGGCGAAGAAGCAGTAACGACAGAAAAGATAAGTATATTTGAATAGATTGAGGTAACAAAATTGAAAGTGGGGTATAGTAGTATAACACCAGCACAAGTTACACTCAAACAAGATTGGAAATGTTGATTTGTAAGGGAATAGCGGATATGAATGGTTTCCAAGATACGAGTTCGACTGAAGAACAAAAGCTTTTCTGTTACATACTCAGGCAAGCATGCAAGCAAGAAGAAGGGCTGGGTGGGAGCTGGCCTTGTGTCCTGTGCGTTCACCATTGATGATAGACGTGGTCTGTGGCTTCTCTAATCCAGTCTCACTTCTCACGTGTGTGTGAGAGAGCGAGGAGTAATCGGCAGCGGTACGTAGAGCCAACAGCAACTACAGCGGTAGCAAGCAGTGTTGCGTGCCTCCATGCATTTTGTTGTAGCTGCTCGAAGGGCGCTGACGACGTAGCTGATCGCTATCGCACATCGCTCTACGAACACTACCACAACATCTACTGAGTAGAGTGCAGCTCCTACTTCGGACGTCAGAGTAAATAGAACGGATTTATTGATAGGCTCGGTGACTTAACTTGGTGTGACGACTAGATCTGGTTTAGCTCAAAGTCATTATTCATGTAACATATATATATATATATATATATATATATATATATAGTTTATTTAAAGCGAATCAAATGTAGTGTTTGACCTTTGCTTCAACAAACCGGGCGGCGGGGGATGTTAAGTAAGTAGTCATTAATATTGTGATAAAGTTTCAAGCTTAGATATAATGATAATTTTGTTGAAAATATTAGTTTACTGAAATTGACTTTGTTTTGTGACAAATATATCCAGTTAGACAATGTTATTTCATGTTGTGGAATATATATATATATGTATATAATTTGGTAAATTGAGTTAATGCTGTGACAAATCTATGTTGTTAAGGTACAATGATAACTCAGGTTTTAGTATATAACGATATCTAGTTTAAACAAAGTGCAGAATTAGTGTCATATAACGAAATATAATTTAGATAAATTGATTTAGTTGTGTATATGAAGATGTTTAGGTAAAGTGACCTAATTGTGTGTAATATAAAGATATAATTTAGGGAAGGTTACGCAATTTCGCGTGATTGATCTAAATGCATCTAGTATAGAAAAAGTTACTTAATTCTGTGTAATATAAAGATATATGATTTAGGTAAGGTGACGCAATTTCGTGTGATGGTTATAAATGCATGTAGTTTAGGTAAAGTTACTTAGCTTTGTGACACCGGTAGCTACTTTAAACAATAAATCATTTTGTAACAAATATCTGACAAATCAGTGTCGTTAAATTAAAAGTCACTAATCGTGTCAATTTAGGTAAAGGGATTTAACTTTGCATGACGCACTCGTCTCTAATTTAGTTACATTGACTAAATTGTGTAACACAAAAATATATAGTTTATGCAATACAAAGTAACTTAATTTACATAGATATATGTAATAAGACAACACTTTATTCTATGATATAATGTATCCACAACCATCTTAGAACCTGGGCTTAATCGTGTAACACAAAGACATAGTTTAGACATTGTCGTAAAATGTTGTTACCTAGCTATCCAGTATTCTACATCCTTTTCAGTTGGACGTATCGAGGAGGTGGTCTTCTGTTTGTTCACGTACATGTGCCGAGTGATGTTTCTGTTATTATCTGGACGATTATTAAAGGCCTGTTTAGTGAAGAAAGTATTGCATTCTCATTAATCGAGAGCTCAGTTTATGGGAGGTGGCACTGACTAGTTTTCTGTCTTTCTATCTTACCTTCCCAAACTTTAACTGTGTTATGTACTTTTTCAGATCGTTATACTAGAGCGTGCGTAATGCCTTTGCTGCTGTGAAAGGCAAGTGTTGAAACGGGTTGACACTATACCTGGACGGAGTAAAAGGATTCATTTATCATGCGCATATTTGGATTTGTTTCCGCGTCTCATGTGATAGCAATCACATACATATCGCGTATCGACTCCAGATGTTGCACCTAAGAAGTGACATTCCTCCTCCTGTTCTTGGGCGTGGTATCGGCTGGCTGGCCGATCAGGTGACGATCTGCGTTACGTCATCTAGTGCGCGTAATTGATTATCCATGCTTCAGTGACAGATTGTTGTCTGCAGGCTGTCGACGCCCCTGTGGTGGGTCACTTTTGTTGAATTTAGATTACATTTACTCCCAGTGAAGTAGGACATTACTTCACTAACAATTAATAATCCGCTAGTGTTAATTTGCAAGAAGAAATAAATCTAGTAATTAACTCAGTAAGAACTAAATACATCTAAACATTAACCAACCAAGAAGTAAGTAATCCGTCAATTAAAATACAAATAATGAATTAGCTATCCCAGAGCACATCGATGAGCAATTAAGTCTACCCAATATATTCACCAATAAATAATTGATTGCCCAATCAAGAATTGGTTAATTTTCCCAATAAGCCACAAATAAGTAATGAATTATCCCATCAACCCTCCAATGCACAATCAATTATCCCATCTACCCATCAACAATTATTTAATATTCTAATCAACTTGCAGAGAAGTATTTAATTATTCCACATATACCCAAAAAATAATTTATTATCCTACATCAGCATACACATAAGCAATTAATTATCTCATATATCTAACAATAATTAATTATCGATCTCATATATCTAACTATAATTAATTATCACATTAACCCACCAATAATTAATTATATAATCTACACATGAAGAATTGATTAATTTTCCCATTATATCATCAAGTAATTCATTATTCCATTAACCCAATAATAAATGATTAATGATCCCTTCTACCTACCAAGAAGTAATTGTCACACCCAGTAATTCATTATCTAATTAACCCACACGAAGTAATTAATTACCCCTTCTACCAACCAAGAAGTAATTTTCATACCCAGTAATTAATTATATAATTAACTCACCAATAAATGGTTAATTATCCCTTCTACCTACCAAGAAGTAATTGAGTGTCACACCCAGTAAATCATTATCTAATTAACCCACAAATAAATGGTTAATTATCCCTTCTACCTACCGAGAAGTAATTGAGTGTCACACCCAGTATTTCATTTTCTCATTAGCCCATCAATAAGAAATTCATTTATTCGACAAAAAGTCAAGTCATTCATAGATTCGCCAGAGAGTTGTATGTTCTCTTCTAATTTAAACACGTTCTTGCCAATTGTGCCATCATTTCTATCCAATCCTGGTGGGGACATGCCAAGCCCAACACTTTCTCTGCCCATATCTTAATCATATTGCTGTGTTCATCTTTCTACATTATGTGTGTGTGTGTGTGTTACTGAATGATATATCTTGGCTGCCAGGGCCTAGCAATAATCCTGCATGCCATAGCCGCTTTGATTGAAGTATGTGGCCTGTGAAATCATTCTCAGGGAGACGAACATCGGAAGTTTTACCCTTACAATATGTGTTAACTGATAGCAAGGCTATTGTTAATACATCAAAAAACATTCTGCCAGGTTTAGTGCAGCAGTTATATAGGTATAGTATGTAATGCAGGTTATACCTTCAGTATGGTCACTAGAGGTATGCTTCACGTGATCTGATACACAGTAGCGCTAACACACCTTCTACTATGTAGTGACACTAGATCTAACATGTACGACAGAATATGCATACACCTTATTCCAAGCAGTATCACTACAGCTATAGTATATTACCATATTTTCACACCTTCTAATTTGTAGTAACACCACAGCTATAATATATTACCATACATTCACACACCTTCTAATTTGTATAGTCCGTCTGTTAATTCATGAACATGATCCGAAGCATTTTCTTTTACTAAATTACGTGTCAGATCCAAATGATTTTTCGCATGCAGCCTTAGAATATCAATGACGCTAAAACTTTGATATTATTTAGTCCATAGATGTTAAGGCATTTGTACATCGGCGAATTCTTTTGATCGTTAAGGACCATTGCAAAGAAATGACATTAACTTTAAGATTTTATAGAACACACTTTAATTTTTATTCACATTTTGTTCATATGCGTATCTCCTTAATGTCTTGATAGATCAATTGATTGTTTGTGTTGCCCTTTATGTACAATCGTAAAAATGGCACCAATATGCAACAGTTGGGTCCAGCCCTTCGGTTACTCGTAGGTCCCCTCGGTTGTATCAATTGCGCAGTTAATTTTATGTTGTGTAACACATTTGAATATTGAAATGTATTTGTTGCCATTGTATGTACACCTAATTATTTTGATATACGCTAATTCATCCAAGTCTGCAAATCAGTATGTCTACAAAAGATGATATTAATCATCCGAATCTGTCGATTCAAAGAGATTGATACATTTTACTGCCTGGAGAAATTGAAATCCATCTCGTTGCCATTACTGTACTTCTTCACGGAGCACATGTTTAACACACTTCTTCCAGAACTGAATGTCTATTTTTGAAAGGTACTCACGTGTTAGCACTTCAACATCACACATTTTAAATGTCCTGTTCTGTTCGACAACTTGTCCTTTGATTTTAGCCCGCACAAGCTCTATAGGGTTTAGATGAGCATGATATGCAGGTAGTCGCCGAGAAGTGTGACCGTACTCTTCAATGATTTTTTCAATATGAAACACCTTTGCTTTATTTGTCTTCCTCACAAGCTGCAACAACTCTGGCTTGAAATACGTGTCTTGGAAATTCACTTTTTCTTAATCTGGCTATGTCCTGATTTAAGCTTTTATATTTGAAACAATTGGTACTTTGGCTTCCTCTGACACTGCATTGTGATAGAATGCATTATCCATTACTAGGCATGACGGTCTATCCAGAATTGGCAGCAGATCATTCGCCATCCAGGGCCTGAAAATGTGACCATTCATTTCAGTGTGGTAGTCTCTACCGTCATTACTTTCTGTTTGGAGAATAAGCTCAGCGTTATGGACAAGTCCGTTTTCCCTACTTCCGGCATACGTTATTAAAATGCTCTGTCCTTTGCTGCTTGGGATTTGTCTTTTATGTTCACCGTCAACTGATTGACATTCTTTGCCATAGGTGTGGTGAGTATTGACCCAGGATTCATCCAAGTACACTTCTTCTTCTTCTTCTTCTTCGTACGCAGTCAGACAGTAACCATTATTTTTTCGAAAAAAGCGGCGGTCATCCTGAGGCTGTCGCCACTGCCATAGAGCTTGTCTTGCAGTTCCACTGGTGACGGCCACATCTGCTCTCTCTGATCCTCGTATGTCGGGCAGTTCTGCAGCAGATGTTCAGCGGTCATTTTACCGGTACCGCACGGGCATTCGTCGGTACACCCTATCTTCAATTTGTTGAATAGGTGGTACCTCAGTCTATTGTGGCCAGTGCGAAGTCTGAAGACCACGACCTGCTCTCTTCGGTTCAACTGGTAATAGGCATCGTTTTTGGTGTAACCAGTATGTTCGGTTTCCCATTTGGTCATGTATCTGGCTTTGATAAGCCGTTTTGACTCTTCGTACGTCATACATCCAAGTATACAATAGCATAACCTTGCCTACGACGTTCACGTGTCTGTATCAGGTATTTTCTTCGAGCACCAATCAAACGTGGCTTGTCACATATACTATTCCCGCCACCTGAAGTTTTCCTGAACCGGCGGCTCTTACAATTCTCCTAGGAACACTTTTGGAAACTTCAAAACTGGAGTCGGATGCAAAGTTCATTTTAGTTTTAGCAGAGTAACAAGTTAATCTTTCGTCAACAGTTTGAATATCTCTCGATTTAGGACATTTCTGTCGAAATCATGAAATGTCGTTTTCCTACCTTGCTTGATATGAGTGCACCATGAGTCATGTCCAATCCAACGATTAAAGAATTATCTACCCAGACAAAGCGCCAATTGCGTTTGTTTCTTTGAGTCATGAATATGGCAATATAAATTACCCATCTTAGATTCCCTGCGGAAAAACGTGTATAGTAAAACGGTAACCTTCTGCATTGTTATAAATGTACACTTCAAACTCATTTTGAAATTGACATCAATGTAACTTGTTTGAAAAAGCAACTATATGTCACAATAACAACCCTACAAACTATAATATCGGAATATACCTATAACTGAACAAAAGTTTAGCTTGAATGACCTTGGTTGTTTTCTGAATTCGACAAAATGTCTTATTGTCGCACAGAGTAATCAGGAATTTGTTTTTAACTCAATGTATTTGAATGTCAAAACATCAATTTTTTTTTTTAAACAGCATGCTTCTGAACCGTATACATGTTAAAATTATGTCCCATTCAGTAAGGTTGTTTTTAATATAGCCTAATGAATACATTTGTCAAAATACATCAAATTTCCTGTAGAAAAAAAAAATATATTTACCTAACCTCATGGATATTATAAGGCTGTATGCGAAAAATCATTTGGATCTGACATGCAGTTTAGTAGAAAATTCTTCGGACCATGTTTATGAATTAAAAGACGGACTTTAGTATCACCACAGCTATAATATATTACCATATATTCACACACTTTTTATCATTTTAGCATCACTACAGCTATAATATATTACCATATATTATCACGCTTTTTATTATTTTAGTATCACTACAACTATATTACCATATATTCACACGTCTAATATGTAGTATCGATACAGCAACAATATATTACCATATATTCACACACCTTCTACCAAGTAACACCGCGAGAGGTGCAGTAAAATACTGTGCATTCACACTTCGATTACGCTGTGTACTCGAATAACATATCCAAATGTCAGCCAGAACATAGCGGTGTGTAGTTGGCTTGAATACACAGACCACCCATAATTGAACAACAAGCGCATTCTAACAAAGCATTTTTTCGCCCCCACCCCTCCCGCCCTTTCTGACCATGATAATTATAGGAGGTACAGTAGGCTTCATCCCGTGTAGGTTGAGTGTGGTAAAAAATAACCTTGTTTTAATTGTAGAAGCGAGTACCTGGTCTACTCTGTTAGTGCCACTAAACCTGGATTTGTTTGGTTTGGGTGTTCGATATGGGCTATCGATCACCGCCACGGGAGAGAGCTCCCGTTAGCTATGTATCGAAACGCTTCGTCTATTGCCCCAGTGCAAACAAATTTCGAGATGTGGTAAAAAGAAACCTCTTTGCTGCTTTGTTGATCTTCCATAAACCGTTAGTCTAAGACGGGAAACAAATCCCGGACAAATTCCGCTGTGGTATCGTTGACACCTGACCTTTATTTAGTGCATATTTGGTAGCAATCGTACATTGCAATAGGATATTTCTGCTCACGCAGTAATAATTTTGGTTTTCCTGTGTAGTTGAAATCGACACTAGATGTAGCCGTATAAGTGTTACAGCGTCATGTCAGCATTTGTCAGCAGTTAAGGACGACACAATTGTTTAATAACTTGATGTCCCGCATATTCTATTCTACAGATTTGGAAGTTAATATTGTAGACGTCAGCGTTTGGTGTGCATTTATTTAGTCAACCTTTAATTCGATTCAGGTTTTTATGTACATATCGTACATCTATTAACTATCGTGTACATTTATAAGCTAGCTTTATTTAGCTCTAAATATATTACACATTATATATGAGCTCGCGTTTTTAACATGAACATATTAGCTACATTTTTCAACTTCAGCATTATTTAGCTCTAAATATATTTTACATTAAATATACGTTAGCGTAATTTAGCTCTAGGTAAATTCTGGATTTGATATATGTTAACGTTATTTACCTCTAGGTATATTCTACATTTAGAGAGCCGCGTAGCGCAGTGGTTAGTGTGCTGGCTTCGCATCTGAGTGGTCCTGGGTCGGCTCCCGGGTCGACTTAAATGGGTACCAGTTCACTTCGTGGGTTACAACATAATATGGGCCTAACACCATATTGCGCATGCGCCGCATGACGTGACAGGATCTTTACTTTAATAAAAAAAATATTCTACATTTAATTGACGTTAGCTTTATTTCCCTCTTGGTATTTCTAAATTAAAAATATACGTTAGCGTTATTCAGTTATAGGAATTTTCCACATTACATAGGCTTTAGTGTTATTTAGCTCCAGTTATATTCTACATTATATGTACGTTAGCGTTATTTAGCTATTGATATTTTCTACAAAAAATATGTTAGCGTTTTTACAATTATATACATTAAATATACATTAAATATATATTAAATATATAATTCTATTAAGAAGGATAGAGAAAAGGTTTGAATCTGAAATTCACGTATTCCAGTCAGGTTTTAGGAAAGACAGAGAGACCAAAGAACACATATTCAATACGAGGAATATCTACGAAATATGTAGAGAGTTTAATGTAGACCTGTACACGTGTTTCATTGATTACACCAAAGCATTCGATACGGTAAAACATCAAAATCTGTGGAAAATCATGAAGGAAATCGGGTTTCCTCTGCAAATTATCCATCTCATTGAAACGTTATACCAAGATCAACAAGCCGCTGTCCGAGTATCTGGACAAACATCAGATTGATTTGCAGTACAACAGGGAGTAAGACAGGGATGTATCCTTTCACCTTAACTATACAACATATATGCGGAATGTATAATGATAAATGTTCGAGAAATGCATTTAAAGTTTACGATTGGCGGATACGAGATTCCAAAGTTACGATACGCAGACAACACAGTGATACTATCAAGAAGTGCAGAAGGGCTAGAGCAGTTAATTTCAGCCGTAAATGGACACAGTAAAGATCAAAACCTCTTTATAAACATAAATAAAACAAATATAATGGCCACAAACAAAACACAATGTCAGCATAAATTTACAGTGGGTGGTGTGGAAATAGATCAGGTCACACATTTTGGATATCTGGGCTTCAGAGTTGACAAAAATGGCGACCGCTCGAAAGAAATCAGAAGAAGACTAGCCGTGGCAGTGCAGAGACTTAACAGCCTGAAGAAATTATGGCAGAGCACCAACAAAATGATAAAAGTAAAAGTCTTGAGAGCCTGTGTTTTTCCTGTGGCAGTTTATGGCTACGAATCATGGACGTTTACCAAAACTTCCTGACAAAGAATCTTCTTCTTCTTCTTCTTCGTACGCAGTCAGACAGTAACCATTATTTTTTCGAAAAAAGCGGCGGTCATCCTGAGGCCGTCGCCACTGCCATAGAGCTTGTCTTGCAGTTCCACTGGTGATGGCCACATCTGCTCTCTCTGATCCTCGTATGTCGGGCAGTTCTGCAGCAGATGTTCAGCGGTCATTTTGCCAGTACCGCACGAGCATTCGTCGAATAGGTGGTACCTCAGTCTGTTGTGGCCAGTGCGAAATCTGAAGACAACGACCTGCTCTCTTTGGTTCAACTGGTAATAGGCATCGTTTTTGGTGTAACCAGTATGTTCGGTTTCCCATTTGGTCATGTATCTGGCTTTGATAAGCCGTTTTGACTCTTCGTACGTCACACTAGTATCTCGTTGTGGTAGTCTTGTACCTTGTTTTGCCAGTCTGTCTGCCTCCTCGTTGCCTTGGATGTTGCAGTGTGATGGGACCCACTGTACCACCACCCTTTTTGGTGCGGACTGCTGGCACAGTTTACAGAGTGCTGCTCTTAAGTCATTAAGCTCAGTGTTTTTCTGACTTTTTAGCGCTGTGACTACGGCGAGAGCATCTGTAAGCAGGACTATATGGCTTTCATTTTCATTGTGTGTCACCATTTCTTCCACTGCCGCCCTCGGTGCCTCTGCCTCCGCTCTGAAATTGCTTGTGTACTTACCAGTAGCGAATGACAGTGTTATTTGTCTGCCATTTGGTAGGTTCAGGAATGCTCCTGCCCCTCCGTTCTGTGTAGTGTTTGTTACAGAACCGTCGGTGTATGCATGGGTCCAGTCCATGCTCGGGTAGCTTTTCGATATGAAGCTTTGACAAAGAATCGAATTCTTCTAATTAAAATGTAACAGAAAGATCCTCAGAATACCCTGGACAGAGAAAAAGACAAATGTACACATTCGGCAAGACTCGAGCATAGAGGAGAACTGGTTTATCAATCCCATTTTGGCTAGAAAATGCAAATAGTTTGGTCACATCAAGAGACCCAATGGTCTCGGGAGAACAGGGATGGAATGCATGGTGCCAGGTAGAAGACGAAGGGGTAGACGAAGAAGACGATGGCACTAAGATATCCAGGAATGCCTGGGTATGACTGTGGCGGAGGCCGGAGTCTTGGCAAGGGAACGAGTTTCTTTCGGACAGACTGTGATGGGAGCGACGTTTTATAAAGGGCATGCTACATGATGATACGCTATCGTTAGTTATCTCTAAATCTATTCTATATTAAATATTCGTAAGTGTTGTAGAGATTCAGATGCATTCCATAGTATGTGTTAACTAGCCTTTTGGAAGTCCGGATATGTCGTCAATATAAATGATAGTGGCTTAGGAATCAGATCAAGTATGCGTTATCATCTTCCATTACAATATGTATTGTGCATTCAATATTATCTAGTGGTAAAAAGTGGAAATATATATATGTCCATTCTTTCTATATTGTCCCGTTACTTAGATTGACGTGTATTACTCATTATATAATACAAGCTTCCTACTAAGTGTTAGTAATGCAAATCTATTGTACTATAGTACAATAATGACATATACTGACATCAGATTCACACTTGCTACTTAAATCGCATTTATGTACATTAGTTGTAAGATATGGTTTCTTGTACATCGGATGAAAGATATTGCGACTTGTAAATAAGATATAAGATATGATTATTACGTGTAAATAAGAAGTAAGATATGGTTGCTACTTGTGAATCAGTAGTAAGATATGGTTGCTACTTGTGAATCAGTAGTAAGATATGGTTGCTACTTGTGAATCAGTAGTAAGGCATGGTTGCTACTTGTGAATCAGTAGAAAGATATGGTTGCTACTTGTGAATCAGTAGAAAGATATGGTTGCTACTTGTGAATCAGTAGAAAGATATGGCTGCTACTTGTGAATCAGTAGTAAGATATGGTTACTTGTACATCCGATGTAATAAATTATTACATGCACATCAGAAATAATGTATCGTTACTTGTACATCAGATATAAGATATATTTGTTGTACATCAGATGTAAAATATAGTTACTTGTACATCAGATGTAAGATATAGTTACTTGTACATCAGATTTCCTTTATACTATTTTGTGTCTCATTTCGTGAAATCTCATAAACTGTATGCACATGTGTGGCCTATGACATAGAAGTCGGACTGTTAAAATTATCAAACATTTGTCGATTTATCAACTGCACTGGTGTTGACTGTTATCAAACATTTGCCAGTTTAAAGGCTTTGCTGGCGTTGAATGTTATCACGCATTTGTCAGTGTATCAGCATATCTGGCGTTCAATGTTATCAAAGGTTTCCAAGTATATCAGTCTAGTTGGCCTGTTATCAACCATTAGCCAGTTTATCAGTCTCGCGCGCGTTGCTTGTTGTGAAACATTAATCAGTTTATCAGCTTTGCTAGCTTGAATAATATCACATATTTATCAGTTTTTTCAGCCTTGCTGGCGTTGAATGTTATCAAACATTGTCCAGTTTATCAACTTTGTTTGCAATGCATATTATCAAACATTGCCAGTTGATCAATCTTGCTGGTGATGAATGTTGGACTCATTATATCTGTACGTACTTGTTTTTCTCGCCATTTTGTTGAAACTGGCCGTCGTTCTGACTGTATGTCGTTGTATTTTTATATATATCATTCTCTTTGTGTCCTCTTTTACTTGTCATATAAAATAAGAGTCGGGCAGAGAATCCGAAAGGAGGAAGCATTTGTGTCTGCGTCCAGCAGACTACAGGAACCGTTAGTATAACGCAGCATTCACAATTTGATGAGAAATAGAGATTAATTACCCTAGGGCCTGCCCGAAGTTTGGTGATATCAATTCCCAATAACATACCATACAACTTTATATCTCTCTCTTTCTCCATATTTCTTCATCTCTCTCTATTTCTCGCTACTTCTATTTGTTCATGTCTCTGTTATCGCAGTTTCTTTAAAGTGTATCCCACATTTTCCTGCTTGAATGTATGTCTCTTACTGCTCCACTGTCTCTCTTTCTGTTTCACTGTCTCTCGTCTCGGTCTGCTTCACTTTCTCTCGTTGTGCTTCACTGTCTATCTTTTTGCTTCACTGTCTTTCTGCTTCACTGTCTTTCTGCTTCACTGTCTCCCTTTCTGCTCCATTGTTTCTCTTTCTGCTTCACTGTCTCCCCTTCTGCTCCATTGTCTCTCTTTCTGCTCCATTGTCTGTCTTTCTGCTTCACTGCCTCTCTTTCTGCATCACTGTCTCTCTTTCTGATTCATTGTCTCCATCTCTGTTCCACTGTCTATATTTCTGCTTCACTCTCTCTCGTTCTGCTCCACTGAATGTCTTTCTGCTCCACTGTCTCTCGTTCTGCTCCACTGTCTCTCGTTCTGCTCCACTGTCTCTCTTTCTGCTTCACTGTCTCTCTTTCTGCCCCACTGTCTCTCTTTCTGCTTCATTGTCTCTCTCTTTCTGCTTCACTGTCTCTCTCTTTCTGCTTCACTATCTCTTTCTGCTTCACTATCACTTTCTGTTTCACTGTCTCTCATTCTGCTTCACTGTCTCTCTTTCTGCTCCACTGTCTCTTTCTGCTTCACTGTCTCCGTGTTTGTTCAACTGTCTGTTCTATTCTGCTTCATTGTCTTAATTTTTTTCGACATCATCTTTCCTTTGTCATATTATCCCTTTACTGGTACACGTTCTTTGTCGCTCACAGCACGTTTGTCGCACGTTCCTCGTGGTCTGGTAATGCATTTCCACTCCAGTCAGTCAACTAATACTCACCTATTAATAGCCACCAACACAAACCAAGCACGCGGGCTGAATGCCTGGGAAACCCGCGAGCACACGTGACCTCAATTAAGTACAGCAGTACCACTGTGAAACAGTACATCTATCATATGCACGAGCCGCCTTTGAATATTCGAATCACTAATGGAGTGTGATCAACTATATGAAGAGCCACACATAACTGTATGTCGTAGAACAGACAGACATGGAATGGGTTTGTTGAAGTAATGGTGGTAAGCTGATGTTTCTGCAGGAAAATATGTGTAAAGCATGTTACGATTACATATCATCAATACTAATAAAGGGAAGTTGGGAAAGGTGTTCCATAAGACAAAGGACAAATGAGAATATAATGTCTTTGAGGGAATGTATGTACTTGAGCGCCAGCGACTAGAAGGCGTAATCAAAGTAATGTTAACAAGACGTGTAGTCATGGTCTTAACTGCAGTCGCTCCTCCGTGTGGGGACAGTAATGGCAACTTACCGTGATGAATACCTGCCAAGAAACGCATTAGAGTCAAATAAGTTGGCGTTTTTAAGAAACTACGTTCTGCAAAGGACATACTGCGTACATTACATTGCCGTAGTAACGTTATTGTTATTATTATTATTATTATTATTATTATTATTATTAGCAGTAGTAGTAGTAATAGTATGAGTAGTAATGGTAGTGACGGTAGTAGTATTAGTAGATATTAACATGAAAATAGTGTTATTTTTATTAATATCATTGTTATTATTATTATTAGTAGTAGTATTAGTCGTGGTAAAACATTATAGTAATAGTTGTAGTAGCTGTTGTAATGTTAGTATATGTTTTAATAGTGGTAACAGTCACACGTGTAATATTAATCAGGGTAGTAGTGGAGACAATAGTAGATGTAGTAATAGTAGTAGTAGTAAAAGTCGTGGTAATAGTAGTGATAATATTAATAATGATTGCAGTGGTGTTGGTAGTAGTAATTGTAGTAGAAGTAGTAGTAATAGTATTATGTGTAGTAGTAGTCATGTTTGTAGAAGTAGTAGTAATAGTATTATGTGTAGTAGTAGTCATGTTTGTAGAAGTAGTAGTAATAGTATTATGTGTAGTAGTAGTCATGTTTGTAGAAGTAGTAGTAATAGTATTATGTGTAGTAGTAGTCATGTTTGTAGAAGTAGTAGTAATAGTATTATGTGTAGTAGTAGTCATGTTTGTAGAAGTAGTAGTAATAGTATTATGTGTAGTAGTAGTCATGTTTGTAGAAGTAGTAGTAATAGTATTATGTGTAGTAGTAGTCATGTTTGTAGAAGTAGTAGTAATAGTATTATGTGTAGTAGTAGTCATGTTTGTAGAAGTAGTAGTGGTAGTAGAAGAAGTATTTCTAGTAGCTGTATAATTTTTTTTGGTAGTAGTGCCAGTATTACTAGTAGTTGTTATAGTAGTAGCAGTAGTAGTAGTTTAAGTAGTTGTAGTAGTAGTGGCAATAGTTGCAGTAATGCTTTTATAAGTCAACATTATTTGTAGTGGTGTGGTAATATTTGTCTGGAAAGCATGGTCAAAGTGATGTTTGTGATAGACAGAAGTGATAGTCGTGCAGTAGCCATTGTAATATTAATGTGAGCATTGATGGTAATTGTAGAGGTAATACTTACTGCATTTGATGATCTAAATTTGTGTAGTCATAGTACTATTATTGGTTAGTAGTGGGGGTGGATGGTGTTATTAGTGGGAGGGAGGATGTTGTGGTGGTGGTAGTAGTAGTAGTGGTGATAGTAGTGGTTGTAGTAGTAGTAGTGGTGGTAGTAGTGGTGGTAGTAGTAGTAGTAGTGGTAGTAGTAGTAGTGGTGGTAGTAGCGGTTGTAGTAGTGGTAGTGGTGGTGGTGGTCGTAGTAGTAGTAGTGGTGGTAGTAGTAGTGGTTGTAGTAGTAGTGGTGGTGGTAGTAGTAGTAGTGGCGGTAGTAGTAGTAGTAGTGGTGGTAGTAGTAGTAGTGGTGGTGGTAGTAGTAGTGGTGGTGGTAGTAGTGGTTCTAGTAGTGGTGGTGGTGGTGGTAATGGTTGTAGTACTAGTAGTAGAAGTGGTGATAGTAGTGGTGGTGGTAGTAGTAGTGGTGGTAGTAGTAGTAGTGGTGGTAGTAGTGGTTGTAGTAGTGGTGGTGGTGGTGGTAGTGGTTGTAGAAGTGGTAGTGGTGGTGGTGGTGGTAGTGGTTGTAGTAGTAGTAGTAGAAGTGGTGGTAGTAGTAGTAGTGGGAGTAGTAGTAGTAGTGGTTGTAGTAGTAGTAGTGGTGGTAGTAGTGGTGGTAGTAGTAGTAGTAGTGGTTGTAGTAGTAGTGGTAGTGGTGGTGGTAGTGGTTGTAGTAGTAGTAGTAGAAGTGATGGTAGTAGTAGTAGTGGTTGTAGTAGCAGTAGTGGTGGTAGTAGTGGTGGTAGTAGTAGTAGTGGGAGTAGTAGTAGTAGTGGTGATAGTAGTGGTTGTAGTAGTAGTAGAAGTGGTAGTAGTGTTGGTAGTAGTGGTAGTAGTAGTAGTGGTGGTAGTACTAGCGGTGGTAGTAGTAGTAGTGGTGGTTGTAGTAGTAGTAGTGGTGGTAGTAGTGGTGGTAGTAGTGGTTGTAGTAGTAGTAGTGGTGGTAGTAGTAGTGGTAGTAGTAGTAGTGGTGGTAGTAGTGGTTGTAGTAGTAGTAGTGGTGGTAGTAGTAGTAGTGGCGGTAGTAGTAGTAGTGGTGGTGGTAGTGGTAGTAGTGGTTGTACTAGTAGTAGTAGTTGTGGTGGCTGTAGTAGTAGTAGTGGTGGTAGTAGTAGTGGTAGTAGTTGTAGTGGTGGTAGTAGTGGTTGTAGTAGTAGTAGTGGTGGTAGTAGTAGTAGCGGTGGTAGTAGTGGCGGTAGTAGTAGTGGTGGTGGTAGTGGTAGTAGTGGTTGTAGTAGTAGTAGTAGTTGTGGTGGTGGTAGTAGTAGTGGTGGTAGTAGTGGTTGTAGTAGTAGTAGTAGTGGTGGTGGTAGTTGTAGTAGTGGAGGTAGTAGTAGTAGTGGTGGTAATAGTAGTGGTGGTGGTAGTAGTAGTGGTGGTGGTAGTAGTGGTGGTGGTAGTAGTGGTGGTGGTAGTAGTAGTGGCGGTAGTAGTAGAAGTAGTAGTGGTAGTAGTAGTAGTAGTAGTGGTAGTGGTAGTAGTAGTAGTAGTGGTTGTAGTAGTAGTAGCGGTGGTAGTAGTAGTAGTAGTGGTTGAAGTAGTAGTAGTGGTGGTTGTAGTGGTGGTAGTGGTAGTGGTAGTAGTAGTAGTGGTGGTAGTAGTGGTTGTAGTAGTAGTAGTGGTGGTAGTAGTAGTAGTGGTGGTAGTAGTGGCGGTAGTAGTAGTAGTGGTGGTGGTAGTAGTAGTGGTGGTGGTAGTAGTGTTTGTAGTAGTAGTAGTGGTGGTAGTAGTAGTAGTGGTAGTAGTAGTAGTGGTGGTAGTAGTAGTAGTGGTGGTAGTAGTGGTAGTGGGAGTAGTAGTAGTAGTGGTGGTAGTAGTAGTAGTGGTGGTAGTAATAGTGGTAGTAGTAGTAGTGGTTGAAGTAGTAGTAGTGGTGGTTGTAGTGGTGGTAGTGGTAGTGGTAGTAGTAGTAGTGGTGGTAGTAGTGGTTGTAGTAGTAGTAGTGGTGGTAGTAGTAGTAGTGGTGGTAGTAGTGGCGGTAGTAGTAGTAGTGGTGGTGGTAGTAGTAGTGGTGGTGGTAGTAGTGTTTGTAGTAGTAGTAGTGGTGGTAGTAGTAGTAGTGGTAGTAGTAGTAGTAGTGGTAGTAGTAGTAGTGGTGGTAGTGGTAGTAGTAGTAGTAGTGGTGATAGTAGTAGTAGTGGTGGTAGTAGTAGTGGTGGTGTCGGTAATAGTAGTAGTGGTGGTGGTAGTTGTAGTAGTGGAGGTAGTAGTAGTAGTGGTGGTAGTAGTTGTGGTGGTGGTAGTAGTAGTGGTTATAGTAGTAGTAGTAGTGGTGGTGGTAGTAGTAGTAGTGGTTGTAGTAGTAGTGGTAGTAGTAGTGGCGGTAGTAGTAGTAGTAGTGGTGGTAGTAGTGGTGGTAGTAGTAGTAGTGGTAGTAGTAGTGGCGGTAGTAGTAATAGTGGTGGTAGTAGTAGTTGTGGTAGTAGTGGTAGTAGTAATAGTGGTGGTAGTAATAGTGGTGATAGTAGTAGTTGTGGTAGTAGCAGTAGTTGTGGTAGTAGTAGCGGTGGTAGTAGTAGTAGTGGTGGTAGTAGTAGTAGTAGTAGCTATTGTGGTAGTAGTAGTGGTGGTGGTTGTGGTAGTAGTGGTGGTTGTGGTAGTAGTAGTGGTAGTAGTTGTGGTTGTGGTAGTAGTAGTGGTGGTGGTGGTAGTTGTTCCGGGGTTAGCGGCAACAGTTTCCACGCTGTCTTATCGTTTTATCATCTAATTCACACCTCTTGTTCTCGTGACTGGCACGCGTGACCTACTCTCCTACATAGAACCACTCCAGGCCAGAAACTGTAAGCCGAACTTATTCTCAGATCAATTGATCACGACTTAAGAATGTATATTTAGATAAGAACAAGCAGTTGGAGAGTCCCCTTCACTCTCTCTCCGTCCGTATGTCTGCCTGCCTGCCGGTCTGTCTGCTTGCATGTATGCCTATCTGTCTGCTTGTCTGTTTGCCTGCCTGTTTATCTGTGTGTGTCTGCCTGCCTGACTGCATATCTGTATGTCTACCTGCCTGCCTGTCTGTCTGTCGCTCTATGTCGAACTTCTCACCTGATCAATATTTGCTCTCATATTTTTGTTTATTTTCCGCCGAAATTGTTTCCATGTTTTGATTTCCTGTGTCCGGTGTTATTTCTACTCCAACTATTTTGGGTCGTGTAACGGGTGAAATGTCAATACTACTGCTGCGTGGTATTGTTATCAGTGCCGTTGATGTTGTTCAAAGCTACTCCTGCTAGCAACGTCATCATGTAAAACAAATACCTACAGGAACCACCACTATAAAAGCAAGGACACTGCTTTGATGGAGGCTTCCTAAAGGACTATTATAGTGGTGTACCTATACCACGGCTGCGATGAAATTGGGACTAGAAGATAATATATATATATAAACATAATTAGACACACGTATGAAAGTAGGCAATGTAGAGTTATACACGAAGGACAACTCACAGAGCCATTCAAAATTTAATCAGTGGTACGGCAGGGTTGCCTACAGTTGCATTTCCTGTACATCCTGGCAGTGGACTGAATTATGAAAGAAACAACGAATGAGAGCAATTGATTCCAGTGGATCTTGAATAAACTGCTGGAGGACTTGGATTTTGCGGATGATATAGCCCTTCTGTCCCACAGTCCCATACACATGCAACGGACACTGGTTAGACTGGACTAAATAAGTAGGAAAAGACCAAAATAATTAGGGTCAATGCAGCAAACACAGAACCAATCAGGCTTGGAGGAACGTCACTGTATGAGGTAGAAGTATTTACATACCTAGGAACTATCATCAACATGGAAGGAGGGATAGGCGAGGATATAATAACAATGATACAAAAAGCAAGAGTTGCTTTCGGAATGTTGAAACCCATATGGAACTCCAGGAAATAAGAAGGAAGACAAACATAAGGATTTTTAATTCAAATGTGAAGCCAGTCCTGCTGTATGGAGTGGCAACCTGGAGGATGATCGAAGGCAATTAATGGAGACTGCATGGTTTTGTCAACAGATGCCTGATAAAGATTCTATGTATAAAATGGTTTGACAAAGTTATGAACGACAGACTTTGAGAGAGAGCGGGACAAGGTACAGGAAATCGAAGGAAGAAAGGGGAGATGGATGGGTCATACATTATGAAAGTTCCAGACCAGTATCACCAGGCAATCCCTGTCATGGAACCCGCAGGGAAGGAGAGGCATAGGCAGGCCAATGAATACATGGAGACGAGATCTGGAGGCGGAAGTAAAGAAAACATAAAAGCTGGAAGGAAGTGGAAATGATTGCACAGGACAGAGCTGCTTGGCGAGGGTTGGTTGATGTTATATTCACCACTGGGTGAAGGCGTCAGGGCGGGCGTGTGTTTGTGAGACTGATGACTGACTGAATTACTTCTTCATTTGGGAAGTAGGGAGAGGCAATTGCAAAAAATTATATATCCGCTCCCTTGAAGAAAGAGCCACTCATCTAAGCGAAGATAATCTAGATATATAGGAGAAGGTCTGGTCGACAGAGTGTAGTAGCACTTCTATACCGTGCTCATTCTCAGTTTCCAAAACGTTGTAAATGGGTACCTAGCCTACACTCCCAGCTCATAAATATCGGAGTCGTAGTACAAAGACGGCTATGCCACTTCATCACAACGGCAGTGGCTGATACATCACTAGTTTTACATTTTAGTTAGGAAAAACATTTGGAGTACACCAACTGTAACATCACCCCCCAACCCAATCCAGCACACACGATACTTAGTAACGTTTCCATCTTGTTGTTTTTGTTCAGTACCAGTGTTCTATTAGTGTGAGCGATTGTTTTCGGTAGAACGTCGTGCTTCTGCAGATGGTTTCGCGACATGGGACGTGCTGGTGTTTGTGGGTGGGGATTATAGAGTGACAGATGGACCAGGATTAAAGCAGAATTCACAATTAGCAAGCACGACCTCTCACAGTATGCCACGAAATATTAAGTTATGTTCGCAAAAATAACTTTAAAAAATCACATAATTTTCGTATGGCATTTCGGAAGATAATGAAGTGTTCTACATATCTTTTTATCAATGCAAATTAATTGCTTCAGTATTATGATTTACAAAAAAATGTTGCAGTGTGTCCCATTCCGGTTATCATGGCGCAGAATAATGTTCTTAGTTTTAAAACTACTGATATCCGTAGGGAGGGGGTCCCTGTCTAACTGCTGTGGGCAAACTACTGATATCCGTGGGGAGGGGGGGGGGGTTCCCTGTCTTACTGCTGGGGGCAAACTACTGATATCCGTAGGGGGGAGGGGGGGGGGGTCCCTGTCTAACTGCTGCGGGCAAACATCTGATAGCCGGAAGGAGGACGTCCTTGTCACGTGATTGCAAATCGTGCGCGTGCCTAGTTTGCTATCCCAACATACCAGATTCGAAATCACTTCCTGTCCAGTTTGACTGACCATGTCGGGGATTTTTCTCGGTATGACCACTTCTCCACGTACAGAAAGGATTTCTAAAACTACGGTACTGCAAAAACTACGGTACTGCAAAACAGCCATAGTGGAACACATTACAAACAGATACACCATACACACACGCTTCCATATATTTGAGAACACGTTGACACAACAAACATATACATACACACACCCATACACTGGGCAATAGGAAACTACGGCCTAGGGTTGCAAGTGACGTGCCTTCGTCACTAAAATACAGAAAAGGCAAAGACTACTTAAAAATGGAATCCCGATTTCCTTAAAGCGTTAGGTGAGCTACATGCTGTATTAAACATAGACTTCAACAGATGGAGGGGCGGGTCAATTGAAGTTACTATTAACCTATACACTATATAACAATGACTGTTATCACTACTGAGACTCATCAAATTCTGAGAACTGTGGATACTGTTTTGCTAAATGTCATAACAGCAGTGTTAGAGCCACATTTGACGACACTTATGATCTAGTTTGCACATTGATCCAGAGCATCCAAGTATCAACCCTGATATCGGTATGCTCCATCCAACCTTCCTGCAAATGAGTGCATGTCTTACTGTTAGGAGGGGAAAGGCAGCCAGGATGGGAACTAGCCAACTCGCATCATAAAAAGCTGAGGCTAATGCGGGACATTTTTTCGTTCACAAACGGTTTCTGGGGTCCACCCAGTCTCAAAAAGTGGATACGTAAGCAAACCTTGGAAGTAAATTATGCCGACATGATACTGAGCACATCGCAACTCATGTTGGCCAATCACATATGGACATTACACCGTGTACCCAATGCTCCGACCGGTGTGTTAACTGGACTTTACGTCATCTTCACTTCTAGTTACAATGAAGTCTAACACGCCATCTCCAACATCAGTGGGTGTCTCATATCAAATTAAATTGACCTTCTTACATTCTACATGTCTATGTGGTTGTTGTTTTTTTTTTGTGGTTATTCTTTTTCATTGTAATGGTTGTTTTTATTATTGTGGTTTTTGCTTTTTATTCTGGTACTTGTTTTTCATTGTAATGGTTGTTTTTATTATTGTGGTTTTTGCTTTTTATTCTGGTACTTGTTTTTCATTGTAATGGTTGTTTTTATTATTGTGGTTTTTGCTTTTTATTCTGCTACTTGTTTTTCATTGTGGAGGTTGTTTCTCTATTCCACTCGTATCTAAGCCCTTCGCGCTTTACGAAATTGCTATACATGCTGGGTTGTAGTGGCTCTTGTTGCACAATGATATACTCTCAACAAGGACTGTCCTGGGTCGTCCTAGCAGTAGTGCAGTGCATAGTTACACACCAGGTTCAACACTATCCGGATCATCGCTGACATTCACACTGACTCCATGATTGACAGTAACTCACAAAAACAATTTGATCGTGCCGAAAACTTGTGTGGATCGCGCGGACTGAATTACTAGATTGAATGCGCTGTTCATGTGAGTGGAATAAGCCAACCTCATCTGTCGTTTGATAATACCAGTTTCGTGATAAGCCTAGTCAACACCGTCCTGCTGTCACGATAAGTTGTGCTTATTTCCATCAAGCCTGATAATCGCGAAGCTTCATGCGTCCATTGATATAGCGACACTGGCCCATCGATATCCTTGTGCACGATTTGTCAAGCGCACATCGAAGTAATAAGAACCAGTATACGCTGACGCCAGTCGAGTTGCTGGATCGTCTGCCTTATATCCTACATGTTACTCTCATGTTCCAGATTTCCCATAGAGAGGTCCTATTGAAATATTCTCTACAAATCTTACTTTTCAATATTTGCTACATAAGTTAATCCGAATTATTCCCTCCGCGTATTACTCTGACACTTTTAGTACATAGTTACTCTAAAATGTTTACTACATAAATTACTCTGAAATATTTACTACATAAGTTACTCTGAAGTATTTACTACATAAGTTACTCTGAAATATTTACTACATAAGTTACTCTGATGAGTTTACTATATTATTTGCTCAGAAGTATGTCCTAGACAAATTACTTTGAAGTATAGTTTACTAAGGTTACTCTGAAATATTTGCTGTACAATTAATTAGAAGTAATATTTATTTAAGTTACTCTGAAATATTTACTACAGAACCTAATCTGACGTATTTTGTACATAAAACTTTGTAAAACTTGATACACAGTACTCTGAAGTACTCCCTCCATCAGTTACTCTGAAGTTTTTCAAACATAATACTTTTTTCAAACATAGTACTCTGACGTGTTTCAAACATAGTACTCTGAAATATTGCAAAGATCAGTTACCCTGAAACATTTCATACATCGGATATTCTGAAGTCTATCGGCTAAGTTCTGGAAATGTGTACCAGTTTGCTGCAGATGTGGATGTGTCTGTGCAGCGCGAGATTGCGCGTGTAGAGAGAAACTCGAATCAGTGGGAGCAGTCTGCTCGTCTACGACGTCTGCTTTCGCCATGTCTGCCATGTGGAGCATACTTCACGCATACCAGTATGCGCAGTTTCCGCCTCTGCCGTTTCCCACGATGCCAAGGTAAGTCTTGATCTAGGGCCTGTCAGATCAATCCACGCTTTCGCATCTATCTATCTATCTATCTGTCTGTCTGTCTATCTATCTATCTATCTATCTATCTATCTATCTATCTATCTATCTATCTATCTATCTATCTATCTATCTATCTATCTGTCTGTCTGTCTGTCTGTCTGTCTGTCTGTCTGTCTGTCTGTCTGTCTGTCTGTCTGTCTGTCTGTCTGTCTGTCTGTCTGTCTGTCTGTCTGTCTGTCTGTCTGTCTGTCTGTCTGTCTGTCTGTCTGTCTGTCTGTCTGTCTGTCTGTCTGTCTGTCTGTCTGTCTGTCTGTCTGTCTGTCTGTCTGTCTGTCTGTCTGTCTGTCTGTCTGTCTGTCTGTCTGTCTGTCTGTCTGTCTGTCTGTCTGTCTGTCTGTCTATCTATCTATCTATCTATCTATCTATCTATCTATCTATCTATCTATCTATCTATCTATCTATCTATCTATCTATCTATCTATCTATCTATCTATCTATCTATCTATCTATCTATCTATCTATCTATCTATCTATCTATCTATCTATCTATCTATCTATCTATCTATCTATCTATCTATCTATCTATCTATCTATCTATCTATCTATCTATCTATCTATCTATCTATCTATCTATCTATCTATCTATCTATCTATCTATCTATCTATCTATCTATCTATCTATCTATCTATCTATCTATCTATCTATCTATCTATCTATCTATCTATCTATCTATCTATCTATCTATCTATCTATCTATCTATCTATCTATCTATCTATCTATCTATCTATCTATCTATCTATCTATCTATCTATCTATCTATCTATCTATCTATCTATCTATCTATCTATCTATCTATCTATCTATCTATCTATCTATCTATCTATCTATCTATCTATCTATCTATCTATCTATCTATCTATCTATCTATCTATCTATCTATCTATCTATCTATCTATCTATCTATCTATCTATCTATCTATCTATCTATCTATCTATCTATCTATCTATCTATCTATCTATCTATCTATCTATCTATCTATCTATCTATCTATCTATCTATCTATCTATCTATCTATCTATCTATCTATCTATCTATCTATCTATCTATCTATCTATCTATCTATCTATCTATCTATCTATCTATCTATCTATCTATCTATCTATCTATCTATCTATCTATCTATCTATCTATCTATCTATCTATCTATCTATCTATCTATCTATCTATCTATCTATCTATCTATCTATCTATCTATCTATCTATCTATCTATCTATCTATCTATCTATCTATCTATCTATCTATCCCCCCTCTCTCCATCCATCCATCTATCCATCCCTAACTGTCTGTATGTCTGTCTGTCCGTGTCTGTATATATGTATGTCTGCTTGTTCGCATACATTGTACATTTATGTGTGAATGCTGACATGCGTATCTCTCTCTCTCTCTCTCTCTCTCTCTCTCTCTCTTTCTCTCTTTGTGTGTAAGTGAGAGAGAGCCAATTGTTTCTAGCATTCGTCCTCAAATGTTGTTTGATGTATCGTAGTGCATATAGTATGTACTTATATATGATGTCATTTATGCGTCAATCTATCCTTATGATTATAAATAGTCCATCTATGTCTCTGTTTAACCATGGCCATCTATAATCTAAACTATAGATGGCCATGATTTAACCGGCTTTTTATTTATGCCATTTCTTTTCTCTGTTCGCACCGCAACTGCCGACTCTTTCCACACGTCCCCCAACAAGACCGGCACACTTCCCTACCTTTACACCGCTCCTGACAGGTCTTCTTAAACGTCTACAGCCAAAACTAATTATTCTTTGTCAATCAACCTCTCACGTGTCCCAATTGTTCCCTGACAATCAATATTAAATCAGATCAGTCTCCGGCTCATTACTTTCGTCAGAATCGTAGGTAAATGTAGTCCCATCGTAAATAGTGTTGTCGGGGATGAAGTGTGAGACATTGTACTTGGCCTCCGAAGAGTCAAAACGGCTTATTAGAGCTAGATACATGACCAAATGGGAAACCGAACATACTGGCTACACAAAAAACGATGCCTATTACCAGTTGAACAGAAAAGAGCAGGTCGTGGTCTTCAGACTTCGCACTGGCCACAATAGACTGAGGTACCACCTATTCAACAAATTGAAGATAGGTGGCACTGACGAATGCCCGTGTGGTACCGAGAAAATGACCGCTGAGCATTTGCTGCAAAACTGCCCGACATACGAGGATCAGAGAGAGCAGATGTGGCCATCACCAGTGGCAACACTAGACAAGCTATATGGCAGTGTCGACAGCCTCAGGATGATCGCTGCTTATTTCGAAAAAATAAAGTTTGATGTCTGACTGCGTACGATGAAGAAGAAGAACTACTTGGCCTCAGCTTTTTTATGAGAATGTTGTGGAAGTTCCCTTCCTCGCAGCATTTTCTACCGTAAAAATACACGAGGTACCCATTTACATTTGGGTTGCTTGTAGTGTGTCGACAACTGGAGTTGTTTGAACCCGATACTGTCACCATGAAAATCGGGCGCTCTACGATTACGCTATTCAGACAAACATTTGTTGAAACACATACGCCCCGGCCTGTAAGTCATTTCTCTACACGTCCGTCTCGGGGGAACATAAGTTAGGGAAGGTAATGCGGAGAGGAAAATACCATCATACCCCATCTGATTGCCTGTTAAAGAAGCATCTAACACTTCATCTCTGAAGGCAATGCTCGCTATGGTACTAGCTCTGCCTACAGTATGTATTTGTGTAAACAAATATGAGCATACATAATCGGATATGTAGCTGGTATGCACATATTCCACGTGGAAAGAAAAGTATTAATTGGGGCATACTTATATATGGTCAATGTAACTGTGTGTGTCGGTATGTAGTTATACAAATTGGTTTGTAGTTATGTAAGCCCGTATGTAGTTATGTAGGCTGATATGTAGTTATGTAAGCTGGTATGTAATTATGTAGGCTGATATGTTATGTAAGCTGGTATGTAGTTATGCAGGCTGATATATAGTTATGTAAGCTGGTATGTAGTTATGTAATCTAGTATGTAGTTATGTAGGCTGATATGTAGTTATGTAGGCTGGTATGTAGTTATGTAGGCTGATATGTAGTTATGTAAGCTGGTATGTAGTTATGTAAGCTGGTATGTATTTATGTAAGCTGGTATGTAGCTATGTAAGTTGGTTTTATGTAAGCTGGTATGTAGTTATGTTAGCTGGTTTGTAGTTATGTAAGCTGGTTTGTAGTTATGTAAGCTGGTATGTAGCTATGTAAGCTGGTATGTAGTTATTTAAGCTGATATGTAGTTATGTAAGCTGGAATGTAGTTATATAAGTTTGTTTTAAGTTGTGTGAGTTTATTTGTAGTTTTTGTGAGTTTGTTTGTAGTTGGGAAAGTTTGTTTGTAGTTGTGAAAGTTTGTTTGAAGCTTTGAACGTTTGTTTGTAGTTATGTAAGTTTGTTTATAGCTATGTACGTTTGTTTGTAGTTTCATGAGTTTCTTTGTAGTTGTGAAAGTTTGTTTGTAGTTATGTAAGTTTCTTTGTAGTTATAAACGTTTGTTTGTAGTTGTGAAAGTGTGTTTGTAGTTGTGAAAGTGTGTTTGTAGCTGTGAAAGTTTGTTTGTGGTTATAAACGATTGTTTGTAGTTATGTGAGTTTGTTGTTGTGAAATTTAATTTGTAGTTATGAACGTTTGTTTGTAGTTATTTATGTTGGTTTGTAGTTATGAACGTTTGTTTGTAGTTGTGAACGTTTGTTTGTAGCTGGGAAAGTGTGTTTGTAGTTATGTAAGTTGTTACACGTTTAGATTACTTGAGACCTACATAACTTATGTATATTTGTGTATGGTGTATGTGTGCGAGAGGGAGAGAGTAAAAGAGAGAAAAGGAGATGGGGGGGGGGGGGGGTGGAGAGAAAAAGACAGAGAGGGAAATAGAAAGAGATCTAGTTTCTAGGAAGTGTAACGCTTGTGCGTTACAGAATGTATTTGTTGTAACTGTGAACTTGTTCAGGTCTGTATGTACGTATTTAGAACTTGCATGACAATTCTGTTAGTTCCCTCTAGATTCATGGGCTTACATCCCGGAGGACGGACACATGATAGTTAGTACAGCCAGCGAGCCACGTCGTGTTCCCAATTACTAATATAAACATGCACAAGCGCATACCAAGTCCCCACCTTCCCCCGCACGTACACACATCTTCCCTCTCCCCCAAGACCATTCCCTCCTTCTTTTAGCGCACACGCACACCGCAAACCGCCCCTAACAATTGTTTCGCCCCATTAAACTCCTGGCAATCTAAATACATTAAACACCCCATGGGATAATGATCCCTATTGGTTTGTGTCTGATATTCCTACTCTTGCACGTGGTTGGGTTTGAGCGGAGAGGGGGCTGCGAGGGTTCAAGCGGAATATGAAAGGATTCACCCCTTACTCCCTGCCGACCTGAATCAGCACGCTCTCGCCCAGTGTGCCATTTAATGTTCAATAAATTCGGCTCGGTTAACTGTAGCGTCTGCATGGCAGAGCAGTTAGAGTGCTTGTATCAACACACAACATGTCCTGGTTCGCTCCCACTTATCGATGTGCACATTACAGCTGTAGCTTGTTTTAGAAGGTTTTACATGGAGTCATCAGAAACACGTGAGAAGGTTTTATAGGGAGTCAGCAGAAACATATGAGGAGGTTTTACAGGGAGTCATCAGAAACATATGAGAAGGTTTTACATGGTGTCAGCAGAAACAAATGGTGAGGTTTTACAGTGAGTCAGCAGAAACATGAGAAGGTTTTACATGGAGTCAGCAGAAACATGAGAAGGTTTTACATGGAGTCAGCAGAAACACATTATGAAGAATTGTTGAGCTCCGTGGAATACAATGGAACAGCTTCTTGACAATGTAAGAACAATATATGGGGATTGTTCAAGCTCTATTTTTACCACCTAAGTGTGATGGACATACAGACTTGGCGATGGACATACAGACTTGGCGATGGACATTCAGACTTGGCGATGGACATACATACTTTGCGATGGACAAACAGACTTTGCGATGGACATACAGATTTCGCGATGGACATACAAATTGGTTCCTGTTTACCACCTGAGTCCATGAACATTCAGACTTTGCGACGGACTTACAAACTGGTTCTGTGCTGCCACCCGGGTTCGATGTACTTACAAACTGGTTCGTCTTTACCGCCGGTACATGCACTATGATGTTATTAACTGCCACTTAGCGTTGGTGATTACAGCGTGCTATGTTGATCAACCATCTAGGCGCATTTCATCTTTCCTGCTCTTTGATTCTAAATTGCTTCCATAGCAGCTATCCCCATATAGCAACTTGTCTGAATGCTGACACTTGTGTTGCGATAACGGTTGAAATCAGTCATGGCGTCAGCTAACCGTCAAGGTCACCGTGTTGTAACGATGTTCAAGGAATGTCTTCACTCTTCTGCAGCTTCAAATGAACAAGTAGAAGTTCGTGGGTTAAAAAGTAAAAACATTAGGGATAGTAAAAACAAGTACACTCAGAAAACATGCACACCAGACAACAGAAAACATGCACACCAGACAACAGAAAACATGCACACCAGACAACAGAAAACATGCACACAAGACAACAGAAAACATGCACATCAGACAACAGAAAACATGCACACCAGACAACAGAAAACATGCACAACAGAAAACATGCACACCAGACAACATAAAATATACACACCAGACAAGAGACAACACGCACAGCAGACAAAAGAAAATATACGCAGCATACAACAGAAAGCAAGACACAACCACAAAACATACACACCAGACAACAGAAAACAAGACACAACAACAAAACATAGAGAACAGACAACAGAAACTAAAACACCAGAAATGAAACACGAGCACAAGTCAGCAGAAAAAAAAGCGTAGTTACATGCAATCAAGATTCGAACCGCGGACATTCATGCAATGAATGGGGCTCGCTGTAACATTTACATGAGTTAATGGGTTCAGTCAATAAGAGAGAGAGGGAGAGAGAGAGATAGAGAGAGAAAGAGAAAGGCAGAGATGGAGAAAGGGAGAGATAGAGAGGGAGACCCACTTGATAAGTATTTAAACAGGAAGATATCCGCAGGCTTATAAATAAAGTTGAAGAGAACAATCACAAAGAATAGTATATTAGAAACACTGAGACCTACTCCCAAGGCGCTACAAGACAAACGGTTGTTCACATGCCATAGAACCCCAACACGTAGCAATATCTTGTAGCAGTCTCTCTGAAAGCTTTTGTACAATAATATAGATACGGTCAAAACTCCGTTATAGCACAGTGATTTGTTCCACCTTGAATTGCGATAGGTAAAGATTATCGTATAAAAATATGTGCCCTGCCTAAGGTAAAGATTATCGTATACAAATATTTGCCCTGCCTAAGGTAAAGATTATCGTATAAAAATGTGTGCCCTACCTAAGGTAAAGATTATCGTATAAAAATATGTGCTCTGTATAAGGTAAAGATTATCATATAAAAATATGTGCCCTGTCTAAGGTGAAGATTATCGTATAAAAATATGTGCCCTGCCTAAAGTAAAGATTATCGTATAAAAATATGTGCCCTGCCTAAGGTAAAGATTATCGTATAAAAATATGTGCCCTACCTAAGGTAAAGATTATGGAATAAAAATATGAGCTCTGTCTAAGGTAAAGATTATCGTATAAAAATATATGCCCTGCCTAAGGTAAAGATTATCGTATAAAAATGTGTGCCCTACCTAAGGTAAAGATTATGGAATAAAAATATGAGCTCTGTCTAAGGTAAAGATTATCGTATAAAAATATGTGTCCTACCTAAGGTAAAGATTATCGTATAAAAATATGTGCTCTGTCTAAGGTAAAGATTATCGTATACAAATATGTGCTCTGTCTAAGGTTGTCTAATGGTGTCTGTTTGGATACTAAATATAGTTGTTATTTATGTACTTTTGCACTTCTTGTTTCTCTTTCTTACTCCTTCTCTCTCAGTCACTTTTTCCCGGTCTCAGTTTATATATGCATTGTATTTCATCCTTCTAGGAGAAGCATGCCAGTGAGGAGAGGAGTACACGCATGGCACTATTAATCCTCGTATCTTAAATTTCTTTGTCTCTTAATTTAGTATACCATCTCTTATTAATCTGCCCCATATGACATACAAAATATGTATATCTTCGCCCTTTCTCCCACGACAACTGGAACTCAAACATTGGAAATGTTTCTTCTCAAATTCTCGTCTTTGGGCATAGGAAGTTCTCGTCAGACAGAAACAACATCAACACACTCTGCATTTTTGTTATTGCATTTATTATTAGAGCAAGGTAGTGTTTTTGTTGGTTGTTGGGCGGTGATGATGAAGGTAATTTATACATGCCCGACAGACCTGCCTCTTCTTTGTGTTACCAGCCATTTCTGGCCACGTAAGATTCAGTCTCTCGACTCTTGAAGGCGGGCAACATCGGGACAGAAAATCAAGTATTTGGTTGTTTATTTGCCTGGTGCTGTAATGTGGGGAGAAAAACACGAGAACAGCATTTGGTGCAGGCAACATTTCTACAAACAAGTGGCATCTGATCCCGCCTAGCTTGGTCTTTAATCAACCATACAGCAAGCAGTACGATGTGCTCTTTGACAGACGGTTGGGTGTGGGAAGCAGTTGAAACCAGGAAGAACTCCAAGGCTTGTTCCTTTTATTTGTAAGGGGAGAGATGATAGGTAGAAAGAGAGAAAAACAAACGAGTCAAAGAGAGAAAAAGTGTTAGGGCGAGATAGAACACGTGAGTCATTGAAGGATAAAGATGAAGTAAGCATGTGATATATGTATGTGTGCGTGAGAAAGATAGAGACGGAATAAGTGAGAGAGATAAACAATGAGAAATTGAAAAAAAAGAGAAATAAAAAGAAAACGAGTCAAGGCAAGAGACTGCGCTTGCGCGTGTATGTCTGTGTGTGCATGTGTGTGTGTGTATGTGTATGTATCTGTGTATATAAGCAAAGAAGTGCAAACAGTGAATAAGTACCACCATCAAAGTGCACAGCGTTTAGTGTTATCCAAATGTTATGATACACATCCTCAACACGATGTGTTATCTGAATCCAGCAATATAAGCACACACCTATTCGCTCAAGCATATTAATGTAATTAAAGATGATAGACCCATATCGTCTGGTGCCTCGATGAAATCAAGCGTTGATTCATTATCTCTAAGTTACAGCTTTAGAAGTGTGTGGACTCTTTACTTGTTGATTTGCATTTCATAACACTGAAGTATCAATTTGCAGTTGAGTAGGCTTGAGCGTGACATGGATATGGCAGTACCCAGCCAGGTTTGCAACGATAAGCAAGCTTTCTAATATTTTATACTTAAATACTAGAATCCTGGTATTCTTCGTACGCTGTCAGGCGTCAACCTTTATTTTTTTCGAAAAAAGCAGCGGTCATCCTGAGGCTGTCGACACTGCCATAGAGCTTGTCTATTGTTGCCACTGGTGATGGCCATATCTGCTCTCTCTGATCCTCGTATGTCGGGCAGTTTTGCAGCAAATGCTCAGCGGTCATCTTCCCGGTACCACACGGACATTCGTCGGTGCCACCTCTCTTCAATTTGTTGAATAGGTGTTACCTCAGTCTATTGTGACCAGTGCGAAGTCTGAAGACCACGACCTGCTCTCTTCTGTTCAACTGGTAATAGGCATCGTTTTTTGTGTAGCCAGTATGCTCGGTTTCCCATTTGGTCATGTATCTAGCTCTAAAAAGCCGTTTTGACTCTTCGTATGTCATACTAGTATCTGAATCCTGGTATTCAATCAGACACGGCTGCCTGATGTTAAGTAGCCAAAAGCTGATTGAATCTAGGACTATTCTTCGCCTTTGAGTACCATGATAGTCCAAAGGCGTGGTGCAGGTTATCTCACCATGTCGTCGCCAGGCGGCCGCGTGGGCAGTCATAGTTGTATGACCACCAGAAAGACGTCATCCTAGTCCATATATCGTCAGTCAAATGGACCACATGACCGGCTCATCTGTTCTTTGGTTTTGAAACAGAGTCGACGACATACCGGAACTATGTTTGATCATGAATGTCGGTGTTACGCATATGGTCTTTTATGGAGATACGCGGGACTCTACGCTCCTTTGCTCTATCAGAAATTCGAAGCTTCTCTGCGTCTGATTTACATAGATTCCAAACCTCACACCCATATACCATTGCTGGAATAGCCATGCTAATGAAGGTATGAGCTCTTGCCTTGGCGTCCGTCATCTGCTGGAGTATTGGTGGCATGCGGTTGAAGCAGTCAACCCGCCACTCTCCTGCGTGTGATCTTGTCAGTGGTGTGCTTGTTGTTGATTTCTTGGCATTGCCATTTTTTGATGGGCTGATCTTCTAATCGCAGTTCTTCCGTAGGATAAAAAATGTTCAGTAGAGTTCTTTCTCAAATTATAACATCTCCATCACTAATTCATAACATCTCCATCACTAATTTATAACATCCCCATCACTAATTTATACTTAATTATGTGATACAAATCCAGAAATGATCTGTTAATATGAATTATGTAAGCTGCGACCAACGATCATCACACTAGCTATAATGCGTTTCTCTTAACATCGGATTGTATGTTACAATATGCTCTGCTAGTCTATAACAATAGAGACTAACCCAAAGGCCAGTGGAGATTGGAGCAGGATAATTGGTCTCTTCGCTGTTGTTATTACCACTGTTTTGTCAATATTTAAATTCAATCCATTACATTCAATGATTCTATTTATTGTGTTTACCAGTGTCTGAAATTCTTGTTATGTTTCTGCTGTTAGCACTACGTCGTCTGCATTTCATTAATTGTTGATCGTGCATAGCTTTATTATTTCCGAAATGTCATCTTCTTGTCTATATAGTGTACCTTGTAGGCTATTCCTGGACTGTTTTACAGTACATATAAAAGAGGTGTGTTTGAACAAATCCGTCCCTCTCTCCATTAGCAATAGTGGTTTATTTGTTAGCTGTTCTCGTATACAAGTATTGCTGGCATTTAACTGTAAAATATTGTCCATCTCTATATAATTCCCATAGTGCTCGCTTAGGCTCTACCTATCGATCTGTGTCGCCAAAAGTCTTCAAATAGTCGATTTAGCATCAATCTTTCGTAACTCAATGGATGATTCATATATATAATTGGTTGTCCCTCTTTCGCTCATGCTGGAGAATATGTTCACCACCTCAACTGGTCTCATTTTGGAAGCCTGCGATATGAGCTTTCGTATTGATGGGGATGTTTGTATGAATTTGTTTGACATTATGAAATTGGTAGTTCCATGCACAACTCTCTTTAGTTGCCTGTTATGCCAGTGATGTAGTAGGCCTTTTCTTTCCTCCCCAGTAAGGAACACCACAACCTACAAAGGATCTATTATATATATATATATATATATATATATATATATATACGCACACAATACTGTAAGTTGTGCACGTTTTCCTTCATCGGTTCTAGATTGTTCCAATAAATGTGTGTTGGTGATTGTTTTGTGTTATCCACGAGTTCAGGTTTTGACTTTTGCAAAATCTGGACATATCGTTTGCGTCCTATATCCGAATATATTTTAACATAATTGTGACGTCATCCAGGCCAAAGATTTCCAGCGACTCCAAAATGTCAGAACTGGTTTAGGAACGTGTCTTTTTGTTTTTCTTTATATTATTATGAGTGTATTTTCTGCCGTGTCTATAGTATACTTAGTTCCCAGTGATAATGACGCAGACACAGTGATCACAACAGATTGTTGATAATGCACGACCAGCAAGGAATGCTCTGCTGACTCCCAGTGTATTATACATATAAACTACACTAACATATAACAGCTCAGTGCTTGGCGTTTGCATGCGTAGTTTGAAATTGCGAGCGTGATGTGAATGGATAAAAAGGACTTAATATATTAGCTGCATGTCATCGGAAACACGGTATGTCGCTAAGCATATTCATTTAATTTTGAGAACTTTAACAACAGATGCCACTGGAGCATCGCTCGTGTCAGATATAATAATAAGCGTAGATATGTGCACCAGGGGTAATCCATTTCTAAATGAAATAAGGCAAATGGAGATGGAAGTACACCAAGCAACAACAATTCAGTAACACTAGTCCCTTATCAAGATAGGAAACCAAAGACGTTTAACAAGGATGAAAGTTGGAAGTAGATATCGTTCGACTGTCGTAAGTGAGACCGACAAACTATTCCATAGACACATAGACGGTGTGCAACAACGTTCATGATGGTCATTATGTTGTGGTCAGTTTGTAGTGTAACAACACATTATATTGTGGTCAGTTTGTAGTGTAACAACCCATTATGTTGTGGTCAGTTTGTAGTGTAACAATCCATTATGTTGTGGTCAGTTTGTAGTGTAACAACCCATTATGTTGTGGTCAGTTTGTAGTGTAACAACCCATTATGTTGTGGTCAGTTTGTAGTGTAACAACCCATTATATTGTGGTCATGTTGTAGTGTAACAACCCATTATATTGTGGTCATTTTGTAGTGTAACAATCCATTATGTTGTGGTCATGTTGTAGTGTAACAACCCATTATGTCGTCACTGTGATTAATTTATTGCATTTTTTTAATGCCGTAAGCGCCACCCGGTTTCCAATTTGGTTGCGATTCGGATACCACTGGGGTGCCACTGTGGTACCACTAAGGTGCTACTAGCATTCCTCTGGGATGTCACTCGGGTACCACTGGGGCGCCACTCGGTTGCAACCAGGCCGCCACACGGGCACCACTCAGGTACCACACGGGCACCACTCAGGTACCACACGGGCACCACTCAGGTACCACACGGGCACCACTCAGGTACCACACGGGCACCACTCAGGTACCACACGGGCACCACTCAGGTACCACCTGGGCACCACTCAGGTACCACACGGGCACCACTCAGGTACCACCTGGGCACCACTCAGGTACCACACGGCACCACTCAGGTACCACACGGGCACCACTCAGGTACCACCTGGGCACCACTCAGGTACCACCTGGGCACCACTCAGGTACCACACGGGCACCACTCAGGTACCACACGGGCACCACTCAGGTACCACACGGGCACCACTCAGGTACCACATGGGCACCACTCAGGTACCACACGGGCACCACTCAGGTACCACACGGGCACCACTCAGGTACCACCTGGGCACCACTCAGGTACCACACGGGCACCACTCAGGTACCACCTGGGCACCACTCAGGTACCACCTGGGCACCAGTAGGTACTATTTAGTAGCTACTCGGCACTACTTTGATACTACATGGAATCCATTCGGGTGTCTGAAAGATAAAGGTTTAAATGGTACCCACTAGCCATGTGTGCTTGTGGACATGCTCTGCTGCCAGTCATGTGCTCTTTTTGCTTTCCATGTAGAATGGTTCAGCTCGTACCATACTGAATGACTGGCTTCCATATCCAGCTTTTCAGCTCCAGTCATGTCATATATATGGCTTCCACTCATTTCCAATGACTTTCTTGCAGTCATGTTTGACTTTCATTTCCAATGACTTGCTTCGAGTCATGTCTCATGTTTGGCTTCCATACCCAAAGCTTAACTTTCAGTCATGTCCCATGTTTGGCTTTCATACCCAATGCTTAACTTCCAGTCATGCCCCATGTTTGACACCCATACCCAAAGCTTAACTTTCAGTCATGTCCCATGTTTGGCTTTCATACCCAATGCTTAACATCCAGTCATGTCCCATGTTTGACTTCCATACCCAATGCTTAATTTACAGTCATATCAAATTACACAGGGACTGCCTTGCAATAACAACCAGCAAATATATAGTAGCAACATTCAGTAACGTGGTATCAGCAACACCGACTGTTTATATATAGTCAGTAGTAATCTAAGTAACAGCCATAGGGAACTTAGCACAGCTCTTGCAGTGTGGGCCAATCTGATAATCAGAAGTTGTATTTTTTTTGTTATTATGTTTACTTTCTAGATCGTTCGGTTTGTTGTGACAGCTGGTTCACATAATACATTGTGGCAACATGTGCTCATACGATGTCCAGTCGTTACTCTGCACGATGATGGAACGTGCTTCTGAGATTACCTCCTCTTGCACAGCAGACAGTGGGTGCTATGTAGGCACTATGTCACAAGATCTGGGACTCTGACAGTGAAACTGCGTGGTCTAGGACATAGTCGATCTGTTCGTGTACAGGATGTCCCTGTGTAGGTCATAGTCGACCTGTGCTTGTACAGGATGTCCATGTGTAGGTCATAGTCGACCTGTGCTTGTACAGGATGTCCATGTGTAGGTCATAGTCGACCTGTGCTTGTACAGGATGTCCATGTGTAGGTCATAGTCGACCTGTGCTTGTACAGGATGTCCATGTGTAGGTCATAGTCGACCTGTGCTTGTACAGGATGTCCATGTGTAGGTTCCAGTTGACCATGCTTGTACAGGATGTCCCTGTGTAGGTCCCAGTTGACCTTGCTTGTACAGGGTGTTCCTGTGTAGGTCATAGTCGACCATGCTTGTACAGGATGTCCATGTGTAGGTCATAGTCGACCTGTGCTTGTACAGGATGTCCATGTGTAGGTTCCAGTTGACCTTGCTTGTACAGGATGTCCCTGTGGAGGTCATAGTTGACCTTGCTTGTACAGGGTGTCCCTGTGTAGGTCCCAGTTGACCTTGCTTGTACATGATGTCCCTGTGTAGGTCCCAGTTGACCTTGCTTGCACAGGATGTCCCTGTGTAGGTCCCAGTTGACCTTGCTTGTACAGGATGTCCCTGTGTAGGTCCCAGCGCTGGTGTGAGCTGGATGTAGTCGTGGGGAGGGGGGGATAGGGGAGGCGGATGTTTCCTGCTTAGTGGGCTAGGTTCGAGCGGTTTATTACTCCTCTGCATTGGGCCAAGGGCCGCGTAAGGTGGTTAGCCAATGTGGGAGATCATCTTAATCGACTAAAACACTATAGCAAAGTAGATCCGCAACCTGCTAGGCGTCTTATATGCTTCTCTAAACAAACCACCTAACCATGCCTGGTGTTATTCCATGTCACACAGTTAGTTGCCTCTTACGACATGCTATATGTGGGGCAAGGGGGCTATTCTTGTACTTGTCATATACAAAGACCCAGGTGGAGCACTCAGGAAACTGCGTCGTAGACGTTCAAGATATCCCAGGCCAAGAATATCGTCAAAACTTCAGTCAACTAAGACATTGGACATACTGCACCGTTTGCACTGCCTATCGGATCAGGTTAATATCCCGCCTCTCTTGGATTGCACAGACCACATTATCCCTTCGTTTTTTTCTGTTGATAACTGGACAACAGTAATGAGAGCAAAATGGCGGGCATAGCAGACATACTTCAAGAAGTCGCTGGATGCACGGAGATTATTCACCATAGTAAAACGTTATGTAAGATTCCATGTAGAAGTGGTTAAGCCGTCGGCCTCGTGATCAGGTGGTGTGGGTTCGATTCCGGACTCCACCGTCTTTTTAACCGCACCGTCTTTTTAACCGGTGGTGGATGCGGAGTCCCCTGCATCTCGTAGTCACCCCCTAGTCGTCTTGTCCGTGAATTGCCACTGGGTTCGGCCTTTGCCTTTTTGTTTTACGTTTTAAATATATATCCATTTGACAGACGAACGGCAGGTGTAGAGATATACACACCCACACACACATACACACACACATATATATATATATATATATATATATATATATACATATATATATATATATATATATACATATATATATATATATATATATATATATATACATATATATATATATATATATATACATATATATATACCCATTTCACAGACGAACGGCAGGTGTAGAGATAGACACACCCACACACACATACATATATATATATATCCATTTCACAGAAGAACGGCAGGTGTAGAGATAGACACACCGACACACACATACACATATATATATATATATATATATATATATATATATATATATATATATATCCATTTCACAGACGAACGGCAGGTGTAGAGATAGACACACCCACACATACATACACATATATATATGTGTATATATACACACACACTCACACATACACTTATATATGGGGACGAAATCAACCAGAGATAGACGACAAAGTTTATGAGGAACATTATTTTGATTATTTTAGTTCTAACGACGACACAAAAATTAATACTCACACACGCACACATATTACAAACGCACATACACGCACATAAATTGAAAAAAATAACAAAAGAGGCGCCCCTTGAGCCCGAGGTTAAAGAAGCAATCAGGAAAAGCCCCAACAATACATCTGCTCCGGTTATTGGTATAACAGCACAAGCAGTAAGCGGGTGTGGCGGAAAACTGAGAATAGAGGCTATTGCATGGTTAACAAAGCATGGGCCAAAATTTCCGCTCAGGATAAATAATACATTTTTAGCCGTAATAAGGCTATGAGAACAGTCGATGGGGTGGGGGTGGGTTAGGCGTAACATTTTCTTGTGTTATATTATAGTTATATCGTATCTAGGAGTGTTGGCAATAACTTTCTCCACAACTTCAGAAGTTTTATCCTTCCATTAGTTGAGGGACAGCAGCGTGCTCTAAACATAACATCATACCATTTTATATTCTCCCCTTCGACTTCGTCTGTTGCCCCTCATCCATTTATAATTTAATCATATTGTTTAGTCTCTTTTGTCAGCGTGCGGCCAATATATTTTGATTTATTGACTGACTGATTGATTTATCCACATTTTCACTCCAAGTGACGCACGAGACCAGCACTACAGCTGACTACTTTACAGGAAACTTGCATCAGAGCATTTGTTAATCCAGTTTTAGCATCAGTTGTTTTACATGATGAGGCTGCTAGTTTCATGCACAGCTCTCTTTAATCACATTTTACGACATGCAGTGGGTCTGTTATTTTCGATCCAGGTACAACTCGAGGGAATGCATTTGGTTGCCTTTTTCTGCCACATTTGAGTGGCTGTCCAGCTGTTGTCTGTGCGAGATGTCAATGAGGAATGTATATCATCTGTCACATCATGTATTATTTAATGAGCTAACAGGATCAAGACCTTGCCCATGAAATACACGTTTGGGCTCCATTACCAGACACAGACACACCCATAGTGATTGAAGTATGCGTAAATGTCGGTCCAGGTTTATTTATTTCCTTAGTTTATTATCCCAAAAAATGGTTCTAAGCCCCCATACTGTCTGAAGTCTTGCTTGGGTTTAATCATTAGTGACAAAACAGGCATCCAACAAGATATAGAGAGAAAATATAGTATTGGAATATGTTCAAAAGACCCACGCATTCACAGAATAAACCACAGTATAGACAGACGAATCAGCACTGAGAAGCAATGCAAAATTAAATCGGAGACATGTAGACACAATTCAATAATACACTGTAAATGCACATCTCAGTGGCTTCTGGAAAACCCAAGCATCTTCAGATCGGAGGCTGTGATACTAACAACAGCTGCAATAGTAATCGTGGAAGACAAAGACCGTACTAGAGACAGGATAGTGTTTCTTAAAGATTCTACATCATTCATAATGGTCCTCATGAACAACAGCATCAACGATTTGGACATCCTGCCCGATGCACTCACGAATACTAGTTACAATTTTAACACAGTGGAAATAGAGTGGATTCCTGATTGTATTAAGACAAATAACTTCAACGAAGACACATAATCAGATATAGAAGAAGCATACTACTACATGCACAAAAAGAATCAAGTCATATTATTTAACCCACTGCAGACCAAACAAAAACAACATTGGGTACACAGACATATGTCGAGAAACGGTGGTGTTGCTCCAGGGCTGCCTGCTTGACGTGAGCAGAAAAGTGCAAACATAACTCTTCCCAACCACATTCTGGGATCAACTGTATGGCGACAAGAGAAGCTTAAGACGGACAGCCACGTTTGTGAGGGAAATAGATGCCATTGTCTTGGAGCGAACAACGAATGAGGAAACGCCATTTCATTTTAGTGTTCGCAAAGGGTTTCTACAATCAGTGTATGTCTCAGCATGTGTTTCATGTCTGCGGTGTGTATTGTATATGTGATTGTTTGAAGTTTTTTTGACCGACACAAAATGATAGATGTATAACAGCGCTTGTTCTCTCTCTCTCTGTCTCTCTCTCACTCACTCTGTCTCTTTCTCTCATGTTTGTCATCTGTCACAAATTAGTGTCCGTCTCTCGTGTTGTTTAATACCTGTCTAAACATGGTATCCTGGTGTGTTTCTATCTATCTCTAATTACGTTTGAATCTTTCTAACAAATACCAACGCTCTTTCTCTCATTATGGCTGTCATCTGTCTCAAATTAATGTCTATCGTTCTCTTCAACAACAAAATAAGGAAGTAGCATGTCCTTTGCAGAACGTCACTTCTTACAACCGCCACCTATTTGGCTGTTACGTTTGACACATTTGGTGTCTTCCATTCTTTTTTGTTCTTCTTTCTGTCTATCATTGTGTTTCATTTCTGCCTAACATCACTGTCTATCTCTCTCATTATGTTTGATAAATATATATATATGTGTACCATATATGTGTCACATCGCCTAATGAGGACGACGACACGAGCGCCATTTTTGCAATTGTGATTTCCACAAATTGGTTGTGCATACTCCAGGACATTGATTTGTGTTATTAGGTCTTTAATTGGCAGCTTTAGACTGCACAGGTTGGTGCCACTTTGAATAGGTCTGTACTAAAGCTGTCTACCAACATTACGTCTGTCTGCCTTCCCTCTACCGCCATTTGTCACATTTCAAAACAACTTGTCCTTCAGGCGCCAGATCCTGACATAAAAAAAACCACATAAAGACAAGCAGAAATCCTTGCAGGCATCTGGAGTGCCAGCGAATCCCTGACGTGCATTAGATGGATCGCTGGTTTATTAACAGATTGGTGATCACGGCCGCTGATTTGTTTGTTTCTGCATGAGTGTCAGGACACGGAGCAAGATCCACTGTCCGATAGTCCATACGAGTGCAGACATGCAACAACCATCTTGATTTGTTAAAAGCAACATTTTTTTTCACACATTGGCCTTGTTTAATAAGAGTGCGATGTACTGTGTTTTGTGATTTACAGCTAGGTAGATCCTACTTGAAAATAGAAATTGTTCCATGGGTTCACATGCACTAGAGCTACGACTTTGTAGGGAGATCAGATCGAACACATGCACATTTGGTTTGTGAGCTTTGACACTACCTACTTATCTATGCCATGTCTTCCCTCTCTCGATCTGTTTATCTTTTAATTGGAAGGAAAACTGTGTGTGTGGGGGGAGGGGTCCTCAACTGGTCCACCATCATTCTATCGTGTCTTCCATACTTCATATCATATAAAGTGTCCATTTTGCTTCTGGGTAAATTTGGATGAGGAACCTTATCTTTTTTTCTGCTAGAGACAAGTGTTCAAATCGCTCCGCCCGTAGTCTTCGTAAAATTAAGATTACCAACTCCACTCTGTATAATATTTGAAGATGACAATTGTCAACTTGACATAATACTTGACTATGCTGGATTGTCAAGTCAACTTGACATAGCACTTGACTATGCTGAATTGTCAACTCAACTTGACATAACACTTGACTGTGCTGGATTGTCAACTCAACTTGACCTACCACTTGTGGATGAAGGCTGACTGGGGTCCTCCATGTGGTTGTGCTATACTTTGCTTTATCTGCGTGTCACCAGCGACTGCGGGGATCACGTCGATTCCCCACTTCCTTAGCCAGACTGCGATGAAACAGTCTATTTGCATGGGTATCTGCATTGAAGTGAGGTTGGGGACCTGTTTAGTTTATTTGGTTAAACTATCTAACATTATCGGGTCAGCATGTTTTGCCTGAGCAGAAGCTAGTCTCATCTTCACTAAGCGCAGGTAAAACGTATAGAACAGGCGCATTGCTCTGTGAATTGTTATCCAAGGGTTGTGTAACATGCCTGTAGGTATGAGTAAATTGTTTTTGAAAACATAAATGCTACATGTATACATTTTAGATTACTTTCAAAGTAATAGGGAACTATTTCTGCGATCTCTTAGTTGTGTTATGTCATCGCTGGCGTGTAACATGACGCCCATTGTCTGGCCTTGAAAGTCTCTGGAGGGCGAGGAAATAACGCGGGAAACCTGAGCGAGGATATGCGTGATGGAGGAAATTGTGCGGGTATACGACATTGGTACTGAACTTTCCCCTACAGCCAACAAACTTTCTTTCACCCCCCCCTCCCCCCCCCCCCCCCCCAAAAAAAAAAAAAACATTTAAAAAAGAAAACTCCCCGAAAAGTCTGAAAAATAATATTAAATTTGTCAGACACCAATCATTTTTATAGTACAGGTATCAAACGAAGTTCCCGAGACCAACCAGGTATTGAAGAAAAATAATATTAAAAGAAAATGGTTTTAAGAATGTCAAGTTCCCAATTCTGATCCGGCAGCGTCGTGCTCAGATCCAGCTTCTGTAATTGATAGGTAGAGAAGGGTTGGGGTTATATTTGATTGCAGGTGGTAGTAAGAGTTCTGTCCCCCCTCAGTAGGTCAGGACCAGCATGCACTTAACAAGTAATATCTGATGTAGGGCGAGATACACATCAATTTCCGAGTATTCTGCCATACTTCTCAGATCTCAGGGGCCCAAAATCTCTTATTTCTCAACAATTAAAATCTACCGGATCGAATGTCTTGGCAAGCTTCAGTATACCAAGCTGAAAATAGATAACCTGATCTGCTTTTCGAGAAAACTCAGCAGCGATGAAAGGGGGACAGATCACACCGTTTCAGAATAAGTTGGCGCCGTAAAATTAAAGAACGATTGACCAAATGACTGTGTTCGAGACGATAGTCAGTGAAGAAGACTGGCATTAGCGGGAAAATAACAAATGGCCACAGGAATCATAACTAGGCAGGGAACGCAGTGAGTGCTGCAATTGAAAAGCAGAGTTGGAGGTTAACCAGTTACTAAGGGCTAACAGTCAGAATATGGGGGACGTCAAATAAACCGATTGCTGAATGATATGCAGTGGGAAATCAGGTTGGGGCTTCTCTGCTAGAGCGAGAGGTCAGGATTCTGCTTACCGAAGCGCGGTCTACAGGACAACCTCTAGTATGGGAATGGAGATAGGGGACATGACCTCAGTTCTGGGATGGCTGTTTCATACGTCTTTAGCGAGAGCAGTGATCGTGTTAGGCTCCCAGTCAATGCTTCTGAAGGAACAGAAAGGCTGGATAAGGCATGAGCAGATAGTAGCTGGAGAGGTTCAAATCTCCATGGGCTGGTGTGGATCTACTGTCCTGGTCATACTTGAGTTCTGGGGAATCAAAGAGCTGACATCTTGACTGCGCAAGCGTCCATAATGGACACTTTGTAAAAAAAAAAAAGATCTTGTCACGCCATGCGGCGCAACGGAAATATGGTGATAGGCTCATATATTTTGTAACACACGGCACTTAGTGGATGATGTGGTCAGCATTATACCGACCGTCTTTACTTCTAGGACTGAACCGGTACCCATTTAAGTCTGTGTCGACCCGGGAGCAAATGCGGTCTTCAAAAACATTTCCGATTGAACTGGTGAAGAGAGTGTGGCCTTGGTGCGGTGAACGTGGATTTTCTATCCCATCGTACTAGGCTCAGATCAAGTCGTGCTCAGCTTGATATGCCATGCATGTCCGGTTTCTTTTTCATGGTACAAACGCTTATTCCAGTCGACCCAGCTGTAAATGAGTACAGAATTAAGTCAATTTGAAATTTCAGAGCCGTGACATAAGATATAGTTATTTTTCTGTCTTTGACAGCTTAAGCGGATGTAGCGCGTGTGGAGGTGCCATGTATAATCAAGTCGTTTCTGTGGACCATTTTTTTCCTCTCCATTTTTCAAGAATATTGAATGAAAACGACGGTCGAGCGGAGTCGATCATATGTGGTGACGGAGGAGAAATGTGTTCACAGGCTGTACGAACCATCTGTATCTATAGTCTTAGTGATGTACTGAAAGATACTAAGAACCTATGGGTATCCTCGTTGTGCAATGTCCCCGTTTCTTCAGGATAGAACAGTAAAATGCAGTTTTTAACTATTTATATAGCGTGCGATGGCCGGTGACTACTGTAATCCTATGTCATAGATTTATTTCCTTAGCTGTTTAGCCATTGTTGGTGGATTCCAGAAATCGGAAATGACTGTTCCATCAGTGTCTCAAACGTCAGGAAATCTGCTCCAGGAAGTCAACGCGAGATGACTTTGACCTTGGGACTGTAGGGGGTCGCCGATAAGGCGTCGCAGTGACACGGAGAGAGTGCGCGTTCATTACGTAGAGTACATCTAGTCTGTCCACAGATCACAGACACGAGGCGCCCAAGTTCTGCTCCTGTCTCAATTGATTTATACAACGGGAGGCTACATAGTAGAAAGAACAATTGTTCGCCTGCAATGTTTATTTCAAAACTGGAGACGAGCGAATTGACCGAAACTGGTATCACTGCTACCACCGCTTGCTCCCTTTAGCACCACTGATAACGCTTCATGTGGTTATCATGACTGACGTCCCACGTTGGTATCATGACTGACGTCCCACGTTGGTATCATGACTCACGTCCCACGTTGGTTATCATGACTGACGTCCAACGTTGGTATCACTGCTGACGTCCCGCGTTGGTATCATGACTGACGTCCCACGTTGGTATCATGACTGACGTCCCACGTTGGTATCAGGACTCACGTCCCACGTTGGTTATCATGACTGACGTCCCACGTTGGTTATCATGACTCACGTCCCACGTTGGTATCACTGATAACGCTTCATGTGGTTATCATGACTGACGTCCCACGTTGGTATCATGACTGACGTCCCACGTTGGTATCATGACTCACGTCCCACGTTGGTTATCATGACTGACGTCCAACGTTGGTATCACTGCTGACGTCTCACGTTGGTATCATGACTCACGTCCCACGTTGGTATCATGACTGACGTCCCACGTTGGTATCATGACTCACGTCCCACGTTGGTTATCATGACTGACGTCCCACGTTGGTTATCATGACTCACGTCCCACGCTGGTATCACTGATAACGCTTCATGTGGTTATCATGACTGACGTCCCACGTTGGTATCATGACTCACGTCCCACGTTGGTTATCATGACTGACGTCCAACGTTGGTATCACTGCTGACGTCCCACGTTGGTATCACCGCTGACGTCCCACGTTGGTATCACCGCTGACGTCCCACGTTGGTATCACTGCTGACGTCCCACGTTGGTATCACTGCTGACGTCCCACGTTGGTATCACTGCTGACGTCTCAAATTGATTTGACGGCTAACGTCTGATATTGATTTGACGGCTGACGTCTCATTTTGATTTGTCGACTGACGTCTCATATTGATTTGACGGCTAACGTCTCATATTGATTTGACGGCTGACGTCTCATTTTGATTTGTCGACTGACGTCTCATATTGATTTGACGGCTAACGTCTCATATTGATTTGACGGCTGACGTCTCATATTTATTTGACGGCTGAATTTCATATTGATTTGACATCTGACGTCTCATATAGGTTTGACCGCTGACGTCTCATATTGATTTGACGGCTGATGATTCATATTGATTTGACCGCTGACGTCTGATATTGATTTGACGGCTGACGTCTCATATTGATTTGACGGCTAACGTCTCATATTGATTTGACGGCTGACGTGCCACGATGATATCACGACTGACATGCCACGATGATATCACGACTGGCATCTCATTTTGATATCACTGCTGTCGACCCCCTCTTTGTCTCACCCATCCCCACCCCACCCCAATTCTCGCGCCATTGGTACTGCTGCTGAGGTCCATACTAGTATCACTTCTGGCGGCCGGAATAGCTTGGAGCTCTCGCAACGTTTGGCTTATCCAGCAGAACCACAGTCTACTTATAATTCCCTGCTCCAACTGTCTGTGTCCTGTTTTCTGCCATAAGATGTCATCTTGTGTCTAACTGCTGCATGTCAGTGATCTTTCCCATGAATTTCTTGATTCGACCATGTAATCCCTTTATAACTAATTTGCTCACTCACTATAATTCATACACATACAAAAGAACAAACTGCACAAGAATATGGAGGATCCCTGATTGCCTTATTTGTTTTCCTTCAATTATCTTTGTTTAATAAAACAAAGAAACTTGATGTTCAAGTTATTGTACTGGGTCTTAGTTTAAGGTGTTGATCAACAAACTTGATGTTCTGGTTATTGTACTGGGTCTTAGTTTAAGGTGTTGATCAACAAACTTGATGTTCTGGTTATTGTACTGGGTCTTAGTTTAAGGTGTTGGTCAACAAACTTGATGTTCTGGTTATTGTACTGGGTCTTAGTTTAAGGTGTTGGTCAACAAACTTGATGCTCAGCATCATTGTAATTGTCTAACGCCAAGTCTGGTACTAGTTTACAGATAGGTAAACTAAGATCACATAAAACATGCAATATATATTTATTTCATACGACTTTAATACTAAGGATATACTATATCACTGTCTTGATATTATCTTCAAATACGCAATATTTGTAAGAAGCGTTTTTTGTACAAGGCTTAAATAAAAAATATTCTGTATAAAAACAGCCTCTTCTCTATCTCTATCTCTCTCTCTCTCTCTCTCTCTGTCTCTCTCTCTCTCTCTCTCTCTCTCCGCCCCCCCCCCCCTTTTTCCCGAGGTTAGTGATAATGTCCCTTAGGAGAACGCCACAACAGGCTGCCCGTTTTACCGATATAACTGGAAGTCCCCCGTATCACAGTCCTACTACGCTATCCACCTCTCCACCTCAAGTGAAGTAGAAAACATTTGACTAGTGATATCGTAGATGTTGGTGAAGGCTTCTACCAAAACTGTCCTGTCTTAGCTGGCGGTCCGCTATTAAAAGTTTCCAATCTAGAATGCCTTACAAAACATGACTACAGACGCATGCTTCAGGACAATCTGGTCGTTTTGATCGCCATAGGCTGGCATGTTTATTCCAGCAGTGTTTCTCACAGTGGGAAAAGTAGGCCCGTAGTGGAAGGATTACCTGGTGAAAAGTGTAAAGGATGTAGAATATCAGTCACTACGTACGTGATATCATTGTCAGGGATACAACTGTTTGGTGAAGTGGAGGTGTCATTGCTGTTTAGTCTTCTTTAACCGTGTTGTCAGTTACCCATTTGCAGCTTGGTCTTCTGGAACGGTTCGCTACGAGGAACTGAACCCGGCACCTTTGTTGTGCGAATCAAGCGCTCTAACCATTCTTAAGTAGATAAGGAAGTCTCCTCATGGGTAGATATAGCCTAAGCCATTACGACAAGCTATAAATGTCACACCCATCTCTCTCTCTCTCTCTCTCTCTTTCTCTCTCTCTCTCTCTCTCTCTCTCTCTCTCTCTCAAAACCCACTTTTATTCTCCCATCTTCAGATTTATTTTTGTGAAGATTGTACAGATTAAGTATAGAGAAGACTGGATGGCTAGAATGTCAGAAGTTTCATGAAGATTCCACGAGGCTGTAAAACACTGGGAGCTGAAATGAGCTGACGATTACCGGTGGAGTTGTAGGTTAACTTCGGATTTGGCCTGGTCATAAATTCGACAATAAGAGCTTCTTGGAATAGGGTAGGCCACTCTTGTGAAAAGTGGCGACAATATATATGATTTCCAATATTTGTGTTGTGAAACGTGTGAGTATCAGAGTGGTTTGAACACTTCCTTGTCACGGGAAAGGAGACAAGATCGACACGCTATTGTATGAAAGCATGGCTGTACTTTAAAAAAAAAATTCAATTCAATGAAGAAGGGAAGAGATCCGCACATACAAAACTAAATTAAGACCGTGTACAGTGTGATCTTCAAAGCGGTAACCCAGATGGCACGACAGCTTCAGCTGACCCGTGGCTTTTGTGGACGTGCTCATACGTCTGGTATGACTACAAGAACATGTCTTTTCTCTGTAATTGCATCTATGCAGTCGTCCTACTGTGTGTGTGAGTGTGTGTGTTCATTTATATAATGCGCACGTGTTTTTTTTTTCTTCCTTTTTGATACATGTACATCACAATCAGTCGTGTAGTTGCTGTTGTTGTTGTCGCTGCTGCTACTGTTGTTGTTGGACTCTAACCACATTACAGGGTGGCCGCTAACCACATCACAGGGGTAACCCTACCCACATCACAGGGAGGCCCCTACCCACATCCCAAGCAGGCCGCTAACCACATCACAGGGAGGCCGCCAACCACATCATAGGGATACCCCTAAACACATCACCGGGATACCCCTACCCACATCACAGGGATACCCCTACCCACACCCCAAGCAGGCTTCTACCAACATCACAGGAGGCCCCTACTCACACCCTAAGCAAGCTCCTACCCACACCCCAAGCAGGCCCCTACCCACATCACAGGGACGCCCCTACCCACACTCCAAGCAGGCTTCTACCAACATCACAGGAGGCCCCTACTCACACCCTAAGCAAGCTCCTACCCACACCCCAAGCAGGCCCCTACCCACATCACAGGGATACCCCTACCCACACCCCAAGCAGGCCCCTACCAACATCACAGGGAGACCCCTACCCACATCCCAAGCAGGCCCTTACCCACACTCCAAGCAGGGCCCTACCCACATCCCAAGCAGGCCCCTACCAACATCACAGGGAGACCCCTACCCACACCCCAAGCAGGGCCTTACCCACACCCCAAGCAGGGCCCTACCCACATCACCGGAAGGCCACTACCCACATCCCAAGCAGACCCCTACCCACACCATACCCACACCCCAAGCAGGCCCTTACCCGCACCCCAAGCAGACTCATACCCACACTACAGGGAGGCCCCTACCCACATCACAGGGAGGCGCCTACCCACATCACAGGGAGGCCCCTACCCACATCACAGGGAGACCCCTACCCACATCCCCGGGAGGTCCCTACCCACTAGACAGTAGTGGATAGTCGAGCGGAGCAGCACTTCCAGGAGGGCAGCATAAGGAAACGATGTTTGGCCACCTCTAGACTAGTTATATTGATCTGATGTAGGTCAGCGCATGTGTAGCAATCAATTTCAAGTCGGCTAGGTCTTTTTCTTTCATGATCATTACCGTTATTGAGCGGGCAAAGGGACCTAGGTTCAATTCCTAGTCGCGGGCACCAGTCTGTCCAGTTTTAAATGAGTACCTGATTTACATTTAGAAAGGGCAATACAAAGAAGGGTTTCCGTATTCCACCTCACCTCACCCAATTTGCCCCACTCCACTGAGCTTGTCCCACTCCACGGCGCTCACCTCACCTCACCTCACGACACACACCGTACATCACCTCACGACACACCGTACATCACCTCACGACACACACCATACATCACCTCACGACACAAATCCACCTCACCTCACGACACACACCATACATCACCTCACGACACACACCATACATCACCTCACGACACACACCATACATCACCTCACGACACAAACCCACCTCACCTTACAACACTCACATCAACTAACTCAACGACACTCACCCTATCTCACCTCACGACACTCACCCCGCCTCACCTTACGACGCGGTCTGTGGTGTCTGTTCTTATCTGTGGTATCTGTTCTTATCTGTGCTGTCTGTTCTTATCTGTGCTGTCTGTTCTTATCTGTTCTGTGGTGTATGTTCTTATCTGTTCGGTGGTGTCTGTTCTTATCTTTTCTGTGGTGTCTGTTCTTATCTGTTCCGTGGTGTCTGTTCTAATCTGTTCTATGGTGTCTGTTCTTATCTGTTATGTGGTGTCTGTTCTTATCTGTTCTGGGGCGTCTGCTCTTATCTGTTCCGTGGTGTCTGTTCTTATCTGTTCTGTGGTGTCTGTTCTTATCTGTTCTGGGGCGTCTGTTCTTATCTGTGGTGTCTGTTCTTATCGGTTCTGTTGTGTCTTTTCTTATCTGTTCTGTGGTTTCTGTTCTTATTTGTGGTGTCTGTTCTTATATGTTATGTTGTGTCTGTTCGTATCTGTTCTGTGGTGTCTGTTCTTATCTGTTCTGTTGTGTCTGTTCTTATATGTTCTGTGGTGTCTGTCCTATCTGTTCTGTGGTGTCTGTTCTTATCTTTTCTGTGGTGTCTGTTCTTATCTGTTCTGTGATGTCTGTTCTTATCTGTTCTGTGGTATCTGTTCTTATCTGTGGTGTCTGTTCTTATCTGTGGTGTCTGTTATAATCTGTTCTTATCTGCGGTGTCTGTTCTTATCTGTTCTGTGGTGTCTGTTCTTATCTGTTCTGTGGTTTCTGTTCGTATCTGTTCTGTGGTGTCTGTTCTTATCTGTTCTGTGATTTCTGTTCTGTGGTGTCTGTTCTTATCTGTTCTGTGGTGTCTGTCCTATCTGTTCTGTGGTGTCTGTTCTTATCTTATCTGTGGTGTATGTTCTTATCTGTTCTGTGATGTCTGTTCTTATCTGTTCTGTGGTATCTGTTCTTATCTGTGGTGTCTGTTCTCATCTGTTCTTATCTGTGGTGTCTGTTCTTATCTGTGGTGTCTGTTCTCATCTGTTCTTATCTGTGGTGTCTGTTCTTATCTGTTCTGTGGTGTCTGTTCTTATCTGTTCTGTGGTGTCTGTTCTTATCTGTTCTGTGGTTTCTGTTCTTATCTGTTCTGTGGTGTCTGTTTCTATCTGTTCTGTGGTTTCTGTTCTTATCTGTTCTGTGGTTTCTGTTCTTATCTGTTCTGTGGTGTCTGTCCTATCTGTTCTGTGGTGTCTGTTCTTATCTTTTCTGTGGTGTCTGTTCTTATCTGTTCTGTGATGTCTGTTCTTATCTGTTCTGTGGTTTCTGTTCTTATCTGTTCTGTGGTGTCTGTCCTATCTGTTCTGTGGTGTCTGTTCTTATCTTTTCTGTGGTGTATGTTATTATCTGTTCTGTGATGTCTGTTCTTATCTGTTCTGTGGTATCTGTTCTTATCTGTGGTGTCTGTTCTTATCTGTGGTGTCTGTTCTCATCTGTTCTTATCTGTGGTGTCTGTTCTTATCTGTTCTGTGGTGTATGTTCTTATCTGTTCTGGGGTTTCTGTTCTTATCTGTTCTGTGGTGTCTGTTCTTATCTGTTCTGTGGTTTCTGTTCTTATCTGTTCTGTGGTGTCTATTCTTACCTGTGGTGTCTGTTTTTATCTGTGGTGTCCATGTTGTTGTTTAATGTCCTCAACAGTTATAATTGTGCGCCCTAAAAGGGGCGTTAAGTGGCGGGTTGCAGTATCTTTCATCACTCCTCGTTCGTGCCGATGAAGATGGACCGGGTCCTCCTTAAAGGTAGCCCTCTGTCACTGTGCTATTCCAACACTTAGTCCTCAAGGAGAACCGTACAACAACGTCAGTTAATTGGACACGGTTACCACATCCAGACACGGACGTATTCCTTTGATTTGACTCGAGTCACGTGATCAGCGAACCCCCTCCTAGTCTATATTTAGCCTGTGTAATTTCCACCCCTGGCGACCGGATATCCCAGTTTCCTGCAAATGAAAATGCACTCTGCTTTTGTTTCTGGACTTCGTGAGCCTCTTTTAATTGACGTAAGTCAGCAGATATAAATTTGGCGGTTCGTGAGACTGACAATTCCTTTAGTGTATCCCAGTGCCCTGCTGGTGGAAGAGATACTAGGACTACTGCACTTATATACGTTTAGAAAAAGATGACGTTGATTGGGGGGGGGGGGGGGGGGGGGCTGGCTTAATTTACCCCAAACAAAATAAATATATATTTTTAGCAGGAAATGTTAGGTAGAGACGACACCAGAATTGTCCACTTTTTAAATGTTGTGGGTTTCAAACATTCTGCAAATATAGACGATAATTTCTGGAATCTGTCGACGTTGATAGTTGGTAAGGAGAGTAGCACCCGGTTTCTACAGCTGCATGACATGATCCGTGCTGTCAGACGATGTAATAACTGTGTTATCTAACCCTAACCCTAACCATAGCCCTGAACCTGGGCATAACCCTAACCATAACCCTAACCATAACCCTAACCATAACCCTAAGCATAACCCTAAACATAGCCCTGAGCATAACCCTAACCATAGCCCTGAGCATAACCCTAACCATAGACATGAGCATAACCCTAACCATAGCCCTGAGCATAACCCTAACCATAGCCCTAAGCATAACCCTAACCCTAACCATAGCCCTGAACATAACCCTAACCATAACCCTGAACCTGAGCATAACCCTAACCATAGCCCTGAACCTGAGCATAACCCTAACCATAGCCCTGAGCATAACCCTAACCATAGCCCTGAGCATAGCCCTGAGCATAGCCCTGAGCATAACCCTAACCATAGCCCTGAGCATAACCCTAACCATAGCACTGAGCATAACCCTAACCCTAACCATAGCCCTGAGCATAACCCTAACCATAGCCCTGAGCATAACCCTAACCATAGCCCGGAGCATAACCCTAACCATAGCCCTGAGCATAATCCTAACCATAGCCCTGAGCATAACCCTAACCCTAACCATAGCCCTGAACCTGAGCATAACCCTAACCCTAACCATAGCCCTGAGCATAACCCTAACCATAGCCCTGAACATAACCCTAACCATAACCATTACTGTTCGAAAAACTGAATATAACCATATTTTCTATACTTTTATATTTATCTAAGTCTACTTATTTATTTCAAATAAAACTATATATATATATATATATATATCCTTCTATTAGCCCGAAATGGATTGTCGCGTTACGTACGATGGAAACATAGGGAACTCTGTTTGGGGTGAATTAAGAGGCAACTACCTCACTGCACATAAATACGTTTCGTTAAAGATGACTAGACTATAGAGGACTGTGCAACCGGACAGCAGTTTTGTCTTGTCAAATAATTTGCTTCAGAAGCCACGATTGAAAAGAATGCAAAACGCTTTGGCGCAGTTTTCCTAAAAAAAGGTCTAGTGGTGATCCTATGCTCCAGTCGGGTTGGAATCCATTCTGAAAATCTACACCAAGCAATTGACAAGGCATTGTTGTGAAAGGCAATATAGATTCAAACCTCCGACACCCTGGCGACGAATGCGCCGCACTGCTAGAAAGATGCGAGTTACAGGGGTTTCGCCAACTAAACTCCCCCAGTAGTGGGGTATATAGAAGTGGTCGACTCTTTCAGACAGTGAAAACTGACAGTGCTTTTATAAATTAAAGACAAAATATAGTAATTATTATTGATTTTCCTTACTGATGCCGCTCTTAAGTACGTGCCCCACAAGGGAGGGAAGAGTTGCCCGCGGGGAGGAGGTGATCGGGGAGTTATTTGCAGAAATAATATCTCGTCCCTCCCTCCTAAATAGACATAATTTTCTTTCATTGTATGGCAGAAGTATCTAAAGCCGGGCTTGTTTCCCTTTGTATACAAAGACCACGTCAGCAAGAATGAGATGAACATTATTAGTTTGTTGATCGTTTGGCTTCTATTGAGGAAAGTATCCTTGCAATGGGACATTCTTTGGTCGAATTCTCTGATCGGATCCCTTTGGGGAATTATGTAATTTCGAAATGGACTCTGTTCATTCATATGAGCTTACCGTAGCCATTCGCTGCCCACGCCGTCATTCTATGATTTGTGCCCGTTATACTGAGCATGTGGACGGGTAGTCAGGTCAGCGGCCCGATATACAGTTAAAACAGCGGCCCGATATACAGCCAGGACAGCGGCCCGATTTACAGCCAGGACAGCGGCCCGAGTTACAGCGGCCAGAGTTACAGTTAAAACAGCGGCTTGACTTTTAGTCGGAACAAAGGCCCGACTTTTAGTCAGGACAACGGCCTGACTTCTAGTCAGGACAGCGGCCCAACTTCTAGTCAGGGCAGCGGCCCGACTTCTAGTCAGGACAGCGGCCCAACTTCTAGTCAGAACAAAGGCTCAACTTCTAGTCAGAACAAAGGCCCAACTTCTAGTCAGAAAAAAGGCCCAACTTCTAGTCAGAACAAAAGCCCGACTTTTAGTCAGAACAAAAGCCCGACTTTTAGTCAGAACAAAGGCCTGACTTCTAGTCAGAACAAAGGTCTGACTTCTCATCAGAACACCTATGATTTTGCTTTCATAAAGGTATTGAAAACAACATGCACTCTACGAGACCACTGCCGAGCCATGCCGACTGAATCCCTCAGCTTATGTAATAGGCCCTCCAACTGACCATAACAACAAATGTAAATACGCCGTAATTATATTATTTTATTTAAATGTATTATATTGTAGAAAAAGTTTGGTTAAATTATATTGTATACATTGTCGTCGGAGATAAAGTGTTATATACCTTCATGTGTACCAGGTCTCTGAGATCGCATCTGTACTAGGACTCACAGATCCCATCTATAATAGGTTTCAAAGATCCCATCTGTACTAGGACTCAAAAGATCAAATTTGTACTAGTACAAAGATCCCATCTGTACAAGGACTCAAAGATCCCATCTGTAAATAGGACTCAAAGATCACACTTGTACTATGGCTCAAAGATCACATCTGTACCAGTCAAATATCACACTTGTACTATGACTCATAGATCACATTTGTACCAGATCTTATAGATCACATTTGCGCCAGGTTTGGAAGATCACATTTATAGTAGGTCCCATAGATCACACGTGTAGAAGGTCTCGGGTTTACTAAAGTGGTGAAACCAGTTCCCTTCCTCGCTGCCTTACGTGTGCTAAATGTTAGTTACACCTGGACGACATATACACATCGGGAAAGACCCTAGTCCCTTCGCTACAAGAACCAACCGCTGTAACCACACCACACCTAGACGCTTAATTGTACCAAGAGTAATCGCTAGCCATCTGAAAACCTCCAAACTAGGTTCTTAGATGTTGATGAAAACATTGCAGAAGAAACGATACGGATCTGTTTGCATCAGCGAACACGACAGCCCTAGTAATATAAATAAATAAACATGAGGCGTGGTCAAATGAAACCGGACCAAACTGCATCAAATGAACATACGTCCGATGCGCATGATGACGTCACTTCTGGTGTACAACAGCAAATACCAATGGTCAAGTTTGCAAAATGTCAGTATCCTCCGACTCATAGTTTTTCAGCAGACCATTGAAAACATGGCGGGTGCGAAACAGAGTCCGTCCGGAGTTGATCAGCGGGCGGTGATTCGGTTTCTAACAGCTGAAGGATGTCGACCAGTTGACATTCATTGCAGAATGCAGGCAGTGTTTGGGGACAAAAGTGTATTGAAAACAACAGTGAAGAATTGGAAAACGATGTTTAAAGAAGGACTCTTGCCATCCTTGTGGGGCACGTCGCCATGGTGTCGGGAGTTTGAATCTATATTGCCTTTCACAACCTTGCCTTGTCAGCTGCTTGGTGTAGATGTTCACAATGGATTCCTGCCCGGTTGGAGCATAGGATCATCACTAGTTGACCTCCTTTGGGAAAACTGCGCCAAAGCACTTTGTATTCTTTTCTCTGATGATTTCTGAAGCAAGCCCTCTTTCTCCCCCTCACTAATTATATAAACACACACACACAAATACATTTACATATATATAAACACACACACACAAATACATATACATTTATACTTAGTGAGGGGGAGAAAGAGAGAGAATTGTGTTGGACAAAAAGCGAATTTGTGCAGATAATTATCAACATTTTGTCAAGAATTGTGTGACGTCCACATAGGCAAGTCCAGCGATTTTCCATCTTCATGTTTCCTCTTTGTGGACTGTGCCATTGTACCCCACCGTCTTATTGATTGCCATATCAGAGAGAGCGTTAGTCGTGGACAGTTCTTTGCAATTATTGATGCAGGTGTATGGTGTGTGTCGTTAAGATTGACAATTTGCGTTGTGCTTGGCAGGAATAAGACAGAGATGGAGAGCTTGACTTAGCTGGCTAGAGAGACGTAAATAGTTAGGCTGACTCGACAGCTGGCGATAGAGACAAATAGCTGGGCTGACTTGACTTAGCTGACGAGAGAGAGACATAAATAACTTGGCTGACTTGACTTAGCTGGCGAGAGAGAGACATAAATAGCTAGGCTGACTCGACAGCTGGCGATAGAGACAAATAGCTGGGCTGACTTGACTTAACTGGCGAGAGAGAGACATAAATAACTAGGCTGATTTGACAGCTGGCGAGAGAGAGAGACATAAATAGCTGGGCTGACTTTACTTAGCTGACGAGAGAGAGACATAAATAACTAGGCTGACTTGACAGCTGACGATAGAGACAAATAGCTGGGCTGACTTGACTTAACTGGCGAGAGAGAGACATAAATAGCTAGACTGACTTGACTTAGCTGGCGAGAGAGAGACATAAATAGTTAAGCTGACTCGACAGCTGGCGATAGAGACAAATAGCTGGGCTGACTTGACTTAACTGGCGAGAGAGAGACATAAATAACTAGGCTGATTTGACAGCTGGCGAGAGAGAGAGATAAATAGCTGGGCTGACTTTACTTAGCTGACGAGAGAGAGACATAAATAACTAGGCTGACTTGACAGCTGACGATATAGACAAATAGCTGGGCTGACTTGACTTAACTGGCGAGAGAGAGACATAAATAGCTAGACTGACTTGACTTAGCTGGCGAGAGAGAGACATAAATAGCTAAGCTGACTCGACAGCTGGCGATAGAGACAAATAGCTGGGCTGACTTGACTTAACTGGCGAGAGAGAGACATAAATAACTAGGCTGATTTGACAGCTGGCGAGAGAGAGAGACATAAATAGCTGGGCTGACTTGACTTAGCTGGCGAGAGAGAGAGAGACATAACTAGCTGGGCTGACTTGACTTAGCTGGCGAGAGAGGCAGAGACAGAGATAGACTTAGCTGGAAATAGAAATGAAGATAGTTAGGCTGACATAACTTAACCGGTGAGAAGGACAACAATCGTTAGGCTCTCGTGATCTAGCCTGTGTGAGACACAGAGATAATTAGGCTAACGTGACTTCACCAGAGCGAGAGAGAGAGAGAGAGAGACCAAGATAATTAGGCTGACGTGACTTCACCAGAGAGAGAGATATATATACCAAGATAATTAGGCTGACGTGATCTCACCAGAGAGAGAGAGAGAGAGAGAGACCAAGATAATTAGGCTGACGTGACTTCACCAGAGAGAGAGAGAGACCAAGATAATTAGGCAGACGTGACTTCATCAGAGAGAGAGAGAGAGACCAAGATAATTAGGCTGACGTGACTTCACCAGAGAGAGAGAGAGAGATCAAGATAATTAGGCAGACGTGACTTCATCAGAGAGAGAGAGAGAGAGAGAGAGAGAGAGAGAGATACCAAGATAATTAGGCTGACGTGACTTCATCAGAGCGAGAGAGAGATAGTTAGGCTGACGTGACTTAGCCGCTGCACTCTCTGAAGTTTTGTGTTTCTCTTGATATTCTCAGTCAGAGACTTTAATGGGCTATATCGTCTCACTGTGGCTAGATTTGTTGTTTAGCCCCTTATCTTGCTGCCTTCCCTTTTTTTAACATTAAGTTAGGTATCCGTTTATATTTGGGTATGCTGGGAGCAGTCGAGACAAGTAGTTGATCCGGGTACCATTGCGACGGATGTACTAACACTATAACCACTGTGGTACTGCGAGATCTGTTATCTGTTTCTTGTGGCTGACAGTTTCTTCACAATGTTGTAACTGATTACATGCCAGCCATTCAAAAGTCCAAAACCCGCAACACGCCAATCAGGTTGCAGTATTACCCTTGTTTATTCCCGTTTTGGACGCTGGTATCACAGACGGAGGAATGGGTAGACAAAACGCCTAGCGATAAAATGGAATAAAATAACACCATTGAAAAATCTAACCTAAGTAAAATAACCCCATTGAAAGATCTAACCTAAGTAAAATAACACCATTGAAACATCTAACTTAAGTACAATGTTGAGACCAAGCCCAGTAAAGCATCCTACACTATATCCCAAAACGGGAGTTTCTGTTTTGGGATGACCTTTTTCCTTGTTCATCATCTGTCTCTTATAATTTCTGCAAACACCTGGCCTGTCTACTGCTTCTCCCTTCTCTTACATGGAGCAGCAACCAGGGAATTCTACCGCTAACATCGATTGAAGATAAATTAAATTCCCAAAGCTTAGATGTATTATTATCCAAATGTCACGTGTGTGCCCGCTCATCCAATCAGCAGCTAATCCATATCGACTGTTTTGTTAATACTTTACCTCAGCCGGCCCGCCGCCTCTGTTCACTCTCCCTGTCTCTTTCTCCCTCTCTCTCTGTCTCCATCACTCACCTTTTCGCTTCAATGTGAAGCATGTGTTTTAACTCAGCTAGTTCAGTTACACGGAGCGTGTAACCTAGCTTTTGCAGCGTTTAGTTACATAATGAGGCTGCTAGTCCCAACCATAACCATCTTTAGTTGCCTTTACATAATAAGAAGGTGACTATGTTGTTATTCTTCTCATCATCCGTGTATTCTCTCTCACTCCCAGTTACACTATTCAAGTCTCTCTCACTCCCAGTGTACTACTCTCCATCTCACTCCCAGTTACACTATTCACCTCTCTCTCACTCCCAGTGCACTACTCTCCATCTCACTCGCTGTTACACTATTCAAGTCTCTCTCACTCCCATTTGCATCCCTCACCACTTACTCCCACTATCTCTTGCCCTCCTCTCTTTCTCATCTCTCTATCTCCTCTATTGTTCTAATTCTCTTTGTTACACCTCTTGCTTTCTACTTTGCTCTCTTCTCATGTTCCACAGCGACACTCCCGCCTCGCCCTTCTGGTCCACTATATCTTTTTATATATCTCTTTCTCTCACGCTTACTCAACTTTTTGTTGTTAGGGATCTTTATACTGATCAGACATGTTAGCCAGGGTCAGGCAAAATATACTGATCAGACATGTTAGGGTCAGGCAAAATATACTGATCAGACGCGTTAGGGTCAGGCAAAATATACTGATCAGACATGTTAGGGTCAGGCAAAATATACTGATCAGACGCGTTAGGGTCAGGCTAAATATACTGATCAGACATGTTAGCCAGGGTCAGGCAAAATATACTGATCAGACGTGTTAGGGTCAGGCAAAATATACTGATCAGACGCGTTAGGGTCAGGCAAAATATACTGATCAGACGTGTTAGGGTCAGGCTAAATATACTGATCAGACATGTTAGCCAGGGTCAGGCAAAATATACTGATCAGACGTGTTAGGGTCAGGCAAAATATACTGATCAGACGTGGTAGGGTCAGGCAAAATATACTGATCAGACGCGTTAGGGTCAGGCAAAATATACTGATCAGACGCGTTAGGGTCAGGCAAAATATACTGATCAGACGTGTTAGGGTCAGGCTAAATATACTGATCAGACATGTTAGCCAGGGTCAGGCTAAATATACTGATCAGACGTGTTAGGGTCAGGCAAAATATACTGATCACACGTGTTAGTCAGGGCCAGGCTAAATATACTGATCAGACATGTTAGCCAGGGTCAGGCTAAATATACTGATCAGACGTGTTAGGGTCAGGCTAAATATACTGATCAGACGTGTTAAGGTCAGGCAAAATATATTGCTAGACGTGTTAGTCAGGGCCAGGCTAAATATACTGATCAGACGTGTTAATCAGGGCCAGGCTAAATATACCGATAGACGTGTTAGTCAGGGCCAGGCTAAATATACTGATCAGACGTGTTAGTCAGGGTCAGGCTAAATATACTGATCAGACGTGTTAATCAGGGCCAGGCTAAATATACCGATAGACGTGTTAGTCAGGGCCAGGCTAAATATACTGATCAGACGTGTTAGTCAGGGTCAGGCTAAATATACTGATAGACGTGTTAGCCAGGGTCAGGCTAAATATACTGATAGACGTGTTAGTTAGAGCCAGGCTAAATATACTGATAGACGTGTTAGTCAGGGCCAGGCTAAATGTACTGATCAGACGTGTTAGTCGGGGTCAGGCTAAATATACTGATCAGACGTGTTAGTCGGGGTCAGGCTAAATATACTGATCAGACGTGTTAGGCAGGGCAGGCAAAGTATACTGGCCAATACCCCCACCTCGAGTTGCACGTAGTCATCCCTGGAAACGGGCTGTTTCCATGGCAGCCTGGCTAACGAGGTGCGGGATCGACGTGATCCACATAGTAGTAAGCGATACACAGATGAAGCCAAGCATAGCACAACCGCCTGGAGGACCCGGTCCAGCTTCATCAGCACGCTCGGGATGTGATGAAACACACCGCGAATTAACGTCCTTTTCAGTGCGCACGAAAGAGTAAATCTACCCATTGTGGGCATTCTACTTCATCATTTTGGTGAATCCTGGCTCTTTCAATCAACAAGTTATTTCGGTTGTATCATGTCGTGTTTAACATCTAGATGTTGTTGACTCGGCAAGGGGCTGAGTTATTTTGTATTCTCAATTATACATATTCTCATATATATATGTCCTATCAAACATGACGCCGTAAACCGTTATCTCCTCCCATGCGCATCGAATGTTCTCGAACTCAACGGAACACATTTATCAACACTAGTCATGGTTTGCCTGCAGACGTCACCTTCTCAAAGAAGAATTTACCGTGAGATGGAGCTATGTAGCTGAGAACAAGTCTATTACAAATGAATAGACTTGATTGAGAGATATTTCTTTTAGAATTGAGTAGATTAGCTTGGGATGTTTTGTTTAACAATTAAATAAATAGATTGGCTCATGGCATTTTTTTCAAAATTTAATAGACTAGTTCGAACCATTTTCTTTCAGATCCGAATAGACTAGTTTGGGTTATCGTCTTTCAGAACTTAAAAGACTAGTTTGGGTTATCTTCTTTCAGAACTCAATAGTCTAGTTTGGGTTATCTTCTTTCAGAACTGAATAGACTAGTTTGGGTTATCGTCTTTCGGAACTGAAAAGACTAGTTTAGGTTATTTTCTTTCAGATATGAACAGACTAGTTTTGGGTTATTTTCATTGAGAACTGAACAGACTAGTTTGGGTTATTTTCATTGAGAACTGAACAGACTAGTTTGGGTTATTTTCATTCAGAACTGAACAAACTAGTTTGGGTTATTTTCATTCAGAACGGAATAGACTAGTTTGGGTTATTTTCATTCAGAACGGAATAGACTAGTTTGGGTTATTTTCATTCAGAACGGAATAGACTAGTTTGGGTTATTTTCATTCAGAACGGAATAGACTAGTTTGGGTTATTTTCATTTATAATGTTTTTTCGTTTGCCTTTTTCCTTAAGGCGGAGGGCGTTGAACGGCGTATACGCGCCTTATGGCTAATGTATCTAACTTCAGCACCCTTTTTGAATTAGATTAGTTGTCAAAGAGGTGCGATATTGTTGGCTCCTGAATCCTGACTCGTGGAAGTTTGATACATGGGCCATTCTACTAAAGCACTTCGCTACACGCGTCTTTCTTTTAGAAATGAATAAATTGGCTTTGAATATTCATGTTTCAAATACGTAGATGGTTTAGAATACCCATATTTCGTAATGAGCAGACTGACATAAGAGAATAATATGAAAATGGATAGATTGACTTTAAATGTTTCCGCTTAGCAATGAACAGCTGACTTGGGAGATAATTTCACTAAAGCAAGTTACAGAAACACGGCGTACTAAACCGTATTCAGACATATGCTTTTGTGTTAAAGAGAGTATTTAAAAGCAATGCTGAGAAAATGATGGAGCCGAAATGAATAAATAGATGGTAATTGATAAATAAAAAGAAATTTGAACATCGTTTTTTGCTGTTGTTTTTTTTAAACAAGGCTTGAATCCAGTAAGTTGGAAGTGATGAAAGAAAAGAAAGCGAAATACATGAAAACATTAGGGAGAGCGTTAATAGCTCTCAATTAGCGAGAATTATTTCTCTAATGTGTCCCAGAAAATATTTCTGTACCTGGCCCGAGAAAGGTTTTTCTGTGAGTCCCCTAACAACGGCAGTCGAAGTACGCGTCTTTGTCTTCATCTCCACAGCTCGGCAAGACGGACAAATCACGGAGAAATCGTTCTGGTTGGCACTACGGCTCCCATCAACCACCCATCCTCCCTTTACTGTACTGCCTCCAATACCACGACATCATCCCCCACTCCCTTCCCCGTCGACAACGCATCCCCCTCAGGTAACGTTGGCTTATGTAATCATTTATAGCTGTGCGATTTAATGGAAGTTCAGTTTTTCTTTCCACTTGAGTTTCTTGTGCTCCGTGTCTCCGGCGCTGGGCCGGCTTTATGCTGTAGTTGGTATGCTGTTGTTAGCACGCCGATGCTGTTGTTTTCTTTCCCCACTTTTTCTCCGTACGTTGTGTTGGTCTTTAAGATTACTGGGGAGCGAGGAAACGGAATATTAGCTGGCAGTGAAAGACAAAACGGGAGATGGAAGTAATGAAGCATGTTTAAGGGAAATATACACAGACATAATAATGGCGCAGACGAGAGAAGATGGTGATAAGAGTTCTGTATTTGCATATGTTCACGGCACTACCGTTACTAGAGCACTACAGTTACTAGACCACTACAGTTATTAGGACACTACAATTATGTTGTAAGTGTGCCTTCTTCACCTGTTATTATAGTATACTCGTTCTTCAATGGTCACGCGGAATGAGTCGATTCAATTTTAAGAGACACCGACCCTGCTCCCTTTTTCACACACAAGCACACACACACACACACCAGCGTACACGGTATGCACTCATTGTACCTATATAAACAAATGCAATGTAGAAATGACTTTAGTCAAAAGTACAGATCCTGACACACCATAATGAGTACAATAACTAGTTACACCATAATGCATAAAATGACAAATAGTTACTGAACTATCCTTCTACCGTGACATCATGAAAACTATTCCTCTATAGTGGCATCATGAGAACTATCCTTCTACCGTGACATCATGCGAACTATTCCTCTATAGTGGCATCATGAGAACTATCCTTCTACCGTGACATCATGAAAACTATTCCTCTATAGTGGCATCATGAGAACTATCCTTCTACCGTGACATCATGAAAACTATTCCTCTATAGTGGCATCATGAGAACTATCCTTCTACCGTGACATCATGCGAACTATTCCTCTATAGTGGCATCATGAGAACTATCCTTCTACCGTGACATCATGCGAACTATTCCTCTATAGTGGCATCATGAGAACTATCCTTCTACCGTGACATCATGAAAACTATTCCTCTATAGTGGCATCATGAGAACTATCCTTCTACCGTGACATCATGAAAACTATTCCTCTATAGTGGCATCATGAGAACTATCCTTCTACCGTGACATCATGCGAACTATTCCTCTATAGTGACATCATGAGAACTATCCTTTTATCGTGACATCATGAGAACTATTCCTCTATAGTGACATGAGAACTATCCTTCTACCGTGACATCATGCGAACTATTCCTCTATAGTGGCATCATGAGAACTATCCTTCTACCGTGACATCATGAAAACTATTCCTCTATAGTGGCATCATGAGAACTATCCTTCTACCGTGACATCATGCGAACTATTCCTCTATAGTGACATCATGAGAACTATCCTTTTATCGTGACATCATGAGAACTATTCCTCTATAGTGACATGAGAACTATCTTTTTATCGTGACATCATGAGAACTATTCATCTATAGTGACATCATGAGAACTATCCTTCTACCGTGACATCATGAGAACTATCCTTCAACCGTGACATCATAAGATATATCCTTCAACCGTGACATCATAAGAACTATCCTTCTACCGTGACATCATGAGAACTATCCTTCTACCATGACATCATGAGAACTATTCCTCTACAGTGACATCATAAGAACTATTCTTCTACCGTGACATCTTGAGAACTATCCTTCTACCGTGGCATCATGAGAACTATTCTTCTATAGGAACATCATGAGAACTATTCTTCTATAGGAACATCATGAGAACTATCCTTCAACTGTGAAATCATGAGAACTATTCCTCTATAGTGACATTATGAGAACTATCCTTCTACCGTGACATCATGAGAATTATTTCTCTATAGTCACATCTTGAGAACTATCCATCTACAGTGACATCATGTAAACTATACCTCCTTAATGACTAAATTAAAATGATCTCTCATGACAGAATGTACACTATTCTCATTGCTTGAGTGCATGTTTAGGATTAAAGAAATAATGAATAGAGGCATTCGTCAAGGAATGCGCCTTGTGAATACGATTTTCCTTCTACCATGTTAGGGAAAACATTCATTATCGATGTTTTAAACCCATTTACCCATGGTCATGATCCCGTGATTCTAAACATTGACCACGCTCTGATGGTAATTTGTTAATGTAATATCAAAAAAGGCACCTCCAGACAAAAGCTGTCACAGTTACACCAAATAGCTGCCAATGGTTCTAAAGCAAACAACAAAGCACCAGGAATAGATGTGTTACCTATCTGGCTACTCAAGGCAGCGGGAGAGACTTTGCATAATTTACTTTTTGAACGTGTTAATGACAACATATTAATGTTCGCATCGGCGTCAAATGCCCGTTTCGTCGATCGACCACTACCATGTCAAACTGCCGAGGCTGTGTCATTGCGTAGTGTGTCGATCAAAACCCCTACAGACTCCCCAGGTGAAAGCCGTGTACTCCGCAGCCTTGGGATGAGGACCACGAGGAGTGTATTAGACCAATGTTTGTGTCAATCCTTCCGTGTTGTCCTTGTACAACTTCTTGTTTTTACGTGTCCCGCCGCCGAGGCTTCTGTTTGTGTTCACCTGTTCGTCAGCATGACCCTTGCTGTACTGAGAATACGAAGTCCGGGGAGGTATCATGTAACCTTCGGTAGAGGAGGGGATGGGGCGGGCAGGAGGAAGTCAGCTTCAGACCGAGTAGAAAAGTCCTTGACTTGTGATAATCTGGACTGAATTCTGGTGTGCAGTTAAGCGGAACGTTGAACTCCGCCAATGAACCGGTTTCTCACGGGTTGAACCAGGCATGACATGCAGCATAACTAACAGGATAACCGATCGAAAGTATATCAATTCCACAGAATAAAGTCCGTGATACCACCTGGTGAAGGAGTTGGGGAATATAATCCGAACAGGAAACACTAAACATCGGAAAACTCGACACAAAGACCGGAGAGAGTCAAGAGCGCAGCCGTTAAGGCGCCGCCATCTTCCTTTATTTCCTTACTTTTTGGTAATGACATTTGCTACAATGGAATATAGCCAAAAGATCACACAACTTCAATATGCATTTCATTACAAAAACAAACAACAAAAATTGAAAAAATCAAATGCAATAAAATGCGGTCAATTCAGAACAGTAAGCTTAAACACATGTGTCCACAATTCTTTGAAGATAATTGAGAAGAGAATTGATCGCACGATAGAAGAGGTGCTGAAAGATAACCAGATTGGATTATGCAATGCCAGAGGTACACTGGATGCATTGGATCATTGCAGCTTCTCACTGGAAGAATGATCATTCAAGAACGATAACTTTTTATCTGCTTTATTTTGACTACGAGAAAGTCTGTGATCGAGTCCTCGGGAGCAAACATTTTCAGGTGTTGCAGCAAATAGATACCCAGAGACCATTCATTAGGTCAATCCAGAACATGTATGCAAATCAAGAGACAATTATGTAAATCATAGGACTCGCAGATCCAGTTTCAATAAGAGGACATGTACCACAAGAAGATCGATCTCACCCTGGGGGCAACTCTTCTCTCTCCCCTCTCACCTCACTCTGTTTCATTTGACTGTATCCTACAGTCACACTCTTGCACAACTTTCACACGCGCCCTCATGGTGAGGCCCTTCCATTGCACTTTGGTTGGGCTAGCATAGGTACATACAGACGCACACATTCATCCAAGCACTGGTTTATGCGTCCTGATATCGCCCAATGGACTACGGTCTGGGGTGGAAAATGGCGCGCCTTCGCCAGTAGAAACTAGTGAGGCAAACATCTAAGCATCAAACAAACAAAAATACCACATGGCTGCTTGCTCTCTTTTGCCAAGTCTCTATAACCCATACTCAGAGATGAGGATGGAAAAGGTTGTTCAGACTTGTCAAAGTCAATGATATAAAAGTTAATTCCACCAAATGTGTCGATGACCAAACGATAATTGGGAAGATCAGTAGCAACGTTGCAAATACTACTTGAACAAAATTGATAACACAGTTTCACTTGAAAATAAACACATTGAAGACAAAGACTTCGGTAATAGCCAAGAAACATAGGCAAATAAATATAACAGCAATGGAGAAATAATCGAATAAGTACAGTAGTTTACATATTTGGGGCAATCCATTACAGAAGATTCCCGCAATGAGACAGAAATTAAGACAAGGATTGTTGTTGGCAAATAAGGGTTTCGGAGAAAAACAAATTGCTAACTTCAAAATATATCAGAATAGAACGGAGGAACAGAATAATTACTATTCACATATGACCAACTGGACTGTATAGGGCTGAAGCATGAGTGACGGAAGGATGAATAAAGCTTGTAAGCGTTTGAAATGTAGTCCTACCATAGTATGGGAAGAGTGAGTTCGATAGATAAAATATCCAATGGCAATGCATTCACTAAAGAAAGCGCACAAAGACAGATATAGAATTTGATACAAAAACGTCGAATGAGTTGTGGGAAATTATATGAGGCATGAAAGTCTTCTATAGAAGATACTAGAGGACAACATTCAAGGTAAGAGAGGACCGGGGCGACCAGGACTGACCTTTACATCTCAGGTATGCAGGGACAGACCAAGACTCACCTTTACATCTCAGGTATACAGGAACAGACTAAAACTCACCTTTACATCTCAGGTATGCAGGGACAGACTAAAACTCACCTTTACATCTCAGGTATGCAGGGACAGACTAAAACTCACCTTAACATCTCAGATATGCAGGGACAGACCAAGACTCACCTTTACATCTCAGGCATGCAGGGACATTCAAGCGCGTACCTTTGCTGAGAAATTAAGAGAACTGCAGATGGTATAGTCAAATGGAGAGTCATACGCATTCAACCATACAACCACTCTCAATACTGATTAACTAGATGATGACAAGCAAAAAACGCACGTACGCGTGCGCGCACACGCAGACTCATACACAAGGCAAAGTAAAGGCAGAGGCCGCAGACCATCGCAGACGAAGATGTCATAATTTATTTTGCTAGCGCTGTTTTTAGTAAGGATTAACGACGCTACTTTTTATCCTCACTTTTTCGTCTCGTGCCGGCTGACCCCAGTGGCAAGTCAAGGACAAGACGACTAGGGGGCGACTACCAGATGCAGGGGACTCCGCATCAAGCACCCGTGTATAAGCCGGCGGAGTCTGGAGTCGAACCCACACCACCTGATCACGAGGCCGACGGTTTAACCACTACGCCACGGAATCCACACACTCAAACACACATATATATTATATGCATAATTATTGGCCATCGCAAGGGATGATGGCCACATCATCAAAAGGTTTTGTCTGAACAATGTGATGTGCACTGTATTTGGATTATAGTGAGAAGTGAATGTTCTGATCATCAATCACTCTCTTGTCCCGAGCTACCTTAGATCAGTGGCAAGATTATTGGTATAGTCAACTGGAGGTAACTCTGGATGCAGGCACTCTGGTCTTACCTCCCGTGATACTAGGGGTCGCTTGAAACTTGCGGGACTCGATCGCCTACCTTTTCCGTTCATCGCTGTGAGAGACGAGTACCTTAACCTCTTGACCACGGCAACCCCCATACAGACAGAGAGACAGGAAAAGATTTGTTTCTGTGTTCTCGTGTATTTACATGTTAGTGCTATCTGTTGTTATTGTGTCAAAGTGTGTAATGCTTGTAACAACACAAGCTTAGAGGGGGGCGTTCGGGTGGAGTGTTCCTTGTAACAACACAAGCTTAGATATGGAGGGGGGGGGGGGGGCGTGCGCGTGGAGTGTTCCTTGTAACAACACAAGCGTAGAGGGGGGGGGGGGGAGGGGCGTGCGCGTGGAGTGTTCCTTGTAACAACACAAGTTTAGCGGGGGCGTGCGCGTTGAGTGTACATGTGGTGTGTATGCAGTCTTTGACATACCTGTGATCTTTGTAAATGTGTGTATCGCACCATAGTTATGGACCGCTTCACCTGAAACCTAATATTAACGCTCGCTTTGACACTTACCTTATACAAGGAATCTGTCGTACTGCTGTGGCAGTTGAGGGGTTCTTAGGCTGAGGACTACAGGTCGGTACTCCACTGCTGTCACCACGTCGTGTGCTGTTTTTTTCTTTATTTCACCACAACTGGAAAACAACAGATGCCTTACCGGGATCCATCCGCTGCCCTCGGTGTCAGCACGCACTCATCTTACCCATTCACCCACGCGCTCCTATTTACCTGATAAACTATAATAAATCATCTCCTGGATTTGGCCAATCTCAGACAGGCCGCTACATGATCAAAGGGGAAACTGCACCATGATACTATCGAAAAGAAATGAGTCTGTTGGTAACAGAAGAGAGCCTTGCTAAAAGGCATAGCAGACACTTGATTCTAACGTTAGTCTTAAACATTCGAGTCGTTGATCTCAAGGTTCTGTCAAGCAAACCTGATGGTCCAACTCAGTTTGGACGGGTTGATCTAGCATGGTTGTCTAGCATGCTGGACTAGCATGTTGGTCTAGCATGTTGGTCTAGCATGTTGGTCTAGCATGGTTGTCTAGCATGTTGGTCTAGCATGGTGGTCTAACATGTTGGTCTAGCATGCTGGTCTAGCATGTTGGTCTAGCATGTTGGTCTAGCATGGTTGTCCAGCATGTTTGTCTAGCATGGTGGTCTAGCATGGTGGTCTAGCATGGTGGTCTAGCATGTTGGTCTAGCATGGTTGTCCAGCATGTTTGTCTAGCATGGTGGTCTAGCATGGTGGTCTAGCATGGTGGTCTAGCATGTTGGTCTAGCATGTTGGTCTAGCATGGTTGTCTAGCATGTTGGTCTAGCATGGTGGTCTAGCATGGTGGTCTAGCATGGTTATCTAGCATGGTGGTCTAGCATGGTTGTCTAGCATGTTGGTCTAGCATGGTTGTCTAGCATGTTGGTCTAGCATGTAGGTCCATGATCGACATCACCAACCGGCGAAGCACTTGATGACGATGCATAGTTTCATCGACTGTGCACCATTGTAGGAAAGTTTACAAGGCAATGTATCGGCTCTGCAAAGTGAACTAGTTAAAAATGAAGAAAAAAAATATTTTATCTACAGCAGCAACCACAAAGACAGCATTTGCAAGATATATTCACCAGATAACCAGAAAGCAAAGTAACAATCAATCCTAATTGAAGACAAGTCCCTCCAGGTAAGGTATGAACCTTGCTGCAGAGATATAAATGAGATACGGTAATGGCCAACTAGACATGCCAAAACATGGTCATTATTAACCTTGCCGATTTCAAACCAGTCAGTTACTACTAAGGAGCATAGACTTACCCCATCTAGACAGATGTGTAGACACTAATTACTTCCTAACTACCGTGTTATCAAGCATAGACCACACACACACACATATCATACACACATACTCAAACCGCAAACATGCATAGACCACACACACAGGCAGACCACATAGACACCACACTCATACGCACGCAAATCGACCACACATACACACACACACACACCACTCACATATGCCACACATGCATACATATACACCACACACAAACATAGACCACACAAACACACAAAGACCACATACACACAAACATACACCACCGACACACGTACCAAATACACACAGACCACACAAATAGGCAACATACACAAAATTCACATACACACAAGCCACATGTAGACTAAACATGCATACTACACACATATAGACCAAACACACATGAACCACAGACACACAAAGACCACACACACATAGACCACAGATACACATATATAGACTACAGATACACACTTAGATCACAGATAAACACATTGACCACAGATACGTACACAGACCACACACAAAGGCAACAGATATACACATATACCACACAAACACATAGACTTTAAATCTCTTATTGGTCTTCTATCACCCAAGAGTGCATAGGCCATGAACCATCCCTCGCCAAGCAGTTCTATGCTGCGCAATTTGTTCCACATCTTTCCAGCTTTTTTCTATTCTCTTCCAGCTTTTTTTCTATTCTCTTCCAGCTTTTTTCTATTCTCTTCCAGCTTTTTTCTATTCTCTTCCAGCTTTTTTCTATTCTCTTCCAGCTTTTTTCTATTCTTTTCCAGCTTTTTTCTATTCTCCAGCTTTTTTTCTATTCTCTTCCAGCTTTTTTCTATTCTTTTCCAGCTTTTTTCTATTCTCCAGCTTTTTTTCTATTCTCTTCCAGCTTTTTTCTATTCTCTTCCAGCTTTTTTCTATTCTCTTCCAGCTTTTTTCTATTCTCTTCCAGCTTTTTTCTATTCTCTTCCAGCTTTTTTCTATTCTCTTCCAGCTTTTTTCTATTCTCCAGCTTTTTTCTATTCTCTTCCAGCTTTTTTCTATTCTCTTCCAGCTTTTTTCTATTCTCTTCCAGCTTTTTTCTATTCTCTTCCAGCTTTTTTCTATTCTCTTCCAGCTTTTTTCTATTCTCTTCCAGCTTTTTTCTATTCTCCAGCTTTTTTCTATTCTCTTCCAGCTTTTTTCTATTCTCTTCCAGCTTTTTTTCTATTCTCTTCCAGCTTTTTTTCTATTCTCTTCCAGCTTTTTTCTATTCTCTTCCAGCTTTTTTCTATTCTCTTCCAGCTTTTTTCTATTCTCTTCCAGCTTTTTTCTATTCTCTTCCAGCTTTTTTTCTATTCTCTTCCAGCTTTTTTCTATTCTCCAGCTTTTTTCTATTCTCTTCCAGCTTTTTTCTATTCTCCAGCTTTTTTCTATTCTCTTCCAGCTTTTTTCTATTCTCTTCCAGCTTTTTTCTATTCTCTTCCAGCTTTTTTCTATTCTCTTCCAGCTTTTTTCTATTCTCTTCCAGCTTTTTTCTATTCTCTTCCAGCTTTTTTCTATTCTCTTCCAGCTTTTTTCTATTCTCTTCCAGCTTTTTTCTATTCTCCAGCTTTTTTCTATTCTCTTCCAGTTTTTGTCTATTCTCTTCCAGCTTTTTTCTATTCTCTTCCAGCTTTTTTTCTATTCTCTTCCAGCTTTTTTCTATTCTCTTCCAGCTTTTTTCTATTTTCCAGCTTTTTTCTATTCTCTTCCAGCTTTTTTCTATTCTCTTCCAGCTTTTTTCTATTCTCTTCCAGCTTTTTTTCTATTCTCTTCCAGCTTTTTTCTATTCTCTTCCAGCTTTTTTCTATTCTCTTCCAGCTTTTTTCTATTCTCTTCCAGCTTTTTTCTATTCTCCAGCTTTTTTTCTATTCTCTTCCAGCTTCTTTCTATTCTCTTCCAGCTTTTTTCTATTCTCTTCCAGCTTTTTTCTATTCTCTTCCAGCTTTTTTCTATTCTCTTCCAGCTTTTTTCTATTCTCCAGCTTTTTTTCTATTCTCTTCCAGCTTTTTTCTATTCTCTTGCAGCTTTTTTCTATTCTCTTCCAGCTTTTTTCTATTCTCCAGCTTTTTTTCTATTCTCTTCCAGCTTCTTTCTATTTTCTTCCAGCTTTTTTCTATTCTCTTCCACCTTTTTTCTATTCTCTTCCAGCTTTTTTCTATTCTCTTCCACATTTTTTCTATTCTCCAGCTTTTTTTCTATTCTCTTCCAGCTTTTTTCTATTCTCTTCCAGCTTTTTTCTATTCTTTTCCAGCTTTTTTCTATTCTCCAGCTTTTTTTCTATTCTCTTCCAGCTTCTTTCTATTCTCTTCCAGCTTTTTTCTATTCTCTTCCAACTTTTTTCTATTCTCTTCCAGCTTTTTTCTATTCTCTTCCAGCTTTTTTCTATTCTCCAGCTTTTTTTCTATTCTCTTCCAGCTTTTTTCTATTCTCTTCCAGCTTTTTTCTATTCTCTTCCAGCTTTTTTCTATTCTCTTCCAGCTTTTTTCTATTCTCCAGCTTTTTTCTATTCTCTTCCAGCTTTTTTCTATTCTCTTCCAGCTTTTTTCTATTCTCTTCCAGCTTTTTTTCTATTCTCTTCCAGCTTTTTTCTATTCTCTTCCAGCTTTTTTCTATTCTCCAGCTTTTTTCTATTCTCTTCCAGCTTTTTTCTATTCTCTTCCAGCTTTTTTCTATTCTCTTCCAGCTTTTTTTCTATTCTCTTCCAGCTTTTTTCTATTCTCTTCCAGCTTTTTTCTATTCTCTTCCAGCTTTTTTCTATTCTCTTCCAGCTTTTTTCTATTCTCCAGCTTTTTTTCTATTCTCTTCCAGCTTCTTTCTATTCTCTTCCAGCTTTTTTCTATTCTCCAGCTTTTTTTCTATTCTCTTCCAGCTTCTTTCTATTCTCTTCCAGCTTTTTTCTATTCTCTTCCAGCTTTTTTCTATTCTCTTCCAGCTTTTTTCTATTCTCCAGCTTTTTTTCTATTCTCTTCCAGCTTCTTTCTATTCTCTTCCAGCTTTTTTCTATTCTCCAGCTTTTTTTCTATTCTCTTCCAGCTTCTTTCTATTCTCTTCCAGCTTTTTTCTATTCTCTTCCAGCTTTTTTCTATTCTCTTCCAGCTTTTTTCTATTCTCCAGATTTTTTTCTATTCTCCAGCTTTTTTCTATTCTCCAGCTTTTTTTCTATTCTCTTCCAGCTTTTTTCTATTCTCTTCCAGCTTTTTTCTATTCTCTTCCAGCTTTTTTCTATTCTCTTCCAGCTTTTTTCTATTCTCTTCCAGCTTTTTTCTATTCTCCAGCTTTTTTTCTATTCTCTTCCAGCTTTTTTCTATTCTCTTCCAGCTTTTTTCTATTCTCTTCCAGCTTTTTTCTATTCTCTTCCAGCTTTTTTCTATTCTCTTCCAGCTTTTTTCTATTCTCCAGCTTTTTTTCTATTCTCTTCCAGCTTTTTTCTATTCTCTTCCAGCTTTTTTCTATTCTCTTCCAGCTTTTTTCTATTCTCCAGCTTTTTTTCTATTCTCTTCCAGCTTTTTTCTATTCTCTTCCAGCTTTTTTCTATTCTTTTCCAGCTTTTTTCTATTCTCCAGCTTTTTTTCTATTCTCTTCCAGCTTTTTTCTATTCTCTTCCAGCTTTTTTCTATTCTCTTCCAGCTTTTTTCTATTCTCTTCCAGCTTTTTTCTATTCTCTTCCAGCTTTTTTCTATTCTCCAGCTTTTTTTCTATTCTCTTCCAGCTTTTTTCTATTCTCTTCCAGCTTTTTTCTATTCTCCAGCTTTTTTTCTATTCTCTTCCAGCTTCTTTCTATTCTCTTCCAGCTTTTTTCTATTCTCTTCCAGCTTTTTCTATTCTCTTCCAGCTTTTTTCTATTCTCTTCCACCTTTTTCCTGTTTTCTTTACGTTCGCCTCCAGATCTCGTTCCCGTGTATTCCTTGGTCTGCCCATGCCTCTCTTTCCCTGATGGTTCCATGACAGGTATTGCCTGGTGATACTGGCTTGGGCTTTCTTAATGTATGACCCATCCATCTCCACTTTCTTCCTAAGATTTCCTGTTCCAATTTACCTTTACCCGCTCTCTCCCACAGTCTGTCGTTTGTAACTTTGTCACACCTTCGTTTACCAATAATCTTTCTCAGGCATCTGTTGACAAAACCCTGTAATCTCCTTTGGTCATCCTCCAGGTTTCCGCTCCATACAGCAGGACTGGATTCACATTTCAATTGATAATCCTTATTTTTGTCTTGCTTCTTATTTTCTTGAAGTTCCAAATGGGTTTCAGCATTCTGACTGCAACTCTTGCTTTTTGTATCCTTGTTTTTATATCCTCGTCTGTCCCTCCTTTCTTGTTGATGATACTTCCTAGGTATGTAAATACCTCTACCTCTTCCAGTGGCGTTCCTCTCAGCCTGATTGGTTCTGTGTTTGCTGTATTAGCCCTAATTATTCTTGTCATTTCCTCATGGATCTTCAAACCGACTTGTTTAGATGTATAATCCAGTCTTTCCAGTTTCCTCTGTATGTGGATTTGACTGTGGGACAAAAGGGCTATATCATCCGCAAAATCCAAGTCCTCCAGTTGTTTATTCAATATCCATTGGATTCCATTTCCCTCATATGTTGTTACTTTCATAATCCAGTCCACTACCAAGATGAAGAGGAAAGGCGACAGTAGGCAACCCTGCCGTACCCCTGTTTTAATTGTGAATGGCACTGCGAGTTGTCCATCGTGTATAACTCTACATTGCATACCTCCATACATCTGTCTAATTATGTTTGTGAGCTTTTGTGGAATTCCATAGTGCCTCAGTAGTTTCCAGAACATATCTCTGGCCAAACTCTCGAAAGCCTTTTCATAATCAACGAAATTGATGTGCAAACTCGAACTCCATTCAAATGATTGTCATACAATTATCCGTAATGTGGCTATCTGGGCAATGCAGGATCTATTCTGCCTGAAGCTAGACTACAGATACACATATATCTACCACACACATAGACCACATACACACACATACATAGAACACAGACAACACATCATACGCAGAGACCACACACACACACACACACACAGACCACAGATAACACATAGATCACACACACACACACACACACACATAGACTACACACACATATAGACCACACACATAGACCACAGATACACACAAAAATCACACACATAGACCACAGATATACACATAGATCATACACATAGACCACACACATAGACCACACACATAGATTACAGATACACACATAGATCACACACATAGACCACATATATACACATTGACCACACACACACACACATAGACCACAGATACACATATATTACACACACATAGACCAAAGATACACATATATTACACACACGTGGACCACATACACAAACATAGGCCACACAAAATTGACCACAGATATACACACAAACTACCCATACATAGACCACACACATAGACCATATATATACACACGCACACACACACATTGTCTTGTGTATATGTTTTCTGTTGTCGGATGTATATGGTTTCTGTTGTCCGATGTATATGTTTTCTGTTGTCTTGTGCATATGTTTCTGTTGTCTTGTGCATATGTTTCTGTTGTCTTGTGTGTATATGGTGTCTGGTGTACATGCTTTCTGTTGTCTGGTGTATATGTTTTCTGTTGTCTTGTGTATATGTTGTCTGGTGTGCATGTTTTCTGTTGTCTGGTGTAAATGCTTTTTGTTGTCTCGTGTATATATTTTCTGTTGTCTATTGTATATGTTATCTGTTGTTTTGTGTAAATATTTTTTCGAGGGTTGTCATTGTTGATTTCCCTAATATTAACTGTTTACTTACTCATCTCGTTCGTCGTTTGTAAGCCATGACTAATACCGTGTTTCATGGTCGACTTATTGTGCAGCATATACTAACTATGCTGGCTCCTTTTGTTTCGTCCACTGGGCCACAGAATCCAAAATCGTATTTTCTTCTTCTTCTTCTTCGTACGCTGTCAGACGTGAACCTTTATTTTTTCGAAAAAAGCAGCGGTCATCCTGAGGCTGTCGACACTGCCATAGAGGCAAAATGGTTTTTGAGAATGTAGTATTGCCATTCCTGAACAGTGACGGACCGCAGAATACTTAACATCACACGATTCGCAATTACAACGATATCTTTACTTTCTGGGATGCAGAATAGTTAGAGCCTTTCGATGCTAAACTAACTGTAAATGTAGTTTTTTGTTGTTGCTGCTGAATTTGTTGTTGCGTCTAGCGATAGTTTCCCAGTTAAAAATGATGAGCTGTCTGATAGAATAGTGAATTTGGCGAGACTGAGAACCGTTGACTCCCTCCCACCTCACACAGTTTGAGCTCTCGCATAATCCCCTCACTAACAATCCATTAATATTGGCCGAAAGTCAAACAGACAAGGTTCACATACAGCTGTACATGAGAATAGTAGTAAGGATTTGTCACGTCTAAATATGCTTTTATCAATGACTACACATGAGAAGACACACACACATACACTCAGTAAGCTCAAATAGAGTATAGAGTTAATGGTTACGAGAACAGAATGCTCGGTGTCCGTCAGCATTACGTGTGTATTATACGGACAAGTTGTGTTTTACTGCAGTCCCTCCTGCGTATATTTGGCAACACTTCATCACCGAAGACAGTATCTGCTATTTGACCTCTTTTTTCTCTGTTTATTGTTTAAAAATCATAGCAGTAAATTCAAGGAGGGGTTGTGTAGATGATGTATATTGTCCTATGAGCAATGGGGTAGTGGAGGCGGGGGACAAAGTAATGCATTTAAAAATAGATTGGATGCGCATAGTAATAAGTGCAAGGAAATGTAAATGAACTGGTTGTATATAGACTTTGATGTCTTCTAAATAAGTATAAAGACGTTCAGTTAAGCATACCATGCAACATAGTCAACAATCAGAGAACACAATGTGAACATCACTCGTTGTGTCAGTACTCGGGTTTTCTAGTTGATGGACAAACTTCTATCTGAACACTTCTGCTTGCTGTCCCTTCTCTATAATCTGCCTCCTTCCTTATTGTCGACTGACACATATTGTTGTGTTGACATGTCAATTCTATACATATGTTTCTTCTTTTTCTTCTTCTTCTTCCTCTTCTTTGCTTCTTCTTCTTACTCTTCTTTTCTTCTACTTCCTCTTTTCTTCTTCTTCCTCCTCTTCTTCTTCTTCTTCTTGTGCTCTTCGTCTTCATTTCTTCTTCCTCTTCTTCTTTTTCTTCTTCTTTTTCTTCTTCTTCTTCCTCTTGTTGTTCTTCTTCCTCTTCTTCTTCTTCTTCTTGATCTTCTGCTTCGTCTGCTCTTCTTCTTCGTTTTCTTCTGGGATCTCTGGCTGATTGCCGACTATGCAACAATTATTGACCACCAGACCTCATGGCGTCTCCCGGTGCACCAGCAATTTCTCCCCACTAATCTGAGTTTGTGTCCCAGCTGTAGTTCATCACTTCATTTAGACTTCTCTAGTTTCTTTTAGGTCACTGTTTTAAGACGGCGCCACGGAGAGAGAAGACTAACGTCTGGTCAGACAAAACATGCTATTCAGACATGTTAGTCAGGGGTCAGACAAACCATACTGATCAGACGTGTTAGTCAGGGTCGGGTGAAATATACTGACCAGGAACCCCAGCTCGACTTCCTCGTAGCTCTACCAAGACACACATTGTTTTTAAGGCTAAGGAGTGAGGAGATTGACGTGATCCAATGTAGTAGTGAGCGACACGCAGATGAAGCCAATCATAGCACAACAGCCTGGAGGACTCCGGTCCACCTTCACCAGCACGCTCGAGAAACCTACTGCAGCTCGCCATTTACCGCCTTTTTCAGGACGTACAAAAGAGTAGACTTACTCATTGTAGGCATTCAACATCAATCAATCAATCAAGGGGGCGTCACGTTTACCTCATTCTGATGGCCATACTGGGGTCTACGTCGTACACTGAGGTCCACGGCATAGACTGAGGTCCATAGCATAGGCCTAGGTCCATAGCATAGACTGAAGTCCATAGCATAGACTGAGGTTCAAAGCATAGACTGAGGTCCATAGCATAGACTGAGGTCCATAGCATAGACTGATGTCCATAGCATAGACTGACGTTCATAGCATAGGCTGAGGTACATAGCATAGACTGAGGTCTATTCTAGAGACTGAGGTCCATAGCGTAGACTGAGCTCCATAGCATAGACTGAGGTCCATACCATACACTGAAGTCCATAGCATAGACTGAGGTCCACAGCATAGACTGAGGCCCACATCATAGACTGAGCCTCATAGCATAGACTGAGCCTCACAGCATAGACTGAAGTTCATATCATAGACTGAGGTCCACAGCATAAACTGAGCTCCACAGCATAGACTGAGGTCCATAGCATAGACTGAAGTTCATATCATAGCGGTTCTAGTAATGATGTCGGAGTCCCTTCCGATGACATAGCCTATTCAATTACAAAATATATTTCTGCTAAATAAATGCTGGCGGTAGAAGTGTTTTCTCCTCTCCTCTCCCCTCACTCTCCCTCATTCCCCTTCCCAGATCTCCTTTTCGCCCTCTCCCTCCCATATCTCTCTATTTTCACCGTGCCTCATAATATCACAATAATCAGATCAGTACACGTACCAGAATCTCATAATGATATCACAATAATCAGATCAGTACACGTACCAGTATCTCATCGATATGAATCTCATATGAAACGTCACCATTTTCTGTGCCTTACGTTTATAGCACATCCTGGATGTGTTCTCCGCAATGATAAGCTTTGATCTCCACTTGTCAAAAAGAGCTGGTCCGAAGATGGGGATGTCAGTCTTTGACCACAATGGCATATGTCCAAATCCCCAATAACATATAGTTGTTACTGTTTGCGGTAAAATACAACCTATTCTATTCAATGCATGCCGACTGCTGGAGCAAGCGACCGTTGTGCATCATTCATATAAATTAATTCACGGTACCTCAGTAATGAAAATAAACACTGAAGGGATAATTAAGTTATTGTTTTTTGTCAATAGTTCCTCTAACCTTGAGTATTTCCGTCAATATCAATCTTCACTAAAGCGTTGTTGCTTATATATATCCAAAGCGTTTGATTTATTGTGATTTCTTTCTCTCTTTCATGTATAGTTTTTCGTTTCTGATTTATACTGAACTCACTAATAGTTGTGCTTCTATATTGATTAAGTGCGCATGTTTAATGTTTATGTTCACATTGCATGGTCATTGATTCCTTCATTACCCTTTTCGCACATAGATAATCAATATATCATTCTATTAGTGGACGGATTATTTGTTGGATATATGTATGTAAATATTCGCGTGATGTTTTCTAAGAATATATGTTTACCCATTCCTCATAGCTCTATACGTGTTGTTTTGTAAATCACAAAGACATGCATTTTGAATTGTTAGAAATCATTTGACACGATGTGTTTTATGAAAGTCATAGTTATTGCCCTTCTCCGGAGTTGTAGAACTTTGTATTTCTCTTTCAGCACGATACACCGGTGGTCATCCAGTACTGGATTAACTGATGATGCCTCGCGCGAGAGGTGAGTAATATAACATGTGTGGTGTTTATGTGTTCAGTAGTGTTCCTGTACTCAGTGATGTGTGGTGTTTATGTGTTCATGTTGTGTGGTGTTTATGTGTTCATGTTGTGTGGTGTTTATGTGTTCATGTTGTGTAGTGTTTATGTGTTCATGTTGGGTGGTGTTTATGTGTTCATGTGGTGTAGTGTTTATGTGTTCATGTTGTGTGGTGTTTATGTGTTCATGTTGTGTGGTGTTTATGTGTTCATGTTGTGTGGTGTTTATGTGTTCATGTTGTGTGGTGTTTATGTGTTCATGTTGTGTGGTGTTTATGTGTTCATGTTGTGTGGTGTTTATGTGTTCATGTTGTGTGGTGTTTATGTGTTCATGTTGTGTGGCGTTTATGTGTTCATGTTGTGTGGTGTTTATGTGTTCATGTTGTGTGGTGTTTATGTGTTCATGTTGTGTGGTGTTTATGTGTTCATGTTGTGTGGTGTTTATGTGTTCATGTTGTGTGGTGTTCCTGTGTTCATGCTGTGTGGTGTTCCTATGTTCATGTTGTGTGGTGTTCATGTTGTGTGGTGTTCATGTTGTGTGGTGTTCATGTTGTGTGGTGTTCCTGTATTCATGTTGTGTGGTGTTCCTGTGTTCGTGGTGTGTGGTGTTCCTGTGTTCGTGGTGTGTGGTGTTCCTGTGTTCGTGGTGTGTGGTGTTCCTGTGTTCATGTTGTATGGTGTTTCTGTGTTCATGTTGTGTGGTGTTTCTGTGTTCATGTTGTGTAGTGTTCATATTGCGTGGTGTTCATGTTGTGTGGTGTTCCTGTTGTGTGGTGTTCATGTCGGGTGGTGTTCATGTTGTGTGGTGTTTTTGTGTTCATGATGTGTGGTGTTTATGTGTTCATGCTGTGTGGTGTTCGTGTGTTCATGCTGTGTGGTGTTCCTGTGTTCATGCTGTGTGGTTTTCCTGTGTTCATGTTGTGTGGTGTTCCTGTGTTCATGCTGTGTGGTGTTCCTTTGTTCATGTTGTGTGGTGTTCATGTTGTGTGGCGTTCTTTTGTTCATGTTGTTTGGTGTTCCTGCGTTCATGTTGTGTGGTGTTCATGTTGTGTTATGTTCATGTTGTGTGGCGTTTTTGTGTTCATGTTGTGTGGCGTTTTTGTGTTCATGTTGTGTGGTGTTCCTGCGTTCATGTTGTGTGGTGTTCCTGCGTTCATGTTGTGTGGTGTTCCTGCGTTCATGTTGTGTGGTGTTCCTGCGTTCATGTTGTGTGGTGTTCCTGCGTTCATGTTGTGTGGTGTTCCTGCGTTCATGTTGTGTGGTGTTCCTGCGTTCATGTTGTGTGGTGTTCCTGCGTTCATGTTGTGTGGTGTTCCTGTGTTCATGCTGTGTAGTGTTCCTGTGTTCATGCTGTGTGGTGTTCCTTTGTTCATGTTGTGTGGTGTTCATGTTGTGTGGCGTTCTTTTGTTCATGTTGTTTGGTGTTCCTGCGTTCATGTTGTGTGGTGTTCATGTTGTGTTATGTTCATGTTGTGTGGCGTTTTTGTGTTCATGTTGTGTGGCGTTTTTGTGTTCATGTTGTGTGGTGTTCTTGCTTTCATGTTGTGTGGTGTTCCTGCGTTCATGTTGTGTGGTGTTCCTGCGTTCATGTTGTGTGGTGTTCCTGCGTTCATGTTGTGTGGTGTTCCTGCGTTCATGTTGTGTGGTGTTCCTGCGTTCATGTTGTGTGGTGTTCCTGCGTTCATGTTGTGTGGTGTTCCTGCGTTCATGTTGTGTGGTGTTCCTGCGTTCATGTTGTGTGGTGTTCCTGCGTTCATGTTGTGTGGTGTACCTGCGTTCATGTTGTGGGGTGTTCCTGCGTTCATGTTGTGTGGTGTTCCTGCGTTCATGTTGTGTGGTGTTCCTGCGTTTATGTTGTGTGGTGTTCCTGCGTTCATGTTGTGTGGTGTTCCTGCGTTCATGTTGTGTGGTGTTCCTGCGTTCATGTTGTGTGGTGTTCCTGCGTTCATGTTGTGTGGTGTTCCTATGTTCATGTTGTGTGGTGTTCCTATGTTCATATTGTGTGGTGTTCCTGTGTTCATGTTGTGTGGCGTTCCTGTGCTCATGTTGTGTGGCGTTCTTGTTGTGTGTTGTGTGGCGTGCCTGTGCTCATGTTGTGTGGCGTTCATGTTGCGTGTTGTTCCTGTGTTTATTTTGTGTGGCGTTCTTGTTGTGTGGTGTTCCTGTGTTGTGGCGTTCCTGTGCTCATGTTGTGTGGCGTTCTTGTTGTGTGTTGTGTGGCGTGCCTGTGCTCATGTTGTGTGGCGTTCATGTTGTGTGTTGTTCCTGTGTTCATGTTGTGTGTGGTTCCTGTGTTCATGTTGTGTGTTATTCCTGTGTTCATGTTGTGTGGTGTTCCTGTGTTTATTGGTGTTTATGGGTTCATGTTGTGTGTTGTTCCTGTGTTCAAGGTGTGTGGTATTCCTGTGTTCATTTGTGTTTCTGTTGAGTGCTGTTCCTGTGTGATCCTGTGTTCATTGGTGATTCTGTGTTCCTGTGTTCATCGGTGGTCCAGTGTTCATTGATGGTCCAGTGTTCATTGGTGGTCCAGTGTTCATTGGTGTTCCTGTGTTCATCGGTGGTCCAGTGTTCATTGGTGTTCCTGTGTTCATTAGGGATCCTGTGTTACTGTGTTCATTTGTGTTCCAGTGTTCATTGGTGATCTAGTGTTCATTGGTGTTCATGTGTTCATTGCTGATCCTGTGTTCATTGGGGCTCCTGTGTTGATTGGTGATCCTGTGTTCATTGGTGATTCTGTGTTCCTGTGTTCATTGGTGTTCCAGTGTTCATTGGTGTTCCAGTGTTCATCGGTGTTCCTGTGTTCATCTGTGGTCCAGTGTTCATTGGTGTTCCAGTGTTCATTGGTGATCATGTGTTCATTTGTGATCCTGTGTTCATTAGTGTTCCTGTGGTCATTGGTGATCCTGTGTTTATTGGTGATCCTGTGTTCATTGGTGATCCTGTGTTCCTGTGTTCATTGGTGGTCCAGTGTTCCTGTGTTCATTTGTGTTCCAGTGTTCGTTGGTTTTCCTGTGTTCATTGGTGTTCCTGAGTTCATTGGTGTTCATGTGTTGAGTGGTGTATATGTGTTGATGTTGTGTGTGTCTATGTGTTCATTTTGTGTGGTGTTCATTTGTGTTCCTGTTATGTGGAGAATGACCTTGAGAGGGAAGACAGGGCCTAGAGCAAATACTGCCTGTCATACCTACATGTCCTTAGAGAAATATATTACTCTACCATGAAGAGGGACAGGATGTCAGTTTGGAACATTATTGTGCGGTCATATTCTGGTGTCGTTGAGAAGACAGGAAGTCTAAGTGCAGATTAGTTTGAACTAAAAGCTTGTCTTGTATAAACGGGTCAGAGATGGTCAAATTCAATAGTGTACAGACACATATAAGATGGTATAGTTATGTAATGTCTTTATGGTTTTCAACTTCTAGATACAAAGTAAATGAATTTAGTTTCAAAGCAGGAAGAAAATAAACCGTTTTAGCCATTTGCAGGCGAACCACAGCCTGATGCTATCCCTTACAACATATTTTGTACAGAAACGGAAACTGCCACATCTCAGAGTCTTGCCAGGTAAACGAATATGAGGTAAAACAAACTGTTAATGAAAACGTGTATTTCTCAGCGAGCAGCTACCAAATTGTCCATGATGGAAGTCTAGAAAACATTTCCTGGACTGTCTATTTGTTCACAGGAAATGTAATTTAGGAACACGTAAACTTTTGGCATAAAAGTCAGTCATGAGTTGATGAATGGATTAACAGTTGCTATGGGTATTCCTGGTTAAGTCATGTTGTTCATATTTTCTGGCAGTTTTACGTGTATACGTGCACATTTATATAATTAATTTGTTGTGTATGTTTGACTGTTTTGAAAGTTGTTCACATTTTGTGTGCGGTTATAATATTTGGAGTCATAGTTTACACATCGCTGTGTATCTCATATCTGTGCGTGCGTGTATGTGTTTGGAGAAGGTGGGGGGAGGTGGTGAAGCCGCACTCTTACTGTTTGTCCGTTCTGTTTCTATCATTTCGTTTTTTTTTCATATCTTCTTTCACTTTATTTCTATCACACATCTTCCTACCACTCAGGCTGTCCCCTCCCTTCTTACCACTCAGGTTGTCCCATCTTTTCTTACACCCCATATCTGTGTCCTCGTTCTTCATACCACCCTATTTGTCCCCTCCATTCTTACAACTCCGTTTGTCCCCTCTCTTCTTATGACCCTATTGTTCGACTATCTTCCTACCACTCCGTTTGTTCCCTCCCTTCATACCACCCTGTTTATCCCCTCCCTTCCTACCACTCCGTTTGTCTCTCCCTTCCTACCACCCTTTTGTCCCCCACCCCTTCCTACCACCCTGCTTGTCTCCTCCCTTCATACCACCCTATGTGTCCCCTCTCTTTCTGTGACCATGTTTGTCCCCTCCCTTCCTACCACTCCGTCTGTCCCCTCTCTTTCTATGACCCTGTTTGTCCCCTCCCTTCCTACCACTCCGTCTGTCCTCTCTCTTTCTATGACCCTGTTTGTCCCCTCCCTTCCTACCACCCTATTTGTCCACTCCCTTTCTATGACCCTGTTTGTCCCCTCCCTTCCTACCACTCCGTCTGTCCCCTCTCTTTCTATGACCCTGTTTGTCCCCTCCCTTCCTACCACTCCGTCTGTCCTCTCTCTTTCTATGACCCTGTTTGTCCCCTCCCTTCCTACCACTCCGTCTGTCCTCTCTCTTTCTATGACCCTGTTTGTCCCCTCCCTTCCTACCACCCTATTTGTCCACTCCCTTTCTATGACCCTGTTTGTCCCCTCCCTTCCTACCACTCCGTCTGTCCCCTCTCTTTCTATGACCCTGTTTGTCCCCTCCCTTCCTACCACTCCGTCTGTCCTCTCTCTTTCTATGACCCTGTTTGTCCCTTCCCTTCCTACCACCCTATTTGTCCACTCTCTTTCTATGACCCTGTTTGTCCCCTCCCTTCCTACCACCCTATGTGTCCCCTCTCTTTCTGTGACCCTTTTTGTCCCCTCCCTTCCTACCACTCCGTCTGTCCCCTCTCTTTCTATGACCCTGTTTGTCCCCTCCCTTCCTACCACTCCGTTTGTCCCTCCCTTCCTACCACCCTTTTGTCCCCCACCCCTTCCTACCACCATGTTTGTCTCCTCCCTTCCTACCACCCTAATATTCCTCTCTCTTTCTATGATCCTGTTTGTTCCCTCCCTTCCTAACACTCCGTTTGTCCACTCTGTGTGTCCCCTCCCTTCCTACCACTCTGTTTGTCCCCTCCCTTCTAACCACTCTGTTTGTCCTCTCCCTTCCTACCACTGCGGTTGTCCCATCTATTCTTACACCCCATGTCTGTGTCCTCTGTCTTACCAACACTCAGGATGTCCACTAAATTCTTCTTTCTCTGTCCCTTCCCTTTATAACACTCTATTTGCCCATCTCTACTGAACACTCTATTTACCTATCTCTACCGAACACTCTATTTGCCCATCTCTACCGAACACTCTATTTGCCCATCTCTACCGAACACTCTATTTGCCCCTCTCTACCGAACACTCTATTTGCTCATCTCTGTCGAACACTGTATTTTTCTATCTCTACCGAACACTCTATTTGCCCATCTCTACTGAACACTCTATTTGCCCATCTCTACCGAACACTCTATTTGCCTATCTCTACCATACACTCTATTTGCCCATCTCTACCATACACTCTATTTGCCCATCTCTACCGAACACTATATTTGCCCATCTCTACCGAACACTCTATTTGCCCATCGCTACCGAACACTCTATTTGCCCATCTCTAGCTAACACTCGATTCCCCTTCTCTACCGAACACTCTATTCCCTTCTCTTCCTCTCAGTTTATCCCATCTGTTCCTTTCCCACTCTTTGTCCCCCTCAATTATTCTCTCTGTCTGTCCTTTCTTTTCCTAATCTCTATATGCCGTCTCTAATTTCAATTCTCATACACATCTCTTTCCATCACTCTATTGTCTCTCTTTTACCTCCGCATATGTCAACTCTTTTCTACTTCACTTTCCTTCTTTTGTTCCCTGCCTTCTCCTCATTTCTCTCTTTCTCTCACTCCTTTATCTCTCTCTCTCTCTCTCTCTCTCTCTCTAACGTCCTCTACTCCGTCACTTCTAGCATTCTCTTCAATCTCAACTTATGTCCTGCTACTTCTCCCTCGTCGCCCTGTCCTCCATCCCTATTCGAGGAAATAAGGGATATGACGTAGTAGCCTATATTACAGGTCAAATGAGTCTACATGAAATTCAGTTACCTCATTATTGTAGATCAAGTAGTCAGATCGGAGTAGTGTGTAAGGTCCAATCACATATTGTGTTTGTAGCTGTAGGTGGTGACATAAGTGTAGACAATCTCTGTAGATATGTATGTCAAACAGATGAATATGTGTCAATTCACAAATATACATTGTTTATTGATGTTATATCACAAATATCATATATTTATGCCATATCATAAATATAGATTATCTCTGTAAAGCGTACGACATAAAATACACTATTTATTGATGTTATATTACAAATAATTTCTGCTTATATATATTATCTCTGTATAGCATGTCTCTATAGCCTATCTCTGAATAGCATATCACTATTACTTATCTCTATAGCATATCACAAATATAGCTGATCTCTGTATAGCATATCACAAATATAGCTGATCTCTGCATAGCATATCACAAATATAGCTGATCTCTGTATAGCATATCACAAATATAGCTGATCTCTGTATAGCATATCACAAATATAGCTGATCTCTGTACAGCATATCACAAATACATATTATTTACGTTGGTGGTATCACACTTTTGGGCCACGTTTCTTGACCAGAAGTACTGCCCAAACATGTCATAGCCTCTATAAGCACTGCCTAAACATGTCATAGCTTTTATAAGCACTGCTCAAACATGTCATAGCCTCTATAAGCACTTCCCAAACATGCTCTAGCCTCTATAAGCACTGCTTAAACATGCTCTAGCCTCTATAAGCACTTCCCAAACATGCTCTAGCCTCTATAAGCACTGCTCAAACATGCTCTAGCCTCTATAAGCACTGTCCAAACATGCTCTAGCCTTTATAAGCACTGCCCAAACATGTCATAGCCTCTGAAAGCACTGCCCAAACATGTCATAGCCTCTGTAAGCACTGCCCAAACATGTCATAGCCTCTATAAGCACTGCCCAAATATGCTCTAGCCTCTATAAGCACTGCCCAAACATGATCTAGCCTCTGTAAGCACTGCCCAAACATGTCATAGCCTCTGTAAGCACTGCCCAAACATGTCATAGCCTATATAAGCACTGCCGAAACATGTCGTAGCCTCTGTAAGCACTGCCCAAACATGTCATAGCCTCTGTAAGCACTGCCCAAACATGTAGTAGCCTCTGTTAGCAGTAAGTAGAACAAGCCTCTGTAAGCAGTAAGTACAACAAGCCTTGATACCAGTGACACATCACGATTATGATGACAAGAGAAGCTACCTCTCGAGGCTGTGTTCTGACATACAGGTATTACACTTGGTATGTGCGTAAACAACTGACTTCAACCAAACAATATATTCTGATCTAAGGAAATCATAAACAGAATAAAGGGGTTCATTATAACATTGTTTCATTCAGCACGGATCTATTCAGACAGAGAAGACATACCCACAACTAAACCACACGCGCTTAACGCAAAGACACATGCTCTTCTGAATTTCGGTAAATTTTCTTTGTTCAGATTTAAAATAATTATCCACCAGGAATTATGTTCTTGTAATTGTGAATGTGGGATACGTTTCAGTTACCGACATTTCTCTAAAGTTTGTAATCCAAATCTGTACACATTTTGAGTTTGACTAGCATGAAATATACAAGACATACTTCTACTAACGGTTAACCAGAAGAGATGATAGACGACCAATAGATAGATAAGGACCGATAAACAACTGATTGAAATCAAATGGAGGAGAACCGTTGTGAGAAATCGGCAGTCGTTGGCTAATAGTCAAGAAGATAATACTAGAACAGGCTTAGACAGGGATAAACCTTAATATTTCCGTATTAACCGTATTAACGCAACATGCCTTGTTACGCTAAAATTGTGACTCTCTCTTTCTCTCTCCCTCCCCCCACCCTCCCAGGCGGTCGTAGTTAGGTCAGCTATGTCAGTGATAAACAGCTCGCATTTCACCACAGATGTACCCAGTTCGGGCCTTGTTTTCATCGCGCGTCAGTCAAGGAAGTTGTCAATAAGCACTCGCATTATTGTTAGGGAGGGAAAGACAGCGAGGAAACTGGCCACAAATCCCCGATCGCACCTCATGTAAAGCTGAGGCAGAACGGCAACATCTTTAGCACTTCATCCCCGACAGCAGGGTCTGCATCGGGACTATCTTACTTTCAAACTGTCCACCATCGTTGAGAAATATTTGAAAATAGCATGCAAAGATTATGCATAACGATACGATTTTGTAAGATGAGTAATGGACGATACATCAGTGTATAACAGTGTTTCATGAAAATAAGTCATTTCAGTTTCTAGGACTGTTTCATGATGATTGGTATATCAATCTCTGTGACTGGTTCATGATGATTGGTATATCAGTCTTTATGACAGTTTCATGATGATTTGTATATCAGTCTCTTTGACTGTTTCGTGAAGATTGGTGTATCAGTTTGTAGGATTAATTCATGAAGATTGGTATATCAGTTTATAGGATTATTTTATGATGATTGGTATATCAGTTTAGAGATTATTTCACGAAGATATAATATTGTTAAAATGTTCCAAGAAGATTAACATATGAGTTTGTGAGACAGTTTCACGAAACATATGTTATCAGTTCGTAAGTTTATAAACTGACTCCAAATGTTACTCAAGGTACGTGCTAGCACTTATATCCAGTGCGAAGAATTGCGAAACACAATAATCGAACATATTGCCTGGGGAAATCGAAGTAATCACGAAGGATAGGCTAAGACGATAGTAAGCAGGCACAACCCACTCTGTTAATCAGGCGCTGAAATCTCAACTAAAATAGATTTATTTTTTTGTTAAATAGCCAAGCTTTACTGGGCTAACACTTTACTTACATGTACAGTAAATAAAAGTAATGGTAGCTCTCTCGCTTCCCATAGCAAATGTACCTGGCTTGATCCCCGTTATCAGCACACCCCAATCGATCTGTAAATTGGTACCTGGCTTACTATTGAGGAAATAAAGACACAGAGGGCGGGAACCGTATAAAAGCTACGGAGGACGGGAAAACTTTATCAACGATAACTGTGTCCGCTACTCGATTATTTTTACCTCTTAAACCGTAGAGAGAACGTGAAAGTGTGTGCGAAAGAGATGGAGAGAGTCGGTAATAATGCATAGACGTCGCACCCTGGAGTAAGGAAACTCGCAGTCACGAATTGAACACAAAAAATATACACAATGATACTCGACGAGATTTTTAAATTCACAATCGGGACATGATTTTTTTAAAGTACACGACTCTATTTTAGGATTGAGAAAGAGACCTTCATGGTGTGATTTTTGGAAGGGCCAAATGTGGAATGGCCGGTAAATGAAAGTTGAAGTTTGTGGGGAAAACGTAGTATAACAAGTGCTTATACATTGGGACTGTTGAAGAAGGCGAAACAAGGATAGCAAATATACAGAGCAAGTTCCAGAAAGGTGTATACAAAAGGTGAGGAGAAAGAGGTTCCTGTCATTGAAAATCTTCTAGTCCGTACACTTAGAGACGTCAACTGAGTTCGTACGCTTACAGACGTCATCTGCGTCCGTACGCTTAGATACGTCAACTGCGTTCGTACGCTTAGAGATGTCAACTGAGTCCGTACGCTTAGAGACGTCAACTAAGTTATCGACATCTCCTTAAAGCTTGTCTATGAAATCAAACCGGTGATGGCCGCATGTGCTTTCTCTGTTCCGTGTATGTTGGATGCCATTATAGCAGATGCTATTTTGCCAATGCTGCAGACACATTCATCTGTATGTTATATTCTTAGTTTACTGAACAGATGGTATCTCAGTCTGCTGTAGTCTGTGCGGAGTCTAAAGATTAGCAGCTATTAACCTCTGCTGGGCTGGCAATATGCGTCGCTTGGTTATTGATTAGCGTGCATTGTTTCCCCACTTGATCCTGTATCTGAACTTGCTAAACCTTAATCAGTTATATCTATATAAGTTCAGGTAACTTTCCACCTTCTCATGACAGTCTGCCATCATCATTATGTGCCCTTGCTGATTGACATTGGCAATCATAGATCTCCACTTTCTCTTATCACGTATTTCGTTGACCGCCAGTTGATCATCTCCATGTCGTCAGACTATCCAATATCTTCACCTTTTGTCTCCCACTGCCCCTTCCCTGCGATTATGTCCGTTGTCTCCGTGTGTTCCAACCTTTTTTCTCGTGACATGCTCGAAAAAGGATGGATGCCGTGTCATGATTGTTGCCATAAGCTGTCTTTGTGTCTGTGTCTCTTCAAGTGCCACGTCATTCGCATTCTGTGCAGTCCATGGCATTTCCAACATTCTTCTGTAAAACCACATTTTGGTTGCTTCCGATGATCACTGTGCTTGCCTGCTGATTGTCCATAACTCGCAGTACTTTGTCAGTGCTGGTTCTACGTAGTATCTCAGAACCCTCTTCTTTAATTCCAGATAAGGTTTTATTGCACACAATTCCCCACTGAGTAAACGTATCAAATACAGAACATCTAATTCAAACGTCAGTGCTCTTCAAACGTCAGTGCTCTTCAAACGTCAGTGCTCATAAATGGTTGTTAAAGCTGGAAAATGACAAAGACGCTTGAAAAAAGGTTGAATGCATTTGAAAATAAATGCCTATAAATGCATTAGACGTCTATAAGGTATTTGCCGGAAAGAATTCATGACTAATGAGAAAATACGACAACAGTTCAACGAAAATGATTTGTCTAGTGTCATCAAAAAGAAATTTTGAGCGTACACAGGACACGTACTCCGGTTGAACAATAATACGACTCCAGTTACAGGAGATTTTGTGGAATCCTAATGGGAAAGGGAAACGTGGTAGACCCAGAGGGACTCCAAGCAGAATAATGACCAGGAAGGATGCAACCATGGGGCTAAGGAACATGAGAAAACTATCATGTAGAGAGCGACGGTAGACTGATAGAACTAGACAATTGTGAGTTAGTGAGTTGTGCCTTATTTGGCACTGAAAGACCATAGATAGAATCTGGCCTTGACAGACGTAATCCTCTGCATTGCCAACAAAAATTGTAATGAAATTGTTTCCACTGTATCACAACTCTCTAGAACCAATTGAGTTTCTTTAGATCTTTACTTTATGGTCTCCCTAGTACTGCAATCATTAACAAAGCTGTGACGAGTACTACTTGTATCTCTGTGCTTTCATTTGTCATTAGAGACTTTCGTCTAGGCCTTGTCGCTAGACTGACTTTTCTTGAAGATTTCCTTGTTGCCACTGATAGCTTTCTTTTATGTATTGCTTTTTTATGTTCAGAAAGATTCATCCATCTCTATTCTCTGTTACTGCTCTATCTGTAAATACGGAAATACAGATGTTGCTTTTTTACAGTTATGGATCTTCTATCTGTTTCTGTCTGTCTGGCCGGCCGTTCTTTTTCACAAAACCGAGGATGTTTCTATCAGCTCTGGGAATCACTGTTTTCTCCAGGTGGTAAGCGTATGTATAGCGTGCAAGGGTTTTTATTTGTGATGAGCCATTTACAGGATCTGTTCTCCGCTCCGTTTTTACCTTTGTTACAAATTGAGTGTTTACTTTACAATTCAATTTATTCCTTGCCACATGTACTAGTGCATTTCTCACCTTGTTGGACACTGTCGTTCGTTATATCATCCATTGGTTGAAGTTTCGTTGCCTGTTCTAGATTTCCACTGGGTATGCTCCGTTTGCCTCAAGCTATGATTCTCATTCTTGGTTTTTGACTTTTTTGTCAGAATTTGATTTGACTGCACGAGCATTGAAAGTGAGAAAAACCTTATATCCGTTGTAGCAGACACTGCCGCCATAGATGAAGTGGTAGAGACTTCATTGTATTAGCTCTCAGCTTTTTCTGAGGTGTATTGATATTCCACTCTTCACTACTATGTTTTCCCCAAAAATACGCTGGGTAAAACTGGGTAAACAGCAGCGTATCGAGTCGAGTGAGCGAATACAGTCCCTTTCCGTGATATGCAAGCACTCTCACAGCTCCACTATTCAAGGTCTCTCCCATCCTTACGCATATTTAAGATAGATTAATCGATGATATTTGTGAACGAGAATAAAACCAACAAAATCAGTTCCAACACATGTCTTTTCTATGAGAGAATTATAAACATGCCGATGAAATGAGCACACAGTAACAATAGCGCTGCTTAATCAACAATAAGAGTGCAGCTACAATTCATTGGACAAAGACATAGAAATGACAGTAGCTAAACTGCCCCTTTGAGTCTAGACTGACTACAGGATGACTCACCCGTGTAGTGGCGGCTCTCTACAGAGTTTTTGGTTTACCCTTTCTTTACGGCATTGTCGTTTCGCGTCGTCATGTTGCAGAAGTATTTTCCACCCAAACTGAAGTGGCTTTCCAAAGTGAACCTTCACTCGGATCGGTCTGTGGCTTAGTCGACCCTGGATGGCAGACGTATGCCCAGTGCCTTCATGTCCCGTTTACACACGTCCTTGAACCTAAGTTGTTATCGACTGATCTTTTACCATCAACCAGCTGTCCTTGGGGAATTTCTTTGGAGAAGCTACAACAAACCTTGTAACTAAAGAATCCGGCTTGGGTACAGGCCAACAATGACTGAGTACAGTTCTGGTTAGGAAAACATGGACTGAAATGCTCAAATAATGCGTTTAGCGACAAATTCAAGGACAAATAAATTAGAAATATTTAAATCAACCGTAACTGCAAGAGTACTGAAAGGTTAAAGTAATCAAGCCAACGGGTATGTAATTACTTATTGACTACATGAGGACAAAAACACATATTGGTAATGGCGCTGTAGCCGCACCAGGATAAAAATACATATTAGAAATGGCGCTGTAGCTGCACCAGGATAAAAACACATATTGGTAATGGCGATTTAGCTGTACTAGGATAAAAACACATATTGGTAATGGCGATGTAACTGCACCAGGATAAAAACACATATTGGTAATGGCTCAGTGACCGCACCAGGATAAAAACACATATTGGTAATGGCGATGTAGCTGCACTAGGATAAAAACACATATTGGTAATGGCGATGTAGCTGCACCAGGATAAAAACATATTGATTTTGGCGCTGTAGCTGCACCAGGATAAAAACACATATTGGTAATGGCTCAGTGACCGCACCAGGATAAAAACACATATTGGTAATGGCGATGTAGCTGCACTAGGATAAAAACACATATTGGTAATGGCGCTGTAGCTGTACCAGGATAAAAACACATATTGGTAATGGCTCAGTGACCGCACCAGGATAAAAACACATATTGGTTTTGGCGCTGTAGCTGCACCAGGATAAAAACACATATTGGTTTTGGCTCAGTGACCGCACCAGGATAAAAACATATATTGGTAATGGCGATGTAGCTGCACCAGGATAAAAACATATATTGGTTATGGCTCAGTGACCGCACCAGGATAAAAACACATATTGGTAATGGCGCTGTAGCTGCACCAGGATAAAACACATATTGGTCTTGGCTCAGTGACCGCACCAGGATAAAAACACATATTGGTTATGGCTCAGTGACCGCACCAGGACATAAAGTTATGTGATGATTTTTTAATTTTTTTCGCTCGCTTTTTTTCCCCGACGAATGCATTGCCACCGTAACCCAATCATCGTTTTGTTTTTATGCTGGTGCGGCCATTACCTATGTTTTTTATCATGGCGTGGTCTGTGAGCCATTACCTATGTGTTTTATCATGGCGTGGTCTGTGAGCCATTACCTATATGTGTTTTTATCATGGCGTGGTCTGTGAGCCATTATCTCTATGTGTTTTGATCGAAGTATATTATAAGCACTGAGTTAACAAATACACTAGAAACCAGAAAATTAAGTGTAATAATAGATGATCTAGATTTGAACCAATGACCGCCAGGTGACCAAGGCATCAAGCTAATTTCCAACAAGATGCATCCGTCAGCTGTAGGTCCCTGGTTTGAATCGGGTTGTCCTGTTACATCTTTCTGTTGTCTGGTGTATGTTTTATGTTGTGTGGTGTATGTTTTATGTTGTCTTGTCTGTTCTATGTTGTGTGGTGTATGTTTTATGTTGTGTGGTGTATGTTTTATGTTGTGGGGTGTATGTTTTATGTTGTGTAGTGTATGTTTTATGTTGTGTGGTGTATGTTTTATGTTGTGTGGTGTATGTTTTATGTTGTGTGGTGTATGTTTTATGTTGTGTGGTGTATGTTTTATGTTGTGTGGTGTATGTTTTATGTTGTGTGGTGTATGTTTTATGTTGTCTGGTGTATGTTTTATGTTGTCTGGTGTATGTTTTATGTTGTGTGGTGTATGTTTTATGTTGTCTTGTCTGTTTTATGTTGTCGATTGTATGTTTTATGTTGGCTATTGTATGTTTTATATTGTCTGTTTTATGTTGTATATTGAATGTTTTATGTTGTCTGGTGTATGTTTTATGTTGTCTGTTTTATGTTTTATGTTGTCTGTTTCATGTTGTCTATTGTATGTTTTATGTTGTCTGTTTCATGTTGTATATTGTATGTTTTATGTTGTCTGTTTTATGTTGTATATTGTATGTTTTATGTTGTGTGGTGTATGTTTCATGTTGTCTGTTTTATGTTGTCTATTGTATGTTTTATGTTGTCTGCTGTATGCTTTCTATTGTCTCTTATCAGGTGGACATTTTCTGTTGTCTGGTGTATGTTTGCTATTGAATGTTGTTTGAAATATGTTTGCTGGTTGTTTTTTATTTCCGAGTAGGTATAATATACCTCTCTTTGAGTTTGTCAGTGGAGCTCAAATAAATTGATCGTTTTCTATAATCGGTCCGAGTATCCATTTCGACTTCACTTATCCTGAAATACGCGTATGAGATTTGGTTGTGGGTGGATTTGAGCCGTTGTTTTATATCACAGGATAAGGATGGATGCCCAAAGTTCCATTTCTCCAGAATCATTTACCCCAAGTCATAGGTCTCCACGTGCCGCAACGCACCCCAGATAGACGTTATTAACGATCCCCAGATAGACGTTATTAACGAACCCCAGATAGACGTTATTAACGAACTCCAGATAGACATTATTAACGAACCACTGAAGACACGCTTCCAACAGGAAGCTGCGAAGGATTGCTTCTTGAATCTCCCCATACTCACGTTAGAAGACGTATCTCGAAGCATAAAGATCTGGTTCAATCCCAGGTGGCGACGTTCTGCAGTCTGAACATCTGTAAATTGGCACCTGCCTCGAATTTCGGGAAGTTAAGGTTGCTGGATTGCAAGCAGGATTAAGTACATTGGCGATTGGAACACTTGACCCCCGACGGTAGCCTCAGTTGTGGGGAATACTATTACCTTTGCATATTTTAAAATATAGCTTACGAGAATGTGGAAAAAGCTACTATAATTTATTTTTTTAAACTGTAATTCCCTTTACAATATGAAGAGCCACTCCCAGAAGGGAGCTAACTTATTTCATCCATACAGACACCATTCTACTTGCTGGTCGTTGTCTCAAGGGGCGATCAATGCTCGATAAAACTATCTTTACCCCGAGTGTTGACAGCTTACGCCTTCAGTAACTGTCTCAATAAACGAGTGGGCCAGTCGGTCCTTGGCCAAGCATAGCTACCAAAGTGTGCTTGACTTTATGAATAATATAGTTACTGGGAAAGAGATTAAACTTTTAGAGGTGTCTGTTTAAATGTGTGCTTAATTCCCAGTACGTGAGTGTTACTGTGGGTATGTACGTGAATGTGCTTGTGTGTGAGAGAGAGAGAGAGAGAGAGAGTGAGTGAGTGAGAGCGAGAGAGAGAGAAAGCGAGAGAGAGAGAAAGATTTAGGGTAAGTGTTTGTTGGAGGATATGTGGTTGTGTGCGTGAGAGAGACAGGGAGTGATTTAGGGTAAGTGTTTGTTGGAGGATATGTGGTTGTGTGCGTGAGAGAGACAGGGAGTGATTTAGGGTAAGTGTTTGTGAGGGTTTGTGTTTCTGAATAATTGTATGTGAGAGTATGCGACTGTGTGTAAGTTAGGTGGATGTATTTGTTCATGTGTGTTTGATTGCGTATGTGTGTGTGTGTATATGTATTTGTATCAATCTGCGAGTGTCTGTATATCCACATGTGTGGCTGACTGAGTGTCTTAGTGTGTTGGTGTGTGTTTGCTTGCACATGCACGTGTCTCTCTGTGTCCTTCGCCAACCGATGCCCGCTTCGCAATCGGCTGATCATATTTCCCGAAAGTTAAGACACGCATGACCCAATCCAGCTACAGGAATAGTTGGCCGGATCCTTTAACTCCTGTCTTTCATGCAGCGAGGAGCACTCACCAACTGGAATTGTGTAACTAGCGAACCACAGCTGCCTGCTTGCATCAGGGTCATCGAACCACAGCTGGCTGCTTGCATCAGGGTCAGCGAACCATAGCTGGCTGCTTGCATGAGGGTCAGCGAACCACAGCTGGCTGCTTGCATGAGGGTCAGCGATAAGCAGCTGGCTGCTTGCATCAAGGTCAGCGAACCACAGCTGGCTGCTTGCATGAGGGTCAGCGAACCACAGCTGGCTGCTTGCATGAGGGTCAGCGAACCACACCTGGCTGCTTGCATCAGGGTCAGCGAACCACAGCTGGCTGCTTGCATCAGGGTCAGCGAACCACATCTGGCTGCTTGCATCAGGGTCAGCGAACCATATCTGGCTGCTTGCATCAGGGTCAGCGAACCACAGCTGGCTGCTTGCATGAGGGTCAGCGAACCACAGCTGGCTGCTTGCATCAGGGTCAGCGAACCATAACTGGCTACGTGCATCAGGGTCAGCGAACCATAAATGGCTACGTGCATGAGGGTCAGCGAACCACAGCTGGCTGCTTGCATCAGGGTCAGCGAACCATAACTGGCTACGTGCATCAAGGTCAGCGAACCATAACTGGCTACGTGCATCAGGGTCAGCGAACCATAACTGGCTACGTGCATCAGGGTCAGCGAACCATAGCTGGCTACGTGCATCAGGGTCAACGAACCATAGCTGGCTGCTTACATTAGGGTCAGCGGCCCACAGCTGGCTGCTTGCATCAGGGTCAACAACTGATAGACGGCTGCTTGCATCAGGGTCGGCAACTGATAGACGGCTGCTTGCATCAGGGTCACCGAACTACAGCTCAATGCAAGTGTCAGGGTATGTAACTTATAACTGAATACCACCTTATTTCACCTCCATGTGACTGCCCTGAAAACAGTCTGCAACCGCGCAGCCTGGCTAAGAGATTTGTGGTCGAAGAGGGAATGCAAACCCGGTTCTAAAGATACCGTGCTGTAATCGCAGCCTCGCTGTAGACTGCCACACTGCGTCACAATCATCCTTTTCGGGACACATGTCAAAGCTGAATTAGTCGTCTCTCACAATTGATTCCCTAAGCGCATGAGTTCCTGCGGTCAGAAACCCTGAGCTGACTGCTAGCGTCATGGCCAGCAAACCTGAGCTGACTGCTAGCGTCAGGGCCAGCAAACCTGAGCTGACTGCTAGCGTCAGGGCCAGCAAACCTGAGCTGACTGCTAGCGTCAGGGCCAGCAAACCTGAGCTGACTGCTAGCGTCAGGGCCAGCAAACCTGAGCTGACTGCTAGCGTCATGGCCAGCAAACCTGAGCTGACTGCTAGCGTCAGGGCCAGCAAACCTGAGCTGACTGCTAGCGTCAGGGCCAGCAAACCTGAGCTGACTGCTAGCGTCAGGGCCAGCAAACCTGAGCTGACTGCTAGCGTCAGGGCCAGCAAACCTGATCTGACTGCTAGCGTCAGGGCCAGCAAACCTGAGCTGACTGCTAGCGTCAGGGCCAGCAAACCTGAGCTGACTGCTAGCGTCAGGGCCAGCAAACCTGAGCTGACTGCTAGCGTCAGGGCCAGCGAACCTGAGCTGACTGCTAGCGTCAAGGCTAGCAAACCTGAGCTGACTGCTAGCGTTAAGGCTAGCAAACCTGAGCTGACTGCTAGCGTCAGGGCCAGCAAACCTGAGCTGACTTGTGATCCTGGACAGCAAGCTGCAACAGAGCAAACTAGTTAAGTGGAAGGGATCGAAACGGGAAGGCTAACCCGTTACTCTAAAATTCATGCTGAAGTCGGATGTGTTAGATCAAAAGGTGCAACTATTACAGTCAAGCTGTAAACTACGACACAACACATTCCGTTCTCCCAATTTCACCCAACTACTTTCAAAGTCCTTTTCATGGCTCCTTTAGCGGGATATTGAGAATGAACGAAGAAGAAAAAGGAAGTAAGTCTTACATTGCAACAATACAGCAAGTTAGACTTAACAGTTTCTCAGCACCCATGGGCGTCTTCAAAGTTTTAAGACGCCCCCATTTCATTTTGCTCGCGGTCCAGGTTGAGATATACAAACTGGTTAGATGTTTTCGCGTGTTCAACTTGCCCTTGAACATTGATTGATATGCTTCTCCAGACTCGTCTACCCTCTCACACACCCTCTCGCGCTCTTCCTTGTGTAGGAGTCATTTAGGCGTGTTACAGAACATAGTACCGAAGGCCAGGTCGGCTGGCATTGTCTTGTGATGTCTCATTCTTTGTTTCTCATCAAGCACGAGGCGACAAACGCTGCCTGACTCCTAACAGGAAATCTGATTGCAAGCACTTGCGTGTGTTTCTGCAGTATTTCGTTGCATGCACACCCCTCTTCAGCCACGCTTGTCTCTGTGGCAAAATAACGCGAGTTCAATCTTTAGTGTCGACACGCTGCAGTATAGTTATATGTATATGAGCACCTAACATACAGATAGAGAACTCAACACGCAACAAAAGCAGAGACCTATTACAGCTCAGTCTTTTACACTTCATCTCTGTCTGCTGACTTTATATGACTCGTTTTTGAAGGTTGCGATGGGCACTCCTTCAACGGGGAACATCTCGTTCACACTCCTTACGCCCTATTTGTTATTGATGTTCCTTTTCATCGATTATCCTATCAAAGGTCAAGGTAGCCCAGTAGTGGTCATTGCTTTCAGGAATCAAGTGTTAGAGACTTGTGTTATGTCTTTATTTTATCAGGTCAGTTTTTTCATGGTTGCCACTCTTACCTAAGCTAAGTAACCATTTACAGCTGGGTTGACTTGAGCGTGTCGATAGCGGAAATAAGTTCTTGAGTTTCCTACGGCGGTGTACATTGTACTACGTCATGCAGTACGATTCAGTGCATCCGACTTCAGCACGAATTTGGCAATCGGTTTATTTCCCATAAGAGGAAGACCTTGCTGTTTCATGAATCCGCTTCTAAGTAACAGCCCCACACCTTCTCAGTAACAGCCCCACACCTTCTCAGTAACAGCCCCACCCCTTCTCAGTAACAGCCCTACCCTTTACCAGTAACAGCCCCATCTCATCTCAGTAACAGCCCCATATTATCTCAGTAACAGCCTCACCCTTTCACAGTAACAGCCCCATCTCATCTCAGTAACAGCCCCATATTATCTCAGTAACAGCCCCACCCCTTCTCAGTAACAGCCCCATCCCTAATCAGTAACAGCCCCATCTCATCTCAGTAACAGCCCTATCTCATCTCAGTAACAGCCCCATCTCATCTCAGTAACAGCCCCATCTCATCTCAGTAACAGCCCCACCCCTTCTCAGTAACAACTCACCCTTTCACAGTAACAGCCCCATCTCATCTCAGTAACAGCCTCATCTCATCTCAGTAAAAGCCCCACCCCTTATCAGTAACAGTCCCATCTCATCTCAGTAACAGCCCCATCTCATCTCAGTAACAGCCCCACCCCTTCTCAGTAACAGCCCCATCTCATCTCAGTAACAGCCCCACCCCTTCTCAATAACAACCCAACCCCTTCTCAGTAACATCCCTAACCTTTATCAGTAACAGCCCCACCCCTTCTCAGTAACAGCCGCACCCTTCTTTATTCTTCCCAAACATCGCGCCCCACCCGTTCCAAAATAACTGAGATTGAACCCGATATGTCTGCCGCCAGAAGTGAGCACTCCACCGCCGTCTACGTAAACGCTCTCACCTCTGCTAGAGCATGGACCAATATTAAAGGCACCAAAGTAGTTTTAAAGCGTGAGATCCGAAAGCGAAGGTGTTTCAATTATCAACAAGTAACGCCAGCAACTGCGGAAAGGCCGGAGTCACCTATCTGTGTTCACACCTACGTGGCGCTGAAGTGTGTTGTTGTGTTCCAGGGAGGCACAAAGGCGTACGGCTCGGAGTGTTTGTGAGAGGGAATGGTCACGTTTTTGTGGGGATTAAAGGACAAGGAGATAGGACAAATTCAAGGACGACATATTAAACGGCAGATGTGCTAGGGGCAGAAGAACTTGGTGTTACCAAAACAAAATAAACTTTGCACAGTCAAATTTACCTGAAAGAAAAATTCAGAAACCGCGCGGAAATGAATTCATAGATAGTATGAGAGGGGACAAATAAACTTGCAGGAACAGGCAGCGACATTTTTCAGACAGACTGGTTGTGTAATAATAGCCGCAGGAGTCCCTTTAAGAAGAGTGGGGAAATGGGGAAGGGAGAACATCGCTTATCAGGGAAATGTGTAGAAGAAATGCTGAGAGGAGGGTGACGATTGTACAGTGATGTGGGAGATGTTTCGTCGGGGACTGAAGGAAGGTAATTGTACAGTGATGTGAGAGATGTTTCGTCGGAGACTGAAGGAAGGTAATTGTACAGTGATGTGAGAGATGTTTCGTCGGAGACTGAAGGAAGGTAATTGTACAGTGATGTGAGAGATGTTTCGTCGGAGACTGAAGGAAGGTGATTGTACAGTGATGTAAAAGATGTTTCGTCGGAGACTGAAGGAAGGTAATTGTACAGTGATGTGAGAGATGTTTCGTCGGAGACTGAAGGAAGGTGATTGTACAGTGATGTGAGAGATGTTTCGTCGGAGACTGAAGGAAGGTAATTGTAGTGATGTTGAAATGTATCGTCGGAGACTGAAGGAAGGTAATTGTACAGTGATGTTGGAAATGTATTGTCGGAGAATCAAGGACGGTAATTATTCAGTGATGTTGGAAATGTATCGTCGGAGAATCAAGGACGGTAATTGTACAGTGATGTGAGAGATGTATTGTCGGAGAGCGAAGGAAGATAATCGTACAGTGATGTGTTGGGAGTTAACCTGACATAAGAGAGCAGATGTATTTTCCATTGTGTGAGGGGAAGTAACTGAAAGAGGAGGGGAGATTATTGTTGGGAAAGTAACTCTGAGAGAGATAATTGTTCATTAATATATGGCGAAGCAACTCTATGAAAGTAGAAGGAGATGATTGTTCAGGGTTATGCGGGCAAGTAACTAAGAAAAGAAGGAGAAGTAATGGTATAGCTGGGTGGGGAAGGCACTCTAAGAGAATAATGGAGATGGTTGTTCAGAAATATGTATGGAGAAGTCAGTCTGATATAAAAGGGGAGATTACTGTCCAGTGAAATGTGTGGAAATGACTATGTGAAAGAAGTGTGAACACGGTGAATGCCGTCCCCTATCCAGCCTTTACTTTTGAGCTGAGCTAGACATCATGCCCTGGCCTGCTAACCATGTCCAGAGGATCTAGATCCCGGACAGACGCCAGTAAATCGGAAATCAATCCCAGGTCTATAGCCGAACGTCACAGCATATAATCACAGAGTGCCACGAGTGCACACGAGATGGATACGCCTATGTTTAGCTTGCACAATTAATAGATCCAGTAATGCCATAGATTGAATCAGCCAGACCTAGCTCCATGCAGGACCAATAACCTTTCCTTAGTTATTGTCGGACAGCGAAATAGGTTCTGTGCAATTATTTTGGCTGTGTTTAACAAAACTCCACCTCCATTTTCTTCTTTCCTCGTTCATTTACACGACCTACTCGCGCGTGAAATACTGGATATACAAACGCAAAGATATATATGATTGCATGTAATATTATTAACACTTGATGAAAAGCGCGGAGAAAAGTCATACATATTCTTACCCGATTTCAGTTTCACTGATTTTATTGATTCAATTTTGGAACAGCAGAGTAATGGCGTTGGGGTGAATGTAAAAATAATACAAACAGACATGCGTCGATGTAAAAGCAATAAATAATATACACCGGAATGTAAAAACAACTTAGAAAGGTCCAGAACGAACACGATCTTGGTGCATACATGGGTAGCGAGCGTGTAGACACGACATATGATGTGTGTGCTCGTGGTGTGCTAGTAGTGTGCTTACTTTGACACATCCATCGCCACGTGTCTTGAGTGTTTGGGTTTCTTCTGATCCGGACAGAGCCGTCAAATACAAGTCTGAACAGCTGCGATCTCTCAAATCAAGGCTCCCGACTTTGTGATGGACATATTTTTCCTCAACTGCCAACTCGACGGTTATTATTTTTCCAGCGATAAAGCGGAGCGGGGATGCCAAGTGTAAGTTGAATTAAATATATTTCTTTTATCTACATTTCGCCTTAAGGTCTGCTGTTTGGTCTGCCGTTTACGGATTGCCTCGCATCTGTTGAACCACGATAAATCATTGCTAGAAGTGATAACTTGGCGGGCTCAGCTTGAGCCGGGTAATGGCTGCAACATCTTGTCCTGGGCTTCATCTTTCCTAGGCAGAAAACGTGGAGGCGGGCTGTAAAATGAGGCGACAAATGAAGTTTTGAGGTAAAAAGATAGAGGCGCATTGAGAGAAGAGAGACATTCAGAGATATAGGGAAAGGGAGAGAGAGAGGAGGGGGGAGAGGGGACAGAATGAAAATTTCAATTGGAAGGTCGATTTTTTCCAATCTTACCTGGGTCACCTGATAGGAGAGCTAAGATGAAAAATGGAAGCAGGAGGTATACGCATTGAGGGCGAGTACACGCGGCTTGTAGATGCCTCTTGTCTTAATGCACGAGAGCGGACGATTGATAGTATAGCGTTCTAGCTGATAGCGGCGCGAGGGCTCGATTACCCACCGCTAGCCGATTGTGCCACCCGCTGGTGAGAGGGCCGCGTTTTCCAAAAATATCAGTGTTTGATCAGTCTGCACCTGCAAACATACTCGCGCTGTGTACTCACACTGTCGGGGCCGTAGATAAACTCTATTCTCCGTCACGGCCCTAGGTAAGCTTTACATTCCATCATGATTGTAGTTAAACCCTACTCTATGTCAGCGCCGTAGGTAAACTCTATTCTCCGTCACGGCCCTAGGTAAGTTCTACATTCCACCAGGATTGTAGGTAAACCCTACTCTATGTCAAGGCCGTAGGTAAACTCTATTCTCCATCACGGACCTAGGTAAGTTCTACATTCCACCAGGATTGTAGGTAAATCCTACTCCATGTCAGGGCCGTAGGTAAACTCTATTCTCTCTCAGGGCCGTAGGTGAACTCTATTAACTGTCAGGGCCGTAGATAAACTCCACATTCCATCAGAGTTGTAGATAAACTGTACTCTATGTCAATGCGGTAGATAAACTCTACACCCTGCCAGGACCGTAGATAAACCCAATTCTATATCAGGACCGTGGATACACCACGCGAGCCGTATTGCCCGTATTAAACTCATACACAACCTTGCTCTTTTTACTTTTTAATTCAGCCGTGTTAGGGCACACTTGGCCTGCTCTGTGATCCTTCATATCAGACCTCTTGTGACCAGTGACATTCAACTTTCTGTGATCCTTCATATCAGACCTCTTGTGACCAGTGACATTCAACTTTCTGTGATCCTTCATATCAGACCTCTTGTGACCAGTGACATTCAACTTTCTGTGATCCTTCATATCAGACCTCTTGTGACCAGTGGCATTCAACTTTCTGTGATCCTTCATATCAGACCTCTTGTGACCAGTGACATTCAACTTTCTGTGATCCTTCATATCAGACCTCTTGTGACCAGTGGCATTCAACTTTCTGTGATCCTTCATATCAGACCTCTTGTGACCAGTGACATTCAACTTTCTGTGATCCTTCATATCAGACCTCTTGTGACCAGTGACATTCAACTTTCTGTGATCCTTCATATCAGACCTCTTGTGACCAGTGGCATTCAACTTTCTGTGATCCTTCATATCAGACCTCTTGTGACCAGTGGCATTCAACTTTCTGTGATCCTTCATATCAGACCTCTTGTGACCAGTGACATTCAACTTTCTGTGATCCTTCATATCAGACCTCTTGTGACCAGTGGCATTCAACTTTCTGTGATCCTTCATATCAGACCTCTTGTGACCAGTGACATTCAACTTTCTGTGATCCTTCATATCAGACCTCTTGTGACCAGTGACATTCAACTTTCTGTGATCCTTCATATCAGACCTCTTGTGACCAGTGGCATTCAACTTTCTGTGATCCTTCATATCAGACCTCTTGTGACCAGTGGCATTCAACTTTCTGTGATCCTTCATATCAGACCTCTTGTGACCAGTGGCATTCAACTTTCTGTGATCCTTCATATCAGACCTCTTGTGACCAGTGACATTCAACTTTATGTGATCCTTCATATCAGACCTCTTGTGACCAGTGACATTCAAGTTTCTGTGATCCTTCATATCAGACCTCTTGTGACCAGTGGCATTCAACTTTCTGTGATCCTTCATATCAGACCTCTTGTGACCAGTGGCATTCAACTTTCTGTGATCCTTCATATCAGACCTCTTGTGACCAGTGGCATTCAACTTTCTGTGATCCTTCATATCAGACCTCTTGTGACCAGTGACATTCAACTTTCTGTGATCCTTCATATCAGACCTCTTGTGACCAGTGACATTCAACTTTCTGTGATCCTTCATATCAGACCTCTTGTGACCAGTGGCATTCAACTTTCTGTGATCCTTCATATCAGACCTCTTGTGACCAGTGACATTCAACTTTCTGTGATCCTTCATATCAGACCTCTTGTGACCAGTGACATTCAACTTTCTGTGATCCTTCATATCAGACCTCTTGTGACCAGTGGCATTCAACTTTCTGTGATCCTTCATATCAGACCTCTTGTGACCAGTGGCATTCAACTTTCTGTGATCCTTCATATCAGACCTCTTGTGACCAGTGGCATTCAACTTTCTGTGATCCTTCATATCAGACCTCTTGTGACCAGTGACATTCAACTTTATGTGATCCTTCATATCAGACCTCTTGTGACCAGTGACATTCAACTTTCTGTGATCCTTCATATCAGACCTCTTGTGACCAGTGGCATTCAACTTTCTGTGATCCTTCATATCAGACCTCTTGTGACCAGTGGCATTCAACTTTCTGTGATCCTTCATATCAGACCTCTTGTGACCAGTGGCATTCAACTTTCTGTGATCCTTCATATCAGACCTCTTGTGACCAGTGACATTCAACTTTCTGTGATCCTTCATATCAGACCTCTTGTGACCAGTGACATTCAACTTTCTGTGATCCTTCATATCAGACCTCTTGTGACCAGTGACATTCAACTTTCTGTGATCCTTCATATCAGACCTCTTGTGACCAGTGACATTCAACTTTATGTGATCCTTCATATCAGACCTCTTGTGACCAGTGACATTCAACTTTATGTGATCCTTCATATCAGACCTCTTGTGACCAGTGACATTCAACTTTATGTGATCCTTCATAGCAGACCTCTTGTGACCAGTGACATTCAACTTTCTGTGATCCTTCATATCAGACCTCTTGTGACCAGTGACATTCAACTTTCTGTGATCCTTCATATCAGACCTCTTGTGACCAGTGACATTCAACTTTCTGTGATCCTTCATATCAGACCTCTTGTGACCAGTGACATTCAACTTTCTGTGAACCTTCATATCAGACCTATTGTGACCAGTGACATTCAACTTTCTGTGATCCCTAATATCAGACCTCTTGTGACCAGTGATATTTAACTTTCTGTGATCCTTCATATCAGACCTCTTGTGACCAGTGACATTCAACTTTATGTGATCTTGCTTGCACCAGGGTCAGCGACTCATGGCTGGTTGCTTGCACCAGAGTCAGTGACTCATGGCTGGGTACTTGCACCAGAGTCAGCTAGCATTGCTGACAGGCCCTATTCCACCCACAAGACGTGACCATGGAAATGGGCTGAACTTCCTGAAGTGTCCCAGGATATTACATGCTGTACCTCTTCCTATGAATTGTACGCCCTCGTTCTTCCCATGACATTGCACATCCTCCACCTTCCCATGAAATTGCACGTCTCCCACCTTCCCATGACATTGTACGTCCTTCACCTTCCCATGACATTGCACGTCTCCCACCTTCCCATGACATTGCACGTCCTCCACCTTCCCATGACATTGCACGTCCTCCACCTTCCCATGACATTGCACGTCCTCCACCTTCCCATGGCTTTGCACGTCCTCCAATTTCCCATGACATTGCACGTCTCCCACCTTTCCATGACATTGTACGTCCTCCACCTTCCCAGGACATTGCACTTCTCCCACCTTCCCATGACATTGCACGTCCTCCACCTTCCCATGACATTGCACTTCTCCCACCTTCCCATGACATTGCACGTCCTCCACCTTCCCATGACATTGCACGTCTCCCACCTTCCCATGACATTGCACTTCTCCCACCTTCCCATGACATTGTACGTCCTCCACCTTCCCATGACATTGCACGTCTCCCACCTTCCCATGACATTGCACGTCCTCCACCTTCCCATGACATTGCACGTCCTCCACCTTCCCATGACATTGCACGTCCTCCACCTTCCCATGGCTTTGCACGTCCTCCAATTTCCCATGACATTGCACGTATCCCACCTTTCCATGACATTGTACGTCCTCCACCTTCCCATGACATTGCACTTCTCCCACCTTCCCATGACATTGCACGTCCTCCACCTTCCCATGACATTGCACGTCCTCCACCTTCCCATGACATTGCACGTCTTCGACCTTCCCATGGCTTTGCACGTCCTCTACCTTCCCATGACATTGCACGTCCTCCACCTTCCCATGACATTGCACGTCTCCCACCTTCCCATGACATTGCACGTCCTCCACCTTCTCATGACATTGCACGTCTTCCACCTTCCCATGACATTGCACGTCATCCACCTTCCCATGACATTGCACGTCCTCCACATTCCCATGACATTGCACGTCTTCCACCTTCCCATTGCTTTGCACGTCCTCACTTTCCAATGATTGCACGTCCTCCATCTTCCTATGAATTATACGCTCTCGTTCTTCCCATGACATTGCTGGTCCTCCATATTCCTATAGCATTGCGATCCCTGCCTCTTTCCATGACATTATACGCCCACCCTATTCTCATGACATTCCACGCCCTGTCACTTCCCATGGCATTGCCCGTCCTTCCACTTCCCATGGCATTGCAAACTCTTTATAATCTCGTGATATTGCCAGCCCTAGCTCTCTGTATCCCCCTGTTTTTCACCCGGATCGTACGTTGTTATCAAATTTATATTTCTGTATATAAACACCGGCGTCTTATCAGATATTAACAATACAATGGACCGTGCATTAGCTTCAGCAAAATAGTTGAGATCATTAATATTAATGACTAAATGAGAATCATCACTGTAGATGTGCAGAAGTTTGAGACAGTATTCAGTTTCTATCAACATCTATATATGAAGACGGTGAAACAGTTAGTTTCCATAAAAATCTTTGATTGGAGATAGTAAAACAGTTAAAGTTTCCATAAAAATCTTTGATTGGAGATAGTAAAACAGTTAAAGTTTCCATAAAAATCTTTGATTGGAGATAGTAAAACAGTTAAAGTTTCCATAAAAATCTTTTATTGGAGATAGTGAAACAGTTAAAGTTTCCATAAAAATCTTTGATTGGAGACAGTGAAACAGTTAAAGTTTCTATAAAAATCTTTGATTGGAGATATTGAAACAGTTGAAGTTTCTATAAAAATCTTTGATTGGAGACAGTAAAACAGTTAAAGTTTCTATAAATATATATGATTGGAGACAGTAAAACAGTTAAAGTTTCTATAAATATCTATGATTGGAGACAGTAAAACAGTTGAAGTTTCTATAAATATCTATGATTGGAGACAGTAAAACAGTGGCAGTCTCGATAATAATTTATAATTGGACAAACAATTTAACAAGCGCAGAACTAAAAGCAAGTGTCGCGCCATGTACTTCAATTCTCACAAAACTGAAATCCATTGAAAAGATGAAATCATGTCACTACAAACTACGGAATGAAAACATTTATTCTCTCTCTGTATAACTTTATGCGTGTGAAAAATGAACATTAAATAATGGCTTTGAATGAAAAAATACGGCAATGAATTCGAGATACTTGACTCACATTCTCAGAATAACGCAGAAAGGTCAAGTCTCAAATGTCAACGTACAAACATAATCCAGCACAATGTTGGATCGTATAAAGACCCACTGACTCTTGTAAAAACAATAATAGGTTATCCTACGTCATATTTAAGGGAACAGACCGGGCTACATGGAAAAGAGGAAGATACTGGAAGCACTGGACAGATAATGTGCATAAATAGACGGAAAGAGCCTTGAAGGAGAGATAACAGCGGCGATGGACAGACAGCGTTGGAGACAAGGCAGTTCAGAAAGATGAGATGACCCAACGATCTTCTAGATTTTGCAAATTTATATATATAGATAAATAGTTAGTTTTCTTTCCACTTATTTATGCCGTTAAGCATCGTGTGGGGCTTAAGTCGTCTGTCCTGCTCCAAGTGCCTTGTGTCTGTCAACGTCTGCCCTTGTCGTCGCACAATCGCTCAGTCAGCTATCCACCTGCCTCGCCGCTGCTCCATTACCCTGTAGTCATAAGCCATCAGTTGAAGTTGATGAGTGTGCATTCTCATGAGATGACCAAACCAACGCATGTTGTGCCTGCTAATATACTCTGCACAAGACGCAGTACCGACCATTGTGCGAATGTCGTTTAGTATTCTGTATTTCCTGGACACACTTATGACCTTCCTCTAACACTTCATTTCGCGCGTCGACATTCTACTCTCACGCGCCCTGTGTATAGGTCATGTTTCGCAATGATAGCACACAGTTTATATAAGTATACAATTTATCATTTGCTGCTTTGTTGCCAAACTAATACTCGGGTGCCCAAGTAGTTGCTGATAGATTACCGCAGAGGCTGTCTGACACCTAGTCTCGAGATATAAAATTCAATAAAATTAATAAGATGTGCAGTAAATGAAAGTGAAATAGTCGTTCAAAAGCACTACAGGTTGACAACGTGCAGTTGTAGAAAAGAAATACAAAAGGTGAGGCTTAACATTTCGTGCCAGTTATAACAGACAGACAGACAACAGCATTGATAACCGTTAACTGTTGGAGTAAATTCTGTTAAGAGTCTTCGTCACTAATCTACGAGAAGATTTAGGTGAGCATCTTCCTTCAGCAAATGGCGAAGGTTGTGAGAACTGATGGTGCCAGTGGCCGGTTTGTTGTGTATGTCGGTACTTCGGCCTCTTAGGCGGCGTAACTGCTCTGCCAGCGATTGATTTCATCATTCTGCAGTCTGTGGATTGCGTGTGTATCGATTGCAGTGTGAACATCCAAGAGGTGATCATTGATCGACCTCAGAAGGTCTCTAACACACAACCCCAACCCCTCGCTCTCCGTTTTCTCCCATAAAAGGTCACCAATTAAGATCTTTGTCAAGGACCCGATCAAATTTAAACATCACAGAAATAAAAACAGCAAACAAAGCAATGTGAATAACTTAAGTGCTGCTTTCATTCTGTCCAGTCATTTTTTTTGTTTGTTGCAGACCATAATGGATCGAAACTTTGGTCCTCGTCCGCTGCTGTTCTTTGAAAAATCTGCATTATTACCTGTGTGTTTTTTCTTTTTTCAATGTGTATCTCTATTGGTGATACAATTAACATATCGACTGTAAGTCAAGATAGAAGAGTGAGACTCTGCGACCGTGTGTACACTCCTCTACTACCTCCCTCCAGCACGCGAGCGCCGCCTTGAAGCGTCACTCTCGTGTATATGTTCCAGATGTGCATTTTTTTCACACACAATAGCGTGCATGCGTGTGCAGACATGATTGCTCACCCTTGTCCCAACCTACACAATGATCTGAGAAAAATGGCCTCAACTCACGTGTCATACACTGTCCTGCCTCCTCATGTCTTGTGTTAGCAGACATATCTTCTCGCGTGCTTCACAGCTCGGGTTATTTAGTATGACACGAGCATCAGATCCTGCACAGGCACAGCCAATCTGGTTTGTTTCTAAGCTTTTGTTTGTCCTATCCCCGGATTTTACATTGTATTCTCACGCGGATAAATGCAGGCACGCGCATGCGCATATTGTTCTCGGATAATCCGAAAGGTAATACATGAAAACAGCTTACCTTAGTAATAATCAAACCATTTCCTAGTTGCACAATGGGTGTGACCGTCACACGTCATCAGTATCTGTGTTGGTTTGCGCATTTGTTGTTTGTGTTGTATTCTATTACAACTTTTATCCTTCACTACGTAGCAGTCTCTGTGTACCTCATTAGTTCTCGTTTTGTCATTTGTGTATGTGTTAAATGCTAAATATAGATCGATTCTTACAACTAGTACTACCGTCACCACTTTCAAGTCAAGACTATAAAGAACAACATATTGACAGCTCACATAAAGCCAAATACTATCAAGAACAACATATTTACAGAAGAAATAAAGCCAAGACTGTAAAGAACAACATATTGACAGTTCACATAAAGTCAAGACTATAAAGAACAACAACATAGCGACAGAACACACGCCAAATATGTCTGGAACGTTACGGTAAAAACCATTTGTTAGCGCATTACCGAAATGCTATTTCTCGTGATTAATGTTCCTTCTTTGTGGATCTGGCACACACGGGATTTTAATGGTTACCGAATTGTGAACGTTCATTATTTGTCTTCTGTAATGTATCGAGTCATATCATGTCTGAAAACAGCGTAGTGGTAGAACACTCGCTTTTCGTTGCATAGGTACCGGATCCAACTCTAGGTACCAATACGTTCCAGTCGACCCAGTTGTAAATATGATTGGCTATCTGTTTTGAAAAGAAAGGCAGACTGAAGGCCTTTAACCGTTTGCTGATTAACACTGAGCACCTATAGGTCAGTCTTGTGTGTGGTGATGCCTAACATAACACACAGACGCGCACACACACACACACAAACACACAACCGAAGGACACGAATTCGATCCTCGGCAATGGTGCAATAAATGTGTTGTCTGCACACTGAGTAGCTAGCAATTGCATAAACAGCGCCATTTAATCCTCAGCCATTCCCTCCTCTCCCTATCTGATATGAGTGCATATAAACACTCGCGCACGCACGCACGCACACACACACACACACACACACATACACAGTCGTGCCATAAACGATGAATCTGGTCGGTGAGACAGTGCACTCTAAGTGAACCGTTGGAATCTGGATGGATTTGTGTCTGGGCTTATCCCATTGTAGAGATCAGGTTTCATTTTTACCTTCAGAGTTTACCTAGCCTCGGATTTCAATCCAACTTTAATTCACTTCGCAGTGGAACGTGTCCTTTGACCGATTTGTTCACAGTTGGCAGAGAGACAGGGGGTAGGGCTGCAGTGGAGCAATATGACTGTAGTCCAGAGTCAGGACGTGGGAACCTACAACAGAAGCCAGATTATCACCTCCAACTTGGACTGCATTCAGATTAGCCTAGGTTTTATTTCGCCCTGTGTAGGACTTAGTAGGTGTCAAGGTGTTATGTTCTAGTCTTTGTGTGTGTGTGTGTGTGTGGGGGGGGGGGGGGGGGTGTTAGGTGCTGTGCAATTGTTCCTTTCTAGAAGCTCCCATCAACGTACATAATATGAATCTTTCGTTATCTACCGCGCATGGTGGCTCCGCATGCAAATAATTCCTCTGCACTTAGTATAGTTAATATAAAATGAGTCTATCATTATTACTGATATCGTAAACTCAATATAATATCATGTTTTTATTTGAGGAAAGGTGAACCAGATAGAACATCGGAGAAGATAAATCTGTGCATGTGTGTGTACGTGCCTGCGTGCGTACGTGTGTGTGCGTGTTTTTTGTTTGTTTGTTTGTTATTCACCTATTCATTCATTCTCTCACCCATCTCATTATGTCTCAAGAACTGTGTTCGCTGTGACTGGGTTTATCTTTCTTTCTCTTTCTTTCTTTCTTTCTCTCTCTCTCTCTCTCTATCTCTCTCTCTCTCTCTCTCTCTCTCTCTCTTATTATAATTGCGTCTCAAGAACTGTTCTTTGTTCTGTTCTAGGTCTCTTACACTCTCTAGGAACCTTTTCTGGCCTACTCTCAACAGTTGTCCATCCGGTTGACTCCTATATATCCTCCACGATCCCATCTATCCTCCACGATCCCATCTATCCACCCCGATCCCATCTATCCTCTCCGATCCCATCTATCCTTACGATCCCATTAATCCTCCCCGATCCCGTCTATCCTCTCCGATCCCATCTATCCTCTCCGATCCCATCTATCCTTACGATCCCATTAATCCTCCCCGATCCCATCTATCCTCCCCGATCCCATCTATCCTCCCCGACCCCATCTATCCTCCCCGATCCCATCTATCCTCCCCGACCCCATATATCCTCCCCGATCCCATATATCCTCCCCGATCCCATCTATCCTCCCCGACCCCATCTATCCTCCCCGACCCCATCTATCCTCCACGATCCCATCTATCCTCACTGGATCTCTTCAATCCTCTCCGATCCCATCTATCCTCGCCGATCCCATCTATCCTCCCCGATCCCATCTATCCTCCCCGATCCCATCTATCCTCCCCGATCCCATCTATCCTCACCGGATCTCTTCAATCCTCTCCGATCCCATATGTCCTCACTGGATCACTTCTATCTTCACTGGCCCCATCTGCTCAAAGAGTCATTTGAGGCTCCACAAAGTCATACGAAGGTCGACAGAGAGACATATGAGGACCCACAAAGATTAGTATGATTGTACACAAAGAGTTCCATAGGGACCCACCAAGAGTCATTAGAGGCTCCACAAAGTCATGCGAGGCTACACAGCCCTTCGAGTCTTCACAAAGTCTTATAAGGGTCCACAAAGAGTCCGATGAGGGTTCCACAAAGAGACTTATGAGGACCCACAAAGAGTCATTTGAGGCCCCCCAAAGAGTCACGTGAGGGTAACCACAGTCCTATTAGGGTACAAAAAGTGTCTTATGAGGTTCCACAAAGAGTCATTTGAGAGTATACATATAATCCTATAAGGTCCCAGAAAGAGTCCTATAAGCGCCCACAAAGAGTCATATGAGGATATACATATAGTCCTATAAGGGCACACAAAGAGTCATATAAGGGTACACAAATAGTTATATAAGGGTACACAAAGAGTCCTATGAAGATACAAAAAGCGTCCTATAAAGGTACACAAATAGTCATATGAAGGTACACAAAGAGTCCAATAAGGGTCTACAAATAGTCCTATGAAGGTACACAAAGAGTCCTCTATAAGGGTCCACAAAGAGTCCAATGAAGGTATACAAAGAGTCTAAGAAGGGTACACAATGTCCTATAAGGGTACACACTGTCCTATAAGGGTCCACAAATATTCCTATAAGGGCACACAAAGAGTCCTATGAAGGTACACAACAGTGTCCTATGAAGGTACACAACAGTGTCCTAAAAGGGTCCACCCACAGTCCTATGAGAGTTCACAAAAGAGAACCTTCGCAAACAAATGCATTCTGAACGTTGTAAGTCCGAGTCTTTGAAATGAAAGAAGTATCCAAGTGATCAGAATGTGGAAAGCCCGTCTACAAATACTTTCTTATTCACCGAACATGAACATTCTACTGACGAATAAGACCAACTCATCCTGACATTCTGAAGCTGTTCACCGATAACCAGCACCACCCATCACATAAGGAATGCACGTATCAGTATGCGGACAGATTAATTAAAACAGCCATTTTTCTGAGAGTGATATCTCATTGTCAGCTCTGTAATTACAGGGAAGCAGGTTGGGCAGAACATTGAAGATAAGGACCGTTCTTTAAATAATATAAAAATGTGAACTTGTGTGGCGGAGTGGACAAGGGGACCTGTTGTCGTCTATTATTGTCTTCCCGGGGTTGATCATCAGAAAAGGTTTGGGATCACTGTTGAAGTGTGGACGTTAGCTTTCGTCAGCTCGTTTTGTTGGTATCCAAGGAACAATCCCAGAACATACACTGAACATAGTCAGAACATAGCCTGAACATACGCTGAACATACGCTGAACATAGTCAGAACATAGCCAGAACATACACTGGACATAGTCAGAACATGGCCTAAACATAAACTGAACAAAGTCAGAATATAGCCAGAACATACACTGAACATAGTCAGAACATAGCCAGAATATACACTGAATATAGCCAGACCATAGCCAGAATATACATTGAACATAGTCAGAACATAGACATAATATACACTGAACATGGCCAGAACATACACTGAATGTAGCCAGAACTTATGCTGAATATAGCCAGAACATACACTGGACAATGACAACATACACTGAATTTAACCAGAACATACACTGGACATAGCCAAACCATAGTCCGAACGACACCAGTATAATTATGGGTCTTGCGTATGTATTATTGCTTGCGTGTGCATCCAACACGCTCTGTAAAGGTATCCGAGACTAACATTAGGTCAGGTGAAACATACTGACCAAAACCCCACCTTAGCTTTACTGAGAAGACTCGCAGTGTACGATAGTCTGGATGGCCCAGGTCCACCTTCTTTCTGTAGTTTCAAGATGTAAGAGGAGCCTCTGTAACCGGAAACAAAAAAGTGTGTAGTAAAAGTATTTCAATATGAGTATCTTCAAACAATTATTGAAAATAAATAGCATTACAGTTATTTTCCAAATTCAAGTATTGGGGGGGGGGGGGGGGGAGAGAAGCGCTAGAATTGTCTGGAATAAAGGTCGCGACGCTGTGTATTGGTTAGGTTTGTATTTAATCCCGATAGCTAAAACCCAGGCCATTCGGGATTAGCACGTGTTTCCAGATGAAGGAACCAGCATAAAAATTGATTGGATAAGATCCACTCGTCTGGGGAGGTAATCGTGCGGGAAACTCAAATCGTTTTTGAATTACTTCATTATGTCCCTTAGCTCACTAACGCGATGATTTTGCAATTTTTATTTGTAGTTTAATTTATTTTTTTTATTTTTTTCAAGTTTTATTTTTCTTAATTTTTTTAATGTTTCCAAGATTTTTAGTTTGCGAAAAAAAAACGCTTCTCACACACCAATTTATGTGCTGGAAACGTTATAAAGGAAACGGATATGCCAATCATCTAACATCAAACAGTCTCCATCTGTACCCCGTCCTTCCATATATGTTGTTTTGTCTGGGAGCCAAACTGGCAGTTCAAGCACGTTTGAGCTAATATAAATAGATACATGCTGATCAAGGCAGGTATATACACAACATAGAACATACAATGCACAACATAGAACATACAATACACAGCATAGAACATACAATACACCACATAGAAGACACAATGCATAACATAGAACACACAACACAGAACACACAATACACAACAGACATTACACAACATAGAACATACAGTACACATCATAGAATACACAATGCACAACATAGAACACACAGTACACAACAGACAAAACACAACAAAGAATACACAATACACACCATAGAACATGTAATGCACAACATACAATATACAATATAACGGAACACACACACACAGCATACAACACACAACACAGAACATACAACACACAACACAGAACATACAACACACAACACAGAACACAGAACACACAACATACAACACAGAACACACAACATACAAGACAGAACACACAACATACAACACAGAACACACAACACAGAACATACAACATACAACACAGAACATACAACACACAACACAGAACACACAACATGCACTATAAAACCAATGTTAGTAAAAAGAAACATGTACAGGTAGCGACATCACTGTTTCTGCCGTCGACTCTGAAGTGTTAGTGCCATCTCTGTTACTGCCGTCGACGCTGAAGTGTTAGCGGCATCACTGCTACTGCCATCGATGCTGAAGTGTTACTGAATTAACTGCATTCGATCTCGCTTTTAGTGAAATGATGCGACGTGTTCATCTTTTCAATGCTTAACGTAACGTCTTTATACTGGTTTAGAAGACTCTGCAAAGTCTGTATACAACCAGTTTCATTTACATTACCTTGCTCTAAAAGCTATGCGCATCCAATTTATTCTTAAATGCATTAACTGTCCTTTCCTAAACTACCTCCCGTGGCAATGCATACCAAGCATTCACTACATGCATCCAATCAACGTACCACGTGCTCTGCCTTCCCAAACAGTATGTCGGTAACCCAATTACAGCTGGGTAGAGTAGAGCGTTCAGCTACTGTGGGACGAATTCGATGTCTTTGCAGTAGAAATGCAGGTTGATTTATCAGAAGAAATTCCGGAATTTGAGATCTCTGTCATCTGACTAAACAAGGTACCGCCTCCAGCTTGATACTCGCCACACGTGGGACATTTCTGGAAGGTTCCCGTTTGTTCTGTATTTATTATGTTCCGTATGTCGATAAGAACATATTTTGTTATGGCTCAGCCACCTCCACCGAGACTTTCTTGTTTTATATGTGGCACGAAGATCATTTTATATGTGGCACGAAGATCATCTTATATGTGGCACAAAGATCATTTTGGAAAAAAAGCGCAAGGCCGTGCAGATTCCTCTAACTAGCAACGATATGAAAAAGAGGAAGAACGTATATTTATTTACAGAACCAATAGAATATATATATTTCTTAATATGACACAGTCTCCCCTACCGCAGGAAGAAACAACACAAAGATTAACTGTTTGAGAATTGGTACAGTTGTGAAACACATGCACCTGACAGGGAGGGGGGGGGGGGGGTCTCGGTCTTGTTTGGGTGGAGTAGATTCAATAGCGTGCCCATCAACTAGCTATCTCATTATACAGGTAAGCCGAATACTACTAATAATATAGAGGGAAACAAAAACACAGATTAAGAACATGAGCAAGATACATATTACATGCCTAAGTCTAGATCAGGACATGAGGAGTTGACGTGTATTTGTGGAAAGTTTGTAATCCACAGAGAGGAGGTACGTTTTTATGATGATGATACGCTTCAGACATTTTTTTTACTTAGTTTCTTTTAATATCTTTTTTTCCCCCGCTGTAAATCTGTTTAGCTTTCACAATCTTTTCACAACTGCCTTGAAAATAAACTCAAATTCTTCTCGTATTTTTCACATAAAATAAATAGCCTCTTCTTAAGCTCAAAAAGCTTCTCTCTGACATCAGAAGCGACGTCATTAGAAACAGTTTATCTGCATACCACATCTTGACAGGAGAAAGAGCATCGCCTGGTCTTGTCTGTAGAATAACGTTTGCCGGGCGGCTTGCAGACTTTTTCTGGTGTCACGGATTATTTATTTGGATGTGGTTGGTAAGGGTGAGGACGTGGCGTTCAAAGAGAAGAATACAAGCATAATGCGTAAGTTAATGTTAGTGGATGAAGCGCTATTCTTGATTGTGCTACGTCTCAACAGGATTGTGTACTATCAGTGTCAAAATTGAACATTGACAAGCAAAGATAAAAGAAACACTGTAACAACAGAGATGAAATGCCTACCCACAATGCTTGGAGTAACAATGATGGATAGAATCAGAAACGAAGATATTAGGAAGCATGTAGGTATAACACTTGTGTTAGTCCTAATCAAGCGACAGTAAACCAAATGGTTGGGCCGCAATATAGTATCCCTCAGAAAGCAATGCTTTACATATACAATGGATACAAAGCTAAGGGCCTACCATGCAAAAGACGAATAGCTGAAATAACAGAAGCAGTTAAGCTTCCCGTGTAGGAAGAATATACTAGGGCCCAGTCAAGAAACCTATGCATAACATGACGCTAAAATACAAAAAAGCAGGACACAAGCGAAAAGAAAAAGTCTCAACGTTAGTATGAGACCAGTGTCCGTTCCCTCATTTCATTTCTTTCGTTAACTATACGCCATGTAAATATTTACAGCTTAGTTGTCTGTACCGTGTCTAACGGGGATATAAACCGGCTCCATTGCTGTCAGAAGCGAGCTCTCCAGTACTCAACCACTACAGCACTCTGCTACTTTATCGCTCGCTGCATAATCGCATTCGCATAGGCTGGCTGACGACCTAGAACCGTCATTCCAGCGATCCGTTTCATTTTCAATAATTCGACGTATAGTTTTTTTTAAGGAGACTTTTTTAATAAAGCAAACTGTTAGCTTAACAATGTCAAGGTTATAGGTGATATTGGTTGATTGGTTTACCTTTACGCTCCAAGTGAAGCATAAGGCCACTGCTACAGCTGACCCCTTTACGCGAAGCCTGTATATAATCATTTGCAGTGGCACTTTCATAGCAGGGACGTTATGTAATGAAATCGCTAGCCACATGCACAATCTTTTTCAGTGGTCTATTATATGTTTGTAAGGTTACAGTGGCTCTTTTTATTTTAACCCGGTAGTAAATCTCGTGGATATAGGATTCGGCACACATACCTAAATTTAATGGAATCGGTTCCCGATGACGATAATTTAGGAATCTCTGAATCATATGCAGGCCTGACCTGCCTTTGATCACCTGAATCACTGATTCATATGCAGGCCTGACTTTGATCACCTGAATCACTGATTCATATGCAGGCCTGACCTGCCTTTGATCACATGAATCACTGATTTATATTCAGGCTTGACTTTGATCACCTGAATCTCTGATTCATATGCAGGCCTGACTTTGATCACCTGAATCACTGATTCATATGCAGGCATGACCTGCCTTTGATCACCTGAATCACTGATTCAAATGCACTGACCTGAATTTGATCACCTGAATCACTGATTCATATGCACTGACCTGACTTTGATCACCTGAATCACTGATTTATATGCAGGCCTGACCTGCCTTTGATCACCTGAATCACTGATTCATATGCACTGACCTGACTTTGATCACCTGAATCACTGATTTATGTGCATGCCTGAGCTGCCTTTTATCACCTGAATCACTGATTCATATGCACTGACCGGACTTTGATCACCTGAATCACTGATTTATATGCAGGCCTAACCTGCTTTTGATCATCTGAATCTCTGATTCATATGCAGGCCTGACTTTGCTCAACTGAATCACTGATTCATATGCAGGCCTGACTTTGATCACCTGAATCACTGATTTATATGCAGGGCTGAGCTGCCTTTTATCACCTGAATCACTGATTCATATGCAAGCCTGACCTGACTTTGATCACCTGAATCACTGATCCATATGCACTGACCTAACTTTGATCACCTGAATCACTGATTTATATGCAGGCCTGAGCTGCCTTTTATCACCTGAATCACTGATTCATATGCAAGCCTGACCTGACTTTGATCACCTGAATCACTGAACTCGAGGACGACAACATTACAAGCACTGCTCCCTACCGAGCACATCGTAAATAGCGACAACCATAAACGTTTTACTCATGCAGTCGTTAATGTTAATAAAGTATTTTTGCTTCATTTTGGTGAGAGACAACCACAGACCTCGTTCTTCTTCCTCTTCTTCTTCTTCTTTTTCACTTTGCGTTGTTCTTCTGTGATTCTTCTGAAAAAGGTGTTGTAGTTTATAACCAGGCTACAGTATCTGGACCTTTCGACTTGAAACATCGGTGTCAGCTGGCTTTTTGGTAGCAGATTTGCCTTTCTAGTTGGTCTACACTAGTGTAGTCTGTCCCTATGGTCGCGGCTAGTGGTTCGGGTTACACTAGTGTAGTCTGTCCCTATGGTCGCGGCTAGTTTGTCGGACTACACTAGTGTAGTCTGTCCATATGGTCGTGGCTAGTGGGTCGGACTACACTAGTGTGGTCTGTCCCTATGGTCGCTGCTAGTGGGTCGGACTACACTAGTGCGGTCTGTCCCTATGGTCGCTGCTAGTGGGTCGGACTACACTAGTGTAGTCTGTCCCTATGGTCGCTGCTAGTGGGTCGGACTACACTAGTGTAATCTATCCCCATGGTCACTGCTAGTGGGTCGGAATAGTGTCTTGGTGAGTCCAGCATCCTCCCTGGTGTGTCCTCTGACCTTTGTTTCAAAGCAATGTCACCTTTTTAGGAGATGCCATAAAAAATCGACGATAACTTCCCTTATCACCCGTTCTGGATATGTCCCTACAATGCTCTAGCCTGCATGGAATAATAACCAAAGTACTCAGAACAACCGTGAAGACAAATAAATCTTAAGCACTCGGAAAACATACACACCAGACAACAGTAAATATACACATTATTTAACATAAATAATACACATTATATAACATAAATCATACGTACCAGATAATAGAAGACAGAAAAGAAAAGAGAAAAAAAAATACATATCAATTAACAGTAAACATATACACCAGATAACAGAACGCTTACACCAAACAATAGAAAAAATACACACCAGGCAGCAGAAAATGAATGAAATGTGATGGCCAATCATGATTACAACTTTCAACCTTCATGTGCCTTGCTACATGAAAGACTTGAGTTTTGGGACTGCACCACCAAGGACGTATTATCACTAATCTATCCTGTCTGAAGCCCGACTGCTGCAGCTATAAAATATAGGCCTCGTTTCTTTTAGACAATTTTTAGTACTCTATTACTTCCTAACTTAGTCATCTATCTTTCGCAATCATTGATCAGTGATATATCGCATGATGTATGTGGCACGGCCACTCGGTTCCTCACACTCTAGAGCCTTATTCTCATCGACTCGGTTCAAGCCCGTACTTGGGACAATGGACGTCAATAGCACACCCCTCCTTCGCCCTAAAACATATTCCATGCTTCAAACACCAGGCGATTTATGTGCATCGATCCTGCCCAGTGCGACAGGCTGCCCGTCACAGATATAGTAGTTATACGGGCATTCTGATGTTCTAGTGAAGTGCTCATTGATCGGCACGAGTCAACAGATCTATATCTAGAGCCGACTGGGAGCGATAGAAGGAGCTCTAAACTGTGACACCGGGTAAAGGTAGTGGTCACGCGAAAAGGTATGACGACGGCTGGTTATTGTCCTTGTTCATTCCTGATATCCTCATCAGCGGAGAACTGACACACCGTCACACCCCACCAGCAAGCTCACTCCTTCTCTCCCTCACATTTCACACTCTCTAACCTTTCAGACATCAAGAAACAATGGTATTTCGATCAACAAAACAGACAAAGCCCATTATTCTGGTGATTTCACATAGCTGGGATTTGACGGGTGAAGGAGGAATTTGAATTGGAATGATGAATACAGCCAAGGATTATTGGTCGCTTGTCCATTCGGTTTTACGCGGTGTGTAGGCTGTATTTTAACATTACCCCGATAGAAAGAAATCTAGTTCTTGCCCGGTTGCGAAATTGGTCCACCAGATCAAGATGCTGCTACCCTAACCGTTCTACCACCCCTTCCTCTGCATACCATGCAGTCAACAGTAAGAAGCAAGGACAAACGCCGATGCTGCAACAACACATACGCCTAGACATTGTAGAGAGAAAGTGTAGGGGAATATTCATACAGCGAGGAGTCCAATTACTAGTATAAGCCACCGTGCCCTTGACTGGAACCCGCTAGAGAAAAGTGAGAAGGTCCAGTATTTGCTTTTCTGCGGCAACATTGATATGACTTGTGCATACATTGTTGTATTAAAGCTAGGACAATATGTTTTGAAATGTTTGTTACTAGTACAGAGCTTGTTGTATTGATATTGACACATCACACCCTCAACTAGTACAGAGTGTCGTATTGACACATCCCACCCTTAACTAGTACAGAGCGTGTTGTATTGCAACATCACACCCTCAACTAGTACAGAGTGTCGTATTGACACAGCACACCCTCAACTAATACAGAGTGTGTTGTATTGACTCATGACATTCTCAGATATGTGTATTTGCTTAAGATGGAGAGCAGAGTCTATTATTGAATGCGTGTGAAATTATGGTAGAGCAGGGGTGGCAAGTTAATGGCTCCATAATAAGCCGAGGCTGGTCCCAATCATGCCTTAACCTAAGTATTCTTCTCCCATAAAAATGTGGGGCGGTGGGCAGTAAATAAAAACATACTCTGCACACGCAGATGCGTCTGTCTAGACACCCGGCTTTCATTCCTCAATTCTATATATCGCGTTGGTGCACATCCTGCAATAAAAATATACATGATAATGTCGTGTCTTCTATTTAAAAAATGAATTGACTCAAACCTCCTTCCTCTGCATCGCCTGTCCCCAAACTCTGCTTGTCCAACCTTTGTCTGCAATTAGGCAATATAGAGAGACTCATTTGCCTAGGTGTCTTATTTGGTTTTCCTAAGGGGCGACGTGGATTTTGCTGTTTCTGAAGGGATTGAGAAATAGGCATGTGCATGTCCGAGTAAGTGTTTGTCTGTGTGACATTATGGCGTAGCGAAATGCCAACAACAACATTGATAAACAACACTAGAGACGGACGCCAAAGCGGTTATTGGGAAAGCTGTGCCGCGTCCCTCGTCTAGTCGAGTTATGGGCCAGTTCCTGTAGATGTAAATCGGTACCTGCATCTGTTAGAATTATGGATGACTGCACAGCGGAAACACCCATAGAGCGTTCATTGAATAGAGATATGGAGAACGCGCTAAATTCAACCAATTAGAGGATGGGGTCACTTTAGTAGATATACCAGATATTCACAGTTCGAGATTACGTGTTGTTCAAACAGGCTTGATCTACGATCAGACGAGGGAGTGTACAAATCGCGAGGTACGGAAAACTTCAACGTCCATGCACTTTAACAGGAGAGTGTACAGCCATGGCTTCCTTTATACTACAAGGCCTTCTACTAAATGGGAAAGAACTCAGTGTTGGGGGCGATGTCTAGACTAATTATGTCCCTTGTTAAAATGTTTTCTAATCAGTGTGCACAGTTAATTGCTCTCTCTTATTAACGTGGTTTACTTCGCATTTTATATCACCTGCTAAAGTTTAAACCTGGACAAAGAAGGGAACAAGCTATGGAAGCTAGTCAGAGCCATGAACGACGAAACCCCGTCAAATAAACAAATTACTATCAAGCAAGGCGAGAACTTGATCACAGGTAAGAAAGCCGCAAACGCCTTTGTCGATCACTATGCCAGAGCAAACCACATCGAGGTCCCTGCAGATAAGCATACAGACATTAGCGAAGAGCTAAAGGGGCACGAAAACATAAATACGGCTCCTGAAGAGCACATGATGGCCAAACTAACAATGCGCGAAATGGAAGAGGCTATGAGAACACTAAAGAGAAGGAAATCTCCCGGAAAAGACGGGATAACAAACGAAATGCTGATGGGGCTGGGCCAAACAGCGAAGGAAAAACTACTATCAGTCCTGAACCAAAGCTGGAAAAGGGGTATTGTACCCCAGGCATGGAAAGATGCAATACTGGTACCAGTACCAAAAACAGGAAAGGACAAAACAGATCCGAATGGATACAGGCCCATAAGCCTACTGAGCTGTGTCGGCAAGCTGATGGAACGGATGATAAACACCAGACTGATGTGGCATCTGGAAAAAAAACGAATACTAATTCCACAGCAAGCCGGCTTTAGACAGCACAGATCCACTGAGGACCAGGTCATCCTCATAGCCCAGGAGATAGAAGATGCCTACCAGGCACAGAAACACACAGTAGCTGTTTGGGTGGATCTGGAAAAGGCATTTGACAAAGTCTGGAAGGATGGACTTAGAGTCAAGCTAAGAAGAAGTGATGTTTGTGGGAAGATGTACAAGTGGATCAACCACTACCTCAAACAAAGAACGGCCAGAGTCCAAGTACAAGGGCAGATGAGCAAAAAGGTGACACTCGAGCAGGGAGTACCCCAAGGGGGAGTACTGTCACCCACACTCTTCCTGGTATATATAAACGATATTACAGAGAATATACCAAGAAGAGTCCATAGCTCAATGTTTGCAGACGATCTGGCTATGTGGACCTCTGAAAAGAATCTCACCATAGCAAGAAATCGGATGCAAACGGCCCTAACATCGCTGGAAGAGTGGGCGAACTCATGGCTGGTCAAAATAAACGAGGAGAAAACCACGTGCACAATATTCTCGCTCTCATTAAAACCCCAAAGTACCAAATTAAGCCTAAATGGCAAAATCCTGCAGCCAAACGACAACCCAACCTATCTGGGAGTCACATTTGATCGGCGCATGACATGGAAAAGTCAGATTGAGAGAAACCGAATGAAAGCCAGAGAAAGAATGGCGATCATGAGGAAACTTGCTGGCACAAGCTGGGGAGCAGACGAAGGCATACTAAAGAAACTGTACACTGGAAGAGTGAGACCAGTTCTCGAGTATGGCATCGCGGCATGGACAACAGCAGCGAAGGCGAACTTCGATAAAGTTAACAAACTTCAAAACCAAGCTATGAGAATCATAACTGGTGGAATGAAGTCAACGCCAATTGTAGAACTTGAAAAGATTACAAAACTGCAATCCATGACCGACAGAAGAGACTGCAGAGCCCAGCTGCAGTCAGAGAAACTCCGAAGACTGACGGACCATCCAATGTACCAGAGGCTAAACAATTTGGGAACTGGAAAACTAAAGCGGAGAAACTTTGCAGAAATAGCCAAAGCAAAGATGCACGAAGATCCCATAAACGCACTAACAACACCAAAACCCATCACTACTGTACGAAAACCTACTTGGAGGCAGGATATATTTCCAGAGGTGGTAGAAAATATACCAGGTATTGCAAACAAAAACTGCCAGACCGAAAAAGAAAGGAGAGATACTACCCTAAGCTTCATAACGAAAAGCTACCCAAGCATGGACTGGACCCATGCATACACCGACGGCTCTGTAACAAACACTACACAGAACGGAGGGGCAGGAGCATTCCTGAACCTACCAAATGGCAGAAAAATAACACTGTCATTCGCTACTGGTAAGTACACGAGCAATTTCAGAGCAGAGGCAGAGGCACTGAGGGCGGCAGTGGAAGAAATGGTAACACACAGTGAAAATGAGAGCCATATAGTCCTGCTGACAGATGCTCTCGAAGTAGTCACAGCGCTAAAAAGCCAGAAAAACACTGAGCTTAATGACTTAAGAGCAGCACTCTGCAAACTGTGCCAACAGTCCGCACCAAAAAGGGTAGTGGTACAGTGGGTTCCGTCACACTGCAACATCCAAGGCAACGAGGAGGCAGACAGACTGGCAAAAGAAGGTGCAAGGCTACCACAAATAGATACCAGTATGACGTACGAAGAGTCAAAACGGCTTATCAAAGCCAGGTACATGTCCAAATGGGAAACCGAACATACTGGTTACACCAAAAACGATGCCTATTACCAGTTGAACCGAAGAGAGCAGGTCGTTGTCTTCAGACTTCGCACTGGCCACAACAGACTGAGGTACCACCTCTTCAACAAATTGAAGATAGGGTGTACCGACGAATGCCCGTGCGGTACTGGTAAAATGACCACTGAACATCTGCTGCAGAACTGCCCGACATACGAGGATCAGAGAGAGCAGATGTGGCCATTGCCAGTGGAACTGCAAGACAAGCTCTATGGTAGTGGCGAGAGTCTCAGGATGACCGCCGCTTTTTTCGAGAAAATAATGGTTACTGTCTGACTGTGTACGCAGAAGAAGAAGAAGAAGATATCACCTGCTTTTAAGATGTAATATTACTGTATATTTGTTCCTGTCAGTGTTTGTTCACTCTCCCCTCTTTAATTATACTCGCAACCACACAAGGCCATCTTCAAGTAATCAATAACAATTGTGCATGATATTTCAAGTTTTTTTAAAATATGTGCAGAATATATATATATATATATATATATATATATATATATATATATATATATATATATATATATATATATATATATATATATATAGTTGCAATAAACAATCTTAAATATGTGAACGATACAATTTTGATGACAAAAAGTGAGCACAAAGTGTAGGTCAACAATTAAAAAACGCGCGGAAGTGCGTGGCAGAGTAAGAAATTCAGATGTAACTTGATTTATATTGACAACGTACAGAGATCAAATCACTCTGTGTACATTTTTATAAAGACATCCAGGTTGGACATTAGGAAACACTTTTATAGTCAGCTATTGGTATTACATGGAATGCAATGCAACAGGATGTGGTAGATGTGGAATCAGTGATTATCTGTATTTCTAAATATATTGAGTGCTCATAAATGTGTTTGGTGCAAGGGGAATTGGAGAGCAAGTAAACTGATTGTAAAAAACTTTGTGGAGTTTTCTAAACCAGAGTAAAGAGTTAAATAAACAATAACATTAACACATAAACAAAACAACATTGTGATACTTGCAAAAATCATACATGCCTATTGAAATAAAATAACTACTGTAACAGGGACAGCATTTCTCTGATCATACCTCGTCATTTACTGGCATATGTTTAGAAAGATGGAAGAAGATTAAGGGAGAAGAGAAGATGAAGAAAAAGGGAAAAAAACTATCGTTGAAAGTGGATTGTTTTCTTAATGCTTTGCAAAATGGTGAAATGCCAGTAATAAACTGTGATGGCCATTTCAGACCACCTCTGTCAATATCTTTCAGATATGACAAATAAAGGCTATATTCTGATCCTTGCTCAATCGGCTTGCATTTGTCCAAACACGGTGCACAGATTACAATTCACATTTCTGCAAACCTTATAAGAAATGTAGTCAGCAATAAAAACAATTATGGTTTTATCTCTCTCGTTCAAGTTAATATCAATACATTCATCTAATGATGATGGAAAATCGTTCATTCCAGTTGTTACATCTTCTGCAGCCTTATCCTCCTCACAGTCAGTCATGAAATCGTGTAGGCTGAACTGTCCACACCTTACAGAATTCTAATGAAGGAGACTGACCAATTTTAGCTTCTTCTCAGACTCCATAATCTGACGAACAGAAATGTTATCGTTTCCTCTAGGTAGTTGTCAATACTGAGACAATCTTAACTCCAAGCTGTCAGTTTGGAATTTACCTGGTAACACATAGGTGAAATTTTCTCTACCGAGCAAGAACTTTATCAGAAGCTGTAAAGAAATGATGGTGTGTTTGAGAGCAAAGTGTTTTTGAAAGCAAAGTGTGTTTGAGAGCAAAGTGTCATTCTAACGACAAACATTCTTGACGAGCCTTTATCCCATGCGTCAAGCCAAGTGACTAACCTATCCATGAATGCAAACCTTCTGTCATTCAAACATCTGAATTCGATTTTATATTGTTGTCCGAAATCAGGCACACAACTTTGTAGCGAGCAGTGTGTACTATGTCCACAAATGTGTAGCCAGCAGTGTGTACTATGTCCAAAACTTTGAAGCCAGCAGTGTGTACTATGTCCACAACTGTGTAGCCAGCAGTGTGTACTATGTCCACAAATGTGTAGCCAGCAGTGTGTACTATGTCCAAAACTTTGAAGCCAGCAGTGTGTACTATGTCCACAACTGTGTAGCCAGCAGTGTGTACTATGTCCAAAACGTTAAGGGTGATTTCTTTTAAATCTGCTGCTGTTGAATTTAACATTTGCCGAAGAGCAACAATGTCTTTGTTTCTTGGCAACAGAGATGACAGTCTACATGCCTGCACAGTTTTAGCTTGCTCCTTTGGACTGTTGTTTGCTAGTAGGGCCACCAATAATTAATGAAACCAATTTGCTGTGGGCCTCTAACTGTAAAGCTTTATTCCTCAAGTACGCTAGATGTGAATTTGTATCCAAAGCAAGATTAGCAGATAATGACAAACATGAAGTCAGTTTCCGAAGATATGACTTATTTGGCAGAACAAGAGCAATGGCTTGAATAAAGTCATATGACTTAGAAGATAGCAAGTATTGTTGGTAAGACCAGAACAACATTTCAGAACTATAATTTTTTCGTTTTGTATCAATTAGCTTTAACTGTCCAAACAAAAGTTGTACACTGCGAACTGTCTTTCATGTGTATCATCCACAGCAATCATATCACTGTGGTATTGCAATAGAGAAATTGCTTTAGAAATCTTTTGTTTCAAAATCTCTGAACAGTCATTAATGTGTCTGAACTCACTCAACATGTTGTCCAGTTTAGTCTATTTGTCTACTTTTGAAGTAGGTGAAATTATTGAATATAACACTGAAGTTTTAATTTGTTTCAGCACAATACACTTGGACAGTTAAATCTGATTCAATCTTCACTGAAATGATAATCTTTGGACACTCTGAAGCATCAATGATGCAGAATGTCACTTAACGATAATCCAATTAAAATCGGCAGTATGTTTGTTAATTTATTTGCACAAATATTCAAAAGACGGCACAGAATAATCTTCATGAAATTTCTTTAAAGTGTTATCATCTCTGATAGCCAGCTCATTTTCTCTCTCTTCTGGTGTTTTTCTTTTTTTTTTCACTGGAGGCTCTGACATATGTGGTGGTAGATTCTGAGTAGTCGAAGAGACTGTATCTTGACTGAGTTTTGGAGCTTTTTGTGGAATGCTAACTACAGACCCATCATCACGTTTATACGTATCTTCGTGTAAAACATCAAGGGAGGTAAAATGACAGAATCTCGGGTATATTTAGTCTCTCCTTGGAAGGATACGAATCCATATTGCCTTACAAACTTTATCATTTAGAAAGCGCAATACACTAGTAGACTATATAGGTAATTTGTTTTGCAACCTGGAACACAACATTTCCATGGCATTCTCGATTATTTCCATAATGCACGTAAAATATCAACTGGTTGTATACAGACTCTGTAGATTCTTCTAAACAAGTATAATGCAATTAACTTAAGTTAAGTTAAGTCACAATATAATTCACAGTAATAGATCTGAATACACGCTTTGAAATATCGATAGAACGGAAGTGCATCTCTACCTCCCCCGGTGAGAGCTGTTTTTCTGAATTGATCCTTGTATTAGGCCTGTTTTAAGATGGCCATGATACAGCCAGTGAGGTACGGAAAACTACAGCGCTCATTCACTTTGATAGGAGAGTGTACACCTGGCAAACAATGGAAAACCGCATTCACCTCTTCGACATTATCTGAAAGAAGCTGAGCACCTATGAGTTTGCTCTAGTGCAGTGATGTGGAATCATCATAAAAGATAAGCCAGCAATGCTAAAGGCTGGTCACTGAACTTCACACAAACTGAGATATCAAACAACGAAACACTTCATATGCCAACTATAGCAACTGCTGTGCGGTATGTGTCAACTCATGTACTTTACTAGAAACAGCTGTATCTAGAGTGTCATGATCGTCCACGCCAGTCAGAGCGGTGACGAGGTAGAAATAAATACGTCTTTACGATCGATGTCGCTACAAACATATTTTGTTTAGAACAGGGAAAGAGGCGCCTTCGTTTCCTGAACGCATTGAAATCTAGTTGTGCTGACAATATCCGTGTGTACAGAAAGTTGTGAGGTCATAGAGCACGTCAAATCAGAGCTTCGCCTATTTTCAACTGTATTTATGAGAGTTCATTCCCTTAGATGAACCCAGCGAAGGCAATTATCGCCCTTCAGTCGTAAAGGAACGTCTCGCTCTCCTAGCTTTCCTCGAGATGTTAAACAAGAAAGCGAGTCTTCGTTTATCTGGCATCTCGGAGATCTATATATCATAGACCGGTGTATGTATCTATATATGTGTGTATGTGTGCACTGTCTTGCTTGACTGGGGCAGCGGAGGCAAATATTTGGGGGCAGACTGGACGAAGATGAACCAGGAGTGATTGAAGATGTGAACAAGATTGTATGGAGGTTACTGAGTATTGGGTGGAGCTGACGATATTTGGGAAATTGTATATTGAAGTGAGATTTGGCTGTGAAGATGTATCTTGAATTTATGTTACCCCGTCGTTAATAATTAGTTTGGGAAGTTGTATGATGTAGTGAGATTTGCCTGTAAATCTGTATCTTGAATTAATAATAGTGAATAATTTGTTGAGAAGTTGTATGTTGTAGTGAGATTTGCCTGTGAATCTATATCTTGAATGAATAATAGTGAATAATTTGTTGAGAAGTTGTATGTTGTAGTGAGATTTGCCTGTGAATCTGTATCTTGAATGAATAATAGTGAATAATTTGTTGAGAAGTTGTATGTTGAAGTGAGATTCTGAATCTTGAATTGATATTTTTGAAATATATCTTAGGAATCTTTGCGTTGAAATGATGTAAATTAAAGACTAATTAGTTTTAAATATTGTATATTGAAGTTGTATTAGGAAACAGTTTGTTGTGATGTTGCGTGAAACATGTTGTGAAGCTGTATGTAGAATTCAGGTTCGTGAAATTGAGGTAATATTGAAACAAATACGCGTGTTGAAACACTCTGGCAATGTAATATCAGATGGGGTGTGGGATCAAGATGCGGAGCAGCGCATGATCTGCAGTAGTCAGCCACCCATAGCTGACTGCTAGCATCAAGGCCAGCGAACCAGAGCTGACAAGACACTTCTACACCTCCACGCGGTGATCCTGGATAACAGGCTGCAGAAAGGCAGACTGGCTAAGGAGAAGGGATCGAAGAGGGAATGCTAACCCAGTACTCAAATAATGCTTGCTGAAGTCTGATGTGTTGGACCGAAAGGTGCAAATATCGCAGTCAAGCTGTAAACTACGATAAAACGCATCCCGTTCTCGGGACTACATTCTGCTACTTAAGCTCTTTCAGGGTTTGGTAGCGGGGGATAGAACGAAAGAAGCCAAGCCAAGCCAAGCCAAACCAGATGGGGTGTGGGTGTCTCAAACAACTTAGTTAGCAACATCCATTAATATGAAAGATCTTTTCAACAAATGGTCAAATGGGTAGGGAGAACAAAATGTATAGGGTTTGTTTCTGAGTCATATAGGACCAATACTATGATACGGAAGTGAATCATTGCGAGCTAGTAAACAAAGCAACACTCCTAAGTTAGGTTCTTAACCATTCTGTTATAACATTGTTAGCCGAAACAAGGATACGCTGAAACATTGATTTGCTGAAACAAGGATACACTGAAACATTGATTTGCTGAAACAAGGATACGCTGAAACATTGATTTGCTGAAACAAGAATACGCTGAAACATTGATTTGCTGAAACAAGGATACGCTGAAACATTGATTTGCTGAAACAAGAATACGCTGAAACATTGATTTGCTGAAACAAGAATACACTGAAACATTGATTTGCTGAAACAAGAATACGCTGAAACATTGATTTGCTGAAACAAGGATACACTGAAACATTGATTTGCTGAAACAAGAATACGCTGAAACATTGATTTGCTGAAACAAGAATACGCTGAAACATTGATTTGCTGAAACAAGGATACACTGAAACATTGATTTGCTGAAACAAGAATACACTGAAACATTGATTTGCTGAAACAAGAATACGCTGAAACATTGATTTGCTGAAACAAGAATACGCTGAAACATTGATTTGCTGAAACAAGAATACACTGAAACATTGATTTGCTGAAACAAGAATACGCTGAAACATTGATTTGCTGAAACAAGAATACACTGAAACATTGATTTGCTGAAACAAGAATACGCTGAAACATTGATTTGCTGAAACAAGAATACGCTGAAACATTGATTTGCTGAAACAAGAATACGCTGAAACATTGATTTGCTGAAACAAGAATACACTGAAACATTGATTTGCTGAAACAAGAATACGCTGAAACATTGATTTGCTGAAACAAGAATACACTGAAACATTGATTTGCTGAAACAAGAATACGCTGAAACATTGATTTGCTGAAACAAGGATACGCTGAAACATTGATTTGCTGAAACAAGAATACACTGAAACATTGATTTGCTGAAACAAGAATACGCTGAAACATTGATTTGCTGAAACAAGAATACGCTGAAACATTGATTTGCTGAAACAAGAATACGCTGAAACATTGATTTGCTGAAACAAGAATACGCTGAAACATTGATTTGCTGAAACAAGGATACACTGAAACATTGATTTGCTGAAACAAGGATACACTGAAACATTGATTTGCTGAAACAAGAATACGCTGAAACATTGATTTGCTGAAACAAGAATACGCTGAAACATTGATTTGCTGAAACAAGAATACGCTGAAACATTGATTTGCTGAAACAAGGATACACTGAAACATTGATTTGCTGAAACAAGGATACACTGAAACATTGATTTGCTGAAACAAGGATACACTGAACGAAGGAAATGTATACAATTATCGTATTACAAGCATCAGAACAAATATATATATATATATCCTCCTCTCCCTGCTCACCCTTCTCGCTACACTCTCTCCCCCTCTCTCCCTATTTATCTGCCCCTCTCCCATATCTCTCTCTCTCTCCCGCCTCCCTCCCTCTCTCTCCCGCCTCCCTCCCTCTCTCCCTTCCCATTCTCTCTCCCTCTCTCTCCGCGTTCCCCCTCTCCCTCCCTTTCTCTTCCCTCTCTATCCCTCTCTTCCCCCTCTCTGTCTCCCTCTCTCCTCTCTCTCCCCTCTCTCTTTCTGTCTTTCCCTCTCTCTCCACTCTCTCCCCCTCTCTATACTCTCTCCCCTCTCACCCTATTTATCTCTCCCTCTCCCATATCGCTCTCTCTCTCTCTCTCTGGAGTTCTCTTGTTACAGGTTACATGGGCTATTTTTATGTCCAGAGGGGTACTGAACATGGTAGACTCTAGTTCTCCTAGCTGTAGTGCAGTGGTTGACTTCTAAGTATGATCAGCACTATACGGATGAGAGTGTCGATCCTTGCCTCTTTAGTCAGGCTGCGTTAACCAAGCTTGTTTCCAGATTGAGGGCGAGTACCTGATGTGTGGACTTGATTAGTTTGTTTTACATGGCCCGGACGTGGAGTGTGTCTTGGTCATTGTGTTTTACCTGGCCCGGGGGAAAGGTTTCGTCTTGGTCATGATCATTGTGTTTTACCTGGCCCTCACGCAAGGTGTCGTCTTGCTCATTGTATTTTTATCTGGCTCTTACGTCAGGTGTCATCTTGGTCACTGTGTTTTACCTGGCCCGGGCGTGAGGTGTCGTCTTGTTCATTGTGTTTTACCTGGCCCGGACATGAGGTGTCGATTGGTCACTGTGTGTTTTACCTGGCCAGGGCGTGATGAGGACAGGGACGACCAGGACTCACCTTTACATTTCAGGATGCAAGGACATTAAAGTACTAACGTATGTTGAAATGAAGAGAGCTGCAGAGGATAGATTCAAATGGAGAAACATACTCATGCAATCTTACAACCAACCTCAGGAGTGATCAACCAGATGTTGATGAATAAATAATAATAATTATTAACAATGTAACTAATCCTTCGAATCGATGCCCATTTATTGGCGAAACGGGGAGGAGTTCTGCAGTATATGTTCCTGTATTATAGACAGGCCAGGGGGAATCACTTGCTCATATTGAATCGGTTGCCATAACAACGAAGGCTGTGCTACTTCCGCTGAACTTCCTGACACCACAGTCACACTGGCCTGTTGCTTTGTCGTTCAGACGTATATTTGTTTGAAATGGATGTTCGCGAAATAAAAGTTGTTTTTTTCTTCAGAATAAATATAATTTTAAAACAATGGTCGCCCATTGCCTAAATTGTATATTTAACAAAAACAATCTGTATGTAATAGTCGAGATGCATTTATACGCAATTGTGATGCTTCTGTGTATGACATGATTTCCTGGTTGGGTGGCTGTACGAGATAACACGTTTTCTTCTGTTTTGGGTTTCCTGTTTGGAGGTGATGATAGTTGGACAAAGGAACGGATTTGTAGCATACAATATCTTCAAGAAAATAATTCACATAAACACTCGCACGTTTTCAACTTCTGAGAAAATGTAACATCGCCGAAAGTTTGAGTAGTGTTTACAAAGAAGATGAGTGACATACTTTCTTATTTACAAATTTCTCAGTTTGTTTTAATTTATATGATTGAGATCATGTATCCTGTCATCTTGACCACCTGCTTCTCCTGCTTTATGAACACATACACACATGTTTTTGCGAATCATGGCCATGGCAAAGTAATGAGCACCCTCTATATATATATATATGGTGAGAGGAACAAATGGTGGGGGAGGGGTGGGGTGTGGTAGAAGAAACCGGCTCTATTCCGTTTAGACAGCCTTCCAAACTTTGATTGGCTGGTGAGAGGAACAAATGGTGGGGTGCGGTAGAAGAAACCGTCTCTATTCCGTTTCGACATCCTTCCAGACTTTGGGGACCATGTGACCAGAAACCTGAACTGTTGGAGTTGTTTTCGAGAACTGAATCCCAACATACGGGCATACACCTGTGAAAGGTAAACCTGGAGCAACCCTGTTAAGTGGATCCCACAATTCAAGCTGCTCAGAAATCAATCCGTACGGTCTGATGGAACAGCGGTTACCAAAACTTTCTAGATGCTGACCCCCATATGCACCGTTGCTATACATTTAGGGCCGGCGCTTATTTTATGTTTCAAAATCGATACTACTGCACGACGGGCATTTTCTTGTGTTCCTTGAAACTAAAGGTGATATACGCGATGGATGACATTGTGTTTGTAAATACAACACTGGTCAGGAAATGTTAGGCGACACGGCTACATTTCTGGTCGCCGTGATTTGTCGTGCGCTGCAGCTGTTCGTTCTTGAACGAAAGAGAATATCTGCTTTGATCTATGAAGGTGATTAATTTGGTTATATTTGGGCACGCAGGGGCGAAATTGTCAGATCCGTGCACGCACACAGGATTGAATATGAGTCAGATCTGTGAATGCATGTGGGGATATGTGTCAGATCTGTGCACGCAGGTGGGGGGATATGTGTCAGATCTGTGCACGCAGGGGGGGGGGGGTGATATGTGTCAGATCTGTGAATGTAGGTGGGAATATGAGTCAGATCTGTGCACGCATGTGGGGATATGAGTCAGATCTGTGAATGTAGGTGGGAATATGTGTCAGATCTGTGTACGCAGGTGGGGGGATATGTGTCAGATCTGTGCATGAAGGTGGGGATATGTGTCAGATCTGTGAATGTAGGTGGGAATATGAGTCAGATCTGTGCAAGCAGGCGGGAATATGTGTCAGATATGTGAATGCAGGTTTTGATACTACTTAAGTCCTTCAATAAATGGATTAGATTTTGAATATTGATATTTCGTGTTGCTTGCTGACAGCACACACTGTAGATCTGATCTCTTATATATACACCTCGCTACTCCGCTTTGTTTTAAAACTCCTGCGGTTTATGCGTTTCCACATTTATCGATCACGTCATCAGTCATCTAACAGTCAGTCAGCTAAGTCAGTCAGTCATATAACAGTCAGTTAGTCATTGATTAGTCAGTTTCACTTTGTTAATTACTGTTTCGTTGATTTCGCTATGTCCCCCTTAACCGTATGGTTTGTCCCAAAAATGAAAGTTTTTCAGAGTTAGGGTGTCAGCTCTTTCATTACCGTGAACCGCAGCGCGACCATAACAGCACATGTGAACGTGTCTTTGTAGCACATGGGAAAGGTGTCTTTCCTTCCTTATCACTTCTCCGTCCTTTCCCCTAAACCTTCGCCACGCACACATGCACACACACACACACACAACACACATGCATAAAAACCCTCACGCCCTCTTTCAATGGATAAACTGGTCGTGAATTGCTTTGTTTATCATGGCTGTGTTGTGCACCAGCGCTGGTTAGAGTGCTTGCCCCTCTGCAAAGGCCGGGTTCTGGCCCTTAATAATGACACTACGGTTTACCCAGATATAAATATCCACCTGACTTACTGTGACGGAAGCAAAATGTGAAGATGACGGCGACTGATAACCATACCTCAGAAAACAGATCAATGAGGACAATACAACCACGACAACAATGCCTTATTTGGGAACTGGCTGAGCCTGTTGTATGATGTGAACATAAGACAGCTCTGGCATTATTTAGTTGTCCAGAAAGTGGCGTTTCTTATTCCTCGGCGTTTGTCTCGGACAGGATGTTTGTGGCCGTGTTTCATAATTGATAGTTTTGCTGCAATATCTGCGTCTTTCAGCCCTGACATCCGATTTCAGAACGGCATTTTTAGTGCTGGGTTTACTGTCCCTTTTCAATCTCTAATCACTTAGCCAAGTTGCATGGTTGCAGCCTGTTTACAGGGCCGCCACTTGCAGGCGGGATAAGGTCTTGATCAATTATTGGTCACTGACCCTGACGCAACCATCCAGCTGTGAGTCCTTTGATGTCAGCTGGTTCGCTACTGCATGCCCCAAACGTTGTGTTTCATAACCCAACATGTGTGTCTGTTGCGTAATAAATGTACGTTACTGTTCGTATATTTACCCCCCAAAAAAATAAAAATATGTTTTCAGTACTTTGCTGTCTCCGTCGGTCCTTGTGGTAGATCCTAGGCTGGTAACCACTGCAGCAGACGAGTCTGAGGTATGTGGCTAGCAACGCGTCATATTGTTTATTTTTATTTGAGAAGGGTGCGAAGAACAGGTGCGGTTTGGTGCTGGTTTCATTTGGCTGACGTCACGTTTCAAACTTGGCCCTGCTGCGGTTTCCTACCACAATATTTTGTCACGTGCGCAGGTCTGACTTGGTAGACTAGTCCAGGCTGTTCTTACTGTTGTATTTGTGGAATCTGTCATCTTACCCAACAGCTAACAGAATTTGGCATTATGGCTTGAACTTTCCAAATATTCAAATTCAGTGATCTTGTTACGGGGATAAGCAAAAAGAGTTTATAGCCAAATTTGAAAACCAATGTGGAAAATGTAGAAATGAACTACAACATATAATATAGTTTCTGCATCTGTACACAGCCTATTAAAACAATTAGGCCTGACAAGGAAATTCAAGAACAAGAACAATTAAAGACCAATGAGACGTAGCAGAAAATGACTGTTGGACAATGAAATGTAAGGAAGCATTTTACATACATTTAAACATGTACAAATATGTTGTGGCAGCGGCTTGCCGTTGATTAAAATAAACACAGATCCCGACCTCAGGTCGTTTCTGTTCCTAAGAATGATCTTTGTTATGTGTTGATATCTCGTTTAAGTGTTAATCTCTACTTCGATGATGTGTTCTATGTGTTATGTCTCTCTGATGAAATCCTTTTGGTTTCTCCGCACGTTTCTCACGCGTTTCTGTTCCAGCTCTGTTTTCACCATCAGCTTACACCAGATCTATCACGGTACAATGAGCGAGGTTTTTATCGCTTAAAATGTGTTGATCCAGTAGGTCCTGCCATTATATTTGCGTGTGCGCGCGCTCTTGTGTGTGTTTGTGTGTAGAGTTGCATTTTGTGCAGTTAAATGACGTCATCATTTTATGTATAATCAATACAAAATCAATTGGCGTTACATTTTCTTTTATCTGTCTAGTAGATCGCAGGGGGATATCAATACTTAATAACTTTTACCTTGTCCACCCACTTCTGTTGTAAAGCGACGGGGGGAGCTGAAGATTTTTGTCTTTAACTAATCGTGTTACGCCGGCTGCTGTAAGCCAGTCATATCTCTAGTATTTGTTATTCTATCATTTATCCATCTACCTCGAAGTCTACTAGATGCTCTGTAACCAAATCTTCTTTTACTTTCTCATATGTAGTTGATTCCAGTCTCGTGCCTCAGCTTAACACACGTATGTTATGACTTGCTGTCTCTTCCGCACAGAGCCTGGTTCCTACAATATTGACGCTATAATGCTTCTGTCTGTCTGTTCTGTTGGTGTTGGAAGCGTTTCTCATATTCAAGTTCTGTCATTACGTGACTTACTTTTCTGTTCTCAGTGTTTGGGATCGTTTTCACTACAAGCATACTTTGGTTTATCTCTGACATTTTATTGGACACGATGTAGTTACTCCTCTCCTGTGATCAATGTTTAACATTGGTAATAAAGAGTCGGTAACATTATTCTCTTTATCAGTTGCCATTTAATAGTTGGTCAGTAAAATTGACCGAAGACCCCACACAAATGTTCTTTGTGTTAATTGTGTATACAACACTCTATACTTTATAGAAGCGGGGGGGGGGGTGGTGGTGGTGGGGGGGTGGGTGGGGGGGAAGAGAGATTAACGTCTGGTCATACTGTTTAGTCAGGGTCAGGCAAAACATACAGTCCAAGAACCTCACATTGGCTTTCTAGTAGCCCTCCCTGGAAACGAGATGTAAGATGGCTGTCTGGATAACGAGGTGCGGGATCGACATGATCTCCGTAGTAGTGAGCGACACGCAGATGCAGCCAGGCATAGACTACTGCCTGGAAAAGCTCAGTCCAACTTCATCAGCACGCTCTGGGTGTGAGGAAAGCTACTGCAACCCGCTCATCAGCACGCTCTGGGTGGGAGGAAAGCTACTGCAACCCGCTCATCAGCACGCTCTGGGTGTGAGGAAAGCTACTGCAACCCGCTCATCAGCACGCTCTGGGTGTGAGGAAAGCTACTGCAACACGCTCATCAGCACGCTCTGGGTGTGAGGAAAGCTACTGCAACCCGCTCATCAGCACGCTCTGGGTGTGAGGAAAGCTACTGCAACCCGCTCATCAGCACGCTCTGGGTGTGAGGAAAGCTACTGCAACCCGCTCATCAGCACGCTCTGGGTGTGAGAAAAGCTACTGCAACCCGCTCATCAGCACGCTCTGGGTGTGAGGAAAGCTACTGCAACCCGCTCATCAGCACGCTCTGGGTGTGAGGAAAGCTACTGCAACCCGCTCATCAGCATGCTCTGGGTGTGAGGAAGGCTACACCAACCCGCTCATCAGCACGCTCTGGGTGTGAGGAAAGCTACTGCAACCCGCTCATCAGCACGCTCTGGGTGTGAGGAAAGCTACGCCAACCCGCTCATCAGCACGCTCTGGGTGTGAGGAAAGCTACGCCAACCCGCTCATCAGCACGCTCTGGGTGTGAGAAAAGCTACGCCAACCCGCTCATCAGCACGCTCTGGGTGTGAGGAAAGCTACGCCAACCCGCTCATCAGCACGCTCTGGGTGTGACCAACCCGACACTTAACATCCTTTTTAGGGCGCATGAGAGAGTAAACCTACTCATTATGTGCATTCGAAACAACAACAACAGAAGCATGATTTCTATAGGACATACCAAACACCTGATTTATATATAACATAAAACTCACCTCATTTACACATAACATACACATGATTTATATATAACACAGCAGACATGATTTATATAGAACACAGCAGACATATAATTTAAATAGAACTGACATATGATTTATATCGAACATAACGAACATGTAATTTATATAAAAAATAACGGACCTATGATTATGTTGGGCATAACATACATTTGATTTATATAGAACATAGAGGACATATGATTTATATAGAACATAGAGGACATATGATTTATATAGAACATTACATACATATGATTTATGTGGAAAATAACAGGCATATGCGCTATATAGAACGTATAATACACATGATTTATGTAGAACATATTAGACATGTGATTTATATAGAACATAACATACATGATTTATATTGAACATGACATGAATGTGATTTATAAAAGCATAACAGAAATGTAATTTGTACATCCTATTTAGTCAATTCAAACTATTTTGACTTGATTTTTATGCGCTTAAAAAGTATGATGTATGTAGACTATAAAAGACGTGTGATGTATGTAGACTATAAAAGATGTGTGATGCATGTAGATAATTGCAGACACGTAATATATGCAGGACATAGGAACGTGATATATATTAATTATCGCAGGCACTTTATGTAGATCATAGAAGGCATGTGATGTACATAGATTTTAGAAGGCGTGTGATGTATGTAGATTATAGAAGGCATGTGATGTATATAGATTATAGAAGGAATGTGATGTATGTAGATTATATAAGGCATGTGGTGTATATAGATTAGAAAAGGCACGTGATGAATATAGATTATAAAAGGCACGTGATGTATGTAGATTATAGAAGGCATGTGATGTATATAGATTATAAAAGACATGTGATGTATATAGATTATAGAAAGCATGGGATGTATATAGATTATAAAAGGCACGTGATGTATGTAGATTATAGAAGGCATGTGATTAAATAGATTATAAACGGCATGTGATATATGTAGATTATAGGAGGCACGTGCTGTGTGTAGATTATAGAAGGCACGTGATGTATATCGATTATAAAAAGCACGTGATGTATGTAGATTATAGAAGGCATGTGATGTATATAGATTATAAAAGGCACGTGATGTATGTAGATTATAGAAGACACGTGTTATATGAAGTTTATAGAAAAAACGCGATCTTCGAAGATTATCACTGAGACATTACGAAATGGACTTGAAATCCCGGCTGTTTAATCTTCGGGGCAAGTGTTTTTTTGTGTCCTTACATTTTGTAAACTTTAACTAACTAACTTAAAGTTAAAGTTTACATTTTGTAATGTTTAAAATGGGAATTATATGTTGCACCTGTTTGTAAACGACTGTGTTCAGGAAGGCCAAGCTAATCCTGGTCTGCTAAATCCATCAGTCGCATGCAGCAAACGTGCACATTACACTCAAACAACATAACAGATAGATGAAAAATAAACATTCTTACAGCATTCATAGAAAATCAAGGCTGATAGTCTGTTCGTCGAGGAACGTAACAAACTATTCAGTCTGATGGCATTTTAATGTTCTTGTTATAGGGTTGGTGCAGATCTCTGTGGTTGAATACGGTAATAACAAATTGAAGGTAGCACTGACACTAAATGTTACTGTTGGAGGTTGACGTTTTTGAGGCTTAATAGTTCTAGGTCTGTCAATACGACTTTTTCCTTTGCGGGGGTAGTCCAGTCGAGGTTTTGTTTAGGCTGAGTACCACAGGCCACTTCGCCACTGATGTCGCCACTCGTGTGCTGGCTATGTTTGTTTATCTCACCCCCAAAAGAAAAACAACATATGCCATACTGGGATTCGAACCGCTGCCCTCCTTGTCGGCAGGCAGAGCTCGAAACAATTTTGTTTTATAGTTCTTGGTCTTGATTTAGTGGGGTGGGGTGACCAGTCTCCCTCCCCTGCCTTGCTTTCCAAAGCCTTAACAGGCTTTTCACCTCTTTATATTTGATTCGACGGGAGCACACATCGACTAGGAACTGTACCCAGCCCGTTTTGTGGTACGAGACCACCATTCTAACCACTATGCCACCCCGAACAAACCTGGATGTCAAGGTCAAATATACTGAACTGTGTTAATAGCTTGCGGCCTCCCCTCACTGACACATCATGCTAGTGTTCTACTCTCTACGGGCTCTTCATAGAGTTTAGTGCTCCTCTCTCTACGGGCTCGTCACAGAGCTAAGTACTCCCCTGTCTACGGGCTCTTCACAGAGCTTAGTGCTCTTCTCTCTACGGCCTCTTCATATAGCTTAGTGCTCCTCTCTCTACGTGCTCTTCACAGAGCTCATTAATAATGATATACCGTCAAGTCACATCTAACATGTCACTAGGTTATCGAACTGAATATACCCATGTATGGTCAAATTATTCGTTGGTGATATGTATAGTTGTATTGATAATATTACTATAATATAAAGGAATGCGTAATTAAAAGATGAAAGAATGTTTGTATAATATAATGAAATATATGCAGTGTAGCGTATGCAGTGTATCATGAGTATAATATAGTATAGTAGCGTATGCAGTGTATCATGAGTATAATATAGTATAGTATAGTATAGTTTAGTTTAGTTAAGTCGAAGATCAACCTCATTGCACACGGTTTAACCGATAAGTGCTTTGTTCTTATCCATATTTTGGAGAATCTCAGTACAATGGATGGACTCCGTGGCTAGCACTGGCGAGGATCTCCACCGGGATTTGAGCCTGTATCCTGCAGCACCCGAGGCCGACATCTTACCTCGAGACTACTTAGTCCCATAGTATAGTATAGTATAGTATAGTATAGTATAGTATAGTATAGTATAGTATAGTATAGTATAGTATAGTATGGTATGGTATGGTATGGTATGGTGTGGTGTGGTGTGGTGTGGTGTGGTGTGGTGTGGTGTGGTGTGGTGTGGTGTGGTGTGGTGTGGTGTGGTGTGGTATGGTATGGTATGGTATGGTATGGTGTGGTATGGTGTGGTGTGGTGTAGGGTAGGGTAGGGTGTGGTATTGTATGGTATAAGGATATCGTCTTCTTCGTTGTTCGTTCTCAAACTCACGCTGCCAATCCACGAAAAGAGCTTTGCAAGTAGAATCTGGTATAAATGATGTGATGTGATGTGAATTTTGATCACTCACTGCGGACTGTGGATAGCGGACGACGAGCCACCATCTGAGTCACATTGATTTAGGATGTAAATGCAGTAACAGAACATTACATTTATTTATTCTTCGTATTTTTGAGGATATGATTCAGAGTCTGCAAATGGTTTGATATTTGTGTTGTATTCTCGATATCATAGAATTAGCAGAAAATTGTCGCTGAGTAACGGTCGAGAATTATTGCAATTCGTGCGATGAAGAATTAATCTAAGCCTACAGAACGGTGTGTATGCATGTTTGTAAATTTTAGAAATCGTTATCTTAATTTTTTTTTTAATTCTGATTTTAATGCACGGAACATGATAAAGGATAGAGCTCGGCCTGGATATCCAGGTGGTATATAATCCTCAGTTTATAGCTCTGTAAGAGATCTGTGTTTTGGGACAACTTCCCCAGGGCCGACTCCAGATAACGGAGGCAATTTTTTTCGCATTGCTGCTCACTTACTGGCTTATAACCCAGGCCTCTTGCCGTCGAATTAGGTGCGATTTGCAGCTCTGCGCAGCCAGTAGCAATGTTCGCGCATCGCCCCATCTGGCCATATCTTCTGGCCGGGCAAGTCAGTGCTGGCATTTTCATGGCATTCAGTGCACTCTCGTCTGCATGCGCCATCTTGTTTTATCCTGCCTGTATTAGCAACACCTCACCTGCTGTTCTATTTTAGCAGTATATCTTTCTATCACAACATATTAAAAGCGCATTGCGTGACAGCCGGCGAAATATGGACGCCTTAGATTTCCCCTCCTCCATATCGTGTGGGTTAAACTATTTAGTCGAATGCTAATGGTATCGACTTTAAACAAGCGAATGTTAGCATGGGGAAACACCGTCGCATTTTCTTCTCGATGCCACATAACCAAAACTCAGTTACTCGCAACGTCTGTAATAGATTCACAACAGGTCCTCTTCGCCATCATGTGACCATCATGGACTGCGTGTGACACCTGGTTGGCATCAAGCGACTGTACGCAGCAGTTTCCTGATAGAAATAGCTGACCATATACATTTTAAAACATTCAACATGGACAATTAGGGAACATCGAAAGAATGTAAGTCTTACGGGAAATTAGATAAATTGGTACAACAGAGATAGTCTCAAAATAACTAAATATTTCAGTTATGAAAATTCATATGAAAAAGAAGTTTGTATAATAATAGATAGCAGAAAGAACTAAATAGTTAGGTATGCTGTTGGAGATGTGGGATCGATATTTGTCATCATAATTATTAAACAGCTGGTTCATAGACCATCGATGCCGTATTGCAAGCGGGCACTTCCAGCAACAGATGTGTATAGCCAAACTGACCATGCAGTGGTAATTGGGTAACCGAGCGCACGTGACTGAAGTCTATTACCAAATCATATTTAACATTATTGAAGCAATCGTGCCGAACAGATATAGAGGCCAGTATGGGAGAAGATATTGGGTAGTGTAACATACTGACAGATAGAAAGTGAACAGACAATATCGATATGCGGATCCAGGGACTAGAAGTTGTAGTGATACATGACCACTTTACGTTGGACGATGAGGAATATGAAGAGTTGTGTATCGTCATCCAGACTTCAGATAATAAATACACATTTTCCGAAATGTGATACTCCACGCTCCGCTCCGTCTCGGGTGATATTTTCTCACTCTTCTAAGCCTCGTCAACCTAATCCTGTCCCACTTTTCCACTCTGGAGACTCCCTGCGCTAGCTTGTGTAAGTAGTGCTTATTGCATGCTTGTTGTGGTCTCTAATAACGGCGAGGGATTGTGGGTGGCACTCATGCTAGAGTAGGTCAGTAAATAGTCTACATCCTCGTCTCTGATAGGCGCAGGACCTGAACGAATTTTGTCAACAGGAGAAGCTGCATGTTCCACAGACTATGAACTGAACACACACTATACATATATATATTGGACTTCTAAATTGTAAAACAAACTCCGGGAAACTAAAGTATGTTATAGATATATGTGCATGCAATCCGGGAATGTCTTCTCTTTCTTATAGCGAGGCGTTTGTGTGACCTAGACGAGCCTGGTTCAGTTCTTGGGTGTCTTAAATTTATATTTTCTACTGTCTGGTGTATATTATTGCTTAGCGCACAGAATGCTTCTAATTGTTCTATGTTGAATTATTGACTGAGTATGTCTGCTATAGGTGAATGGACAGGGAGATCCGGTCTCACAGCTGACACTGCTAACTGTGGGTGTCGGGTGTCAAGTGTTGGATGTGGGTCTCAAGTGTTGGATGTGGGTGTCACGTGTTGGAAGTGGGTGTCATGTGCTAGGTGTGGGTGTGGGTGTCATGTGCTAGGTGTGGGTGTCAGGTGCTAGATGTTGGTGTCATGTGCTAGATGTGGGTGTCATGTGCTAGATGTTGGTGTCATGTGCTAGATGTCGATGTCATGTGCTAGATATGGGTGTCATGTGCTAGATGTTGGTGTCATGTGCTAGATGTCGGTGTCATGCGCTAGATGTTGGTGTCTTGTGCTAGATGACGGTGTCATGTGCTAGATATTAGTGTCATGTGCTAGATGTACCTGGGTTGACAAGGTGGTGTCGACACATGGCATTAATCCCAGTCCATGTGATACCTTAGACAATCATACTAACCTCTCAGTCACTAAGTTCAAACATAGATTTGAACATGTCAGTCAATGACCGCCTATTGGGCTGATAACACTGCAATAAGTCAGCCGGCAGTCCAATACTGCACTATTGGAAAATCAGACGTGACTTCAACAGGAGGGGGTGACTCTTAGGGCGGGGCAGGAGTGTGTACAACCTGCGAGCTTCCAGAATCATAAGTATGTACACCCTTCGTAATTTGCTGAAAAGCACCTGTGTGTCTTCCATGAGGGCAGTGGTGTCGATTCTTAACAAACCACAACAGTCCGCGCACTGTAGAAGTAACTGTAAAAACTTTTTCACAACCTAAGATAGTAAAGCGTACCTCGCTAGTATGGCTGGCTAGAGACCAGACCATCGCTATCAAGCGAAAACTATCGTGAAGTGGAACTCGAAATGGTTCTCAGTTTGATATGCATAGTCAGAAGAATGAACCCTTCTGTGAAGCTATTGTTTACTCTAAAATATGTTCCTCTTTGCCTGTTGTGACTGATTGAGGGGCATTGGAAAATAAAGTTGCTGACCGAGAGATTCGAGCTCCATAATTTGAGTGTTCAATAACTGTTATTTGGTTTGATGATCCACCGACATTTAGAGGTCGCCAACATTTCTCATGCAACTTCTTCGCCTCTCTCATCGCTCATAGTTTGGGACAGATTAAAGTGTCTGTGCTCTGAATTAGGGCTTGCGTTAATAGCACATTGTGTCTCATTTGGTCTTCTAACCAGACGCCCTAATACTTTCTTCATATCATCATAAGGTTGTCTCCCTTCATAATAACGTGATTGGACACTCTAGTTGGACCATCCATTTCATCTAAACAATGTCACTCAGGTTCAACTGCGATGCTAACAGGAGCCCCACCTAGCTGACGGCCGGGTTATCTACAGCGTTCTGCAGGCCTTTATCACTAAATTTGATAATTTCTAGTTTTGGTTTGTATTGTTCTTTTTTTATTCATTTAAAGTAAGAATTTTTCAGCTCTTCTTTTCACAAGAATGAACCGACCGTGTGATTACTTGAGATAATTAACGAAACAACAGATGCGTTCTTTTACAGTTTTGAGCACTGAGACATAACGTGTACACATTATGTACACTTCAGCACTGAGCCATAACGTGTATACATTCTGTACACTACCATACTGAGACATAAAGTGTACACATTCTGTGCACTACCGCACTGAGACATAACGTGTACACATTATGTACACTACAGCACTGAGATATAACGTGTACACATTATGTACACTACCGTACTGAGACATAACGTGTACACATTCTGTACACTACCGCACTAACTTATACACATTATTTACACTTCCGCACTGAGACATAACGTGTACACATCCTGTACACTGCAACACTGAGACACAACGGCACAAGGTAAACATACTGAGCGAATCCTTCTAACAGAATGGCGGTCTGTGACTCGCTTGAAATCAACTGTGACGGGGGAAGCGCCGTTAATAATAACAATTAATATAATTAGATTGATCCATAATAGCATACCGCCGTAAAGCGAACCGTTGTAAAATGAGGTACGAATTACGCGAGAAACAGGAAGGCTGTTCATGATCCAGAGAGGCTAACTAGCAGGTTTTTGAAAACTCTTTCTCTGAGATGGATGCACCCAAAAACCCTCCATGCATAGAAGAGCCTCTAAGAATCTGGAAGAGCGGTGCACTGAGAGAACTCTCTTATCTAGAACAGTTTTGAAACGCGGACTATGCATAAGAAACAACGGAAGCAGCTAAAAATGATGTAGTGCGCAAGCGTCGTCTTGCGTCTGCTGCAGTTCTGTTATCTGTATCTTCTGTTTGTCGGCGAACTGAAGCAGCCATCATTCAGCGCGCTAAACAGCCAGTCATCGCGGGACATAGATCACAGATTTGAACCCACGTCTTGAGTACACATACCCTTCAGAACTTAACATCCACTTTACCGTCATCAACCTTCACCTGTTGCTGATGTGTCCTATAGGCTGCACAGTTAGTCTCAGCTTCGGACCGGTCATGATTCAGAAATACTGATATATCTTACCCTCAACCAATGAATGGGGCTTCCTAGGAGATAACCTTCGCGCTCATTTTTCTTTCTTTCTGCCACCCCCCCCCCCCCCCCCCAGTCTCCCACATTTATTCTCTATCTCTTTCCTCCCCCCCCCCCCCCCAACACCTCATTTCATTGATCGACATGGGATAAAAGATAATACTGCCGATGATTTAAGCAACACGCGCAAAGATAAAAATTGACTGAGTTTGGACAAAAACATACAGACTGGCATTTTCATTACGTTTACCCTCCCGTACGTTTTGGTAAGCAAGAAAAAAAAACAACCGAAAAACGAAATTATATCTCAGATTTCGCCATCATGTTCATTATTTATTGTTCTGGGGGCAAGACTAGACAATGCACTGTTCTCTTTTGATAAGTCTTAGCAAGACTAGACAATCCAATGTTCTCTTTTGATAAGTCTTAGCAAGATTATACATTGCAATGTTCTCTTTTGATAAGTCTTAGCAAGATTAGATATTGCAATGTTCTCTTTTGATAAGTCTTAGCAAGATTAGATATTGCAATGTTCTCTTTTGATAAGTCTTAGCAAGATAAGATACCTGTTCTGTAGTAGAGTGTGCTCCATCTCCTGGTCTGGTACCTCTGTCTTTAGCACATGTTCTGGGGTAGATTGTGCTCCACCTCCCCTATCTGATTGGGGGCTCTGACCTAACCTCGTTTACTGTCCAATCTTAAGTTCTGTTTTATTCCCTAACTGTGAACTAATTTAAGAGAACATCAGTATACAACATAGAACATGCCTTGAAGAAAATATACTGATATTATCGCATATGTAACAGGCCATCTTCTCTCTCTCTCTCGTCTGTCCAGTTTTTTTGTTTATAAAGACCTATTTATGTCGGTTGACGTCTATTACTGTTCCATGTCAAATGTCAGCTATCGTCTGTTACTGTTCTCGTGTCAAATGTCACTTATCGTCTGTTACTGTTCTCGTGTCAAATGTCAGCTGTCGTCTGTAACTGTTCTCGTGTCAAATGTCACTTATCGTATGTTACTGTTCTCTTGTCAAATGTCAGCTAACGCCGATACTGGTCCCATATACCACTGATCGTTAACCGTGTGTATTTCAGCCATATAATGTCTTAATGACTACAGTCAAGCTGACATATTCAAGCATAAATTATTGCTTGTTGTTACCATGAAACTATCCTTGGTGATGTGTGCTCGCTCACCTGTAATTGATAACAAAGTGTTCACATATAATAACAGTCCAGCAAGCCTATAGTTACTGCTATTATTGAACACAGATATCAAAGTGTTCACATATAATAACAGTCCAGCAAGCCTATAGTTACTGCTATTATTGAACATAGATATCAAAGTGTTCACATATAATAACAGTCCAGCAAGCCTATAGTCACTGCTATTATTGAACACAGATATCAAAGTGTTCACATATAATAACAGTCCAGCAAGCCTATAGTCACTGCTATTATTGAACACAGATATCAAAGAAATTGCTCGGGAACGAGACTTGTACCCAATGTTACATCATCTATATCGACCCAAATTGAGTGGGGTCGATCATTTTCATCACTTTTTAGCGATGTATCAGAATTGTGAGAGCGCTTAACGTTCGATCCACGTTAGCGACACGCAGCACTCAACCACGGTGTGTATAAATACGTGTAGTTACTAGTTTACTTACAATTAGGGGAGGTAATGTTGTGAGGAAATTACCTGGTAACATAAAGTCACAGACAAATGCGCATTTGTACAATGACTTATCTTACGCTTCACCCCCGATGGCAGTGTCTGTGATGTGATTTGAGACCGTCTTGCTCGTTAACTTATCGATCTAGATCTTGGTCATATGCAGGTTACGAAGTCGATCGTTATGATTTAATATTACTCTCACGTTCCCTGACAGACGTGGTCAACTTTCTATGTGGTAATTGTAACCTATAGCATGCGCTGTCGTCTGGGATGAAGTGTTTCAGACTGGATATACTAGGTCTAAGTATCTTGTAAGGTCGTGTGACTAGTCCCTTGCCATGCTGCCTTGTATTTCGTAACAGCTTGAAATGTGTCCCTGTACAACTTGGTAGATGTGTGAAACGAACACCGTATCTTTGTTGTGAAAGGCAACCGCTCTACCTACTCAGACCTAGAGACATCAATTTGAAATAAACTAGGCGCTAGGGGGCGGAGTTTATTATAAAATTGGAAGACACAAATTGTCTTCTCATATTTTTTGTATGTTAAAAAAATAAAAAACTACACGCACACACATGCAACACAAACACTCATTGCAGCAAATATACACGCTCATTATTGATGTGTTTCGCTTCAAGCACTCACTCCCACACACTCACTCACGCACACCCGGCTCGCATGCTCAGTAATGTGGGCTGTGTGTCAGTTATGGCAGACTGGCCCGCCTCTTTCGCGTTCTTGTTTGTGATTGGCGAGAGGGCGGGTTTGCACTCAGTCACATGTGACGTAGTTGTTGTTTACCGAGCGGCCTCCTGAGTTGAACCCAAGGCCTGGGGAAGGGAGGTCTCATTGCAGCGATTGCTAGCTTAACACATCTGCTTTCAAGGGGGACTTGTGTTTTTGTTTCCCTTCTTTCTTTCATTTTTCCCCCTCTGATTTCTTTCAAGGCTGTTTTCTCAGATCTGTGGTTTGCTTAGTCCCCGAAACGGTTTCGTCCACCAACCATATTTCGTCGCCACAGAACTACAGCAGTTTGCGAGCACCGCAGCAGCGCGAGAAAGTGCCGACACGGAAGCGACTACCGTAAGGTCCTCTCGTCCGCTGGGAAAGTTGTGTAAGCCCACTCCATGTTTTTAACTCGATTAACTTTCAGTAACGATCAGTCAGGAGGGCAGACCACCTTGAGCGTTGATTAGTGTGTACCCAACACCCACCAAGGATTGCTGTAGTGCCAGAAAGTCCAGAATTTTTAAGTAGTTGAATATTTCTGACCGGAGTTTACCTCAGTGTGTATAAAGATAGTCAATATTTCATCTGGTGTTAGTATGTAATTTGTTTACAAACCTTGCAAACGTGTTTCATGTTAACTTCGCTAATTTACCTCATTATGTAGTATCGACATATTGTTAATAATGTGTTAGAAACAATATCCAGATTAGCATATTAACTGAATGGGTATGTATCAGTCTTAGTAGGCTAGGCTCTATAGTGCCAGAGCTTACGAGAAGCTCCATTAATACAAGACTGCATGATACCATCTCATAAACTGATCTACACAATTTCGCCAAATCATACGGTCTCATTTATCAAACTGGAACATGATCATATTTTCGAATTAGTATCGTTGATAAAATTACAATTGTTAAATTTATTCAATATAATCTCGATATTGTTGTGCACATACTATCATATCATTATGAAGTCTTATGTTTCTAATAGTAATAAAACTGGCATTTAAAATTCCTTCTACATAATCTCGCATTTTGTGGTTCTATCATATATTTAAGCTGTAGCTTTATGCAAGGTTTTCAAACAAAATCTCATCAATAGAATGTCATTAGTAATGTACCATTTCTAATTCGATGAAGAAAATGTCTCAGCTTTGGTAAATATTGAATCCGAGGATTAGATCTTGTTGCCCCGCCTCAGAAAAAAAGCCGAAACCTACACCAACCAAGTCTAACACTTTATCCTCAACGACAATTTCTTTAGTACGACTATATTTTAAAATACGCCATAAGAATGTCACGTGGAACTTCATAATTAAGGTCAACATTAAGTTTAATTTGTTCAAAATAGGTTCATTATTATTTCGGATGCTCTGCTAGTGTCTATAAATAGTATATACAAATATTAATGTGTAACACACGTCGTGTATAATTGACTGGTATTTCCTGAGATCATTCATTGTTAGAGACACCGTTGTCTCATCCCTGCATATAAATAGTTTACACATCTGTCTTTGCACTATCTCAGGTTAGGTCCGGTTTATAAGTACGCCCGGTCTAGGCTTTGGAGCAGGTTGGTGTTGAAACCAATCCAGATCTGCATTCGGTAAACCCCACGAGTGTGATGTGGGCTGTGTGCCACTCCTGTTTTCATGCCGTCACATTTACACAGAACTGGTTTACGGACGCCCTACACTTAGTCAACTTCAGGTTCCTAAACTGCGCATTGAATTTGTCGACTACTGAAATAAGATTCAATTATAGCGAGACAGTCTCATCACTACAGATAAAGAATAACAGGAAGTAAACAAGCCCGTGGGATAAACCATTTTCTAGTGATGTCGAAAGTAAACAAAACATGTTCAATTGTTTCAGGGCTATTCTTTGTTATACGCGATATGCTGATGGTATCAGAACCTGATTTCTTCATATTTTCTGGTATTTCGTTCCATTAGAATATTCATACAAAAATATGCTGGCTAAGTAGCGCTAGAGAAAATCATCAGCAAAAATCGTACGTTTTCTTAAAACAGTTTTCAATGTGTCTGTTCTTTGTGTGCCGGCGTGTAGATTGTAGGGTTCTTCGAGTTAATCATGGACTAGTGTCGCTAAAAGATAACACGGGTTCTAGCTGAACTTGAAAAGGACGTGATTCTAGTTAAAATTATAGATCGATGTTTGGAGATCTGGCATATGATCCTAGATTAAATTATCCATTGATGTTCGAACGTGATTAGGGTTTCACCGAAGCTAAAATGAGTTATTGCCGATTTGATTGGACCGAAATTCCTGATCCATTTTGAAATTACCAATCGATGTCTGCACATCTGGCATATAATCCTAGATAAAACTACCCATTGATGTTTGGACAACTGACATATGATCCAAATTGAAATTAGCCATTCAAATATTTGGATTCAATCTAATCTAAATTGCCCAATGATGTTTTGGCTATATTGAAATTTCTGATCCAATCTAGAGTCATCAATTGATATTTTGACTTACTTAGAAATCCACCGAATTTGAAATTATCCATTGATGTTTGAACAGGACTAGTCCTGGTCCAAGTTAGAATTATCCATTGATACATGCCAAAGCTAAATTAGGACCTAATATAAAGGTGGTATTATATAGTAACCCTTAGTTCAATATACAAATCAGAATTGTGATTTATGTTTGCTTCTGTCCATTCCCTATAGCAATTGAAAGTGACAAGATTATCTTAACACCGAATTAGTGCTTACCACGTCATTTAGAGTTTAAAACAAATTCGAGCAGCTTCTTGATGATCTAGTGAAGGACATGCGTGTGTAGTAGTCCACGTGTGTCCGGCAGGTTGACCAAGTGGCTGTCATAATTGAACACGCTGACCACAGTAAAAAAATACAAACACTCTGGTGATATATTCTCAAACCGACCCGCTGTTCGCTGCGGCCACCCGTCCAGAATGTTGTCCTTTTGTGACTCTCGTCAGCCTCGGATGTTTCCGGAATATGCTCCATACGCAGTCCCTCACCACCCTAGGCCTCGGATGGATCCGACAAGTGATGTGTTCACGTGTCTCTTTGGAGACCTCTTCGTTAAGTGGTAGGTGCCCACAATCTAAAACTGACTTGTATACAACTAATGTTCATTCCTGTTTCAGATAATGTTTGTACTTTTCCATTTATATTACGAGAGAAAGAGAGAGAGAGAGAGAGAGAGAGAATGTGTCTGTATATATATATATATATATATAAAACAAGATAGGGTATACAAAAGAAAAGTCTCTCATTACATAATATTGTGCAGCAATATAAAACATTTGAAACCGGCTTGGAAGCACATACAGATGCAGTGGAACGATAGATATTGTAGAAATTAGAAAAAGACAATTAATTACATGGTCAGTGTAACCAACTTACCTGATAAAGAGACACTTTACCTGGTTTAGGTAGACACATTATCTGGCCAGGGCAGATATTACCAGGTCAAGGTAGACATGTTACTTGGTTTAAATAGACAAAAGTACTTGATCAAGGTAGACAGGTTACATGGTCTTAATTAACAAACCACCTAATCAATGTGAACAAACTACGTAGTCACGGCACGCACATTTCCTGGCTATTTTATACAGAATGCCTCGACAATGTAGATATATTTTAAGGCCACCGTTAATAAATTAACTAGTAATGGTAGACAGATTGCCTGGTCAGTGTAGATAAAATAAATGTCATGGTCACTGTAGACATATTACCCTGACAAGATGTCTATCCATTACCATGTCGTGGCAGCCAAAACTACCGGTCACATTTGACACATTTCCTGATCAACTTAATCAATACCTACAATTAGGTCGTTTTCACTTGAGCTTTCTGCGTAGGCTCCTCGAGATCAGGTTGCAGGACAAAGGGCATACCTCTGACATTTTTAGCAATATTAACAGGTTGAGCATCCGTTCACTTCTGAAATTGACGCAGTTAAGATGGTCGGGACACATTGTTCGCATGCCAGATGAGGTCATCCACAGGGCGCTGTTATATGATGAGCTCACAACAGACAGACGCTTATCAGTGGGGGGAGGGGGGGGGGCAGAGACCTCTTGAAAGTGTCTCTGAAAAGCTTCAATATTGACGTCACATCCTGGCAGACGCTGACACAGAACCATACCACCTGGAGCACTAGTATCACCGAAGGTGCTCAGATTGCAGAGAGTATAGCCATCGCGGAGGCTCAGCGAAAGCGTACTGCCCGAAAATAAACAATATTCACAACGATTCCACAACTAATTTCCCACATGTCTGTCCTGAATGCGACAAGTTATGATGTTCCAGGATTGATCATTACATTCATCAGAGAACACAGTCTGATGATGTCGTGCCTAGTTCTGACCTGCCTAGACATGCCCTTTTATAGAATAACCTGATATTGTTATATGATGGGGATCAATATGCTGAGAAGCGTATGAGCTGCAGTTGTCATCGACCCATAGCTGACTGCTAGCGTCAGGGCCAGCGAACGATAGCTGCCAAGACCCTTCTACACCTCCACGCGGTGATCCTGGATAACAGGTTGCAGCAGGACAGACTAGCTAAGGAGAAGGGATCGAAGAGGGAATGCTAACCCGGTACTCAAAAAATACTTGCTGAAGTCGGATGTGTTGGACCGAAAGGTGCAAATATCGCAGCCAAGCTGTAAACTACGACACAACGCATCCCGTTCTCTGGACTACATTCTGCTACTTACCCTTTCAGGGTTTGGTAGTGGGAGATTGAGAACGAACAAAGAAGAAGAAGTTATATGATGTCCTTACAGACCCAACCTTAGCGACACGCACTACTAACATATTGTTAATGTTTCCACACTATTTTTACAAAGATAAGCCTCATTGTCGAACTATTTATTCAGGTGTTCCGTGACTTTACGCGTTTGTAGTGGGTCATGCAGTTAAGGGGCACATTGAAGTCGTTTGCTACAGTTGCCGTGACAGGAGCAGGTAATGTCATGTACTCATTACGGGGATACCGTGCTGGTAGGGTGTTGTCAATTCACCAGGTGATTGATGCCGTCTGATCTAAACCCTGACACGAACCAGGAGTAGGTAGTAGATCAAGTTCCGCCACGCTCCGAGTTGTACACATCAAAGCTAGGGGATACGTCCCGATGTGCTCACGTGGTTTGTCATAAACTTGTACTTGAAATTGTCCGTCTGTGGTCAAAGCTAATAAGTCCAGAAACGAAATGGTTTTGAAGTCTCAGTAATCTTTAGTGAACCCAGTGTCAATTGTATCTGACTATCATTTAGGGAACGCATGTCAGAGAGGACGGAAAGATATTACCACCACCATTTTTTTTACCAAAAGATGCTTAGCCCTAGTACAATGTTTGAAACACTTCATCCTTGACAGCAGTATCTGTCTGGTATGGGACCACATCTATCTTCTTTTAACCAGCTGAAAGATTGCTCAGAATTAGCCAGTTACTCTCCTATTTCCCTGCTATTTTGTACGGTTATTTATTTTGTTTTATTACCTTTCTTCGTAACGTGCACATTGAGACGTCATCTTGAAAATGACTAAGGAAATAATGGATGATACTGACTAAGGAAATGATGGGTGATACTGACAAAGGAAATGATGGATGATACTGACCAAGGAAATGATGGATGATACTGACTAAGGAAATGATGGATGATACTTCATCTGTTTTGTCATGACACCCTCGTCTCGCTATGTGGCCTTGTACTGTTTCAATGGGCATGTTGTCCAGTGTTCCGATTTCAAGAGGTATTTTTATTCCACATCGGAGGTGGACGGTAGTGGATCTCCAAGTATCTCTATCCCGTGATAGGTTGGTCAATTCAGTCAAACTGTGTCCCGCCCACATCTTGACGTTGTCTGTCCATCTGTACACTCAGTCCGATTGTGTCCCAACCACATCTTGACGTTGTCTGTCCATCTGTACACTCAGTCCGATTGTGTCCCAACCACATCTTGACGTTGTCTGTCCATCTGTACCTCTATCGCCCTCTGGCCATCTTGGCCTCTATTCTTCCTTCCAACATAACTTTCAGCAGATTGTCGCTTGACATGATCAAAATATTGTATTTTTTCTGCTTGTTATTTCCATCATAAGTATCTTCTCCACATTGAGCTGTTTAGGACCTCACTATTTTGTTTTCCTATCTGTCTAAGCAACTCGTCCAAGTCTTCTGAATACCCACATTTCAAAGACGACAATACTTTCATCCAATGTCTTGGCCATGGTCCAGATTCATCTTAAAGTGGCTTTACTTAACCCTTGACTATCCCCAGCTTGCTTGCAAGGCATCAGCTTTATGTCCTGCTTTTTCTGGCCTCTGTTTTCGACCTGTCCGCAAACTGATGATGTTTGATACCCCAGGTTCTATAATATCTTGGGGTCATGTGGACACTCAAGTTACTCTACCATTACAGAATGGAGGGACATACGAAGCGATAGGGCTCAGCTCAAATCAGTCGTGCACTTCTTCGTATAACAGATGATCTAATTCACAAACAAATGTCGAAATGACAAAAATAGGCATGAATTGACGGAAACATATTCTTATCGAAAAAATAATGTATGGCAAAAACAAACATCAAAAACAATTTTGAAAAAGATACATTTTACTTTGCACCCTATCATGTCTATTCAGATTTGAATCTAAGCGTTGGTAATGATTGTGTGTGGGTTCTAGCAACAATTGTCTGTGAGATGATAGTGGTTTCCATAGTATGGTTTTACGGTATCGTAATATTAAGTGTGCTGTGTAGATATGATACAGTTTTGTAACAGTAATTGTGACGTGTGGGTCGGTAGTTTTGTAACAGCAAATGGGACGTGTGGTTGGTAGTTTTGTAACAGTAACTGTGACGTGTGTTTTTGTGACAATCGTTACTGTAAACACCGTGTATTGGTATGGCATCTGAGAGATAGTAGTTCAAGTCAATTTATGAACTTTAATTGCTGAATTCTACCGGGATAATTTATAAGACTAAGACATGAAGATCGCTTGCCCTTGGAGTCAGTATATGATCGGTTTTTATTTTCTCTGTTTTCTCTTTATTTTGGATAGAAAAATGTGTGTTATATAAATAACGAATCATTGTATTACTATGACTAGGGTGTAGAAATAATTATCTTTTGTATGTGTGGTGACACGGGGAAACTTTATTTAAACACTGATTACAGTAAACCTTAATCCAAACACTGATCACAGTAAACCTTAATCCAATCGCTAATAACAGAATACTTTGATCCAAATATTGATCACAGAAAACACTGATATTGAAAACCATGACAATAGAAAATATATATGTAAACACAACATAAAACTTTCAACTAAACACTGACGAGATAACACCGTTATGTAAACACTGACAACAGAGAACCCGTATCTAAACACTGACAACAGAGAACCCGTATCTAAACACTGACAACAGAGAACCTGTATCTAAACACTGACAACAGAGAACCCGTATCTAAACACTGACAATAGAGAACCCGTATCTAAACAGTGACAACAGAGAACCCGTATCTAAACACTGACAACAGAGAACCCGTATACAGACACTGACAACAGAGAACCCGTATGCAGACACTGACACACAGAAAATCCATATGAAGACACTGACAAACAGAAAACCCGTATGAAGACACTGACAAACAGAAAACCCGTACATAGACGCTCACGTGCGCTCCTGATCTGATGGTTTTTCTAGCTATACGTCTGACATGATGAGGTTGTTGGTCCCATGCACAACCCAAATTAATTACAATTTACTTGGAACCTGATAGTGCCACACTCTTTACTTCCCTGGTACCGCTCTGGTGTCATGTCACTCATTCTTTTGTTAATTCTCGTGCTGACTTATGTCCTGCATGATATTTAACTGCCAAATTGATCTTATCTTTGTGGTCCTCTCGTTCTGATTCAATGCTGCCTGCTAACCTAGCGAGATGTAATCCTTCTTGTAATGTTTCTAGAATGATTAAACTGTTGAACCCTGGACTTACGACATGTCCGGTTTCAGCCCAGGTTTTTGTAAACTCGCAACTTAAAGCACTGACAATGTTTCGCTTATCCACCAATGTAATGTACTACAATCATAGCAGACACGCATAGCTGATGTCAATAATTATTTATAATTGAAACAAATAACGCAGACCTTATTTTGTTAGACATGATAAGCAGTGGTCACTCTTTAATAGCCTAGCGAGCTTTATTTGTATTTTGATACGCCATTTTGTAGATGTATTACGGTAGTGTGCTGCGCATTTCAATCAGGATATAAATAACACAAATAAAATACTCTTACAGTCCCATTATTTGTAACTTTAACTACCCGTATGTAATCACACTAAAACTATCAAATAAAATGTATAAACACTTCGATTTTCACAATATTGATACAGTCAGAAAGGGTAAACACAAGACAATGCGAGTTGAATCGTGTCTTTAAATCAGCTAGCGACATGTGCGGTAGCGAGAAGGCGGTGTCCTGTCGCTAAGGTGTCGAATCTTTGAAACGACTTTCGTACATCAAGGAGTGGTGTCAATATAAAGTGTCGAAAATGCGAAACATCTTTGTTTTGGCTCAAGTTTCACCGGTATATACATCTAGCATATCTTATGTTGTTGTAGTGGTCTTGACATTATGCCAGTTAATGCCGCAGTATATGATGTGAACCACTTCACGTGGAACTGGCAGTGACAGCGTTTATAATGAATCCACAAATCGAGCTTTTAAAATGAATCTATAAATCGAGGTTTTATAATGAATCCATAAATCGAGGTTTTATAATAAATCCATAAATCGAGGTTTTAAAATGAATCCATAAATCGAGGTTTTAAAATGAATCCATAAATCGAGGTTTTATAATGAATCCATAAATCGAGGTTTTATAATGAATCTATAAATCGAGGTTTAATAATGAATCCATAAATCGAATTTTTAAAATGAATCCATAAATCAATTATCTTAATTGTGATTACAGTAATAACCAGCACAAGTGAACCATTTTTGGGTTTTTCTCTTTCTGTTTGATTGAATGTTTGCTTTTCTGGATACTGCAGAAGGCACGCTCATGTCAACCCCAGGCAGCAGTAGTCGTTTTATGTTATATTAGGGCGTATTGGCCAGTGGATGCGTGCGTGTATCTATTTGTAGTGTGGATATATTGCCCAGTATATATTTGTGTGTATGATGTATCTGTTTGTAATGTGTTCTACTATGGTAGTTCTGCGGTTCAGAAGTTTTGCTAATTCTTTCTGTACGTGTAGAAGCGGTCATGTCGAGACAAATCGCCAACATGATCAGTCAAACTGGACAGGAAGTGTTTTAGAACCCAGTATGTTGGGTTTGCAAACCAAGTTTGCACTCGATTTACACCACTGCTCCTTCAAAATATCACGAAGGAAAGTAGAAGGAAAGACATTTCTATTTTCTGGAGAGACCTAAATGTTTATGTTGGAAATAACAATATCGGGCTTGTCCAAATCAGGAACATACATGGAGTCGTTACTAAAGGTGAAATGGAGAGTTACTTATAGAACTGTACTTAAAGTCAACTGGTGATTGGTAGCAGCATGTTTCAACATACAAGAATACGCGTGTTGTTCGTCCATCGAGATTGATGGGGACCAATTTGTTAGCATTCACAGCCCAGAGAAGAATACACAAAGTAGCCTTGATGTCACCAGACACATGACAGAAAACAAGATTGACCATGTACATCTGAATGAGATTGTCCGATCACCATTACACGACAGATGTTCCGATCATCATTACACAATTTAAAAACAATATTTATACGAGCATATATGGCATGAGACCCGCAGCCAAAATAAAGATGAAACGTACAAGGTGTACAACAACATGTAACTACATACAATAGTTCAATATGGGATTCCTTAAGGACAAGAACATACTAGGTACATTTAAAGTCACCATATCAAATAGATATCGAAAATTAAAAAACTAGAAGAAATACAGAATGTGATTGCAACATATACTAAGTATATGGCACGAGCCTTCTGGAGAAATTCTGCTGAAATATCACCAACAAATATTACAATAGCAATGGTTGGGAAAATCTATACACTGGAACCAACAAAGAAGTGAATCAAAACATCACGGGAGACAAAAAGAAAATATACAGATGAGATGTGATGAAAATCAGAGTAAGCTGAAGCAAAATGAAATGCTAAATACATTACAACAGCACGAAGAGACTAACAGGAACATGTTAGCAAGTGAATGGGTTTATTAAAGAGAAGTGAAGAAATGTTATTACAATAGGAAATGAGGAGATGGGAATAACGTTTCAATAGACCAGCTCCCAAGATTCTCAGGAAGTAAACAAAAAAACCGGACCTGGAAGTTAACCAAACAGAGATGAAATCAAGAAATGCGTTAAGCTTCTGTGAGATGATAAAGTCGCTGACCTGGTGGTATATTCAATGGAAGCAAACAATACAGATACTGATTGACACTCCATTGCATCAAAGAATTGACGGAAACAAAAGAAACAGATCTTCAACTTAATATAAAGTCCTTTTTATTTTATTTACACAGAGAACAACAAAACCAGCAACAAAATAGATATATACTTTTATAAATACGTGCCTGCACAGAATAGGAAATTTAAAGTGATATGATAAAATCACTGAGTTAAATTCAGATAGATATCAGTGGAACATGTTGTGCAGATAAGATGATGGTGATCAGTAGAACATGTTGTGCAGATAAGATGATGGTGATCAGTGGTAGATGTTGTGCAGATAAGATGATGGTGATCAGTGGTAGATGTTGTGCAGATAAGATGATGGTGTTGGATAAGACAAACATTGAGAAAACCAGCATTACCGGGCAGTTTCTGTTCTTGAATCCACAAGGCTAGAGAAGCAGTGGCGGACCGTAATACATTTGAGAGCTCAAGCTAAGCATAAATGATATTGGAAAGACGTGTACATAGCCGGGACGTATGGCCTAGCAGTGAAGGGCTTGACGTGTAATTGTTGAAGCCATGTGGTATACAAGGAGCTGAACGTTTTGGGAGATTTTATAATGGTAGGACCGTGGGGTCAACGAGGGCGTTTGATTAATAATCATTAACATTCTACACATTCATAACAGATTGAATAATAATCATTAACATTCTGCACATTCAAAACAGATTGAATAACATTCTCTTAACATTTTACATTTCATCATATAAGACTGGATAATAATAATTCACATTTTACTCTTTAATCATATAAATATTTTATACAAATAATTCACGTGTTATACTTTCATAATATAGGATTGAATAATAATAATAGTTCCCATTATGTACTGTTACAGAACAATGTTGCTCAGCCTTGGTATTTCAACTTCAGTTGCGATTCGGAGGGAATTCTTTGTTTATTTCTTCTAGTTTATTTCTATTTATTTATCTTTTTTTTAAAGCGGAATTGTATTTTCTGTTATGGCAAAGACCTATCTAAAATAGTAGTTGGAGGCGATCTAATTTTTTGTCTTTTTAAAGATGAATTCCAGAATGGAAATAGTAATTACCATCTATTTCAAATTTCATGCTAGAACTGTCGAGTACTGTAAATCTGTTTATTGTTACGCTCTGGTAATAACGGAGTTGTTGTTGTTTTGTTTTTTTTGCCTGCGTAGGTGTACTTTTTTTATTTTTTCAGTGCTTCAATACATTCTAAATACTGTCTCATTACACGTTGTCATATTTGGTAGCCAAATGTAACTTAAGGGTAAAGGCGAGGGCTCGACTTCATCGCCTCTAGTTTTCCCATATGGCTCAGTCTCTCTCGGCAGAAAGGTATCCCCGCCTGCAGAGAGCATCACACAAAGCACGAACACCGTAGCTCCAGCGATAAACCCATGTATCTCCGGAAAAATTGACATCATGAACCGACCGTCGTAGCTCGAATTCGAACGCCGACCGTCGCAACATGAGGCAAACGGCTTGACCACCTCGCCATAGAGATTCAACTGATAGTATGAAGGTAATTAAATTCACCTTCAAAGATGTGTATCCAAATGTTATTTGTTCCCTTTTCTTTTACTAATACGGGGTCATTCAGGTTAAAATATTAAAATTTACATATAACAAATATATCTTAAATATTAACATACGCAGTACAATTCGACCGAATATTGGGCCATGTAAAGAACAATTGGCAGTTATAAATATGCTTTATGACGGGGTGCTTAGACACGGGAAATAAGTTGTAGAAAAAAAGAAATTCAGTGGTAGAGATAAAATGAAGTACTCAGAATTGCTGGACAGAAAATATTTTCAAATGAACTAGAAAAACATAGATATAAAAATATTGTCGCCAGGCAAACAGAAATGAGAGCAGGGGGCAAACTATCACTAATACAGTGAGATGATATGTCCAAACCACATATGTAAGTTACAGTGAATAAGATCCAGCAGCATCCGGGCTCTCACCCTTCGACCCAATGCACGTAATGGTATATGCACGTGTTTGTCAGTTGTTGACCAGTGGCATACACATGGTTGTATTTATCTGACCTCTGAAGAAAAAGGATTTTTATGACATCGTTGAGCGCCGAGCACTCAAAGTAATGATGATCAACGGTTTCATATTGGTGTGTACACAGTTGGCACTCAGGAGTATGTTGTGGTTGGATTCCGTTTGTATGCTTGTTAAGTGGAATACGTTTGGTTCTCAGCCGGAAAGTGGTGCTCTGATCCTTTCTCGTGAGTTGATTTATACTGTCATTTGGATTAGGACTTACCATATGTCTGTAGACCTCACTCACCGTGTTCTCATGGACCATCTATTCATCCAAGTGTCTTTGCTTGATGTTCCTGTGAGCTGTTTGGACTGATGTTGCTGTTCTTGTCTTGATCCCTCCTTTTCTAGTGTGTCTGTCTTGTCATTGCCAGGTGTATTCGAGTGTCCACGATCTACTGCCCGTCTATTTTGATGACATGGTTGGGGATAATGTGGTCAAGGTCTAGAGCTATTTGGATAAGGTCGCATCTACAATGTCCAACATCTTCTAATGAAGGATGGACATCGAGTCTATAAAAATAGCAATGTTTTATGCATTTTATGGATAGTTATTGAAAATTATCCCCATATAGTACAAGGCGACTTCAAGTGTAAGAAATTCCGCTTCATAGTTTGAGAAAACCTGCTCTCAAACATAAGACAGTTCATCAGAGGGTCTGGCTTGGTACTCCACAGAAACGCCATAACCTCATTTGATGGTGGCGTTACATGCAGATCCATCAGTATATACATTTGTCCATTTATCGGGATATATATTTAAAGATCGCCTATTTTTGGACCTGGTGGTTGTGGAAGCGTAAATTAGAGCAAGGTAGACCCGCACCGTGTCAGGTGCCATATATGCTCCTCCGCTAACCACATAACCAAGACCTGCCGTTGTTGCGACACATTCTTTGTGGGGCGAGAATTCCTAAAATAATTTGAGTAGGTTTTTAACTTGAATTTTGCCGGGGCAGCGGCCGTTAAGCATACTCTTTCGATTTGCAATTGCCAAAGGATTTTACACGTGCGCGCTACTGACACGTGTGTCTGATCTCACTACTCACATATAAAGGAACATTTTTATCGGATGATCCACGAGGCGAAAACCTTACGTCAAGATCATATATATATATATGTATAAATGAACACATCTGCATAATCATGCACACGCAGTCAACAAACATGTAAGCAAATAAGACATCAGTACTAAGGTCTTCTAATGGCAAATGTTAGTTCTCTATGCCCATTGTTTTCATACATAATTATCGCGTTCTCTAGTATGACAAGATGGGCTCTGACCCGGAGCTATACTTGAACTCAACGTACCTCGTAACCGGATGCTTTAATCTCGTATAGCTTTTTATATTTCACATTTAGTTTGTTTCTTTGTTGTATCCTTTGTTAGCGAACGTGTCTATATTTTTGTGTTTTTCTTGTGGGTAATAAATCTATTTGTGTGTCCCATCTTATGGTTGAAATATATCCACTGAAACAGAGCTACCAATGCCCAATATTATTTTAGACCACACAATAATACTCTACTAGATACGTTGTGAAAAAGATTGGTGAACGTGATCATGGAACTATGTGTTCGTCTATTCTTTAAACACATCGTTTCAACGACCATCACAGTGATAGCAACATCTACATGAGTCAGCAGGCAAGTGCACGGACCATTGGAGACAACGAAATTGTGGATTTATAGAAGAATATTGAAAATGACATGGACTGCAAAGAAAGCTAATAGTGTGGCTGTTGAGGAGGTTCAAAAACAAAGTCAGGTTATAGCAAAAATCAGGACATGGTAAAAATCCTTTTTCGGGCCTGTCATGAGAAGAGGGGGGTTTGAATACACGGTGACCACAACCAGATTCTAGTGTGACCTACGAAGATTCCACAATGTTTATTAGGGCCAACACATGGCCAAATGGGAAACAGAACATACTGGCTATACAAAAAATGATGCCTATTACCGGTTGAAGAGAGCAGGTCGTGGTCTTCAAAATCCGCACAGGCCACAACAGACTGAGGTACCACCTATTCAATAAACTGAAGATAGGTAGCACTGACGAATGCACCTGTGGTACAGGGAAAATGACCGCTGAACATCTGCTGCAAAACTGCCCGACATACGAGGACCAGAGAAAGCACATGTGGCCATCACCAGTGGCAACACTAGACAAGCTCTATGGCAGTGTCGACGGCCTCAGGATGACAGCTGCTTTCTTCGAACATATTCAAGTTGACGTCTGACAGCGTACGAAGAAGAAGAAGAAGAAGAACCGGTGACAACGGACAGAATTGCAGGGGAGAGGGGGGCAAAGAGAGAAAATATTGGACAGCTTGAAAGCATGCCATGGCAGACGATCAGTGGGGGCAAAACTGATAATCTTCACACGTCAAAGGAGGAAATAGAGGCCCATTTTCGCCAACGACATTGGGCAGGGCACTTAATGATGATACATACATATATATATATATATATATATATATATATATATTCATTCATTCATGCATAATTTTTCGGAGTTTTGCTTTGTACAATGCATAACTCCACTACTGAAGCTTTATGTGCACTTTTAATGTGGGGGATTCTACAGCATGGTTTGTCCATGTTGACTTTGCTAGCCCCATACACATCCGTCTTTTACGACTTGTATGAACATCAGTTGTCCTACCTTCCGTGTGTAAGCTCGGGATAACTTGGTAGATATTTGTTACCTGGCCCACATAATTATCAAACTGGGTCGGTAGTTCCTTGTGAAATATATTTAAAACAAATAATTAGTCAACCGCTAGTGTGGATAAATAAAACTGTCAAAAGAGATGACCTTTAACTAACCATATACATCAATCATTACCCAACGGCCAAATTGAATCAGCTCTCTGCAGGCGGGTCTTAGTAAGATTTGCATTCCAATCGACGCTTGCCTCTGGTCTTTTGGCTATATTTGTCAAATGTTTTACATTAACTTTTCAATAGATGAATGGTGATAGGTTAGTGAGATAAATAGAACGTTGATTGGGTAGTGAGATAAATTGGATGTTGAATATTGATTGGGTAGTGAGATATGTAGAATGTAGATGGGGTAATGAGATAGGTTGAATGTAGATTGGGTAGTGAGATAAATATAATATATATTGAGTAGTGAGATAAATTGGATGTTGATTGAGTAGGGGGTGAGATAAATATAATATAGATTGGGTAGTGAAATAAATTGGAAGTTGAATGTAGATTGGATAGCGATATAAATAAAATGTAAATTGAGGAGTGAGATAAATTGGATGTTGAATGTAGATTTGGTAGTGATTAGTGATATCAACAGAATGTAGATTGATTAGTGAGATAAATATAATGTAGATTGGGTAATGAGATAAATATAATGTAGATTGGGTAGAAAGAAAAATCCAATGCTCATATATCATGGAAATAAATAGAATTCTAAAATGTAACATGTTGAGCAGCGCACATACGCTGCTGCGAAAAAGCCCAGGTAAGATGGACGTGACATGTTGTTTGTACGCCTGATGCGATTTTCCTCAAGCAGCTATCATACGGTTTATCTCATAACAGGCAGTCGTTAGGTGAACAGAAAAAACGATATAGAGACTCACTGATAGTGTCTCTGATAAGCTTCACCATTGATGTCACTGCTGGGAGCTGCTTACACACAACTCTTCCACCTGACGCGTTAGCATCACCCATCGTGCTCAGATCGTAGAGCGAAACTTCAGAGGAGGCGTGCTCCCGAAAGAGCAGGACGCAAGACGATTCTTCAACCAACTCGCCACACGAGTGTTCCGGGGGCAGCAAAGTATGCTGTGCCAGGATTGGTCTCTTTATCCACACGAGTGTTCCGGGGGCAGCAAAGTATGCTGTGCCAGGATTGGTCTCTTTATCCACACGAGAGTGCATCTCGCAGCACAAAGCTGATGCTGTCGCCATCTTCGCTTGCGAAAGACAACTATTTTTACTATTGCTATATACCATGGTGATGGGGTAGTGACATATATATATAATCCGTAGATTGAAATTAGAAATGTAATCTGTATGGTCAGTGTGTGCAAATTATAGAAATAAAAATAGATATGGGAATATATAAATCATTCAAATTGCTATTTACCTCTATTTGTATTAGCCAAACATTAAAAACGATTATTCCTTACGGTCTTAATATTTAGTCTATATTAAATTGAGAATTTAATCATATGTAATCACTGGATGAAAATTACAAAATTAATCTATATAATTAGTTTGCAGAAATGATATAATTGATCATCATTAGTTTGGGGAAATGGGGTATACAATTATACCTGTGTAAAGTCACATTATAAGCAGGAATATCAGTGTGAACCATAGACAGTTATGTGTATACCAGATGTGTGAAAGATCTGAGAAAATATAAAAGTTACCTAGTAATCTGCATAATTCGTCGTGTGGCGTGTACGAAGCTACTATCACAGACGCTCTTTAAGACTCCAGCTTTAGTCAGCTCTCCATCACATTCGCTCTGTAAGACTCGATCTTTAGTCAGCTCCCATCAGAGATGCTCTGTAAGAATCGATCTTTAGTCAGCTCCCATCAGAGATGCTCTGTAAGAATCGATCTTTAGTCAGCTCCCATCAGAGACGCTCTGTAAGGATCGATCTTAAGTCAGCTCCCATCAGAGACGCTCTGTAAGACTCGATCTTTAGTCGGTTTCCCCACCACCGTCATCTTCGGGACATCTCTGATGTCGTGTGTCCACCTTCTTGTTCTGCCTCTGTCTAGTTTTTCAGGTACCATACCATCCAGTAAAGTTTTCTTTTTCCAGACCTTTGTGTCCATTGACGTGGCTAAAACATTGTAGTTTCCTGTACGTATTGCTGTCTGCCAGCCAATTTTGATATACACCCATCTCTTCTAGGAGGTCTGTAGGTTCTTTTTTTGTTTTTTTTTTGTTTTTGTTTTTTTTGTTTGTTGCTTTCTGTAGTATTCTGTGAACTTTCCTGTCGCAGTTTAGGTCTAAATATTCCATTTCCTTCTTTAATGTTTGTATCCATGTTTCACATTACATTTGTTCGTTGCCACATGTAAGGACCTTGTGTCCATGTTTCACATCCGTAAGTTGCCACATGGAAGGACAAGTTCTTATAATTGTGTGTCGTGTGCATTGCCTTGTCCTTTCTTCCCTTGATTTCTGTTGGTATAATTTCTGAATAAGTAGACTGTGGAAATTATATAATTAATCTGTATATATATATATATATATAGTAAATGGAATTTGTCTGTCTATTTCCTAGCGTTTTACCGAAAACGCTCCGGAGCCAAATAGTTAATTTGTTATTTTTCGTCCGTACAGTACGCTGCAAGGGATTCCTATAAGTACAGCATCTGTGCAATGAAGGAAATGAGTGAACGTACGTTCATCACTGCCAGCAACTGTTGGACAGCAGATGCTGTCTTCTGACAGAGAATGTTGAGAGACTCGTGTGTTGTTCAAAACCTGCGCGTATTTGATGCAACAGGGAGTGGTGTTATTGGAGATAAGTTACTCGTACTGAGTTCTTCAGTATTAACGATATCACTTTTGTAGCAGGTTATAGTTGTTATCCAAGGCGTACTTGAGCAGTTTATCCAGTATCCACCTGGCTGCAGTCTAATGCGGGGCTCTTCAGTAAGCTCATTACTAAAGGTACACAGTGTCGATCCCCACCTCGTTGGTCAGTCTGATGTGACAATTTGTGTCTAGGAGCGCGAGAAGGGCGACATGTGGCAATCTTAGTCAGTATATTTCATCTGACCCTGGTGTTACACCTCGCAATGAGTGTTCAACTTTAGTTATATTTCGGTACAAGCTGTATTCAAATACAAAAGATATCCAGAAGTGAAATATACGTAATTGAATCCGTGAATTATGCGTACTAAGAAGACTCCGTGAATTGCATTTTGTTTAAACTGTTAGTTAGTAGCACAATAACACATACAATAATTGCTGTACATTCGTCATTCTGAATTAGCGCTTTAAGCCGTTACGTTTTTGTTGTTGATTACCTAATAATTCATTTGTAAAATGTCAGTAAATATCATGAACATAATAATGTTATCTGCCAAGCGTTAAATCACTATTTGCATTCTTCCTAATAGGTATTTACCTCTATTGGTATGCAACCAAATAGTTATTTATCTCTATCGGTATTTATCCAAATAAGTATTTATATCTATTGGTATACACCCAAGTAGCTATTTACCTCTATTTGTATTCAACCAAATAGTTATTTACCTCTATTTGTATTCAACCAAATAGTTATTTACCTGTATTTGTATTCAGCCAAACATTAAAAACTACTATTCCGTTCAGCCTCGATATTAATCTAATGAAGTTAAAACATTATGTGTATAAATATAATTATCTGTTTAAATTGGAATCATCTCTATACATTTGATTTTATCCGTAGAAATAGAATTATGTGTATAATTTGAATGTAGAATTCGTCTGTATATATTTAGTCGGTGAAAGGTACATAAGTATTTGTATCATTGATAAATGGATTCGCCTTTTCGCTCTTAGTGAAACGAAGGCCACCGGAACAACTGGCCGCTTTAGAGGAAGCCCGTATCCGAGTATTTGCATATGTGTAATCATACCATTGATTTGAATGCTGATTCAGATTGCTACCTAATGCACCGCCCTCTTTTACGACGTACTTCGAAGGTTGCAATGGTCCTATTCAATTCCCATTGAAAATTTAGTCTGTGGAACTAATCGGTATACTTAATATGTAATAATCGAAGTGCTACATTCGCCTGTGTATTTAGGCTGTGGAAGTTAGAGAATAATTGGTAAATGTGTATGACAATAATTTGTTTAATTGAATTCTGAAATATATCAATATTTTCTGAATAATTAATTTCTGAAAAACCTCTGCTTGCTTCTCTGTTCATTCGTCCTGAGCAGATGTGGTATAGTAGTTTTCAGCGAAGCTACAATATATGCACATCTTATTTCAGCACGGCACATTTTAGGGGCAGGTTTGCTTTTTCTCCTCGATCCTTGTTCACTCGAACTGCAACCATTTTCCAGAACCGCCACTTGAAGCCCGAATTGGGTCATGAACAGCTCAGGTGTGCCAACACTGGCACAGACAGCGGGTTATGGGTCGGTCGCTGACTAACATCTCGTTCACGGCGCTTCATTGGCCTCCTTAAAATCCTACAATTAACCTGTATAAGGAACATCTGTAAATTTTATTTTAATTTTTAAGTTATTATAGAAGTTAGTTTATATATTTTCTGCATTTTCAAAGATATGTAAGATCTTGAACGAATCCGCGAAAGTTCAGTTTTAACAACTGTCTGACCCGGTGTGTGTAACATCTAGCAACTTCTGGACTATGAACGTGCAAATATAGTATGTGTAACTGAGTGATGATGCTTTCTTCGTTATTTTTCAACATTTGTTACACAGAAGGTGTTCTAAATAGCATATCATTGCTGTATCTGCTATGAGACTTGACAGAAGGTGTTCTAAATAGCATATCATTGCTGTATCTGCTATGAGACTTTGTATATGTCTGACTGTCTGTATGCAGCCTTTTCGTGTAATATTATTTTCTTGGCTCTTCCATCCTCCAGAAATTGAACGTCCCTCCTATGCGACCATCCATCCATCGAGTCTGTACTGGTATTTGCGCAAGGGCCTGAATGTATACATCCGCTGGCGTATCTCCGTACCGCTACTCAGAAAACGTGTGCGGCCGCTCTATAGACCGCTTCATCATTAATTACGGTATTCGCCAAATGCGGACCACGCTAGTAAAGCGCGCAGTTTTTCTATGGCGCTTCGGTCTCAGTACGATGGAGTTCAAAGTTTGCAGTTTGTAAGCTTCCACGGCGCCGCAGTCATAATATAGTTCCTCTCCGTATGTAATTTGGCTTTGTGCAGTCTAATAAAGTGTTACCCTCTCGTGGTGCCAGCGCTGTTTCTGCCTGGACTGACGTGTTAATAACCGCATTCTTCTCCCACTGATCTGAATAGAGGCACTCAATGGGGGACCCCTTTCAGGCTGTCATCGGGCCGAGTTTGTGCCAGGTCGGCAGTCGACCGAGAAGAGCGGGAAGGGGTCTAGGGTGGTGGATGTGTTCTTATTGCGATGTCAAGGGGCGCTGCTAGGAGGACGTGTCAGGGACAAGCCTGCAGTTCTTAGGATGGCAGAGGCATGGATTGACAAGGATTTAAGGGATCCTGCCGTATGGTGAGACGAAAACACAGAGTCAATGTACAACAGTACAACAACATACACAAAGTCAGTGTACAATAGTTTCCAAGTTACCACATCAGTGGTATCAGTATGTACGTACAGGTGGTCAACTGGCCAGTGCTAATAATGTTTTACACAACTATCATTCCTCCTTAAAGAAATAAAACAGCAAACACAGACACTTTCTTGCCCCCTTTTCACTCCGTTCTGAGTATAGGGCCGCCACTAGAGTTGGCCTCCTTTAGGAAGTCTGCGCTAAATCATTAGGCGTGCTATTGTAGCTATGTAAACAGTTGTTTTACACTGTGATGCTGCTAGCCTTGTGCACAATCCTCTTTAGTCCCTTTGATGGCATGCATGGAGATGGTTAGAGGTCCCGTGCTGGATTCTGGGAGCTCTCAGTGAGAACTAAAGATTGCGCTAACAACAGAATGGACAATGTTTTATCACCTGAACCAGGATTGTGTCAGTAAAGAAAAACATAATCATAGCAGCGTTGATTACCACTGCTGGAGTCCACCTAGAGAATTTCTATTATATAAGTGTGGCCTGAAACTTGACAACATAAATAGTATAAACCAATAAACAACGGCATACTGTACCAGTTACCACTAACATACAAAACAATATAACCAAGAATACACCATCACAATGTACACACCACAACTGGCCGGGAATGCTCCCACCTCGTGCAGGTGTGTGTCCCAGATTCTAGAACAGAACACATTATGCTAATGCTTTCACTGACATAGAACCATGTAAATAGAGACAAAATGTGTTGGGTATTTTTTTAATTATTATTTTATTAAAAGCAAGTACATTTTTATGTAAATCTGACTTTTTCGGGGCATGTTTCTACTTCTTGTTATGATTACTTGTACTCGAGTTGGTAGACATATAGGTGATTGGCTTGCTGTGTCTTTGTGTGACGGAGGGGATGTTTCTATTTTGGTCTCCGTGCAGGTCGCTCTTTCTGGTTCACCGTTGTTGATTTGGAATTAAGAGAGATAACCTTAAAGGATATCGACCATTCAGTTTAACATATGCTGGCTCGGTTTTAGTAGATGTCAATATAAGTCAACCACGTTTTTCGGTAAAAGATTTGGAATGTTCAGGAAAAGGTCGCACTACTAGAGGATGTGTACAAAACTTCAACTCTCTTTGGTTTGGAAGAGGTTGGTTAAAATATGAGAAATAGAAGTCAACAGACAACATGTATGTAAAGTTGAATAGAAGCTTGTCAAACTAAGCGTCATTTGTTTACGTTGGCAGCCGGAATTAAAAGAATAGGATAACTGTCACCTTTCTATCCTGTCGTCTAACGAGTAAGCTGGCAACTTCAATCAATCGGGATTGTACACATATTACACAAATCTGGCTGGATGTGCGAGCGATGTGATGAAGGTGATGTACGGTCTGTCTTAACACGCGTGTTCTGTATTTGAATACAGAGGAAAAGGTTGGTTTAGGTAGAGACTGTTCGATAGCTCACAGAAAGAACAATCATTGTCTGCTCTTTCAAGGTTTCCTCATCTTAGACGACCTAAGCCTTTAAAATCAGAGATGAACTTAACAAGCATGCTTTCTCTTCACGTGAATGAGTCCCAATGAGTTGTCAATACAAGAACGGCACTCAGATGAGTCTGTGAGTGAAGGATTGAGCAGATAGGCCTGTCTGTAATTTGTTTTCTAGTTATAGTCGGGTAAACAAAAGATTACATCGACGGAGCTGGGAAACTGGTACAATTTAAGCCTGCGGCATTGGATAATTTCTGTTTGTTTCTCTATCCCCGCGCACACCAGACTAATTGATCACACATAAACGATGGAATTTATTTGTTCCTCGATGTGCGCTCGCTCAAAGATTTGAAGTGATGGATGTTTGAATAGGAAAACACGCGCATTGATACTGAAGGCTTCTTTAAATAATCCATTCGTGCGTATTTTCAGGGAGCGTGGTTTGTATGGAGCGGCAGATCTGTCTGTCGTTTGGCGTAGTTCTGGTTGGTAGTTCTGTGTTTCTGTAAACAGCACATAGTTGGAGGCAGTGAGAAATGGAAGTATGAGAGTATATGTCCATGCTTGTGGGTGTGTTTGGGGAAGGGGGGGGGGGGGGAGTTCGTGTGTGTCGGTGTGATTGAGATATATAGAGAGAGTGAAGCAGAGAGCGGCGTCCTGTTGCATCCATCTGCTGGCAATCGATTTCCCCACATTTTTGCCACATTGATTGCCGTGAAAAAGTGTTTGCAGTTGGTGTTTTGTCTCTGTTGTGTCGATGTATTGGGTCCGTGTACACATCCTGTCCTGGTGAAGCACAGACCAGGCGTGAACCAGGTCACCTTCAAACGCCGCGTCATGTTCGTAGGCGGATCGATGTGTCATATTTTGATCAACGTCTGGTGTGTTACAAACGTGGTATGTGTGCTATATGGGTGTTACTTTGTTTGACGTATGTTACATGGATGTTACTTACGTTTGACGTGTGTTACTTGTGTTTGACGTGTGTTACTTGTGTTTGACGTGTGTTACATGGATGTTACTTGTGTTTGACGTGTGTTACATGGGTGTTACTTGTGTTTGACGTGTGTTACAAGGATGTTAGGCTGTAACAGTTCCAGTCGAAGCAAGAGAGTTTTGGGTAGGGGTAATGTGGTTGACGACCCAGAACAAAGGTACCTGAATGCGTGCCTAGGTCACTCACCGTCTCAACAAAGGAAAACAGTGTTGGGGCAAAGAATGTGGACAGGTAGGAGCTGACCACTGGCGTTTCGATTTGGGTAGGGGGAGAATGAGTGACAGACGGGATGGTAGCGGATCTTGCTGCTATAGATGAGTGACAGGTGTGCAAAGTATTTCGTTCCAATAACTACTGAATAGAGCCATCCCCCTGAGATCCATTGGTCAGCTTTGATACTGCTTCAGTGTATATACGACTAGTCAAAGTTGAGCTCTGCAGGCTGGATGAGAGAGGCTGGATGGGGAGGAGAGCGAATGAGAGATTAGATAGGAGTTCGTTTAACTCACCGATTTGATAGAGGAGCGATTGATAGACTGTTGCATGAATGTTAGTGATAGAACAAGATCGCTCAAATAGGTGTGTGAGTTTTGTATTAATAGATAATCTGAACGTCTGTTGTAAGCAGCACACGTTGTGAACGAGGTATGTCCAGATGGCCCGCCTGAGGGGATTTGAGTGATGGGGTTTTTGATAAGGTGTGTTGAGGACGCAGTTAAATAGATGTGTGTGTGATGTGAGTACGGCAATATAACTGGATTTTTGATAGTTGGGAATTCCACCAAGAGCTAATACTAAAAATGTATGCTTTAGTAATATTTATATTAACATAAAATACTATAGGAATATTTAGTTAAGATGATATGTGTTGTATTGTGTTTGTAATTTCACTACTCATTTTTCTGGTATGAGAATTATATAATAAATATCCCATCTGCTGTGTGCTATATTATTTGCAGTGTGTGGTCAGGAATGATGTGGATGAGTGTGATAATGTTCTAAGTTAGAATAACCCTAGGGCAAACAGTGGGATCTGCTACAAGGTTTTCTCTTTCCTTTTTGCCGTTCGTGCTGTAAAGTGAGTTCTGACGTAGCTTACAGCAAGGCTGCGATATCTGAGCCTTTCGGCTCAAAACATCCTGTTTAAGCTGACTTATTTCTAGTACCGGGTTTGCCTTTGCACTGGGATCTTTATTCTCAGACAGACTACACTATTTCAGCCTGTTTCCAGGGCCGCCGCTATAGGCCTACTAGTCTTGGTCAGCTCTGTTTTGCTGACCTTGATGCAAGCATCCAGCTGTGAACCGCAGGCTGCTGTTATCTCATTCACTGGTCTGGATTCCCAGCCCTGGTGTTATGTGTATGTGACCATATGTTTTAAATGTTGTTTGATTTCGTGATATTTTACGAGTCTATTATCTATGACATATATTACCTGCACAGTGTGTGTATGTTACACGTGAACCGCGAGGGCGCTGGCTGGTGCTGTGAGTAATACCTGGAACGTCAGGAGTTTACATCTTACCACTTGTAGTTTGACACAGAAGGACAGAGATTTCAATAATTTACTCGTTAATTATTTATTGATTGTTAGAGATTGGAGGTCATATGATATATGCTTGAGTATACTCCAGGGAACAGTCCCGGGGCAAATATGAGAGGACAAAGGGTGCGATTGAAAGAGAATTTATAGAAATGAACATGAAAACATTTGCCAGAAACACTGAGGATGGAGGTATGGGGAAATGGACAGTTAATGATACAGTGAGATGTGAGGGTCTAACCTCCTCATTCTAGTAAAGTGAGATGTGAGGGTCCAACCTCCTCATTCTAGTACAGTGAGATGTGAGGGTCTTCTAACCTCCTCATTCTAGAACAGTGAGATGTGATTGTCTAACCTCCTCATTCTAGTAAAGTGAGATGTGAGGGTCTAACCTCCTCATTCTAGTAAAGTGAGATGTGAGGGTCTTCTAACCTCCTCATTCTAGTACAGTGAGATCTGATTGTCTAACCTCCTCATTCTAGTAAAGTGAGATGTGATTGTCTAACCTCCTCATTCTAGTACAGTGAGATGTGATTGTCTAACCTCCTCATTCTAGTACAGTGAGATGTGAGGGTCTAACCTCCTCATTCTAGTACAGTGAGATGTGATTGTCTAACCTCCTCATTCTAGTAAAGTGAGATGTGAGGGTCTTCTAACCTCCTCATTCTAGTAAAGTGAGATGTGAGGGTCTAACCTCCTCATTCTAGTACAGTGAGATGTGAGGGTCTTCTAACCTCCTCATTCTAGTAAAGTGAGATGTGAGGGTCTAACCTCCTCATTCTAGTACAGTGATATGTGAGGGTCTTCTAACCTTCTCATTCTAGTAAAGTGAGATGTGAGGGTCTAACCTCCTCATTCTAGTACAGTGAGATGTGAGGGTCTAACCTCCTCATTCTAGTACAGTGATATGTGATGGTCTTCTAACCTCCTCATTCTAGTACAGTGAGATGTGAGGGTCTAACCTCCTCATTCTAGTACAGTGATATGTGAGGGTCTTCTAACCTCCTCATTCTAGTACAGTGAGATCTGAGGGTCTAACCTCCTCATTCTAGTACAGTGAGATGTGAGGGTCTAACCTCCTCATTCTAGTACAGTGATATGTGATGGTCTTCTAACCGCCTCATTCTAGTACAGTGGGATGTGAGGGTCTAACCTCCTCATTCTAGTACAGTGAGATGTGATTGTCTAACCTCCTCATTCTAGTACAGGGAGATGTGAGGGTCTAACCTCCTCATTCTAGTACAGTGAGATGTGAGGGTCTTCTAACCTCCTCATTCTAGTACAGTGAGATGTGATTGTCTAACCTCCTCATTCTAGTACAGTGAGATGTGAGGGTCTAACCTCCTCATTCTAGTACAGTGAGATGTGAGGGTCTAACCTCCTCATTCTAGTAAAGTGAGATCTGATGGTCTAACCTCCTCATTCTAGTACAGTGAGATGTGAGGGTCTAGCCTCCTCATTCTAGTACAGTGAGATGTGAGGGTCTAACCTCCTCATTCTAGTACAGTGAGATGTGATGGTCTTCTAACCTCCTCTTTCTAGTACAGTGGGATGTGATTGTCTAACCTCCTCATTCTAGTAAAGTGAGAATTGATTGTCTAACCTCCTCATTCTAGTAAAGTGAGATCTGATGGTCTAACCTCCTCATTCTAGTACAGTGAGATGTGAGGGTCTTTTTTTTTTTTTTTTTTTTTTTTTTTTTTTTTTTTTTTTTTTTTTTTTTTTTTTTTGCCTTATTTCTCTAATCCCCAAGGCGGTGTGCATTGCACTGCGTTTTTATTTTGCGCCTGTCGGCCCAGTGCATCCGACTTCAGCATGCATTTTATGTAAGGGTCTGCTTCCTCCTGCATTTTCTAAGGGTTTGCTTCCCCGGGGTAACGGCCGGTGCTGAGATGGGGATTGAACCCAGCACCTTCTGGTTGTGAGCCGTGTCACTTAACCACTAGGCCACGCCGTCCCCCAGATGTGAGGGTCTAACCTCCTCATTCTAGTACAGTGAGATGAGATGGTCTTCTAACCTCCTCTTTCTAGTACAGTGGGATGTGACCGTTGAAGATCCCTAGAGCCCTCATCTCACCTAGTAAGCAGTGTCCTTGTCGCCAGTATTTTTCATATCTTAGCTCGGGTGCTTTAGAAGAAAGTTATTGTAGGTTAGACCATAAACCCGACCATCTCTGCTTACTGAATGTTTTGTGAGTCTATTACATTGTCACTTACTGAATGTTTTGTCAGTCTATTACCTTGCTACTTACTTATTGTTTTGTCAGTCTATTACCTTGTCACTTACTTATTGTTTTGTCAGTCTATTACCTTGTCACTTACTGATTGTTTTGTCAGTCTATTACCTTGTCACTTACTGATTGTTTTGTCAGTCTATTTCCTTGTCACTTACTGATTGTTTTGTCAGTCTATTACCTTGTCACTTACTGATTGTTTTGTCAGTCTATTACCTTGTCACTTACTGATTGTTTTGTCAGTCTATTACCTTGTTACTTTAAAAACAGCATTGTCTGAGACGTGACGGGATGTATTCACGTCCACGCGCACCACATACACACATACACACACACACACACACACACACACATAGTGTCTTTGCCAGTTCTTAGCTCAAACCTCCAACTCAAACTGTGTTAGGTACTGACTCTTCCAAGAGTTCATCAATGTCTACTCAGGCCTCCACCTGACCACATAATACCAAACTTTCTCCTTTTAGTTGTAAATCTCTTTGTCACTGGCTTTCAATAGGTCACGCACATGCATGCGTTATTTTGTGTGTGCCTGTACGTGAATACGTGCTACTAAGCGAGCTAACAACCTCCTATTACTGCCTTCTGTACACACACACCTACCCAGCCAATAAACTTCAAATAGCAACTACAATCACAACCCCACAAATCCGTTTTTCAACTTAAGAGGCGGGAATTGTACAAAGCTGACAGAATCTACAGGCGTGGCTAAGTAAATAGTCTGTTTCGCTGCAAATTGCGAATGTTTCTTGGTTGAAAATCTATGTATATTTGGAAAACTTTGAAACACCCTTACCCATTTCAAACTGAAATGCTTTTGTGATGAGAACAGAGAAACGTGAAAAAAATAGAGATTCAGTTTACCTTTAACATTTAGGAGGTAAAGCTGAACAACAAGGACACCTCAATGTGAAAATATTGATTGAAGATGCCGAATGTTTTGTTATCCTTATGCAAATAGGAAGAGTTAGATCACTTTAGCTTGTTGCGTTCCACTCACCAAGGCTTACGTCCTGAATTTCACTCACTCAGCTGCCTGGTGATGTCACCGGAAATCATTTTACGTAACACTCAGATAAGTGGGTTCACTTGGGGCAGGAGGAGAGTAGGTCAAGAGCGCGTGAGGTTGAGCGAGTACATTTGTGTCTTTTGGTCAAATTGTCTGTTTAGCTGGTTGGAGGGACGTTTTAGGCTTTCATCAGGTCAAGCGCGCTGGCTGTCTCTGGCCAGGGGTTAGTTGTTCTGGGCGTGAGATACAGGCGCGCGTGTCAACAAAGATTTGTGAGTGACAATGTCATCATATTTACGGATTGGTCGACATAATGACCCTGATAGCGAAATGGTTAGACTTATAAATATCACATACACGTGCATTATTACATTCACAATGAGGATGGGGAGAGAAGAGAGAGAAATGATCACATTCATATATGGAAAGAGAGAGAGAGAGAGAGGTGATCACATTCACAGATGATGAACGAGAGAGAGAGATAGAGAGGGGTGATCGCATTCACAGATGAGAGAGAGAGAGAGGTGATCACATTCAAAGAAGAGGAGAGAGAGAGAGGTGATCATATTCACAGATGAGAGAGAGAGGTGGATCACATTCACAGATGAGGAACGAGAGAGAGAGAGAGAGAGAGAGGGGTGATCGCATTCACAGATAAGAGAGAGAGAGGTGATCACATTCAAAGAAGAGGAGAGAGAGAGAGGTGATCATATTCACAGATGAGAGAGAGAGGTGATCACATTCAAAGAAGAGAACAGAGAGAGAGAGGGGTGATCACATTCACAGATAGGGAGAGATAGAGGTGATCACATTCAAAGAAGAGGAATGAGAGAGAGAGGTCATCACATTCACAGATGAGAGAGAGAGATGGGTGATCACATTCACAGATGAGGAGAGAGAGAGAGGTGATCACATTCACAGATGAGAGAGACATGTGATCACATTCACAGATGAGAGAAAGAGAGAGAGGTGATCACATTCAAAGAAGAGAACAGTGAGAGAGGGGGGTGATTACATTCACAGATTGGGAGAGATAGAGATGATCACATTCAAAGAAGAGGAGTGAGATAGAGAGAGGTGATCACATTCACATATGAGAGAGAGATGGGTGATCACATTCACAGATGAGGAGAGAGAGAGGTGATCACATTCACAGATGAGAGAGACAGAGGTGATCTCATTCAAAGAAGAGGAGAGAGAGAGGGGCGATCACATTCAAAGAAGAGGAGAGAGAGAGAAAGACTACATCATGCGTATGATACCATACATAGACCTCACAAGATAGTACATTATTACGTTCACAAATGTGACAAGACATTATTGGTAAAGTAGTAATGGTATCCTTAACATATGTGATTTAAAGATGTATAGTTGACCATCTTCACAGATAATATCCACAGTTGCTTGTATAGTTGACCATATTCACAGATAATATCTACAGCTATTTGTATAGTTGACCATCTTCACATATAATATCCACAGTTGCTTGTATAGTTGACCATTTTCACAGATAACATCTACAGCTATTTGTATAGTTGACCATCTTCACAGATAATATCCACAGCTGTTTGTGTAGTTGACAGACCAGCTTAACTTAAATATTTTCCTCACAAATTTTCGTCATAGAATTTTCTTAAATTTTCATCCTAGAATTTTCGTCATAGATTTTTCTTATAGATTTCCCTCACAAATTTTCAGGAAAGATTATTTCTTCGAGATTTCTCTCGTAGATTTTCTTTCATACAAATTCGTCGTAGATATTTCTCGTAGATTTTTCCTATATATTTTTCTTACATATTTTTTCTTAGACATTTCAATCACAGATTTTCCTCAAATATTTCTCTCATTTTATTCACTGATTTTTCTTATATTTCCCACTTATTTTCTGCACGTTTTCCTCAGATTTTCTTCATAGATTATTCTGTTTTTCCTTGCATAGATTTTCAAATCAGTCCGTGTGTTACAGGGTCAGAAAATGGAGTAATAAATAATAACACGGTCACCTACCAATCATGCTCTAAGAAGGATTGTACATTATTCTTTCACAAATTATAAGCTGCCACAAACAGCAGGACAAAGAGTCAATTTTATAGCCAAATTAGCTAGAGCTGTATAGTTTTCTGGTCCTAGTTTTCTGCATATAGCTTATAGTTTTAGATGTGTGTCTGTGTTTATGTATAGTCTGCTACATTTGCCAGTGTACAGCTTTGTAGTTTTAGATGTATATATATATATATATATATATATATATATATATATATATATATATATATATATATATATATATAGTGTTTTAGATTTATCTATGTATAGCTCTAAAAATGTAGGTGCGAGTGTAAATAGTTTTATAGATTTGACAATGGATAGTTTATAGTTTTAAATTCGTTCGTGTACAGTTTGCTATAACTAAATGATCTATGTATGTTTCTACTTGTGTCAATTTACGGTTTTATTATTTTAATTTGATCTGTTTTCTGGTTTTATATTTGCCTGTGTGTTGTTTTAGACGTATGTACATGTGTGTGTTTTTTAGTTTTATATATGAATGGCGCACCTTTGTTAGTTTTATGTTTGTGTATAGTTTTAGGTCTGTATGTGTGTAGTTGCAAACTTGTCTGTATATAGTTGCAAACTTGTCTGTGTATAGTTTTAGGTTTGTCTGTGTAAATTTTAGGTCTATAAGTGTGTAGTTTTAGGTTTGTTTGCGCATAGTTTTTATATCTGTATGTGAATAGTTTTAAGTTTGTCTGTGAATCTTTTTAGTTCTGTATGTGTGTAGTTTTAAGTTTGTCTGTGTATAGTTTTCTGGTTGTATATCTGCCATTTGTATATGGCCTATAAGAGTATATGTTTCAAAGATTAGGACACAACGGAATATGTGTAGTGGTACTTTGGTTTTGAGCGTAAACTATGTGAGGTATCCTTCAACGATTTAAATATAATAATTTTATATTTAAAAATATTCAAAATAAACGAGTTCATAGCTCGTATGCGCTCAGAAGCGGATTAAGGTGTGTGTGTTTGTATTACTAACCCAGGCTCTGCTTTTATGTAAGATACACGGTTGAGAAAGACCGTTTCAATCATTCAGTGTGTGTGCTTGCCCTTCCAATATTTAATGTCAGAGCCCTTATCGCTTAGATGTCTAATATGCTACGTCTTCCCTTCTAAACACAGCTCGATCTGCTCCTCACTTTGTCAACATATTTAGGCAGCCCACCCATCACTAGATGACCGATCAATCATTTAATACATTCACAAACGCTTGCCTCCTCTGTTTAGTGACAACATATCCATTATGAAAGCTACTTTTCTTATTTGCGTATATTGTTTCACCAACGAGTTCAAATGTGACATTTTCTTTCCGTTTTTCAAACAAATCCTTTACAGTGGCAAACACATCCATGTGTGCACGTTAGGCTAAATACGTTCGGGGTAATGCCGGGATGTGTGACGTCACAAGAGGAAGTGAATCGTTTTGTGAATACCACCATTTGTGTTTGATTGAATTCTTGAAGTCGTTAGAAAGTTGTTCTCAAAACAACGCGGTTAAGGAAAAAAGGTGTCGCTGGTTGATAATAGATACACAGATAACAAAATGGTAGATATAGTTATATCTCAATTGTGCTATCACATATGACAGTGCGATATTTTTGTTATGAAGGTCATAATGGCCGACTTCTTGCCATTTCTGATTATGTTTTGAATTGCAACTTTCAAAACTTAAACGTTTTAAAATAGATGACATTTGTTCAATAAATACAAAAATGCAACGACCACAGACATGTGAAAGTATTGAGGGGACAAAGATAAGGAGCAGTATGTGCTTCCAGGTCGGTTCCACGAGGGATGCATAGTGAAAGTAAGACCCTCATCTACCCATATTATTGGTTAGAGACTCAGTAGTGACAATAGTCGTCTGGCGCAGAGAGGCGAGTTTATACAGGATTTAGATGTGGTTATTTGATGGAGGAAGTGTATGGCGACGAGAGAAGCCTCAGACAGACCGCCAAGTGTTAGAGAGAGAGAGAGAGAGAGAGAGAGAGAGAGAGATAAAGATGTGGTTATTTAACGGAGGAAGTGTATGGCGACGAGAGAAGCCTCAGACCGACCGCCAGGTGTTAGAGAGAGAGAGAGAGAGAGAGAGAGAGAGAGGAGAGAGAGAGATGTGGTTATCTGAGATTGTAGCACGACGAAAGAAGAGCATTGACAAGCTATTGCTGTGAGAGAGAATGTTCAGTTGACCATTAGAGTCACGACTCAGATCTGTCTTGTTGTTGAGGCGGTCATTTCGTCAGGTTTATGTTTGCACGTCGGAGATGTCGCGACGCGAGGATGACACTGACGCCAGGTCGCGTTATGTTTCTGTAACCATGATCGCTAGGCATCAGAACACATGGACTAACGACTTGCCTGGGTAGACTTCTATTGGATTTATTTCTCTGTTTGAAATCCACTCTGTCAGACAGTTATAATATATTATCAGTATTGTATTATTCATTGTTAAATATTATACAATATCATGCCATCTGCACAGTTGTGGTGGCTTTTCTAAGGTTTTCTTTCCCATGGCATGCTCTTTCGAATCGTTATGAACGTATAACGTTCACTGAAAAGGGAAAGTGATATTCCTTGCTTTCTATTCGTAGCCATCCTTATCGTTTAGATGTGTTAGAGATGTTTATTTGTATTGTCTTTAGCCTCTGGTGTTGACACTTTGGTCGTAATGTTTACTGATATCGTTGCATTTGGGATGACGTAGAGCGATGTCCGTGCCGCGAGTGTCAGTTACAAGTACTAGTGAGTTTTCCTGCAGCTCTGATTACTTTTTAGATGAATGCATGGCGCAACTCTGACCTCGTGAGTCTACTTGACCTCTGTGAGCAGTGCTTAGTCTAGTTCTAGACCGTTTTTTAATTCATAAACAAGGTCCGAAGCAATTTTCTACAAAACTGCATGTCATATCAAAATGATTTTTTCACATGCAGTCTTTGAATATCCATGACGTTGAGTAAATATTGTTTTCTCTAAGAAATGTGATGTCTTTTGAAAAATGTATTCATTAGGCTATATTAAAAACAACCTCACTGAATTGGACATCATTTAAACATATTTACGGTACACAGGCGTGCTGTTTTAAAAATATATGTTTTGACATTCAAATAAGCTGAGTTAAAAACAAATTACTGATTATCTCGTGCACAAATTAGACATTTGTCGACTGTGGAAATCAAGGAAGGTCATTCATGCGAAACTGTCGTTCAGTTATAGGTGTATCCAGATGTTATAGTTTGTGGTGTTGTTATTGTGACATATAGTTGCTTTTACAAAACTTTCATTGATATCAGTTTCAAAATGAGTTTGAAGTGTGCATTTATAACAATGCAGAGGGTTACCGTTTTACTATATATTTTTTTTCTACAGGGAATATAAGATGAGTAATTTATATTGCGATATTCATGACCCAGAGAAACAAACGTAAAATATGCTCGGTTTGGATTGATCAGCCTCTTACCGATGTATTGGACAGGACAGTGCATTCATTTCAAGCAAGGTTTAAGGGGACGGCTTGAGCTAGTGGTTAAGAGACAAGGCTCACAACCCGAAGGTGCTGGGTTCACTCCTCATCACATAACCGGCTGTTACCCCGGGGAACCAAACCGTTATACAATTCAGGAGGAAGCAGACCCTTACATAAAATGCATGCTGAAGTTGAATGCACTGAGCTGACAGGCGCAAAAATAAAAACATAGTTCAACGCACACCGCATTGTGGAATATAGAAATAAGACAAGCGCAAAGAAAAAGAAAAATATAATATATCAAGCAAGGCAGGAAAAGAAAATTTGACGATTTCGACAGAGATGTCATTAAACGGGAGATTTGTAAACAGTTGGCGAAAAATCAACTTGTTACTCTGCTGAAACTAAAATTAACAATGCATTCGACTGCAGTATGAAATTTCCATAAGTGCTCTTTGGAAAATTGTAAGAGCCGCCGGCCTTACATTCAGGAAAACTTCAGGCGGCAGGAATGTTATATGTGAAAAACCACATTTGATTGCTGCCAGAAGCAAATACATGAGCCAGATAAGTGAACGGTGTAGGTAAGGCTATTGGATTGTATACTTGGACGCAATGAGCGAAATGGAAGAGGCTATGAGAACATTACAGAAAAGGAAATCTCCCGGAAAAGACGGGATAACAAACGAAATGCTGATGGGGCTGGGCCAAACAGCGAAGAGGAAACTGCTATCGGTCCTGAACCAAAGCTGGAAAAGGTGAATTGTACCCCAGGCATGGAAAGACGCAGTACTTGTACCAGTACCAAAAACAGGAAAGGACAAAACAGATCCAAAAGGATACAGGCCCATCAGCCTACTGAGCTGTGTCGGCAAGCTGATGGAACGTATGATAAACACCAGACTGATGTGGCATCTGGAAGAAAAACGAATACTAATTCCACAGCAAGCCGGCTTTAGACAGCACAGATCCACTGAGGACCAGGTCATCCTCATAGCCCAGGAAATAGAAGATGCCTGCCTACCAGGCACAGAAACACACAGTAGCTGTTTGGGTGGATCTGGAAAAGGCATTTGACAAAGTCTGGAAAGACGGACTTAGAGTCAAGCTAAGAAGAAGTGATGTTTGTGGGAAAATGTACAAGTGGATCAACCACTACCTCAAACAAAGAACGGCCAGAGTCCAAGTACAAGGGCAGATGAGCAAAAAGGTGACACTCGAGCAGGGAGTACCTCAAGGGGGAGTACTGTCACCCACACTCTTCCTGGTATATATAAACGACATTACAGAGAATATACCAAGAAGAGTCCATAGCTCAATGTTTGCAGACGATCTGGCTATGTGGACCTCTGAAAAGAATCTCACCATAGCAAGAAATCGGATGCAGCAGGCCCTAACATCGCTGGAAGAGTGGGCGAACTCATGGCTGGTCAAAATAAACGAGGAGAAAACCACATGCACAATATTCTCGCCTTCAATAAAACCCCAAAATACCAAATTAAGTTTAAATGGCAAATTCCTGCAGCCAAACGACAACCCAAACTATCTGGGAGTCACATTTGATCGGCGCATGACATGGAAAAGTCAGATCGAGAGAAACCGAATGAGAGCCAGAGAAAGAATAGCAATCACGAGGAAACTTGCTGGCACAAGCTGGGGAGCAGACGAAGGCATACTAAAGAAACTGTACACTGGAAGAGTGAGACCAGTTCTCTAGTATGGCATTGCGGCATGGACAACAGCAGCAAAGGCGAACTTCGATAAAGTTAGCAAACTTCAAAACCAAGCCATGAGAGTTATAACAGGAGGCATAAAGTCAACGCCAATTGTAGAACTTGAAAAGATTACAAAACTGCAATCCATGACCGATAGAAGAGACTGCAGAGCCCAGCTGCAGTCAGAGAAACTCCGAAGACTGACTGACCATCCAATGCACCAGAGACTAAACAATTTGGGAAATGGGAAACTAAAGCGGAGAAACTTTGCAGAAATAGCCAAAGCAAAGATGCACGAAGATCCCATAAACGCACTAACAACACCAAAACCCATCACTACTGTACGAAATCCTACCTGGAGGCAGGATATATTTCCAGAGGTGGTAGAAAATATACCAGGTATTGGAAACAAAAACTGCCAGACTGAAAAAGAAAGGAGAGATACTACCCTAACCTTTATATCGAAAAGCTCCCCAAGCATGGACTGGACCCATGCATACACCGACGGGAGGCACTGAGGGCGGCAGTGGAAGAAATGGTGACACACAAAGAAAATGAAAGCCATATAGTCCTGCTTACAGATGCTCTAAAAAGCGCTAAAAAGCCAGAAAAACACCGAGCTTAATGACTTAAGAGCAGCACTCTGCCAACTGTGCCAGCAGTCCGCACCAAAAAGGGTAGTGGTACAGTGGGTCCCATCACACTGCAACATCCAAGGCAACGAGGAGGCAGACAGACTGGCAAAAGAAGGTGCAAGACTACCACAAACAGATACTAGTATGACGTACGAAGAGTCAAAACGGCTTATCAAAGCCAGATACATGACCAAATGGGAAACCGAACATACTGGTTACACCAAAAACGATGCCTATTACCAGTTGAACCGAAGAGAGCAGGTCGTTGTCTTCAGACTTCGCACTGGCCACAATAGACTGAGGTAACACCTATTCAACAAATTAAAGATAGGTGTTACCGACGAATGTCCGTGCGGTACCGGTAAAATGACCACTGAACATCTGCTGCAGAACTGCCCGACATACGAGGATCAGAGAGAGCAGATGTGGCCATCACCAGTGGAACTGCAAGACAAGCTCTATGGCAGTGTCGACAGCCTCAGGATGACCGCCGTTTTTTCGGAAAAATAATGGTTACTGTCTGACTGCGTACGAAGAAGAAGAAGAAGAAGTGTACTTGGACGAATCCTGGATCAACACTTACCACCATACCTATGGTCAAGAATGGCGATCAGTTGACGGTGAACAGAAAAGACAAATTCCAAGCAGCAAAGGGCAGGGCATTATACTAACTGGGCCGGAAGCAGTGAAAATGGACGTTTCCATGACGCTGAACTTATTTTCCAATCAAAAAGTACCGACGGTAGAGGCTACCACACTGAAATGAATGGACACATTCTTAGGTACTGGATGACGAATGATCTGCTTCCAATTCTGGATAGAACGTCGTGCCTAGAAATGGATAATACATCCTATCATAATGCAGAATCGGGGGACGACATAGTAGAAATTGCATCAAATACAAAAGCTCAAATTATGACAAGACTAGCTAAGGAAAAAGTGAATTTTGACGAGTACGGTCACACTTCTTTGCCACTACCTGTATATCACGCGCACCTGAACCATATATAGGACGTTGCCGAAAAGAACAGGACATTTAAAATGTGTGATGTTGAAGTGCTGACACGTGAGCACTTTTCAGAGATAGACATTCAGTTCTTGAAGAGGTGTGTTGAACATGTTAAGAAAATCAGTACTGGCAATGAGATGAATTACAATTTGTCCAGCCAGCAACACTTATCAACCTCTTTGAATCGACAGATTCGGGATGATTAATATCATCTTTTGTGGACATACTGAATAGCAGACTTGGGTGAAAAAGGGTTTGTTTATCAAAACAATTAAGTGGCAACAAAGACATTTCAATATTCAGTTGCTTTAATCAACAGAAAATTAACTGTGCAGTTGATACAACGTAGGGGTCTAAGGGTGCCCGAATGTCTGTACTAAATGTTGCATATTGGTGCCATTTTTACGATTGTACATAAAGAGCAACACAAACAATCAATTGATCTATCAAGCTGTTAAGAAGATATACATATGAACAAAATACGACGAGAAATTAAGGTGCGTACTGTAAAATCTGAAATCTAATTCCATTTCTTTGCAATGGTCGTAAAAGATCAGAGGAATTCGCCGATGTGCAAAATTCTTAACATCTATGGACTAAATAATATCAATGTTTTAGCGTCATGGATATTACAAAGCCGCATGCGAAAAATCATGTGGATATGACATGCAGTTTTGTAGAAAATTGCTTCGGACCTTGTTCATGAATTTAAAGACGGACTATAGGAGCACAAGAACCGCCATTGTCTTTGTATCGTATACTTCTAAGAGATTGCCTATCTCATCTTATTTATCAAATCAATATTCGTATCTCCTCATCCTCTTGAATAAGACAGAAATACTTTTCTCTATAAGGTTTCGTGTCATCGTTTCGCTCAAAGAATTACACAGTGATAATGCTAGGTTACATATTGGGGCGAAACGTTCCCTCCTTTAACACATTTTCGAGTACAATTCTGCTTTAAATACACGTCATAAGTATATATTATTTGTTCTCTAACACACACACACACACACACACACACCCCTCCCATTTTTTACGACCCACCACATTTTTGTTCAAGTGCAATCGACTCCTATATGTGATAACAAAACAAAGGTGTTTAGATCATAAAGGATGCTCTGAAGGTGCAAAGAACATCCAACTATATGATACATCAACATCTGGCAGTCTTCTTCCTCTTTTACAGCTACTCCTGATTCGCAAACAATTTACGAATTATTCACTGTTATTCTTGTATCATGTATGGGATATTGTTAGTACAACTTTCTTTCAAACCCAGAAGGCTGCTCAACATCCAAATGGCTCTAGTCCTGTGCAGATCCTGGTGTTGACCTTGTGAGTTGGAGAGTGTTGTGAGTTGAATGTTAAACCATACTGTACATCATCTCTTAAACCTGCACTCAATGTGCTAGTGGTCCTTGACTGGTCTGTGTCACACACACATGACTTCTCTGTGACCACTTGGTCTTGCTTAAAGTGAAAAAAGTGACTAGATATCACATATAAATTTCTAGTCACTCCTGCTTGATAATGTAAGCATATTTACAACGATTACATATTACATGAAAAGTATGTTGACTTCACTTACAGACCTGGTCGTCGAGCGGCACATGTTTGTTTCAATGTTGATTTGGTGAATATTGGTGATGAATTTAGGTGACACAGAGAGAACATGTGTTCTTTACTTCTCCAACACGCCCTGGATGTGTACTCGAGAAATGCACATCAAATTGGCTGAATAATTGACTTATATGAGATATGTGTACACATTGATTTGAAAAGTGTACATTACATCAGCTGTGGGTGTACTACTTTGTCCTCGCTATTCTTCTATAGGGGTGTCAGATTATGAAGCAGAGAATGAGAACTTCATCTTTGGTTGACAATGATAGACGCTGAGACTTGTCCTAGTCAGGGTCATCAATGTTGTCCGAGCTAGGGTAATCAATGTTGTCCAAGCTAAGGTCAATGTTGTCCGAGCTAAGGTCAATGTTGTCCGAGCTAAGATCAATGTTTGCCGAGCTAGGGTCAATGTTGGCCGAGCTAGGGTCATCTATGTTGTCTGAACTAGGGTCATCAATTTTGTCCTATTGTTGTTTTGATCAATTACTTGACATGTGCTAATAGAAAACGGTTAAAGACCTCTTGTCTTTCTTCAGAGAAAACATCGGTTTTCTTTCTTTCCTTCAAAGTCGAGAGCTTTAGAAGTGAGTGAGATATCTTTTGAGAAAGAGAGAAAGGCAGATATAATGACACGGTTGAGGACACGTACACGTAGCAAAAATGCTAACCACGTGGGAAAAACTGGCTCGAGGAAGTGCAAGGTTTGTTCCTGGCTGTAGCTGAATGTTTGCGCGAGAGCGTTTGAGTTTGTTAGGACTTGCCGTGACCTTGTGCTGGAGGTCGAGTCTGTGAACTGTGTGCACATGTTGTGTGGTTGTGAGGCCAACATCCTTGCCAGCTAGGAAGTGAGACAATAGAAGGCCACCGGGAGGAGAGTAGAAGAGCGCCAAGGTGTTTTCAAGTAATACTGCGTGTCTGGCCGACCTGCAACTGCCATGCATAAACAACATTAAGCTCACGTGGAATCTTTCTGTTCCCTTACCTGTTCGTCTCCTTTACAGTGAGTGATCTGCCCCTGCTGATTCTTTTCTTGTGGGAAGGTTAAGGTAGTACCATGTCAGACAATGCTGTTGGGGATGAGGTGTTCAAGACTTCACTCTATTAGGGAACACCGTGTTTATGAGATGGAGTGTCCAGTTTCCTTCCTCGGTGCCTTTTATTGCATACATGTAAGCTAGATACTCATTTAGGACTGAGTCGAATGAGTCGTGTCGGTAACGTAACTTGAAACTGATACACCTGCCGTGAAATGCGAGCGCCTACAACATCTTTGATAGTGATAGCCCAAGCTACAACATCTCTGATAGTGATAGCCCAAGCTACAACATATCTGATGGTGATAGTCCAAACTAAACTACAACACCTCTGATAGTGATAGCCCAAACTACAACATCTTTGATAGTGATAGCCCAAGCTACACCATCTCTTGTAGGGATATTAAAGCCAAAACTACAACATCTCTGATGTTGATATTAAAACCCAAGCTACAACATCTCTGATAATGATAGCCCAAGCTACAACATCTCTGATAGTGATAGTCCAAACTAAACTACAACATCTCTGATAGTGATAGCCCAAACTACAACATCTCTGATAGTTATAGCCCAAACTAAACTACAACATCTCTGATGTTGATATTAAAACCCAAGCTACAACATCTCTGATAATGATAGCCCAAGCTACAACATCTCTGATAGTGATAGTCTAAACTAAACTACAACATCTCTGATAGTGATAGCCCAAACTACAACATCTCTGATAGTGATAGCCCAAGCTACAACATCTCTGATAGTGATAGCCCAAGCTACACCATCTCTGATAGGGATATTAAAGCCAAAACTACAACATCTCTGATGTTGATATTAAAACCCAAGCTACAACATCTCTGATAATGATAGCCCAAGCTACAACATCTCTGATAGTGATAGCCCAAACTAAACTACAACATCTCTGATAGTGATAGCCCAAACTAAACTACAACATCTCTGATGTTGATATTAAAACCCAAGCTACAACATCTCTGATAGTGATAGCCCAAGCTACAACATCTCTGATAGTGATAGCCCAAACTAAACTACAACATCTCTGATAGTGATAGCCCAAGCTACAACATCTCTGATAGTGATAGCCCAAGCTACAACATCTCTGATAGTGATAGCCCAAACTAAACTGCAACATCTCTGATAGTGATAGCTCAAACTAAACTACAACATCTCTGATAATGATAGCCCAAGCTACAACATCTCTGATAATGATAGCCCAAACTACAACTTCTATGATAGTGATGGCCCAAACTAAACTACAACATCTCTGATAGTGATAGCCCAAACTAAACTACAACATCTCTGATAGTGATAGCCCAAGCTACAACATCTCTGATAGTGATAGCCCAAGCTACAACATCTCTGATAGTGATAGCCCAAACTAAACTGCAACATCTCTGATAGTGATAGCCCAAACTAAACTACAACATCTCTGATAATGATAGCCCAAGCTACAACATCTCTGATAATGATAGCCCAAGCTACAACATTTCTGATAGTGATAGTCTAAACTAAACTACAACATCTCTGATAGTGATAGCCCAAACTACAACATCTCTGATAGTGATAGCCCAAGCTACAACATCTCTGATAGTGATAGCCCAAGCTACACCATCTCTGATAGGGATATTAAAGCCAAAACTACAACATCTCTGATGTTGATATTAAAACCCAAGCTACAACATCTCTGATAATGATAGCCCAAGCTACAACATCTCTGATAGTGATAGCCCAAACTAAACTACAACATCTCTGATAGTGATAGCCCAAACTAAACTACAACATCTCTGATGTTGATATTAAAACCCAAGCTACAACATCTCTGATAGTGATAGCCCAAGCTACAACATCTCTGATAGTGATAGCCCAAACTAAACTACAACATCTCTGATAGTGATAGCCCAAGCTACAACATCTCTGATAGTGATAGCCCAAGCTACAACATCTCTGATAGTGATAGCCCAAACTAAACTGCAACATCTCTGATAGTGATAGCCCAAACTAAACTACAACATCTCTGATAATGATAGCCCAAGCTACAACATCTCTGATAATGATAGCCCAAACTACAACTTCTATGATAGTGATGGCCCAAACTAAACTACAACATCTCTGATAATGATAGCCCAAACTACAACTTCTATGATAGTGATGGCCCAAACTAAACTACAACATCTCTGATAGTGATAGCCCAAACTAAACTACAACATCTCTGATAGTGATAGCCCAAGCTACAACGTCTCTGATAGTGATAGCCCAAACTAAACTACAACATCTCTGATAATGATAGCCCAAGCTACATCTCTGATAGTGATAGCCAAAGCTACAACATCTCTGATAGGGATATAAAGCCCAAGCTCCATTTGTGTAATCAACACTTGGTTTCTGCAGGACTAGCTGACGAGCACACTGTGTCAGTTCCACGTTCTGTGCTCCAAGTACACATGTGTAGCAGTCGTGCTATGTCGCAGTGCTCATATTATCTGTCCCCAGGAAGCGCGCAGTATACAATGATGTGGTTAGAGTGCAGAGTGTGGCAAGTTTGAAAGAGATCTACAACTCATCACTTCTTGTACATACTTGTATATTTGTCGGCATCATGTTTAGATGCAATTCGTATTTATATCTCTTATTCCCAGGAAATAAATGAGTGGTACCCGTGTTGAAACGAATAAACCCACTGTAACTTTCCAATCATATCGTGAAAGGCGACTTATGAGGGTATTGCACTTGAGACTTGTACACTAATTACGTCGTATAACCATAACTGTTGATGCTGACTCTACAAATACCAGGACAGAGGCTTCCTGTACAGAGGCCAGCTGTGACCCTATGCTTGACTTGGGGTGAACAGTGGAATCAACCAATCAAATCTCCGGAAAAATAATATATTATTTGTATCCCTGTATCATATTTGGGTTATTATTATGGAGAGCTGTATCTGAAACTTCGAATCAAACCATTGTAGGCTTCTGATTTGTTAAAGAGCGGAGTGGTCAATGCAATAAGTTGGAGTCACGTCTACCCTAGATGTGTTTAACCGTACCGATAGTCACCTCTATATCATGTTCTCAGTATGGCAGTGGACTTATTCTTGTCTGTCATACATCGAGCTGTCTGGAATCGACCTGACCATGTAGAACGACTCGCCACAATATGTGCTGTAAACGTTCTCTTAGAGCGACCGTAAAATAAGAAACGTGTACGTCTGCCCAATTTCAGTATGGTTTTTGAAGCGTAGTTTTTGGCCAGTCTGGATCCCGGGGAGCGAAGAGCAGTACTTGTGTAATCCTCCAAGCATGTCCTAAAGGTCCACTAAAGATTGATATGCATGAGTTTGACATCCTAATCTAAAACAATTATCTGTATAAAGCACTACAGCCAGAACATACAAAGTGGTTTGCCGTACGCTTCAGTACAAGGCGGACTAGGCCCCCGTAGGGCGCAAAAAAGAATTCAGATGAATGTGGTTTATAATCTTAACCAGAAGTGGAACTGGATCAGAGTTTGTCATAGTAGGTCCTCGCCTCGCAAAGCTGAATGTCTTCTTGCGTTGCGGAGTCTTCGTAAGCGAAACGTTCCCATAGGCTGAGGATGCTGAGGATCCTCTTCGGTTTTGGGATTCTAGTATGATGTTCGTCATTATAGGCCGAAGATCCTCGAAGACTGAGAGTTGTCGTAGGCTATCCACGGAGCGTGTTCTTTGAGGCTGAGGGTCCTCGAAGACTGAGAGTTGTCGTAGGCTGAGAGTCCTCGAAGACTGAGAGTTGTCGTAGGCTGAGAGTCCTCGAAGACTGAGAGTTGTCGTAGGCTGAGAGTCCTCGAAGACTGAGAGTTGTCGTAGGCTATCCACGGAGCGTGTTCTTTGAGGCTGAGAGTCCTCGAAGACTGAGAGTTGTCGTAGGCTATCCATGGAGCGTGTTCTTTGAGGCTGAGGATCCTAACGGCTGAGTCCTCATAGTTAAAGTTATGTTAGACTGAGGGTCCGTGTAGCATCGATGCGTTCATAGGTTAATGGGCCCGTCAGGTTGAGGGCATGTTGTCTATAGGAGAATCAAATACAGATATTGGGAATAAATAGCCCGTGTGAGAAAGATGACGAACGTAACCGCTAGTGTGTACATTAGCCAGACATGTAACTTTAGGCTGAAGGCGATCACAACCCCTTGCCTTTAGGTAAATGGTTTACGGTACGAGCTTACAGCTCACATTACATGGTGTGGGCACTGCCAACCGTCGCCTTGTCTCTAAGATGGATGGGCCAGTATTTCAGCTTGTTACCTGCAAGCAGCAACATACATCCAGTTTGGAATGTTTTGGAAATAGGTAAAAAGGTAGACTCCTAGAACAAAACCTGTCGTCGAGGAAAAAGTGTTAAGAGACATTATTTCACTAGGCCACTGATTTTTTTTCTTCGTTGCCTCGCCTGCGTTAAATTGAACGACATCTACTCATTTATAGCTGGGTTGACTAGACCGTATCGTGACCTGGTATTGTAACCTGTCTATTTGAACGACCTCTCTGTCATGCAGTAGATAAAACGTAAAGGATGTCCCATGGCAAAGATTGCCGTCGAGAATGAAGTGTTATAGACTAAACACTTTGTTAGTTACCCTTTAGATTTGGGTAGACAAGAGCTTGCCACGACTGGGAACGACAAACCGGCTCCTTGGTCGCATATTAGACAACATTAACAAACAGTACTTTAACGATTTAGTTTCTTAGCAACGAGTGCATAAAGCGGGAGAGAATGAAACCTATTGGTTAGTGACACTTGGACTGTATTGTCTTCTCAAATAATTGACTTGTTTACTCAAATTCTAAGCAAGAGTAAATTGAGGTCCTCCTAGTTGCCACTTGATATACACGCACACACCCAGACCTAGGGACATTGTAGTGACTGTTTGAGGCAAACCTAGGGACATTGTAGTGACTGTTTGAGGCAAACCTAGGGACATTGTAGGGACTGTTTGAGGCAAACCTACGACCATTATAGTGACTATTTGAGGCAAACCTAGGACCATTGTAGTGACTGTTTGAGGCAAACCTAGGGATATTGTAGGGACTGTTTGAGGCAAACCTAGGGACATTGTAGGGACTGTTTGAGGCAAACCTAGGACCATTGTAGGGACTGTTTGAGGCAAACCTAGGGACATTGTAGGGACTGTTTGAGGCAAAGCTAGGGACATTGTAGGGACTGTTTGAGGCAAACCTAGGGACATTGTAGGGACTGTTTGAGGCAAACCTAGGACCATTGTAGTGACTGTTTGAGGCAAACCTAGGACCATTATAGTGACTGTTTGAGGCAAACCTAGGACCATTGTAGTGACTGTTTGAGGCAAACCTAGGACCATTGTAGTGACAGTTTGAGGCAAATCTAGGACCATTGTAGTGACAGTTTGAGGCAAACCTAGGACCATTGTTGTGACTGTCTGAGGCAAACCTAGGACGACATAATGTCACTGTCTGGGTGAACAACATGCGGCTGCTGGCTATGCTCGAAATCTGGCAAACCGACTTTCAGCCGGTGATATTTATTTGTTTAAAGGTTTGTCTGTCTGGATTCTACTGGCGAAGACATGCCTTCAATCACAGACCGTCGTTGTTCGGGTTATATCAGTTGGTCAGTATTATACAGCGATATACAGCGTCTGGTCAGGCAAAACACACTGACCAGACAATCTTATCCAGGGTCAGGAGATATATACTGGCCAAGACCCTCACATGACTTCCTCGTTAGTCATCCTGGAAACAGGCTGTTCTCGAGGACAACAGTCTGGCTAACAAGGTGAGGTTTGACATGATCCCTGTAGTAGTGAGCGACACGCAGATGAAGCCAAGCATAGCACAACCGCATGGAGGACCCCGGTCTACTTTCATCAGTACGCTCGGGATGGGAGGAACGTTGCTGCAACCCACGACTTAACGTCCTTTTGAGGGCGCACAAACGAGTAACCTACTCATTGTGGGCATTCGAAACAACAACAGTATGGTATTGGACAAAAGCGCAAAAAGTCAATGTAACCATATATCCAAGACTTGCACTCACTCTGGTAAAGTGTATGTGAAATCGGCAAAATGAGCCAGGAAAAGAGCTGCCAAATGATCCTTTCACAAGCTTAAAACCGTCTGTAAAGACGAGAAGAGTCACTAAACGTCTTTTTCTTGGCGCACAAAAGAGTAAACCAACTCAGTGTGTATGTGTGTACAAGAGCAGCAACAACAACAACAATCAATATATATTGCCCGGTGTATAGATGCGTGTGTATGATGTATATGTTTGTATTGTGTTTCAACAAAGACAAGTTTTGCCAATCAAATCCTGTCTGTACGTAGAGAAGTGGGTTAAGCCGAGAATCGCCTCGACATGCCCAATGAACGAGGACACCACGTGATTTGAAACCCGGAATGATGGGATTGCAGGCCAAGCTTGCGCTTGATGTACAACCCTGCTCCACGCGCTCCCTCTTTCTCTCTTTCTCTCTCTCACAAACACACACACACCCACAACCCCTCCCTTCCTCCTCCCCAAGCCAGTAATAGAATCTATTGTCTTGAGCTTTGTAACTGTCGGACACAGTTACACTCATGGGGACTAACTACATTTTTCAACAGACTAGCACAAATTTTCACCAAATAACGTAAGTTTCAAACATTTTGAAAATATACAAACTAAATTTGCAGAGAACGTATACACAAAATAACAGAACAAATAACAGAAAGCATATAACAGAAAAAAACATATAACATAAAACATGTAACATAACAAATACATCAGGAAAAAGAATGCACTTAATAAGAAAACAGAACGTCATGTCATTGAAACTAGAAACATAGTCGTGCTCCGAACTAAGGAGGCCCTGCTGCACGAATGATACCAGTTAGATGATTCTGTAGGGGACGGCGTGGCCTAGTGGTTAAGTGGCACGGCTCACAACTCTAAGGTGCTGGGTTCGATCCAAATCACAGCACCGGCCGTTACTCTGGGGAACCAAATCCTTAAACAATGCAGGAGGAAGCAGATCCTTATATAAAATGCGTGCTGAAGTCGGATGCACTGGGCCGACAGGCGCAAAAATAAAAACCACAGTGCAACGCACACAGCCTTGGGAATTAGAGAAATAAGGCGAACGCAAACAAAAAAAACAAAATGTGATTCTGTCAATTAGACATCGGAAACCTTTCAGTAACTTTGTGTGTGTGTGTGTGTGCATGTATGTCTTTTTCTGTCTCTGTCTGTCTGTGTTTCTTAACAACATGTTTGAGAGAAAAAGGCAGCGAGGAAGGGTACTGATCATCTCATCTCATAGCAGCTGAGATTTAGAAAAATGAGGATTCGTACATTTCATCCCCGACGTCAGTGTCCACTCTGCAGTTAACTCTCTTTAAACCACATACAGTCGTATTGGCTATATTATGACTCGTGAGGCATACAAATAACAATCTGCTTACATGTGTACCTCATGTGTGGTCGTACAGAACACCGCACTCTACACCGTGCTGGAAAGCATGCTGACGCAACGCGTACGTAACCAAATACAGAAAGGAACAATCAGTTGTCAAGGCAAATGAGATGGCCGACCTTATGACGTGACTCCCTAACGATGTAATCCTGAACGACCAATAGGGAATGCTGATGACCTTTCCTTGAGAATGTTAATGAAGGTCGGACCTTTCAACTGCAACAACCACTAGTGTTGCTAGTTCTTGAACTTGTTTCTTACTTTTCACTCGGTTGCTTATTCTATGCTTTAGCTTTCTCTCACATTTTCTATACTTAAACTTTCTCTCACATTTTCTATACTTTCACCTTCTCTCAAACATGCTATACTTGAACTTTCTCTCACACATTCTATAATTGAACTTTCTCTCACACATTCTATACTTGAACTTTCTCTCACATTTTCTATACTTTCACCGTCTCTCACATATTCTATACTTGAACTTTCTGTCACACATTCTATACTTTCACCTTCTCTCACATATTCTATGCTTTCACCTTTATTCTCACATATTCTATACTTGAACTTTCTCTCACATATTCTATACTTTAGTTTTCTCTCATATATTCTATATTTGCATCCATCTATTTATGTTGCTCATTCTCGGATTTTTTTACATGTACATTGTCATCCATTGTATATTTAACTCACTGTCAATCATTCTCTAACATCAATCATTCATATTAATACTCATTCTATACTTTAGTTAATCATTTTCTCACTTCAGCCGTTTGTTTAGATGAAGTCACTAATTCTATATTTGAATTCTCATTCATTTTCTCACTTTATCTTTTAGATTAATACTCATTCTATACTTTAAGGCATTCTCAATCATTTTTAAAAAATGTTAAACCTTTATATTAACTCATTCATTCTGTATTTATAATTTAACTTTTTCTCACCAATTTTACTAGGCAAATACTTTTGCATTCTGCCATTTCATACTTTTGCCGCCTTCTGTAATTTATTATGTGAACAGTTATCTTCCACTCATGTTTTTCAAATAAAACGTTTAACAAAAATATACATTTATTAAGCACTAACATGAAAATATGCCATGTCAAGTGATTCGTGCTTTGCCATTAAACAAATACATTTAAACCAGCACATATTGGCTGAGGCAAACAGAACACGTCACATATATTCTGTCACAATTATGGGAAACTCCAATTTGACAACAAAAAAACATAAGCCATTTATTATCTTCATATGCCAGCTCGTAAGTTGTAGTGTTGCTCCGTGATGTTTAAACTATGTTTGGCGTAGTTAGGCCCCTGCAGTGTTATTGGTTGTGTTTATGGCCCGCGATCCTTTACAGAATGTCAGCAATTAACACCTATGCTTTGTGGAGAGATAAAAACCGACGGAACCTTACCAAAACAACAAACAGCAGTCCTATCAAGCCACGATGAACTCACAATAGATCTGATCTCTTGTATGTTTTGGACTGAGTCGTCTCGAGGTTGTTGATGTTCGCGAATGCCCACAATGAGTAGGTTACTCTTTTGCGCGACCTGAAAAGGACGTTAAGTGGCGCGTTGCAGTAGCTAAAGTGGACTTTCTGATATTTTCCCGGATCTCTGGGTAGTAGAGATTGGACGCCCGTGTGCAGTGTCGCGCACGTTAAAAATCTCTCGGCAGTTATAAATCGAAAAGGATAGGCTTAACGGCCTCTGCCAGGGCAAAATACTTAATTATTTTACAAGATCTACTCAATCTATTAAGTGATTCTCGCCGGTGATACGGAGTTTGTGTATTGTGCTGAGATTCTCCAAAAAATATGGAGACTAATAGAGCACGTATGGGTTCAATCGTATACAGTCGCGTTGATTCTTTGAATAACCGAAACTTGTTTTGGGTGTATGCCTGTCTTCTAACCGCTAGGACATGCGTTTTAACCACCAGGATATGCGTTCTATCCACCAGCACATGCGTTCTATCCACCAGCTCATGCGTTCTAGCCACCAAAACATGCGTTCTAGCCACCAGCACATGGGTTCTAACCACCAGCACATGGGTTCTAACCACCGGAACATGCGTTCTAACCACCAGAACATGCGTTCTAACCACCAGAACATGCGTTCTAACCACCAGGACATGCGTTCTAACCACCAGGACATGAATTCTAGCCGACAGGACGTGCGTTCTAGCCACCAGGACGTGCGTTCAAGCCACCAAGACTTGCGTTATAACCACCAGGACTTGCGTTAGAAACCTCATTTAGCCTTGCAGTGCATTGCGATTGCATGGGCAAGCGACCTTTATTTCTTACACCTTTAAATCCTCCCACTGGACATCAGCAATGGGATTGAGCGAAATGCTATTTTAACTAGCCTACCTACTTAGCTTATTTGTGAACGCGATCGCAGAGGGACAATCGTACTCCGTGAACCCAGCTCTGGGACAGACCTACGTGCGTTTCCCCCCCCCCCCCCCCTCCCCCTACTTCTCAAAATGGCTGTCAGGAGAAAAGTGTTCATAATGATGATTGCCGGTTTTAGTGGAAATGACACCCTGGCTCCGGAAAGACGGTCAGGTTAGCGTGAAACACAGGATGAAGCCGGCATTTCGACACGGTCCATGAAGGACGGGGTTCCGGGTCACTCACCACGGGAGTAGGTTAGCTCATTGACCTTGGAGTTGAAGGCCGGCGTGCCAGGACAATTGTATCACCAACATAAGCCCACACATGGCCATGGTCCACGAATGTGTGTATTTGTTTGTTGAGAATGGTGGAAAACACTTGTTATATTATGTTCCGTTCTGTACCAGAGTACCATATATCGTAATCCGCTATGTTCCGTTCTGTACCAGAGTACCACATATCGTAATCCGCTATGTTCCGTTCTGTACCATATATCGTAATCCACTATGTTCCGTTCTGTACCATATATCGTAATCCGCTGTGTTCCGTTCTGTACTATATATCGTAATCCGCTATGTTCCGTTCTGTACTATATATCGTAATCCGCTATGTTCCGTTGTGTACCAGAGTACCATATATCGTAATCCGCTATGTTCCAATCTGTACCAGAGTACCATATATCGTAATCCGCTATGTTCCGTTCTGTACCATATATCGTAATCCGCTATGTTCCATTCTGTACCAGAGTACCATATATCGTAATCCGCTATGTTCCGTTCTGTACCAGAGTACCATACATCTCTTTCTCTCTCTCTCTTTCTCTCTCACTTTCTCTCACTCCCTCTTTCTCTCTCTCTCCCTTTCTCTGTCTCCTCTTTATCTCACTTTCTGTCTTTCTCTCTCTCCTCTTTCTCTCTCTCCCTCTGTCTCTCTCTTTCTCTCTCTCTCTCCACCCTCCTCATCTCAACCACTCAAATGTGTTTTAAGTGGACAAGAAAATAATAGGATGATGTTCAAAATGTACACAAACATGAATATAACAATAGACAATTGCAAGTAGCCGGAAGGCGTTACCGTCAGAAAACAAACGATCAAATAACATCTCCACGATACGGCCTAGCTTTGACGTCATAACAAGTCATTCCCGTGACAGGAACATTAAGAAGAACAGGTGTATGTGGATAGAGAACTCACATCGATAGATACATAACAATATATCCAGAATTGCTGTTGATTGGAATACGCAGGGAAAGAGAAAAGTAACCCATCAAAATCGATGCTATCCTGTCATGTTGTGTAGACGTCTGCATGTGTTTTCCTTGGTTCTGATAATTATGCAGAGGGGGTAGGCGGACCCATTGCAAGATATATTTTGTTGCCTCTTACTGGCAGGTTACAGTGTTGGTATTATGTGTTCCCCTTTCGGGCCCTAGTAAAAACACTCTGAGGAGGTAAAGCATGTCCATGGTCAAGAGAAATGGAAAAGAACAACAATTCAATGGGGCTAGAATAAACATTGGTGTGTTAACGATTATTAGTGAAACTGTTGTCATTGGTTAAGTTATGTATAACTATAATCATTGGTTAAGTTATGTGTAACTATAATCATTGGTTAAGTTATGTATAACTATAATCATTGGTTAAGTTATGTGTAACTGTAATCATTGGTTAAGTTATGTATAACTATAATCATTGGTTAAGTTATGTATAACTATAATCATTGGTTAAGTTATGTATAACTATAATTATTGGTTAAGTTATGTATAACTATAATCATTGGTTAAGTTATGTATAGCTATAATCATTGGTTAAGTTATGTGTAACTATAATCATTCGTTACGTTATGTATACATGAAATCATTGGTTAAGTTATGTCTAAATGTAATCACTGGTTAAGCTGTTTCTAACTGTAATCATTGGTTAAGCTGTGCCTAACTATAATCATTGGTTACTTGTCTAACTGCAATCTTTGATTAAGCCTTGTCTAACTGTAATCCTTCATTAAGTGATGTCTAACTGTAATCCTTCATTAAGTCATGCCTAACTGTAATCCTTGCTAAAGCCATGACTAAGTTCTATTTTGGTTTATTTCAGCTTTGATGATCCTGGTGGCATGGATCACATGGCCCACCATTACCGCTCCCTGGACCACTCGCCCACGGACGGGATGGGATGTGGAAAAGCCCGCAAGAACAAGGAGGATAAGTACTGTGGTGTGTGCGGAGACCGTGCCCTGGGATACAACTTTGATGCCATCTCCTGCGAGTCGTGTAAGGCATTCTTCAGGCGGAACGCCCCCAAGGGACTTGTAAGTTTCATGTGGTTTGAGATGTAAGATTGAGAGACTAGAAACGATTTGAGGTGTTGTAAGATTGAGAGAGGTGATTTGAGATTGAGAGACTAGAAGTGATGTCAGATTGAAAGACTAGAGGAGGTGAAATATTTGGAGACTAGTTTTAAAAACGAGAGTTTGTGTAAAATTGGGAGACAATATCAAGTGTAAGAATGAGAGCGAGAAGAGTAAAAACGACAACCATTCTCATGTAATATAACAGAGCTCTTCTCGCTACGAATTCTTTAATCTCCCAGTTTTAGTTTTGTTCTCATCGATCATGTAAGTCCGTTCCTAAATCTCCTAAATTTTAGTTTCTACTCATCTATCTATCTTTATGTAAATCTCTCAGTGTTAGTTTCTGCTCACCGATGTGTAGACTTTATATAAATATTCCAGATTTATTTTCTACTGGTAAAAAAAGTATGAATTTCTAGATTCTAACAAAATTTAATTTATCTATATCAGTCTTCACGAAAAAATGTGAATCTCACAGATTGTGTTTCCATTTGTACGAATATATAGAATCTCGCAGATTCTGTTTCCATCTGTGAGTCTGCGCGAATATATAGAATCTCGCATATTCTGTTTCCATCTGTGAGTCTGCGCGAATATATAGAATCTCGCATATTCTGTTTCCATCTGTGAGTCTGCGCGAATATATAGAATCTCGCATATTCTGTTTCCATCTGTGAGTCTGCGCGAATATATAGAATCTCGCAGATTCTGTTTCCATCTGTGAGTCTGCACAAATATATAGAATCTCGCATATTCTGTTTCCATCTGTGAGTCTGCACAAATATATAGAATCTCGCAGATTCTGTTTCCATCTGTGAGTCTGCGCAAATATATAGAATCTCGCAGATTCTGTTTCCATCTGTGAGTCTGCACAAATATATAGAATCTCGCATATTCTGTTTCCATCTGTGAGTCTGCACAAATATATAGAATCTCGCAGATTCTGTTTCCATCTGTGAGTCTGCGCGAATATATAGAATCTCGCAGATTCTGTTTCCATCTGTGAGTCTGCACAAATATATAGAATCTCGCAGATTCTGTTTCCATCTGTGAGTCTGCACAAATATATAGAATCTCGCAGATTCTGTTTCCATCTGTGAGTCTGCACAAATATATAGAAACCCATCGATTGTCCTGTTGCTATTGGTATATTATTATAAAACAATAATAAAGGTAGCTGTTTCTTAAAGTGCAGTGCACATTTGCTCTGAAAAGAGTATAGAAAACTTTGCAACACTTAGAAATATAAATGGACAGAGAGGCTGGGGACAACATTGAGTAATAATCTCATTTGACCTAACAAGATGTATGTGTACTTTAAAAGACGAAGCAATCAAAGATAAGTTGTGGGAGGGTTTGATCGACAGCACCAGAAGACATGACACATGATAGTGCTGACTACTCGTTCATCTATAAGTCTGCATGGAATATCCTAATTTAAGCTTGTAACTATTGATTTGTATGTCTGTATGGTATCTCCCAATTCCAGCTTGTAGTTATCGATCATCAAGTATATCTGGAATCTTGAGGTGGGCAAATGGAAAATATCGATGTTTACAATCCCTGTGTATAGAAAATTGTTCCGCTTGGCTGAGAATGCATTCATACAAGGCAGGCGTGGAGAATAAGTCCAGTAATCATTTTATTGATTGTCTGCACTCATTCTGGCGGGAGATGTCGATACGCAAGGTCTAACGAAGTGTAACCAATCTATACACGCGGGAGACTAGCATGTAAGTGGCTACCAGCAACAACACATATACGTTCGCCATTGGGGATTTGTTTGGTTTTTACCGGCGTGCAATTGGACGGTTACCAAGGATACGCGTCTGTTGTGTGTTGTTTTTGTCATACTTTTGTTGATTTGCATGTGCGCGTGAATATGTTATTGCTGCAGCATTCAGCTATCCAGACAGTTTTTGTACTCTACTGTAAAGGATTTTCGTTTTGTTTTAAAGCCACAATCTCTCTCCCCCCCCCCCCCCCCCCCCGAAGCACATTCGTTATAGGAAGGTCAGGACAGCTCTAAGACGTTGCTGTGTTGTGTCATGGGGGTGCTCATGGCACGGAGAGACATCTTTCTGGAAGCACTAATATATGCTAATGAATATGAATTGATAACTGTAATATAGTAAACAGTCAATTTTAGAGATGTGGTGCACGTAGACATGTGGGGCACGTAGGCATGTGGGGCACGTAGACGTGTGGGGCACGTAGGCATGTGGGGCACGTAGACGTGTGGGGCACGTAGACATGTGGGGCACGTAGACAAGAAATACGCCCGCATATGTGGACAAGCAGATGTAGTACACATTGACATGAGACGTGCGATACAGGTAGTCATGTAACAAGTGGTAGGCGTAGACATGACGCACGTGGTACACGTAGACATCGTAGATAAGGTGTACACGTAAACACTTTTACAGACCAAAGAGAGGCAGTCTGGCCTGGGCAAGCCACCATGCTTGACAAGCTGTAGGGGAACGATGAGGATCTCAAAACACAGTCTCCTTTGTGAACCTCACCTGGCTAGAAGTATAGCATTTGTTGATCGTGAACCTCACCTGGCTAGAAATATAGCATTTGTTGATCGTGAACCTCACCAGGCTAGAAGTATAGCATTTGTTGATCGTGAACCTCACCAGGCTAGAAATATAGCATTTGTTGATCGTGAACCTCATCAGGCTAGAAGTATAGCATTTGTTGATCGTGAACCTCACCAGGCTAGAAATATAGCATTTGTTGATCGTGAACCTCATCAGGCTAGAAGTATAGCATTTGTTGATCGTGAACCTCACCTGGCTAGAAGTATAGCATTTGTTGATCGTGAACCTCACCTGGCTAGAAGTGTAGCATTTGTTGATCGTGAACCTCACCTGGCTAGAAGTATAGCATTTGTTGATCGTGAACCTCACCAGGCTAGAAGTATAGCATTTCTTGATCGTGAACCTCACCAGGCTAGAAGTATAGCATTTGTTGATCGTGAACCTCACCAGGCTAGAAGTATAGCATTTGTTGATCGCGAACCTCACCTGGCTAGAAGTATAGCATTTCTTGATCGTGAACCTCACCAGGCTAGAAGTGTAGCATTTGTTGATCGTGAACCTAAGCAGGCTAGAAGTACAGCATTTGTTGATCGAAGAAGAAGTAGTTAATCAATTTGTGCTGGGAACATGGCAAATCATGCATGACGGAGGTATTTTCTGTGAGTGAAGGCACAAGCGCAGCTTACAGTGACCATTGACGCAGCAGACGTTGGACGAATCTGGCGGTAACAAATGGCAGATGATATGAGCCGTCGTTGTCCCTACGTGACCAGACATATAGAACACACACACCACGGGACAATTGAGATTTCTTGACGAGCACGAAACGGGAGAAATAAGAGGAACAAGTGAAAGTGTGCTCGGTTGAATATGTGGTGGTATCCTTGAATGCTGCCCTGGTCATCATGGAAGATGGGTAACTTTGCAAACCACTGACCGACCCTCCTTGTGTGTATTTGTTTTGACCGAAGTACAATGTCTGCCTGTCGTGCACCGACGCCAATGATGCCTGTGTCAACATGTTAGTCTCACCAACAATCTTAAGACGCGGCATAGGAACGTCTTTACCGAACTAACAGAAACTGTGACCTCTCTGATTTGACCTTCACCTAACATGTTAGAAGCTACTCGTGCCAAAACCCACTCACCGACCTTATTCTGCTTGTATGGTGTTTTTGTGGTTGTTCTGCCGGTTTAATTATGTACAAAACATTCCTTTGTGTTACATTATTATATAATAGTTGTAGTAATCACTGTTAACAATTCTCATGTACTGCTTGGCAGGTTGGTTTATGAGAACATCTAGTGTGAAGAATTACATTTGCATTGCCTGGAAACTCAGCGCATTTATTAACATAACACTTTTGGTTTGACATTCGGTGGTTGGCAGTTTGCTCACCGCTCGTTGATTGAAGTGCCCAGTTGTCAACATCAAATGGGGTCAAGCTGAAGCTTGTTGTTTTCGGGATACCTGGTAGTTGTGACTGACCTTAGACTTTCTGATTCACTGGTCGTGACTGACCCTAGACTTTCCGATTCACTGGTCGTGACTGACCATGGGCGTTCTGATTTATTGGTCGTGACTGATACCGGATGGATCTTCTGATTCACTGGCCGTGACTGACCATGGGCGTTCTGATTCACTTGTCGTGACTGACCCTAGACGTTCTGATTCACTGGCCGTGACTGACCTAGACGTTCTGATTCACTGGCCGTGACTGACCTAGACGTTCTGATTCACTGGCCGTGACTGACCTAGACGTTCTGATTCACTTGTCGTGACTGCTCCTGGACGTTCTGATTCACTTGTCGTGACTGACCTAGACGTTCTGATTCACTTGTCGTGACTGACCTAGACGTTATGATTCACTTGTCGTGACTGCTCCTGGACGTTCTGATTCACTTGTCGTTACTGACCTAGACATTCTGATTCATTTGTCAACACACATGCGCATCAGATATTGTGTCCTGGTGTTTGAGCATGTTTTCGCGATTGTCTCTCAAATAATCTGATCTATTTTGCTCATAAAGATATTGGTAAATCTCAGAATTCCCGTCGCTTGGTCCCTCCATCCGGTTAAAATGTCATGTTGTTACTCTGCTCTTTTTTGGAACCAACAAATCTGAACGACATGCTATAAAATATGTAATTGTTTTTCCTCTTTAAAGACGCATAATTCTAGGTAATGCATTTTTAATATGCAAGGTCGCTAGAAAATGAAATTCTTGCATATTTTTACTTCACAATTTATTACGAAAGTACGACACACAACGAATACATTTTTCTACAAAGACTCCATTGCGTTCGATACAAGTCCTGTCACACCTACAAAGTCCATGGACTCTTCTAGAGTTCATTGAGCATGTGGTATTTTAACAATAGGAGCTGCCATTTATTGTGTATGCAAAACGAAAGTATTCAAAACATCACAAATACCTTTTGTTTGTCTATGTTCCAGGACTATTTCAAGTGCCCGTATGAAGAGAAGTGTAAGATGGACGTGTCCAACCGCCGGTTCTGCAAGAGATGCCGGTTACGAAAGTGCTTTGAGATCGGCATGCGCAAGGAGTATATTCTGACAGATGAAGAGAAAATGAGGAAAAGACAGAGGATTGAGGAAAATCGGTAATGTTTCTTATGCATTTAATATATGATTCCCATCTTCATGTTCGTATTTTGTAATGTCATCATATATTCAATTTTTGAATACTTTTAAAATTAGCATTTTTTACATTTATAAATGTTTTATTTGTGTGAATAAGACAGCCTTGATGGAATACAAGGGTATGGATTTCTAGTATGCCCATGTCTAATCAAGATGTTTTAATATCATAAAATAAAAACTGATGTTAGCACTAAATCTTTAAGGAATAGGTCAATAGACAATGCATTTACAAAATTCTCAAACATTTATGATAATATTTTTGTTCATTGCTCCCTTTTCAGTCAAAAGACAACAGGAAGGCAGCCTGAATGGTGAGGATGCCTAGAATTTTATTCATGTTTTTTTTTATGTGCATTACATATTTGTACTTGTTTGTGTTACAACCGGAAACATTTCTCTGTATAGAATATCTTTGTTGCCCTGCAGGTCAGTCATTTCTGCCCTTAGTCAATAGAAGAAAATAAGCACTTTATAGCAGCTATTGACTCTTCACCCAGAAGGGTACTCATTTGTACTCATGTAAGCTAATACATCCTACAACTGGGTCATAAATCTGGCCCAATTAATATGAGAAAAAAGCACTTTGATCAGCTGTTTCTAGTAAAGAAAAATATGTTAAATAAATCAGTTTTCAGTCCTTAACTCTGACATACAGTGTTGTTAGCTTTTAAGATCATACCTAGATTCATATTTTAATGATGTAAATAATAGCATCAATGATCATGTCAGACAAAAATATCTCAAAACAAGTACACTTTAAGTACAGAGACCAAGTATATATTAAGCACAGAGACAAGTATATTACTTTACTTTACTAAAGACAAGTATATTTTAATCACTCTCATGTGCCTCACACGGCACACCTGTTGTTTAAATTTGCACACCAACATTTCATGGTCACATGTTGCAAACTGTTTACCATAGCAATGGTATAACTTGCAACACAAACACTTTCCTGGCTAGGTTTCATCAAATGTTTAATAATTTCATCAAAAGTTCATAATTTCATCAGAAGTTAATAATTGAAGAAGTTTAATAATTTCATCAAATTGCCACTAAACTCTATCACACATATATAAACAGTGGTCTGGTTTTTTTTTTTTTTCAGCAAATTTCGTGAAGTAGAGAGGACTAAAATGCAGAGCATGGACATATCATCCTCGGCTGCACCCCGGCTGCGAGTTCTTGAACCTGAGGAAGAGGTGGCCATCAATGAGATTGTTAGTGCCTACCACCAGAGTCTGGAGATTTGCGTGGAGTCTGAGGTGTCGCGGAACCATCCTTCTATGACTGAGCTTGTCAACATCGCCGAGATCAGTGTCAGGCGTGTCATTGACATGTCCAAGAAGATCAAATCCTTCAAGGCTTTGTCTCAGTCAGATCAGATCAGCTTGTTGAAGGGAGGCAGCATTGAATTGCTGATCATTCGCTCAGTGATCACTTTTGACAGTGACAAGATGCAGTTCTTGGATCCGTATGACAAAGAGAAGTACGCCATGACCACAGACCAGCTACGGATGGGTCAGGGCACTGGTCTTTTTGATGAGCACATGCGGTTCGTCAAGAGTTTAGCCGTGGACCTCCAGGCAGATGAGACCGTGCTCATCCTTCTGCTCATGATTGCCCTGTACTCGCCAGACAGGCCACAAATTGTGGACAAGCACTATGTTGCAGAGGAGCAAGAACGTTATGCCCTGCTCCTCTTGCGGTACCTGGAATCCAAGCATCCCCCTCATGTTATACGCTGGATGTATCCAAAACTGCTCATGAAACTGACGGATATCCGTAATCTAAATGAAGAGCACTCCCAAGTGCTGCTGAAGATCAACCCCGAGGGCATTCAGCCTCTGATGAAGGAGGTTCTGGACTTGAATGCAGAGAAGAATAAACAGGCCAAGAGTGAGAACGATCATAACGCCAAGATGGACCATCATCAGGAGCAGCAGGAGCAGCCAATGTCTATTTGTTAACCTTGACCTCAGTAGCCACATCTTGTACAGTTATGACTTACTCCATCAGTATAGGAACATGGTCTGGCTATAACCGTGCCCATGGCTCACCTACAGGGAGACCTGATTGTGTTAGTCCGTGTGGGCCAGGTAGGCCACATCTTGCCACTAGGATTGAACTTTCATACAAGCTGTCAGCTATCTCTGAAAGTTCATCCGTCTTTATATCAGCAATTATTTCCACTCCAGGTCTCTCTTCTCCGACACCTCATTTAACAGTCGCAAGATTTCCTGGATATGAAATATCCACATTTGCGTATGTGGATTTTGGGTCATTCAGGTTGTATATTGACACTACAGCACAGCTTAACTAGACCAACCCTAGTTTGAAGAGACACAGTCGCTTTGTGGTAGTGATAAAAACACATCTACTAATGGACCCTTCATCCCCTTGGGGTGTCACGAAACTAAAGGGCCACATTTGTTTGAGGAAAACACTACTTCTGATGGCCAGATTGCCTGTATATATATATATTGTTCTATCACTAGTGCTACAAATGCATCTATATGCCAACCTCAGTGACATGATTTCTACCTTCAACATTGAGACATAGCACACAGCCAAGGAGAGACAGAATACATATTGTAATTGTATAGTACATTAATCACTCCTGCATATTTGTTTTTGTGCTGTTGATATTGATAATCAAGTTGACAACAACAACATCTCGTGCCTATTGGATGAACTACACAAGATAGAGTGTCCTTTTTTCTTCTGTTCTTTAATCTTCGTCTCAGATTTATACAGCTGACACGTGTTTTTCTCATGTCATCATTATACATCTACTTCTTTGCATGTACGTATACGTACATAATTATATATCTACATATATATAATAAATGCATAAATTGTTGTGTACATTTCATAACCGTAATGAAGCAAGCACTATATGGCAGCAGTTTTTCCCCCCGAGTACTTGGTGCCAGCCATTGTGTACGTTGTTTCTTTTCTCTGTTTGATCCAACTGTTGTAGCGACTACAACTTCCTGTAGTACACCTGGAGGTTTAGGTCATTTATGGCACATTTAAACTTAACTAACTATCACAGGTGGAGCCGGGTTGCTGCAGGAACAAAGAGGTCATAGACACACAATAGCTTGTAGTGAATGGAGGCAGACTATTTGTGGTAATGTATCTCAATCCATTCTGCGTAGCCATACATTAGGATCTCATGTAGATCTGTTGCCCTGGTCATGCTGGGGTTTGTGGAAATAAAAGAGCAGACACCTTCGCCTCAGAGACACATGTAATTGAGATATTGGAAATAGATAGGGGTGGTATTTTGAAGTTGATCAATGACCGCCTCCTGGACGACAATTCAATCGATGAACCGGAAGTACGCAGAATTATTTTTTTTTAATCATACATGGGTCCAACAGAGATATACGTCTGATAGGACAGAGCAGGAGTGTGTACATCCAGCGAGCTATGGAAACCATCAGTATCTACACTCTCTGTCATTAACTCAGAGGTTACCTGTGGACCTGTCTGAAGTACAGTGATTTCAATTCTTAACAAAATGGCACAGTGACAAATGTGGGAAATCTGAGTGCCTTGTGATCTATTCTAGCATCTGTGAGTAAACTGGTTTGTTGGGAGTCTATTCTAGTATCTGTGAGTACACTGGTCTGTTGGGGGTGTCTATTCAAGTGATGAGACCATTCAGAGGTCACACCTCCCAGCTGTAGATCCATTTAGCCTTAACAGGACTGGGTGTTTTTGTGACTGTGGCATGTACTTTTTAGCAGGTTAGAGACACCAACATATTTAGAATTAGTGTAATCATAGCCCTCAGTGTCATGACACAGCTCTCAGCAGAACTCCCAAGGTTGGTCATACAGTGAATCCCATCCCACTGCAATATTGAAGGCAATGAAGCTGCAGACAAACTAGCAAAGAGTGGAGGAGCATCCCCACAAACAGACCTGAGCATCACATATAATGAGGCCAAGACCATAATTAAAGCCAACTTCTGGGTAAAATGGGCTGATCAACACCCCGACTTCTGAAAAGAAGACAGCTACTATAACTTAACTAGAGAAGAGCAAGTCATCATCTTCAGACTGAGAAGTGGGCATAACAGACTCAAGAGTCATTTTTACAACAAAATGAGGATTGGGACAGATGACAGGTGCCCATGTGGGCAACATATCATGACCGTGGAACACATCCTGCAAAGCTTCATGCTTACGCAGGAAAAGAGAGAACAATGCTGGCCTCGTGAGACAGATATGAGACAGAAGCTTCATGGAGATGAAACAGCCTTACAAACAACGGTGTCCTTTGTAAGAGAAACTAGAACCTTGATGTGAAGATGAACGAAGAAGAAGTATTAGTGTCATCATAAAGAATTGTGGGCACCCTCCCCCCAAACTAGGAAAGTAATCTGAAACTAAACAAAATCTAGGATTTCTGGACAATATTTCAATCTAAATTTTTAGCATTTGTTTTAAAATTGTTTTGTAATTAAACTGGTTCAGAAGACACTGCAGATTCTGTATACAACCAGTTTTGTCTACTCCTTTCCTTGTCTTGTCCTTCCTGAAACCCGAGGAGCTTGCAGGGACATCACTCAGCATTTGAGCAATGTGTCTTGGGCATCTTATTAATTAGACAGGGCCCAATCTCTCAAGGGTGATGGTTTGTCCATAATTTGTTCTCGAGTGTACATTTCCTGACCACACCAAACTGGCACTGTCAGCAAACAAAGGCTAAGGGCGCCTATCTCGTGAAGTTCAGCCATATCCACTGGACCATGGAAATAAGACATGGTAACTGAAGTACTCAATCAAATAGTCAATGACCATGCCAGGATAATTGAAAGGGAAAATACCACAAAATGAACAAACTAGTTCATAGGGAAAATGTCACACATTTCTGTGGACACAAGTGTAAGTCATAGATTAGTGTGAATTCCAGTTAAATCCTTTACCTGGTGACATCCATGATGAACTAAAACACAAAATGAGACTCTTGGACTGTTAGATGCCAGCTGCTTCCTTAACATCACGAGAATTATGTAACGTCTGTAGTAGTTTCCAGTAATCAGTTAGAATAGGGTTAATTACTGAGTAGTTGTTGGGTTGACAGAAGAGTGGGAGATCAGGCTGTTAGGATACACATCACTTAGTCTGGGAGCACAAGTTCAAAACCGAGATTTATTTTTGCTGGGGACAAAATGAAAAGTTTGCCTGTAAAATTTGTGGCAACTTCATGGCCATTCACCCTTCACTTTGCCTTTCTGCTCAGTGTGAACTATAGAGCCACCACACAGCTGGCCTCCTTGCAGGAAGTTTATATCCAAGCATTGCAGTGTTGGTTTCTATAGTGGTGATTTTATATAATGAGATTGTTAGTTTCATGCACAACCTTTATTGAGAGGAAACTGGTACTGTTCTTTTCACCATCGGCATCAATTGGGCAAACTGCTGGGACAAGTGACCTTTATTCCTCAGCCATATAATTTCTCCCCTTCCCAAGTGGGGAAGATGTCATAGTGAAGGGTTTGCAAAAATCAAATTGGAAAAGACAGAGAAATAGTGAAGGCCATTCTAGGAAATTTGACCAAACCTTGCCCATGTAACTGGTTTCAACAGCAGATGACATATCACATGAATTGTGTAGCAGCAAAACCATAAGCCTCAACTAGAAAGCGTGTGCTAACCTGGAAATGAGCAGATGTGTTAATGAAAGACTTTGTGTATAAATGTGTGTTTACTAACATCACTGTGAGCACGCTTTCAGAGACATTAACAGGCAAACATAGACATTGCGTGTAGACAGTGTCCAGAATGGGCTGCCTTTACTCCTGTGTGTAGACACAGTCATTTCATATCAAATATTACCATGAATATTATTCTACATGAATTAATTATGACTGGATAAATGTCTGTTCCTATTTTCACTGTTTTTGTAACGTTATTGTTTCCTGCATGACATTTTCTTTAGAATAGTTTATGCTTCATTGAAATTGTTTCTTAACAAATGGCCACGCAGGACTGTCCCAAGGTTGTATATATGAGATGTTAAGTTTATGGGTGAAAAATGACATGTCTTCTATTTGTTGACAGACTACGAATATAAATCAATGATGTGTGATATGTCTATCTTGGTATATGATGTTTGTTGTGAATTGTAATATGTGCTGTTTCAAAAGTGAAAGGAAATTTGCGAATGACCTAATGGATCTGTACTCCAGTGATACTGGCCCCATGACAACTGAACACTTATTGCAGACCTGCCCAGTATTCACTGGTAATAGGAGAAGCAGGTGGCAGCGACCTGTTTCCTTGCTGTACAACAGTATTGGGAACCTTGAGCTGACCTGTACTTTTATTAGAGTCATTGGTGTGGATGTCTGATGGTGAAGAAGAAGAATAAGAAAAAGTAATGTCATGTGTCAGTGGTCTTAAATATGTGCTGTGTGTGACAGTTTACGTGTGGAAGGACATATACTTGTATCAATCAATTGCTGGGCTTTACATTCACATTGTGATATCATATGGTCATCATATGCCCTTTGCTGGGAGCATATGGTCACCACTACAGATAGTTCCAGATACAGAGAAATCAAGATTTACTCCAAAATTAGAATATTCAAAGCCAATTTTAAGTCAGTGCTGTTGTATGGAGTCGAAACAAGTACAACCAATGTGATACAACAAAGACTCCAGTCCTTCAATAACAGATGCCTAGGAATGTAGACTTGTGGATAAAGTCTACAACAGCCACTAGAACAACAAATTCAGAGATAAAAATGGAGCTGGATAGCCAAGCTGGCTGTCACTTGAAATAATTAAGGGAAGGCAAAAAGAAGTAGACTTAGAAATACATGAAGAGGGGAATGTGAGAAGGAACAAGGAAATAGTTGCACCTGGAGAGAGTCATAGTTGCACCTGGAGAGAGTCATAGTTGCACCTGGAGAGAGGCATAGTTGCACCTGGAGAGAGTCATAGTTGCACCTGGAGAGAGGCATAGTTGCACCTGGAGAGAGTCATAGTTGCACCTGGAGAGAGGCATAGTTGCACCTGGAGAGAGTCATAGTTGCACCTGGAGAGAGTCATAGAAAGCAGTCCAGGACCATGTATGTTGACAAGGTGGGAGCAATGGCCAATACACAGAGAGGAGTGATGGACTTTGGTAATTGATTCATTGATATCTTGAACATTGACCAATACACAGAGAGCAGTGGTAATTGATTCATTGATATCTTGAACATTGACCAATACACAGAGAGCAGTGGTAATTGATTCATTGATATCTTGAACATTGGCCAATACACAGAGAGCAGTGGTGATTGATTCATTGATATCTTGAACATTGACCAATACACAGAGAGCAGTGGTAATTGATTCATTGATATCTTGAACATTGGCCAATACACAGAGAGCAGTGGTGATTGATTCATTGATATCTTGAACATTGACCAATACACAGAGAGCAGTGGTAATTGATTCATTGTTATCTTGAGCAATGGCCAAATTACAGAAGTAGTAATGGACGTTGGGGATTAATTGATTGATATCTTGAGCAATCACCAATACACCGATGAGAGTGATCGACTGTGGTGAATGATTCATTGATTACACATGGTTGATGAGGCACTTTGATTTACATAAAAAGTTTGCCAGGCCTATGCACAACCCTACTTTTACATCCTAATGTCAATAAAGATATTCTTCTCCTCTTCGTTGTTCAGTTCAGAAGGAAGAAGGAATCACAACTGCAGACCTCTTTTGCAGAAAGCCAATGTCCATCGACTTATGGGCCCTTGCAATAATAGTGCATGTGACACTTTCCTGTTGTTAATAAGGTGGCCAACCCTAAGCAGTCACGTTACCTTTTATGATGTGCATCTTGCACTGCACCAAAGGGATGTGGTTTGTCCCCTAGGCTCAACACGCTACAGCATACCCATTTGTTATTGGGTATATGGCTTGCAGAACGCAATGGAACTGGTCATGAGGAAGCCAGGGTGTAGAGGAAGGGAACTGGTGACCCCATCTCAGAAAAATCTGATACCTAGTAAAATAAAGTCTCACACACTTTATCTCCTACAGCAGTAGTGTGTAGTCGGCCTATTCTTTCCTCCACAGTAATATAAGCCAGGAACCACGGATGAGGGTCCAATATTTATTAGTTACTATTGCATTCTGAGATGTGGAACTACAATTATTTGGCTGTAACAGGTCAATCATCTTATTACTGTAGTGATAAACTTGCTTCTCATGGCAAAGTATGGGGCTCCAGTTTGCCAGACTGTAAATTGGTACTTGACTTGTTGTAAGGAGAGAAAGGCAACGAGAAAGGAAACTGGCCACCCTACATCACACAAGCTGTGACTTAGTGAACTGAAGTCCCTAACACTTCAAAACCGACCAGCAGTTATGTCTGTTGGAGAACTCCTCTTTCATTTTTCAGGTAGAATAGAGAGGTACACCAGCACAAGTATAAAACTACACCAGTGTATGGGAAGAGTTTTTCTCATTTTGGAATTTCTGTGTGTTAAAAAAATCCGAAAATATTTCGGTGTATAACATTGAATGCTAGGGATCATACATATGGATGATGGGCCCCAGCAGTTCTCTTGTCCTTGTGATGATGATCTTCCAAGATTAGATCAAACTTCTAGACTTGGCCTTTTGATTTGATGAAAAGCAAGATATCAGTTTTATGGCAACTTTTGATTGTCTGAATGTGCCTCGTATCAAATGTGAGCTGGTGTGTGACTGCCCCATCTGATGAGATACAAGGAAACAAAGTGACATGCTTGACTGATTTCGGGAGCTGATGGCCACACAAGAAAACCATCATTGGCAGTTTAGTGTTATGCTTCTGTAATTTTCCCAACAGCCCTTGCTGGTCAGATGTTTCATAATGAACAAGTTCAAGTAGTTGGAGAGACATGTCTATGTTGCTTGATGATGATAATGTACCATGTAAGAATGTGACTTTAGATGTATGCTACCAACAGGTAAATGTGACTTTAGATGTATGCTACCAACAGGTAAATGTGACTTTAGATGTATGCTATCCACATGTAAGAATGTGAAAAAGAATGTGACTAGATGTATACTACCAACATGTAAGAATGTGACTAGATGTATGCTACCAACATGTAAGAATGTGACTAGACGTATGCTACCAACATGTAAGGATGTGAAAAAGAATGGAACTTTACATGTATGCCACCAACATGTTTGCCATGTCATGATCAGACACTCCAATCATGAACTTTGACCTTTCCGTCAGAATGTATGAAAATATATGTCTTAGTATGAAGTATTTCTTTTTCTTGGTTTGTTTGCCTGTGGGCAGTTGTTGTTTGATGTGAACAAACTCACATTCAAATTAGTTGTATGTGTAATCTGTATCAACAAAGTGTTTTATATTTGATTTTTGTCGTGCATATTTGAGATGACAGCCAATAATAATGGGAGCACAGGAGTGAAAATGTTGCAAGGATCAAAATTAATGAGAAAAGTAGTCACCCCCTTTTACTACAAGTATTATATATACAATAATTATTACTTTATATTAAAAAATTCATTTGTTTCATCTTCACCAACAGAAGGTTTGCACAAATATAACAAGTGAGATAATGAACACACACACACATAATGACGCCAAATGATTTATTTTCTTGTTCATTCTATGATAAAGAGAAAGATGAACTTTCTGCTTTCATAAAATATTTTGCAGGCATATCGGCAATGTGATGAGATGATTGTGCAGGGAATATAAAGTTGTAAATAGACATTGACTCGCAAGCTATTTTTAGGAGTACTCTGTGAGAAAACTAACTGGATTCTCTAAGTGCAGAAATTGATGAAATATTAAAACATCTGCAATTATAAACATGAGATTGATAAACTGTTAAAACATTTGCAGTTATAAATATGAAATATATAATTTGTTAAACCATATGAAATTTTAAACATCAAATTGATAAACCGTTAAAACATCTGCACTATAACAAACAATATATAATAGGACTGGCATCAATTCATTGTTAAAACATTACATTTAAAATGAAGATAAAGACCAAGGTAGTAGCAAGCACTGTCATCAGAGATAAAGTGTTACAGACTTTATTGTAAGAGGTTACATCTAGATGAGGTGGGCTGGTTAGTCTCCTTCAGTGCCCTTCCTTCCCTAATTGAAAGCCAGGTGCCCATTTACAGTTTGATTTGTTATCATGCCAGTAGCTGGAGGGGAACCCAGTAACTTTGTCATGAAATGCATGCACTCTATCACTACACTAATCATGTGCTTTTTAACTGTAAGCTGTATCTTAAACATATTCATAGATACAACAGTGATACTCTTGAGATCGATAAACTGTCAATGAAATTACATTTACAAACAGGATATGATAAATTGTTAAAATGACACACATTAAAACACAAGATGCAATAAACTTAAAATGACATACAATTTAACACAAGATGCAATAAACTTAAAACTACATACAATTTAACACAAGATGCAATAAACTTAAAATGACACACATTAAAACACAAGATGCAATAAACTTAAAATGACATACAATTTAACACAAGATGTGATAAACTTAAAACTACATACAATTTAACACAAGATGTGATAAACTTAAAACTACATACAATTTAACACAAGATGTGATAAACTTAAAACTACATACAATTTAACACAAGATGTGATAAACTTAAAACTACATACAATTTAACACAAGATGCAATAAACTTAAAACTACATACAATTTAACACAAGATGCAATAAACTTAAAACTACATACAATTTAACACAAGATGCAATAAACTTAAAACTACATACAATTTAACACAAGATGTGATAAACTTAAAACTACATACAATTTAACACAAGATATGATAAACTTAAAACTAGATACAATTTAACACAAGATGTGATAAACTTAAAATGACTCTAACAAGCTGAATATTGCCATTGCCAGTCAAATGAACAGTACAGATCAGACCAACATGAAAGGTTTATAATTATAGAGTATGTCAACAGTTGGTGACAGGTGAGGCTGTAAAAGTGCATCACATAACACCTGTTTGGTTGGATGAGGCAGGAATGTAATCTACAGGTACATTCTGTCTTTGTTAGTTGTATCCTTCTTTGTAGATAGCTGAACACACATAACTGATAGAAAGAAATATTTTGGAAGGTGGTATGTATTTTCACTTTTGGTACACATGTTCTGTTGAATTCATACACATCAGCCATGTTGTGACACGGTGCAAATAACACGCCTTGTTCACATTTCTGTGTTATCCAAATGCCGCATTTTAAATTTGTTTGGGTCCCTGTGACAGTATGTTTTCTGGAAGTCCTGTTGCCAGCTGTCAGTTGTTCTAAGTTTTGTTGTCTTTGGCAAACAAGAATAAATGCTGGCCATGTGCCATAAAGCCATACACTTCTTTTTATGTTGTTATTATTATTTGGTAATAGCATATCGTGTAGCGTACCTACCTGCGTACTTATGAGTTTGAACCTTAATGTGTAGAGAAGCGCCTGGCCAAGCAGATTGTATGTCATGTTTCTGACCACCAGGATAGGTATTCAACACCTTGGTAAGACAAAAGGCTTTTCTTCTGTTCAAGGTAAAATAAAAAACCTAGCCTGTAAAGTACGTTGTGACTACAGATGTATGCGTCCTTTATTTCTTTGCCCTATAGATCCTCTGCATTGGGAATAAATTATATAGTGATAGTTTGATATTGTAGATGTAAATGGAACATATTACTCATCTCTTTATCTCCCACTGTGTGTGTGAGAGAGAGAAAGAGCACTCGTTGTCTGATGCCGTATGTAACCTACAAGAACAAGAGGTCATAGCTACAAATCAACTAAAGACAGGTCCAGATCAGATATAAGAAAAACCAAATTTAGTCAGAGAGTGGTGAAAGCTTGGAATGCATTGCCACACGAAGTAGTGGAGGCAGGGACAATTAATGCATTTAAGAATAGATTGGATGCGGAAAACTTTTATAGAAATGTATATTAAACTGATTGTATACAGATTCTAAAGAGTCTTCTAAACCAGAATAAAGACGATAAGTTAAGTTAAGAAACGAATAGTGTCTGACCTCATTTTGTCACTTCCAAATCTGAAGCATTTCAATAAATGACTGGTATATCACATGCAAGAAACAAAACTATGTCAGAGCAACTTCTGACCATTTTCCAACTTTCTATTGGTCAGTCTGCAAAATGATAGTATATCCTGACCGCACCTTAGGTCTATTAAATACAGAGTTTTGCTGATAATGTCGTACTACAAGTGTGGGTTCCTATTTCAATTAACCTTGACACCCACTAGAGTGGAGGGTTTTGTAAATCGTCTCAATAACATCTCAGATAAATATAGATTATCATAAAGAACTGCTGATAAAATAGATTGTCATAAATAGCACCTCAGATCAATATAGATTATGTCATAAATAACAGCAAATGAATTTAAATTATCTTATAAATAACAGCTGATAAATATAGAGTCTCTTCTAAATAGTAGCTGATAAATATAGATTATCTCATTAATAACAGCGGATAAAATAGATAAAATTAAAAAAAACTGCTGATAAATATAGATTATCAATATTTTTAAACTAAAAATTATAAGATAATCTCACAAATAACCTAATAAATATTGATTATCTCACAAATAACCTGATGAATATTGATTATCTAACAAATAACACTTCAGACGTTTGTGTGTGTGTGTGTGTGAATATATGTAATCTCATAAATAAGAGGCAATAAAAGTACATTATCTCACGATCAGCTACCAGAACACGATTAGCTAACAGGCTGCGGGTCTACTTTGCTCTAGTGTTTGAGTTTATTGAGATGAACTCACACATACTATAGCCACCCTCCGCAAGTGATTGTCCCAATGCAGTGGAGTATACAGCTGCTCAAGCCTAGCAGGAAATCTTTCTCCCGGCTGCATCCAGCTAATATCAGAGCTGGGACCTGCACAGGGACATCGTCCCATGTAGAAGTGCAGATCGACTAAGAATTGATTAACTTATAAACCTGTATCAAGTCGCCGCGAATTCTTCTCTTTTCTAGACACTGCAGACCAGTTTTTCTCCCTTCATAACTATAATTCTGGAATCCCACGATCATCTTTTTAGCTCTTCTTTGTATCCTTTCTATCATGTCTATATCCACTCTGTGATAAGGACTTCACCTGAATAAAGTACTCCAATTTAGGTCTCACCAATGATTTATATATTTTGACTATCACTTCCTTGCTTTGATGTTTGATGTTTCTTTCAATAATAACCAGCACCCCTTTCCTTGTCTATGTCTGATATTGTTCACTCTCATCATATAACTATGTTTCATATTTTATCGTCCCATGTGAATGACTGTACATTTGTCTACATTAAACTCCATCTGCCAGCTCACATACCATTTATAAAAAAAGTAGCTAAATCCGATCTCAATAGATCCACCCCTGCTCGAGAAGAGACCCTGCTGCATAATTTTGCATACACTGATGCGATATCATTATCCAAATCATGTATATATATCAAGAACAAAACTCGTCCCAATACTGATCGCTGGGACACTCCACCTACAACATCACACCAGTCAGAGTACTCTTTATTTATGCTTACTCTCTGCCTTCTGCCTGTTAACCAATTTTCTATCCAATTTGCACCAATACCATGTGATTTAAATTTCCGAAACAATCTCAGATAAGGTACTCTATCATAGGCCTTTACAAAACCCAGATAAATAACATCTACTGGCTCTCCAACATCCAACATTTTGGTAACCTCTTCCATGAATTTTAATAGATTTGTTAAACACGATCTCCCAGGATTAACTACCAGATGTAGCAACACGATTAGGTACCAGAACACGATTAGCTACCAGTTGTAGCAACACGATTAGGTACCAGAACACGATTATCTACCAGATGTAGCAACACGATTAAGTACCAGAACACGATTAGCTACCAGTTGTAGCAACACGATTAGCCACCAGAACACTATTAGCTACCAGTTGTAGCAACACGATTAGCCACCAGAACACTATTAGCTACCAGTTGTAGCAACACGATTAGGTACCAGAACACTATTAGCCACCAGAACACTATTAGCTACCAGTTGTAGCAACAATATTAGCTACCAGAACACTATTAGCCACCAGAACATTATTAGCTACCAGTTGTAGCAACACTATTAGCCACCAGAACACTATTAGCTACCAGTTCTAGCAACATGATTAGCCACCAGAACACGATTAGCCACCAGAACACTATTAGCTACCAGTTGTAGCAACACGATTAGCCACCAGAACACGATTAGCTACCAGATGTTGAAATATGTTTAGACGTTATGAACTCTACTAACAGCGTTCTGCACTATCCATTCTTTCTTCTTCCGAACCCTGGACTAGGGCTGTCACTGTTATTTCTGTATCGTATATGTGATATCGTTTTTAGATTTTTCTTTCACCCAAAATGTGTTTGACTTTATGTCCAATTTGCGCAATGGCATAAGTTAGTGAGTCTTCTATCCTGAAATGACTAGAGTGTCTCTTTCGACATGCATTTAGCGTGTCTGTGGTATTAGTCTCGTATATGTGACACACATATTCTTCCTACTGTAAGCTGGTGGTTGTTGTTTCGAATGCCCACAATGAGTAGGTTGTCTGTTTTGTGCGCCCTGAAAAGTACGTTAAGTTACAGGTTGCAGTGGCTTTCCTCAAACCCCGAGCGTTCTGATGAAAGTGGAATAGGGTCCTCCAGGCGGTTGTGCTATGATTGGCTTCATTCGCGTGTCGCTCACTACTACAGGGATCTCGTCGATCCCTTATCTCGTTAGCCAGGCTGCCATGCAAACAGTGTTTCCAGGGAGGGCTACGAGGAAGCCAAGGGTCTTAGGCAGTATATTTTGCCTGACCCTGATTAACATGTCAGAATGTTGTGCCTGACCAGACGTTAGTCTTCCTCCCCGTAAGCTAGGAGTAGAAGCATGCATTTTTAACTTTCTAGCACAAGATGAACTCAGTCTATGAGTGGTTCTGTGCTCATCCCTATTATACATAGATCCCCCGTCCTTGGAATCCACTTCGTTCTCCACATTAATAAACTCACCTTGGCATAAATACAATTCGTGAAGATTTTCTTGGACATCATTTATCATTTCACATTATCACAACCGTTTTTCTCGTCACCAATCAGCTACGTACATCTTAATCATTTATATCTTCCTCATTGACATCACCCAAAATGTATATCCCCGCTATTTAGATCACCCAAAATTCAGATCCCTGCCATTTACATGTACATCTTCAATATTTACATCATCGTCATTTACATCACCATAATTTAGAGTATCCATCATTTAGACCTACCACCCTGCAACTCATCACTAAGATTACCCATCACTAAGATTACCCATCACTAAGTTTACGCATCATTTAGTTCTCCCATCAATAAGATTACCCATCACTAAGATTACCCATCACTAAGATTACCCATCACTTAGATCACCCATCATTTAGTTCCCCCATCACTAATATTACTCATCACTTAGATCCTCCATCCTAAGCTTCATAACGAAAAGCTACCCAAGCATGGACTGGACCCATGCATACACCGACGGTTCTGTAACAAACACAACACAGAACGGAGGGGCAGGAGCATTCCTGAACCTACCAAATGGCAGAAAAATAACACTGTCATTCGCTACTGGTAAGTACACAAGCAATTTCAGAGCGGATGCAGAGGCACTGAGGGCGGCAGTGGAAGAAATGGTGACACACAGTGAAAATGAAAGCCATATAGTCCTGCTTACAGATGCTCTCGCCGTAGTCAGAGCGCTAAAAAGCCAGAAAAATACTGAGCTTAATGACTTAAGAGCAGCACTCTGCAAACTGTGCCAGCAGTCCGCACCAAAAAGGGTAGTGGTACAGTGGGTCCCAACACACTGCAACATCCAAGGCAACGAGGAGGCAGACAGACTGGCAAAAGAAGGTGCAAAACTACCACAAACAGATACTAGTATGACCTACGAAGAGTCAAAACGGCTTATCAAAGCCAGATACATGACCAAATTGGAAACCGAACATACTGGTTACACCAAAAACGATGCCTATTACCAGTTGAACCGAAGAGAGCAGGTCGTTGTCTTCAGACTTCGCACTGGCCACAATAGACTAAGGTACCACCTATTCAACAAATTGAAGATAGGGTGTACCGACGAATGCCCGTGCGGTACTGGGAAAATGACCGCTGAACATCTGCTGCAGAGCTGCCCGACATACGAGGATCAGAGAGAGCAGATGTGGCCATTGCCAGTGGAACTGCAAGACAAGCTCTATGGCAGTGGCGACAGCCTCAGGATGACCGCCGCTTTTTTCGAAAAAATAATGGTTACTGTCTGACTGCGTACAAAGAAGAAGAAGAAGATCCTCCATCACTAAGAATACCCATCACTAAGATTCCCCTTCATTTAGTTCCCCCATCACTAAGATTACCCTTCATTTAGTTCCCCCATCACTAAGATTACCCGTCATTTAGATCTTCCATCACTAAGATTACCCATTACTTAGATTACCCATCGCTTAGATTTCCCATCACTAAGATTACCCATCATTTAGATTACCCATCACTTAAATTACCCTTCACTTAGATTACCCATCACTACGATTACCCATCATTTAGATTATCCATCACTAAGAATACCCATCACTAAGATTACCCTTCATTTAGTTCCCCCATCACTAAGATTACCCTTCATTTAGTTCCCCCATCACTAAGATTACCCGTCATTTAGATCTTCCATCACTAAGATTACCCATTACTTAGATTACCCATCGCTTAGATTTCCCATCACTAAGATTATCCATCATTTAGATTACCCATCACTTAAATTACCCTTCACTTAGATTACCCATCACTACGATTACCCATCATTTAGATTATCCATCACTTAGATTACCCATCACTACGACTACCCATCACTTAGATTACCCATCACTAAGATTACCCATCACTTAGATCCCCCATCACTTAGATTACCCATCACTTAGATTACCCATCACTAAGATTACCCATCACGTAGATTACCAATCACTAAGAATACCCATCACTAAGATTACCCATCACTAAGATTACCCATCACTAAGATTACCCATCACTAAGATTACCCATCACTTAGATTACCCATCACTTAGATCCCTCATCACTTAGATTACCCATCATTAAGATTACCAATCACTAAAATTACCCATCACTTAGATTACCCATCACTAAGATTACCCATCATTTAGTTCCCCCATCACTAAGATTACCCATTATTTAGATCATCTATCACTTAGATTACCCATCACTTAGATTACGCATCACTAAGATTACTTATCACTTAAATCTCCCATCACTAAAATTACCCATCACTAAGATTACCCATCACTTAAATCCCCCATCACTTAGATTACCCATCACTAAGATTATCCATCACTTATATTACCCATGACTTAGATCCCCTGTGTTGTGATGCTACTATAACTGATCTTCATTGCTGGTTTAGTTGCCGATCGGAAGCGAAGATGACGACAGCACCAGACATTTGTATTCAGATATGATCAGACAGTCCGGTCCTAGCGCGGCAAACTCCTACCACACGTGAGCAGCCTCAGGTATTGGGACGTCCTTTCGTTCATCTTGCGTTGTCTGCAGCGGTAAGTCTTTCCCGGCATTGCGAGCACATTTTGTGATGGCAGTGCGCCAGATTGAGCAATTCAGTGCAAGCAGATCTCACCAGACGACATTAATTAGACAATTGTTCAAAGATACATTGTCGAAGCGTGCACTCCCCGCCACAAAGCTAGTCGTGTGGCTCTTCTCGGGGCTGACCTGTCCCTAATGCTGCTAAAGATTTCAAACATGTCGAGGGATTATACAACACATGTTATGTTATATATTTTTGGCATCAGTTCATGTTGGGCAGACTCATTTGTACGTGCTGACTCTTTTCGAAAATGGTTCAAAGGCAATTGCTGTTGACGGTTATTGTACCTCCAGAACTGGTGTGCATAATGGAATGTCATAGTCCCGTTGGGGTTTGCGGCAATTAACGAGTTGACATCCTGACTTAGAAGTACCCTTGTGGGAAAATTAGATATGAATTAGAGCCTCGCCCAACAGAAAAGTTAACAATTCTGATACAAATCCTTCTCACTGTATGTGCAATTTATAACCTTATTCCATAATCATATTTCATGTTTTATTTATTTATTCTGTCTCTGTTCGTCGTACTCTCATCCTTCATTGTAATCAGTCTTTACAAAATGTAAATTGTTTATTTTATCTGATCTGACGTTTAAGGGCAACACTGTCTTAGCTAGACTTCCGAGAAGCAGTCTAGTTTATCTGATCCGACATTTAACGGCAACACTGTCTTAGCTAGACTTCTGAGAAGCAGTCTATAGTTTATTTGATCCGACATTTAACTATACTAGCTGTTCACTCTGAGGCGCCCAAAGGCCCTCACAAAGGTGAAAGAAGCAGCTATCTTAGATCTCCTCTTTGCCCAAGACTGAGCAATTAATACGTGACCAGGACAGGACATGCAGCCAATCATGAATGAGTTCTCAGGACAGGACATGCAGCCAATCATGAATGAGTTCTCAACTGTGTGCACTAATTTTGGTATTACTGTAAACACCCAAAAAACGGAGGTAAAGTTTCTTCCTGCACCAGGAGAGCTCCCCCATGAACTGTCATTGTACAGGGACATCGCCTAAGAACAGTCGATAGCTTTACCTACGTTGGTAGTACCCTCACCAGAAAAGTAAATATTGACTCTGAGGTCCACAACAAGATTTCCAAGGCGAGTGCTGCTTTTGGAAAGACTTCGAGAAAAGGTTTGGGACCGGCAGGAAATCAGTGTTGCCAGCAAGATAGGTGTGTATCCTGGTGTTGTGCTAAGCACCCTTCTGTACGCATGCGAAACATGGACAGTCTATAGCAGGCATGTCAGGAAACTTAATCATTTCAATGTAAAATGTCTCCGCAGGCAGCTTAGCATCGGGTGGCAGGATAGAGTGCCCAACTCTGTTGTCCTCATCAGGGCTAGACTCTCTGACATCCACACGCTGCTACAGAGAGCCCAGATCAGATGGACAGGGCATGTTGTTCGCATGTCAGATGAGCGAAAAAAACTCCATAAACAAATGTTGTACGATGAGCTCATGACAGGACAGCGCTCGCAGGGGGGACAAAAGAAACGATACAAAGACACTCAAATAGTTTCTTTGAACAGTTTCTCCATTGATGTTTCTGATTGGGAGTTGCTTGTTCCGAACCGCTCATCCTGGCAAACTTAAGTTATACATGGTGCTTGCACCGCTGAGCAGAGGGCATTACGGAGGCGCAGGAAAGACGAGCTGCACGAAAGGAAAGAATGCACGACTGCCCAACTACAAATCCTGTTGACGTGTGCAGGACTGCCCAACTACAAATCCTGTTGACGTGTGCAGGACTGCCCAACTACAAATGCTGTTGACGTGTGCAAGACTGCCCAACTACAAATACTGTTGACGTGTGCAGGACTGCCCAACTACAAATGCTGTTGACGTGTGCAAGACTGCCCAACTACAAATGCTGTTGACGTGGGCCTTACGTGCACTAGTTTGTCACCCTCAGATCGGACTATACAGTCATATGTTCACATCTGAATAAACATGCATGATGCTGTCGCCATCTTTCTTTGCTTGTGATGGCCAACTAACTTACTGGACAAAACCAACGTCTTCATGCATTGGCTAGCTTTACCAGTAGTGAGGCGAACATCGACTTTAAGGTCAACAGTAGAAATGCAAAGGCGTACTCTGCCTTCGGCAGGCTACAAACGAACGTCTGGAACTTGCAGGACATTGGTGTCTCCACCGGGGTAAAGGGGTATCATGTTGGGGTGTTGTTCACTCTGTTGCATGCCTGCGCGGCATAGACAATGTATAGCATCTATGCCAGACAGTTAAATCATTTCTACATGCGTTGACTGCGAAGATTGCTAAGGTTTAGATGGTAGGACAATGTACCGAACTCTGAAATTCTCAACAAGTCAAATATGCCGAGCCTTCAGCATTTCTGCACAAAGCCCAGATAACGTGGGCTGGACATGTGGTTTGCCTGCCTGATAAGTGCACCCTAAAGCAGCTGTTATAATGTGAATGTATAATAGGCAGGCTCTCATCTGGGGGATAGAAGAAACGCTGCAGAGAATCAACCCCAATGTCTCTGAAAGGCTTCAACATTGATGTGATCTTCAGAGAAATGCCTACACAGAATGGTTTCACCTTGTGCGATAACATCACACAACGAAATCACAGAACGAAACATCATCGCCGAGGCTCAGAGTAAGCGAGCCGTCAGAAGTACCCGTATGTACGACCACTCCACAGACGACATACATGTGTATTCTCATTACGACAGAGTCTGTGTTAACATCGTTGAACTTTGCAGTCAAATGAGATCATATCCCCCAACACAGGTCTGATACTGTCGCTATATTCTCTTTGCGATGGGAAACTACCAAGGACAGTGTCGTAAAGCAAACTAAAGAGGGAAAGAATCAAACTGCAAGGTAATAGAAGACATGGGAAGAAGCACAGTACACAAAAAAGAGCTATGCATGCACGTGTACAACATTTGTCAAACAAGACAATGCTAACTCAAGGAGGAAGTTGCAGAAAGGACAAGAATAGCGACATCTTAGTTGATGAGAAACGTATATCACACATGTGAAACTAATTACATCTCTAGAAAACAGAGGTATGGATGGAAAAGACACAAGACTACTCAATAACATTTACTGGGAATAAACATCCACTGTAAGTTCTGGTAGGCTTTACTCACCATGAATAGACGTAAAAATAGGAGTGTGACAAGGATGCCTTCTATGCCCTTGTTTGTTCAGCACATTCTAGGTCTCATCGACTACAAAAAGGCTTTGATTCGGTTGAAAAAGAATTCGTGTGCAAATACTACCAAGGATACACCACCGTCATCCACCCATTCATTGAACCCATCACTATCGCGACCGAGAAGGGACCCCATCTCGTCGAACCTATTCTCTGCATGCCTACAGTCGACGATGGGGCACTGAGACTGGGGCAACTACCGCATGAAAACCGACGGAGGACGTCTTAAGTACCTCAGATTCGCAGATGACATCGTCCTCATCACAGAGATACCCCTAGAAGCGACAGAGATGCTGCGGTCACTAGACACGGAAGGCAGGAAACCAGGTCTAGTTTTGAACTTAGGGAAAGCTATGTGCAACCGTTTCGCAGAGCCCAACCCAATATTTTGGAGTGGAACGCCCATAGAGGACTCTGACGAATATGTCTATCTTGGAAAGCTCAGATATAAAACCTGAGATCGCCAGACGGAAACGGGCGGGCTGGGCAGCCTTGAACTCCATCATGACAAAGGACACTAGACTACGTGCGGACATTTTCAACTCGGTAGTCCTGCCAGCGCTCTGCTATGGTAGTGAAACCTGGTCTCTAACCAAAGCAGCAGAGAGCCAACTAAGAACAGCACACGCATTTCTTGAAAGACACCTCGTTGGCATAACAATAGCGATATCCGGAGAATGTCACACATCAAGGATGTCCTACAGTACATCAACCATTCGAAACACTGCTGGGCTGGTCATATATTAGGAAGACAAGATGAAAGATGGAGTACCATAACCACCATATGGTACCCGTGGGACAAAAGGAGACCTCGGGGACGAACCCCAGCTCGCTAGAACAATACAACACTCACGACTCCCAAACAGAGTCTGAAGACACAAGTTCAGAAGTCTTAGCTGTAAGGTGGATATGGCAATACCTCTCAGCCGAGTTGCAGCAGATGGCACATAGTGCAGTGATCCGTATGAGGTCGAGTGTGGTTATCTTGCATGAGCAGGACGCCCTTTGTGATCAAACTAAGCCGTTTTTTCCACAGACGTTTATGCACATCACTCAAAATGGCGTATGCACTGTCCACTGTTGATAGTGGCACCACGGGTTGAAAATCAACATCCAGGATAAGACCACAATCTGTATACTCACAGGAATGACTGTGGTGGTTTGAGAGTCACCACGGCCGAGATCAACACTCACGGATGTGCGGCCTTTTTAAAAACGTTTACACCATTCAAATGTCTTACTGCAGCTGAGTGTCTCATCATCGTATTGTGATTTCAGTATTCTGTAAATTTCCGCACTTTCACGCCTTCTTTCACAAGAAACTTCATCCCAACACGCTGTTCCATGCAAGCATTAACAGTGTTGTCCGTCATTTTTAATTATCTATCATGTGAATAGCTCATGGCAAGTGACCCACCTAGCAGTAATAGAATACATGTGCCGCTAACTAATTATAGTAGTCCAAGTACGCTTTAACCCATTCAGGTAGTACTAGAACAAAAAATGTCAGTCTGATCTGAACGCCTAGTATGGGATCAAGACGCTGAGCAGCGCATGAGCTGTAGTGATCAGCGACCCATAGCTGACTGCTGGCGTCAGGGCCAGCGAACCATAGCTGCCAAGACCCTTCTACACCTCCACGCGGTGATCCTGGATAACAGGCTGCAGCAGGGCAGACTGGCTAAGGAGAAGGGATCGAAAAGGGAATGCTAACCCGGTACTCAAACAATGCTGGCTAAAGTCGGATGTGTTGGACCGAAAGGTGCAAATATCGCAGTCAAGCTGTAAACTACGGCACAACGCATTCCGTTCTCTAAACTACATTCTACTACTTAAGCCCTTTCAGGGTTTGGGAGATTGAGAACGAACGCAGAAGAAAGAAGAAGAAGAAGAAGAAGAAGAAGAAGAAGAAGAAGAAGAAGAAGAAGAAGAAGAACGCCTAGTATAAAAAAATCACAGATAGACAACGCAATATATTGACATCGCCCGAAGAACACCAGAAACGATGGGTTGATTATTTCATAGAAAGTCTAAACAGACCTCCACCACAAGAAACACCCTGAATTTAGACTGTAACCCACCAATTAAGATAGAATTCAAAAGACCATGTTTAAACCCAGATAGATTAGCAGCAGAAGCTATAATGACATATATAGATAAGGCCACGTATATAGATAAGGCCACATATATAGATCAGGCCACATATATAGATAAGGCCACATATATAGATAAGGCCACATATATAGATCAGGCCACATATATAGATAAGGCCACATATATAGATCAGGCCACATATATAGATCAGGCCACATATATAGATCAGGCCACATATATAGATAAGGCCACATATATAGATAAGGCCACATAAATAGATAAGGCCACATATATAGATAAGGCCACATATATAGATCAGGCCACATATATAGATAAGGCCACATATATAGATCAGGCCACATATATAGATCAGGCCACATATATAGATCAGGCCACATATATGTGACATGGATTATTCAAGACGATATAGAAAGAAGAGAGAGCTCACAGAATGGAAAGAAGAACATATGATAAAGCTGCCTGAGAGGAGAGACCTATACAATTGCGACATATATAGAGCGATTAAATCGCTGTCGGTGCCAGGCAAGATATTCAACATAAAGATCTTGGACATATTAAAAATGGAAGTAGACAAAAAACTTCAAAGAGAACATACAGTATTTTGGATTTTGTACAGATTGTACATCTAATGTTCGCATCATTCCAGAACAAACCATTGACTAGATAACATCCCTACACGCAATTGTGTAGTCTTCGAAAAGGCATTTGACAGTGAGGATCGAAACAATTATATGGTGATTATTGAGACAATGTGGAATACCAGAGAAGTATATAACCCTCAAACAGAGTAAGTACGGTGATACAGCTAGTAGAGTGGTACACAAAGGAATACGGACTGATGTCTTCTGGGTGCTGCCATATATGAGGCATGTATGCCTTATCTCGTCCTTCCTATTTTCGTTGGCTATAGATTCTATAATTCAAACATACAACGATGGAGAAAGAACGTATTAAGTGAACTCTTTTTGAAGGGTATGCGACTAGACTAAGCAGATCACCTAGTATTTTTGTCGCACAGTCGTAGCCAAATGCAATAGAAACTTGACAGGGTGAAAGAACAATCAGTCAAGTCGGGACTGAATATCAACATGAAGAAAACCAAGCTCCTTAAAATTAACCAGATCAACAAAGTACCAATCATGCTGGATGGAGAGTCGTTGTAAGAGGTGAATGCCATTACTTATTTGGGCAACACAACTGACACATCAGGAGGTATAGATGTTTATGTAAAGATCAGCCTAGAAAATACAAGAATAACACTTCTGACACTGAACAGCAAATGGAGGTTCTGAGAAATCAAGATTCTATTGTCTACATCCCGCGATATCTGCACTGCATCCACGTTGCTGCTGATAGTGTCAATGACTGTTGCCACATGTCATCGATTATTATCATATCTGAAGCTTGTCGATAAACTATCTACGAAGTACAACGCCTGAAGGGCAACTGAGCGACTTCACACTTCAAATGTGGAGGATAGTTTTGTTCAACAGAAGGTGCCAAAACAAACATGATAGTTTACTTCCGTTTAGAATACATTGCTGTTTCAAATGGCCACAATAAGTTGGTGTACTCATATGTGCGTCCGGAAAGGACGTTAATGACGGGTTGCAGTAACTTTCCTCACATCCCGAGCGTGCTGATGAAAGTAGACTGGGGTCTTCCATGTGGTTGTGATATGCTTGGCTTGATCTGCGTATCGCTCACTACTACGGGGATCACGTCAATCCCTCATCTTATTAGCCAGGCTGCCAGGAAAACAACCCTTTTCCAGGGAGGCTACGAGGAGGCTGAGGTGAGGCACTGATCAGTATGTTGTGCCTGACCAGACATTAGTCTTCCTGCCCGTTAAGATTACCTACATACACACGTGTTTCGTTTGGCCCACTGACTATTGGTATACGCAATAGCGTTTTTTTCGTTTTAAATCGAAGGGGTCGCCACCGAAGGTTGCCATAAAGACCACCAACAACTTAAAAACGTTATCACGTCTTCGTGTATAACGGTTTAAATATAAATAGGGGGGGGGGGGGAGCGCTCAGTGTTTTCTAGGTAAGATGTCCGCCTCGGATGCCGGAGGTCGCGGTGGGGACCTAAATTTTTTTCATTTGAATCATCTTGTAAAAATTGTCTTGTTCTCTGGGTAGTGAGATCGGACTCTCGTGTGTAGTGACGAGCACGTTAAAAATCTCTTGGCAATTGGAAATCAAAAAGAGTAGGCTTGAACACAAGGTCATTTACATGGGAGTGGTACACAAGGTCATTTACATGGGAGTAGAACACAAGGTCATTTACATGGGAGTAGAACATAAGGTCATTTGCATGGGAGTAGAACATAAGGTCATTTACAATGGAGTAGAACACAAGGTCATTTACATCGGAGTAGAACACAAGGTCATTTACATCGGAGTAGAACACAAGGTCATTTACATGGGAGTAGAACACAAGGTCATTTACATCGGAGCAGAACACAAGGTCATTTACATCGGAGCAGAACACAAGGTCATTTACATCGGAGCAGAACACAAGGTCATTTACATCGGAGCAGAACACAAGGTCATTTACATCGGAGCAGAACACTAGGTCACCTACATTTCTCTTCCATGAAAAGATCCCATGGTATTAGTCCAGACCTAGTAAACTTTTCTTTGGCCTTTGCCAGTTTCAGATCTCGAATGAACATCGATCAGTTCCTCTTGGGTGCAAATGTGTGGCGCAGTTGATAGTCTGTGGCAGACGTGTGGATCTTTAATAGTTGATACACTGTAACAGACGTGTGGATCTTTAATAGTTGATGCACTGTAACAGACGTGTGGATCTTTAATAGACACCGAAAACTTGGGAAAACCCGACGTTGGTTCTCCTTCATCCTCGTTGCTAGAATCAATGGAACATTCAGTTGGATGTTTGAGAGCGCATGGGCTGCAGCGGTCTGCGACACATCTAGTGTCAGGGCCAGCGAACCAGAGATGCCAAGACCCTTCTACACCTCCACGCGGTGATCCTGGGTAACAGACTGCAACAGAGCAGATCGGCTAAGGAGAAGGGATCGAAGAGAGAAGGCTAATCCGGTACTCTTAAATGCTTGCTGGTCGGATGTGTCGGATCAAAAGATGCAAATACCGCAATCAAGCTGCACACTACGACACAACGCATTCCATTTCCTAAACAATACCCTGCTACGTGCAAAGTCCTTTTCATGGCTTGCTAGCTGGATATTGCAAACGAACAAAGAAGAAGAAAAAGAAGAAGAAGAAGAAAAAGGTTGTTTGGGAACAGGAAGTCTTTGCCGAGTTAAACTGGTTCGGTAGCAGATTGTATATTCTGGTAAGCTGTTAAATGCTGACTATAAAACAATTGATGGCTTGACATTTTGGCTCAGGCAAATTGTAGGTCACTGCACTTTCGGCTCAAATCAGCATCAAACAAATCATATTCAACAAATACTCACTTAAAAAGACCAATAATCAAGCATATCTATTTTAATTGTAAAAATGAAATTGTAGTTAGATTACTTTGCCTTTGGGCCAAACAATTAAAATAAAGTAACTTTCGGCTCAGAACAACACATTTAAAAAAAAAAAGAAACTGTAGCGTACGTGATCATCAAAGTTGCTCATGAACAATTGAGCACGATGGTGAGTGATTGTTTCTTTCAAGAGCCAACATGTTACAGAGGTATCTAAAATTCATCCTTATTGAATCTCATATCACATGGGAAAAAAATGTAAAATTGCTTATAGAACCAACCTCACTGCACCTGGGCGCCCCCATGTGTGCTCAGTTCCTTTCATTGCTGAAAGTGCCAACGACAGAGTACGAACTCTGATGCTCCCGCGGTGGCTCCGAAAATGTCGCTTATTCGCATATTTCTCACCTTATCGCTAACATCGCTTGATACAGCATTACCAGATTCTCTCTAGCCCTCCGTGAATGATACAGAAAGCTAGCGTATCTTTTGCCTCATTAATATCACACATGCCGGTCTATCTTACCTGGCGCCCAACGGATGTCATTCTCAAACCCGATAACTCTTCTGTTACCGTGTAGGTATTTTGTTGCTCTGGCGTGCCTGAGAAGTTAGTAGTAATTATATCCTGTCCACCTGAGCGCAAAGGTTGATGTCAAAGTCAGGTACAAAGGTTGACGTTAAAGTCAGGTGCAAAGGTTGATATCAAAGGTTGACGTCAGTCAGGTGAACCTGGACCTTTTGTCAGGTTCACCCTGTAAACCAGAAAATATACGTTTTATAGCAACCTGACCAACGAGGTGGGGATCGATACTATGATCATTCAGAGAAGTCTTGCTTTACACTACAGCTTGAAGGGTCCAGGTCCACCTTCTTCAGTATTTCCTTGAATGTAAGACGTCAGTGCACACACGCGACCAAAGAAAAGTCGCCAAGAGCGATGAACTCAGCACATCGCACACATACCAGTTTGAAGACGGCAAGCCGAACTGGAACTGAAGTGTCGGATCTTCTCATCAACATGTCAACGAGCGAGGCGCTCCTTTTCTGTTGTAGTCCGATGCTTTTGTCTTTTGTTGCCAACTATAGAAAGAAGGAAACGGGCCCATTATTAACCATAAGAAGACATTAGAAAAACTTTCATGATTTGAACATAATGTTACTGACCATAAGAAGACATTATAATAACTTTCATGATTTGAACACTGCAATTTCTAATATTTTGGGAATTATATATTTTCTCTTAGTTTGACAAAGTATCTGCTGGTTATGATTTCGTTTAGCCTTTAATAAAGATTTGAACTTGATCACAAGTGTAATTTTTTCACAGCAAAGATACAGAATTCGACTTTGTTATCTGCGCCTTCCAGTTAACTCAGCTGTAAATGGATAACTGGTTATCCATATTATAAAAGGTAAAACAGTGAAGACGGTAAATGTACACACCATATTATAAAATAACTGAGGCCTAGTACAAGGAATTATTTAACACTTGATCTCCGACAACAGTCCTTGCTATAAGATTCCCTATACCTATATCGTACCTCGACACTTTTTTCTAATAAATGTCTTAGAAGCCTATTGGACATTGGCTGGGAAGAAAAACAGGTCTACAATGTCTATAAAAGAGAAGAATTCGAGGTGACTTAACACATGTTTATTAGATAATCAAAGGAACGGATAAATTAAACTATAGCAATTTTTATTTCAAAATACAACCACCTACAAGAACAAGAGGACATAGCTGCAAATTAACTAAAGAAAGGTCCAGATTAGATATTAGGACATTCTTTTTAGTCAGAGAGTGATGAATGTTTGGAACGCATTGCCACAGGAGGTAGTGAATGCAGGGACAATTAATGCATTTAAGAATAGATTGGATACGCATAGCTTTTATGGCAAGGTAATGTAAATGAAACTGGTTGTATTCAGTTAAGTTAAGAATTCAAGACCAACATAATGATAGAAAATAGCAACCTGCAATATGTTTCTACCTTCACAAGAAAATATCGATGGACATAAATAGGGGATGTGCTTAGATTGAACAGCGACAGACTCCCACTACAGGCAGTTATGTAGGCTTCAGATGGCAGCAAACAGAGAGGAAGTCCAAAAGAGACTTTTCGCTGAACGTTTATGGAAGGAGCTCAACTATGGGTCTAGACCAATGTTTCTCAAACGATGCTCTGTGGATCGGCGTTGGTCCACAGAGATAGCCTGCCAGCCCGCGAAAAAGTTATTACGACTTAACCCTTAACTGCAAAGCTGGCCTTGAGCTGAACCAAATTCTAAACCTTTAGCACCCCCTGGTCTAGGCTACTTTGACCAACTCAACCTACAAAATCGGAATTTTAAAAAAATAATTTGTTTGCATGGAAATTCTACCCATAGCCTTTTAAAAAAAATGGTGAATACGTCACCATCTACACACGATATTTTCCCGTTAAGTTGTTCGTCGTATATTTGACTATCCATCTGTTGTAAAAAGGGTTTTTCAGCTCTGTAAGTGATCAAAACTAAACAGAGAAACCAATTTTTTGACAATGCAGTGCTTCGTCTCTCAGAAACAACGCTTTAGACATCGTTATCAAGTATTCTAGCAAAGAAGCAGTTACATACAGCTTGTTACCCAGTACGAAATAACTTTATTTGAATGAAATATTGAGAATACTTTGGCCACATCAAACGAAACAATGGCTTAGAGAAAAACGATACTGGAGGGTATGGTAGCTGGAAGATGAGGCAGACCGAAGAGAAATATATACAGTCGCAACTTTCAACCACCTGTCCGGTACTTCCTTGCCGGATCTACTCCATGAGTCTCTCACAGCCTGAATCACCCGACTCACAGCAACGCCGGAATCACCCGACACTCAGCAACGCCTGAATCACCCGACACTCAGCAACAATCTGGAATACAAGCCAAGTACCCGTGGCATGGCGCGACGAAATAATCATTTCCATGAGCAAGGAAAAGGACTCCCGCCTGGAATACGACAATTACAAGCATATTACCCTACTGTCTATCCCTGGCAAGGTCTTCGCACATGGGCACCTCTCCAGACTACAGCCCCTGTTAACAAAGCATCTTCGCCCCAACAGTAAGGATTCACCGCGTCTCACTTTACCATTGATGCCATTCTCATCCTCCACCTCCTGACGGAACTGTATCGTGAGTTTAACCACCCTCGCCACGTCACCTACGTTGACTTTCGAACACCACGAGGAAGGTTGTACAACGAGTGGAAGTAAACCAGGGACATTTCTGACTTGAAGAGCTCCACATTCACACCAGCGCCAAAATATGTCACTGACTTTGGATTTTACGAAGGAGTTCTCTGCATCATCCGACGTTCGGCAGAGCTGCTTCCTAGTCCCTCCGCTTTTCACATGCGACATGGATTTAATCATCACACAGCTTTCGGTACACAACCCAGTTGACTATTCTGATGACGGTCTCATATCGGACCAAGATTGTCGCCTGTGTGCACTAAACCGACCGATTGCCCGCCTAGGTTTGCACATCTCCTGGACGAAGACAACCATCTAAAACCTCAGCAATGTCCTCTCTGCGTTGCGCATCATCGTGAACGTTAACCATGTTGCAGCCACCGAGGACAGCAGGCCGTCCTCTGACGCAGCAGTCACGACATCCCCCATAGAATTGGTCTGGAGCTTCACCCATGCACTCGCTCCGCAGAGTCTGGTTCGAGCGGTTGGTCTCCCTAGAGACCCGGCTTCATGTACACTTCTCTTACATCGTCCCCATCTTCCTGTACGGTTCCGAGACCTGGACACTACTACAGCGGGACCGGCAGCGTCTTGATGCCTTTCTCCTGCTTAATCAGAAGCGCATCTCCGAGATCCACTGGTACGACCTGATTTCCAACAATGGAGTAATTTGTCGTACTCAACTTGCAGGAATTGCTTCGACGATTGATCGTCGTCGTGTCTCCGTCTTCGGTTACGTTGTCCTTCTACCCAAGGGAAGTGTTGGCTCAGGGTATGATCTGGCTGGGTGTGTAGGCTAGCTACAAGAAGAGGCCGTGCTCATCCCCGAGACGTCATCGGGACCGTTCTCGCAACACATGGCTAAAACAAATCGCCTTATCTCCAGCAGAACTGCAGGTCGCCTGGTACGCGGCCAACTGACGTGATCATAGACATGGTCATTCGACACTACGAGCCCTGGTCGCCTAACCGTACTATTGCATTGTAAAGATAATGACCCTAAAATAAAGATGTCACAAGTATGAAATAATTGTACATTAAACTTTCCTGATTTTGGTCTAAACCGTCCTAGTTCCAAAAAAAAAAAAAGAAACGTAAACTATAATATGTCCTCTATTTGTTGACAAATGTGTTCTCTGTAAATGTTACACAGGCAAGGGAAACATCCTGCAATACTGTCGTACTTCCCATTTTACATTTAAATATTGTGAATAAATCCTGCCAGATCCTAATGTGGCAATTTGTTCCCAGTATATTTTACTGGGTATGTTTGTGTCTTTTCCATCCATACCTATGTTTCCCAGGCATGTATATGGTTCGCAATGCTGAAATTTGTGAAAGACCCTTTGGTAGTCTTTAGACCACACATATACACTTTCTTTGTACTTCTATATTTTTATCTGAAAGTGTCCTGAATATTATTTTTCTTGTTTTGATGATTCGGCGAAATAAAAAATATTCACCAGATTCTTCTTTGGCTACTGTACACCCAATTCACTCATAATTTCGAGCAGTATCTTCTTAAAGATATGGCTCGTTATGGTTAGGGTTCTCAAATCTTAACTCCCGGTTACGTGAGGTTTCTTGTGTAGTGTTGTAAGACAGATGTAATCAAATCGCTCGGTATAGTTTCTGTATTGTAGATATAACTACACCGATCAGAGATTCCACCCATCTTCTCGTGCATCTATTCCATATATATTCATCTTGTTCATCCGTGCCGTTCTTCGTTGTTTGTGTCTATGGTCATTTCTCTAGGGCATTATTCAATGTTGATTGTTTGTTATCTGTATTGTCGTCGAGCAGTTCACTGATATAGTATGGCATCTGTAGGGTGTAGCTTTCTCATCACATACACATACACACACAGACACACGAGTACACATGACCACACACGAAGGCGTCTGTATGGTTTAGCTTTCTCATCACACACACATACACACACACACACAGACACACGAGTACACATGACCCCACACGAAGGCGTCTGTATGGTGTAGCTTTCTCATCACACACACATACACACACACAGACACACGAGTACACATGACCACACACGAAGGCATCTGTATGGTACAGCTTTTTCATTACACACACACACAGACACACACGTACACATGACCACACACGAAGGCATCTGTATGGTACAGCTTTCTCATCACATATACATACATACACACACAGACACACGATCACACACGAAGGCATATGTATGTATAGCTTTCTCATCACACACACATAAATACACACACAGACACACGAGCACACACGAACACATACAAATAACATGAGCATTTTCACATTAGAATATATACATACATACACGCTCACACACATACACGCTCACACACATACACGCTCACACACATACAACAACAAAAATATATATACGTTTGCATGGCTAAGATTTGTACATGTAAATGATAAAGATCTGCAGATAGAGTAGTTACAAATCTATTTATGTAAATAATATAGATATGTAGTTACAGAGTAGTTAAGATCTGTTTATGCAAATAATAAAGATCTGCAGACACGAATACGTTAAGATCTGTACATGAGAATAACAAAGATCATCAGATTCAAATAACTAAAATATGTATATCCAAATAACTAAAATACATGCACATTTAGAAAAAGCGAAGATATGGACATTGAATGGAACTTCTTCTTCTTCTTCTTCTTCTTCTTCTTACGCTGTCAGACGTCGACCTTTATTTTTTCGAAAAAAGCAGCGGTCATCCTGAGGCTGTCGACACTGCAAAAGAGCTTGTCTAGTGTTGCCACTGGTGATGGCCACATCTGCTCTCTCTGATCCTCGTATGTCGGGCAGTTTTGCAACAAATGTTCAGCGGTCATTTTCCCGGTGCCACACGGGCATTCGTCGGTGCCACCTATCTTCAATTTGTTGAATAGGTGGTACCTCAGTCTATTGTGGCCAGTGAGAAGTCTGAAGACCACGACCTGCTCTCTTCTGTGCAACTGGTAATAGGCAGCGTTTTTTGTGTAGCTAGTATGCTCTGTTTCCCATTTGGTCATGTATCTAGCTCTAATAAGCAGTTTTGACTCTTCGTATGTCACACTAGTATCTGGTTGTGGTAGTCTTGCACCTTCTTTTGCCAGTCTGTCTGCCTCCTCGGTGCCTTGGATGTTGCAGTGGGATGGAACCCACTGTACCACTACTCTTTTTGGTGCGGACTGCTGGCATAGTTGACAGAGTACTGCTCTTAAATCATTAAGTTCAGTATTTTTCTGGCTTTTTAGTGCTGTGACTACGGCCAGGGCATCTGTAAGCAGGACTAGATTGCTTTCATTCCTTTTACCTGTCACCATTTCTTCCACTGCCGCCCTCAGTGCCTCTGCCTCCACTCTGAAATTGCTATTGAATGGATCAAATCCAAATCAACTAGGCACGTAGATCAATTGTTTGAACCGTCAAATGATTAGCCAGATAAAGAATATGCGTGGGAGTTTGGAGGAGACTAGCGCCCTTGCTCACCCTGCAACCACTTGGTTTTCACAGTCCTCTGGACTGAACTAAAAGTCAGGTCACACACTTAAGCTGCCAGCATCAACACTCGAACACGTCAGAAGGTGCCCTCTTTAGTTGTCAGATCAGATCAAGTGATGTCTCGTGACGAATATTGACTGACACGAATCTTGAACAGTTTCTCTCCCTTGTTCCCGTGGTATACTGCTTCAGGATGCTTCGTTATCCATCCCTTGAAACTTATGTTTCCAGCTATCCTAGTTTTACTATAAATAGTTCTACATTTCTGTTCTCCTGGAGTGAAATAAACATATAAGTGCCATAATACTGGACATACATAAAGGTTCATTGTTCCTTGCATAATAATTTATATTCAGTTAATTTCAGTTGCAATCTCCGCATCGAGGATCCGTTGTATTGGATCTCCAACGCACTCTGTTGCCTTGATGGTCAAATCTTCAAGGCGTTTCCCTATTCATCTGTTGATGTTTTCCTGCCATTTATAGATAGAGATATTTGTCTTAGCACGTCTGTCCTTCAACTCTCCTTCTAGTATTGTTTCCAGAAAATGTGTATACTTTTTGATGTGACCAAATATCTGTGTGATTTTGATTTCAATCATCAATTCTTTTTGTACTCCAAATTTTTCTAGGATTTTCTTTTTTTCAAAGGCTTCGATTCTGTTCCCCAGTCGTTTGTTCATAGCTCATGTTTGCACGTGATACAGTGAAGACAAGTATGCACAACACGTGATCCCTCTCACTTTAAATTTGTGAGTGACCTGTATGGATGTTAATGTATGACTTATGTTAGCAAAACAGATTTGGCCATTCCTAATTCTCTCTTATTTCATTCCCCATGTCCCATTTCCCGTTATTTTATTTTCAAGACAGGATAAGCTGTTGACCTGTTCCACTATGTGCCCATCTGTTTGAATCTGTAGAATAGCATCTACTCTGTTAATTATCATAGTTTTCCTTTTTCCCGGTGATAATGTCCAATCCATACACCTGACTTTTGTTGTTTACTTAAATAGCAAATTATTGGAAATCGTTTTCCTTGTCAACTAACCGGATGGAGTCGTCTTCATTTCTGAGATCATTAATTAACATTCATCACAAATGGATCCTGGCCTTTCATCTCAAGTCAAGCCATCCCGTGACAGGTAAGTCGTTGTGGCACACATGAAGACACCCCTACTACCCCAAGTGACTCACATTTGTCAGTGGCCACTCCCTGTGCCTCCTCTGGCCGAAGATTGGTCCATTTTTGAATGTTGTTCTCCCATCTCTTTTTGGGACGACCTCTACGTCATCCGCCTTTCACCTTTCCGTGCATGAACGTATTTGCAAAACCGTTTTGTCCTCGATATGGGGCCGTGCTAAGCGAGTTTCCGTCTTTTGATAGTTGTCAAGAGGTCTTCGCGCTATTGCTGTTGTCATTGTTTCTCGTATTTCATAATTTGTAACTCAGTCTTTGTATGTGACGTTTAGAAGTCTTCGGACACATCTCATCTCCAAGGCCTGTATCCTTCGCTGTGGATCAAGTGTAATTGTCCATATCTCACAAGCTTAAAGAAATATTGATAGGACCAATGTACGCATTAATCTGATCTTCGTGCATATGGCTAACAGTGTGTATTGCCAGATTATGTTACGTCGTGCAAGCGCTGCTATTGTATATGCTATTTTGACCAACACCTCATATGTTGATACTTCATCACTGACAATTGACCCCAGATATTTAAAACGGTCGACCACTTCGAGTTCCTGGCCATTAGCTTTTACTCTACTGCATAAGCCCTCGGCGTTGTTGGTCATTCAATTAGTCGTTCTCGCGTTAATCCTCATACCATAGCCAAGAGCGGTTTCTTCTGTGCTCGCCAACCCGTCGATGTCATTTAACTGTGACATAAATTCGGTCTGTAGATATGTTACACAGATAAGGGGACAGAGCGCATTCTTGTTGCACTTATGTTTTTACATTTATACACCGTGAATAAATTATGTCAGATCTTACAGTGGCAGTTTGCACACGATATAGATTACTCAGCATTCTTGTATCTTTTCCATCAATGTCTAAATGTATTCCATACATGTAATTAGTTTCTCATGCTGCACTGTCTAATGACGTCTTGCAGTCTATCGGGCATACTTATGTGTTTTTCTGGAGTTCTAATATTTTTTCTGCTAGTATCATGTTACAGAATATTGCTTCTCGTGTTCCGCTGTTCTGTATAAATCCAAACTGTTCATCATGAATTCTGTTGTTAACTATGCAACTAATTCTTCTTCTTCTGCGTTCGTTCTCAATCTCCCGCTACTAAGCCCTGAACAGAGTTTTGCAAATAACAGAATGTAGTCCGGAGAACAGCATGCGTTGTGTCGCTAGTTTACAGTTTGACTGCGATATTTGCACCTTTCGGTCCGACACATCCGTCTTCGGCAGACTATGCAACTAATTCTCATCTGTATCATTTTAAGCAGTACTTTAATGAGGTGGTTAGTCAGGCTGATTATTCTACAACTCCGAATATTCGGTTGCAAGAGGTTTACTAGCTAGTGTTATAAAGACAGATGTAATCAGGTCGCTCGGTATAGATCCCGTATTGTATATGTCATTACAGAGCCCTGTGATTGTATCAACACCAAATTCCTCTATAGATTCTTTCTGTATTGCGTTGATTCTTGCTGCATTCCACTTGCTCAAATCTTGTATTGCATTCTCTCAGGATGATATTGGCGTGAATCTTTCATTCCTGCTACGTTCCACTTGCTCAAATCTTGTATTGCATTCTCTCAGGATGATATTGGCGTGAATCTTTCATTCCTGCTACGTTCCACTTGCTCAAATCTTGTATTGCATTCTTTCAGGATGATATTGGCGTGAATCTTTCATTCCTGCTACGTTCCACTTGCTCAAATCTTTTATTGCATTCTTTTATGATGTTGGGGCCGTGAGTATAAACGTGTGATGGCCTGCCCCTTCTGTGCATATTCTGGACACCTGTTTGAAATATCTCTCACACCAAGTAAGATATCTTCTTTTGTGTCGTTAATTCATCTGCCTTCTTAAGCTGGCCGTGCCATGTTTGAAAGATGTTTTCTTTCTGCAACCTCATTATTCCTGTGTTTGTCTAATATCCATACACAGATTTTTAGAGATTAATTTTAACCAAACTCCTACGCCTCGTTCATGTCTTTCCCTTTCTGAATGAATGTCAAATATTTCCGGTGTCTGTAGATGCTGTCTTAACCACACGATCAAGTAGAATTGTATGGGCTTCTGAAATGATATGATAAATCTGTCAACGTTTGAACATTATAAATTCCCATTTATTGAACTACTAACATAAAAGACTGAAGAGACATAACCCTGAGATAAATAACGGAAAACTACCCAAGCATGGACTGGACCGACCCATGCATACACCGACGGTTCTGTAACAAACACAACACAGAACGGAGGGGCAGGGGTATTCCTGAGCCTACCAAATGGTAGAAAAATAACACTGTCAGTGGCAACTGGAAAATACTCAAGCAATTTCAGAGCGGAGGCAGAGGCACTGAGGACTGCAGTAGAAGAAGTGCTGACAGGCAAAAGAAATGAAAGCCATACAGTCCTGTTTACAGATGCCCTGGCCGTAGTCACAGCACTAAAAAGCCAGAAAAATACTGAACTTAATGACTTAAGAGCAGTACTCTGTCAACTATGCCAGCAGTCCGCACCAAAAAGAGTAGTGGTACAGTGGGTTCCATCCCACTGTAACATCCAAGGCAACGAGGAGGCAGACAGACTGGCAAAAGAAGATGCAAGACTACCACAACCAGATACTAGTGTGACATACGAAGAGTCGAAAAGGTTTATTAGAGCTAGATACATGACCAAATGGGAAACAGAGCATACTGGCTACACAAAAAACGATGCCTCTTACCAGTTCAACAGAAGAGAGCAGGTCGTGGTCTTCAGACTTCGCACTGGCCACAACAGACTGGGGTACCACCTATTCAATAAATTGAAGATAAGTGGCACTGACGAATGCACGTGTGGTACCGGGAAAATGACCGCTGAACATTTGCTGCAAAACTGCCCGACATACGAGGATCAGAGAGAGCAGATGTGGCCATCACCAGTGGCAACACTAGACAAGCTCTATTGCAGTGTCGACAGCCTCAGGATGACCGCTGCTTTTTTCGAAAAATTAAAAGGTTGACGTCTGACAGCGTACAAAGAAGAAGAAGAAGAAGAAGAAGAAGAAGAAGAAGAAGAAGAAGAAGAAGAACTACTTAAATATAATTAATAACATTTTTTTTTACAGTTTTAAGTCACATGTTCTTGCACTTGCTGATTCTAGTCGACTAGCACAAATGTCAAGGACATGCCTCGATAAGATTGAAGGACAGACAAAGTGTAGCGCTTAATGAGATTTACACAAGAGGGTAGGTAGGAGAAAAAGGGGGGGGGGGTAACTAAGGAAGACATTAATCTGGAAATAGCAATTATAAATATATTGATGAAAGTAGAAATTAGCACAGCACTTGGACAGAATTGAAGATTACAAAAATAGAAAGAAAAAGTAAGTTGCACTGGAAACAACAATTACATACAAACAGAAAGTAGAACTAAAGATATATTAGATACAAACAAAAGGTAGAGCTGGATACATATTAGATGAGAACAGAGAGTAGAACTGACGATATATTAGATACAAACAAAAGGTAGAGCTGGATACATATTAGATGAGAACAGAAAAAATGTGGGGACCTTATTAGATAAAAACAGAAAATAGAACTGAATACATATTAGATATAAATAGAGAGTTGAAATGTAGGCAAAATTAGAGAGGACAGAAAGTAGAAATAGATGCAAATATTAAATTTAATCGGACAAGTATAACTTTGAAAAATATTAGGTACTGACAGACAGAAGAACTACAAATATTAGATGCAGACACAAAAATTAAACGTAGACAAAAGTTCGATACAAACATAAAATATAACTGGAACTTTATTAAATATAGACATAAAGATTTAAAAAAAAATTATAGTTCTTAGACAAATATTTCCAAAAACATTTAGAAAAAAAAAATGCACGTTAGATTCTTTTAATGAAAGCAGAACTACTGACCAAACTCCCCATAATGACCACACGCAATTTGCTCTGTCTGACAGACTTGCAATAATACTGTTATTGATTTTTGTTTGTTTAAGAGCCATTCGGAGATATTAATTGTTTCCCGTACAGGACGCCCAGAAACCTAGATTTAATTTAAGATGTACAGGCAGAAAAGATCATAATTAGGTAATATGTACATGTACAGAGAATCATAATTAGATAACATGTACAGGTAGAGAGAGTGAATCATAGTTAGGTAACTTGTACAGGTAGAGAGAGTGAATCATAGTTAGGTAACCTATACAGGTAGAGAGAGTGAATCATAGTTAGGTAACCTGTACATATAGAGATGATCTTAGATATGTAACATGTACAGATAGCGAGAGAGAGAGAGAGAATCATAATTAGGTAACATGTACAGGTAGAGAGTCATGTTTTTGCTTGAAAAAATGTAAGTTAAAATCACCCTTGAAAATGACATTTACCAGAACTATTCGTGTAGGTAATAATGCGATAAAGTAATTTCACTGCGGTTATCTTCTGGTAACAGAACGGCTAAATTTAATCCAAAATAAACAGAAACAACTTAGAAACACGTACATTGAGGTACACCATATAGCGTCTAATGGAAAATGTATCTCTGAAATTAAAAAGAGAATGTGCCAAACATTCCACAACATTAAACATATATTAAGCTGGAGACATGCACTTGTTGATGAAAGCAAGTCGAGGAATGCTAAAGTGCCAAATTACAGCACATTGAATGTATGAACTGAGTAGCCCAGTATACAATTATTGAAAGAAGCAGAAATATGGTTATCCAATAGTGTGTTAAGTTGTCAAATGAAAATTGAGATAGCCCCCTAAGAATGCTTGGCGAACATTATTGAATTCAGAAATATAAAAAGTTTCAGTGGACATGTGGTGAAAGAACGCGACACGAAACAATTTGACGATGTGCTGTTGTTGCTGTGGAAACCACTTGCACTGGGAACTCAATTCGACATTTATTTGCTGGGAGGTTACAATAACGCTTCTTCCAATCTGAGACAAATATGTTGTCCAGTGATCTTCCTGGATGTAGTGAAGTTAGAGGCTCTCCAGTACGCTCACAGCTACTTGGATTAGTGTCAATCCCCACCTCGTTGACCAGATTTCTGAAACACAGCGCGTTTCCAGGAAGTCCTGCACCAGTGTGAGGTGAGAGCTTGATCAGTATACTTTACCTGCACCTGATGTGGCCCTTCGCTTCCTGTGACAACGTATAAATTATATAGCAAAAAAGTTAAAGAAAGACACCACGTTATTGGCACATACTTTCAATTCCATGGTCATTAGAGCAGTGATTTACGAATGCGAAGTGTGGAGGTTGCACAAAACAGATGCTGAGAAGCTCAGAGTCACTCAGAAAGCAATAGAACGGCGCATACTACAAATTTCGGTACGGCGTAAGATCTGAAACGAAGAACTTTGACATCAAATTTTGTTTCGGGACGTTGTGGAATCAGCGATATCACACAAGTATCATTGGCCTGGACATCTGGTTCGCATGCCTGACAACAGTTGGACAAGTAGAATAACGTTTTGGTGATAATTTACATGTAAAAGTTCACATGGTTGTCCACCTATGTGATGGTGAGGTGGACTGACCAAAGTCATAGGCCGGCATTGGTACAGCGTTCCACAAGATCGGGACGCTAACAGAGTAGTGTTGGCTTCCTCGTACATGGCACATCTGCCGGACTGACACCTAGGATAATGTGACGATGTGATAGTGTGAGTAAAGTAAGATAAAATAAATGTACTAGACAATGGCTCATGCCGACGCAAGCAACATAATTGATGGAACACATCAATGAACTAGGCCTAAATGTGCGTGAACGCCTATGCCTCACATCACCACTTATTCAGGATGATAGAAGTGTGTTAGCTAATAAACACGAACATTAAAGTCAGGTTCAGAAGAAACATCACTTCCTCGTGATGATAGAAGTATGTATACTTATAAACACGAACACTAAAGTCAGGGTCAGAAGAAACATCACTTCTTCGTGAAGATAGAAGTATGTTAGCTAATAAACATGAACACTAAAGTCAGGTTCAGAAGAAACATCACTTCCTCGTGATGATAGAAGTATGTATACTTATGAACACGAACACTAAAGTCAGGGTCAGACAACATCGTGACCTAGACATCATCTCCCATCCACGTCAAGCATCTGGCAGCAAAAGAGGTGGAAATCGATACTGTAATTTTCGTAGTGGTGAGACTGCAGATAATCTTTGCATTGCACTACAGCAATTAGGATTAAGATCCCCCTTTTGTAGTATACCTCCTGATGTTAAATGAGTCAATACAACATGCAGCGCCCCACCACCTTCTCCCTTCTCTTCTTCCCTTCTAGAGAGAATTTGTCAAGAGAGATTATCTCATTGTCAGACACAGTCAGCAACACCATTTCAGTTTATAGCATGACATCAGGTAATGGCAATAAGCAACGTTTGTGAGAAATCAGATAAATGCAGAATACAGAATATACGTTTGTCTTGGACGGTCAGAGAATGAAACTTTGAAGAATACGACATACAGATTGAACGGTTGCAGAATGAGAATTATTAAGAATATGACTTTCACCTTGGACGATTAAAGAATCAAACAAAAATGGAGGAAAATAAAATGTCAATGTGACCAACAAATCATATCATAAAAAATGAGAAACAATGATTGTGAACAAAGTTAGCATCCTCATCACGCAAAAAGACTTGTTTCAGCAACCAGCACTGCAAGACTACACAAGTAATTGCCTAAATTGTTACAAGAGTGTGCAAGGTATGGTGTAAATTGGTACAAGAGTGTGTAAGTTATGGTATTAATTGGTACAATAGTGTACACGCTGTGTAGTAGATTGGTACAAGAGTGTGCAAATTAGGGAGTAGATTGGTACAATAGTGCAAGTTATAGTGTACATTGGAAAAAGAGTGTGCAAGTTATAGAGCAGATTTGTTCAAGAATGACCAAGTTATAATGTAAATTGGTACAATAGTGTGCAAGTTATGATGGTAAATTGGTACAATAGTGTGTAAATTATGGTGCAAATTGGTACAATATTGTGAAAGTTATTGTGTAAATTGGTACACAAGTGGGCAAGTTATGGTGTAGATTAATACAAGAGTGTGAATGTTATAGTCTAGAATGGTGTGACAGTTGCAGCTGGATCATGTGGGTTTAGGGGAGGGGAGATTGGGCTGGCGACTCTGGAAACAAAGGTTGCCTGAATGCGTGCTAAGGTTAATCACCGTCTCGACACTAGGTCGACAAAGGAAACGTGGGGTTTAGGTGGAAGACCTCGTCTGGTACATGGAGGGTGTTGGGAACTGAGGTGGGGTTGCGTAGCTGACCACTCTGGAGTTCCGAATGAGCGTAGTGAGAGGGAGGAGGGGGAGTTGGTGACAGTCAGATGCCACCACGACCAGATACGACGTTTAGAGTCACAGGGATTCGGGGATAGTCATCCAATAACAATTAGTTGTCGGTAGTTGCAAATTAGAGTTTTGGCTAAGTTAGACAACCAACAAAAGTCCATTGTACAGCCATATTGTTGATTGAGACTATCAAATACTCTGCAAATATGAACTTAGGGAGACTGGCTAGGAGAGTGACTGAGAGGATGTCAGAAGTCTGTGAGTGTGTGAGTTTGCATGGTAACTGGACCAGCATACACCTCGAATTTTAGCCAGTCGATCTATGGGTGTATGTTGGACACTATGTAAACACTAAGAGATCTGGATGTATGTCCTACGTGCAGAACACATAGTAATCGATGCGTGATCTAATTACATATAAATGTACAGATTCGTGTGAATACGTGAAGTGATCTAAGTAATTGCGAATGCATAGATCGCCTGATTGTAAGTGATCTGATTGTATGTGAATGTACAGATTTTCTAAAGACGAGGTCTGAATGTCTGTGATATGCGTAGGACACTTTGGGAACGATGTGTGTTCTGATTGTATGTGTATGCACAGATCGACTGAGTATGTGACTACAAGTGAGTACGTGATCTGACTATAAGTGGCGTGATCTAATTACATATGAATGCACAGATCGCTTGAGCATACGTGAACCGATTGTATGTGGATTTACAAATGACCTGATTGAAAGTGATCTGATTGTATGTGAGTGCACATAACGACTGACTACGTAATCCGATCGTGAGGACGAACTTGTGATTGTGTTTTGAGTGTGCAGATAAGGGGAGTGCAGCGGCAAGAGCCTGGGTTATGTAGTTTGGAGAAACATGAAAAGCTTAAAAACCTCTTATGTCGTTTAATATATATATACAAGGAAGGGCATGTCATAACTCTTTACCCTGACTATGAAGGAGTAGGAGGAAAAAGTTGAAATTTGGCACATATGTAGTTCATTCAATTTTTACTGGACGTACGAAGTATGGATTTCCCTTCCCGACGGTTTATCCGGCTTGGTGCATGGCGCAACAAACCTTATTGACCGGATCTGCAACTTTAACGGTTTGTCAGAACATTGGAGAAATCAGAGGCCAGAATTGTGATAAAATTGTTGATGTTGCAGTGAAAAACACCTAAAGAAATACACAGGGAGATAGAACCAGTGTTTTGGGAGTTCTGTCCTTCGTATGCTTCTGTAAAAAAAACCTGGTGTAGGCAGTTTAAGTGTGACCGATCCTATGCTGCTGATCTTCCAAGATCAGGAAGACCATCCTTTGAGTGGAGGAATGAAAATGCTGCAAGACATGAAAATCTTTGACCAGGATAGGAAAATAACAATTGCAGAGATATTTAGGTCAGCAAAACTGAAGGAAAGTACAGTTTTTAGAATTTTACACAACAAACTGCACATGAGAAAAGTGTGTGTCCGCTGGGTCCCGCGTCTGCTGACATGTGAACAGAAACAAACGAGGGTTGATTGATGTGGCCAGTTGCTAAAAATGTGTCGGTCGAAAAACATGTTGCTGACCATGGTGACAGTAGATGAGACTTTGGTTCGCCATTATGACCCGGAATCAACAATTTTCAGAATGTAGTGGAAAACCCCGGCTAACAAACACATGTCAAGCCAAGAGGACATAAATCTGCAAGAAAAGTAATGCTGACTGTTTTTTGGGGACGTAAAAGGTTTCATATTGGAAGATTACCTGCCTCGTGGCAACACGGTTAATGGGCAATATTATGCAGATCTCCTTACCAAACTAAGAAAGACTGTGACGAGAAAACAATGGATTCTGCCTTTGTTTCGAGACAATGCGCCCTTCCATAAAGCAAGGCTTGTGCTGCAAACAGCCAACGATTTGAATATTGAAATTCTTCCACACCCACCATGTTCTCCGAACTAAGCTCCATCAGACTTTTTTCGTTTCCCAAAAACTTAAAATAACAGCTGAAAGGAAATCATTTTGACAGTGACGAAGACGTCGTACTGGCTTGTGATAACTGGTTTAGTTCGAAGAATATGTTACTTTATTCTGAAGGTCTTTTCAATGTTACGCAGAGATGACATACATTTTATAAATGCAGGTGGTGGCTACATTGAGAAGGAATAAGCACTGTGCCAAATTTCAACTTTCTCCCCTTACTCTTTCATGGTCAGGGTAAAGACTTATGACAGGCCTCTTGCAAATATATATATAATGCTTATTTAGTTTAAATGTACTTTGTTTCTTTATGTTGATATTCATATTAAATGATAATGTTTTCACTCAGGATAGTGTTTATTGCGTTTTCCTGTGTGCAGTCGTGCTGTCGTGCGGATGCATGTTGTAAACATAAACTATTCGGCTAAACAAAGACTCTGCCACAATGGTGTTGTCTTTATTTGGAAAGGTTAGCTGAAATAATTTCCATACCTTCATGTACAGACGAAAAGATGATATCAAGAACACATTTTAAGGAAGAAACATATACGAATCCTCCCATAACGATAAATTACTCCATTAATACTGAATTGTGTGATTTTGTTTAGTTTCCGAGAACTGATTAAAAATAACCAAGAAGGTAAAATGATATTTTTTGAAAAAGTCTCAACAGTATCGCAAGACATATATGATTATGCATGCATGATATTTTATCCAATTTCCATTATAGCCACTTGGTGATTAGGGCATCTTCTGTAGCTGTCCCACGCTAGAGCAGTGTTGCCAACTTGACGTTTTCCCGCCTCATCTGATGAACTTTTTCGAAGTCTAGGGGACAATAAATAGATTTGTCTGGTAGCTGAAAATGTGGCTCATTTATTTAAAACACTAAACGCTGATTTAATTTAATTTTACAGCGAACTCAATTTGTTACTTTTATTACAGACAAATTTGTGTATAATTATTTCATTTTTTCGTAACTTGAACGTCGAGGTTAGTGGAAAACAAAAACTTTCATGTTTGACTTAGCTGGCAAAAACAATATAAAAATATGAATAGTTACATGACCTTGGGAGAATAACAAGAGATGAAAAAAGGTCGAGGAGGGAAGGATCACAACATTTCCTTTACAAATTATTCAAAGTTAAAGCAAAGACTACACTACAATTTAGAAATTCTTACACATTTACATCCCTCATCTGTGAGAGTAGTACTACAGCCAGTAACAAATAATATTGTCAGTTTGATGGAATCTATTGTCAACTTAATTGAATATCTGGTCAGTTTGATGAAATCTATCATTAATTTAATGAAATATATTGTCAGTTTGATGGAATATGTTGTTAGCTTGATGTAATCTATTGTCGGTTTGATGAAATCTTTTGTCAGCTTAATGGAGTCTATTGTCAGTTTGATGGAATCTATTGTCAATTTGATGGAATCAGTTGTCAGTTTGATTGAATATGTTGTCATTTTTATGGAATCTCTTTTCAGTTTGATGTACTGTCAGCTTGATGTAATCTATCACTACTTTGATATAATATATCGTCAGCTTGATGTAATCTATCACTACTTTGATATAATATATCGTCAGCTTGATGTAATCTATCACTACTTTGATATAATATATCGTCAGCTTGATGTAATCTATCACTACTTTGATATAATATATCGTCAGTTTGATGGAAGTAGCTATAATAGCATCTAAAGACGTTATATCACCTTTCGAATGCCTATTGTCCAAGCTACATTTAGTTGACTGTATTTACAAAAGTAATACTTGAAGCTGCATCTACCAAAGTGCTGGAATATAAAGATGCCTATGGATGCAATTCATGTAAGAAATTTGAAAAATGTGCAACTTGAGTTGTAATATTAGTACACTTCAATGCTAGCGTTGAAAAGGAATTGAGCAAAACGAATTTAGAAATAAAGAAAAAATTGAGAAATCGAATAAAACTAACAAAACACACTGCTATAATGTTCATCAAATTTGGACTTTAAATGGACAATAAATACTGTAGTGAATATGAATACCAAGAAAAACCTATACAGGCTACTGGTTGAGCTGCAGCATATTCATTCAAAAATGAACCTTGTTTTCTACATCAAGTGTGTATGAAGATGTTATTTAACGACTAAATCAAACAATGTTTGCTTTATAATTCAAGAAAATATTTTTGCAAGACTAGTTTTGTGATGAATTGCAGCGTAAAAATGTTGATTATTTTAGGCAGAACTTTATTTTACTCGTCAACATTTTGGTAAATCATAAAACTTTCGTGCGTCTTGATACGGCTATCTCCAGTGCTGATTCTAACGTGTCCTGTGTGCCGCAGGTCTTCGGTATCACTCGTCTGTCTGTCTACTCCACGGCTCGCTCAGTCGTTCACCATGACTTGTTGGACTTCACTTGCTATTTGACGAGTTACTCGTATTCTTTCCTGATAAAGTTGATTGCAAACAAAATTTATTATTCATTTTTTTCAAAAACAATATTTTGAATTTAAATTTATTTTCATGTTGACTAATAATAACATCTAAACAAATGTAAATATTGTCTTTATCCATCATTTTATCGGAAGATTTCGACAATTTAGCTAAGGTATTTCCAGGTGACACTACCTAAGTTGAGTTAACAAGACTATACTGAAGCCTCTGCTAAAACGACATACTTGTTTATGTCTTGATGATTTCTGTAATTATGTGTCGTGCATTATAAGTTGCTGTATTTGTGTACAACCTCTCTTTATTTGTCTTTTTAACATAATTGGCTATAATGTTCGTCGTCTGTGCACCCTCTACTTGGGCAAGGCATTACGTATTTAACAGAAAAACGAAACCAATATGAAAGAACTATAAAAGATCTTTTAGTATCTTTTCAATAAAACACAAAAGAAATAACTGTATTGAAACAAGAAATAGTTTTATTATTTTGAGGCATTCAAAGAGCGTATATTCTTCTCTTCTTAACACAGAGAAACATCTCCAAGATTAAAGAATTAGTTTGAGTACAATACCATCTGTTCTTCTTATTCTAGAGAAACATCTTCAAGATTGAAGAATTAGTGAGAGTACAATACCATTTCTTCTTCTTAATCCAGAGAAACATCTCCAAGATTGGAGAATTTAGTGTTTTTGCAATACCATTTATTCTTCTAAATCCAGAGAAACATCTCCAAGATTGGAGAATTTAGTGTATTTGCAATACCATTTATTCTTCTTAATCCAGAGAAACATCTCCAAGATTGGAGAATTTAGGGTATTTGCAATACCATTTATTCTTCTTAATCCAGAGAAACATCTCCAAGATTGGAGAATTTAGTGTATTTGCAATACCATTTATTCTTCTTAATCCAGAGAAACATCTTCAAGATTGGAGCATTTAGTGCAATTGCAATGCTATTTCGTCTTCTTGAGATCCATGGAAATCATGTTTTACATTATGTAATCCCACAATTGATTGTTGAGTTATGTTTTTTGTAGCTTTATTTCAAATCCTGAGAGCTACTCCACAATGTATGTGTTTTAACCTGTTTGGGTCGTCAGATGTACAAAACAATTATTTGTAGAATTTTCTACTCTAGAGAGTGAGACCATATTGTCATTCGACTCGTGCGACTTTCTGTCAGCGTGACACTTATCATATTCTGCTCTCTGCTGCACATATCTCTCTCACGGAAACCGCCAGAGTGTATAGAAAAAAATATACACATGGCACAGTTACATTTTTGTATGTATGTATGTATGTATGTATTTCATATAAACATATGTTTATAAACATAAATAAAACAGAGACAATGACCACCGGCAAGTCACAATGTAAGCAAAAATTTACAGTAGGTGGTGAGGAAATAGATCAGGTCACACATTTTGAATATCTGGGCTCCAAAATTGACAAAAATGGTGACTGCTCGAAAGAAATCAGAAGAAGACTAGCCATAGCAATGCAGAGACTGAACAGCCTAAAGAAATTATGGCAGAGCATCAACAAAATGATAAAAGTAAAGGTCTTGAGAGCATGTGTTTTTCCTGTGGCAGCTTATGGCTGCGAATCATGGACGATTACCAAAACTTCCAGACAAAGAATCGAATCATTAGAGTCAAAATGTTACAGAAAGATCCTCACAATACCCTGGACATCGAAAAAGACAAATGTAGACATTCGGAAAGAGTTGAGCATAGATGAGAACTGGTTTATCAATTCCATTTTGGCTAGAAAATACAAATACTTTGGTCACATCAAGAAACACAACGGTCACGAGAGAACAGTGATGGAAGGTATGGTGCCAGGCAAAAGAGGAAAGGGTAGACCAAGACAACGATGGCACCAAGATATCCAGGAATGCCTTGGTACAACTGTGGCGGAGCCTGGCGTTTTGGCAAGGGAACGATTTTCTTTCAGACAGACTGTGATGGGAGCGACGTTCTATAAAGGACATGCTACATGATGATGATGATGTATTTCATATCAACAATGAGAAGACTACATCAACACTTTCGCACTTTATTTCAAAATCGTTATCATAAAATTGTTAAGACATATTTCAAACAATAAAAAAAACCTGAATAAAGTGCATGAAACCAAATAACAATTACATTAATTTGAAAACAAACATGAAAAATAACATGAAAACGAATTGAGATTATATTATTTTAAAACAAAAATGAAAAATGGGCACAAACGAATTTATCATTACATTAAACTAGAAGTAAACATTAAAAAAGTGCATTAATATAATGTATGATTATATTATAAATGATTTAATTTTAAGAACAAACATGAAGAAATAACACAATAACATACAATGATGTGATATCAAGAACAAACAATCGAGTACAAAACATTAACATCAACTGGAATGTATTTATTGTTATAAATATTGTGAAGAATATCTTAAGATGTCTCAAGAGTCAAGAAATAACTTTAAGTGACGTAATTTAGAATACAAAATGCCTTTAATAAATGTATGATAATATTGTTTTAAGAGGGTACACATATTATCAAAATAAACTCTTGTTTAATGATCACAGAAACAAGGTAATGGAAAAATAACAACTAAAGATAAAACATCAACTTTCTTATCTTGTTATTAACGTTGTTAGAGAAATAATATTGCCTCATGTTGGCGAAGAATGCCACTTTCAACTACAGATCAAGTCCATTAAACCAGAGCGATTAACATCTTGATGGTTGTAGGATGTGCACTGACGGGGATTGCATTCTTTTCGGTACCTACCAGCACATTAGTTTTCTTTAAAACTCATTAAATAAATTTTGTTTAAATTTTTTTAAATTGAAAAAAAAACCTAGCACAGCGATGAGACATGTACACACTTGTCTAACCCTATGTTGAGATATGTACACACTTGTCTAACCATATGTTGAGATATGTACACAAACTGCTATCAGCATGTAGTATTTAGTAAGCACACCTTTACATACACTGTTCAAAAGCAGGTCACTATCGCTGCCTTGCTGTAAACTACTTCACGCGTTTCAACGTCATTTTCAGGACGAACGCTTAAGGAAAAAAAATAGTGTTTCACAAAAAACCAGTACTGCGTATGTACACATTAATACAACAACTATTACAAAAGCATGGCATAAGATATTAGTACCGCGTATGTACACATAAACACACCAGCACAATCTAGTACGCCGCTACCCCTCTGCATGAAGACATCATGTACTTGAGAACTACCATGACCGACCGGTCAACTATTCTGACCAGCGTTGAATCTCTGTGTGGCCCTTGTTAATGTCTACTTTATGTTGCTGGTAAATGATTTTCATGTATGCATGATTGTGTAACCTATGTTTGGGAAATGAACTGTTTGTTAGTTGTAGTTTTCTTGTTGGCGTGTCAAAACTTGTTTTACTCACCAAAGTCTTCTAGAGGACAATGTTGGGATAGTCCTTCGAATGTATTCTTTGTTGCTCATCTCTTGAGCACTTTAAAAGTAACTATTAAACAGTTTTGTAGTCATTGTACTCCTCGTATGACGATTCATCTAATCTAAAGTAACTGCTCTCTAATTTAAGATCAGCGGTTTTTAACTTAATTAGTATTTTCAACTCAACCTTACTCTGATATTTGTTTAATTTCTCTACTCCCTATGTCTATCTTTCTATGTCTCTCTCTTTCTGTCTCGTTATTTCTCTCACTCTCTCGCTCTTATTTACAGATATGTATATATAAAGAGATACAGAGAGAAAAGCTCCCTTTTGTTGGGTTTTGTATGTTGCTTATGTTTTTGCTTTGTTTTGAAGGCGTCGATGAAAATTTGACATTTCAGATACTATTCTCTCAAGATTTACTTTCAGATACCATTCTTTCAAGAGTTACTTTCAGATACCATTCTTTGACAATTTACTTTCAGATACCATTCATTCAAGAGTTACTTTCAGATACCATTCATTCAGATAGGTGGTACCGACGAATGCCCGTGTGGTACCGGGAAAATGAACGCTGAGCATCTGCTGCAGAACTGCCCGACATACGAGGATCAGAGAGAACAGATGTGGCCATCACCAGTGGAACCACAAGACAAGCTCTATGGCAGTGTCGACAGCCTCAGGATGACCGCCGCTTTTTTCGAAAAAATAATGGTTACTGTCTGACTGCGTACGACGAAGAAGAAGATACCATTCATTCAAGATTTACTTTCAGATACCATTCATTCAAGATTTACTTTCAGATACCATTCATTCAAGAGTTACGAAATAACGTAAATATGCCCAAGCGAATGTCAATATGTTCATAAAACGATCAAGAAAATGAGGAAAATGTATCTCGCGAACAGCGTTATCAAATCAGAGTTAAGTTGTATTATCGATTTATTTATGGTTTTTTTTAAATGAGCGTTAAACTATCACAACAACAAATACACTCAGGATTAAACTGCATTAAAAATAAACAAACTAAGAGATTAAACTATGTTTTAAAAAAAAGTTGATAATTTAAATACATAACGTGCTTCTCAAGCTATAGAAACGGTGACACCGGCCATCATTTCTTGACACAATTATGCAGTAAACCTGCGCCATAGCTGTTAGTATTTTGGGAAAAGTGTCGTATGGGCGTTTTTATATAAACTGTGAACAAGAAATTATAAGTTACGAAAATAGTTCACAGATTGTTCGTTGGTTTATTATGTTTAAAACCAACAGAGTTAAAGGTTAGATTAAGTCCCCTAGCATAGACTTCCGTCTGGCATCTAGTATTACAGACTGCGTTGGACATGGTCGTAGCTTTTAGTAAAGTGACAGAGTTCATTTCCTCGCTACCTTGTCTTCCTTATTTGTTATCCAAGTACCCATACACATCTGCGTGAAAGAAAGTACAATAAATAACACTCAGCTCAGACGTTTGCCCGTCGATCCCCAGTTTGAGAAGCACTGATGTAACGAACGAATAAACTCATCGTAAAATGATTGCGGTAGTAAACTGAAGATTACATGTGAATGTTAACAATTCAGTGGATCATTAATGAAAAGACGATTAACCTAACCTGTCAACAAATTAAAATTAGTCATCGCGAGCGGGCTAAGTCGTAAAGTCGTTGATCAAAAAGGGAAAAAATGTGTACATTAAACTCTATCCTTCAGCAATGAAGTGTTTAAAAATGATGTCGTGAAAACGGTCGATAGTGATGGCGGTAGTCCTGGTGCGGCAGCGTAAGTGTCCGCCTGTCTGCAGATAATTTATGCATCGATTCACCAGTGCAACACCTTTTCAGTGCTTGTCGCTTCGGCCTGAATCAGCGAATATTTTCTCATCCCCCTCCCTCCCACTCCTGTTGTTGTTCCAAGAAATGAGTTCCCTGTATTTCTAGAGTCTTTAAAAGAACGTCTAAAGAACTGACTTCTCAAGACAGCATTGTATAGGCCGAATGGGGCGTTGTGCAAGGAGACAAGTAGGCGGGGCTTGTGTATCTTGTGTGACAGCTGGCGCGGGTTGTGCCAGCCCCTTTCTTGACTTGGGCTTACGTGCGTGTGCTCACCTGTCGACTCGAGTATGCGCGTGATCTTTTCTTAGGTCATCAACAATTCTTCCTTTATTTTGTTTTTCTTCTTCTCCACATTGCCCGCACAGATAAAACAATGTGTCCTCGCGGTATGCGCTGTCCCACTCTCCATCCCAAATGATTAACATCTTATTTCAAAATCCGCATCCTCTCCGCCGGTAACCCCGTCCACAAACCTCGTCTATACGAGCCGTTAACTGTTTCTTGTAACAAAGAACATACCACGAATAATAATACAGACAAAGGCAGTTTATCAGCCGCGGCTAAGCTCATTAGTGACATTAGAACCATTTTCAAAATTAGTAGTCGAACATCTGATTAGGATTATGGCGCTTGTATCTGTTGACAAAGATATCCAGTTATGTTCACGATATCGATACCCTCTATTCTACTCAGATGTATATGGGTACCTGCCTTACTTCGGACTAGTAAGGCAGCGAGGAAGGCAGGTGGCCAGCCCTCGCCACAAAACACAATGATCTCGCACAATAAATCCTCCAACACTTGATCTCCGATGGCAGTGCTTTCTATATTAAGACGTTAAATTATGGGTTGTATGATTAGACATAACAATCCTTGCATACGGGAGTGGAACAGTCCCAACTACGGTGGTCTAGCCATGTATGTCGAATGAAGAACATCGGATACCAAGGCGATTACTGGAGGCAAATTGGAAAGGACGCAGCCCCCAGGACAAAAGGCTTGATTTAAAAGCGGCCAGGAAAAGGGCGGCGGATAAAACAATATGACTTTCACTCTGGCAAACCTCTACACCTCACGGTAGAAGATGAGCGATTGAGTAGGTCAGTAAATAATTATGTATTACTAATTTAATTAAAATTAACACAATTATTAAATAAGGCAAGCTCGTATGTTTATTATAATTGAACCAAAGGTGTAAACATGGAGAAAGTAGGATTGAGAGAAAGGGAGAGAGCGAGAGAGGGAGGAGAGAGGGGAGTGAGAGGGAGGGAGAGGCAGAGAGAGAGAGGGGAGGGAGAGAGAATATATTAACAATGATAATTTGATACAAGAGGATATTCACTTTATTTGATACGAGAGGACGTACGCTTTGTTTGATACAAGAGGGTGTACTCTTTGTTTGATACAGGAGGGTGTTACTCTTTGATTGATACAAGAGAATATATGCTTTGTTTGATACAAGAGAATACACGCTTTGTTTGATACAAGAGAATATATGCTTTGTTTGATACAAGAGAATATACGCTTTGTTTGATACAAGAGGATATACACTTTGTTTGATACAAGAGAATTTATGCTTTGTTTGATACAGCAGAATATATCTTTTGTTTGATACAAGAGGATATACGCTTTGTTTGATAAAAGAGAATATACGCTTTGTTTGATACAAGAGAATATATGCTTTGTTTGATACAAGAGAATATTCGCTTTGTTTGATACAAGAAAATATATGCTCTGTTTAATACAAGACGATTAACGCTTTGTTTGATACAAGAGAGTATATGCTTTGTTTGATACAAGAGGGAATTTGCTTTGTTTGATACAAGAGGGTATAGGCTTTGTTTGATACAAGAGGATATACGCTTTGTTTGATACAAGAGGATATACACTTTATTTGATACAAGAGGATGTAGGCTTTGTTTGATACAAGAGGATATATGCTTTGTTTGATACAAGAGGATATAGGCTTTGTTTGATACAAGAAGACGTACACTTTGTTTGATACAAGAGGATTACAAGAGGACACACTCTAAGTTTGTCACAGACCGCTTAAGAAATGGAAAAAAAGAAGCGAAAAAAGCTTTAAAAAGTACTGTTATCATACATGGATCATGCCATTTTAAATTTGTACTCTCTTCTGTTGATTGGTTGGTTACTGAGTCTATGGGCTCCTGTCCTTTGGCCTATTGCCTTATAGTGGTATCTGCAATTGTTTGCAAGCTGTTGTTTAGTTCCGTACAAAGTGTTCCATTTGTCTGGCCTCGGGGAAAGAAGTTCTTTCCTGTCATGCGCCGGACATTTAAAAAAAATGATGTTCAACAGTTTCATAGTCTGAGATTCGACAGACAGACATTACCCAGAGAGGAAGAGCCTAGATATCTTGGAATCATTCTCAACCGACAATTAAGTGTCAAGAAACATGTCAAAAATGTTAAAAATAAACCTTTGGGGCGGATACAGTTATTGAAGAGGCTCGCTGGTACAGTACAGAGATCAGACAAGGACACTCTGAGAGGCTTGATATCTACTCTCTGCTTTAGAAAAGAGCAGTACACTTCTGGCAACATGCTCACAGACTAATATAGAGCCCATGGGGAGAGGGCAGAACAATGCCCTGCGCCTTGTTAGTGGAGCAATGAGGTCAACACCCACTGCTGCATGTGAAATTCATTTGAATATGGAACCCCTTTAGATGCGAAGAGATGTGGCCGTTTTTTGCGAGATGTAAAAGAATGACCAAAGACCACCCCAATAGAAGGCTTGTAAAAAAAATGGCAACAAAAGCAGAGAATAAAACAAAAGTCAGTCCTCCACCACGTCAGTGAGATTGAAGGCATACATCACATACCAGACAAAAGTCAGTCCTCCACCACGTCAGTGAGATTGAAGGCATACATCACATACCAGACAAAAGTCAGTCCTCCATCACGTCAGTGAGATTGAAGGCATACATCACATACCAGACAAAAGTCAGTCCTCCACCACGTCAGTGAGATTGAAGGCATACATCACATACCAGACAAAAGTCAGTCCTCCACCACGTCAGTGAGATTAAAGGCAGAAATCACGTCCGAGACAAAATAAAAGAAACAGAGAAAGCAACAAGAAATTTACGACCACATACATGTTTTAAAATGCCAGACATTCAAACAAAACTAACAGATAATACAACAAGAAGTGCTGATCCAGTCAGTCTTATGAGAGCATTACAGAGAACGATTGACACCCATCCAGAAGAATAGATACATGTCTATACTGTTGGATCTGCTTTTAAGTCCAACATTAAAACGGGATAAGGAGTCTACATAGAGTATCCAGACAGAACATCCGATGACTAGTTTGATGCCTATAGGGAGACATGTTCAAATTATGAGGCAGAAATAACAGCATTGGAAGTAGCTCTGTAGTCTGTGCTTCTACGTGACGCTGAGCTATGGTGATATATGAATACACAGAGGATTGATTTAGAGCCTAACTTTAGAGTCCAGTGAACACATTTATGACCAAAACCTCACCACAATACAGAGTCTGATGTATCATAATGGCCAAAACCTCACCACACTTCAGAGTCTGATGTAACATAATGGCCAAAACCTCACCACACTTCAGAGTCTGATGTAGCATAATAGTCTAAAACCTCACCACACTTCAGAGTCTGATGTAACATAATGGCCAAAACCTCACCACACTTCAGAGTCTGATGTAGCATAATAGTCTAAAACCTCACCACACTTCAGAGTCTGATGTAACATAATGGCCAAAACCTCACCACACTTCAGAGTCTGATGTAAAATAATGGCCAAAACCTCACCACACTTCAGTCTGATGTAACATATTGGTCAAGGTCTCACTTCTTCTCAAGGCCAGATAAAATGCAGTGATCGAGACTCTCTCCTATCAAGGTCAGATAAAACATAATGGCTTAGACTCTAACTCACGTCAGGGTCAGGTAAAACATAATGGCCAAGACCCTACATCACGTCTGTGTCAGTTGAAACATAATGGCCAAGACCATACGTCGCGTCTGTGTCAGTTGAAACATAATGGCCAAGACCCTACGTCACGTCTGTGTCAGTTGAAACATAATGGCCAAGACCCTACCTCGTGTCAGGATCATGTGAAACCATTGGGCTACAACAGCCTGGCTAACGTAGAGGAAAACGACACTATAATCCCAATACTGGGGAACCTACTCAATAAGCTCACATTGCACTATATTCAGGAGGACCAGGACCACCTACTTCAGTACACCTCGGGACATTGTGGCTATAGTACGGACATGTACATTTCAGCGGACACAACAAGAGAAAAGATTGGTTCACACGGCTAAACAGAGAGAGTGGTCTTCATCAACATGTGATGATGGCCGAACATTAATCAAGCCATGCTCATAACTTAGTCCACACGCTTCTCCCAGAGTTGACAAGGAAAACGTTGCCATTGCTGCGTTCATGCGTCCACTCTCATAAATTGTACAAAAAACGTACCTCTTCAAGCGATCGTCGTTATCCGATTTCATATTGTGTTAAGATGGTTCATGAACAATCTCTTCATATAGCGTACAAGTTCAACGTAAACATTACATCGGGATGTGGGAACGGCGTGGTCTAGTAGTTAAGTGACACGGCCAACAACGCAAAAAGTAGTGGGTCAAACATGCACCGGCCGAAGCAAACCCTTAGAAAATGCAGGAGGAAGCAGACCCTTACATAAAATGTATGCCGATGTCGGATGCACTGGGCGGACAAGCGCAACATAAAAAAACAGTTCAACGCACACCGCCTTGGGGAATAGAAAAATAAGGCGAACGTAACAAAAGAAACAACAAAACAAACAAAAACAATGCCGCGTGGGATAAAGTGCTAAATAGTTCGCTGCGCTAGGTCTCAGCCTTTTCTGTGGTGGGGTGGCCAGTTCACGCCCACGCCGCCTTGACTTTTTAAACTGTATGTAAGATACCCATAAACATTTGGATAGGCTAGATCGTGTCGAGAAGGGTAAGGGAAACAAAACGTTCTAATCACTCTGCAATTTGGACACCACTACATTTAGCAGTATGTTAATAAACAGAACAGACCGAGTGAAAAATCATTTTTGATAACATTCTTCACAAATTGGTTAGGAAAGAAATTTAAACACGTCCATACACACATACACACACAATATTTGTAGATATAACATTGCTAAACAGAGTTTGGAATACACAAAGGCAAATGTGGAAGAGAAAGATCAGTGACATGCCTCGTATGTTTCAAGTACACATTTTGTTAAAGGTAATACAGAATTGACTGGCAATGAATTACACATTAGAGGACGTTTTTCTAAGGCTGAAATACTAACAAAGTTAAATCTTTAATCCCCTTTGAGATCAGCAATATGTGCATGCATACCTTTCTAACTCAATCAATTAGTCTTTCTTCCTCAATCAATCAATCTGTATACCTCAATCAATCAATCTTTCTACCTCAATCAGTGTGTATACCCAAATCAATAAATCTTTCTACCTCAATTAATCAATCTTTCTACCTCAATCAATCAATCGGTATACCCCAATGAATCAATCTGTATACCTCAATCAATTAATCTTTCTACATAAATTAATCAATCTGTATACCCCAATTCATAAATCTGTATACTCTAATTAATCAATCTGTGTACCTCAATTAATCAATCTTTCTACCTCAATCAATCAATCTGTACACCCCAAATCAATCAATATTTCTACCTCAATCAATCAATCTTTCTACCTCAGTCAATCAATCTTTGTACCTAACTAGCCCGTTATCAAGGATATCAAAGATAATTGTGAACAGCTTCTCCTCCTTCTGAGTTCGTTCTCACACTCCCGCTACCAAGTCCTGAATGTCCTCATACTCCCGCTACCAAGTCCTGAACGTTCTCATACTCCCGCTACCAAGTCCTGAACGTTCTCATACTCCCGCTACCAATTCCTGAACAGCTCATTGGAAGTAGCAGGATATAGTAAAGAGAACGGAATGCGTTGTGTCGCTAGTTTACAGTTTGACTGCGGAATTTGCATCTTTTGGTCCGACACATCAGTCTTCGGCAGCGAATGTGAGCAGCGAATATCAGTATTACAGGTGAAGCACATTGTAAATACAATCCAATAATTGTGGTCAGTTCAGATACTGGGAAGCAGACTCAGTAGGCAGTCAAAGAAGTCATATAAGAATTATTAGTACGACATGTGTTAAGTTTGTTACAGACTAAGGAGAGAAGAGAGAATTATGTCAAGGTTGTTACAGAATAAAGAGAGAGTATGTTTCAAGTTTGCTACAGATTAAGGAGAAAGGGAGTAAATGTCAAATTGTTGCAGATTACGAAGAGAGAGAGAGAGAGAGAGAGTGTATGTGTCAAGTTGCTGCAGATCAAGGAGAGAGGGAGTACCTGTCAAATTGCTGCCTATTACGGAGAGAGAGAGAGAGAGAGAGAGAGCGAGAGAGAGAGACAGACAGACAGAGAGTACGTGTCAAGTTGCTGCAGATTACGAAGTGAGAGAGAGAGAGAAAAAGAGAGAGTACGTGTCAATTTGCTGCATATTACAGAACGAGAGAAAGTGTAGCAGTTTCAGATGGCTGACTACCGCAGCAGGTGGTGCATGGGGTCTGCACTAACTAAATTCTCACTTCTAATAAATTAACTATGACACTAATTTAAATTAAAACAGAAGAATGAAACTTTAATTCTACACGTTCACAACTAACTTTTCAATCTTCACTCAGAACAAAACATGTCTGGCTCTAAGAAATATGAACTTATCTAAACTAAAATAAACTTGATTACGAACTGTAACTTGATAAACGAACAGTTACTTGATAGTCGAACTGTAACTTGATGAATTGAACTGCAACGTGATGGACGAACTGTAACTTGATGAATTGAACTGCAACGTGATGGACGAACTGTAACTTGATGAATTGAACTGCAACGTGATGGACGAACTGTAACTTGATGAATTGAACTGCAACGTGATGGACGAACTGTAACTTGATGAATTGAACTGCAACGTGATGGACGAACTGTAACTTGATGGACGAACTGTAACTTGATGGACGAACTGTAACTTGATGGACGAACTGTTATGTGTATTGCAACATGATGGAAGATTCGTGTCTGTTCTACAATCCATGTGATTTCGTCCGTGTTCTTGTTCTCCTCTCCGACGGTGGCTTGTAGTGATCCGACGGTGGCGTGTAGTGATCCGACGGTGACTTTTGTGACCGACGGTGGCTTGTAGTGATCCGACGGTGGCTTGTAGTGATCCGACGGTGGCTTGTAGTGATTCGACTGTGACTTGTAGTGATCGACGGTGGCTTGTAGTGATCCGACGGTGGCTTGTAGTGATCCGACGGTGACGTGTAGTGAACCGACGGTGGTTTGTAGTGATCCGACGGTGGCTTGTAGTGATCCGACGGTGGCTTGTAGTGATCCGACGGTGGCTTGTAGTGATCCCACAGTGGCTTGTAGCGATCCCAAGGTGACTTGTAGTGAACCGACGGTGGCTTGTAAGTGATCGCTGAAGCGCTGGATCGCTGTGCTAGTAAAACATCTCTCAAGTTAGACGCTGGATTCTCATCAGCGATGCAAATAAATAGTATCTAAGATGACAACTCGTTCGTGTTCTTCATGACGCCCTACTATATTAATTTCTATCACTTGCTATCCGAAACATCAATTTCGATACTATTTACCTTTTCATGATATGCTGCTGAACATCTTGACTCTCGTGGTGAAAGATTGTATGTCGAAATGTCTCTCTCTCTCTCTCTCTCTCTCTCTTTCTGGGCTCCACAAATCTATCTGCTTTTTCTTCACCGTTATCAAGTCGGTCTAATTCTCCTAGTTGCTCGCTGCCGAATGAAGTTGACTTGTATCTTCGATCTAGAATGAATCTGTCATCTTATCTCTCCGCTATTTCGCACCCAAATTGATCTCAACTTATTTCTCTCCTCTTCGCTGTGAAGAACTGACGACTTGTTCCTCCGCTCTTCGCTCTGCAATCTGAAAAAAAATGATTTGTGCTCTTCTAGCTATGTATATCCGTCGCTTTTTCCAGATCTCGAACCTAGGTTTTCTCCTCGAAATTTCACAAAAACCAATTAATAGCATTTGTCACTACTGATCATGATGTAACATGCGTCTAGGCGGATAGACGTTATGCAAGGTTACGTAGTTTTAAACATCTGCTTGGCTTGGAAATTAATGCTATGCATTCCAAGCATTTCGATGTCCAGATTCGAGTACTAATGTACTGGCTAGCTTTGTAAGTTTAAATTCTAAAAGAAACAACGAATGGTTGCTGGCTATCAACGCTGCCACCCTTTCTAATTTTAATAAAACATGTCGAAAATACACTCCCTAATAAATCTACACAGCTAGATCTGTCAAGCTGCTGCAGACTTCGGAGAGAGAGAGAGTGAGAGTACGTGTCAAGTTGCTGCAGACTACGGAGAGAGAGGGAGAGAGAGAATACGAGTAAAGATGCTGCAGATTACAGAGAGAGAAAGTGTGTATTTGTCAAGTTGCTGCAGATTACGGAGAGAGAGAGTACGAGTCAAGTTGCTGCAGATTACGGACAGAGAGAGAGAGAGAAAGAGAAAGAGTGTCTAGTTGCTTCAAATTATGAAGAGAGAGTACGTGTCAAGTTGTTACAGATTACTAAGAGAGAGAGAGAGTACATATCAAGTTTTTGAAGATTACGGAGAGAGAGAGAGAGAGTACGTGTCAAGTTTTTGCAGATTACAGAGAGAGAGAATACGCATAAACTTTTTGCAGATTACGGAGAGAAAGAGAGAGTGTTCGTGTCAAGTTGCTGCAGATTACGGAGAGAGTGAGTACGCATCAAGTTTTTGCAGTTTACGGAGAGAGAGAGAGTGAGAGAGAGAGTGAGTGTACGTGTCAGGTTGTTTCCGATCACGAAGAAAGAGAGAGAGTGAGAGCGAGAGAGAGAGAGAAAGAGAAAGAAGAGTAGAAAGATGATCAAATAAATAACTCGGCTATGTCCAGGAATACACCTAGTCCAGGCTGGTCCCGTAACGCGCTAACTTAACGTAACCAGACGAAAAAGTGTGTGTTGGTATCGATGTCTTTAATGGGGTGTGGGAAGAGACCGGTGGCTCACGATTTACGCTGGACCTGGCCGGTCGAAGGTGTGAAACTTGCGTCACTGAGGACGATTTACGGGAAGAGAGCTTCGTTTGATCGCGCTCCCTCGTTCGATGAATTTCAAATCGGCGCAGACAACAGACGACAGGTTTTGTTTCCTAAGGTTTATACCTGTCTTTCTGAATAAGTAGCAGGGTGGGGTAGAAACGGAGTTAGTGGAACGTACAGGGAAATGAGGTTGGAGCACTTGGTTAAGGAATGTGTTACTGTCTGAATAAAGAAGAAAGAAAGACAAACAAAGATAGAGCAGGTTCGAAAGAACAGAGACATAAGAGTTGAGTATAATGAATATATTGGCGTGTAATGTTTTTGGGAGGATTCCGTGGCGATGTGGTTAAGCCGTCGTCCTCGTGATCAGGTGGTGTGGGTTCGACTCCGGACCGCGTCGTCTTTTTCACGGGTGCTTGATGGTCCGACTCCGCCATCTTTTTCACGGGTGCTTGATGGTCCCCTGTATATCGTAGTCGCCCCCTATTCGTCTTGTCCTTGACTTGCCACTGTGGTCGGGCGGCACGAGACGAGAGAGTGAGGATAAAAAAAAGCGTTAGCAAAATAAATTATGCCATCATCGTCTACGATGGACGGCGGCCTTTGCCTTTTTTGAAATGTTTTTCGACTAGTCCTTTTCAGAGCGAATTTGTGTGTATCACTCCGATGTAACCAACACGATTGTATGACATAAGCATCACAATTCTATGATGTAATCAACAACATTGAATTATATAGCGAATACGCATTTCTGATGTAACAAACATGATTTGATGACGTACCTAACTAGATTATGACGTAACCAATAATATTTTTTCAATTAATCAACAGGATTTTATGATGCAGGCAACAAGATTTTGTCTGGGATAGAATGCCGGACAGAGAGTTGTAATTAATTGGATTTCATGACATTGTTACTTTTTTGGTAATGAGGACTGACAAGGGAAGGTGAAAGCTAGCTAAACCGAATATAGAGGCCAAGTGTTTTTCCATTAGTAGGTAGACATGGGATTACGTGTGAAGAAAGTGTGGCCCATATTTAGCAACATTTCGGAGGTGAGCAGGTAGTAAGCCATATATCCCGCACAGGCCACAACAGATTAAGGTACCATCTATTCGAGAAACTGTCGGGAAAAAAGGATCTTAGGACTTTATTCTCATTATTGTGGTAATCGAGGGGTTCTTAGGCCGATGGCTACAGGTCGCTTCGACACTGCTATCGCCACGTTGTGTGCTATATTTGTTTGTTTCATCCCGACAGAAAAACAACATGCGTCATACCGATGACTCGATCTGCTGCCCTCCTTATGTGCAGGCAGGCTTTGAAACCATTCGACCATTCCCCCCTCCCCCAATCCCCCAACCTAGTAGACAAACTAAGGAACGCCATTCAGAAAGGTGTGATTGCGACACTGATAAAATGACTGTTGCATATCTGATACAGGTGTCCAACATATGATCAACAAAGAAAACGCATATGATTATCACTAATATCGTTCCTGGCCAAGTTCTACGGAAACATTCCTAGGATCAGGCTAACCACTTATTTCTTTAAATATATTCACGTTTCGTCTAAAAACGAACGAAGATGAAGAAGAAGAATTTGTGCAAACTCTCATCAAATGAAGGTTCAACCTCTAACGAACAATAGCAAGGCGACCACACGTACTCACTACTTCCGGCCTGTGTGTATCGGTCAATATTTTAAGACTCAGATAATAATTCATTTTTCTTTTTCTTCTTCTGCGTTCGTTCTCTATCTCCCGCTACCAAGCCCTGAACAGGGCTTTGCAAGTAGTAGGATGTAGTCCGGAGAATGGAATCCGTTGTGTCGCTAGTTTACAGCTTGACTGCGATATTTGCACCTTTCGGTCCGACACATACGTTTTCGGCAGGAATAATTCATTTAATCCAACAAGGCACACACCAGAATATGGTCGTGTGTGGATCCACTGGTAAACGTTTCAAACACTGTCACTCATACCACCCACCTCCCATAGAAAACAGTTACGACTGATTTATCTGTTCGTCCAGAATTAAGCATACGGCCACTACAGCTAAATCCATACAGGAATTCTGTACACGTGCATATGCAGTGGCCGTTTCATTAGCAATGCTTTTACATGATGAGGCTGCTTGTCTCATACGCAATCCTCTTCAGACGTTATTTACGACATGCTTGGTAGAATGTGCTTGTTTTATTCTTTCCAACCAGTATAACCCTCGTACATCTAAAACACAATGTGCCCAAGTGTACCTTTCTGTCGACTGACACAATGTGCCCAAGTGTACCTCTCTGACGACTGATACAATGTGCCCCGTGTACCACTCAGGCGCCCGATAAAGTGTTCCGCGTGTACCACTCATCGCGCTCTGAAAACTGCCAGGTCTACACGCTCTACCGTCTGATCTGAGTAGCCAGCGCAAGATTGTTATGCAGTGGATTCCGATTCCTTGTCATTGTAGAATACCGGTAAACGAGAGAACATATCTAATGGCAAAGTAAGGTGCTGCAAACGAGCAATGAGATGTTCCATTTACATGCCAGAAGAATAAAAGGATGATCAAATCAGACAGAGAGACATCAACATTAACACAAGACGATTACCATAAGCTTAACATACACGAGCATGCTCCTCAGAACAGGACGCCGCCGACCCCGCAGTCACATGTACACACAACTGTCAGATTGACACCTCAGCCACCTGTTAATGCAGATAGGCACTTCAGACTACAATTCACATACTACAAAACTGCCCCGAATATAACAATCAGAGAAAACCCACTGACCCATAGAAACAACACAATGGAATAGAAACTACGTAGACCTGTATGTGAACAACAATAGACATTGAAGCGTGTACAAGAAACAACATTGCAGATATAGACATTTTATTATGAAATGAACGAAAGACCAACAATCACATTTAGGCTAGACCAAGAACACCGTCAGGCTAAAGGACAAACGCACAGCTGCTAGCGACAAATATTATAACATCCTTGTTGCTTGTTAAATGTTATTACTTTTATTATTTTCGTTATTGTTGTTATGACATCAAAGGGAGTGACGAGTAACATCAGCAGTAGGTGAAATACATTGATCAGGACCACATCTCACGCCGTGCCAGGTCAAATACGAAGTGTGTTCAAAAAGTATCCGACCTTAATTGTTCCCTCGGAACCAAATCAAACATGCGTGTTGTCATTCGGCAGCGAAGTGTAAAGGACCGTCATGCGCATGCGCAAAATTGTTCCCGCACGCATATTACGCCAGTCGCTGCCAGTTAGTCTTTTAGTGTTGAGTTTAAGGAGCACCGGTCGGATTTTCATTTACCAAGTGTGCAGCAATGCCAAGGTCATGTTGACCGTTTTCTTAGAATCCCGTGGCGCTGTGCATCACAAGTTCACACCACAAGGTCAAAACATTATCAAAGAGTACTCTCTTGACGTCATCATCGCCTTCGTGATGATGTTCGACACAAAAGAACGGACATGTAGATAACGGGAACTTGGCAGCTCTATAATAACAAAGCACCCGCCCATTCTTCGCATCTGATTCAGACTTTCTTGTTCAAATACAACATTTCTCTCGATCTCCAGGTTCCCAATTCTTCCAAAATGGCTCCTTGCTAATTTTGGCTGTTTCACAAGCTGACAATTCCGCTGAAATGTACCCGATTTGAGCCAAGAGAAGACAATATGTGACGACCTAGCTGTGCTTAATTTTCCAAGAGGCCTTCCTGAAATGCTTCCAACAATGGCGGCACCACTGGAAGAAGTGTGTGGTGGTAGAATTGTGTGGAGTCCCAAGGAGAATACTTTGAATGAGATTCGGGTTTCAAACCTCCAGGCGAGTAATTGTAATTTCTCGGCCTAAAGGTCGGATACTTTTTGAACACACCTCGTATACTGGTCAATACTCCATCTTACATAAGGGGCATATGAAAGACACTGATCAATACCCCACCTTACTTCTTCGTAGAGTCCTGGAACCAGATTGTGTCACATCAGTCTGTCCAACGAAGGGGTGGGGGGGGGGGGGTGGGGGGATCCTCACTGTAATCCCTATAATGGTGAACTTACTTAATAGCATGGCATTACACTAGTACCAGGAGGAATAAGGTTCACGTCTTAAGTACGCAAGAACTATCACTGCAGCCCACCACTATATAAACGTCTTCGAGGGTTGATGTAGCTTCCAACAACAGCATCACACCGACACAATCACACGAAATGTATAACCACTTTCACATTCACAATATCTTTCAGCCAGCAACAACAAGACAATGCAAAGCGAACCGAGTCTATAAGAAAACTAGCAGCATACCACTGTGCTTGGTTGGTGTGGGCGATATTGTGATCATGTTGCTAAGATGTCGCGTCTAGGAAACGATGGCTGCGTGTTGACGGGTGATATAAATGCACAAAGAATCACATACGCAAATCGTCGAAAGTCGAAACAAAGTTAACTATTAATTCTGCTTGACATTTGAGCCTGAACGCTAGGTTAAGTTCTCTCTGTAAACTTAGCACACGGTTTATTGTTATTTTGTTGTTGTTTTAAAGCTTACATGACTCTTGATATAGGATGTACACACAAAGACTTCATCATACTCTACAAATATGTTCTATCAGTGCCTATCCACCCTTTACAACCACATCCCCAAACTGGTAACTACAGATCTGTCAATCATTTCATTTCAACTGCACCAGACAAGATTGTTACTGTGTTATCAACACTCCCTATTCACCATGTAGAGCCGCGTTGTCGTTCTGTCAGTCACGCGGAACTGCACATTTCTTCCTGCCAGTTAAGAATTCATTCACTTCAACGAGTTAATGTTGCTAATGCATTCCTGTCGACTATGTGCAGTTTTATTGGTACATGTCCTTCTGAACCGCATACAGTGGAAAATAATCTACAGCGGCGTGCATAGAACGATGCGTGAGAAAAGTATAATATACAAACAAACATAGCAGCACAGTGAAGTAATGAAAGTCGGTAGAACAGAAAAGTCACTTTATATCTAGGTAAACTATAACAACAAAGCACCTAAGCATCATCACGTGGAAAATCCGGGCATCTGCGAACCGTGTTTACGATAATGCCAGATTGGACAGGGAGAAACATTCTGGAACATAAAAACCAAACAAAGTAGCTAGCATACACACTATTACTAATACAGTCAAATATGTCAGTGGAGACGCAAAGACACATATCAGTAGTTCATTCAAAACTGCTGTGTGTTATCAGTGACGAACACAGACCCTGGCCAAAGCTGTGTCGGATATAGAATCTGACCAAATCAGAGATGAATATAAACTCTCCCAAGGCACTAGCTGATTTATACTCTCCCCAGGGAAGTGTCGGAAATACACTGGCCAAGACAGTGTCAGATATAGGCTCTGACTAGGGCCATTCCACAACATGAACACAAAATGCAAGACGAAAATATAAGGTTAAACTAGAAAAAACACTGCACAGCAGAGAAACATAGAAATATAGAAATGAAAATTGTCTTCAAAAAAGATAAACAGGGAATGACTCTCAATAACAATTTTAAAAAGTGGGACATATGCGAACATGAAGTGCAGCTTATCAAATACTGAAATCGCTGTACACATGAAATCTTAGATATTCTTTAGAATATGGAATGCAAGCCCGTACAACAACTTTAAAATCCAACTTTAAAAAATAGCGAAAATTCAAAACCCGGCGAAAAGAAATATTAAAGGAACAATGAAATCAACACCGATAAAAGAAATTAAGAAAATAACAAAGCTACAACCCAAGTCTGACAGAAGAGATTAGAGAGTACTTGAACTGGCAGTAAAATCCAATCGTCTTTCAAATCATCCAATGAATAAAAGACTGGTAGATGGTAGCGGCAGATTCGTGAGAAGCTGTTTCGCACAAAATGCAAAAGAACTGACCCCTTTCTGCCAGACTTCACATTCATACATTTCACATTTCCACTACGCAAGAGAAACTGTCTCTAGAATGGACACAAAAAAAAAAGGAATGCAAAAGGATACAGAGTAAAAATATATAGCCCTGGAATATATTCAAGAGACAGTCAGCCACAGAATGGATCTACGTGTACACACATGGATCAGCAATGAGAGTTGTGAACAATGAGGTTGGCGGGGAAGGAGTGGGGTTAGAGTTTATACAAAATATTTAAATGGACATTAAATTCAAATAACGGTGGCCCCTAGAGCATTCTTAAATATCTTTAGAGCTGATGATGTGGTATTAAGAACATATGTTACAGCCTTCGTTTACAACAAGGACCACGTCAGAGACAAAATAGTTTTCCTTACACATTCCATATCAGCCGTAATGGTCCTCCGCAACCATAAACACAATGAATTAAGCAACCTGTCAAAGGCTCTCTTGAAAACCAGCTAGAATATCAACAGAAAGAGAAGGCAGTGGGTTCCTGGACACTTAAATATATGGAAATGACGAGGATGTTCAACTAACCGAAGGAGAAGGAAGCAAACTCAAACAGAAGACTGGATTTCATATTATGAAATAAGGACGACGATAAAAATCAACTTCATAGAAAAATGGCCCAGAGAACACCGTGACTTTAATATAGCATAAGTATAGTACTCCTTGCAGAAGAAATCGAGTGGCAATATTCAGATTCTGAGTAGACCACTGTAGACTGACACATCATCTGTTCATACATTTTTTTAATGGGCACACAGACATTAGTCCACGAGGGGAGAATACAGTTACATGGGCACACAGACATGTGGGAAAAACACACCTACAGTATAACATTTTATACCAATCTGTCGGCCTCACAAAAAGAGGACGACATGGTCCTCAGAACCCGAATACGGGATGAACTATTTGAAGACGAGAGAAACCTCAGCTGAGACTGACTACCGAGTTTACATATAAATACACGTGATTATTTGAGAGATTGATTGGTCAAGTGATCACAGTTGAGAAAATAATCAAATAACGATAGTAAAATGGGTCGACAGTGACGAGGTAAAAGCCAGACTACATTTCGGCCATCATCACCTTTGACAGGGAATGCAGAGAGTGATGCAATTGGAAAGTTCGAAGTTTAACATTTTATAGAAGATAATAATCTGGATACTAAAGGTGTTTCAAATACTGATGGATCGGTGCTGCGAGTCAGACATCGGTACAGGGTTTCTCTGCTAGAATGAGAGGCCATGTGACGGCCGACAGCGGCTGTGAACACATGCCGACCGCCAGATTAGAGATTAGAGATACAATCGGCGTCATCATCTTTGCGCTGTCTACATCTAAGACTGCATACACTTGTTATCGAACTATCAATCATTGCTTGCGATCGTACAGAAAGGCTGGATACAGCATATCGGTCTCACATCTATGACGGTGTGTACGGAGCAACTGTCCTGGTCAGTCATGCTGGGGCTTGTAGCAATGAACGAAACGTTTCTTGCCTCGAAGGTAACCGTAATGGAGGCTTTGGATATGGTTAAGGGTAACAATTTGGGATCAATCAATGATCGCCTCTTGTATATGGATATGGCTTGGCTTCGTTCGTTCTCAATCTCCCCCTACCAAACCCTAAAAGGGCTTAAGTAGCAGAATGTAGTCCAGAGAACGGAATGCGGTGTGTCATAGTTTACAGCTTGACTGTGATATTTGCACCTTTCGGTCCAACACATCCGAATTCAGCAAGCATGTTTTGAGTAACTGGTTAGCATTCCCTGTTCGATCCCTTCTCCTTAGTCAGTCTGCCCTGCTGCAGCCTGTTATCCAGGATCACCGCATGGAGGTGTAGAAGGGTCTTGGCAGCTCTGGTTCGCTGGCCTTGATGCTAGCAGTCATCTATGGGTAGCTAGCTGACCGCTGCAGCTCATGCGCTGCTCAGCGTCTTGGTCCCGGATATGGATATGAGAGTCATTTTAATATCAATCAATGATGGCCTCTTGGATATGGATATGAGTGCCATTTTATGATCAATCAAAGATCGTGTTTTGGAGGTTGACACTGGCAATCCAAAGAATGCAGGTTTTTAAAAAAATTCAGCTTGGACTTAGCAGGGAGTGATGTCTGAGAAAGTAGAACATGTGTGTAGAATAAATGGGCGATTGGAAATATCAGCATTCATACTCTTCGCTGTTTGCTCGGGTAGACTGGTCACATACAATTGTATGTGCTTTGACGTCAATTTACACCAAAAAGAAACAGAACAATACGAACGTCGTGAAAATACGAGTACAATCTCTATTTGAACCATCCAAACCACTTCAATCATACTCAAACAGCAAGATAACGTTAGCTTAACCGTATATCGTTCCCATTAATCTGAAATCTACCAAAACCTGTAATCACATATGACAATGTTCTCTGCATATCGCAGGCACCTTAAAAATAAATCAAGAGACATAATAATAAAATGTTTCTAAAAATAAACATTAAAGATAAAATTGATATGACAATTTATAGGAAACATGTTTGCAAAGAACAGAGAGGAAGACTCAATGGCAATGAAAAAGACCGAGGGTATTAAAGAATGTTTGGAAGACGTAATGCCAGCGGTAAGGACAGATGGCATGAGACAGAACCTAGACTACCTAATTGCCACGGAAACGACAGAGGGAAGGAAGATGTTAAGCCTACATTGAAACTGGCATTTTAAAAAGAACATCAGACGTTTTGGAACATTCAAACAAGTGATGCGTCTGGTATGGATTCAATGACAACTGCATCAGCAATGGCATATGGTGGTACTAAAGACATTTTCCAGTTAGGAACATTGTCGTTGGAACATAAATTGTTGAAACCAGTCCTTGTCAACTTTCTCTTCAGGTCACGGTTTGTATCCCCTCAGTAATACGAGGTGAAGTTTAAAAACAGCGAATAAAAAAACACCTAATTGAGACATTTCGAATGACAGGCTGCCACAAGGATCTTCACACCCATGGGTCAGTCAGTTATCCCCAAGTTTAGAACCTCTGCTCTAGACTAAACATAGAACATGAGATTGAAATCAGTGTGTCAGGTCTCGGCTTGGGCTGGCCAAATGAATGCAAATGTCAAGTTTGAATATTCAGTACTGCAGAAAGCTATACATAAGAGCATACAACACTCAACACTCCGGTGGTTCCCGTAGACTGCAGCCCTTTTGAGGGCTAAGTGATTTTTAGCGCTTTACACAAGTTGAGAAGTTGCTGCCTGGATGACTCACGTACCTGCTATAATCAAAATGACTGTCTTTTGGGGTTGAAAGGTTCGGACAGTCAGCAACAACAGGTTACAGATTTAACGAACAACCCCAAGTAGATTCCTGGACTCCTTAGGTGTAAAAATAGACCAATTGCACGTGCATTTAATGTCGTAAAAGGAGACTGAAGGGTTTTTGTTAGGGTTAGGGTTAGGATAAGGATTAGAGTTAGTGTTATGGGTTGGTGTCAAGGTTATGATTTGAGTTGTGGTGTGGGTCAGTGTTAGGGTTAGTATTATGATTATGGTTAGGAGTAGGGTTAAGGTTGGCGTTAGCTTAGTGTTAGGATTATTGTTTGTGTTATGGTTAGAGTTAGTGATATGGTTAGTGTTAGGATGTTGGTTAGTGTTATGTTAAGGGTTAGTGTTAGAGTTGAGGATATAGTTAGAGTTAGGGTTACGGTTAAGATTTGGGTTAGTGATATGTTAAGGGTTAGTGTTAGAGTTAAGGATATAGTTAGAGTTAGGGTTACGATTAAGATTTGGGTTAGTGATATGTTAAGGGTTAGTGTTAGAGTTAAGGATATAGTTAGAGTTAGGGTTACGGTCAAAATGTGGGTAAATGTTATGTTTAGAGTTAGGGATAGGGTTAGGGTTAGATAACAGTAAAGACTAGTTCACACCGTTGTCATATACACCAGTGCAAGGAAGGAGCAGACATTTCAGGAAATGACCAACCCTAGTATTGGCGGGCAATATACACTATTAATCAATCATCAGCACTTGTCCGCTCCCTGTGGACCATAACCCTTCAACAACTACACGTCGTCATTAAACGTTGACTTGCTCATGTTGAAGTTGTATTGGCTTTTACTGTAAACAGGAAGTGGCATCTGTCTTCACGCACAACCCTCCTTACCGTCTTTTACGACATGCCGTGTAAGTTACAGTGTTACTTTTCTTTTCTCCCATTTTCCGATACTTTTAACAATATGTAACATATACTGAGCATTTAGTATTACTTATGAAAATATTAACCGATGCTGAGCGATCAACACGACTCTAGGTCAAAGTGTGTCTGGAATGTGTTCACGAAACATCACAACAATCATTTCATAGTGCAGTTGAGCAGAAGAGAGCAGGTCATGGTCTTCAGACTCCGCACAGGCCACAACAGACTGAGGTACCATCTATTCAATAAACTGAAGATAGGTGGCACTGACGAATGTGGTACAGGGAAAATGACCGCTGAACATCTGCTGCAAAATTGCCCGACATACGAAGACCAGAGAAAGCATATGTAGGCATCACTAGACAAGCTCTATGGCAGTGTCGTCAGCCTCAGGATGACAGCTGCTTTCTTCAAACAAATTCAAGTTGACGTCTGACAGCGTGTACGAAGAAGAAGAAGAAGAAGAAGAAGATTTCAAGGTGCGATTTGTTTGTTTTCCAAAGTGAATTCGTTTTGCCAGTAGCATAGCAACACTGTCTCTGATATATACTAGTATAGAGATAGATAAGAGGGCGATAAATGATACACATATTACGACACAAAATGTTATGCATTCTTCTGGATCTTGACATAACCGAGATTTGATGGACATCATCTCATACATTATCGTTTGGATCTGTTGCTCGGAAAAATGGGAAAAAAAGTTGCTATCACAAGCTTGCTGATATTATGGTCTGTTCGCGTGGTTTCTGTGGCAAAGAATGTTTTAATGATGTGGCGAAACCCATACTTGCCAATTTTGAAAGGTCGCCCTCGCCACGGGTTCAGTATCTGTTTGATGTCGACGGGGTGAAATGTCAGGACCGCTATTGTGAAGTGGTAGCTGGGGAGAACGGGTTGGGGGTCAATCGGGGAACTTAACTGCACCGAATGAACTTGCGCACCTGTGCCTTTCAAATTACCTCCCCATAGTTCAGATATTTCCAAGAGGCAGAGAAGACAGCAACTTAAACGTAAGTTGCTTGTGTAATCTACCCTTGCTGGCATTCCATCTAATGGTGTCGTCTTCTCCCAGCGTGGCTAGCTAACAAGAATTCAGTAAATATTTTAACAACAAATAAAGTACACGTTGAAGTCAAAGACAAGAAAATATATCCCCTCTACCAATACTTGTTGACTTATACAAATTTAACAAATTGAAGAAACGGACAAGCATACTATTTTTTTGGCAGAAGAGCGCCATTTCAATCATAAATGGGAGCAAATTGGTAATACAACAATGGTCATGTGTATGTATGTGTGTATATATATATACTTGTGTATGTGTGTATCTGTGAATATGTGTATGTGTGTATCTGTGAATATGTGTATGTACGTGTGTATGCGCGTGTATGTGTATATGCGTGTATGTTTGCGTGTATGCATGTGTTATCGTGTATATGCGGGTATAAATGAGTGTATTATCACCAGCAATCGGTGCTGCAAAGACCGCACATATTCTAGTATGTACTTGTATATATCTACATGCATATATATATATATTGATAAAGGGTTAAGCATAGTCGTTAGACTGCCTGTTTCTCACAGGAACAGGACAGACAACAATTCACGGCCTCGAAACGTCTATTTAGCTATAATTGAGCATTACCTTACTGTAAATAAGTAAGGGGCGGGGGGGGGGGGGGTGTGCACGTTGTAAGTTAATTTTTCCTCCCCACGTTAAACAGGCTGAGATCTTCTACATTGATTTCTCTAACACTTCATTCCAGACAGCAGTGCCCCGCTATGTGCCAACCTGACCTTCAACTATCATCAGAACTTTAACATCTCCCTGTTGAGCACGTCTTCAACATCTAGGTTCCAAGTCATCAAATGTTCACCTGTCCCTATTTATTATGATTGTCAGTTTCTTCAGGATGGACTTGCAAGTCCCATGCTCAAATCTCCTTAGTCGTCACTTATAATATGCTTGTTATGTTACATTGATACATTTCTTTATTTCTCTTTCGGCCCCGGTAATACTCCAGCAACAACACATTTACCTTACCCTGAGAGGTAGTCTGCAGAGACCACTCGCTCTACCGAGGGTCAGTTAGCCGTGCCAACCAAAATAATAATAATAGCTGTCCATCGTAGTCGATGAGGACCGCCGACAAAAACCGCCCAACTTAAATACACTGTTGGATTTTGGAGTTTCACGTCAAGATGGACGCTTGCAGGAAGTAATAGCAGGCCTGGTCTACGAACAAGAAGGACGAACTCTTTTAGACTGTGTCCTAGGTTGCAAGGACCGTACATTGGTGTCTTAGGTTGAAAGGGCCGTAGCTTGTTAAAAAAAAAGGTAAACCTATAACGAAGAAGAAAATAAATGTTGTTGTTGTTGAATGTCCACAATGAACCAGTTTACCCTTTGTGTGCCTTGAAAAGTAAAGTACGTTAAGTGTCGGGTTGCAGTAGCTTTCTTTACATGATGAGTGTGCTCAGTATGATGATCAGTATAGTTTACCTCATCCTGACTAGCATGTCCGATCTGTATGTTATACCTCACCCTGACTAGCATGTCCGATCTGTATGTTATACCTCACCCTGACTAGCATGTCCGATCTGTATGTTATACCTCACCCTGACTGGCATGTCCGATCTGTATGTTATACATGACCCTGACTAACATGTCCGATCTGTATGCTATACCTCACCCTGACTAACATGTCCGATATGTATGTTATACCTCACCCTGACTAGCATGTCCGATCTGTATGTTATACCTGACCCTGACTAACATGTCCGATATGTATGTTATACCTCATCCTGACTAGCATGTCCGATCTGTATGTTATATCTGACCCTGACTAACATTTCCGATCTGTATGCTATACCTGGCCCTGACTAACATGTCCGATCTGTATGCTATACCTGGCCCTGACTAACATGTCCGATCTGTATATTCTGCCTGTTCGTCTCCTCTCCCCAGAAAAGAAAAATCAACCACTTGTTAGTTTATTTCAACAGAGGTTCTCGTCCTGACCAACTGGTTCGTAGAGTCGCACAAGAAGTTAGCCCAGGAAACTAACTCTCCTTGATGTTATTAAAGCGATCGGCGGCTGATAGCATGTCCTATCTGAAATGCTCGAATACTGGTATTCAATCAGCCAGGTGGGTACATGATGTCAGGTAGCCAAAAGTTGTCCCTTTGTTCTGCAAACCCATCTTCTAGGTCTTCCATGATTTACCTTACAGACTTACATTTGGCTATTAGTAATACGTTTGCGTGTGTTTTCTTTTCTTTGGCTTGCTAGACCTGGAGAGAAGGTTCGACTATGAAGTTTCTAAGCTTTTCTCAGTTGACATTTAGCCTAGCCCGCACTAAATATCATGTATTGTGTCTTTGTCGGTGCTGGTAAACATTAAGTTGTCACCCTGTGAGGTCTTGTTTCTGGAAGTTTCCTTATATCACTTCTAGGAGGTATGCCTACAACAATGATCATATCTGGAGCGGATAACGAAATGGGAACATAACTTGATGCATACGTTTGTCAAGTTTTTACGGCAGACGAAAATATGTACACAATTCGGAGCCTACTTTTGGCAAGTGTTGTGTTTTTTGCGGCAGACATACCATTGGTCGTAACTTGGTGCCTGGTTTTGCCAAGTGTTGTAGTGTTTTTACAGCAGAGGTAAATATAAACATAACTTAGTGCCTACTTTTGTCAAGTGTTTTTACGGTGGACGTAAAATTGGACATAATTTGGTGCCTACCTTTGTCATGTGTTTTGTTTTGATGGCAGACTTAAAATGGACATAATCCGGTCCCTACTTGTGTCAAGTGTTTTGTTTTTTACGGCAGCCGTCTATCATACGCAAATATAATCTTAAACTGTATCACCGCTATCAAAAAGCATACCGTCGCGCAGGATATTTGTATCTCAATTCAATCTTGTCCCTTGTATGGTTATCAGTTTCATATCTGATACTTTCATATCCCATACTATGAAGCCATCCAGGATATTCTCTTGATGTCTCTTGATATGCGTCCATGTATTCATTATGTTGTCATAACGTAGTTGTTCTTTTCTTGTCTGAAGATATGTCCTCAAAAGGTGGACTCCTTATTTCTGATGTGGGTTTTTAGTTTAAATTTCACACTGATCTCCAAAAAAACGATATCCTCATTAGTTATTATTGTTGTGCAATAGGCTCGTATCACTCTGTAGCTGTAACTAGGCATTTGATCAGTTAACATTGCAAGAACTAGGGACAGAAACAGATTGGAAAGAGATCAAATTGATACAATTGGCGATCCATTTATAACAGTATACGTTTTAATCATAAGCTTCTCTCAAACGTCCTTGTCCTTCGGTCTCTCTCTCTCTCTCTCTTTGTCTCTCTCTCTCCCTCTTTCTCTCCCTCTCACTGCCGTTTTCTCTCTCAACATGTCTATTACAATTAGCGATATCAACGTTTTGAAATACCTGACACCACAAGGCTTCCCTCTCGTTTTAATATGCAGGTGTAAGAAAATGCCGCAGTTCAACCGCCCTCACAACCGCAGCCGCGACGCCAAGTAAACATTAAGTGGGTAACATTATGGGCCAAAACGCCACATAAAAACCCTGTTAAGTGGATCTCTATTCATTAACCCACGGAAAGCCCAACTCGGCAATTTAAACTGTTCATTACGCTAACAATGACCGCCGACACTCGAATTAAGGCTCTAACCAACTCCCGAAACCTCTCAGCCCCCGGGCATGTACTCGTTCTAGGTCCCAAATTTTCTCTGTCCTGCAAAACATGAATTCATTCTCCATTCCCTCTTTCTATCTCCCTGTTTCCTTGATACATATTTTCCCTAAGCAAATAGTCGCCAAAAAGCTTTATAAATGTTTGTCATTACTGATTTCAAAGCTGACACTTGGGCATAATAGCAACAGTTGTCGGGTGTTAATCCTGCTGATTATAGCACAGCCGTGGTCCTGCTCTGTTAAACCCGAATCTTTTTACCCTGAAGTGACAGAAATATTTGCTTTCTGCTCGAAAAGCAAGAGCAGGCCTGGCTCCTTGTTCTTATCAGGTATTTCTAGCGCACACTAACCGAAGCTTGGCTCTTCTGTACCTCTTTGTGCCTGCCCAAGCCAACACAAATTCGGTACAGTTAGATGGTGGACGAGTGTAGGGAACAGAAGCCTTAAATCACAGCAAAGGAATGTATGCGTCCCAAGTTTGCCTTGACAGGAGGTTACTGGGTGCAGATTTTCAGCAATTGTTGAGTATGTCGTATACATGAACTTGGCCTAGAGTAGAATGGGGATTGTATACATTTTACCTACCCACTTGTCTGCTACTTACCTACCTACCTTCATATACATCTACATGTCTGTCTGTGATTTACCTACGTACGATCTACCTAAATACCTACCTATCTCCTAACTACCTTTCTACCTACCTACATGCCTGTTACTTACCTACGTACGATCTACCTACCTACCTTTCTATCTAGCTACGTACCTACACTTACCTCCTTGCCTGATATTTCCCTATGCACATACCTACGTTCCTACCCATCTACCTTCACATACATATATCTACCTAACTGCTACCTGCCAAGGTACGATATTGCTAGATACCTACCTGCTCACCTACCTACCAGCCTGCTTACCTACCCACCCATCTACCTACATATGTACCTAACGCACATCTAATTTTTTTGTATCTACCTGCCTAAATAACTATTTACGTGAATCTACCTACTAACTACGTACCTACTACATACTTACCTCTCTTTTTACCTACTACTTACCTACCTAGTACGATTTTACTTATCTTTTTTACCTACTACCTACACTACCTTTGTATATATATATATATATATATATATATATATATATATATATATATATATATATATATACATACCTGTATAATACTTATATGCTTATCTATTTATCTACTACCTATATATCTACTAACTATCTATCTACATACCTAGCTGCTATTTACTATCCTATCTTTTCACATACGACTTATCTAAATGCTACCTACCTACCTACCTACCTACCTACCTACCAGACATGTCATTGCATCTTACTGTGGCGTCGAGGAGACAGTGTGATCTAGTGGTTAAGTGACAAGGCACCTGAAGGTGATGGGTTCACAACAGAGGCCGTATCCCTGGGAAGCAAACACTTAGAAAATGTAGGAGGAAACAGACCCTTAGGTTAAATGCATGCCGAAGTCGGATGCAAAGGGCCCACATGCGCTAAAAAAAAAACACAGTGCAACGCACACTGCATTGGGGAATAGAGAAATAAGGCAAACGCAAAAAGAAAAAGGGTGACGTCGTGCGTGCTACTTATAGCTTTTTGCTCATCGGCAACCATATATCACACAAATTAATAATAGTTTCAGCAAAAGTAGTTTTCAAGGGCAGACCAGTTTTTCTAACATTTAATGATATGCTTGGTCTCCTCCATTTTGTTTCATGTAAGCATAGGCGTCGCCACTGTAGATGGCTACGGACAGGAAGCCATCACCAAAGCGCTTTGTAGGTTCTTGCAGTGAAGATTTCTGTAATTATTGTTTTTACAAGATGAGGTTGCTAACCACATGCACAAAAATAAGGCGAGATTGCGGCGTAACAGAAAATCAAAATAACGAGTCAAATAACATGAAGAGGTATGCATCAAATTCCACGTCGTCACACAATCAGTAAGAGCTACGCTACATCCCCAATGTCTAGTCAAGTCGAGCAATCTAGCTCGCTAACCAGGACTGGTCACGTTGATTGTCTCTGACCACGGTCCTGGCTGCACATAGGGCAGATGGGGTGGAGGTGAAGTGTCTTAGCCATGCCTTGTACGGGCGGCAGCGTAGACGACTCTGTGATAGACGCTGTCTTTTCCCACCCCTGATGTCAAGGGACAGATGTAGAAGCTAGCTGGCTGAACAATCCTGAGAAAGACGTGGAGGCGACTGTCCAGCATTAAAGAAAGCCTCTCGAGTTGTGTCTGTGGGGCGACCTCGATATTGAGGACCAGGTCCTGCCATTGGACACTAATGGTTTTACGTTGGTTGCGCCCATGGAAGGTTGCGTTTGTGATCACCATATAAGACCGTCCAAACCTAAGAGCCAAAAAACAGACTTTTGTTCCGACATGGTACGTGTATCCATGTACAGTGTGCAAGCTCTATGTACATCTCTCATCAGTTTCCGTTTACCATATCCAAGGGGGTGCAGTGGTCCTATTACTTTCTTCATAATTTGGGAACCACTTGGGATATTTGTGTTCCCAGTAAGTGGTCCCAGAATCCACCTGGGATATTTGTGTTCACAATAAGTGGTCCAAGAAACCACCCGGGATATTTGTGTTCACAATAAGTGGTCCCAGAATTCACCCGGGATATTTGTGTTCACAGAAAGTGGTCCCAGAATCCAACCGGGATATTGGTGCTCACAGTAAGTGGTCCCAGAATCCACCTGGGATATTGGTGTTCACAGTAAGTGGTCCCGGAATCCATCCGGGATATTGGTGTTCACAGTAAGTGGTCCAAGAATCCACCCGGGATATTGGTGTTCACAGTAAGTGGTCCCAGAATCCACCCAGGAATTTGGTGTTCACAATCACAGTAAGTGGTCCCAGAATCCACGTCAGATATTTGTGTTCACAGTAAGTGGTCCCAGAATCCACACATGATATTTATGTTTACAGTAAGTGGTCCCAGATTCCACCCGGGATGTCTGTGTTCACAGTAAGTGGTCCCAGAATCCACGCCGGATATTTGTGTTCACAGTTAGTGATCCTAGAATCCACGCATGATATTTGTGTTCACAGTAAGTGGCCTAGTGATCCCCTCCGGGATATTGGTGTTCACAGTAAGTGGTCCAGGGTCCACCCGGGTATTGGTGTTCACAGTAAAGGGTCCAGTGATCCACTCCGGGATATTAGTGTTCACAGTAAAGGGTCCAGGGATTCACCCGGGATATTGGTGTTCACAGTACGTGGTCCAGGGATCCACCCGGGTATTGGTGTTCACAGTAAAGGATCCAGTGATCCACCCGGGTATTGGTGTTCACAGTAAAGGGTCCAGTGATCCACTCCGGGATATTAGTGTTCACAGTAAAGGGTCCAGTGATCCACCCGGGTATTGGTGTTCACAGTAAAGGGTCCAGTGATCCACTCCGGGATATTAGTGTTCACAGTAAAGGGTCCAGTGATCCACCTGGAATATTGGTGTTCACAGTAAGTGGTCGAGGGATCCACCCGGGATATTGGTGTTTATTGTAAGTGGTCCAGGGATCCAACCGGGATATTAGTGTTCACAGTAAAGGGTCCAGTGATCCACCTGGAATATTGGTGTTCACAGTAAAGAGTCCAGTGATCCACTCGGGATATTGGTGTTTATAGTAAGTGGTCCAGGGATCCAACCGGGATAATTGTGTTCACAGTAAATGGTCCCAGAATCCACCCGGGATATAGGTGTTCACAGTAAGTTGTCCAGGGATCCACCCGGGATATTGGTGTTCAAATTAGGAAACAGTAAATAAGCTAGCCTTAAGTAAAATGTTGCATTTTTCTTTGTCCTATTTTTAGCATTTTAACTTGAGAGACCTTGACATTTTAACTCATAGCTTCAACTATGTACTTTTAGCGCAGTCATTGTGACGACAATGTGTGTGAGAATGTCCTCCATTAAGCAGGAATGATATGTTTATCATTTCCTGTAGCTTCAATGTCTGTTTTCCTGTTACATGCACCTCACACACTTACGTCACCGTCCGTTCCAGAGAAGGGACGTAATTGGAAAATGTATGTAAGTTGATCCACGTCTGTTTTCCAATAGCGCATGTATACACACGCCTGATAACATGTTTACGCTATCATTACCGCTAGAGATATAGCAGAAATGATGGATAAGTAATATTAATATAGTTCATGTTTTACTCTCATTGACCAATGTAAATTGACATTTGTACTAACTGATTCGCAAGCTAGCATACGTTACATCACATTTATTGTAATGTAAGCATAATTCCACGCCGGCAGGTGCATGGCGGATAACAGATGGACACGTATAGAGTGATGTCGTTGTGGCCATACGACTTTACTGCCGCCCTGGTGGGCCACTGAGCTGAGGTGGAGAGAAGGCATAATGGAGGTCCTAGTACACCAAAGCAAACGAGCGAAATGAGTTTGCTCAACATTTGGCTACCTGGCATCGGACACACGTGCCGGATTGAACACCTAGATTTTGAGATTGAGGCATATCCTAACCTACTCACTGAGCATTCAGTTTCAGATACAGTTTGTAACAGCGTAACCACTTGTCTTTTCAAGTTGTATCTGCTATTGCGCATTCACTTTTTACAGATTTAAATCACCAGAAAGCAGCAATTTTAAAATTAGAACCGCTTTAATACATAGTAAAACACAATTTTCATATTTTGTTTAGATTGAAACACAAATTCAATTAAACACAAAAAAGTTCGAATCGCACGTGTTTTCTTTTAAAAACAATCTTAGGGTAAAAGATGTAGCCCAGAGAAAGAGATGACACCAGTCAAAGACAAGTGAAACAGAGAACAAATATGATATGATATAACAGAGGCCTACTACTCTGCCAAAAAGAGATCAAGTGACAATATTCAGACTTCGAACGGATCACTGCAGACTGATAAATTATCTGTTAAAAAAATTAAAAGTTGGACACTAGTTCATGTGTCGACGTGGGGAGAACAAACAAACAGTGCAACATGTTCTACAGGTCTGCCGGCTCCACGAGAAGAGCAGAGTGACGACGTGGCTCTCCCCAACCCAAATGTGAGATAACCTGTATGGAGATGAGACAAGTCTGAGAAGGATGAGATAAACTGTATGGAGATGAGACAAGTCTGAGAAGGACGAGATAAACTGTATGGAGATGAGACAAGTCTGAGAAGGACGAGATAAACTGTATGGAGATGAGACAAGTCTGAGAAGGACGAGATAAACTGTATGTAGATGAGACAAGTCTGAGAAGGACGAGATAAACTGTATGGAGATGAGACAAGTCTGAGCAGAACCGCCAGGCTTATGAGGGAGATAGACACGATTATTTAAGAGAGAACGAAGAACAAGATGAAGAGAAAGACAAAAAAGGATATCAGATACCGACGCATAGCTGCTGCTTGCATCAAAGTCAGCGAGCCAGAGTTGTTCAAGACCCTATTCTGCCTCCAAGCGGTGGTCCTGGGAACAGGCTGCACTCTCATAGTCTGGAGAAATAAAATATCTGTGAGAAGGCAAATCAGGAACCCCAAAAAGCCCAGCTGAAACCAGATATGTCAGGACGAAAGGCGCAGATGTTGAAGCATCAACGTAAGCTATAACACAACGTCATTGTAGTTCTGTGGGGAGTGTAAGAGCCTAAACTCTAGGGTATAGCGGTGACCACAAATGTCCATAAGTACGAAGCGACGTCATTCGAAGCAAAGCAAGTCGTGGTATAACCGACTTGTTATGCGTGTGATCAACACAACGTGCGAATACTGCATTCTCAGTCAATCAATCAAACATTGTTCAGATTCATATGGAACATAGGTCTTCAACAAATACACTTGGCCAACAAATGATGACACACCTGTTTCTGTTGCGCTATGTTGTGTCTTAAAGTTGCTGCATGCTTGAGTATACAGCCGTATGCACATACGAAATTCTGCAGGTACAATATTGCTCGTCTTCACTTTCAGTACACTTCTCCTGCCGGAGACGGATGTGTCGGACCGAAAGGTGCAAATAATGTTTGCGCAGTGGCGCAAGTTGATAAGTCACTTCTACTGCTGTCATCTGGTCTCAATTTCTCTGTTGCAATTGCCATCTTCCAAGAAAATGCTGCCTAGGTACCTGACTTTTTGAGCCTGCTGGAGATCCACTCTCGTTCCTCCGGCAGAGATCCCTCACTTTGTCAAGTTACTGGTCTCGTATCCCATAATCCTTCATCACGATCCAGTCCATTTCTGTCAAATCAGCGGAAATCTTTTATTTATACTTCTTTGTTTGTTTGGTCAATAAATACTAAGTTGACGTGCTCGTCATATTAATTAATGATCTCACGCGTCTGCTTTAGTATCGGTGGACCCCTTTCCCTTATGGAAACCGAACTGGGCTTTGCTGGGCCGAGGGACAACAGTTCTGTTTATATAGTCTCTGTTGGACTTAACAGCGAAATACCACTATAGGCGTCACAGTTCCGTTTTGAGTCCTTTCCTTTCCATATGGGTACTATCGACACTAGAGTAGGTGTTTAACATTTTCGTTTTGGAAAGAACACTGCCCCTACGTAAGCAATACTTTGTCGTTGGATGCTGGCAGAAACGTTCATAGAAGTACAAAATAGTGTCAATGTATGTATCATAGACAATAATAAATCATTTGACAGTCCTACATGAAAAGCTAATTGAGTGTATACAAGAAATGAATGTAGATGGTAAAGACATTAGTCTAATCAGTTGCCTGCCTATACTGGGAACAGGTGGCAACAGTATAATCCTGCGAGAATTACTCACCGCTTACTGAAATCCAAAGAGGCATGAGACAGGGATGTGTGTTGTCACACTGTCTCTTTAACCTTTACACAGAGAAACTCTTCAGACAGAGTGTAGGAAAGCCAAGACTAAACATGAATGGAAGAATAATCAACAATCTGAGATTCGTTGATGACACTGAATTTCTGGCTGAAAGTGAGAAGAGTCGCAAGAGCTTGTGGTTATAGTCAACACCAGAAGTACTGAATACAGTTTAGACATTACCTTTAATGGCAATAAAGATGATAGGTGACATAGCGAACATGTTGTGGTAGTGGTAGGTACAAACAATCTTAAGAGAGATGGTACATAATTAATAATGCAAAGATACAAGAATCTGTTGAGGACAATTGAAGAAAAAAATATATGAAGGTCATCATGATGGGTATTTTAGACAGAGCATACGGGTCAGACTAGCTATGCAGTAAGGAAATAGGTATCAACCTCATGTTGCGAAAAATGTGTACAGATATGGAAATAGATTTTATTGATGTGAAAATAGAAAAAAGTAAAATGCTGGAAAAAGGTCCTTCAACTGCTAAGATTTCCATCTAAATGAGATAGAGCAGCTTGTTGTAGCAAAGTATATGTTTAACCATTGTATTACAAATTTGAACTAGTTAGGTCTATGAAGTATGCGACTAAAGATAGGCCGAAAACAGGGTGCTACATAGAAGATAGTCAAAGGGAAGAGTTCGAGTCACTAAAGTGTGAAATCATTAGTGGAAAAGCAAATATAAAACTGATAAAGCAACAGCAAACATTGGAAAATCCACAAAATAGCAAAGTAAAATGTTTTTATGTAAATATGAGAAGCAGAGTAAATAAAAGAGAAGAGTTGGAACTGTATGTAGAAGAAGAAAAACCAGATAAAATAGGATTAACAGAATCATTGACATATGAGGACATTGCAGATAGTGAACTTAAAATAGAGGATATACAATGTTAAGGAAGGATAGCGTAGTTGGAGACAAGGCTAAGGGAGGTCGCATTTTATTATAATCTGCGAATTCAGTAAATATAACTATACAAGATGATCTATTATCTGGCAACAAAAATGAAAGTGTATGGGGAGTAATAGACAGTGTGGGTGAAAAAATGGTGGTTGGAATATGATACATATGTCCTTCAAGTTCAAAAGAGGAAGACGAGGAGCTCATTAGTAACATAAAAATAGCTAATGCAGAAAAATTATTATTAATGGAGGATTTCAATTTTCCTAAAATAAAATAGGATATGGCAGAGACATTTGCAGTCAAATCCTCATAACTCACAATTTTATTATTTAGCATGTAGAGAAAGCTACCAGAGGCAAAAACATACTCGATCTAATATTGACTACAGAGAACAATATGATTGAAAACGTTACCGTTGGGGAACGGCTTGGCTCAACTGACCATCAGTACAGCCTTTGTGATCTTATAGCAAGGAGATATATAAACATAAACTCCCAAGCATACGACTACTCTAAGACAGATGTTCAGAAGATGAAAGAGACAGTCTGCCACATAAACTGGAAAGATTTTGTCAGAGGTACAGATGTTGAACAAGAGTGGGAGATTTTCAAAACAGTTTTAAAACAACTGAATGTGGAATGTGTTCCATGTAGGAAGGTAGACTCCAAGTATAAAAAGTGGATAACTAGATTTATAGTTAAATGTAGAAGAGCTAAAAATAAAGCATGGAAAAAATATAGAGGCAGCTAAATTGAAAGAATATATTTAAAATATTTGGACAAGCAAAACATAGCTCAGAAAGTGAATAAAACAGCAAAAGTAGACTTGGAAAAAAAAATTGCAAATAGCGTCTTTTCTTATGTTAGAAATAAACAAAGATCGAAAGACAAGGTAGGCCCTGTCATAGATAGCACAGCTAAAATAATAAGTGAAAATAAGGAGGCAACTAATCTACTAAATGAATACTTTCGCACAGTCTTAACACAAGAAGATTGCTTCAAGTTCACAGAGCCTATAGATATTTTCAAATGTGAAATGGATATAGCGGGATTCAAATCAATCTGTATTCCGTAGGAAATGGTTTTTAATAAATTGGAGGGATTAAAAGTGTATAAATTTCCAGGTCAAGATGGTATCCATCCAAAATTGCTATTTGAAATTAGAGACCAACTAGCAAAATCATTGGCTATATTATGTTCTCATGCACTTACAAAAGGGATTGTTCCACGGGATTAGAAAGATGCGAGAGGGATCCCCTTATTTTAAAAGGGCAAAAAATCTGATCCAGCAAATCATAGACTGGTGAGTTTAAAGACATAGTCTGTAAATTGTTAGAATCAATAATCAAAGAAAACATTAAAATGCATCTAGACAGGTTTAATCGAATCGGAATTAGCATGGGTTTACTAGAAGGAGAACGCGCTTAACAAATTTATTGTAATTAATGGAGGAGGCTACTAAAATGATAGATAACGGGGAACCAGCGGATGTTATTTATCTAGATTTTGAAAAGGCTTTTGTTAAAGTACCTCATCGAAGATTATTTAAAAGTTAAAATTACATAGAAAAGGTGGGGAAGTTGCAGAATGTATTGAAAGTTGGTTAACGAGAAGAAGGCAGAGAGTGGGCATAAATAAGGAGTACTCTGAGTGGTGGAAAGTAAAAAGTGCAGTGCCACACTGCTCGGTTTTGGGACCAATATTGTTCTTGATATATATAAACAGTTTGGACATTGATAAAGGATCTATGATTGAAAAATTTGCGACTACACAAAACTATGTAGGAGTGTCTCATCTAAAGTAGAAGTAGATATATTGAGGCCGGATTTAGATAAAATTTGAGACTGGTCTATGGGAGCTGGCAAATGGAGCTTAATATAGATACATGTACAGTCATCCACATGGGTAGATGCAATATAGAACATAATTACAGAAAGGGTGAGAACAATATTAGACTGATATATAAGGAAAGGGACCTAGGGGTTATAATAGAGTATACAGGTAAAGTGAGTGAGCAAGTCCAGGGAGTAGTTAATAAGGCAAATGCAATGTTAGGTATGATAAAAATAAATATTAAACATAGGAGTAAGGAGGTGATTGTCAAACTGTTTAAAGCATTAATTAGACCTAGATTGGTGTACTGTGTACAGGTGTGGAGTCCTTATCGTAGAGTAAATGTTAACATGCTGGAAAGGATACAAACAAGAGCGAAAAAACTGATAGTGGGATTCCAGAATTAGTTATGAGGAAAGACTTGGAAAACTGGTCTACAGTGTCTAGAAAAGAGAAGAATTCGAGATGACAATACAGGTTTATAAGATAATCACAAGAAAGGTTAAATTCGACTATTACAAGTTTTCAAAATACAACCACCAACGAGAACAAGAGGGCACAGATACAAATTAACTAAAGAAAGGTCCAGATTAAATATTAGTAAATATGTTTTTTTAGTGAGAGAATGGTGAATGCTTGGAATGCATTGCCCCAGCAGGTAGTACAGGCAGGGACAGTTAATGCATTTAAGAATCAATTGGATACGCATAGCTTTTAGAGCAGGGTAATGTAGACAGCTACTTTTATCTGGGACAGATAATTACAGGTGAGGGTAGATGTGAAACGGAAGTGACGAAGAGAATAGGAATGACCAATAGCGTATTTTAATGGGATGACAAATATATCAGTATACAGACAAAATATTACAGATGAGACTCATTAGGTGTTATATATACTCAACATTATTATAGGGTGCAACAACATGGACTATGAACAAACAGCTGGGGAACAAAATGGAGGCCTTCAAAATGTTGTTATACAGAAAAATATTTCGCATTTCGAGCAAAAAGAAACAAACAAGAGTAGGCAACTATTGATAAACTCTACAATTAGGCAAGTCAAATACTTTTGACATAATAAGTGACACGATACTTTATTGAAAACAATACTAGAGGGGAAGGGTGCAGGTAAGAGAACAACATGCGGGCAACATCAAAAGATGGACTAATGTCATTCTGACAGAGCGTATCGTCAAGACAAGAGACAGAGACGGCATTTCGGTCAGAGACGGCACTTGAATTCAACTGAATTGAATTGAGATGCAGCCCACTTTCATTCTTCTGTCTCTTCATTTCCTCCACGACTTTGTAAATATTATAATATTCTCTTTAACTACATCACTCTTGACTGCCCACACGATTGGATTGCCTGTGTAGGAATGCAGTCTTCATCCGTAGACTTTCGGCTGTTCCACTTCCTGAGTCAGTATGTCTTGCTCAAGGTGGTCCGTGTGTCAGTATGTCTTGTTCAAGGTGGTCCGTGTGTCAGTATGTCTTGCTCAAGGTGGTCCGTGTGTCAGTATGTTTTGCTCTAGGTGGTCCGTGTGTCAGTATGAACGGCATTTCCACTACTGTACTGTCCTGGTTGTGAAAGTTTTCTTTCAAAGCATGCTCCGCTCAGGCCCCCCAGGTAAAGGAGCTACTTTAATATCGTTAATGATCGATGGTTGGTAGCTTCCTTCCTTCAGTCTCACCGCTTTGATGGTCTTGTCTATAGGGACGATTAGGAAAGGGAGAAAGGGGAGTGGGGGGGGGGTTACTGGGGCTAGACTTCATCCTTAGCTCTCCTGATTATCTGCTTTTCATGTGTTCTTGCAGACTGGTAAGAAACATGTCTTGTACAATTTATTTTTTACCTGAGCGGACACTTTGGTATCTGCATTCCAACAGACTGCAATCGTCTGTCCCCTGCTATGCCTTAAGGATTTAGTTCCACATACCTGATTGACAGCGTTCGTCATTGACAGTTTTGAAAGGGCCCATTATGCTATCTATAGTGATGGCATCTCTTTCGAGTATTTCATACGGCCTTAATCATAGCAGGGCTTAAACCGGTCGTGACAGACACAACACTAATTTGATGTAGTTGCGTGATCCTGCTTGTATGTTTCTTTCTCTGTCAGTTCTGTGTTGGTGTTAAACGTGTCATACTGACCGGCCTGTGATCAGTTCCGTGTTGGTGTGAAACGTGTCATAATGACCGATCTCTAATCAGTTCCGTGTTGAAGTGAAACGTTTCATAATGACCGGCCCGTGATCAGTTCCGTGTTGGTGTGAAACGTGTCATAACGACCGGTCTCTGATCAGTTCCGTGTTGAACTGAAACGTTTCATAATGACCGGCCTGTGATCAGTTCCGTGTTGGTGTGAAACGTGTCATAATGACCGGCCTCTGATCAGTTCCGTGTTGAAGTGAAACGTGTCATAATGACCGGCCTGTAATCAGTTCCGTGTTGAAGGGAAACGTGTCATAATGACCGGCCTGAAATCAGTTCCGTGTTGAAGTGAAACGTGTCATAATGACCGGCCTGTGATCAGATCCGTGTTGAAGTGAAACGTTTCATAATGACCGGCCTGTGATCAGTTCCGGGTTGAAGTGAAACGTGTCATAATGACCGGCCTGTGATCAGATCCGTGTTGAAGTGAAACGTTTCATAATGATCGGTCTCTGATCAGTTCCGTGTTGAAGTGAAACCTTTCATAATGACCGGCCTGTGATCAGATCCGTGTTGAAGTGAAACGTTTCATAATGATCGGTCTCTGATCAGATCCGTGTTGGTGTGAAACGTGTCATAATGATCGGTCTCTGATCAGTTTCGTGTTGACGTGAAACGTTTCATAATGACCGGCCTGTGATCAGATCCGTGTTGAAGTGAAACGATTCATAATGACCGGCCTGTGATCAGATCCGTGTTGAAGTGAAACGTGTCATAATGACCGGCCTGTGATCAGTTCCGTGTTGAAGTGAAACGTTTCATAATGACCGGCCTGTGATAAGATCCGTGTTGAAGTGAAACGTTTCATAATGACCGGCCTGTGATCAGATCCGTGTTGAAGTAAAACGTTTCATAATGACCGGCCTGTGATCAGATCCGTGTTGAAGTGAAACGTTTCATAATGACCGGCCTGTGATCAGATCCGTGTTGAAGTGAAACGTTTCATAATGACCGGCCTGTGATCAGATCCGTGTTGAAGTGAAACGTTTCATAATGACCGGCCTGTGATCAGATCCGTGTTGAAGTGAAACGTGTCATAATGACCGGCCTGTTATCAGATCCGTGTTGAACCGAAACGTTTCATAATGACCGGCCTGTGATCAGTTCCGTGTTGAAGTGAAACGTTTCATAATGACCGGCCTGTGATCAGATCCGTGTTGAAGTGAAACGTTTCATAATGACCGGCCTGTGATCAGATCCGTGTTGAAGTGAAACGTGTCATAACGACCGGCCTGTTATCAGATCCGTGTTGAACTGAAACGTTTCATAATGACCGGCCTGTGATCAGATCCGTGTTGAAGTGAACCCATATGTTGCATTTGTTCTTGTTCTCTTTAATTGATGTTTTTACTTTATCATTCCCTCTGCTGTAATTTTTGGTTTAGGGCTTCTTGTCTTTACAGTTCCGCATGCTGCTCTCGTTACTTTAGTGAAAGTACTCTTGAACATCACCTATTTTTCTTCAACTGTCTGTGTTTCTTTTGTGGATTTTCAAAGTTTCATGTTACTTTCTTTATGTAGTAATCTTGTGTCTTGATATCTTTTAATCTTTTAAACATGATTGTTTCTTTTCCTGTTTGTTTAACTCGTTTTATCTTCGTTTTCCATTTTGTTTCTTATAGTCATCATTACAGCTTTATGGTCAGTATCAACACATAGGTTTGGAATAGATCTTGGTGGTCAGTATCAACACCTAGGTTTGGAATAGATCTTGGTGGTCAGTATCAACACATAGGTTTGGAATAGATCTTGGTGGTCAGTATCAACACATAGGTTTGGAATAGATCTTGGTGGTCAGTATTAACACATAGGTTTGGAATAGATCTTGGTGGTCAGTATCAACACATAGGTTTGGAATAGATCTTGGTGGTCAGTATCAACACATAGGTTTGGAATAGATCTTGGTGGTCAGTATCAACACATAGGTTTGGAATAGATCTTGGTGGTCAGTATCAACACATAGGTTTGGAATAGATCTTGGTGGTCAGTATCAACACATAGGTTTGGAATAGATCTTGGTGGTCAGTATCAACACACAGGTTTGGAATAGATCTTGGTGGTCAGTATCAACACATAGGTTTGGAATAGATCTTGGTGGTCAGTATCAACACATAGGTTTGGAATAGATCTTGGTGGTCAGTATCAACACATAGGTTTGGAATAGATCTTGGTGGTCAGTATCAACACATAGGTTTGGAATAGATCTTGGTGGTCAGTATCAACACACAGGTTTGGAATAGATCTTGGTGGTCAGTATCAACACATAGGTTTGGAATAGATATTGGTGGTCAGTATCAACACACAGGTTTGGAATAGATCTTGGTGGTCAGTATCAACACATAGGTTTGGAATAGATCTTGGTGGTCAGTATCAACACATAGGTTTGAACTAGATCTTGGTGGTCAGTATCAACACATATGTTTGGAATAGATCTTGGTGGTCAGTATCAACACATAGGTTTGGAATAGATCTTGGTGGTCAGTATCAACACACAGGTTTGGAATAGATCTTGGTGGTCAGTATCAACACATAGGTTTGGAATAGATCTTGGTGGTCAGTATCAACACATAGGTTTGGAATAGATCTTGGTGGTCAGTATCAACACATAGGTTTGGAATAGATCTTGGTGGTCAGTATCAACACATAGGTTTGGAATAGATCTTGGTGGTCAGTATCAACACATAGGTTTGGAATAGATCTTGGTGGTCAGTATCAACACATAGGTTTGGAATAGATCTTGGTGGTCAGTATCAACACATAGGTTTGGAATAGATCTTGGTGGTCAGTATCAACACATAGGTTTGGAATAGATCTTGGTGGTCAGTATCAACACACAGGTTTGGAATAGATCTTGGTGGTCAGTATCAACACATAGGTTTGGAATAGATCTTGGTGGTCAGTATCAACACATAGGTTTGGAATAGATCTTGGTGGTCAGTATCAACACATAGGTTTGGAATAGATCTTGGTGGTCAGTATCAACACATAGGTTTGGAATAGATCTTGGTGGTCAGTATCAACACACAGGTTTGGAATAGATCTTGGTGGTCAGTATCAACACATAGGTTTGGAATAGATATTGGTGGTCAGTATCAACACACAGGTTTGGAATAGATCTTGGTGGTCAGTATCAACACATAGGTTTGGAATAGATCTTGGTGGTCAGTATCAACACATAGGTTTGAACTAGATCTTGGTGGTCAGTATCAACACATATGTTTGGAATAGATCTTGGTGGTCAGTATCAACACATAGGTTTGGAATAGATCTTGGTGGTCAGTATCAACACACAGGTTTGGAATAGATCTTGGTGGTCAGTATCAACACATAGGTTTGGAATAGATCTTGGTGGTCAGTATCAACACATAGGTTTGGAATAGATCTTGGTGGTCAGTATCAACACATAGGTTTGGAATAGATCTTGGTGGTCAGTATCAACACATAGGTTTGGAATAGATCTTGGTGGTCAGTATCAACACATAGGTTTGGAATAGATCTTGGTGGTCAGTATCAACACATAGGTTTGGAATAGATCTTGAATCGGTCATTTATAAATATTGCGGCTGCGTGGCTTAGGGATAAAACTCGCTCGGGTTTCACAATCCCAACGAACCGGGTCCAATTCCAAATGTGTCCAGTTTGGCAGACACTAATATTTTTTCTCGGCGATTGTCCCTCCACGTACGGAAAGTAATGGCAACCTACCGTACTTTCACACTTCCCAAGAAACTTACAACAGACAAATATGTTGGCGGTTGTAAGAAGCCACGTTCGGTAAAGGACATGCTACTTACTTTCCTTTATATATATATATATATATATTTATATTTATATATATATATATATATATATATATATATATATATATATATATATACAGAGAGAGAGAGAGAGAGAGAGAGAGAGAGAGAGAGAGAGACATACAAATACACGTATGCTTTAGTACATAATTTTAAAAAAGCATCATGTTTTATTACACCTAATTTGGTTGTAGACGCACTAAAATGAAGCCAAACATTTTCAAACAATAAGTAGAAGGAAATGAAACATTTTAATTTTGCTGTTGTTAAAATCGGTTAAAATGTCCTTTCATTGGACTAGTTCATCGTGTAAATATTTTTTTGTAAATAATAATAGTGCAACCATATAGATGCTCATAACTCGTGAAAGAAACGGCAGAAATAATCAAGCCTCTACTTGAAACCCCTTAAGCCAGGCGATATCTCTTGAATTATTGTAATTTATTTGATCCTGTTTTTGCTAAGCTAAAAAATATAGTTCCACGCATATAGATGAATGATCATATACCAATAACTCGTGACGAATACGCCATAACGACTTGAAATAAGTTGCAGTAATCTAGAAATTGGTCACAGAATATTCAATGAAAATTTCAGCTTGAAATGTCTTTCTGTTCACGAGTTTTTGCGTTCTTCAGACACACACATATTCAAACTCAGAAATTGAGTACAGATTATTTATTACTTTCATTTTATAGGGCTTTGAAATGATCGAATAGTGCAATACTGCAGAACTGACACAAACATTTGTAATTAGTCTAGTGAAACAAAAATAAAAGATGGAAATTGTCATCGTCTGCGTGTTCACAGATTTGTGCGAACGTGTGGTTGCCAATGTTTTAAATTATAAAATATGTATAATGCCGCAAAGCAATTGTAAAACTTAATTTGTTTATTTCTGATGAAATCACACAAATTCACAAACATGTGAAATACATTTGATGAAATAAAAGGCAGTAGATGAGAAATGACATCACTGTCAGCAAGTTTTGTCCACATTTTGTACGGCTGTTATACTGAACGTGAGCCATTCACCGGATGTTATTCTTAACCTAAGCCATTCACCGGCTGTTATACTTAACTTAAGCCATTCACCGGCTGTTATACTTAACTTAAGCCATTCACTGGCTGTTATACTTAACCTAAGCCATTCACCGGCTGTTATACTTAACTTAAGCCAATCACCGGCTGTTATACTTAACTTAAGCCAATCACCGGCTGTTATACTTAACTTAAGCCATCCACCGGCTGTTATACTTAACCTAAGCCATTCACCGGCTGTTATACTTAACTTAAGCCAATCACCGGCTGTTATACTTAACTTAAGCCATCCACCGGCTGTTATACTTAACCTAAGCCATTCACCGGCTGTTATACTTAACTTAAGCCAATCACCGGCTGTTATACTTAACTTAAGCCATTCACCGAATATTTTATTTATGTGTGTGATGTTTCTGTTTTCCTATTTTCCGTAATCATGTTCTTCCTAACTTGCACTCGTGTTCTCTCTCTATTTTTGTTTCGCGTTCGCCTTATTTCTGTAATCCACAAGGCTGTGTGCGTTGCACTGTGGTTATTCATTTTGCGCCTGTCGGCCTAGTGCATCCGACTTCAGCATTTATTTTATGTAAGGGGCTGCTTCCTCCTGCAGTTTCTAAGGGTTTGTTTCCCCGGGGTAACGACCGGTGCTGTGATGGGGATCGAACCCAGCACCTTCGGGTTGTGAGCCATGTCACTTAACCACTAGCCCACGCCGTTCCCTAAATGATATTGAATACTGAACCAAACCAGTTGAAACAGATCCATAGGGAGCAGAGGAGTTGGGGTTTTAAATTTACTATCGGAGAGCCCAATTAAGATATGTTGTTTGTTTATTTGTTTAATAATGTCTACACGATGTCCTGATGTTCGTACGACAACATAATACGTATAAATTTGCTCTTCTAGCTTTTAATACTTGTGATTGATGATTGTTTATTGCAAAAACGTCAAATTTGCTCGTAGTCATTCTTAATTTGTTTCATATTTGCTCAAGGGAGAGAAGACAGTTACCACTGAATCAACAGGTAACCGTGAAAGGGGAATAATCTATGTTATTTTGTATCTTTCTGAGGAGGTAAATGGGAAGGATACAGGAAACATATATCGATATGATCAGGGTCATTGATTGACTTACTCTAACACATTTGGAGATAACAATACTTACAGGCTAATCACTGTTGACTTTACACATATTAAGATAACGTCTCAAATGGAAGGTTCTTCAAGAAAGGAGCAATTTGTATGCTTCAAGGACGGTCCTTTGTTTCTGTGAGATATCTTAATCATCCATTTACATTTCTTATCATGCCGTGTTGTTTCCTTACACTCTTCCACAACTTTAACACACGCCTTCAGGGTGAGACCTTTCCATTGCACTTTAGTTGGGCTGGCGTCTGAGAGGGCACAAACCTAGCACAGGTACATGCAAACGAACACATGCATCCAAGCACTGGTTTATGCGTCTTAATATCGCCCAATTGACTACGGTCTGGGGTGGAATAGGCGCGCCTTAACCAGTAAAAAGTAGTGAGGCAAACACGTAAAATAAAAAAATTAAATAATAATTCCAAAAACAATTGTAGTAGCCATTCATTGATTGCATACAACATTTTTACAAGATTAGGATGCAGAAAATCAGTGAAGTACAAATTCAATTATTTTTTGTTACAATTGTAAAACCCCAAAACACCCCAACATAGAATCTGTAACTATAGAACATAACGGGCATTAAATAGAATATTTGGTTGTATAATATAAATGGGTATAAGACAGAATATGTAACTATGCAGCATAGATAATTATGAGAAAAAGAAAAGGTCAAAGGTCAGGTAGTTCAAGTCTGTTAGGCGTGCACTTTAAATGTCTCTTAAATAAACACATCGCCAGGAACTGTTCGCCATCTTGTCACGAGAGCGAAGCTCAAAGAAGGAATTATATATTTACAAAAAATATTTTACGTTCACTCGGCATCACGATTATGTGATATGTGTGCCCGCAGTAACAAACTATCACGATTATGTGATATGTGGGCCCGTGGTAACAAACTATCACGATTATGTGATATGTGGGCCCGTGGTAACAAACTATCACGATTATGTGATATGTGTGCCCGCAGTAACAAACTATCACGATTATGTGATATGTGGGCCCGTGGTAACAAACTATCACGATTATGTGATTTGTGTGCCCGCGGTAACAAACTATCACGATTATGTGATATGTGTGCCCGCAGTAACAAACTATCACGATTATGTGATATGTGTGCCCGCAGTAACAAACTATCACGATTATGTGATATGTGGGCCCGCGGTAACAAACTATCACGATTATGTGATATGTGTGCCCGCGGTAACAAACTATCACAATTATGTGATATGTGTGCTCGCGGTAACAAACTATCACGATTATGTGATATGTGTGCCCGCGGTAATAAACTATCACGATTATGTGATATGTGTGCCCGCGGTAACAAACTACCACAATTATGTGATATGTGTGCTCGCGGTAACAAACTATCACAATTATGTGATATGTGTGCCCATTATATGTATACGCGGTAACAAACTATAACAACTATGTGTACACGCGGTAACAGACTATCACAATTATGTGTACACGCGGTAACAAATTATCACAGTTATGTGTATACGCGGTAACAAACTATCACAATTATGTGATATGTGTACACTCGGAAACAAACGATCACATTCGCGTCCTACCACCAATGTATGTCTGTTGAGCATGCCAGCACTCAGATTCTCATTGAGTTCTAATTCAACTTGTCTTGTTAGGTCTTTCCTCTTTGTCTTTCTCGACTTCTTTTGCTATCTAAATTTATTGTTGTCACAAAGACTTCCCTTTCTCACTTTGTGGCTAATGATTTGTGCCTGTTTTCTTTTAATTTTAGTAGGCGGGTATGTTTTTAATTCCATTTTCTTTCAAATTCCCTCATTTAATCCCACACCTTAACGTAGCTGGCATCGGCATTTGCTTCGTTTAATCGCTTAGTTGTACATGTTTGGCATTGCATTTATGTAGTTTAATCGCTTAGTTGTGCATGGTTGGTATCGGAATTTGCCTCGTTTAATCGTTTAGTTGTACATGGTTGTCATTGCATTTGTTTAGTTAAATCGCTTAGTTATTTCCAGAAATAAAATGGGATATGGCAGAAGCACTTGTAGAGTCAAAACCTTTTGTTAAATGCATAACTGACAATTTTTTAATTCAACATGCAGAAGCAGCATCCAGAGACAAAAACATTCTCGACCTAGTTTTTACTACGGAGGAAAATATGATTGAAAACGTTACCGTTGGGGAACTGTTTGGCTCAAGTAACCATCAAATCATCCGTTGGGATCTTATTGCAGGGAAAGAAGTAAACATAAACACGCGAGCATACGACAACTCTAAGGCAGATGTTAAGAGGAGGAAAAAGGCAGCAAACCACATAATCTGGAAAGATATTGTCGTAGGAACAGATGTTGAACAGGAGTGGGAGAGTTTTAAAACAGTTCTAGAAACGCTAAAAGAGGAATATCTTCCATGTAGGGTGGTAAACCCCAAGCGTAAAAAGTGAATAACTAGATTTGTAGTGAAATGTAGAAGAGCAAAAAAAAAAGCATGGAAAAATATATAGAGGCAGGTACATCAAAAGAAACATATGTAAAACATTTGGACAAGCAGAACATATCTCAGAAAGCGAATAAAAATGCAAAAATTGACTTCGAAAAAAAACTTGCTCAGAGCATCAAGACTGACAGTAAAAGCTTCTTCTCTTATGTTAAAAATAAACAAAGAACGAAAGACAAAGTAGGCCCTCTCATAGACAGTACAGGGAACATAATAAGTGAGAATAGGGAGGCAGCTAATCTGCTCAATCAGTACTTTGGCACAGTCTATACAAAAGAGGACTGCTCCAAGATCCCAGAGCCTATAGATATTTTTCAAAGAGACATGGATACAGCGGGATTAAGATCAATCTGTATTACAGAGTAAATGGTTTTTAAAAAAATGGAGGGGTTGAAAGTGAATAAATGTCCAGGTCAAGATGGTATTCATCCAAAATTGCTGTTTGAAATTAGAGATCAACTAGCAAAACCATTGGCTATATTATGTTCTCAATCTCTTACAAAAGGGATTGTTCCACGGGATTGAAAAGATGCAGGAGTGATCCCCTTATTCAAAAAAGGTAAAAAATCAGATTCAGCAAATTATAGACCGGTGAGTTTAACGAGCATTGTCTGTAAATTGTTAGAGTCAATAATCAAAGAAAACATTGTAATGCATTTAGATAAATCGATAGTTTGTCCATCACAAGTGATGAAGACCACTCTCTTTGTTCAGCCGTGTGGACAGTCGTATCTCTTGCTGTGTCCGCTGAAATGGGTGACTTGCGCGGAGATTTGGATTAAAGTGAGGAAGAAACTGCGCCTTTTGTCAACCTCACTCACAGAGCCTAAGCTACATTTTGCCAGTGGCAAGACATTCATCGAGACGACTGGAGATAGCATAGGATGCAGATTTTGCCTCAGGGTTACCACCGAAGCCTTTGCGTAAACATTTAACCCGCAGGGTAGAAAGGTTGGAAGGCATCTAACGCAGTTTGTCGTGCCTTTTCGATAACCACAAGAGGTCGTATGGACAACACTCAGCGTGTGAGTGAGTCTGGCATCTCTCCCCAGCTGTATTCAGTTCATCATAGTAGCATCTAAAATTCCCACACGCCAAATTCGTGAAGGTGAACCAGCAGAACTAACCCGTGAGATACGACACAGGTATAACTAGTTTAAGCGTAGTGCCATTCAGCCGACGTCCAGACCAGGATAAACGGATGGAAGAAATCACAAAAAAGAACGAAATAACAAGTCCAGACGGAAAACAACTCCACGTATCCGTGAACACAAGTGAAAGTCGTTGACTAGTGTGAATTCCAGGCAAATCCGTGGTCTGGCGGCATCCATAATGATCCAAAACAGTAGAGAAATGTAGACTCGCAGCCAGTTACGGCGCCATCTTTGCCAGATAAATTTAATCTAATTAGAAATAGCATGGGTTTATTTGAGAGAGATCATGCATAACAAATCTATTAGAATTCATGGAGGAGGTTACTAAAATCATAGATAAAGGGGAGCCAGTGGACGTTATTAATCTAGACTTTGCAAAGGCCTTTGATAGAGTATCTCATCAAAGATTATTTTGAAAGTTAAAATAACATGGAATAGGTGGGAAAGTTGCCAAATGGATTGAAAATTGGTTAACAGGAAGAAGGCAGAGGGTGGGCATAAATAAGGAGTACTCTGAGTGGTGTGAAGTGAAAAGTGGTGTGCCACAGGGCTCGGTTTTGGGACCAATTTTTGTTCTTGATTTATATAAATGATTTGGGCATTGATATGGGATCCATGATTGCAAAATTTGCTGATGACACAAAACTATGCAGTAGTGTCTCATCTAAAGCGGAAGTGGATATATTGATGTCGGATTTAGATACAATTTGAGAATGGTCTGTAAGTTGGCAAATGGAGTTTAATGTAGATACATGTACAGTCATCCACATGGGTAGATCCAATATGGAACATAATTACAGAATGGGAGAAAACAATATTAGAAAGATAGATAAGGAAAGGGACCTAGGGGTTATAATAGATCATACAGGAAAGGTGAGTGAGCAAGTTAAGGTAGCAGTGAAAAAGGCAAATGCAATGTTAAGTATGATAAAAAGAAATATTAAACATAGGAGCAAGGAAGTGATCGTCAAACTGTATAAAGCTTTAGTTAGACCTAGATTGGAGTACTGTGTACAGGTGGGGAGTCGTTATCATAGAGGGGATATAAACATGCTGGAAAGAATACAAAAAAGAGCGACAAAGATGATAGTGGGATTTCAGAATTACAGTTATGAGGAACGACTCAGAAAAACCGGCCTACAGTGTCTCGAAGAAAGAAGAATTCGTGGTGACTTAATACAGGTTTATAAGATCATCAGAGGAATGGATAAATTAGACTATAACAAGTTTTTTAAAATACAGCCACCCACAATAACACGAGGGCATAGCTACAAGCTGACTAAAGAGAGGTCCAGATTCGATATTAGGAAATATTTTTTTAGTAAGAGAGTGGTGTCTGTTTGGAATACATTGCCAGGGGAGGTAGTGGAGGCAGGGACAGTTCATGTATTTAAGAATAAACTGGATGCGCATAGCTTTTAGAGCAAGGTGATGTAAATGTAACTGGTTGTATACAGACTCTGCAAGGTCTTCCAAACCAGTATAAAGACGTTAAGTTAAGTTAAGTATTTGTCCACATAAGTTATATTTTCATTCTTGCAAAGAATTTAGTTTATTTGGAGTGTTCATTGTGCACGATAAACACCCCTAATTCAATATGTGTAATAAATACATTACACTCAAATACAGGCTCTCTCCCAGAACTGGTCATGTTGTGTTGTAGTTGTTGTTGTTGTTGTTGCCGTGTGGGAATATGTGTATCTGTCTCTCTCCCTCTCTCTCTCACACTCTCTCTCTCTCTCTCTCTCTCTGTGAAAGGATCTGCGTGTGCCTTTCTTTGTGTGAATGTGTGTTTTGTGTGTGTATGTGTGTGTTATACTTTATCTGTGTATGTATCTCTCTCTGTGTGAGTGTGTCCTTGCATCTGTCTCTCTTTCTCTCTGTATGTGTGTCTGTATGTGCCTATCTATGTGAGTTTGTCTGTGTGTGTGTGTCTTTCCTATGTGAGTGTGTATGTGTGCGTGTCAAACTATGTGCGTGTATGCCAGTATGTGTGTCTCTATGTGTGTCTCGCTCTCTGTCAACGTATGTGTTTTTGAAGCCGTGCTTCGCAACCTTTCCCACTACACAACAAACTACGTATCTTTAGTAAATCCACGGCCCACCAAATGTAATATGGAAGGGGTATATGATAATATTTGATGAGCATACTTTGACCATAATAACTGTACGACAGTGCTTATAATCATTATAGTTATGGCACTCGGTTAATAAATACGTAATCAAATTAATTTAAAAGGTAAAAATAGCGACTAATCGGGCAGCTAGACTGTAACACTGGAGCAAGAATCCGTCTGTCACCATCTCTTAGACAGCTTCTCTACATCATCTGGTGTCCGGCAGAGATGTGTCCTCACCCCTTCATTGTTCTGTCACGCCACGAGCTTGATCCTCGGTCAGCTGGATATGCATGACCCAGGAGTCACCATCGGATAGCTGAGCTTGACCATGACCTACTTTAGATAGACCGTTTGACTTACCGAGAAAACCCATTGAAACCCATTAGTCCACCGCGTACTAAATAACGGAACTCAAATTGGCCAAGGTTTATAATAAATCCATGCTCCACATAGATAAATAAAACAAATTCGCTGCAAAAAACACATCAAATTACTGTTGAGAGTGATAGTTTCACAGAATCCTACCCTTAAACAAACTGCATATCCATCTTTGTTTCCCGAACACGATATTATAGTTGCTCTGATAGTTAACACGTGCAAGTTTTGTTATTTAATCAGCCGTGAAATGTGACTTTTCAAAGGGATTTCTCCGCAAGTCAGAAGGTCTACATCTACAGTAGGCTGTGGCTTGACATACCTCGGCTACGCAGAAACTAGGCTCCCACACTCAGGCATAAAAATACCACTGGAATACATAGCAGAACTTGCAATTAATATTAGGCTCATGAGTAAATACAAAATCTTGAAATAACACGGCAGGAATTATTGTCGATTGCAACCATGTCAACTTCACTGAGGGTATCATTACATCAGCAATGAGTAAAATTCCAATATACGAAGAAACGTGGCCATCATTTGAGGAGTCTGCATGGCTGCCGGATCTATATTCGCCCTTCATCGAGTATGGAATCAACGTAGGCTTTCACTGAAAACCAAGCTACGGATTTACATCACATGTGTCGTCCCAATCCTGCTGTATCGTTCCTAACCATGGGCATTCTGTAGAGCAATCAGAAGCTCATTGAGACCTTCCACGTGCGCAGATAGAGACACATTATACGTGCGTAGATAGAGACGCATTATACGTGCGTAGATAGAGACGCATTATACGTGCGCAGATAGAGACGCATTATACGTGCGCAGATAGAGACACATTATACGTGCGCAGATAGAGACACATTATACGTGCGTAGATAGAGACACATTATACGTGCGTAGATAGAGACACATTATGCGTGCGCAGATAGAGACACATTATACGTGCGTAGATAGAGACACATTATACGTGCGTAGATAGAGACACATTATACGTGCGCAGATAGAGACACATTATACGTGCGTAGATAGAGACGCATTTATACGTGCGTAGATAGAGACGCATTATTGGGATCCACTGATCGGTTCTGAATCCACGAAGCCTCAACTAACACCCCCTCCAAACGGATATGCTTTGAAAAGTAATTCTTTATGCCAAACCATTGCGTTTGGCCCTATTTGGAAATGTGGTCCGTCTTGTAGAGGACGTCTCACCTTTGTCTTCGACATAGGAACAAACTAAATAATACAATAACAAGAGAAATACTAGCTACTGTATTTAGTAGCAAAACCGTTTGATACTTGGCTCTAACTGAGGTAGAGCTATTGTAAGTTTTCATCCATATCTTGCAAATAGGATCTGTTTTATTTTTTTTTTTTAATTCGACTTCTACTCCCAAATTGAGAAAGGTACGTTGTTGAAAATTGCAATAAAACGGAAATTGCTTAACTAGCAATTGTGGGATATTCTTCGTTCACTCGGAGATTAAAAAAATAAACGTCCAAAGGCACTTCATATATTTGTAGTTGTCAGGTTCTGCCACTTTCGAGCTCAAATAAGTATTCCTTCCATTTGAAAGGGATCGTTGCAACAGAAACATTATTAAGCGACGGAAATGGGTTCGAATCCAATCATCTTGCTGCAATTCAGATTGCTAAAAATATTGTGTAAATGTGTCTTTTAGCATAATGAAATGTTTTTCGGCCAAATCTAATACTGCTGCTTTGTTGTTGGTGGAAACTTAATGTGTCTGATGAACTATCTCCAATAACCCCAGTTAAACTATGTATGCCGTAATTCAAATTTACTTTATCTGAAATTGTCAAAATGCGAGTATTTTCAAGTGAGCCTAGCACCTTTCTATTAAATTCTTTAAGTTGTTCATCTATATCCACCACATAGAACAGCTGTGCTAGTCGTAATCAATTTTCCTGCTTTTTACTTAAATCAATCTCATTTTGATTTGTATTAAATTAATTTATGTTTGTTTTAAAGTCCCCATAATCTCACTAAAACCCTCAACATTGATAGGCATAGATCTTCTGTTTGGAAAAGTAGAGAATGTTCTCTGATCACATTTCCTTATAGAGCACTTCAAATACACGCATAATAAGAGCATGAGATGTCACCAAGTTGCTTATGTAGTTGCTCCTTTCTTCCCTAGTGTGTAGAAGTCTGCCAGAATAAAATGCCAGACTATTCTATTCGCTGTCTTTTTTAGGGGGTTTCTTGGTTCCAGTCTAGTTAATTTTGATAGATTGTCTGATATTGTCAGCCCAGTCTACACTGTGTCATACTGGACGTATAGATCCTTAAATATTTGCTTCATATGAATGCCGATTCAACCATCTTCCTTCATCCTACAGACATGGTCAGACCACCGAAGTTATAATTCTTCTAATTGACTCTGCAAGGATTGTATGTTTCGAGATCGTGCTGTATTGTCTGATTGCAAACCTTGTCTCGAGGGCACCATATTAATTGTTTTTGAAATGATAATGCTTGTTCCTGAATGCTCCCGTTCTGTCTCCATATTTGAAAATCGGTTGGAGATGTAGCTATGATTTTGTTTATCAGAGCCACATCATCGGCCAAAGACAGCTTCGAGACACACACACACGCACACAAGCACGCACAGATACACACACGCACAAGCACGAACACATACACACACATCCACGAATATATATATATATATATATATATTTATACAATCACACACATATGTATATTGGTCTATTTTTCAGTACCTCACAGGCTTTGATGAGCAGTGTGGAAAGATATGGCGATATAACGATATAACGTCGCTGTCTTACGTCACTGAGGGTCTTGATCTGTTGACTTTTATATTGCTGTTATGATAAATGTTCTTCAGGTGCTAAAGAAGCTCCGTTTGATGTGAAGCGAGGGTGCTGGGATGTCCCCTCTTACCAGGCAGTCTCTGCTCCAATGAATATGTTTATTTCTAGGTTAAAAAAAACACAAATACAAAGGTGAATTTCATCTTCATACTCAAGAGATTATTCACTAATTTGCTTGGGTGTGGAGATAAGGTCTTGAGCACTTCGGACTGCTCTGGAACTAACAATCGGCTTCGTTCATCTGTGGCTTTGTCAGACGTCTTATTTCGTTCTCCTGTATTTTAGAGCAGGCTTTTTCAAAGAAGGATATGCCTCTGTGGTTTTCACGCTGTCTGTTATGACCATTTAACAATATTTCTATAGTGATGATCTCCCAATGCTTTGGTGTAGCATTGTAGCGCCAGACAACACCAATAACCGTCAGAAATAACAGTTTACCTGAGATTTTTCAGGTGCCTAACCATTTCTGATGTTATGCCGTCATGTCCTGCTGCTTTGCTAACTTTATATTAAATAGTGCCTTCAGCTACTCCCTTGTGATGTTGTTTACCACTTCAATGATTTTCTACTTGGAATTGGAAGCGGTCATACCAGGAGCATGATCGCCCTCTGCACAGAGCAGTTCCGAGAACGTCTTTCCATCTATCCATTCTGCTCTTTGGGGTAGTAAGCAAAGTACCTTGTTTGTCTTCTACAAAACTTCAGTGGAGTACTTTTTCCTTCCTCATGTACTGTAGGGTCATTTAGAACAGCCATTGGTTTCCTCGGGCATTATTTTCCAGTATCTCTTGAAATCTTTCAAAATTGTTTGTTTAGTTGTTGGCACTTTGCGCTTGTCTCTTTAGCTTGTATGTAATTTTTTTCTTGCTACTATCTGAGGTTTGGTTTCTTGATTGTAGATATTGTTTTGGCTGGCTGTTCTCTTTATTGCCACTAGGTAGTAGGCACTTTATATTTCTGGTCCTCACCGTTCGTTGTGATCTCTCATGTACTTAAAATAATCGTTCTCCACGATGGCATAATCAAGGCTGAATTTATCAATCCTTGTTTTGTTTTTTTTGCATCTCGTGAATGCGTGTATGCACATGCGATGGAACACTGTATTTGTAATGTCCCAACTAAAATGATCATTTACTACTCTGGCATTGAAATCTCCTAGATAGATAATTTCGTCATGACAATTGTCCACTGTCTTTTCAATCATCTAACATAATTCTTTTATGACCTTTTTTCGATGCAAACACAATGGCAATGTTGACTATCTTGTCTTCTTCTTTGAGCACCACAATGCTTTAAGAGATGCACGCCCATTCTTTGATGGCGCACCTTTTATTCCTGACCTTAATACAACCCAATACCCCTTTTGTAGTAGAGCGGCTTCCACAAATCATTATAAAGTAAGGATCTATGTGTAATAGACCTTCTCACACAATACAACAGGCAATTTGTACACGTTGAATCCAAAGTCACTGAACCATAAAACATAAAGTCTACACAACAATCTTCTATTCAACCTGTTCTTGGTTGATTGCTCCTATGTCACTCAACAATAAAACATCAAGTCGTATAACTTAGACAACAATCGAATCTTCAACCCGTTCTTGATTGATTGCTCCTAGGTCACTCAACAATAAAACATCAAGTCGTATAACTTAGACATGGATCGAAACTTCAACCCGTTCTTGATTGATTGCTCCTAGGTCACTCAACAATAAAACATCAAGTCGTATAACTTAGACATGGATCGAAACTTCAACCCGTTCTTGATTGATTGCTCCTAGGTCACTCAACAATAAAACATCAAGTCGTATAGCTTAGACATGGATCGAAACTTCAACCCGTTCTTGATTGATTGCTCCTAGGTCACCCAACAATAAAACATCAAGTCGTATAACTTAGACATGGATCGAAACTTCAACCCGTTCTTGATTGATTGCTCCTAGGTCACCCAACAATAAAACATCAAGTCGTATAACTTAGACATGGATCGAAACTGCAACCCGTTCTTGATTGATTGCTCCTAGGTCACTCAACAATAAAACATCAAGTCGTATAACTTAGACATGGATCGAAACTTCAACCCGTTTTTGATTGATTGCTCCTAGGTCACTCAACAATAAAACATCAAGTCGTATAACTTAGACATGGATCGAAACTTCAACCCGTTCTTGATTGATTGCTACTAGTTCACTGAACCATTAAACAACAAGTCTTATAACAAACACAACAATTATCTCTTTAACCTGTTCTTGGTGGATTGCTCCTAGGTCAGTGAACCATAAAACAACAAATCGTATAACCTACATAACAACCTTATCTTCAACCTGTTATTTGTTAACTGATCCTTAATCAGCAAGCCATTGATGTTCACGAAGTGTAGAACTGCTCACTTTCATTCAACACCAACATCTATTCACTGTTCTTTTCGCCCTTTTTACCTTTCTGATCACTGTTCCTCCTTCACTGTTCTGACATTGTTGTTGTTCTAGTCGCTTAGACTATTTCCGATATAACACATCTTGAATATCTGTATTGATCAGGACAGCTCTCTCTCTCTCTCTCTCTCTCTCTCTCTCTCTCTCTCTCTCTCTCTCTCACACACACACACACACATCTTTCTAAATGATTGTTGTGCTCCTAACTTGCTTGGTTTCAAGTGAATCTCTGCATGCCTCTACCTATTCCTGTAAGACCAGACCATCCTCTCTCTCGTTTCTCAGTGAATAGAGAATTTTCTCAGAACGTACTCGAGTTCATTTGTATCTATATGTTCCTACCGGTGATCCCGACCACTAGCCCTGTGTCCCCAGTACCCAATAAATAATAGATCTGCTCAGAACTTGAGTTAATCTGTATCTCTGTCTTCCTGTTCATGTAAGAACCGGCAACTATCTTTTTCACTGAATAATATCTTGTTCAGAACGTACTTGGGTTCATCTATTTCTTTGTATGCTCCGTCCGGTAAGACCAGACCGCTCTTTGTCTATCTCTCTCTCTCTCTCTCTCTCTCTCTCTCTCTCTTCTCTCTCACACACGATGTAAATAATAAATTGATCAGGGCCTACTTACATGCTTTCTCGACTCAGACCAATCACTCAAGTCTCGCCATCTTCTTCTTCGTACGCTAAGTCTCGCCATCCATCTGAAGGATCTGACGCCAGAGAACCTTCTTTGCTCAAATCGATATCTCGATGATCGCCCGGACTGGCATGCAGGTGTCAATTTAGGTATTCCATTATCTCCAGTGTTTGTGCTAGTTCGCCGTTCGGACTGTTCCGTGACTGCTATGTCTTTTACTCCGATGTCCAATCGTCGTCTGTCTTGATTAGGAGAAAAGTGAAAATCGCGGCTGATGGAACTGTTACGTTTTGCACACATTTGGGCCCCTGGCATTCCCGCGTCAAAGTACCGAGCTTTATCTGCCGTAAACCAGCAAAGATTTCAAAACAGCTCTTGTGCCCGACGTCTTGATGGCGGTTCTCAAAGCTCGGTCTCCAAATTTACTGGTCAGAAATATGTTAGTGGGTCAGAGATCTGTTACACTTTGGCTCTGTCGATAGTGGTAATTTCGGTGTAGAGAAGTATATTGCCTTTACTATTCATGACCACTTGTCCTTTCTTCTTAGTTTCTTTGAGAGCTAAGTTTTTTTCATTTTGCTTTCTTCATTTCTTCTATAAACTCATCTACCTTTCCGCTGATATTTCAAATATTCCAGATTCAAAATTCCTAATCTGCAATCCGTGGCAGTTTGTTGTCTATAGGCTAAGTCCGGCTAATCCGTTGCAGCTGGTTGTCTTTAGGGTAAGTCCGGCTAATCCGTGGCAATTTGTTGTCTATAAGGTAAGTCCGGTTTTCTTTCTGTGCATTCTTAAAATCTGGCGTGTAGACAAGCAGGTGTTTGACTTGTTTATTTTTGCGTGGTGGAGGTTCTGCCTCCTGATAGCTACCATACGTTCCATCTTTTCTGGTTTATTACTATTTAGATATTTAGAAGATTGACTTGTATTCTTCAAATATAAAGGCAATTCAGCAAATTATCCAGGATTGTTATCAAGTTTGTAATCTTACTACTAGAAACTGAAAGATTATGGGATACAAAACCAGCTACTTGATAATGTCAGAGCACTGTATCGTTCGAGTACAAACGGCGTCAGAACAACTGATTGTGTCACGATGCTTTTGAAATTCCTACCGGCGTGAGACAATGAATGTGTTTTCTCCTCTGCTGTTTAACATCTACATGGACAACATTTCGTCAGAGACCAGTCAAAGTGAGATATCTAAAGCAGAAACAAACTCAATACACAAATTACTCTTCGCAGATAATCAGTGGCTGCTGTACGACGATGGAAATAAACTGCAAATCACGTCAACGCGCATGCGCATACCTGTGCTAAATGCAATATACGAATTAAAAAAGAAAACATGAGCTATGAGGATCAGTAGAAAACCTGGCCCACTCAACACAAGTGTCAATCATATTGCTCCTGAACAGGCCAATGAGTTCAAGTATTTGGGCAGTATTTGAATCGGCAGACGGTAGGATCGACAAATCGAGACTAGGTGTCAGAAAGTATATGTGGTGATTTATCAGCTGTCACCACTGCTTAGGACTCCGAGCATTAGTTTGGCGATAAAGTAGCAGCTGATAAACAATATATTTATGCCGACTCTGTGCCCACCAGTGCCAAACATGGCCTCTGTCCAGGGCAAGTCAGAGCAGAATTTCAACGTGTGAAATGAAGTGTTAAAGGAAGGTCATCGGTATTACAGTAGAGACATAAAGCAAAACGACATTCACAGTACGGTTGGCAGTACGCCTTGTGAAGAATACATTTCCAGGCAGAAATGTGTTGGCTTGGTCATCTCATGAGAATGCACCCTCATCAACTTCAACTGATAGCTTGCAATGCTGGTAGATCTGGCTGCAGGAGAAGGAAGTCACGAGGTGGATAGATTAGAGTGGTTGTTCACCGACACGGTCTCACATTAACCGACGCAGCGCACTTGGCGCCGGACAGACGATGTAAGCTCCCCACGGTGCTTAACGGCCTAAGTGGACAAAAAAACTGACCGTTGAACGCTTCTGCAAATTTATGGCCGTAAAAGAAATAAGTGTGACTTTAATCGATGAACCTCTTATTTGACACATGACAAGAATCCGTTAACTTCCCTCGTCATAGCTGCGGCTCCATCTTGCAACCACTTGCGCAGCGTTTCTATTTAATGCCCTAGACTTTCATAAAATAGTCTATCGCTTGAAAAAAAAGTCATCGCCGGCTGTACGTTCAAGTAACGCCTTTAAAAACAAATAGTGCTCTTTAACATAGCCTTTGAATATACACCACAGAATAGTTGTTAATTGAGCGTTATATTTATGGCCGGTGATTCATCTAACTGAAGGACAAAGTACCTAGTATTTGTCAGGTAATCAGTGCGTGTTTGCAATGAGTTACCTAAAGCATTAATGAGATGACGTTAGTCAGGGACTCATAGCTGACAGCTTGTGTCAAGGCAAACGAACCAGCGCTGTTCTAGCCTCTATTCTGCATCCAAGTGGTGGCCCAGGAGACAGGATGCACCCTTGCAGACTGACCCAGAGAATAGCAATCGAAGAAGAAAATCAAATCAGGTCCGAAAAATATATAGGGCTGAAAGGAGCAGATATCACAACCTCGCTGTATACTATGGCAGAGCGTTGCACAACGTCATTTTCACGACTTGCGACTAATAAGATGAAAAAGTAATCCGACATATCATTAGTACGTGTTTTGACTGGTTTAGCTGAAGGTGAGGTCATTATTACGTGTTTTGACTAGTTCCGCTGAATGTGAGACCAATAATACGTGTCGTGACTGGTTTAGCTGACGGTGAGATCATTAGTACCTGTTTTGACTAGTTCCGCCGAAAGTGAGACCAATAGTACGTGTTTTGACTAGTTCCGCTGAAAGTGAGACCAGCAGTAAGGGGTTTTGACTAGTTCCGCTGAAAGTAAAACCAATAGTACGTGTTTTTTACCGGTTCAGGTGAAAGGGAACCTATTAGTTCGGGATCAGCTAAACTCGAGATTTTGCTTACTGCTTCGACTCAATCCAATGTCGGACTTTTCCATGCACACTGGTTTAACATATTTTTCCCCAGTTTAACAAGCGGCTCACTAGTTTAACAAATGTCTCACCCGTTTAACAAACGTTTCATAAGTTTAAAAGCGTCTCATAAGTTTAACAATCGTATCACCAGTTGAACAAGCGTCCCACCAGTTGAACAAGCGTCTCCCCAGTTGAACAAGCGCCTCACCAGTTTAATAATCGTATCACTAGTTGAAAAAGCGTCTCACCAGTTTAAAAATCGTATTACCAGTTAAACAAGCGTCTCACCAGTTGAACAAGCGTCTCACCAGTTGAATAAGCGTCTTACCAGTTAAACAAGCGTCTCATCAGTTGAACAAGCGTCTCACCAGTTGAACAAGCGTCTCACCAGTTGAACAATCGTCTCACCAGTTGAACAAGCGTCTCAACAGCTGAACAAGCGTTTCACCCGTTGAACAATCGTATCACCAGTTGAACAATCGTATCACCAGTTGAACAAGCGACCCACCAGTTGAACAAGCGTCTTACCAGTTTAACAATCGTATCACCAGTTTAACAAACGTCTCACCAGCGGAATGGAACTTCTATAAGTGAAAGCGATCAGTGCTTTGACTTGGAAACTATTCTCCAGTACACTGTAAGAAGATGAAAGAGTGGACATCATAAACGTTTGACGTTTTGGCTAAGTGCATTGAGTTAATAAAGCAGTATACGTGTTCTCCAAGCTGAATTTGTGTTATGGAAAATCAGCTAGGTACACACAGCCCACCAGCCAGGTACACGTTTCACACCAGCCAGGTACACGCGACACATCAGCCAGGTACACACAGCACACCAGCCAGGTACATGCGACACACCAGCCAGGTACACGCGACACCAGCCAGGTACACATAGACTCCAGTCAGATACACACAGACTCCAGCTAGGTACACTCAGCATACCAGCCAGGTACAAGTGACAATCCAGCCAGGTACACTCAGACACATCAGCCAGGTACACCCAGACACACCAGCCAGGTACACTCAGACGCACCAGCCAGGTACACTCAGACACACCAGTCAGGTACACGTGACACTCCAGCCAGGTACACGCGACACACCAGTCAGGTACACACAGACACACCAGCCAGGTACACTCAGACACATCAGCCAGGTACATTCAGACACAAGCCAGGTACACTCAGACACACCAGCCAGGTACACTCAGACACACCAGCCAGGTACAAGTGACACACCAGCCAGGTACACTCAGACACACCAGCCATGTACACTCAGATACACCAGACAGGTACAAGGGACACACCAGACAGCTACAAGTGACACACCAGCCAAGTACACTCAGACACACCAGCCAGGTACACTCAGACACACCAGCCGGGTACACTCAGACACTCCAGCCATGTACACTCAGACACACCAGCCAGGTACACTCAGACACACCAGTCAGGTACACTCAGACACAAGCCAGGTACACTCAGGCACACCAGCCAGGTACACTCAGACACACGCCAGGTACACTCAGGCACACCAGCCAGGTACACTCAGACATGCCAGCCAGGTACACGTGACACACCAGCCAGGTACACGTGATACACCAGCTAGATACACGTGACACACCAGCCTGGTACACTCAGACACACCAGCCAGGTACAAGTGACACCATCTAGGTACACTCAGACACACCAGCCAGGTACAAGTGACACCAGCCAGGTACACTCAGACACACCAGCCAGGTACGAGTGACACACCAACCAGGTACGAGTGACACACCAGCCAGGTACACTCAGACACACCAGCCAGGTACACACAGACACACCAGCCAGGTACATTCAGACACTCCAGTCAGGTACACGTGACACACCAGCTAGGTGCACGTGACACACCAGCCTGGTACACTCAAACACACGAGCCAGGTACACGTGACACACCAGCCAGGTACACGTGACACATCAGCCAGGTACACTCATACACACCAGCCAGGTACAAGTTACACACCAGCCAGGTACACTCAGACACACCAGACAGGTACAAGTGACACCCCAGCCAGGTACACTCAGACAAACCAGCTAGGTATACGTTACACACCAGCCAGGTACAAGTGACACCAGCCAGGTACACTCAGACACACCAGCCAGGTACACGCAGACATACCAGCAAGGTACACTCAGACACACCAGCCAGGTACAAGTGACACCTGCCAGGTACACTCAGACACACCAGCCAGGTACACTCAGACACACCAGCCAGGTACACTCAGACACACCAGTCAGGTACAAGTGAGACACCAGCCAGGTACACTCAGACACCCCAGCCAGGTACATTCAGACACACCAGCCAAGTACAAGTGACACCCCCGGTCAGGTACACTCAGACACACCAGCCAGATACAAGTGACACACCAGCCAGGTACACTCAGACACACCAGCCAGGTACACGCAGACACACCAGCCAGGTACATTCAGACACACCAGCCAGGTACACTCAGACACACCAGCCAGGTACACTCAGACACACCAGACAGGTACAAGTGACACACCAGCCAGGTACACTCAGACACACCAGCCAGGTACGCTCAGACACACCAGCCAGGTACACCCAGACACACCAGCCAGGTACACTCAGACACACCATCCAGGTACACTCGGACACAAGCCAGGTACACTCAGACACACCAGCCAGGTACACTCAGACACACCAGCCAGATACAAGTGACACACCAGCCAGGTACACTCAGACACACCAGCCAGGTACACGCAGACACACCAGCCAGGTACATTCAGACACACCAGCCAGGTACACGTGACACACCAGCCAGGTGCACTCAGACACACCAGCCAGGTACACTCAGACACACCAGCCAGGTACAAGTGACACCAGCCAAGTACAATCAGACACACCAGCCAGGTACACTCAGACACACCAGCCAGGTACACGTGACACACCAGCCAGGTGCACTCAGACACACCAGCCAGGTGCACTCAGACACACCAGCCAGGTACACTCAGACACACCAGCCAGGTACACTCAGACACATCATCCAGGCACACTCAGACACAAGCCAGATACACTTAAATAAGTTCCAATTGACTTCTACCAAGTAGTCATTTACTGGCAAGTCTTATGATGTTCCACAAGTTTTCGACCAGAAGAAATGCAAGTGTACACATATTCACATTTATAGCTGCCGATGTTGAACTGGGTCAGAAATGTCGGACACAGTAACGCTAATTGTGATATATGAAAGACCTTTATTGTGTTACCCCAAGGGAACGCGAAGGGGGAACAGCCCCATGAATTTACCGCGTCCAGACACAAAATGTTTGTGACAGACAGAGACAGAACTAATCACACTGACAGTATATAGCAAGAGCCTAGCAACAATGCATGATAACCACAAACATCATGGAAGACTCCAACTGGTGGTTTTCTAAATGTCGCCATTATTTCTTCGTATGGGTCGTAGTTCTTACATCAAGGCTGCAATATCTGCGCCTTTCGGCCCGATGTATACGATTTAGTCACGCCTTTTTTGTTATCGGGTTACCTTCCCACTGCGATCCCAATTCTCAGAACCAGACTACACTAGTGCAGCATGTTTCCAGGACTACTGCTTAGAGAGGGTCTTGGTCAGCTCTGGTTAGCTAACCCTGATGCAAACAGCTAGCTAGCTATGAATCGCTGGCTTCAATCAGATCAGTCACTGTGTTTGATAATTGGTCACACATTTTGCCTTTTAACCATTGACTATCTCAGTCTTCTTCCAGGATATATATTATAATATGAATAGCTATCCATCGCGAGAGGCGGTGATAACAACAGCAGTAAGAAATGTAGTTTCGCTCCTCGCAGGTGAGACGCGAGTTGGCTGTATGGTCCAATTCTGGCACAGAAACTCCTTTCACATTTGCAGCATTTAAGGTCAAAGTTGGACACGTGAGTTTCAGTTGTTTTGTCTTTTCGTACTGTACGTTTTCTCCTGGTCTTGGAGGTCAGGCCTTCCTGAGCAACGAAGGCGCCTCTAATGGCGGTTCTAAGCGTGACTTGTCATCCTGCTAGGAATTTCTCATGAGTTTACATTGATGATCAAGCGTGTCATATATATTTTGAGGGAGTCTTCGAAGCTCTTCTTTTGTCCACCGACCAGAAGCGGGCGCTCTTTTAGCTCACCATACATTAGTTGTTTGTGGATACGGTTGTCTGGCATGCGCATCTGATCTAGGTCTTCCGCAAGAGTGTGTGGATGCTCGGCATTTTGGCTCTTGTGAGGATCTCGGTGTATGTTACCCTATCCTACCACAGTGTCCTCAACAATTTACGGAGTCAGCTTGTATGGAAGTAGTTTATTTTTCTAGCATGACTGCTGTACTTAGTCTCCGTCTCCATGGCAGACAAAAGAGTGGAGAGCTCTACGGCTCGCAGACTTTCGTATCACGGCTAAGCCTCCTGCAATCCCTCACGCTTTTACACAGCCTCACAAAGGCAGCACTGATCTTGGCGATTCTGTTGCTGACCTCATAGTCAAAAGTAGTTTCACAGGAGAGTGTGCTGACAAGGTAAGTTAAGCTGTCAGCTGATTGGAGGCGCTCGTTTCTTACTGTGATACCTGGGTCGCGAAATATGCCACTTCTGTTTTTTTGGTATTAATTGCAAGTCCGAACACAACACACGATGTAGAGAACTTCTTTGCATGTCGCTTTCAGTTGCATATATATATATATATATGTATATATATTCGTCAGATGGATAAGCTAGCTATCTGCTTTCATTCAACAGTTATACCATACATTTGAAATTGAGTTTCGATACGTTATTCTATCATAAAGTAAAACTCTAAGATTGCAATATACAGAATCACAGTTAATTTTCCGTACTAGCTCCCATTGGTTTGAAATAATGCAATGAGCTAATCTTGTATTCATACAACTTGGCAAATGTTGTTTAGACTTCTAGGTTTGAAAGAGAAGTCTAGAATATAAAACTTATTATGGGATAGAAAATAAATGATTGAATAATTAGATTTAGCAGGCATAAGAACAAACGAAGAGGCAGCAACAGAAGAAAAATAAGAACAAGGTGAAGAATAAGAGGAAGAAGAAGTAAAAGAAGAAGAAGCAGAAGAAGAAGAAGAAGAAGAAGAAGAAAAAGAAGAAGAAGAAGACGAACAAGAAGAAGAAAAAGAAGAAAGAACAAGAAGAAGAAAAGAAACAAGCAGAAGAAGAAGAAGAAGAAGAAGAAAATGTGAAGAAGACGGTGAAGGAGAATGAAACTATGAAATGAAAAAGACATTTGTTTAAAATACAACTAAGTCAGCGTTACTAAGAACGCTTTAGCCAGGACAGAAGATCTTCAACAATAAACTAACGTTTTTCCTGGCACAAGAATGATGGAAATACGATGTTTATTCAATCTTAGAACAAAATCAATATATGAGGTTAATGAAGAAATGCAGCAAGAGCAAGAAAGAAAACTAGTTTTGACTGATCGACTTAGTAGTAGAGTTGGAATAGTAAAACAAGAAAGATAGGCAAATTGACGTTGCTGTTGAGAATAACGTATTAGAAATGTCAGATTTCGTGATCTGAGCTTGTTTAGAGGTGGGCTGACCAATGTTAAAATACTAGATCTAAGCTTGTTCAAAGGTGGACTGACCAATGTCAGAGTACTAGATCTGAGCATGTTCAAAGGTGGACTGACCAATGTCAGAGTACTAGATCTGAGTGTGTTCAAAGGTGGACTGACCAATATCAGAGTATTAGATCTGAGCTTGTTCAAAGGTGGAATGACCAATGTCAGAGTACTAGATCTGAGTTTGTTCAAGGATGGGATTATAAATGTCAGAATACTAGATCTGAGCTTGTTCAAAGGTGCACTGACCAATGTCAGAGTACTAGATCTGAGCTTGTTCAAAGGTGGACTGACCAATGTTAAAATACTAGATCTAAGCTTGTTCAAAGGTGGACTGACCAATGTCAGAGTACTAGATCTGAGCATGTTCAAAGGTGGACTGACCAATGTCAGAGTACTAGATCTGAGTGTGTTCAAAGGTGGACTGACCAATATCAGAGTACTAGATCTGAGCTTGTTCAAAGGTGGAATGACCAATGTCAGAGTACTAGATCTGAGCTTGTTCAAGGATGGGATTATAAATGTCAGAATACTAGATCTGAGCTTGTTCAAAGGTGCACTGACCAATGTCAGAGTACTAGATCTGAGCTTGTTCAAAGGTGGACTGACCAATGTTAAAATACTAGATCTAAGCTTGTTCAAAGGTGGACTGACCAATGTCAGAGTACTAGATCTGGGCATGTTCAAAGGTGGACTGACCAATGTCAGAGTACTAGATCTGAGTGTGTTCAAAGGTGGACTGACCAATATCAGAGTACTAGATCTGAGCTTGTTCAAAGGTGGAATGACCAATGTCAGAGTACTAGATCTGAGCTTGTTCAAGGATGAGATTATAAATGTCAGAATACTAGATCTGAGCTTGTTCAAAGGTGCACTGACCAATGTCAGAGTACTAGATCTGAGCTTGTTCAAAGGTGGACTGACCAATGCCAGAATGCTAGATCTGAGCTTGTTCAAAGGTGGACTGACCAATGTCAGAATACTAGGTCTGGTCTTGTTTAGAGATGGATGCTGAATGTCAGAGTACTAGTTCTTTGGGGGTTCGGAAGTGGGCTGACCAATGTCAGAAGGCTAGGTGTCAAACGTGATCGGTATGGGCTTTTCGCAGATTCAAATAAAAGAAGGAATAAATAATCTTTAGTAGAATATCTCCCTTGGGATCCTTATCTATTATAAAGTGCTTCCCTTTTTATTGTTATATGTTTGCTTATTAATCTTTTTCTATCCTTTATTCTCTTTCTTACTCTCTATTTTCTCTTCTATCACTCTCTTTCTTCTTTCACTGTTTTACTTACTCACGAATCTAGGTTCTACACTCTAACAATTCTCTTGGAACTCAACACAAATTTGAATGTATTTTCTGTAAGCAAAAACAATGAATCATGACACCATAAAAAACGTGAGCCTTTCTCTGTTCTCATTCACAATGTGCGTGCAAATAGCACAGGTCTTACTCTTGCAGTAAATCAATCTAAGAATTCTATATATAGTCTTACAAGTAAATTCTTTCCGCTAACAGAATCTATCCATCTAAGTTTGACACAATGTATTTTCTAACTGGTTTTTGTCCTCTGCTCATGTATTGCTTATGTCTTCTGATTCTCCCGGATTTTTCTCTTCAGGTCTAAAACTTTGCAACAATTTCAATAATCCTCAGACAGTGGATCTCGAGTCAAAGGTAAAACCTTAGTTACCACATATTTGATTACATTTTCAACCTGTCCGTCATCGTGGTTCTCAGGTCAAACTTCTCACAGACAATTTTTAGGACACACTGACAGACCTGACCCCCACCTTTGCTACAGAATGGTATTTGAGACACACTGACAGACCTTACCCCCACCTTTGCTACAGCATGGTATTTGAGACACACTGACAGACCTGAGCCACACCTTTGCTACAGACTGGTATTTGAGACTCACTGACAGACTTGAGCCATACCCGGGCTACAGACAGGTATTTGAGACCCACTGACAGACATGAGCCACACCTGGGCTACAGACAGGCATTTGAGACCCACACATGCTTACGTTAGTCGTCTAGTGCTGGCCTGTGTTGGCACAATCTTTGTCACCGCCAAGTGCTCAGTGAACGTTTTTTCTCTCAATGTTTCTGTGTTTCTCTGTTGTTCTTCTGACGTTCTGTTATATATGTTATATCTACTGTTCTAATATGATGATCTTGACCTCTGTTCTATTTACTGATCTAGACGATAGGATTGCTCTTCTGTTCTATCTACTGTTCTAGCTCTATGTTCTATCTATCTGTTTCATCTGCTCTGTTGCCTGCCTGTTTTATAGGTTTTCGTTATGTGGTTTGTCTTGAATACATCTATCCCTCAACCTATATACTCTACCTTCCTCGTTTGGGTCAATGTCTTCTAGCTGCTTCTAGACCAGACAGGACAACTTTCTTTGAACTATGGCTACCGCTATAGAAAGGCATACTTTCGAACTTTCTGTCTGGCCTTAAGGTCGGGGGACTTCAAATCTACTTAAGCTAGCTAAACATGGGAGTCGTGAGATTCTCGATTAGACTGGGTACACTCTTACAATTAAATTGTCGTAGATTCCAAGCAATGGACGCTATACTAAACTGTAGCTCACGGGATAGGTACTAAAGTTATATGAGAGTACTCTAGAACGAGGTTTACAGGAATCGCCTAAGTCTGGTACTTGGGGTCCCCGTGCCCCTGTTACAGGCGGACCAATGTGACAGGTCTCACCGTGCTTAGAGGTGGGGTGACCAATGTCACAGGTCTCCCCGTGCTTAGAGGTGGGGTGACCAATATCACAGGTCTCACCGTGCTTAGAGGTGGGGTGACCAATGTCACAGGTCTCACCATGCTTAGAGGTGGGGTGACCAATGTCACAGGTCTCACCGTGCTTAGAGGTGGGGTGACCAATGTCACAGGTCTCACCGTGCTTAGTGGTGGGGTGACCAATGTCACAGGTCTCACCGTGCTTAGAGGTGGGGTGACCAATGTCAGGGTATTAGGTCTCACCGTGCTTAGAGGTGGGGTGACCAATGTCAGGGTATTAAGTCTCACCATGCTTAGAGGTGGGGGTGACCAATGTCAGAGTATTAGGTCTCACCGTGCTTAGAGGTGGGGTGACCAATGTCAGGGTATTAGGTTTCACCGTGCTTAGAGGTGGGGTGACCAATGTCAGAGTATTAGGTCTCACCGTGCTTAGAGGTGGGGTGACCAATGTCAGAGTATTAGGTCTCATCGTGCTTAGAGGTGGGGTGACCAATGTCAGAGTATTAGGTCTCACCGTGCTTAGAGGTGGGGTGCCCAATGTCAGAGTTTTAGGTCTTACCGTGCTTAGAGGTGGGATGACCAATGTCAGAGTATTAGGTCTCACCGTGCTTAGAGGTGGGGTGACCAATGTCAGAGTATTAGGTCACATTGTATTTAGAGATGGGGTGACCAATGTTAGAGTATTAGGTAGAATCGTATTTAGAGGTGGGGTTACCAATGTTAGAGTATTAGGTCTCACCGTGCTTAGAGGTGGGGTGACCAATGTCAGAGTTTTAGGTCGGATCGTGTTTAGAAGTGCGGTGACCTATTCTGTTCTTCGCGTTCTTGCCTTTCATAATTGTAGACATATACTTATTTTCCGCTTGGCAAACTGGTGCGTATCGAAACCATGGATTAAACCTGATTCCTTTGCCACGAGAGACATGTTCATTAATCGTGCTGCCTGTCAAATTCAACTAAAGAAATAAGAATTAATATAATTTGTAAGTGGTAAGCTGTTAACGTTACTAGTGATAGGGAATAGGGGCTCTATAGAAAAAAGGGGGTGGGGGTTTAAGAGAGAAATAGAGGGGTGGTGAGGGCTATTTTAAAATTCATTTGAATATCCTCGAACAGTGATATCTCGCTATTCCATCTGCGGGTGTTAAGAAAATCATTTCGGCGAGCAAGTTGATCTTTTCAATAATTTCATTTCGACTTGTGGGGTGCCTTTCTGTCCCCGAGCACCGAGGGACCCTCTTTCCAGTGCGGAAAGAACCAGGCACGGGTGAAAATAACGAGCTGTGAACGCCAAGATGTTTGCTGTCACAGCTGTCTGAAATTTGGTATTACCTCCCCTAGATTACCGCAAACAGCGTGTCAAGGGAAGGTACTCATATATTGAAAAGTTATACAAAGAAAACAGAAAAAATTGTTTAATCTGATTATACGCCTAACTAAAATGTTTGCCTGTTTTTATTTATATTTTTCTCCTGTTTCAAGGCGATTATGCAGGGAGGCAATCAAAGAACATTTTTGCGCTTTCTCTATTTCACTGCATTTTGTAGACGTTTTCTGCAAATTAGACGCATTTCAGATGTCGACAAGCCAACTCGTGAAGTATGAAGCGCTAGAAGACAGCTCCGATGAGAAGACGGGTAACAGGAGATGAGATTCAGACAATTTATGGATGGAGGGATGTACATGCGGGTTTGTATATCAGCAATACAGACAAAATATAATAGTAGAAATAATCATAATAGTATGGACTCACAGGTGCCACATTAATTTTCTCTGCATGGAACGGAGGTTACCGCTGCAATATTAGTTACACAGTTGGGGCGCAAGCAGATGCCGGATAACTGGAGAAATATGTGCAAAAGTCAACCGGTGTAAACGGTATACAAGTACATTTGGTAAGCTCCGCCTTCCGAATCTTGATTGACAACAGGAAGGCGGAGCAAAAGGTGTGACGAAATGTAAAAAAAACCGAGACGTATCTAATGGAAGAGATGGCATGGAGAGATGAAACACATCATCCCGTTCCTTTGGCAACTCTAGCTTTTTACGCCTGGAGTCATGGGGTAAACCTGCACTCGGCCCAGCTTCGCTCCAAATGTTATCTCGTGCGAATTGTTTTTTCTCTCTGCACTGCCCTTTTTCCGTGCGTTTTTTTCTTGGGGGAGGAGTAGGGTGGTGGAAGGTGGGGGAGGCGCTAAGATTGGGTTACCGCTTCTCTGACAAGACGGGTCGTACAGTGCTCGGTGGAGACCGATTCCTATCCGAGGCCTGAGAGACCCCCACTGCGAGCGAGATGAAGTTCAGCCTAGCGTGCTGTGTGTGATCCCCGTTACAGACTTCGGATGACTGTGCGCTTATAAAATATGGTGAAATAAGTCGGGAACAACCCTAATATCAGTTGTTCACAGCATGCCTTAAACGTATCGCGACAACCGCCATAAACAGCTTCTTATCATTCTTGTTTTGCGATCCTAGGGGAAACGTGCTATTCGCTTCTGTAATCCTGTATTCTCATATTGCGTATAGTTTCTGGTAAAAGGTATAGTTTCTATGACATTGTTTCTGATATATGACATTATTTCTAGTATATGGTATTGCTTCTGATTTTGCATATGGTTTCTGTTACAGGATATTGCTTCTAGTACATAGTATTGTTTCTAGTCCTTGGTATTATTTCTAATACATGCTATTGTTTCTAGTACATGCTATTGTTTCTAGTACTTGGTATTGTTTCTAATACCTGCTATTGTTTCTAGTACATGATATTGTTTCTAATACATGCTATTGTTTCTAGTACATGATATTGTTTCTAATACATGCTATTGTTTCTAGTACATGATATTGTTTCTAATACATGCTATCGTTTCTAGTATTTGGTATTGCTTCTAGTACATATTATTGTTTTTAGTACTTGGTATTATTTCTAATACATGGTATTGTTTCTAGTACTTCGTATCTTTTCTAGTACATATAATTGTCTCTAGTATATGATATTGTTTCAAGTACATGATATTGTTTCTAGTACATGATATTGTTTCTAGTACATGATATTATTTCTAGTACATGGTATTGTTTCTAGTACATTGAATTGTTTCTAGTACATTATATTATATGTAGTACATGATATTGTTTGTAGTACAGGGTTTTGTTTCTGGTATAGGTTATTGTTTCTGGTATAGGTTATTGTTTCTGGTAGAGGTTATTGTTTCTGGTATAGGTTATTGTTTCTGGTATAGGTTATTGTTTCTGGTATAGGTTATTGTTTCTGGTAGAGGTTATTGTTTCTGGTAGAGGTTATTGTTTCTGGTAGAGATTATTGTTTCTGATATAGGTTATTGTTTCTGGTAGAGGTTATTGTTTCTGGTAGAGGTTATTGTTTCTGGTAGAGATTATTGTTTCTGGTATAGGTTATTGTTTCTGGTATAGGTTATTGTTTCTGGTAGAGGGTATTTATTCTGGTAGAGGTTATTGTTTCTGGTAGAGGTTATTGTTTCTGGTATAGGTTATTGTTTCTGGTAGAGGGTATTGTTTCTGGTAGAGGGTATTGTTTCTGGTATAGGTTATTGTTTCTGGTAGAGGTTATTGTTTCTGGTATAGGTTATTGTTTCTGGTAGAGGGTATTGTTTCTGGTATAGGTTATTGTTTCTGGTAGAGGTTATTGTTTCTGGTATAGGTTATTGTTTCTGGTAGAGGGTATTGTTTCTGGTATAGGTTATTGTTTCTGGTATAGGTTATTGTTTCTGGTAGAGGTTATTGTTTCTGGTATAGGTTATTGTTTCTGGTATAGGTTATTGTTTCTGGTATAGGTTATTGTTTCTGGTATATGTTATTGTTTCTGGTAGAGGGTATTGTTTCTGGTATAGATTATTGTTTCTGGTAGAGGTTATTGTTTATGGTATAGGTTATTGTTTCTGGTAGAGGGTATTGTTTCTGGTATTGGTTATTGTTTCTGGTAGAGGTTATTGTTTCTGGTATAGGTTATTGTTTCTGGTATAGGTTATTGTTTCTGGTATAGGTTATTGTTTCTGGTATAGGTTATTGTTTCTGGTAGAGTGTATTGTTTCTGGTATAGGTTATTGTTTCTGGTAGAGGTTATTGTTTCTGGTATAGGTTATTGTTTCTGGTATAGGTTATTGTTTCTGGTATAAGTTATTGTTTCTGGTAGAGGGTATTGTTTCTGGTACAGAGTATTGTTTCTGGTAGAGAGTATTGTTTCTGGTAGAGGGTATTGTTTGTTTTCTTTCATACAACATAAGAGTTCATACTTCAACCTCATTGATCTCGAGGTAAGACGTCAGCCTCGGGGGATGGAAGTCGTGGGTTAAAATCACGGTAGAGATCGGGATTTTTTTACTCGGACCTCCTGTGATTTCCCTGGATCTCTTTGTAGTAGAGATCGGACACCGGTATGCAGTGTCGCGCACGATAAAAATCCCTCGGCAGTTGGAAATGGAAGGAGCACGCTTGACTGCCACTCCTAGGGCAACATTCAAAATGATTTTTAAAATCTAGCCAATCTATTACTGGATGTTCACCGATGCTGCAGAGTTCGTCCATTGTGCTGAGATTCTCCAAAAATATGCAGAAGAACAGAACACTAATTGGTTAAATCGTTGGCAATGACTTTGATTCTTCGACTAAACTAAACTAAATTAAACTCCAACCTCTAGCATGATTTCGGAATGTGAAGGACTGGTGTACTCTGTCACTAGTGGTAGAGTCTTCTGCCTTTGCGGTTTTTTTTGGTTTTTTTGGCGTTCGCCTTATTTTTCTAATCCCCAAGGCGGTGTGCGTTGCACTGTGCTTTTATTTTGCGCCTGTCGATCCAGTGCATCCGACTTCAGCATGAATTTTATGTAGGGGTCTGCTTCCTCCTGCATGTTCTAAGGGTTGCTTCCCCGGGGTAACGGCCGGTACTGTAATGGGGATCGAACCCAGCACCTTCGGGTGTTGAGGTGTTTGATTGAATAACGTATCATTTGATATACATATTGCCCAGCTGCCGAACCGACTGGCGTAGGCGATTATGTCGTTTTACAAAGTTTTTTCTTGATTACCATTATTTTGTGACAGTTTTTGGCGCCACGCGCTTCCGCTAATTACTATCAGTCTATCTCTAACATCATCCGAGTGGGACCCGGCTTACACAGAATAAGACCACTGCAACATTTTAAGCATGTTGGAAAAGACGACAAAAGAGAGTTGTGCATGAGGGTAGAAAACTTATCATGTACAATCATTTCTATTGAAACCAGTGCTGCAAATGCTTGGATACAGGTTTCCTGTAAAGAGATCAGCTGTAGTCGTGGCCCTATGCTTCTAATGATGCAGAAAGTTATTCAATCAATCAATCAATCAATCAATCTCTGACATGCCTGTTATCAAATCACTACAAGTCTCAGCTTGACATAGTACGGTCTAGTACTTCCTTCCTGTACAAAATAATGACAACAAAGTAAACACTCAATAAATGTTACTACGTCTTCTCTTTCCTCAATCTGTGGCTTTATAATTAATATTTCGGTAACTGAATCAGCATCGCCAGATTTAAGAACATTATCAGAGCAGGAAGACACTTAGGTGAGTGTGTACAATTATCAAGCTACATGAACAATGTCTATTCATCTCCACTGTCGTTTAATGAAAGTAACTGATAACCTTTAAGTCTGTCCGGAGTGCAGTAATGTTAATATTGAATAACTTCCTACATAACGAGACGACGACGTCCTCATTTCCCTAAATTACTGATGATTATTTCAGAGCTGGCAGTGGAATCAATCTTCAATGCAGTTTTATGTAGATGTGGTACTCTAGTTCCTCCGTTTACCAGCAAATTGGGACTAGAGTGTGTTCACAAAGAGGATTTGTTGGTAAAGCGGAAGCATTCTTTATTTTAGTTTGCAAATAGGCTCCAAGAAAAGTACATATCGCGTGATCTACCGTGAGGTGTAATGGTTCTCCAGAGAGAACGTCATACTGTTCTATCCGCCGTCTTTTTCCTTGCATCTTTCCAATCCAACCCTCGCCCTCGATCACTTAGGGACTGTCGTATGTTGTCTTCCCAGCGTACTTTGGGACGTCCTGTTGTGGGGCCAGGCGGGGGGTGAGGGGGGGGGGGGGTTTCTGCGTTCTAGACTTTTTATCTTATATGACCGCCTTGGTATCCGTAGTTGGGACTGCTCCACTCGTGTCTGCAGGGGTTGAATTTGAAGGTCGCTACATATTGTCTGGTTAGGGATCTTGTCACTTTTCGTCATCTGAACCGTCCTTCTTAGGTACCTCATTTCTGAAGTTTGTAGTTGCCTTTCTTGGGCTGTGGTCTTGCCCATGACTCATATCCATATGTCAGGACAGGCACGTAGGTCGAGCGGTATACATCCGTCTTTGTTTTCCTGCTTATTTCTCTTTTACTGAGGAAACTTCTGTTTATTGCATGGAAAAGTCTACCTGCTGCTGCCCTTCGTGCAGTTAACTCCTCTTTGATTCCCCCCCCCCCCTGCTGTCTATTACCCCTCCTAGATATTTGAAGTGGCTCCCTGCTCCAGTGCTTGTGTTCCCAGGGTTATCTGATGTCTTTTCTCATCTCTGGCGATCACCATGGCTTTTGTTTTGGAGTTGTTGACGTGCATTCCTCTCCCAGACCAGCAAGTTAATCTGGAGATGTGCCTCGGATTTCGTGTTAATGGCCATGTTATAAGTAAATGCTAGCTCCGATATGTAACTTGGTCTCATCTTCCAGTACCCTACTTCTTACTCTTGTGTCCGTTCCTTGCAGGCTTTGATGACTTCATCCATGAAGAGTATGAAAGGTACGGTGATAAAATGTCACCCTGTCTTACTCCGCTAGTGGTCCTGAACTTTCCTGACTTGATTTGATGTCTGCACATAATTTGTGCATGTTTTATAGAAACTCTGTATGGCAGAGATAAGGGGTCCTGGGATGTTCTTCCTTGTCAGGCACTCCCAGAGTTTGTCCCAAGAAACTTTATCAGATGCTTTCTCCAAATTAAAAAAGCAGAGATTCATCTCATTATCATATTCAAGAGCCTTTTCACTTAGCTGTCTGAGTGTAAACATAAGGTCTTGAGTACTTCTGTTTGCCCTTAGCTGACTGAGTGTAAAGATAAGGTCTTGAGTACTTCTGTTTGCCCTCAGCTGTCTGAGTGTAAAGATAAGGTCTTGAGTACTTCTGTTTGCCCTTAGCTGACTGAGTGTAAAGATAAGGTCTTGAGTACTTCTGTTTGCCCTCAGCTGACTGGGTGTAAAGATAAGGTCTTGAGTACTTCTGTTTGCCCTCAGCTGACTAGGTGTAAAGATAAGGTCTTGAGTACTTCTGTTTGCCCTCAGCTGACTGGGTGTAAAGATAAGGTCTTGAGTACTTCTGTTTGCCCTCAGCTGACTGGGTGTAAAGATAAGGTCTTGAGTACTTCTGTTTGCCCTCAGCTGACTGGGTGTAAAGATAAGGTCTTGAGTACTTCTGTTTGCCCTCAGCTGATTCGGTGTAAAGATAAGGTCTTGAGTACTTCTGTTTGCCCTCAGCTGACTGGGTGTAAAGATAAGGTCTTGAGTACTTCTATTTGCCCTCAGCTGACTGGGTGTAAAGATAAGGTCTTGAGTACTTCTGTTTGCCTTCAGCTGTCTGAGTGTAAAGATAAGGTCTTGAGTACTTCTGTTTGCCCTCAGCTGTCTGAGTGTAAAGATAAGGTCTTGAGTACTTCTGTTTGCCCTCAGCTGACTGGGTGTATATATAAGGTCTTGAGTACTTCTGTTTGCACTAAACCCACATTGAGTCTCGTCCATATTTGGCTCTGCTAATTTTCTTAATCACCCTTCTAGAATTCCAGAGTAGACTTTCACCGGGGACACTGAGAAGGGAAATACCTCTGTGATTTTCACATTGTCGATTGTTGCCTCTTTTAAATATTGGTATTATTATTGCAACCTCCCAGTCCCTCGGTATCTTCTTGTGGCGCCAAGCTACCTTGAGAATCTTCATGAATAGTATCTCTTCTGCCGTTCCCATGTATTTAACGATTTCTGGTGTTATACCATCATGTCCTGCTACTTTACCAATCTTAATTTTCTCCAATGCTGCCTTTAGTTCTTCCATTGTGATATTATCGTTTCCCTCCATGTCTCTTTCTTGAATTGGGACTGTCACTTCCAGAGCTTGGTTTTCCTCCACTCCAAGGAGATCTAAGAAATATTATTTCCATCTGTTCATTACCTTTTCTGGGGCGGTCAACAGCGCACCTGATTTATCTTTAACAAATTTCAGGGGGCATTCCTTTTCTTTCCTCGTGTTCTGTAGGGTCCTGTAGAACAGTTTCTGGTTTTCTCAAGCATTATTTTTCAGTTTCTCACCAAAATGAATCAAGGATTTCTGTTTGGCCTTGAGCACAGTCTTCTTTGCTTCTGTTCTAAAATTTACATATTCTTTATATTTCTTTGTTTGTTCTTCTGTATTCCTAGCCCCTAGGTATTGCTTCCATGCCTTTTAAATTTTCTCGTATTATTCTTTTCACTTCTTCTGCCCACCATGGTGTACTCTTTCTCTTCTACCCTTCTTTGGTTTGGCCGCATTCCTCATTTACAGCCTCTTTGAGGATGTCTTTGAATTTTACCCACAGCATTTCTAAATCCTCTTCACATTTCTAAATCCTACCTATTGCTGTTGTTATGAGTCCTTGGTATCTTCTCTTAACATCTGGTTCTCTTAGTTTGTGAGCCTTAATTTTATTTTGTCCTTGTATTTTCTCCTCGTGTCGCTTCCTATCTCTGGTCTTCTGAACACTACTATTACTATCCACTATACAGCCTACCTCTGCCCTCGCTCATTCGCTCATGGGAACTCCGCTGTAGTATAACATGTTGCCGTCATGATCCAGAACGCCCTGTTCCTTTTTCTTTGTTTCTGTAAGTGCCAGGACTGTCAATTTTGCTCTCTTCATCTCCTTTATTAGTTCATTTTCTTTTCCGTTTATGCTTCTTACACTCAATGTTCCGTAAACCGTGGTCCTTATTTCTGGCCTGTTCGTCGCCGTCAAGATAGTCCGGATTTCTCTATGGTTTGAATTGTAATCGTATGTTAAGACAACAGGTGATTAGCTTGTTGTGTCTTTGCATGGTGGAGGGGCTGCCTCCTTAGAGCATCCATAACTGCCGACCCGTTTTTGTCCTAGGCTGCTAATTTATTCGCATCTATCCTCCAAAACTAGAAAGTCTTTCAGCAATCCGCAGACCTGCTGACGCGCCTGGTAGGAGGTAGATTCTTCCCCAAGGCAAGATAATCATAAACAAGAATAAACATGGTAGGGCTGATGGTGATCTTAGAGCGGGGCTGATGGTGATCTTAGAGGGTGGGGCTGATGGTGATCTTAGAGGGTGGGGCTGATGGTGATCTTAGGGTGGGGCTGATGGTGATCTTAGAGGGTGGGGCTAATGGTGATCTTAGAGGGTGGGGTTGATGGTGATCTTAGAGCAGGGCTGATGGTGATCTTAGAGGGTGGGGGTGATGATGATCTTAGAGCGGGGCTGATGGTGATCAGAGGGTGGAGCTGATGGTGATCTTAGAGGGTGGGGCTGATGGTGATCTTAGAGCGGGGCTAATGGTGATCTTAGAGGGTGGGGCTGATGGTGATCTTAGAGCGGGGCTGATGGTGATCTTAGAGGGTGCGGCTGATGGTGATCTTAGAGCGGGGCTGATGGTAATCTTAGAGGGTGGGGCTGATGGTGATCTTAGAGGGTGGGGCTGATGGTGATCTTAGAGGGTGGGGCTGATGGTGATCTTAGAGCGGGGCTGATGGTGATCTTAGAAGGTGGGGCTGATGGTGATCTTAGAGCGGGGCTGATGGTGATCTTAGAGGGTGGGGCTGATGGTGATCTTAGGATGGGGCTGATGGTGATCTTAGAGCAGGGCTGATAGTGATCTTAGAGGGTGGGGCTGATGGTGATCTTAGAGCGGGGCTGATGGTGATCTTAGAGGGTGGCGCTAATGGTGATCTTAGAGGGTGGGCTGATGGTAATCTTAGAGGGTGGGGCTGATGGTGATCTTAGAGGGTAAGGCTGATGGTGATCTTAGAGGGTGAGGCTGATGGTGATCTTAGAGGGTGGAGCTGATGGGGATCTTAGAGGGTGAGGCTGATGGTGATCTTAGAGGGTGGGGCTGATGGTGATCTTAGAGGGTGGGGCTGATGGTGATCTTAGAGCGGAGCTGATGGTGATCTTAGAGGGTGGAGCTGATGGTGATCTTAGAGGGTGGGGCTGATGGTGATCTTAGAGCGGGGCTGATGGTGATCTTAGAACGGGGCTGATGGTGATCTTAGAGGTAAGGCTGATGTGATCTTAGATGGTGGGGCTGATGGTGATCTTAGAGGGTGGGGCTGATGGTGATCTTAGAGCGGGGCTGATGGTGATCTTAGAGGGTGGGGCTGATGGTGATCTTAGAGGGTGGGGCTGATAGTGATCTTAGAGGTAAGGCTGATGTGATCTTAGAGGGTGGGCTGATGGTAATCTTAGAGGGTGGGGCTGATTGTGATCTTAGAGGGTGGGGCTGATGGTGATCTTAGAGGGTGGGGCTTATGGTGATCTTAGAGGGTGGAGCTGATGGAGATCTTAGAGAGTAGGGCTGATGGTGATCTTTGAGGGTGGGGCTGATGGTGATCTTAGAGGTAAGGCTGATGGTGATCTTAGAGGTAAGGCTGATGTGATCTTAGAGGGTGGGGCTGATGGTGATCTTAGAGCGGGGCTGATGGTGATCTTAGAGGGTGGGGCTGATGGTGATCTTAGAGGGTGGGGCTGATGGTGATCTTAGAGGGTGGGGCTGATGGTGATCTTAGAAGGTGGGGCTGATGGTGATCTTAGATCGGGGCTGATGGTTATCTTAGAGGGTGGGGCTGATGGTGATCTTAGAGGGTGGGGCTGATGGTGATCTTAGAGGGTGGGGCTGATGGTGATCTTAGAGCGGGGCTGATGGTGATCTTAGAGGGTGGGGCTGAAGGTGATCTTAGAGGGTGGGGCTGAGGGTGATCTTAGAGGGTGGGGCTGATGGTGATCTTAGGGTGGGGCTGATGGTGATCTTAGAGCGGGGCTGATGGTGATCTTAGAGGGTGGGGTTGATGGTGATCTTAGAGGGTGGGGCTGATGGTTATCTTAGAGGGTGGGGCTGATGGTGATCTTAGAGCGGGAATGATGGTGATCTTAGAGGGTGGGGCTGATGGTGATCTTAGAGGGTGGGGCTGATGGTGATCTTAGAGCGGTGCTGATGGTGATCTTAGAGGGTGGGGCTGATGGTGATCTTAGAGCGGGGCTGATGGTGATCTTAGAGGGTGGGGCTGATGGTGATCTTAGAGCGGGGCTGATGGTGATCTTAGAGGGTGGGGCTGATGGTGATCTTAGAGCGGGGCTGATGGTGATCTTAGAGGGTGGGGCTGATGGTGATCTTAGAGGGTGAGGCTGATGGTGATCTAAGAGGGTGGGGCTGATGGTGATCTTAGAGCGGGGCTGATGGTGATCTTAGAGGGTGGGGCTGATGGTGATCTTAGAGGGTGGGGCTGATGGTGATCTTAGGGTGGGGCTGATGGTGATCTTAGAGCGGGGCTGATGGTGATCTCAGAGGCTGGGGTTGATGGTGATCTTAGAGCGTGGGGCTGATGGTGATCTTAGATGGTGGGGCTGATGGTGATCTTAGAGCGGGGCTGATGGTGATCTTAAAGGGTGGGGCTGATGGTGATCTTAGAGCGGGGCTGATGGTGATCTTAGAGGGATGGGGCTGATGGTGATCTTAGGGTGGGGCTGATGGTGATCTTAGAGCGGGGCTGATGGTGATCTTAGAGGGTGGGGCTGATGGTGATCTTAGAGGGTGGGGCTGATGGTGATCTTAGAGCGGGGCTGATGGTGATTTTAGATCGGGGCTGATGGTGATCTTAGAGGGTGGGGCTGATGGTGATCTTAGAGTGTGGGGCTGATGGTGATCTTAGAGTGTGGGGCTGATGGTGATCTTAGAGGGTGGGGCTGGTTGTGATCTTAGAGGTAAGGCTGATGTGATCTTAGTGGGTGGGCTGATGGTAATCTTAGAAGGTGGGGCTTATGGTGATCTTAGAGGGTAGGGCTGATGGTGATCTTAGAGGGTGGGGCTGATGGTGATCTTAGAGGGTGGAGCTGATGGGGATCTTAGAGAGTGGGGCTGATGGTGATCTTAGAGATTGGGGCTGATGGTGTCCTTAGAGGTAAGGCTGATGGTGATCTTAGAAGTAAGGCTGATGTGATCTTAGAGGGTGGGGCTGATGGTGATCTTAGAGCGGGGCTGATGGTGATCTTAGAGGGTGGGGCTGATGGTGATCTTAGAGGGTGGGGCTGCAGGTGATCTTAGAGGGTAGGGCCGATGGGGATCTTAGAGGGTGGGGCTGATGGTGATCTTATAGGGTGGGGCTGATGGGGATCTTAGAGAGGGGGGCTGATGGTGATCGTAGAAGGGGGGGGGCTGATGGTGATCTTAGAGAGGGGGGATGATGGTGATCTTAGAGGGGGCTGATTTGGTTCTTATAGGAAACTGATGGACATTTTACAGGAGGCTGTTGGTGATTTTACAGGGAACTGATGGTGATCCTACAGGGGGTTGATGGTGATCCTACAGGGAGTTGATGGTGATCCTACATGGGGTTGATGGTGATCCTACAGGTGGTTGATGGTCATCCTACAGGGGTTGATGGTGATCCTACAGGGGGTTGATGGTGATCCTACATGGAGTTGATGGTGATCCTACAGGGGGTTGATGGTGATCCTACAGGGAGTTGATGGTGATCCTACAGGGGGTTGATGGTGATCCTACAGGGAGTTGATGGTGATCCTACAGGGGTTTGATGGTGATCCTACAGGGAGTTGATGGTGATCCTACAGGGGGTTGATGGTGATCCTACAGGAGGTTGATGGTGATCCTACAGGGGGTTGATGGTGATCCTACAGGGGGTTTATGTACATTTTCGAGGTGTATTGTACAATCTTGACAAAGAGGTGGAGATCGGCACTGCAATCTCAAGAGTGGTGAGCATACTGAGTGACCTCACATTGCAGTACAGAAAGGAGGTCCCAGGACCACATTCTCAAGTACGCCTAGGGATGTAAGAAGAGCCACTGCTACCCGCTGCAATTAAAATGCCGTCAACAGTCAGCATTAGTAGCTTAGAACAACAAGAACCGCAGCATACGACCACACGTCCACTCCTCCGCTCAAGCGTTCCTCCAAAACAGCAACATACGACCACACCTCCACTCAAGCGTTCCTCCAAAACAACATACGACCACACATACACATCTCCACTCAAGCGTTCGTCTAAAACAGCAACATACGACCACACCTTCACTCAAGCGTTCCTCCAAAAGAACATACGACCACACATACACATCTCCACTCAAGCGTTCGTCTAAAACAGCAACATACGACCACACCTCCACTCAAGCGTTCCTCCAGAACAACATACGACCACACATACACATCTCCACTCAAGCGTTCGTCTAAAACAGCAACATACGACCACACCTTCACTCAAGCGTTCCTCCAAAAGAACATGAGATCACAACCACACACCTCCACTGGGGAGGAAGACTAACGTCTTGTCAGTCAAAATATACTGTCAAGACCCTCACCTTGACCTCCTCGCAGTACTCTCGGGGAACGGGCTGTTTTTATGGCAGCCTTGCTAATAAGGTCAGGGATCGACGTCATCTCCGTGGTAGTGAGAGACCCAAGTGAAGCCAAGCATAGCACAACCGCATGGACGGATCTGGCCCATCTTCATCAGCCCGCTCAAGATGTAAAGAAAGCTACGATTACCCACCACTGAATGCCCTTTTTAGGGGGCACAAAAGAGTAATCCTACTCATTGTAGGCATTCAACAACAACACACCTACACGCAAGCGTTACTCCAAAACAACAACACGAGACCATAACAACACACCTACACGCAAGCGGCACTCCAAAACAGATTCTCTATCAAAATAGAAAAGAATATTCAGTTAAAAACAGCTTTCCATAACAGAAGGTATTCTATGCAACACATTTTTTGGTATAAAACGGAGTGTGAGAGATAATTCTGAGGGGTTTTGTAATACAGGTGTTGTATGACGGAATTCGATCATGGACAATCGCAAAACAAACACTCATATCATGTCATGTCTCATGGATTCCAGTATACGTAAGCTTACCGAGAAACTTGGCATTGCACTACAGCCAGGAGGGTCAAGTACGTTTCGAGATGTAAGGAGAACCACAAGGAGAACCACAATAACCCGCTACCATAGATCGTCGTCAGGAGTTGAAAGTAACTCAGCAGGAGTAGTTTCCAACAACAACAACAGGAGGATGTTAAGAATAACTTAACTAGTAAGTAAGACACATGAGGATGGTACTGTGGGAGATTCAGGAGCACAGGCAACGTAAATACACAAAGCCTAATCCCAAAAATAACAAGAGCAGGAGAGGTCTGCAAACAATGGGCTAAATCATTCGGAAGACACACAACGTGACAGTTATATCAATAAAAAGGTGCTTGGCTTAACACCATCGCTTGGAAAACCGTCGACATAAGAAATTCTAAACGATAATCAGGACAGAAAGTTGTGAGGTTTCATTATCGCCTAAGTCAGTCGGCATCAACCCCTAAAGCTGCTTATTTTCTGTAATCTCAATTAAGGCTATATTTTCTGTTGTCTCTATCAAAGCTATATTTTCTGTTGTCTCTATCAAGACTATATTTTCTGTTGTCTCTATCAAGGTTGTATTATCTGTTGTCTCTATCAAGGCTATATTTTCTGTTGTCTCTATCAAGGTTGTATTATCTGTTGTCTCTATCAAGGTTTATTTTCTGCTTTCTCTATCAAGGTTCTGTTTACTGTGGTCTCCATCAAGAATTTGTTAAGAACGACCTTCTAAATGTATATGTTCATTGCAGACGGTCTCCAACAGATGTCCCCACTTCGAGATGAGTGGCCAGGTGTGCTATTAAATATTGATTTGAAGCAATAAGCAAGACAGCAATCAACAAAAACCCGAGAAAGTTGTGATGTTATCGTACACTGTACCGCAATATTCATGCACGAAAAGAAAAACCCCGAGACGCCATATAAATGTTAGCATGTAATGATACCAAGCGATGTGCAGACTAATGCAACAGGAAATAATCTTATGGTCAGAAGAGGCCCTCTTCCTTCTCCTCCCATAAACAAGCAAGTGTTTCGACTCCTTCAACCTCTTGATACTCTGTGGGGATCGAACCTGGTGTGACCCCAGAGTGCCATCCTCCTCTTGTCGGTATATTTTTGTTGATGTGCTCTTGTCGTCATTCAGCTGTTTGTGTGAGAGGTGTGTGTGTGTGTGTGAGAGAGAGAGAGAGAGAGAGAGAGAGAGAGATGGGCATGGGTGTGTGTGTGAGGTATGTGTGAGTGAGGTGTGTGTGAGGTGTGTCTGTGTGTGTGAGAGAAAGAGGGAGAGAGAGTGGGGGGGGGGGGGGGGAGAGGTGTGTGTGGTGCGCATGCGAGTGTGTGAACGTATGTGTGTATATGTGTGTGCTCGTGTGAATATCTATACATACAGACATACATATATACACATACATACCACACATAAGCACACATAGATACATACTTACACGCACAACACACGCATGCGCCCACACACACACACACACACACATATACATGGCAAAGAGCTGTGGGCATGGTTTACAAACACAACTTACCAAGTTGAAATCACCTCGAACTAGACTGGACCTTGACTGGACAGACTGTGAGTGACCTGGACTTTTTTCATGACAACATCGCTTATTTCAGACAGAAGCTGTAAATGGGAACCTGACTAAGTCAGCGGAATATTCCGCTTGAGCTACGGATTCCGAGCACTGTCGTTTGCACTTTCAGCAATGTAATAGATCGAGCATATATGGGTTGAGGGGTTGGGGGGGGGGGGGGGTTGGGTGTGCTCCCAGGTACAATGAAGTCGGTTTATGTATGTATGTATGTATGATATGTATGTTATGTATGTATGTATGTATGTATGTATGTATATTTAAGACATTGTGAATAAATTTCGAAGATACTAAAACTGTAATGTGATATTATGTTTCATTGTGAAGATAAAATGAATACAAGGTGGCAATAATATACGAACATGCATTGTCAAGATATAAAGGCACTGTAAAGATTTTGTGAATGGGTTATGGGGATAAATTACATATATTATAGGGATATAATAAGCGCTCGGTGAAAATATTGTTAATATGTCTTAACGATAAAGCTAACATGTCGTGAAGTATATCGTTAACGAGATATGCAGATATTGCGAACCGGCCTCAAATAATGCATTTTGTCAATGCTATCAGCGAATGAGTTGCCCCAAACAGCGCGGCTCTCAACGGACGTGACAAAAAGTTAAAATGGAATTTTCGGAGACTAAGAGCTTTGTTAGTGAACCAAACTTCCTGGAGGTTACCGAGTGCACCACAAGGTCGCTTGAGGTCAGTACAAGAGTGATGTCGGAAAGGTTTCCGTATGATATTTGTGCTTCTCTTTGCATTTCTCATTTCTCTCGTTCTTTGGGATGTGCAGGCGCCAGATTTGACTGTTAGCAAGTTTGATTGTCTAGGCAAACTTGACAGGCAGTCGGGACCGGGCGCATTCCACTATGTGAACAGGCGGACATCTACAGTTAGTCGAAATAGCGGCAGCGGCGAAAACGCTTACAACAAAAACAAACAGATATTCTTCAGAATATACCCGATCTAGATCAAGAACGCTGAAACTGTGCCATTATCTTTTTTTAAATTATTGTTGTTGTTTAATGATCACGATGCGTAAGTTGACCCTTTTGTGCGCCCTCAAAGAAACATTAAGTGGTAGGTTGTAGTAGCTTTCATTAGCAAACTCAGTATGTGAGGAAAGCTACTACAACCTACCACTTAACGTCCTTTTGAGGGCGCACAAAAGGGTCAACTTGCTCATTATGATCATTAAACAACAACAACAATCATTTTTTTTAAATGAGACTGGCACAGTTTTAGATCGGGTATATTCTGACGGATATCTGTTTGTTTTTGTTGTAAGCGTTTTCGCTGCTGTCGCTATTTCCACTAACTGAAGATGTCCGCTTAATCACATAGTTCCAATATAAAGAGTAAAGCAACACTGAATAACAATAACGACTCAAATACAAACAAGGTTAAAATGTCCAGCAATACTTGTGGTGTACACTACTACAGTGCTTCGCAAACTTGTCAGTGTGACGGATCAATACGGATTTACCAATTATATAATGATTGATTATTGGTATTGTTCGATCATTTCAAATTTGTTATCAACATGTGTTTAAATGTATGTTTAACCAATTCCTTGACTCTATTGACATGTGATTATAGCAGTTTCTAAGCGTTGTTTGTTACGACTGTTAACAATTGTTTTGATATATTTGCTATTTTAAAAAATTTGAGAATATAAAATAAATTGTGGAACTTTGTAGAAAATTAAAGGTACATTGGAAGCATCGGATATGTTGTACAAACATCATAAGTTTAACTAGTTTGTTAAAGTTAGTTAATTATAAAATACGTTTTAAATAAGTTAATGATTTTTAGAACTGCATCAGTGTAATTATTGCACAGTGTATTAACGTCGTTTGTGGATATATCACTGAGACATCGCCGGCTGGCATCGGTCCGCGGACCACCACTTTGGGAAGCATTGCTCGACTTCCTCTTCTGCTTGTCGTGTTTTCGCTTCTGACAAAGCATAGAATTACAACTGTAGTTGACCTCTTAATGAAGCATGTTGTTGCCGTAACAGTGATTTCTGCAGAAAAGTGTTTCACAATCCTCTTCAGTTACCTTTTACGATATGTTCGAATAGTTGCAATGTGCCCATTACTGAGACACACTGGGTTAGTAAGTAGTTTGTTTCTGGTCTCTTTCTGTTTCTGATTTCTTTCTGTTTCTGATCTCTTTCTGTTTCTGATCTCTTTCTGTTTCTAGTCTCTTTCTGTTTCTGATTTCTTTCTGTTTCTGATCTCTTTCTGTTTCTGATCTCTTTCTGTTTCTAGTCTCTTTCTGTTTCTGGTCTCTTTCTGTTTCTGGTCTCTTTCTGTTTCTGATCTCTTTCTGTTTCTGATCTCTACACTTAAATCTTATTTGAATAACATATACTGTTGATGCTGTTGTTTTTTGTTAAATATTTCCTTTCCATGGCGAAGGTATGAGACTGACAGAGCCAAATACAAGAGCAACGAATTCAAGAAAAGTAGACCTACAAATACACAGGTAAGAGAATGGGAGAGAGTGCGATTAAATGGTTACACATGGAGAGTTGTTGTTGTGTAATGGCTACAATGAGAGACAGAACGAGTAGCCAGCAAAGTGTATATCGGCGAAACGTGATCAATAACACGTGGGCCAAGAGGGGCAGTGAGCTTTGATTAATTGAAGCTACTTTTACTGTCAGTCTTTTTAGGGATATATCATGGTCTGCCGATCCCAAGTGGACTTCTGGGGTATTTGTGTATGACAAAGATAAGAATAGCACCACTGCCTTACAGAGAGCCTGACATGGCATAACACCGGCCAGGGTTAGGTGGTTTGTTAATAGCAGAGTGGTTAGGTGGTGTGTTAAGGCTGCAGGTCTACTTTGCTGTAGTGTTTGAGTATATTAAAAGAGACTCGCACATTGGTTAACCACCCTCCAAGAAACTGGTTGTATACAGACTCTGCAGAGCTTTCTAAACCAGTATAACAACGGTAATTTAAGTTAAGTTAAGTTTATTTACGTTAGGTTAAGTTAAGTCAAGTTAGTTACCAATGGGAAGCATTGCCTTTGTTTCATTCCCTACATGTATTATAATGACTACTGGTTGTGTAGAAATATGTTGAAAAATAATGACACTTGATCAGATCTAGGCGTCATCTGGTGTCTGAAATAATTTTGGTAACGGTAGTTTTCTTCATTTGTTTCCAAGCTGTAACAGTTTATGGTCTGTCGCTCATTGATAAATACTTCATATTTAAAACTCTCACAGTTGTTGGTGATTTGATGTGTTTAAGGTGAACATTTTCTCATAAAACTTGAGTGTTAAAGAGAATGTAGTGAATATTTTACATTTGATCTATTTCTTCATTCTTCTTCTGCGTTCGTTTTCAATCTCCCGCTTCCAAGTCCTGAACAGGGTTTTGCAATTAGCAGGATGTAGTCCGGAGAACGGAATGCGTTGTGTCGTTGATGTAATTATTTAAAAAAAAATGTAAAATACATTTAAAAAAGTAATAATGCTATCAAATTCACATGAATTGAATACTTTATAATTCATGACAAATAATGTTGTTTAATCTGTAAGGTTATCTTTCTACATTACATTTACTGGTCATTTCATTTTAAATCTGTTGGCACGTTTCACAGATCTAAGACGTCACACTACTAAGGATTGGAGGTGGGCGGTAAAAAAAAAAAGGACCAAACTGTTTAATATCATGTTATAAATTTAAGAGCTGAATTATTTAGCAAATTATAATCTGTCATTTATAACGTGGGCATTTTCAAAAACAACAAATTTACAAATTAAAGCAATTTAAAATCAACATATTTTTGTTAAATAAGAAATAAAAAAAATGACGTAACCAAAATTACATAAGTTATATAAATTAATAAATGCAATAATATAACACACCTATTACACGTATATCCATTTGTATACTCATGTGTGGAAATAGCTGATGGACACAAACTATTATAAACATTTCACAAGACATACCATTGTAACACTCAACGCCATACCCCCCCCCCCCCCCCCATGTTGCTATTTATCTCTATCTATCTCTCTCTCCGTGAGGTGGAAACGTATCTCAGTGACATCTTTACTAAGAGGAAGACGATCACATGTCACCTGGTCTTTGCGCTGTATTAACAACTCTCTTGTTCATTTTGTATGCCTGTGTGTTATCGGAGCTCTAAATTGGGCAACAATAGTTAAACTGTAACCCGCCAGGCGACGAATAATGAGGATCGAGTGTGCAGTGATTACACATTTGTAGAAACTATAAGCCAAACTAGAAGGGAAAGAAGACACCTACAAAAATAAATACATACAAAGAAGATACTAACAAAGAAGACATCTACAAAGATGACACCTACAAAGAAGACACCTACAAAAAAGACACATACAAAGAAGTCACACTCATGTGTAAAAGAGAAGCTACTAAACAAATTAAGTTGTTTATTTTTGCTATCTATATGAACGTGTTACCAAATAATTTTACTATTAATGTAATTATGTTACACAATATTTTTTCTATCAATGTGATGTTGTTACACAATAATTTTACTATCAGTACAATGGTGTTGTTCATTAATTACAGTATTTTCTCTGTTTGTTGCCTTGAATCTAGTTTTTCAGCAATGTTGCTTGTTTTTATAATCTATTCAAGTGTCAGAAATTACGTAATGGACGAGATGGCAGCAATTACAGATAGCTGTCTGCTTGTGTCTGGGTCAGCAAGCTAGAGATGTTAAAGACCATCTTACACGTCTAAGTGACGGCCCTGGAAACAGGCTGCACCCGTGTAGCCTGGCTGAGAGAATAGGGATCGAGGAAGGAAGCAAACCCGGTCCCAAAGCGTGCCGTGGTGAAAACGGATGTCATCATACGACATACAACAAAACGGATGTGTCGGACCGAAACTCAGATATCCCAGCCATGCTGTAACCTACGACACAGCGTTACCAAACGGCTTTTTCAGGACACACGACAGCCACAAAAGAGCAGAAGACACGCTATTTCTGATTTGCCTACATCGTGCTATGTTTCCAGATCTTCTGATGTTATACGCGTTCAATTGATCAGGTTGTGATTAGATGGGATGACCGAACTATCACATTTTGTGGTATTTACATGTATTCAACACAAGGTCTAGTTCTCAGCCTAGGAGCTCATTCTCAGCACATGAGATAGTTGTCAGCATAGAGCCTAGTTCTCAGCACATGAAATAGTTTCAGCACAGAGCCTAGTTCTCAGCACATGAAATAGTTGGCAGCACAGAGAATTGTTATCATCATAGGGCCTAGTTCTCAGTACAAGGGCTAGTTCTCAGCAGAAGGCCCAGTTCTCATCACAGGCCCAATTCTCAGCACAGAGCCAGTTCTCAGCAGAGGGTGCAGTTTTCAGCTCAGAGCCAGTTCTCAGCAGAGCGCCCAGTTCTCAGATCAGAGCCAGTCCTCAGTTCAGAGCCAGTTCTCAGCAGAGGGCCTAGTTCTCAGTTCAGAGCCAGTTCTCAGCAGAGGCCCAAGTTCTCATCTCAGAGCCAGTTCTCAGTACAGGCCCAGTTCTCAGTACAAGAACTAATTCTCATCACAGGCCCAGTTCTCAGCAGAAGGCCCAGTTCTCAGTGCAGGCCCAGTTCTCAGTACAAGAACTAATTCTCATCACAGGGGCTAGTTGTCGCCATTTTTCTAACGTCATCGATTCTTATTTGATATAACTTTTCTTTCATATTTCGCTTTACACCTTCTTTTCCTATGCCTTGGATACGTTTACATTGGTAGCACATATATGGTATAATTACAATATTTTTCAGTTGCTGCTGTGTTGCCAAGATGATGTTTGGGTGTCTAAGCAGCGGTGACAATTAACAATCCATAGCAAAGGCTTTCTTACATTTAGTTTTAATTTCCCAGTCAAGCCTTCCATCTTCTATGAAAATACTTGTGCCCTCTTGACCTGCTTAAGTTTGATGTTGTTTAGATGTATGTTAAGTAGACCTCGTGTTCTGCTAATCGTTAAGGTTTCTGTCTTTCATGTGCATATCTTGATGTTAATCTTTCACGTTGCAAGTACAGTCCTATGATTCTGCAGTCTCTCTTCGTCTTCTTATATTAGGCCTTGGTCGTCTGCAAAGAGAAGTTCATGTAATGAGTTGAATTCTTCGCTTTTTATGTTGAATTGCACATATGGTTTTTATGTTGAATTGCACATATGGTTTTTATGTTGAATTGCACATATGGTTTTTATGTTGAATTGCACATATGGTTTTTATGTTGAATTGCACATATGGTTTTTATGTTGAATTGCACATATGGTTTTTATGTTGAATTGCACATATGGTTTTTCAGTTATGCTAGCCTCTAATTTTTCCATGTAAATGTTGAACAAGAATGGTGAAAGCATACATCCTTATCGTGTTGCTGTAGTTGTTGCAACAGCATAAAGGACTTTTTTCGTTGTTCTTATTACATTTGTTATTCATTGTTGTTGTTAGCTGCTACTCTTGTGAGTTGAGTTAACTCTTGACGAGGCTTCTTGTCTAGCGGGTTACAGTGGCTCTTTTTACATAATCGAGAGGCGCGGAGGGAAGGGGGAGGGGGGTTGCTGTAGTCAAGAGGTTAAGGCACTAGCCTCTCACAGTAATGAACGGAAAAGGTGGCCGATTGAATCCCGCAAGTTTCAAGCTAACCCTGGTCCTACGGGAGGCAAAACCAGAGTGCCTACATCCTGAGTTACCTCCAGTCGTCTCGACCAATAGTCTTGCCACTGATCCAAGGTAACTCGGAATAAGAGTGAGATTGATGATCAGCGCATTGACATCATCACTATAATCCTCACACAGCGCACATCACATTGTTCAGACAAAACCTTCTGATGTTCTAGCCATCATCGCTTGCGATTGGGCAATAATGGTTTTTTTCATAACTTTTTACACAATGATGTGTACTTTGAGAAGGTGGGCGGAGTTCCCCTGGCTGTATTGCAATGCGAGACTGCTCAGCAATTTCACCCCTGGGATATCAATATCGGTCCTACCTGTTAGCCATACTGCTGTTACACGCCTCGTTTCCTGGAGCACGAATGAGGACATGAGATGGGGATCTTGATTACTCTGATTACTCCCCATGGAATAATGATAGCACATTATTTGCTATTTGTCCTTTGAGGTCATAGCCTGCTAATATTCCTTAGAAAGTATTCCTATCAACATATTTTGTCTGATCTATAAATGGTGAGTTTCAATGCTGGTCATAGTATATTGTTTTCACGCTTAATTCATTTTAAGGTGACTAAGTCATCAATACATTCCATTCTCTCTAGAAATCCGAATTGAGCTTTGCCCAGATGAGGTTCCCAAATTGACCTTATTCTTTGTCCAATTATTGTCGACTACATTTTACCTTCTTGACTTAGCACCAGCATGCCTCTGTAGCTACCAGTTTCCTTTACTGTCTTTTCTCCTTCAGATTGCAATTATTGTAGCCAGTTGCACAATCGTCTGCTATTCTTCTTTCTGTGCATGTTCTAATAATGATATTCTCTAACAACTTCATCCGCGCCTTTCCACAAGCTTGAATTGCATCAGTTACCTACCATCCTGAGTGACTAGTCTATGTGGTTGTTCTAGACATGTTGTTTTTCTTCAATTTCTTCAGTCAGTAAATCAGGCTTGAGATTATCCTTCTTGGGATGTTCTTCTTGTTGCTGTGAATGTTCACAATGAGTAAGTGTGCACCCTGAAAAGATCGGTAAGTGGTGGGTTGTAGTAGCTTTTCTCACATCCCGCGCGTGCTGATGTAGGTGGACCTTAGTCCTCCAGACGGTTGTCATATCCTTGGCTTCATCTGCGTATCGTTCACTACTACGGGGATCGTTTCGTTTGGATAAATGTTGGTTACCACTTAGTGCCTTTTGGGGTTGAAAAGTTCTTAGAAATACCATTTTTATCCGTTATTGCATGAAATGTTCGTTAAATATTGGTAACGCATGTTTGTAATTAGTTATCAAAGTAAGGTTGCATCTCAACCTTATTCCTTTGATACTTAAAAAAAAAATCCCCAAGACGATTTTTGTATATGGATATTACTTGTTCTCCATGTACCTAAACCTTCCACCATTTGCTGGGATGAACTGGGCACGTATTGTTCTGCCCAGAGTGCAATGATATCAAATCTTAAACAAAGCAGAATAGAACAGAAATAATATCATCTTCCTGCGTCTTGGAAGTTAGGCATGTCTTGTAGAGTTGCTTTTGATTGTGTATTGATTGATTCTTTAACTGCAACATTCTACTATGTTGGTTATTTTCTTTCTTTGTCTTTAACGTGTTTCGATTGATTCTTTAACTGCAACATTCTACCATGTTGGTTATTTTCTTTATTTGTCTTGTCTTTAAAGTGTTTTGCTCCACATTTCTTGTTGAGCCGTTCCGTCAAGGCTGTTTTGAAAATGAGCCACTTACTGTTTCCGTTTATTCTCTTCTTAGTGTCTCAAAACTCATTGTCATTTCGTAGCATGTCCTTTCTTCTTCTTCTTCTTCTTCTTCTTCTTCTTCTTCTGTGTTCATGGTTTTGCAAGTAGCAGGATGTAGTCCGAAGAACGGAATGCGCTGTATCGCTAGTTTACATCTTAACTGCGATATTTGCACCTTTTGGTCCGACACATCCGGCTTTGACAGAAAGTCCCTTCTAATTTTCTAGATTTGCGACGGTTCTCTTTTCGAACTTTTCCTTCGTGACGATGATTGTGTCGCTACCACTGATTAATGATGAGTATATAAGAAGACATTAGGAGTTACTGTAGAGTCTGATATACTCGTATTTCTTTGTCGTTGTCTGTTAATATGTAATCAATTGATGATGCTGTATACGTGTTGTTCTACCCGTACGATGTTTTGATGTGACTTGTATGATGATTGTTATTATTGGACCGTGTTCAGTAGGTACACGTATGAGCTCTTCTCCACTGCTATACACTCTTGTGAGGTGTCACTAATCCTTATTAAGAAGTATTCACGTGATTATCGTTTCGTCCATTGCAATCGCTCGTTACGATAAGATATTCCTTCATTATGACCATTTTTTTCAACGTCTAAAAGTCACTCAATTAATTCTCTTCGGCGTTCCTCATTACTGTGCTCATTACAGAAGGCATAGTCCTTGATTATTGTTCTTGTTTGTACACTTTCAACTGTTTGTACGCGTATTGTTCTTACTCTCCTACTAGAAGGAATTTTTCTCTCTGGATGTACACGAGAAACTACCCTACAATTGGCTCTTCCTTCTTGTCTTTACCGATTCGTACCAGTTCATAGTTTGTGTGTGTCTCCTAGATGTTCTGTCCATTGTGTTCTATATCCACTAGCTCTCAAATTTATATCGTAGTTTTTTCCTCCATAGATTCTATCAGCTCCGGCTTTTCCCATCGTCCACAAACATTCAAGGTTGCTAATTTAGTTCTTTGCCTATTTCACAGTTCGTTAACGTTTCCAATGAGCAATCCAATGATATTTATCAATTTAATATCATTGTAACAATAGCAGACTGCTTGTTAGCTTCCTATGTCAAGTGCACCTGTCCTCGTCGACTTGTATTGGTATACCCTTACTTCGCCATGTTTTTACACCTCTTACTCACGTTGGGTTGGACTTTATGCATATATGAGGCTACCGTTTATTTGGGTCCTGAATTCTGGAAAATATTATTTAATAGAAATGATCGTTACTTATTTTTTGTTCTTTATTGAATGTAACAGCTGTTAAAAATGTATGTTTTGCATAATTAATTCTGTTTTTAAACCCAACACGCAATATTATTTTCTACGCCAGAAAACGACAGCTTTTAATTTTCAAAAATTGTCAAATATGTTAAACATTTCAGTGATGTTATCACTTCATTAACATAGATACATATTCATTAGATCATTTTAACTCAGTAACGTGAAGATCTGATAACATGTCCTGGAGCTCTGAAAAAGGTGTCAATGTTTTCTGTCAATTCGTGCTTCCCATATGTTAATCTATAAGATCTCCAGGAGCCACAAAACTACGACCGGCACAGGATGTAAACCAAAGCGACAGAACGAAGGGGCAAATTGGCAAACCAGTGAAGCATGAAGCTCCGTGCCGGCACAGTCCAACTAACCTGACACTGAACGTGATAGGAAACTTCATGCATTGCATAGCAGACAATCTGATTGTCTGTTGGAAGTTTTTCATGGGATAAGTGTTTCGGCCCTGTAGATTCTTGAGGCTCTAAATGGGGCGGACACACTTGGGTCATTACTATTAAATGTCCTCATGGTGGCGATGAGCCTTTGTTTATTATTAGAGACTTGGAATTGTACCTACATTTTGGCTTGGCTTCGTTCGTTCTCAATCTTCCGCTACCAAACCATGAAAGGACTTAAGTAGCAGAATGTAGTCCAGAGAACTGAATGTCGTAGTTTACAGCTTGACTGCGATATTTGCACCTTTCGGTCCAACACATCCGACTTCAGCAAGCATATTTTGAGTACCGGGTTAGCATTCCCTCTTCGATCCCTTCTCCTTAGCCAGTCTGCCCTGCTGCAGCCTGTTATCAAGGATCACCGCGTGGAGGTGTAGAAGGGTCTTGGCAGCTCTGGTTCGCTAGAAGTCAGCCCTAGAAGTCAGCTATGGGTCGCTGATGCGTTGCTCAGCATCTTGATCCTGTACCTACATTTTGATTGACAAGTCCTTGCTCTATTAACTCAGCCATCTTAAGGCAATGACAATTAAACTAATTCTTTATTCTACATAAATGTCTTAGATGACCATTATTGTAAAGTAAAGTATCCCATATCATTACTGCCGCTTTTACTTCCCGGACTGAACCGGTATCCATTTAAGGCTGGGACGACCCGGGAGCCATTGCGGTCTGAAAAAAACATTACCGCCTCAACTGGGGAATGAACCCAGGACCACTCAGATGCGAAGGCAGCGCGCTAACCACTGCACTACGCGGCTCCACCTATTGACATCAACATAAACGCCCTCCATTTCACCTAGTCAGGGGTCATCCTTTGTGCGGTGCTCAGCTCAGATTCATGATCTTGATTTCAGTTTCCATGGTTTTGCGCCAAGTCATTTATTTCTCTGTTATATCCCATCGAGGATCCATAGTCTGGTGATGGTATAAAAGTTTCTCTTTACAACATTGTTAATACAATCCCAGCAACGACACTGTTATGGTGGTATAGTATATATATCTTCTTGGCTGCTCTTGTTAGGCAGTTCTTGGTTGCTCTGGTCTAAACATGTATTTATTTGTTTTTCTGGTCTAAACATATATTTCTTGGTTTCTCTGATGTGAGAAGGTTGTTCTGGCCTAGGCAGACAATGCTTGGCTGCTCTGGTCTAAACATGTATTTCTTGGTTTCTCTGGTCTAAACATGTATTTCTTGGTTTCTCTAGCCTAAACATGTATTTCTTTGTTGTTCTGCTCTGAAAAGCAGGCATTGGCTGCTCTGATCTGGGAAGGTAGTTTTTGGTTGCTCTGGCTTAGACAAGCAATGCTTGGTTGTTTTGGTGTGGGCAAGCAGTTCATGGTTATTTTTCTCATGGAAGGTAGTTCTTGGTTGCTCAGGTCTTGGCAAGCATTTCTTTGTTGGTAATGGTTATATGGTTGTTCTTCAACCAGCCTGACGCCTCTTCACCTATCTCTGATCTACTTGTTTCAGTAAATCTTCTTCTTCTTCTTCTTCGTGGGTTCTCAATCTCCCGCTACCAAACCCTTAAAGGGCTTAAGTAGCAGAATGTAGTCCAGAGAACGGAATGCGTTGTGTCGTAGTTTACAGCTTGGCTGAGATATTTGCACCTTTCCGTCCAACACATCCGACTTCAGCAATCATTTTTTGAGTACCGGGTTAGCATTCCTTCTTCGATCCATTCTCCTTAGCCAGTCTGCCCTGCTGCAGCATGTTATCCAGGATCACCGCGTAAAGGTGTAAAAGAGTCTTGGCAGCTATGGTTCGCTGGCCCTGATGCTAGCAATCAGCTATGGGTCGCTGACCACTGCAGCTCATGCGCTGCTCAGCATATTGATCCCGTTTCAGTAGATCGTACACAGATGTGTTAGATAAAATTCCTACACCTAATTCTATCATAATAACTTTGAATAAACATACCATCTGCTTAAAATACACAGCCATATTTAGCATCTTGTCTCAAGCTAGTCAGTTGGAAAGAATGGACCATGCTTACTAGAACTGAGTCATTGAGATAGGGCACCTGGACTCATTGAGACGCAGCTTGGATTGTTTGCACTAAAAACTGTCATATTATTTATTTACATAAATATTCTTTTAGTCGGAAAGATTATTTTAAAAGACTCAAAAATAAAGACTGCCTGCTCCTGGGGTTGCCACATAGTGTGTAAGATACGTTTTAATTCTACACACGAATATAAGAACCTGCCATGTGGCAACATTTTGAACTGAAATTGGGGATTAGGATGCTGAGCAGCACAAGAGCTGCAGTGGTCAGCGACCCATAGCTGACTGCTAGCATCAGGGCCAGCGAACCATAGCTGCCAAGACCCTTCTACACCTCCATGCGGTGATCCCGGATAACAGGCTGCATCAGGGCAGACTGGCTAAGGAGAAGGGATCGAAGAGGGAATGCTAACCCGGTACTCAAAAAATGCTTGCTGAAGTCAGACGTGTTGGACCAAAAGGTGCAAATATCGCAGCCAAGCTGTAAACTACGACACAACACATTCCGTTCTCTGGACTACATTCTGCTACTTAAGCCCTTTCAGTGTTTGGTAGTGGGAGATTGAGAACGAACGAAGAAGACGAAGAAGAACTGAAATTCACTTGATCAAGTGATGTATCAAAACTGTTGAATGACCGACCTACTTCTCTCGCTAGTTGTTCAATGATGCTAATTCCAAGAAAATCTATTCTGAGTAAACTTATAAATTCTTAATACCAGTTGTGATTCCCAGAGGAGCAAACTGGTCAGGTTTAATGAACAATTTACCTGTTGACATTCCTAATAAATACACGTGTAAACAAGGCCCTATACATCCTCATGGTGGACTTGAGCAATGGAAATAAACACCGTATGGGATAGTAAGTAAGTAAAACAAATGACTGAATGAACAAGATAGTGCATCTCTTGCAGCATAAGGGTCATGGTCACTTACCAATCTCCATGCACTCAAGTCTACATAGTTTTAAATGGGTACCCAATGACAAGGAAGGCAAATGGTCGCCACACTTCATAAAAAAGTGAAATTTAGTACAAAGAAAAGGTGACATTTAATACAAAGATAAGGTGAGATCTAATACAAAGAAAAGGTGAGAGTTAGTACAAAGGAAAGGTGAGAGTTAGTACAAAGAAGTCTATTGCACCTTATCCCCAATGAGAGGGTTTGCACTGAAACTACCGTAACCTGTATACAGAGAAGTAAAGAAAACTAGTGTTAGTCAGGTACTGACCTCAGTCCACATTGTCCTCCTCAAAATAGGCTGTGTTACAGCATTTTTACTATTAAAGTCAGAATTGATGGTGAATCTCCTTGCTGATAAGCCTGCCGAGAAGCCCTGCATTGCACTACAGTGAAGAACACCAAGGTCCGCCCTCATCAGTTTGCCCCACGATTTCACAAGAGCGACTGCAAACCCTCTCACTACCAGAGAAAATGAGTAAAGAGAGAAAAGTATAATGGAAAGAGGGAAGCAATTATCTGTTTCAGAACTATGGAAGAAATATATAGAAACACATGATATTTATATTTGCTGCTTAGACTACCAGAAGGCTTTTGGCAGAGTCCAACATGGGAAATTAATTAATTGGCTGCAAGAAATAGGCCTAGATGGTAAAGACAAGACTGCTCAGTAATCTGTACTGCTAATCTGCTACAGTAAAATCAGGAAAGTTATGCTCTCCAAGTATAGAAGTAAAAAGAGGAATGAGATAGATTATCCCCTTGTCTTCTTAATATCTACACAGAACAAATATTCAAACATATAGAGCGAATGCCAGGGCATGTCATTGGAAGAGTGATAATGAATATTCTTAGATATGCGGATGATACAGTTTTGATGGCAAAAAGTGAGCAAGAATTACAGGAGCTTGTGACAACAATATTCAAAATAAGTCAAGAGTTTGGATTAGACATAAATATAAAGAAAACAAAGACTATGATACTTGGGAAAAGTGACAAGAAACCATGTATGCAGATAAAAATAAAAGATCAACTACTTAAACAGGTACAGGGTTTCTCCTATCTAGATCATATAATATCGAAAGAAGGCGGCTGTGATATAGAAATCAGAAAGAAAATAAGTATGGCCAAGATATTATTCTGCAACATGCAACAAATACTGACATACAACAAACAGATAAACTATACATTGGAAATAAGAATTGTCAGCTGTTATGTATACTTGTCACTACTTTATGGTGCATATACATGGACAATAAATAGCAAGTTGAAAAGAGTATTGAAGCATTTAAAATATAGGTATATAGAAGATTGTGTGGCATTTCTTGGAAAGAGAAGAAAACAAATGTGGAGGTACTGAAAAAGTTGTGGATAAAAAGAAAATTACTGACCGAAATCAGGGTTAGCCAGTTACGTTATTTTGGTCATATAAAAAGACACACCTCCTTGTTGACAACCATACTAGAGGGTAGTGGGGAAGGCAGTTGTTCAAGAGGCAAACAACGATATAAGGGGACGGATAACATAAGGAGATGGACTGGAAAAAGTCTCTTAGATTGCACCATTGCAACCGATCTTCAAAGCAGAGATGGCACTTGAACTGAACTGAATAACTCGTTACTAATAGCTTTGAAATAACAGCAACAAGAATCACAAGAACAACTACAGGAAACACAAGAACAACTACATAAGCACAGAAAAAGACAAGAATAATAAGATCAACAATAAAAAAGGCAAGAACACAGAGAGACACAAGAACAACAACATCAACAAGAAACACAAGAACACAGAGAAACACAAGAACAACAACAACAAGAAACACAAGAACATCAACAATGAGACACACAAGAACACAGAGAAGAGAAAGACAAGAACAACAACAATAAACACATGAACATAAAGAAACACAAGAACATCAACAATGAGACACACAAGAACACAGAGAAGAGAAAGACAAGAACAACAGCAATAAACACATGAACACAAAGATGGACAAGAACAGCAACAATAAACAAAAGAACACAGAGAAAGACAAGAACACAGAGAAACACAAGAACACAGAGAAACACAAGAACACAGAGAAAGACAAGAACACAGAGAAACACAAGAACACAGAGAAAGACAAGAACAACAACAAGAAACACAGCAGCAAAAACCAATACAACTGCAATGAGAGACATCACAACAATGATAAATAGCAGTAGCAACAACAAATACGATGAGAAACGACTTCATCTGTACAAGCAGTTCAAGGGACACAACCAATTATGAAGAAACTGCTACAAATCTTAACCAGAGTGGCATCCCTCTTGTCAACACTCTCACAACCACAATGTCACTAACAGCATCACAGAACAATGTTATGTGCTCACTTTAAAGAGTAAGGAACAACAATAATAACCAATCATAACATTTATGACCTAGTCAGATTTAATTCTCATCACGCTGAAATTCTCTTGATAGAAGTATATTGAAACAGACACATAAAATATTTTGAACATTGACTTTGTGAAACATCATTTTAGATAGACCAAATATTTGTATCAATAAAATCATTTCATGTACTTCAATATATAATTACAATAGTTGATCTGGGGAATTTAATAAGTAAGAGAATATATTTGCACTACTGAAAACCTTCTGTTGCTTGTCATCATATTAATTTGCTCTAATATTTTGTTAGTGTTTCAAATGACATTCTGAATCATGTCCGACTGGGGGATTCTGTCTAGATCATAAAGCATTGACATTAGTAATTAAATATTGATTTAACAAGATTTTGGTAAGGAAAGATCGAAGGTAAATGATCAAGAGTAAGGAAGTATGTTTTGTAGGCGGCTACATTCTTCAAGAGATGAACAAGTAAGAATCTGTCAGAACATATTGTCAAGGCAAGAAAGACAAGATGCTAAAGATTAATTAAAGCCATCTTTGGTTGGTCATGTAAACAGCAATAAATATTATCTGGGTTTGAACGCTTTTCTGTCAGTAGTAAAAAGTAGAATATTTATAGTCATTCTCTTCATGTGCTATCAGATTTACTGACTAATTGTAAAGTAGTGCAATTGATACAAATTAAGAAATGGTAAAATAATTATAATATCATATAAAGACACTGTATACTTCTCTGGTTATTTAATTTTGTATCTTTAAAAATCCAATTAACCTGCATTTATGTGAATAGGCTTCTTCTTCTGCGTTCATTCTCAATCTTCCACTACCAAGCCCTGAACAGGGCTTTGCAAGTAGCAGGATGTAGTCCGGAGAACGGATTTGCTAGTTTACAGTTTGACTGCGATATTTGTACCTTTCGGTCCGACACGTCCGTCTTCGGCAGGTGAAGAGGTCTAATCGAATGGAAATAATTAAATTTGCACTAAAAAAAAATACATAAGTGGTTGCGAAACAAGGTTTAATTGATGCATAGGTTGGACTTTGGTCTCAAATACAGAAAGGAATCATTTCTATGTGTTATTAAGTGTGAATGAGACAGGACTTGATCTAAACTTCACAAATTGGCTCACATTTGAACATACACTTCACAGACTAGCTCTCATGAAATCTACGCCTCCCGTTTTCAAATCTGACAGCCGTCAGAATAACAACGGAGGCTGTAATTTAAATGCAAACATTCTTTTCAGCCTTTGTACAAACAGCATATAAAACATTTTCTATCATGCCTCATTGAGGTTCTATGCTAATACCATCTCTCAGTAAAAACCCTGTCTTCTTGGATGTTGGAGCACACACAGAAAGATTTCACTGTCTCAATGAAGGGAAAAGGTCCACATATATAAACATCAGTTTTGATCTTGTTTGAGGCACTCAATGCGCATTCAATGTCCCTGAGCTGAATTCTTCCGCCTGAAATCCAAAGTTTAAAAAAACCATGCCCGGGTTAGCCCACAATCGAGAATGCTAAGGAAACAAAATATAGATGTTGATAAATTATAATTAAATCAGAGATTATAGACTTACCTGTCAGTACAGTTTTATATGTCAGCACAGATTTATCTGAAGGTAAATAAATACATGCCCACCAGTACCGATTTACATGCCAGTACATATTTACCTGGAAGTATAGATTTACCTACCAGTACAGATTTACCTGCCAGTACAAATTTATCTGTCATTACTTATTTACCCGGGGCCACAGACTCCTAGAATTTGCACGATGCAATCAGCTGTTGATTGATCCTACGGATCATCATGAAGAGGCTAGAAAACAAGCTCAATGAGGAGGTACATGAGGCACAGGCAGGTTTCAGAAAAAAGCGAGGCACGAGGGATCACATTCTCAACATAAGAAATATTATAGAAAAATGCAGAGTACAATGTTGACACTTGCTTCATAGTAACTTAACCAGTGAGGTTGTTGAGGCACCAATGAAGACAACCTCACACCATCTCTTTCTGTCAGCGGTCACTACCTGTGGCTCTTCTGGTCAGAGATTGGTCCATTCTTTTATGTTTTCCTCCCCCTTCTTTTTATGACGGCCTCTTCGTCGTCTGCCTTGCATTTTCCAGTGCAGAATCATATTTGCAAGGCCATTTGATCTTGATATGTGACTGTACCAAGCGAGTTTCCTTCTTTTGATAGTTGCCTAGAGGTTTTCAAAATGTCCTATTGCAATTGTAATTCTGTCCCATATTTCCTCATTTATGACTGACATCACAAAAGCCATTACTATTCCACACTCTCTAATACGTTTCAAACAGCACACAAGGCCAACAATACAGCATGTTACTTAATTTGCATGCAGTTGATCATTTTGAAGAAGTATAATACTCTGTTTTGAAATGGCGTGGTTAGTCTTTCATTTTTGTTTCAACAGAAATGTCTGGAGTTAGACTACCTTTCGTTAATACTTGCTGTTTTTCTTCAAAACTAAGGGTTCAAAATGAAACTGTGAATGAAGAACACAGCATCGCGTCACGTGATCATGCTATACCTCTTTGACCTACTTATATTAACCAATCTCTGGCAAGATTTGTTGAGAGGAAACAGTTTTCAAATCTGAGTTCTCTTCTCTATTTTACCCATTGAAACACAGTCAAACTATATAGACAATCTAACACTTCAACACTTCCAAAGATCTGGAACAATTACATTAGTTTAACAACTACAACACTGCCACTCATAATAAGCAAACAAAAATTATATTTGCTTATGACAGAATGCCAACCATCTAGCATAATACTTATCGTACAGAGGGACTAGTTTGCTTCCGATTCCAGAGCGCTGTTCATTTAGGGGTCAAATAGCAAGAATATTGTTGAGTATTGTGACACAAATTGAGACTCAGATAGTGAGGAATATTAATGCTGTTCATACAATGTTTTTATTTTATGCTTTTATGTCCCATGAAAAATTAACTTAACTAAAATGTCTGGGGATTAGCCTATTTCTACTAGTCCATTGATGACACGGCACTGCCTACCAGTCTACATTTACCTGCCAGTACAGATATACATGTCAGTACATATTTATCTCTGTCAGTTTAGATTTACACCATTCAGTACATATCTTTTTTCCCATGTGTAGATACAGGGAGAAAGAATAGGCCCACTGCTTCTCCAGCCAACTAAAGAGACTTTATGCATTGTGCTAGCAACCTCATCATGTCAAACAAAGTATTACATAAACCACAGCTGCAAAGAACACAAAAGATGCTTTGGCCCATTCTTGTCAAGAAGAGTGTTCTACAGTTCTGGTCCAATACTTTAAGACAGAAATGGAGACAAAGAAAGAGAAATACAGAATAAAATTAAAACTAGTTTGTTCTTCTTCTTCTTCGTTCGCTCTCAATCTCCCGCTACCAAACCCTGAAAGGGCTTAAGTAGCAGAATGTAGTCCAGAGAACGGAATGTGTTGTGTTGTAGTTTACAGCTTGGCTGCGAAATTTGCACCTTTCGGTCCAACACATCCGACTTCAGCAAGCATTTTTTGAGTACCGGGTTAGCATTCCCTCTTCGATCCCTTCTCCTTAGCCAGTCTGCCTCGCTGCAGCCTATTATCCAGGATCACCGCATGGAGGTGTAGAAGGGTCTTGGCAGCTATGGTTCGCTGGCCACTGCAGCATCTTGATCCCACTAGTTTGTTCAAATACAGTATGAAAAAATCTTAACATTCTGACAGGTAGGTCCACAATTACTGACTGTCACAAATCTAAACATTCTCACAGGTAAGTCTACAATTACTGACTGTAACAAATCTAAACATTCTCACAGGTAAGGCTACAATTACTGACTGTCACAAATCTAAACATTCTCACAGGTAAGGCTACATTTACTGACTGTAACAAATCTAAACATTCTCACAGGTAAGGCTACATTTACTGACTAACAAATCTAAACATTCTCACAGGTAAGGCTACAATTACTGACTGTCACAAATCTCAACATTCTGACAGGTAAGGCTACATTTACTGACTAACAAATCTAAACATTCTCACAGGTAAGGCTACATTTACTGAATGTAACAAATCTAAACATTCTCACAGGTAAGGCTACAATTACTGACTGTCACAAATCTCAACATTCTGACAGGTAAGGCTACAATTACTGACTAACAAATCTAAACATTCTCACAGATAAGGCTACAATTACTGACTGTAACAAATCTAAACATTCTCACAGATAAGGCTACAATTGCTGACTGTCACAAATCTCAACATTCTGACAGGTAAGGCTACAATTACTGACTGTAACAAATCTAAACATTCTCACAGATAAGGCTACAATTACTGACTGTCACAAATCTCAACATTCTGACAGGTAAGGCAACAATAACTGACTGTCACAAATCTAAATATTCTCACAGGTAAGGCTACAATTACTGACTGTCCCAAATCTAAACATTCTCACAGGTAAGGCTACAATTACTGATTGTCACAGATCTAAACATTCTCACAGGTAAGGCCGCACTGACTGCCACAAGAAAACTGTATTAAACAATCTTACCTGTAATGTACTTGGAATCTGAGACTGGCTCTTGTGTACTGAACATTTTAAGTTGAAAGTTACTAAAACAATGAGTGAACTGTATCAGTTCCTTCTGAAACAAAACCAGTATTTGTAAACCCTTAGTTTTTAACTTCATTAATCTAGAATAACCAATATGCAATTAAAAATTTTTAAAAATGGAATTCTCTATTAAGCAGATGAGTTTCATATCAGGCGTAACATTACTGAATTCTACAACAAAATGTTACATTCATTATCAAATAATTGAATTTCCAATCAGTGAATAATTTGATTCCATATCAGAATTAAAAGTATTTATTTGAACCGATTTTGAACTTGAAATGGAGGGATATACAATGTTAAGGAGAGATCAAGTAGTTGGAGACAAGGTTAAGACATGGCGAGTTCTATTATACTATACCAATTTACTTAATATAACTATCAGATATGTATCATCTGGCAAAAATAATGAAAGTGTATAGGGAGAAACAAATAGCCAGGGTGAAAAAAACAGTGGTTGGAGTATGTTTCAGATGTCCATCAAGTCAAAGAGAGAAGGATAAGAATCTATTCAGCATTATAAAATAAGCAAGTGCAAGAAAATTATTATCGATGGGGATTTTAACTTTATGGTGGGGAAAAATGGAGATGACAGAAGCACTTGACAAGTTAAAACCATTTGTTAAGTGCAAAACATCATTTTTTTTATTCAACAAGTTGGAGAAATTACCAAAGGCAAAAACACAATTGATCTAGTATTTATTACAGGGGAAAATATGATTGAAAAGGTAACCATTTGAGAACTGTTTGGCTCAAGTGATCATCTGTTGGGGTCTTATTGTAAAGAGGAAGAAAACAAGAGTACAAAAACATACAACTCTAAGACAGATGTTAGAAAGATGAAATTAAGCAGCGAGTCACATAATCTAGAAAGATATTGCCATGAGATCTAATGTTCAAGAAGAGTGGGAGAGTTTCAAAACAATTCTAGAGAAACTAAAAGAAATTTGTTCCATGTAGGAAGGTGAATGCCAAACGAAAAAGTGGATAACTAACTACATCGTAGATCTGAAGTTTAATGCAAAAGAGCAAAAAACAAAGCATGGAAAAAATATATAGAAGCAAGAAAATCAAAAGAAACATATTTAAAACATTTGGATAAGCAATAAAATATAGCCCATAGGTTAAATAGGGCAGCAACAAATCAAACTTCTTAAAAATTTAAAAATATTGACAATGTTTCCAACTTATTGGTTTCCTCAAACCAACACTCATCCATTTATGCTCATTGAAACTTCATCCATCTATGCTCACTGAAACCTCACCCATGGAGAAGAAAAAAACTTGAGTATTAACAACGGGAACATATTTCAATCATTTCCGTGCAGAAGCAGAGGCACTGAAGGCCGCAGCTGAGCTTGTATTCCAAGATAAAGATACCCACCAAGAAAACATAGTATTCCTGACTGATGCCGTGGCAGTATTAGCAGCGCTAAAACAACACAAAGATGAAGATCTCTAGCAATGTATGTTCTCCCTGACACAGCTCTCAGCAGAACATCAAAGGTTGATCATACAGTGGATCCCATCCCACTGCAATATTGAAGGCAATGAAGCTGCAGACAAACTAGCAAAGAGTGGAGGAGCATCCCCACAAACAGACCTGAGCATCACATATAATGAGGCTAAGACCATAATTAAAGTCAATCTGGGTAAAATGGGCTGATCAACACCCCAACTTCCAAAAAGAAGACAGGTACTTTAACTTAACTAGAGAAGAGCAAGTCATCATCTTCAGACTGAGGACTGGGTATAACAGACTCAAGGGTCATCTTTACAACAAAATGAGGATTGGGACAAATGACAGGTGCCCATGTGGGGAGCATATCATGACCGTGGAACACATCCTGCAAAGCTGCACGCTCACGCAGGAAAAGAGAGAATAATACTGGCCTCATGAGACAGATTTGAGGCAAAAGATGAATGGAAATGAGACAGCCTTACAAACAACGGTATCCTTTGTAAGAAAAACTGGAACGTTGGTCTGAAGAAGAAACCTCACCCAATATACTCATTGAAGCCTCATCCACTTATGCTCATTGTAATTTATCATAGCCATCCATCACTAACTGCAGCCATATTAAATAGAAAGCATCAATTGAGAATCTCAATACAGTTTCAACTAGTGACATATCAACCCATACCTGGAATATCAGTTCTTCTGTATTTCTAGCACTGTACAGCAATGATACATTCTGGTTGCGTACAGAATGGTTGTCTCCACTAACGCTTTCCCTGCTGGAGCGAAGAAACAAGAAGTGCTGGAGCATGCAGTACAGAGGATTAATGCCCACACCACCAGCTACAAGTAACAGGTCATTGCTTTCTGTGTTCGGCTGAGGGTCATAAAAAAAATCTCCACCAACTCTCAGCTTGACCTTGTCATCGACCTGGCACTGCAGATGAGCAACAGAACTGAAAGATAACTATATATATTTAATACTTGTTGGAAACACAAGAAAGCAACATCCTGTCTTTATACTTTAACCTTATCCTTCCTTTATCGCTTCAGTAGGAGCATGGGACAAACATTACAGTTGACATCCTGGTAGACAGAATACACCAACACATCTATGTATTCTTGCTGTGTTGGTTTCTCTAACACTTTATTTACATGTTTGAGGCTGCCAGAACATCATAGCTCTCCTTGGTCACAGATTACGTAAAGCACATGAAGGTGTGAACTCTACAGCCAATGGTAGAAAGGTCAAGTCATATCAACGTGTGTGTGTGTGTTTGCGTGTGTGTGGCAAGTAGCAGCAGTGCATGAGCTGACAGCAATTACCGACTCACAGCTGGCTGCTTGTATCAGGGTCAGTGAGCCATAGTCACTAGTGCAGTCTGATCAAGGGATAGGGATCACAGTGGGAAGACAAACCAAGTACTAAAAAAAGTCAGCTGAAAATGAATGTGTCGGACCAAAAGACGCAGAGATTGAAGCCTCGCTGTAAACTGCAACACAAAGTCACAACGTCCTTTCAGGTCGAATACTGAAGAAGAATATCAAGGTGTGATATCTATAGTCCATTGTGGAAGAGTCATTTTACATCAAGGTGTGGACTGCAGTTGGCTCTCTAAGATAACAAGAAAATAATAATACAACTTGCTGAAGGTGTGTATACCTGTGTATGAATCCAGTATGCAGGTGGGTGGTTTGAGAACTTTACTGCCAGCTGCAGAATTCTTGTTTTAGCAAGATAGTCTGGTGAAGAGCACATAGAAAATCCACCAGCATTCTCTACTCCAGGAATAAACATGTCCACCCTTTAATAGAGAGAGGGAAAGTAATTATAACAATTGTTGACATAACAAAACAAGCATAAATTTAACAACATGGCTCCTCCTCATGTGCATACACCTTCAAATGCTATCCCTAATATTCTCATTAAAGGCTGCATCACTTCAATATTCTTGCCGTAATCCACCATGCAAAACCTTCAGCAGAGAACATATGTTTGTAATTTTTAACAAGCATTGGTGCAACAAAACGAAACATGCAACAATACTTGAACTTTACTTTCTCATTCTCATTTTGGTTTGTTTCCAGCTGCTTGTGTTGAATTATATAAAGGTCTGCTTCCTCCAGCATTTTCTAAGGGTTTGCTTCCCTGGTGTAAAGGCTGGTGTTGTGATTGGGAGTGAACCCAGCACCTTCGCATTGTGAGCTGTATCCCATAACCACTAACCCACACCGTCCCATTTTTTCTGAAGGAGGTGTCCATTGTGCTATGTTTTGCATCAGACCTTAGCACTCATTTTAACATTTTTAATTTACTTCCTATATGCGCCTTACATTACACCTTACCTTACATTTAAAAAAATTCAAACCCTGCAAATTTAAGTTGAGAGCCATGTCACTAGACTGCATCACTATCACCATGCTTTCTCTCTCCCCCCCCCCCCCCCCCCCCCCCCCCTCATTACTAGGACAAATTATTGTAGATGCCCCTTTCGAACAAGCACCTACAACAAGAAAAATATAAAATATATTCTTCTTCTAGACCGCGTGAAAAGGATGTGTTCTTATACCCTTTGATTCCAGTACCATTTTCAGAGTATTGTCAGAGCATTCATTTAACCCACAAGACCTCTCCACTTTCAGAAAGTTTCTGCAGCCAGTTTGAATGGCAGTGTGCGGTGCAAAGCTAAGTGTTGTGGAGACTTGCGTCTTAGAGAGGTTAGATCATAGTTAGTTGCCTCTTAGAAAATGTTCACAGAGTGACAGTTGCTCAATTCTCATCTATCTTACACTCAACTCCTTTAAAAAGAACTGCTCTAGCAGCTTTAAGAGAAAGACACTGTTCTTCTTCTTCTTCTTCTGCGTACACAGTCAGACAGTAACCATTATTTTTTCGAAAAAAGCGGCGGTCATCCTGAGACTCTCGCCACTACCATAAAGCTTGTCTTGCAGTTCCACTGGCAATGGCCACATCTGCTCTCTCTGATCCCCGTATGTCGGGCAGTTCTGCAGCAGATGTTCAGTGGTCATTTTACCAGTACCGCACGGGCATTCGTCGGTACACCCTATCTTCAATTTGTTGAATAGGTGGTACCTCAGTCTGTTGTGGCCAGTGCGAAGTCTGAAGACAACGACCTGCTCTCTTCGGTTCAACTGGTAATAGGCATCGTTTTTGGTGTAACCAGTATGTTCGGTTTCCCATTTGGTCATGTACCTGGCTTTGATAAGCCGTTTTGACTCTTCGTACGTCATACTGGTATCTGTTTGTGGTAGCCTTGCACCTTCTTTTGCCAGTCTGTCTGCCTCCTCGTTGCCTTGGATGTTGCAGTGTGACGGGACCCACTGTACCACTACCCTTTTTGGTGCGGACAGCTGGCACAGTTTGCAGAGTACTGCTCTTAAGTCATTAAGCTCAGTGTTTTTCTGGCTTTTTAGCGCTGTGACTACGGCGAGAGCATCTGTCAGCAAGACTATATGGCTCTCATTTTCACTGTGTGTTGCCATTTCTTCCACTGCCGCCCTCAGTGCCTCTGCCTCCGCTCTGAAATTGCTTGTGTACTTACCAGTAGCGAATGACAGTGTTATTTTTCTGCCAAGACACTGTTCAAAACATGCAATGCTGATCCAGATTCTATCTATTTATATGTATATATCGGCTCACAATGGCGCCACACTTTTGAAATATATATATATATATATCAATCATCCAGGTGGTATTAAGGTTAAAATTAGGGTTAGCAGACACGCCAGACAGTTAAATCATTTTCACTTGAGCTGTCTGTGTATGCTGCTCAGGATCAGATGGTAGGACAAAGTGCCTAGCTCTGAAATTCCTAGCCAAGTCAAACATGGTGAGCATCCAATCTTTTCTGCAAAAAGCCCAGATCAGATGGACAGGACATGTTCGCATGCCCAATGAACACCTCCCCAAACAGCTGCTATATGGTGAACTCCTAACAGGCAGAGACTCAGGGTGACAGAAGAAATCTAACATTCTTAAAAAAATTCACAAATTATGTAAACAAATTCAAAATTGTGTTATAAATCTATCCAATTTATTTTGGGATCCTCAATGGTGCTACGGAGTTCGTGCATTGTGCTTGTGCTGAGATTCTGTAAAATATATGGAGAAGAACAGAGCACTTATCGGTTAAACCATGTGCAATGATGTTGATTCTTCGACTAAACTAAACTAAACATCCTTGAAAGTGTCTCCAAAAAGTTTCAATATTGATGCCACCTACTGGGAAATACATGCACAAGATTGTTCCACCTAGTGCGCTAGCATCAAGCGAGGAGCTCAGATCACAGAGCGTAACTACATCGCAGAGGCTCAGAGAACCACCCGAAAGAGCAGAGCACACAACAACACAGCTGACTCCTCACATGTGTGCCCTGGGTGCGGCAGGATCTGCCATGCCAAGATTAGTCTTTACAGTAATTTGAGAACATATCTTGTAGCACAAGTCTGATGCCTCTACCATCTTCGCTTGCGATAGGCAACTATTATTATTATGACTAAAATGAGTAAGGTCACTACATAACTTTTAAAGCATGTTGTAGAAATCCACTAACAAGGGATGTGGATAGCACTAGCAACCTCATCGTGTAAAAATATTGCTATAAAACAGCCACAACAAATGCTCGGAGACGTCTCCACATAAAGTGGCTAGCTGTAGTGGTGGACCTGTGCTTCACTTGTAGCAATAAGGCAAATCAATCAGTAATAGTTTATACAACATTAGTTCCTACACTACAGCACTGCATAGTTTGCTACCAGGATATAAGAACGAGTATTAGTGAGATAAGAGTTTCCTGGTTAGTAACGCTTAGAATTGTTGATAAGCTATTGAGGAAAGTGTGACATGGAAACAAGAGTTCTAGCCATCTAATCAGAAGGATGTGTGTGTGGACCTCTGTAAGAACCTAGGCTTTTTTAACCGAGGACAACATAAAATCCTAACTTGCACATCAAGTAATGACTGATGGAGTAAGTGGACTATATTCATCAATTGCAAAAAATCTGACCAATAGACCCAATCAATGGGAACGATACAGAAATACACAGATTATCAGATATAGCTAATAACTATCCTTTTCTATCAGTGCATGCAATTATCAGTTCTTAGTGTATATGTTGCAGGTTAAAACAATTGAACATGCATTTTACATTTTTACAATATACACTATTTATCTAAAACACTTACACTGCCTCACACATACATACCCTCACACATACACGTGCACTAAATTTGTATGGCTCACCATTGGCCAGCTTTAAATGAAAAATGTTGGTCTGGAATATGAAAATTTAGCCTCTTTACAGTGCTGGATAAGTTGTCAATCTTTCGGACTTCTGCTGTAGCAATTATCTGCAAATATATTTCACTTAAGTGTTGCTGAGGCCTGAGAGGGGAGCAAAGAATAGTAACACTGTAACTTGACAAGAATGTTATAAGAGACGACTAAGGAGAGTTGGGTATGAGACTGGCTAGTCCATCCTTTGAGTCACACACTGCCGAAGATGGATGTGTCGGACCGAAAGGTGCAAATATCGCAGTAAAACTGTAAACTAGCGACACAATCCATTCCGTTCTCTGGACTACATCCTGGTACTTGCAAAGCCCTGTTCAGGACTTCGTAGCAGGAGATTGAGAACGAACGCAGAAGAAGAGGAGTCACACAAGCTTCAACAACAGATATGGACAGGTCAACATTTCATGACTTGGTATGTATTTGTTGGAAACCTATGCTCCACAGAAAGCTGAAGAGATATTGATTGATTAGAATTTTTCACTTGATGGTACCATGATTGAAAACAATAATACCACAGTAATTTTCAAAACATGCTATAAAAAGTGACTAAAGCAGGTTGTGCATGAGGCTAGCAACCTCATCATCTCAAACCATTACTATTGAAACCAACACTGCATGTGCTTGGAAACAGACTTCCTGTACAGGGACCAGTTGTGCTGGCGTCCCTATTCTTTCCTTGGAATGAAAAGGGTCATTATCATCACCATCATATCTTTTTCTTCTACTTCTTCTTCGTTATCCAGCTACCAAGCTTTGAAAAAGGGCTTTACAAGTAGCAAGATATTGCCTGGAGAATGGAATGCGTGTTGTCATAGTTTACAGCTTAACACATTTCAGTCCGAGGAATCCAACTTCAACAGCCATTTTCAAGTACCAGGTTAGCCTCTTTAATCCCTTCTTAGTAAGCCCGCTCTGTGTGTTATCCAGGATTTCCGCATGAAGGTATTGAAGGATCTAGGCAGCTCTGGTTCACTGGCCCTGAAGCTAGCAGCCTACTATGGGTCACTGACCACTGCAGCTCACGTACCACCATCATATCAAATACATGACCTTTGGCAGACAATAATATAGAAAGTTTTCACATGAAATAATATATGCTGTTGCAGTTCAAGTATGAATGCCAAATTAAGTAATCAATGCTGTACCAAATATATTTCTTATTTCAGATTAAATTGCCCAATTAGCTGCTCGTACTTGGCCTCAATAACCTAAAGACAATTCCTGTTCACGTAAAGGATTCCTTCAGCAGTCTAATCACTGGTTGGAAATGAAGGGTTACAGACTTCATAGTACTAAGCTACAGCTAGTGTGCGGTGGGGTGGCTAGTTCCTTTCCTTGCTGCTTTTTCCTTCGTTGAACCCTGCAAGTTAGTCATTTACAGCTGCTACATTAAATTAGCTATACTCCTATAATTGAGTGTCTGAATATCAGAGCAGTTAGAGCACTTGTCTCTCATGGCAAAGAGGCAGGGTTCAATTCTATGTCTCGACACCCTCTAATTGAACCTAACGTTTTAACTGCTTTAGAAACAAGATGGCAAAGCAGGGAATGGTCTACCACACCTCAGAAAAGCTGAAACCTAGTACTCTGAAGTCTCTAACACTTTATCCTTGAGCACAGCAACTGTTATAGGATTCCATTTACATTATTCTTAACATTACATTTCATATAGGAATACTATGACATTTTACTGTTATCATTACATTTGATAAATGACTCCCTTTACATTTTACTGTTAACATTACATTTGATAAATGACTCCCTTTACATTTTACTGTTATCATTACATTTGATAAATGACTCCCTTTACATTTTACTGTTAACATTACATTTTACTGTTAGAAATTGTATTAGATATTTTGGTCTCTACTACTGTGCTTACTTCAGTTTTAAAAAAATTGTCATATTGATCATATCTTATTAATTTGTGTCAATGAATGACAGCTCATCTGGTTTCTCCCATGCCTAAGTTAGCCATTTCTATAATCTCATCAGGTTGTAGCACATCTGACAAACACATTTCTCTATTCTTTCCATCATTGTTGTTTCAATGGTTAGTTATCCTCATGTGTGTTGCCTTTTGTCCTGCATGAAGACATTTTGGTCATAGTGTAGATTGCTACATAAGCTAAAATGGCTGATACTTGTCTCTAGTATTATCTTTATTCTTATCTTTTTACTTTTTTGTCCTGTTATGAAGAAGTTTCTTGACCAGGCCCTAGTATGTGTATCGTACATGGGGAGTTTCACTGCTTCTGTCATTTCTGCTATCCATATTTTTGAGTGGGCAACCCTTGGCTTTGCATCCATTGTATCTGTATAGCTACTTTCTGAAAGATACTATTTGGTGTTTGACGTGTCACGTCACCAAACCATTTTTTTTTTAAGGCGTTCGCCTTATTTATCTATTCCCCAAGGCGTGTGTGCGTTACACTGTGGTTTTTATTTTGCGCCTGTCGGCCCAGTGCATCCGACTTCAGCATGCATTTTATGTAAGGGTCTGCTTCCTCCTGCATTTTCTAAGGGTTTGCTTCCCCGGGGTAACGGCCGGTGCTGTGATGGGGATCGAACCCAGCACCTTCTGGTTGTGAGCCGTGCCACTTAACCACTAGGCCACGCCGTCCCCACCAAACCATTTAATTTGTTGTCTCTTAATGAGGTCTGGCATTGGTATTTTACCTAATTGTCTCCTAATATCTACATTTCTGATTCTATCCATCCTTGTTACTCCAAGCATTCTGTGCAGGCATTTCATCAGTGTTGTTATGATGTGTCTTTTATCTTGTTTGTTAATGTTAAATTCTGGCACTGATAGCACAGTGTCGGTAGGAATATTGTGTTACATAGTCTTCATTTTGTATCCATTGTGACGTGCTTACATTTTAATATTGTGGACATTTAGTATTATCAACTATTATAATTATAAGTATAAAAAACATTTGACCAATCTATGTAAAAGTCTTTATGTGAATAGTCAATGTACAGGAAGAACAAACGCAGAACATTATAACAAATTTCATATTACGACCAGTGTACGGCAAGGCTGTGTGCTTTCCCCTTTACTGTTTATCACATTTATAGATGCAATATGTAAAAAAGCCAACATTAGTGAGGGAAACAACCTCAGTGATCACTTAAATGAACTTCTCTTTGCTGATGACCAAGTAATAATTGCAACCTCAGAAAAACAACTACAATAACATATCCACAATCATAATGGGGCTTGTACGGATTATGGTATGAAAATCAACTTAGAGAACACCAAATGTATGACAATTGCAAGAATAAAAACAAAAATCAAAAATATTTATACAAAATCAACAAGTAAAACAGGTGAAAAATTTCACATATCTGGGTAACATAATCTCAGCAGATGGCAAAGGAGACGCTGACATCCAACTCAGATGTAATAAGGCAAGTCAAATCAATGGGCGGGGACGGCGTGGCCTAGTGGTTAAGTGGCACGGCTCACAACCAGAAGGTGCTGGGTTCGATCCCCATCACAGCACCAGCCGTTACCCCGGTGAAGCAAACCCTTAGAAAATGCAGGAGGAAGCAGACCCTTACATAAAATGCATGCTGAAGTTGGATGCACTGGGCCGACAGGCGCAAAATAAAAACCACAGTGTAACGCACACACGCCTTGGGGAATAGATAAATAAGGCGAACGAGAAAAAAAAAAAAAAAAATCAATGGGCAAATGTCCCAGATATTACAATGTAAACACGTTACAATGGATACCAAAAAAAACTACACAATGCAATATTCCTACCCACTTTGTACTATCAGTGCCAGAATTGGACATCAGCACACAACGAGGAAAGGAACATTGTAACAACAGAGATAAAATGTCTATGCAGACTGCCTGGAATAACAAGAATGGATAGAATGAAGATGTTGAGAAACAAATAGATATATCAGTTCTAGGCCTCATCAAGGAACAGCAAACCAAATAGTTTGTGACGCGATAAATTGCTATACAGATGCAATTGATACAAAGCCAAGGGCTGACCACACAAACGATGGGTAGCAGAAATAATAGCAGCAGTAAAGCTTCCTGTGTACAAAGATACTAGGGCCGGTCAAGAAACCTCTTCATAACCTGACGCTGAAAGACACAAGCGAAAAAAAGATAATTATAATTATCAGTCTTGGTTATGCCCACTATTACTTATTAAAAGGAAGAGATTGCTAGAATTCTAACCAAATTACCAATAGTTGCATATTCTAAACATCAGTAGTCTAGGGACAATCTTTTTGAATTTTTGTTTCTCTTGTGAAGACCAGTTTAAGAAGAACAAGTAACATAGACAATAACTGTTTGCCTTTTATTTTCTAATCAATTCTGGGTTCTTACATTAACAAGTCAATGTACATTGTGAGATCAGAGTACATGTGCTATACACAACACAAGACTTACCTTATCTCTGGAGCTGGATGCTGTTACAGTCAAATGATCTGTTTCGAAAGACATCTTTCTAACTGCACTAAAAAATGCTGATCTTTAGATAAGATAAACAAAATATAATATCAGTTTAGGTGCCAATATTTTCTTTTGTATAAATAATTGCACCCAAATAAAGAATTATATTACAACTGATTCATGCTCTCAAGTCCTTGCTTTAAAATTTAATTCAAGTGTCAAGTCATCTTTAACAAGATTCAAGTCTTCAGTTGACATGTTGAGTTTATTCCAATCATTAGCTGAGCCTCAAGACTGTGCAGGAACAAAAGCGTTTCATGATCCTATAGAACTGCAATCAAAGTAATAATGAAATAAATGTTTGTCTAATTCTGTTGGCCAATGAATCGTTAATGCATAAAAGTATTACATGCGTGGAGGTTGGTTAAGATTCTATGTTAGCATGTCAGTGGAAGCCCCAGAGGAGCTTATGACTAAGCAATTTGAGTGACAGTCTCTTGACCGAGGTGGCATGAGTTAAAAATACCAACATAGTGTTGATGTATTCTTCTGGGGTTTAATTAACATGCATGGACATGTGGCCTTTATTCAACACCAGAAATAGAAATAAATGTTACAGTGAAAGTTTGTTTTTTTACATTGTTTTAAGTCACTTTGTCAAAAAAGTATCAAAATCTCAAGTCAAGTCAGTGATATAAATATTTGGGCAAAGTCTCTGGTCAATATGTGTCTTATTCCAAGTGGATAGACTAGAGTGGACAACTCTGGTCTTATAAAATATTGTCATATTTCAACAAGCTACACACGCATGAAATTCTAATGATTAATAAATAAATAAATATGAAAGTCTATTGAGGTCATGCATGGAAGCTACTTGTGTTAAGATGTATTAACTCTTGATGGCTTCGCTTCAATAGTGGATTACTTCAGAAGGTAGACCTGGGTCCTTCTGGTCATAGTGATAATCAAATCATTGGTGAGACTTAAATTGTTGGAGTACTGTGTTCAAGTGTAGGGTCCTTTTTATAGAGTGGTTATAAACATGCTAGAGAATATACAAAGAAGAGTTTCAAAACTGACAGTGAGATTCCAGAATTATAGATATGAGGAAACTCTCAGAAAAACTGGTTTACAGTGTCTAGAACAGTGAAGAATTCAAGGTGACTTGATACAAGTTTATTAATTAATCAATGGAAAGGATAAATTAGACTATACCAAGTTTTTCAAAGTACGACCGGCTACAAGAACATGACGACACAGCTTCAAGTTGTTTAAAGACAGGTCCAGATTATATATTAGGAAATATTTTTGTCAGAGTGGTGAATGATTAGAATGCATTGCCAAAGGATGTGGTGGAGTTAATGCATTTAAAAATAGATTGGATGCTTCCAGTTATTTTTAGTATTGGTAGTGTGGAATAAACTGGTTGTATACAGACTCCGTAGAGCCTTCTAAACCAGTAGAGAGACGTTAAGTTAATTAAGTTAGTGCAATGCAGGGCTCTTCAACAAGCTCGCCACTATGGGATTTCAGTGTAAATTCCCTTTTGTTGACCAGACTGTTGTGATACAGCCTCTTTGCAAGAGCACAAATTAGGATGTGAGGTAGAGTCTTGATCAGTACATTTCACCTAACCCTGATTACTCTTTGCTTCAATTGTGGTCATAAAGAATGTCTCCTAAAACTGAAGGAAGCAAAAAATCAAGCTTGAAACAGATTTAAAAAAAAAAATTATGAATACAATCAGAAACAGATTTCAAGGCACAATTTTGATGGCATTTATTTTGTAAATTTGATAAAAGTATTTTAAGTATCAATTGTTTACATTTTTTTTTCTCCAATAATAAAACACTAATGAAGACACTGGTGACACAGCATTCCATCCATAACCTGCTTGATTTTGTTAATATAAATATTGATGTACATCTTCATGTTTGACATAGATTCAACGCTTCTGCCTTGTGAAAATTTACATGACATTGTTGTACATCTGCTGTGCAGAATTATTGCGTATCTGCTGCTTTGTTCAATGCATTTGTCTCCATCAAAAACCCATTAAATAAAGAGATGACCGACCTGAGTAAAAATCCCTGGCATAAATGAGAAGGCTTCATCTGTGACAGGTACTGTACATATTCCTTTATGCTAAAATTTTCAGTAAAATCTGACTAATGAGGTTCTGAAACAAGACAGAAATAATTGTGCATCTGTGAATTTATCATATTATAAGAAAAATATTAACAACCACATCTGATGATTTCTGTGAAATAATTTGTGGTTTTTACGTAGTGTGAGAACTTAATCATTACAATATTCACTGTCTGAGGTATAGCAAATTGACTTTTATGGGGTGCAAAATAATGCAGCATGTAAGAAAATGTTAGTAATGTTGTTTTCTGATACAATCATCAAATATTATATAATCTATTAAACATTTCTTTTTCATCATCATCATCATGTAGCATGTCTTAACTTAACTTAATGTCTTTATACTGGTTTAGAAGACCCTGCAGAGTCTGTATACAACCAGTTATATTTACATCACCTTGCTCTAAAAGCTATACGCATCCAGTTTATTCTTAAATGCATTAACTGTCCCTGCCTCCACTACCTCCCCTGGCAAAGCATTCAAAGCAGACACCACTCTCTGACTAAAAAAATATTTCCTAATATCTAACCTGGACCTCTCTTTAGTCAGCTTGTAGCTATGCCCTCGTGTTATTGTAGGTGGCTGTATTTCAAAAAACTTGTTATAGTCTAATTTATCGATTCCTCTGATCATCTTATAAACCTGTATTAAGTCACCATGAATTCTTCTCTCTTCGAGACACTGTAGGCCGGTTTTTCTGAGTCGTTCCCCATAACTGTAATTCTGGAATCCCACTATCATCTTTGTCGCTCTTTTTTGTATTCTTTCTAGCATGTTTATATCCCCTCTATGATAAGGACTACACTCCTATACACAGTACTCCAATCTAGGTCTAACTAAAGCTTTATACAGTTTGACAATCACTTCCTTGCTCCTATGTTTAATATTTCTTTTTATCATACCTAACATTGCATTTGCCTTTTTCACTGCTACCTTAACTTGCTCACTCACCTTTCCTGTATGATCTATTATAACCCCTAGGTCCCTTTCCTTATCTATCTTTCTAATATTGTTTTCTCCCATTCTGTAATTATGTTCCATATTGGATCTACCCATGTGGATGACTGTACATTTATCTACATTAAACTCCATTTGCCAGCTTACAGACCATTCTCGAATTTTATCTAAATCTGACATAAATATATCCACTTCCGCTTTAGATTCATACTACTGCATAGTTTTGTGTCATCAGCAAATTTTGCAATCATGGATCTCATATCAATGTCCCAATCATTTATATATATCAAGAACAAAATTGGTCCAAAAACCGAGCATTGTGGCACACCACTTTTCACTTCACTCCACTCAGAGTACTCCTTATTTATGCCCACCCTCTGCCTTCTTCCCGTTAACCAATTTTCAATCCATTTGGCAACTTCCCCACCTATTCCATGTGATTTTAACATGTCCTTTGCAGAATGTCTCTATCACAACAGCCAATCTGTAAGACTCTTGATCGTTGTCCAGAATTCCCCCATCTGTCATATTCAGGACCTCCGTGATGTCTTGAGTCCATCTTCGTCTTCCAGTATCGTTCTCTCTAGGCGATGTTGGCATTTGATGTGCCCAAAATATTTTAGTTTTCTGGATATTTTTTGAACATATTGTTTACTAGCCCATTTTCCACGATATCCAGTTCTTTTAGGATATCTGTATTTTTCCTTTTTGCTATCCATGGTATTTTTAGTGCTTTCCTTTTAGTATTTTACCTCAAACGATTCAATCTTTTTCTTAAGTGTTTGTGTAGTGGACTGTTTCATATCTGTATGTTGCTACCTAGAAGATACAAGTTTTCAGGATTATCATTTTCATCCTTTTATTAGTGTTCTGCCATAAGTTTCTCATTTGATTCAACCTCTGCATTGCCATAGACATTCTACTTCAGACTTCCTTCAAGCAATCTCCATTGTTGCTTATAATTGAGAGGAGGTATTAAAAACTTGTGACTTTCTCAAACTTCTGTTGTTCTAAAATAACTTTAGGTTTGGTTTGTGCTATATCTGGACTCATTGTCTTGGTTTTACTTATATTCAGGTATAAATTTTGGTATGCACTGTGTTGTTTTACCGACAGGATCATTCATTCCAGCCCTGCAGCACTCTTTGAGAGAAAAACTACATCATCTACATATCTGATCTATGGTATTCCTTTTTCAGTGACAAATAATTAGAGAAAATGTAAGACATACTATACAACATAATTTTTTTAACTAAACCATGACCGAGTTTTTCCATGTTAAAAGAGTAGATCCTCTTATATGGAAACAAATCATGGACAATTAATAATAAACAAATAGCAATGTAACTGCAGAATATAAGAATGTAGTATTTTGGAAGAAAATTAAGATCACCAGTGATAGATTAAGAATCAATTAGCCTTAGTTGTTATAACAGCTAAATAGAAAGGTAGAATCAAGAACACAGAAAGCTAATGCGGTTTCCTATCAGCTCTCACCATTACTAAGACACAAACACATTCCAATAAAGACAAAGAAACAGCTGATAAAAAGTATTTTTATACCAACTCTCTGATACCAGTGTCAGTCATTGACTCACACCAAGGTACACGAAACAAAAATCATTGTCTGTGAAATGATGAGGTGTTTGAGAAAGGCTGTTATGGTCACAAATCTGGACAGAGTATACAGGTGGGTGCAACACTGCAAATAGAATACATGGAAAGTTAAGAATAAAATGTTCGGACACTTAACAAGAAGGCAACCCAAGTTATAAGCTGCTCTTATCTACAATACCAGATATCAAGGTTACAGACCAAGAGGTAGCCCACAAAAAAAAGATGGATAGATGGTGTCAGTGAAACACAGCCGAAACACGGAATGACAACAACATCAGTGACAAAGCTGTCACATAATAGAAAACTACACCTCCCCACAATGTCTAATGACACAAGTGGATAGAAGATGATGATGAATACAACAGCTAGCCTGCCTTGAAATAAGTGATTAAATAATACCTCAATGTACAGTTATCAATTCTGAAGCAAGGTTAAACCTATAAGCCCTACAATGTTGTATCAACATATAGCAAAGAAACATAGAGGAAAACATCAACTTGTAATCTGAGAAAGATGATGTGGGGTCTGACAAATTCAGAACTACGTCAAGTATTCATGATTAGAAACCCTTCAAGATATGCATCATTATATTTACCACAAAGCACATGTACTGACAGCACATTGATATTAATCTAATTCTTCCATAGCAATTGTACATAGTAAATTATTGAATAAAACTAAATTAATCTAAAATATTACTGTTATATTACAATGCAATAAGATAACCGCGACCAGCATCAGGGTCAGGAGAAATATGCAGATCAATACAACACCTTATGTCCTCATCCTAATTTCTGGAAACAGGCGTACCACAGCAGTCTGACCAACAAAAGGGGAATTGATTGTATGATCCCCACAGCTGAAAGCTTTCAAAGGAGCCTCACATTGCACTGCAGCCTGGAGGCTTTCTCAGGTATTTCTCAGGATGTAAGATGTAAGTCATTGAACTCATTGCAACACACTACCAAAGAAACATCAACAGTTTACTCAATTCAGCTTCAAACACCAACATTACAATGCAACAAATAGCACAAAATGCCTTCAGTATGGTAAGAATTATTGATACAAACAGTAGTAACAAATTAATATAATATTATATGATTACAATGTAACGTTTGCTTCTATGCAAACTTGTGTTAATTCTGAGCAAATATACTTGGACTATAAATATATGTAGGCCAATTATCAAATAAAAAAAGTAGTTATATAGGTAAGTGGTAACAATATTTACCAAAATGTTTTAAATATTTGTTTTCATGGTACTAAAATGCAATTGATGAGAGATGAATACTACCAATCAACTAATATTTACACACAACATTTACTTCTACTGTTTGTTTATATGTATTCTTTTGTCTTCTTCATCTTGTCATTACTAGCACGTTTGTGCATATAATATACACTGTAACTGTAAACTACAATAAATATAATATGATTGATTGTTTGTAGGAATGTAGGCCTACTAATTTATTTAATGCTAGTAATAATTGATATTCAATACTATATTAACTAGTATATATAATTAAAAAGTAATTCAAACTGTAATCAATTATTATATATTGTAGGAATACATTGTATTGTAGGATCATTTATTAGTTTTAACATCGCGTTGTTTTGCTGGTCAAACTAACATTTTCTGTAAAAACCCATGACTCTTGGTCAGGTAACTAGACAGGTAGACTGTGTAGTGTAGATAGTAGTTCATTAGTTGTTACAAAACAGACACTGCTGGGATGAAGTGTTGTTACAGACTTCAATGACTTCATTGCGTAGTCACACTAGGTCGCATCTTGTTTATGGCGTGGGCTAGCTAGTTCCTTTTCTCTCTGCCTTTCCTTTCAGTAAGTCAGGTACCCATTTACAGCTGGAGAGGAACGATACCGATATAATAACGGAAGGCGAACCAGATTTACGGTTGCACGGCGGACAGGTCGTGAAAGAGAGCGCTCTAGTGTTACGCTGTCACTATCCTAGACGCTAGCTAACATGAAACGTTAAGCTCAATGAGTCAATATTAAGATAAAACGCAGATATCTCATACTTCAGTTGTGAAAATTTCATTTAGTTGTCGTTATTATTATTATAAAAAAGTTATGTTGTTGGTTAGGCTCCTTGAGTCCTAACTGTTTAGTCTTGCCTTTTTGGTGCCCATTTTCAACCTTAGAGAAGGGAGGAGCTGGGGGAAATCATGTAGGTAATAGATTAATAGATTTGTTGGACGTTCATAGTATAGATTTTAAAGTAGGGTGATGCAAATGAGTTACTGGTTGTCTACAGACTCCGAGGAGTCTTCTAAACCAGTATATACTGTGTGTATATTTATATATATATATATATTAAAATATTATAATATAAATAGAATAAAAACGTTGTTCAGGTATTTATCAATGAAAACACATGTAACGAACCTGTTTTAAAAATAGCAGGTATACTGTGCCAAGATTCACTATAAATATTAAAAATACAAATGTTGAACGACAACTGAAACATGTAGTGGATAAAATACATAAAGTTTATTTATTAATGAGCGTCTAGAGTCGAAGATCGAAGCGATAGATACATGCAGCGTCGCCAGATACAAGTTGGGCCAAAAAGCTAAATACATTAAAAAAGCAAAGAAAAGGTTTAAAAAAAGTTTCAGTAAAGTTGTAATATACAAAAATATAAAATAGGTTTTCTAACGTAGAATTAAAAAAAAACCAAAAAAAAACATTTCTATTAACGCCATGCACCATACAATTTGTCAAATGTCAAGTCTTTCAACGTTCCTGGTAACGATGAATAATTTCAATTTCAACAGAATTTGTAAATAACATTTATCTTCATGTCAAAATATTTCTAGCGGTGGATATCTTCTATCTTTAACATTACTATGTTACTTGTATGTATCTAAAAGTTCTTGTTCTACTGTTGGAATTTATAACATCATATTTAGAATTTGACATTATATCTTCTTTTAATGTCCACTAACATCAATCTTGCATAGTCTGGTGTGGATCTTCTGTCCTGGTCATTCCGGTGTTCGGGCAACAACAAAACTGACATCCTGACTCCACAGTACAGACACCAATTGCGGGTACACTAGATATGAATATAAGTGACATTTTGAAATCTATCTATGGCGTACTGGTCTCTCAATCATGCACACTCTCATTAGACTGGGATGGTTTGGTCATGTTCGTCGCATGGAAGATGGTCGCATTTCAAAAGACATCCTGTATGGACCGTTGGCAGATGGCAAGTGAACAGGTCGGCCGACCATAGTTAGGTTCAAAGATGTGTGCAAGTGTGATATGAAGGACCTGAACATGAGTCTAATACTAGCATCCTGGCAAGACGACGCTGCCGATTGATCCAAGTGGAGATCCATGAAGGGCCACCTCACACTTGGTGAAGTGAAGTTATTGAGATACAGAGAAGTGAAACGACAACGCCACAAGCAGAAATACCATTTTTAAAAACTAAGTATTTATTTGGTGTTTCCCATTCCAAGTCTTATCATCATATAGTCAGTAATGACTGAAATGGGCTACTATAGTCAGTCATGACTGAAAGAGGTTTCTAGATGAATCAGCAATTCACAGGCTAGATCTTTGATATAGAAAGAAATTCAAGCGAAATTGGGAGCAAGAGATGATGAATCAGCAGTGTGTACAACCAACGAGCTGCAGGAATCACCAGTATACACACACTTCGCCATTTAGTAAGAGAGATTGAAAACGTATGGACATTCCTGGGGTGCAGTAAGATCGATTCTTAAAAACAACAGAAACTAACTACGTTTTCTTGAATCCATACTCAGCAGCGGCCTTCAATCCCTCTGCTTCCGCACGGAAGTTATTGGAGTATGTTCCTGTTGTTAGTGCTATAGTGGTTTTTTTTCTTATAATTACCGCTCAATAGTATACCCCCATTGGATGTGGTTTTGTTTGCTGAGCCATCTGTATATACGTATATTCATATTTCTAGCGGGCATACTTACCTAAGATATTTTTCGGTGATAAATTTCCTTTCTAAATAAGTATGAGTTCTCTTCTTCCATATTCCCTCAACGGTTTCTACCATCTCAAAGGATTTGCTTTTTTTTCCATGGTGAAATTTGAGATGTCTGATTTAGATCTCTAGCTACTGTCTGACATTTGATTGAGATGCCCTTGCAAAACCTTTTGTATTTCATTTGTATTTCAGTGGTTTCTCTCTGATCTCCCTGTCCCCATGCACTTTATCATGTCATATTTTGGATGAGCTGGAATTCGTTTAAAATCCCTCCTCCACCCCTTCAACCCTCTCCTGCTGGAGTGTCTTTTGGTCTCTCTGCGTCTCCATACTTTCGATTCTTGTGATGTTCTCTTTTTGCATTTATTGGTGTTGTTCTCGTAGCTCCAGTGATGATACGTATACCTTGGTTTTGGGCTGCTTTATTTTTGTATAAGTTTTTTATTGTTGCTGCTATCCTGTATTCTAGCACTGGTCTCACATAACATGTGTACAGTTTCTTTAGGGTGCTTGTGTCAGCTCCCCATGTTGAGCCCGATGTCTTTCTCATTCTGACCCTTCTGTTTTAAGCTTTGTTGGTTTCTTTTTGGATGGGGTTTTCCCATGTCAGCCTTGGGTGCATCGTTATTCCTAGATAACCTGGACATACCTAGTGGGAGAATCTCGCTGTTTACTATTAGGATTCATTCTGAGGGTTTGGAAGAGAGGGAGACGATTATGTCAGTTGTTTTAGTTTCGTTGATGGCGATTTTGCATTTTTTATTGGTCTTTTCTCCATGTCTATTTTATTTACTGCTCCGTGGTTACATTTGTAGGTTCTTCAGATGTCCATAGCGCTAAGTCATCTGCATACAGTGCACTGTGTGTTCTTTCAGGAATTTATGTGATTGTATCACTGATACATATGATGAACAGTATGGGTAAGAGTATTCCACAATGCACGGAACTCCTTGTTTAATATTCATCCTTTTGCTGAGGTGTCCTTGGAATTGCACGCATGATGTCCTGTTATCCAAGTCTTCGCTGATTCATTTGTATATATTGTTGATTACACCCATTTACAATAGTTTGCGTTTTAGTTCGCTCTTCTGTACTATAACAAATGTTTTTCCTAGATCTATCCATACTGCTAGTATTTTTTTCTTCCTAATATGCATCTTTTATTTCCTGCGAGATATATGGCACCTAATCTTCGGGTTAGTTCTGCCGGTTCACCTTCACGAATTTGGCGTGTGGGAATTTTAGATGCTACTATGATGAGCTGAATACAGCTGGGGAGAGATGCCAGACTCTCTCACACGCTGAGTGTTGCCCATACGACCTCTTGTGGTTATCGAAAAGGCACGACAAACTGCGTTAGATGCCATCCCACCTTTCTAACCTGCGGATTACATGTTTACGGAAAGGCTTCGGTGGTAACCCTGAGGCAAAATCTGCATCCTATGCTATCTCCAGTCGTCTCGATGAATGTCTTGCCACTGGCCAAAAGGTAGCTTAGGCTCTGTGAGTGAGGTTGACAAAAGGCGCAGTTTCTTCCTCACTTCAATCCAAATCACCGCGCAAGTCACCCATTTCAGCGGACACAGCAAGAGATACGACTGTCCACACGGCTGAACAAAGAGAGTGGTCTTCATCACTTGTGATGGACAATTATTAATCTTCGGTTGATCTGTTTCTACAAAAGTTAGTTTTCTGGGTGGTCAGTAAGCTTTTGTTTATGCCAGGTTATTCTAATGTTAACGATTAGTTCCATTGCTTGTCTCACACATCTAAGTAGACTAGCTAGAAGGGCTGTAGCTGCCAGGCTTGTCCCACACATCTAAGTAGACTAGCTAGAGGGGCTGTAGCTGCCCGGCTTGTCCCACACATCTAAGTAGACTAGCTAGAGGGGCTGTAGCTGCCCGGCTTGTCCCACACATCTAAGTAGACTAGCTAGAAGGACTGTAGCTGCCCGGCTTGTCCCACACATCTAAGTAGACTAGCTAGAAGGGCTGTAGCTGCCCGGCTTGTCCCACACATCTAAGTAGATTAGCTAGAAGGGCTGTAGCTGCCCGGCTTGTCCCACACATCTAAGTAGATTAGCTAGAAGGGATGTAGCTGCCCGGCTTGTCCCACACATCTAAGTAGATAAGCTAGAAGGGCTGTAGCTGCCCGGCTTGTCCCACATCTAAGTAGACTAGCTAGAGGGGCTGTAGCTGCCCGGCTTGTCCCACACATCTAAGTAGACTAGCTAGAAGGGCTGAAGCTGCCCGGCTTGTCCCACACATCTAAGTAGACTAGCTAGAAGGGCTGTAGCTGCCCGGCTTGTCCCACACATCTAAGTAGACTAGCTAGACAGGCTGTAGCTGCCAGGCTTGTCCCACACATCTAAGTAGACTAGCTAGAGGGGCTGTAGCTGCCCGGCTTGTCCCACACATCTAAGTAGACTAGCTAGAAGGGCTGTAGCTGCCCGGCTTGTCCCACACATCTAAGTAGACTAGCTAGACAGGCTGTAGCTGCCAGGCTTGTCCCACACATCTAAGTAGACTAGCTAGAAGGGCTGTAGCTGCCAGGCTTGTCCCACACATCTAAGTAGACTAGCTAGAGGGGCTGTAGCTGCCCGGCTTGTCCCACACATCTAAGTAGACTAGCTAGAGGGGCTGTAGCTGCCCGGCTTGTCCCACACATCTAAGTAGACTAGCTAGAGGGGCTGTAGCTGCCCGGCTTGTCCCACACATCTAAGTAGACTAGCTAGAAGGGCTGTAGCTGCCAGGCTTGTCCCACACATCTAAGTAGACTAGATAGAAGGGCTGTAGCTGCCCGGCTTGTCCCACACATCTAAGTAGACTAGCTAGAAGGGCTGTACCTGCCAGGCTTGTCCCACACATCTAAGTAGACTAGCTAGAAGGGCTGTAGCTGCCCGGCTTGTCCCACACATCTAAGTAGACTAGCTAGAAGGGCTGTACCTGCCAGGCTTGTCCCACACATCTAAGTAGACTAGCTAGAAGGGCTGTAGCTGCCAGGCTTGTCCCACACATCTAAGTAGACTAGCTAGAAGGGCTGTAGCTGCCAGGCTTGTCCCACACATCTAAGTAGACTAGCTAGAAGGGCTGTAGCTGCCCGGCTTGTCTTTCTCTTGATTAAGAATGGGGATAGTTCTTGCCTACTTCCGCGCACTGGGTGGGAAGGAGGGGGGCAGATCTTTGTTTCAAGGCGTGTAGCAGTTTGTTCCGTGCTGTCTCTCAAATTATAGGGCATTTCATTAGTGATGCCGGACTTTGGGGGAGCGGAGGAGGGGAGGGGAGGGGGGGAGTGGCCTTTTATCTTCTTGAGTTTACTAATGACTTATTCAAGTTATGTTTTTGTGATATTTGCCATCAAATGTTCCTTGTGTACTTGCAATCCATCAATCCCCTCATCTCTGTCCCACATAAAAGGCCTGTACAATTTCACAAAATAACTTAACAGGAGAACTGCAAGTAGTTCACTTTATTAAGGACGTACATTTGATCATCAAAGCAAATGAGTGAAGAAGAGATGAACATAATATTTATGAGAACTCCAAAAGATACCCCAGACATTCAGTCAGCAGAAACGGAACTATAAATTAATTTCATGAGCCAAACAGAAAGAAATTTCAAAATCCAAAATGCTTCTGAAAGATTATAAATTCTCTGGCCCATATAATATCAACAGAAGCAGTTTAATTATGGATAGCTTAATTATTTGAAAATCGATTGCTGTAAAATATTGTAGTGATATTCTCCGAGGTAGTAAAGTACGTCTGATCAATAAAGTATATTGAAAGGTCGCCTGTAAGCATATTTAATAGTTTTCTTTCTTGGCCCATTGATTTGTTTTGTTTGAGTAAGTCAGCAGTTGTGATTGCTTCATAGAATAGAATGATTAAATCTAGTTCAGAGAATATTGAGGTTACAGACAGTATTTTTGTTCCAGGAACATTTGATTCAGACATTGTTAATCTTAGACATAGTTATAGTTTTCAAGACATATACACAGTCTAGACATTTAAAGATTGACTTTGAAAAACAACCTGCTGAAAATATCAAAACTGATAGCAAGAGTTTTTTTTCTTCTCTATGTTAGACATAAACAGAGACAAAAGGACACCATGGGCCCACTCCAAGATAGTACGTGAAATATAATAAGAGAAAATCATGAAGCTGCAAATCTACTGATTACTGGCAAATAGAGTTTAATGTAGACACATGTACGTACGGTCATTCACATGGGAAGATCAAATATGAAACATAATTACATGATGGGAGTGAACAATATTAGAAAGATAGAAAAGGAAAGGGGCCTAGGTGCTATAATTGATCATACATGTAAGGTACGAGAGCAAGTTCAGGTGGCTGTGAAAAAGGCTAATGTAATGCTGGTTATGATTAAAAGAAACGTTAAACATCGAAGCAAGGAAGGGGTAGTCAAACTATATAAATCAATGGTGAGACCTAAATTGGAGTAATGTATTTAGAGTTGGAGCCCTTATCACAGAATGGATATAGACATGATAGAAAGGATACAAAGAAGAGCTACAAAAATGATTGTGGGATTCCAGAATTATAGTTATGAGGAGCGACTTGGAATACTGGTCTGTAGTATCTAGAAAAGAGAATAATTCGATGTGACTTAATACAGGTTTATAAATGAATCAATGGAAAGGATAAATTAGACTAACTAGTTTTTCAAAGTTCAACCGACTTCAAGAACTAGAGGACATAGCTTCAAATTATTTAAAGGTAGGTCCAGATTGGATATTAGGAAACATTTTGTTCAGTCAGAGAATGGCGAATGCTTGGGTGCAGTGCCACATGATGTGTAGCAGATCCCACTGGTTGCCTTGGCCGTTATTCTAACTTAGAGCATTCTCACACTCATCCACATCATCATGACCATACTCAGTAAATGACATATCACACAGCAGGTGGCATATTTATTATATCATACTCATATCATAGAATGAGTAGAGAAATTACAAACACAATATAATATATATCTTAACTAAAGATTCTACTATAACGGGAATTGTAAGCATTAGCTATTGATGGAATTCCCAACTATCTAAAACCCAGTTCTATTGCCTTGCAATTACATCACACACACACATCGCCTTAACTGCGTCTTCAACACACCTTATCAAATACTCTTCCTCACTGAAATCCCCTCAGGCGGGCGATCTCGTATTAACTCGTTCACAATGTGTCCTTGCTTACAAACACACTTTCACATTATTTATTAATGCAAAACTCATTCACCTATTTGAGCGATCCTGTTCTATCACTAAACATTCGTCCAACCGTCTATCAATCGCTCCTCTATCTAAGTCGGTGAGTTAAACATACTATCTACATTCAGTCTGTCTCTCTCTCACTCTCCTCCATACAGCCTCTCTCTCTCCAGCCTGTCTCCATCCCTCTATCCAGCCTCTCGAGCTAAACTTTGTCTCGAGTTATATATCCTCAAGCAAGGCCAGAGCTTGACCAATCGATCTCAGGTGATGGTCATCTTCAATCCCAATTGCAACGAAACACTTTGCACACCTGCCACTCATTCTCTCGCAGCAAGCCCTGCTGCCAATTTCGTCTGTCAATCAATCTCCCCCTACCAAAATCGGAAGGCCAGTGGTCAGTTTCTACCTGTCCACATTCCTTAACCCAACTCTGTTCTCCTTTGCTGAGACGGTGAGTGACCTTGACATGCATTCAGGTAGCTTTAAGCTTTAACATGTTCAGGCATCCTAAACTCCCCTTGCTCCGGCGGGAACTGTTACAGATGTGGTGGAGGCAGGGTCAGTTAATGCATTCAAGAATGAATTGATGGATCAGTTATTTTTAAAGTGGAATAAACTGGTTGTATACAGACTCAGTAGAGTCTTCTAAACCAGTATAATGAAGTTAAGTTAAGAAATGTTAAGTTAGAGGAACATATTCGACGTTTTTGGTGAACGTTTAATTAATTTATTAATTTTGTTTGTGGACACTGTCACAAGGAAGAGGTTGAAACAATTGTTTACATGTTGAAACGGAGGCCTCACTCGTACATGATCGATTTATATATGTATATACATACATACACATACATCTGATACGTCACAAAGCGACCAAGATGGCGGTCCTTTTTTGTGTACTCTGCAAAAAGAAGGTTGAAAGTTAAAGTTTTGGTAATTCTTGATATGATTGAACCTTTAACTACACATTTTACTTGATGTGTAGGATGGCTGATATCGTATTATGAACGAACGAAGAAGAAGAAGAAATATTATTACCAAATCTATAATTCATATCGCGGCTGGTCATTCTTGTCTTATCCAATTGTGCTATGGGGTGACGTGGGGAGCTATAGCTTTCTGTCCAGGGCTAGACGTATCGCCGAAGTGGTCGTTATCTCATGACGATTTAGAATACACACAACAGCCTTAGCAGTCTTTGGAAAGAAGACAACAAGCAGAAATGACTGGTTTGAGGGTGGGTCTGCCATCCTTGCACCATCCATTAAAAAACACCAATCTACTCATCTGGAGTTTAAGATTTCCCCGACCATCACGAGCTTGGAGACTTATAAATCCGAAAAGAGTACAGTACAGAAACTGGCAAGGAAATGTGCAAATGACTACTGGCTTTAACTCTGTAAGTCCATACAGTCGGCAGCTGATATTGGTAATATCAGGGCGCTGTACGAGGAAATAAGGAAAGCATTTGGACCAACAAAAACGTATACAGCGCCTCTGAAACCTGCGACAAGTGAGATTATTCTGGACAGGGATATGCACATGAAGAGATGGGCCGAACACTATTCAGTCTTGTACACCTGTAATACCTGGCGGACTCTGGTCTCGAGATGGGCTGAACACTATTCAGCCTTGTACACCTGTAATACCTGGCGGACTCTGGTCTCGAGATGGGCCGAACACTATTCAGCCTTGTACACCTGTAATAACGTAGTGGTGGACTATGCTCTCAACGACATTGAGATTCTACATGTATGGCAGGAACTTGACGATAAACCGAGCATACATGATTTGGAAAAAGCTATCGAGGACATGCCAATGGGAAAGGCAACCGGAAGATGGCATTCCAGCAGAAATCATCAAATGTGGGGGAACGTACTTCTTCAATACTTGTACGAATATATCTGCCAGTGTTTGGATGAGGGGGCGGTATCACAGGACATGAGAGACGTCAACATAATCACCCTTTACAAAAACAAGGGAGATAGAGGAGACTGCAACAACTACAGGGGAATATCGCTCCACAACACCGTAGGCAAAGTGTATGCTCGCATCATTCTGAGCAGGCTGCGAAAGCTGGCCGACAGGGTGTGTCCGGAGTCTCAGTATGGTTTTTGCGCAGAGAGGTCCACCGTTCATATGGTTTTTTTCACTGTGACAATTGCAAGAGAAATGCAGAGAACACCGACCACTAGTTCTTGCCTTCATCGACCTCGCCAAGGCATTCGACCTGGTAAACAGAGAGGGTCTTTTTAAAGTATTGTCTAAAGTTGGCTGCCCACCTAAACTACTGAGCACGATTACGTCTTTTCATGTGGGCATGAAAGGTACAGTTCTGTATGAAGGTCAGGAATCTGAGGCCTTCGACATTAAGAGCTGCGTTAAACAAGGTTGTGTCCTGGATCCGACTCTATTCGGCATTTTATTTGCCATCGTGCTTAAACACGCCTTTGGAACTGCCACAGAGGGGGTGTTTCTGCATACTAGGTGAGATGGAAGACTATTCAATCTAACCAGAATGCGAGCAAAAAGTCAGAGAAGGGAGTCTGTCATTCGGGATAAGCTCTTCGCCGAATTACAGATCCTCATTAATAGGTTGGCTAAATCATGCGATCTATTTGGACTCACCACCAGTGTACAAAATACGAAAATGATGGCTGAGGGTGCAGATCCTCCAGGCATTTTCTTAAACGATAAAAATCTGGAGGTAGTAAATCTCTTCAGCTACCTTAGATCTATCACCACTGACAACCTTTCACTGGACGCAGAGCTGCAGAAACTATTAGGAATGGCCTTATCAGCACTGGTCAGACTCTCACAGAGAGTGTGGAATAACAACATGCTGACCATCTCCTCGAAGGTTGCTGTGTACAGATCATGTGTGATTAATACCCTGCTCTATGCCAGCGAAACATGGACTATGTATGTCTTACATGAAAAAAGGCTAAATGGTTTTCATATACGCTGCCTGAGACGCATACTTTGAATTTCTTGAAGTGACAGAGTGACTAACAATGACGTGTTAGATCGTGCAAATATTGTCAGCTTAGCTACGATCCTCCGCTAGCGCCATCACTTGCGATGACTTGGTCACGTGTGCAGATTGGAGCATGGGCGAATACCAAAAGATATAATTTTTGGAGAGCTGACTAGAGCAAAGTAGACCAACAGCCTGTTAGGCGCCATGTATGCTGCTCTAATCAAACTACCTAACCATGGGCGGTGTTTTACCACGTTATACAGTTAGTCGCCTCTTACGACATGCTCTCTGTGAGGCAGTGGTGCTATTCTTGTCCTTGTCACACACAAAGACTCCGGCAAACCACTAGCCCAGTTGCTAGTGTCTTCAACTTCATTTATCTATTTACAAGTCACGGTGCTAAACAGTTCATTTTCTAGTTTCTTTAATTCCCTTTATCTATTTACAAGTTACGGTGCTAAACAGTTCATTTTCTAGTCTATTGAATTCTCTTTATCTATTTACAAGTTACGGAACTAAACAGTCCAGTTGTCAGTGTCTACAACTTCCTTTATTTATTTCGCCACCAATCTCGTCATTTGTTACAACGTTTTGACGTTTTTCTAGTCTATACACTGTGCCTTTACACTTGACCTATTTATTTGCTGGGGTAAGCTTCCCTTACTCACCGTGTCCGTTGCTACACATTTACGTGCCATGTTATAGTTAGCTGTCTAAAGCTATTCTCTAACTTTGTTTATTCAAATCTTAATGGCTTGCAGTGATATTATGTGTGTCTTTCTCTCTTGCTTTAACTAAAAATTGCCTGGGCATACAGAGGACCGGTCTGTTCGACCACGTACTGAATCATTTACTTACACTAGGGCGTGACAAGTTAATGTGCTGTAGTCTTATCTCATATTACTCATCAAATGGACCATGTTCTCTGACTGAGTATACGGTTAAGCTCCATCGATTTCTTCTTCTTTGTGTGCATGTGTATGTTTGTTATAATCTATTGCTGTGTATAAGCAAGTTGGACAGGGATAGTATGCAGTCTTTATGTTGTGGCTGTGGATACTGCTCGTATAAATGTTAATTATAGGGCTGTCGTAAATCCGTTATAGTTACATTCAAACAAAAGGCTGAAGGGGGTCTGATTTTGGCGATTCATATTGTGGGCTGTCTTCTTGAGCTGTATTCATCACTCGCCAATGGATCTGAATTTTTCTTGCACCTGTCTTCGGCTAGTGGGTTCCAATCCATCCTATGTTTGGCAGTGTGTACATTATTGTCATTTATGTATTGCTTGTATAGTTAGAGTGATATTTATGTTTCTCAATTGTTCATCATCACCATCATTATAATCATCAGCACTCTACTATGCCATACTGAATTAGCCGTTAAGGACGACGAACGAAGCAAATACAAGGAACTAACCTTTTCAAGTAAATTGATTATTTGCAATAATTCACCAAGTACTTTGGCGCAGACTTCCCGAAAGGCGTCTTGCACTTGTGTTTTCCACATGTTTTTAAAGGTGAACAAAATGACGAAGAAGAGGATTGCCCAATCTGCTTATTGTGAAAGCTTGTGGGAAATAATACGATTCAGTTCAGTTACATGGTTCCTTTCTATATGTTTGTTTTGTTTTGTTACATTGTTACTGGCACTTGTAGTTTTTCAAAGTACATCTGATATAATGTATCTTTCATTTCTAAAACACACACACACACATGATGTAACTTAACTTAACGTTTTTATACTTGTTTAGAAGACTCTGCAGAGTCTGTATACAACCGGTTCCATTTACATTTCCTTGTTCTAAAAGCTATGTGTATCCAATCTACTTTTAAATGCATTAATTGTCCCTGCCTCCACTACTTCCCGTTGCAATGCATTCCAAGCATTCATAAATATCTGACTAAAAAAATATTTACTAATATCTAATTTGGACCTCTCTTTAATTAATTTGCCTTCTTGTTCTTGTAGATAGTTGTATTTTGAAAAAGACTTGCTAAAGTCTAATTTATCCGTTTCTTTCATTATCCTATAAACCTGCATTAAGTCACTTCAAATTCTTCTCTCTTCTAGACACTGTAGGCCGGTTTTTCGTGGATTTCCTCATAACTGTACTTCTGGAATCCAATATTCAGCTTTGTCGCCATTTTTTAAATCTTTTCCAGCATGTTTATATCTTCTCTACGATAATGACTCCACACTTGTATACAGTACTCCAATTTAGGTCTAGCTAATGCATTATATATGTACATACATGGTGCCATCAACACATGGCAGCTAACACATATACACGCACGATCAGGACCAAAAAGCTGCTAATATATATACACACACACGCGCGCATACACACAAACACACACAATACATATCCCAAAAAATTCATATTCTGTTAATTATAAAATAGTTGACGGTTACTTTCTGACTCATAATTTATCCATCAAGTCTTACTAGGGCTCGAAGAGGTAGCCAAGAATAGTAGCACTGTAACCTATCAGGCTCGTCGCAAGAGGTGACTAAGGAGGGTTTCATACAGGACTGGCTGCTCCACCCTGTAGTAACTTTAGCCACATTGACTTCAACAGGTAAAAACATCTACGTTCGATGACTTAACGCACATTTGTTGAAGTTACATGTTCTACAGGAAGCTTATCAGGTATATATATTTATATATATTTATATATATATACACACATACAAGGATACAATGTAGCTTCACAAAGTTCCTGGATCAGTCGACTCGTGTTTGAATGAAAAATGATATGGAGAATGTGTCTTTATAAGTTGCTAATGCCTTGACGAAATGACATGGCAGACGTGACATTCACTTATACTCTCGAACAGAAGTTACATCATTTTGTTTGTGTGTTGTGCTCTTTGCATCGTTGGAGTTGAACATGCCCTTGATTGAACAACGTACACATGTCAAATTCTGTGATTTGCTTGAGAAGTCACCATCAACGACACAAACATTGCTCAGTAAAGCATATGGTGATATCACAATGAAGAAATATCAAGTATTTGAGGGGCACAAGCGTTTCTGTGAAGGTCGTGTTAGTGTCGATTATGATGCACGTAGTGGATGACCGTCAATCTCGATCAACAGTGAAAACATTAAGCGTGTTCGAAACGATGTATGCTGACAGAAGACTTAGTGTCGAGCAAGGAAGTCGGTTCTATGAGCTATTCTATGGGAGCACACAGGTGCAAGGAGTCGGTTCTGTGAGCCATTCTATGGGGGCACACAGGTGCAAACAGTCAGTTTTATGGGAGCACACAGGTGCAAAGAGTCAGTTTTATGGGAGCACACAGGTGCAAGTAGTCGGTTCTATAAGCCATTTTCATTTTATGTTGCAATTAATCGAAGGTTCATAAAGTTTATAACCATTTATTTCCCATTTGTCGATAACAGCAACGTGCGCCTGGTTGAGTGTGTATGTGTGTTGTGTGTTTGGGAGAGTGAGAGAGAAAGAGAGAGAAATGAGGGAGATTAGAAGGACACGTGATACAACGGAAATGGGTTTATCAGAAGTTTGACGACGGGTGACATTGATATGTAGTCGATTTTTCATTTGTTTTCCGTGTGCCTCCGTACTGTCAGATGAAATAATCGAACAGTGACTTTCATATTGAAATATCTGTCTTATGTGTATCTCCATTACGCGGAGATCTACACTTACTTGTGTTTCTTGTAGTTTATGTACAGTTTGTATATACACAACAATTAAATCTGGTTTCCACCATGTTTTGATATGTCATTGATTTTATTGTGTATCTTTGCAAGCGCCAAGAGGTGAGCAGTATTGTCGATGTTACAATGCATGTGTAGTGTGTTGTGATTATTGATCGCTCATGTGAACGTTATTGCGCGTATTTTTTCTAAGGAAGTTTTACTGTTTCTGATGTGCATGATTAATCTTCTGTACGCTGACGCAAATTTGTCGATACAAATAAATTGAGAACAATATACCGGGTGTTGATCTGGCTGCCAGTGTTGCACACGTGCAGACGTGAGCCATCAAGTTGGGATTTTCTTCACAACTGTAGCTGGCTGTTGTCTTTTGGTGTGGGCTGCAAGTTAGATGAAGAGGAAGTAGGTCAGGGGATCGATCCGCAAAAAGATGGACACATTAAATGGCATCAGAAACATTTAAGAGGAGAGAATTTACTGTTCCCCACGGAACGATTTAAAACCGTCATCGAAAGTTGCCAGTTTGTTAAACAGGCACAGGTAGAATATGTTTACCTTTAATATATTTATTTTATTTACTTATTTGGGATGAAAATTATTTCCTGATGGATATTATTATTTGAGTTTGTGTACTTATTGACATCATTTGGTTTTAAATGCGATGACTTTAGATGAATGGGCTTTATACTTAGTGTTTGACGTCTACCAGTAGGGCTAGGCGTGATTATTACAAGTATTACGTTTTCAAGACAGGAAGAACATTACTTGAACATTTTCTCTATTCCAGCAACTTTGAATATTATTATTGAATGTGTCTTCTTCTTCTTCTTCTTCTTCTTCTTCTTCTTCTTCTTCTTCTTCTTCTTCTTCTTTTTCTTCTTCTTCTTCTTCTTCGTCTTATTCTTCTTCTTCTTCTTTTTCTTCTTCTTCTTCTTCTTCTTCTTCTTCTGTTTTCGTTCTCAATCTGAACAGTGCTTTGTAAGTACAAGGATGTAGTGTGGAGAACGGAATGTGTCGTGGTGCTAGTTTACAGCTTGACTTGAAATTTTCACCTTTTGGTACGACACATCCGTCTTCGGCAGTATTATTGAATGTGAATACATATCTCAATGTCAAGCATAAATCACCTCTATTTCATAATTATTTGATACAGAAGTGAACATACACACCTCTTATTGGGAAAATAATGGCACCAAAAATAATTGGAAAGCAAACTCTAGCTTCTTCTTCTTCTTCCAGTCCACATTTAAACAAACCAGCCAATTATTCGCTCTTCTATTGATAATATCGAATGTATTGTATATTGATCTTTCTTACAACTCTAAAAGTACAGTTCATAATCGGTAGGCCTTCATCTTGTCCCAAATGCTAGGTGCCATGCCATGAGCTATATCTCTTTTACTTGAGAGGAGATTTGATTCCAAAGCTAACGACCAAAAATAAGAATTGAATAAAAAAAATTAAATCAGACATTTAGGGTTACTTAAATCACACATGCTGCACATCGGATGATGCATTAGCTTTCTTTTTTCAACATTTCCGTCAAGAACTGACTTGCTTCTATTCCCTACACATATCTCCAACATATTGTGAAATGTTATGAAGTTGCCTCTAAATATATTTTCTTCTTCATTTTCTTCTTCTTTTTCTTCTTGAAAAGGATGTTATGTTACGTTGCGTTGTAGTTTACGGCGATGAAGTGATATCTCCGTCTTTCAACCCAACACACCCAGTTTCAGCGCGCATAATTTTGGAAACGGGTATACTTTCCATTTTCCAACCATATTACTCTCATCCAGGATGTACAGATACAGCCTGTTTTAAGCGCCATAACTTGGAGGCGAATTATGTAGATATTCGACAGCACTGGTTCGCCAACACCAACAGACGTAGCCATCTATGACTTGCTGACTGCTGTCATCTCGTTCGCTTGTTTGACCCCCCAAACATATCTTTCTTACCTCATGAAACATTGTAATGCATCTTGACATCTAATCAGAAATAGTCATCATGGGTTTACTAAAGGGAAATCGTGCTTAACAAATCTATTGGAATTCATGGAGGAGGTTACTAAAATGATAGATAAGGCGGAACCAGTGGATGTAATTGTTTTAGATTTTGCAAAGGCTTTTGATAGAGTACCTCATGGAAGATTATTTAAAAAGTTAAAATCACATAGAATCGACGGGGAGGTTGCCGAATGGATTGAAAGTTGGTTAACGGGAAGAAGGCAGAGAGTGGGCATAAATAAGAAGTAGTCTGAGTGGTGTAAAGTAATAAGTGGAGTGCCACAGGGCTCAGTTTTGGGACCAATATTGTTCTTGATATATAAACTATTTGGACATTGATATAGGATCCATGATTGAAAAATTTGCGGACTACACAAAACTATGTAGGAGTGTGTCATTTATAGTAGAAATGGATAGATATATTGAGACCGGATTTAGATAAAATTCAAGACTGGTGTGTGAGATGGCAAATGGAGTTTAATTTAGATAAATGTACAGTCATCTACATTGGTAGATCTAATATGGAACATAATTACAGAATGGGCGAGAACAATATTAGAATGATAGATAAGGAAAGGAACCTAGAGGTTGTAATAGAGCATACAGGTAAAGTGAGTGAGCAAGTCCAGGTAGCAGTGAATAAGGTCAATGCAATGTTACGTATGATAAAAAGAAATATTAAACATAGGAGTAAGTAAGTGATTTTCAAACTGTATAAAGCATTAGTTAGACCTAGATTGGAGTACTGTGTACAGGTGTGGAGTCATTATCGTGGAGGAGATATAGACATGCTGGAAAGGATACAAAGAAGAGCAACATAACTGATAGTGGGATTCCAGAATTACATTTATGAGGAAATAGAAACAACTGGCCTACAGTGTCTAGAAAAGATACGAATTCGATGTGACAATACAGGTTTATGATAATCACAGGAAAGGTTAAATTAGACTATAACACGTCTTTTTCAAAATAAAACAACCAACGAGAACAAGAGGGCACAGATACAAATTAACTAAAGTAAGGTCCAGATTAGAAATTAGGATATATTTTGTTAGTCAGAGAGTGGTGAATGCTTGGAATGCATTGCCCCAGGAGGTAGTGGAGGCAGTGACAGTTAATGCATGTAGGAATAGATTGGATGCGCATAGCTTTTAAAGCAGGGTAATGCAAATGTAACTGGTTGTATACAGACTTTGATTAATCTTCTGAACCAGTATAAAAACGTTAAGTTAAGTTAAGTTATGTAGCTTGCAGCCATTTCCTCTACATTTTTCAAACAATATGTCTAAATAGATATGTGTGATAAAAATAAATGTTTCATCAGTCCAAAATCTGATTAAAAAATATTTGCGTGTTGCTGTATTACATACATGGTTTGTTTCAGATTGATGGGTCACAGGAACGGTTATAAGGTGGATGACATTCGTGGGAAAGATTAGAGTTATCAATGAGCTGACAGTCGCGAATGGGAAACATTGATGAATAAGTTGACAATGATATATGGATAACAAAAAGGTACTTGTTCCATGAATCTTTATCAAAACCAGTAGATGAGATCAGTTAATGGCCACAACTTGTGTTATATGCAGGAAACAGCTCTCTGTTGTATACAATATTTACCTGCCAGGAACAACGCTACAATCGAGACTAAGCGACGGGTGGTTGCAGAAACCTACCCGCCTTGTACACAACTCGGATATCTTCAGTAACTCATTTTTTAACGCTACTCCTGCATGCCAGAATGTATAACGTGTGTGTTGCAGAAACACTGTCTGCCTGGACTTGTTGCTTTCTTGAGAACGCATTGTTGGTCATACAATCAGGTTGAGACACCAGAATGAAACAAATCATTGTATTATGATTCACTCTAGAACATCACAGTTATTTATAATTCTACTCAGACAAGCAGTGTCTCTCCGGAGAGTTCTTTTCCAAACGCCGTATCAATGGCTATGGACCCTTTTCTCAGTGGTGACAGGCAGTGCATTCCGGCATGCGAGTCAGCGATACATTTTAGCACGTCGTATCGGGAATTGGAGCCTTCGGAAGGGAAACTTACCATATCTAATATTTTTCAGGTAAGAGACATATTCTTGTTTTTTTTGTTCTCTTTTCTCCATTTTTGTGTGCTGACTCATTAGCGCCTAAATGTTTACTGCTTCAAGAATGGAAGGCAACTATTTGTATTTGTTGGTTGCTGAAAACTAATCGTACTGAATTCTCCGTACATCACAAATTTTCTCTGGAAGCAGGTTAAAATGGCTTCTTATATCTAGGTTCGTACTGTACTGAAGAAGGTGGTTCTAAGCCCTTCTGGATGTAGTGCATTAGTGGTTTGTCAGCAGACAGGCTACAGAAATCACAATATCGACCCTTCCCCTCGTTAGAGAGACTGACGTAAGACAATGTGGTTCTAGGTTTGAAGGGTGGACGTGATATAGAGGTCTTGGTCTATATGTCGAACCTTACACTGACAAGAACAACTCAGCACCCTCCTCGTCAGTAAATTCGTTGGCGCTATTGAGTTTGAACACCTCACAGCACGCCATCCGCTACAGCTGTGGACAAATGCCTCATAACCTCCGTCATTATTGAGTTTGAAGTTCCAAATATATGGACAACATTTCTTATTCCATTAGTTGGCAGATAGTTTGAAACTGTAAACCAGCACATTATTCGTTCATGCACTTCCGATGTGAAGCATACACAACTTCTGCAGCTTGCTTCTTGTAAGGAAATTCTGTTTCCACGAATTTTCAATCATTCATGTTTTCCCTGAAATGTAAAACATAGGTTTTAACTGCAGCGGGGGATCAAGATGCTGAGCAGCGCATGAGCTGCAGTGGTCAGCGACCCATAGCTGACTGCTAGCATCAGGGCCAGCGAACCAGACCTGCCAAGACCCTTCTACACCTCCACGTGGTATTCCTGGATAACAGGCTGCAGCAAGGCAGACTTGCTAAGGAGAAGGGATCGAAGAGGGACTGCTAACCCGGTACTCAAAAAATGATTGCTGAAGTCGGATGTGTTGGACCGAAAGGTGCAAATAACGCAGTCAAGCTGTAAACTACGACACAACGCATTCCGTTCTCTGGACTACATTCTGCTACTTAAGCCCTTTCAGGGTTTGGTAGCGGGAGATTGAGAACGAACGAAGCCAAGCCAAGCCAACTGCAGCTGGTGACCTCACAGGAAACCTGTTTACGAGCTTGTGTTGTGGATATTTATAGTGACAACGTTTTTTTTTACATGACGAAGTTAGCATTTCAAAGCACAACCCTCTTTAATCACCTTTTACAACATGATTGGGAGGTGACTGTTCACTTTCTTTCCATCCCGGGTACCACTCCGATCCCAGTATATTGTAGCACGAGACTAGGTATGTCGCAATGCGCATGTGTACAAAGAGAAAATGGTCTTCTGTTGAATGGCTTGAGACGGCTGGCGGGGGAAGGAGTGTGTCCCTTAAAATAGTTTCGTGTCCACATGTAATGAACGTTCCAGGTTTGTTTTCTTTGGAAGGGAGTAATCGGGTGGCTGGTTTACAGTGTCAAACCATGATCTAACTCTATCAGTGTAGCTCTTTCTGTTTCTATGAATGTAACTCTATCAATGTAACTGTTTCTGTTTCTATGAATGTAACTCTATCAATTTCGCTATTTCTGTTTCTATGAATCTAACTCTATCAGTGTAGCTCTTTCTGTTTCTATGAATGTAACTCTATCAATGTAGCTGTTTCTGTTTCTATGAATCTAACTCTATCAGTGTAGCTGTTTCTGTTTCTATGAATCTAAGTCTATCAGTGTAGTTATTTATGTTTCTATGAGTCTAACTCTATCAGTGTAGCTGTTTCTGTTTCTATGAATCTAACTCTACCAATGTAGCTGTTTCTGTTTCTATGAATCGAAGCCACTGCACTCCGGAAATATCCATAGGTGCTCAGTCCCTCGCGTGCGTCCCATTCCGCTCGAACCTCGTGTGATGTTGAACATTTGCAGTATGTGGATTGCTGATTCATCTATTTTGGTGTCCTCATCCAACAGACGGTCGTCGAATGATTTCAAAATGTCACTTCCATCCATCACTGATCAGAAAGAGTAATCAGCGTCAAGAGTAATGAGCAAAGACATTCCCCCTCCCCCCCCCCCCCCCCGCCCCCCCACCGTTCTTGCTCCATGAAATACTGTGCCTGGCCATCGACACTGTAATCTCCATAGTGTTGTTTTGTTTTTGGTGCAGCCTTGCATTGCACTACAGCCAGGATGACTCATGTTCATCTTGTCAAGTTCACCTCTGGATGCAAGAAGTGACATTATAACAAGTTACCAAACTAAGGTCATCAAGAGTTAACTCGCCTTGGCTCTAGTAGCTTCTAGCCACACCATAATCACAAGCACAAAGATTAATAGGGAAATCCCGTGTCCACATTCAGCTTACCTGTGCAGGACAACGCTTGGTACAGCCAAAACATCATCACAAGCACAAAGATTAATAGGAAAATCCCGTGTCCACGTTCAGCTTAATTGTGCATGAGAACGCTTTAAAACATTACAAAGTTTAAGTGAATGAACAAAGAAACAGAAGTCATACAACATCAAGCACACTTTCGCAGAAAATGGATCATACGTCAGAAATATCATTAACCCTTTTCAACTTGAGAGAAAAACTTGATGGTATTCTCATACTAGATTTGTCATCGGTGATGAAGTGCTAAAAACAAGTTTTGTGCTTGCTAGGCCTCAACTTTTTGCGAAGAGGGCTTCCAAGTACTTTCCTCTGTCTTGACTTAGCTATCGTGAGCTATGGGAGATAATATGTTTATCTCGCTTCTTTGGGAAAGGGATGGGTTTTCTCCCATTTGTAATTCTTGGCAAGCTAACGTCTATTGACAGCTTCAAGAATTGATGAGACCAGATCAGTAGGACGCATACAGTATCATGTATAAATATAAAATTGCTATTCTGTTAGTAACGATCAATAAACATTCACTTACCACGATTTGGTCAATCTTATTAACATGACACATGCGCTCTGTTAGTTAGATCTCGTTGGTTGGCTGCGTAGGATTTCTTCCCCATCTCCCCTACGGGTTCGACTCCGGACTGCGCCGTTTTTTTCACGGGTGCTTGATGCGGAGTCCCCTGCATCTCGTAGTCGCCCCTTAGTCGTCTTGTCCTTGACTTGCCACTGGGGTCGGGCGGCTCGAGACGAGAGAGTGAGGATAAAAAGTAGCGTAGTTAATCTTTGCTAAAAATAGCAAAATTAATTATGCCATCATCGTCTACGATGGACGGTGGCCTTTGCCTTTGCCCCCTCCCAACCCACACATGGCTCAATCAACCAATTGGACTCCATCAATGATTTGGTCAAACTTAGAGGATCTTGCTAAAATCAGGTCAGAGTTATCTGATATGAACATCAATATGGAAGAGGTGTTTGATTGCATTTTTCATCAACAATGCCTGGTGTGCAAAATCAATTAGATTGGACTAATGTTATGACCACGATAGTTTCCAGCATGTATTTCTTGAAGACGAGAGCACTAAACCGTCGCCAGTTTCAAAGATTTCTAAAAGTTGTTCAACACTCCCAATAAAACGTCATCTAATACTGTGAAGTGTGTTGGCTAAGTAAGAGAAAGATGATGACGCCATTTCATGATTTAAATGATGAGGTATATGTCGTCTTGGATATGAAGGGAAAACCTCTGTCGGAACTAAACAATACAAGCTGGCTAGATGATGGTAGCTAGACAACACAAGTTGGTTGTGTGATGGTAGAGAACAAAAGCTGGGTGTGTGATGGTAGTTAGAGAACACAAGCTGGGTGTGTGATGGTAGAGAACAAAAGCTGGATGTGTGATGGTAGTTAGAGAACACAAGCTGGGTGTGTGATGGTAGAGAACAAAAGCTGGGTGTGTGATGGTAGAGAACAAAAGCTGGGTGTGTGATGGTAGAGAACAAAAGCTGGGTGTGTGATGGTAGTTAGAGAACAAAAGCTGGTTGTATGATGGTAGTTAGAGAACAAAAGCTGGATGTGTGATGGTAGAGAACAAAAGCTGGTTGTGTGATGGTAGAGAACAAAAGCTGGGTGTATGATGGTAGAGAACAAAAGCTGGCTGTGTGATGGTAGAGAACACAAGCTGGGTGTGTGATGGTAGAGAACAAAAGCTGGTTGTATGATGGTAGTTAGAGAACACAAGCTGGGTTTGTGATGGTAGAGAACAAAAGCTGGTTGTGTGAGGGTAGAGAACAAAAGCTGGCTGTATGATGGTAGAGAACAAAAGCTGGGTGTATGATGGTAGAGAACAAAAGCTGGCTGTGTGATCTTACAGTTCATATAGACGTTATATCTGGGGTAGTTGTCTCGCCGCAGCGACTCAATTTCAACCAGTGTTCGTAAAGCGATCTCAGTCCCGCCAGGCGGAGCGATAGCGCGGGCTTGCGGAAAACGCTCGCCTGCCTTTCCCCGTAGTGCGAATTGGGTGCGGTTTGTGGTAGTGGCTCCTCCACCGAGGTGCGCTAGTCTGGTCCGTATCAGGAAACGTGGTCCGTCCCTGGTGATTTATCTAAGGCTTATAGCAGAGCTCGACAGTACGTCTCGCTGGTGGTCCGACTCTCGCAAAGAGCTTGTGACCGGCAAATGGAAAGCAGGAATCGTTGCCTCGAGGCCCTGCGTTCTCCCTACGGAGAAGGGCAGGCCGGCAGGCCAAATTGTCTCTAGTCCCAGTGAAATTCATCGCCGAGGTCGTTGGGATCCGTTCTGCACAGAGCGTTGCCATCCCTCCTCGAGCGAGCCCGGTCGGTCGGTCGTCTGGTGCGTGTGGGAGGCCCCTGTCAGGCGGTCCTAGGTCGACGGAGTGAGGGACGGGTGGAACAAACCGTCCGTCCCGTCAGTCGGTCCCTGCGGCCGTCGTCCCAGCGAGGCTTTTTACACACCCTTCCTCCGCCGACCGGTGTGTGCTGTACGTACGTCTCCGACAGATATCTGGTTGATCCTGCCAGTAGTCATATGCTTGTCTCAAAGATTAAGCCATGCATGTCTAAGTTCACACTGTCTCACGGTGAAACCGCGAATGGCTCATTAAATCAGTCGAGGTTCCTTAGATGACACGATCCTACTTGGATAACTGTGGCAATTCTAAAGCTAATACATGCTTACCAAGCTCCGACCCTCGCGGAAAGAGCGCTTTTATTAGTTCAAAACCAATCGTCGTTTCCCCTCGCGGGGTTGCGGCGTCCCCACTGGTGACTCTGGATAACTTTGTGCTGATCGCATGGCCTCATGTGCCGGCGACGCATCTTTCAAATGTCTGCCCTATCAAATGTCGATGGTACGTGACATGCCTACCATGTTTGTAACGGGTAACGGGGAATCAGGGTTCGATTCCGGAGAGGGAGCATGAGAAACGGCTACCACATCCAAGGAAGGCAGCAGGCGCGCAACTTACCCACTCCCGGCACGGGGAGGTAGTGACGAAAAATAACAATACGGGACTCTTTCGAGGCCCCGTAATTGGAATGAGTACACTTTAAACCCTTTAACGAGGATCTATTGGAGGGCAAGTCTGGTGCCAGCAGCCGCGGTAATTCCAGCTCCAATAGCGTATATTAAAGTTGTTGCAGTTAAAAAGCTCGTAGTTGGATCTCAGGCGCAGGCGGGCGGTCCGGCTCGCGCCGGTTCACTGCCCGTTGTCTCCTGCCCTACCGTCTGCCGGCTCTCTCCCACAGGTGCTCTTCGCTGAGCGTCCTGGGTGGCCGGCGCGTTTACTTTGAAAAAATTAGAGTGTTCAAAGCAGGCCTCGGCTGCCTGAATAATGGTGCATGGAATAATGGAATAGGACCTCGGTTCTATTTTGTTGGTTTTCGGAACTGGAGGTAATGATTAACAGGGACAAACGGGGGCATTCGTATTGCGGCGTTAGAGGTGAAATTCTTGGATCGCCGAAAGACGAGCTACTGCGAAAGCATTTGTCAAGAATGTTTTCATTAATCAAGAACGAAAGTCAGAGGCGCGAAGACGATCAGATACCGTCGTAGTTCTGTCCATAAACGATGCCGACTAGCGATCCGCAGGAGTTGCTTCGATGACTCTGCGGGCAGCTTCCGGGAAACCAAAGTGTTTGGGTTCCGGGGGAAGTATGGTTGCAAAGCTGAAACTTAAAGGAATTGACGGAAGGGCACCACCAGGAGTGGAGCCTGCGGCTTAATTTGACTCAACACGGCCAACACTGAAATGATTGACATGCCGAGACCACTCTTCTGGGGCCTAATATGGAACTGGTGCTGGACGTAGACCCCCAGAAATCTGGGGTTATGCCCCCTGTGGCTCGGTTTTGTCTGCATCCAGTGTTTGATAAAGGAATTGACGGAAGAGCACTATCAGGAGTGGAGCCTGAGACCTAAGTTAACTTACCACGCCAATACTGCAGAATGACTATCAAAAAGTACACCTTCGTGGGGTCTAATAGAGAACATGTGCTGGAATTAGACCCTCGAAAATTTTGGGGCTACCCTCTAAGAAACTTGATTGTCTCGCTAAGGGAATTGACGGAAGGGCACCACCAGGTGTGGAACCTGCGGCTTAATTTGACTGAACACGCCAATACTGTAGAACAACTGACAAATCGAGAGCACTGCCGTTTGGGTCTAATAATGAACGTACGCTGGTATTAGACTCACGGATGACAAGTCAGCTCTCAAACACTCAAATGAAAGAACGCTACGGAAATCGTGTTTAACTCCGCAGAAACCGCAGATTTCAAATACCTGGTCATTGACAAACAAAAGCCCTCAATGAATTCGTCTGACCAAATAGTGAACGGGTGCTGGAAATAGATCATCTGAAGACAGGTCAGTTTTACCCTACAAATGACAGGGCGTTGCTACGGAAAACCAGCTCAAATCGAGAGGAGCCGCAGACACTTTGGTTCACGTACCAGGCTGATAAGCCAAGGGCGCGAGGCTACCATGTGGGGGATTACGGCCGAACCCTTGTAAGCCGCAATCCCGCCCAAAATCTCAGCACCACTGCAATGGGAGGCTCCTACATGCTCGGGACCTGGGGCTTGCGTCCCAGCCCTATCAGGTAGAGCCACAGTAAGAGGTTCTTGCCGCCCGCCAATCAAAGCGGGCGTACAACTGCTTGATACTCACCCTATACGGCGATGGGGTGCGGAAAAACACCAACCAAAGACTTAGAACCTGGTCGGGGTGTCGAAAACAGTAGAGCAGCCACCTCACTGTGAACTGTCAAGACTCAACCACTGACCATGAGAGTTGTCCGCACACCAGGCGATCAACATCTCTGTGACATTACCAGGCTTGTCCTCTGGCGAAATGCACTCCGGCTACGATATCTACCTCTGTACGTTATCAGCCATAACTATCATGCTGGACGTAGAAGAGATGCAGACCAGCGGACATTGCACACCTGCCCCACTGTGTCAACACCCCAGGTGGCGGGGAATGCTAGGCGTACCATCCCTGCATAGAAGCCAAGAAAATAAAGGGAAAAAGAGATACCCCACTCACATGCAAATGCTACGTTTCTGGCAGGACGTGACGATCCTGGGATACAGACACACTGGACTGCCTCTCTTCCGGGTAAACCAGTCCATCTCATATATCACATATCATCATTGCACCCTATAGACACGAGTAGTGAAGACTCGAAAGTCTGGTAAGACAACTTCCATAGGAGAGAAAACTCTGATCGTAAACAACTGCTGCCTTGCAGATAGGCTGGGGACAGCCAAAGGCTAAGGAGGGCATCCCTACAGAAACGCCTGTTGAAATCGGATGCACGGGGCCGCAAGCCTAACAAAACAGTGCAACGTAAATCACAGTATGATGGCAGCACAACCTATTCGAAAAACGTATGGCGCTCATCCTGAGGAGACCCGCCAGGCAGCGATAGCGCCGGTCCTCACGCCTCGAAGGGGCCCACCCTTGACTACTGGTGGTCACCCACCCATGTGTCGTGGAGTCAAGGCACATGGCTATGGGGTAACGTCTATTGGCCAAAACCTCAAGACCCTCAAAATACTACAGTGGAATGCGGAGGGAGTCATTAACAAAAAACTTTCCCTAACACACCACCTGCATGAAGGTAAGATTGACGTGGCATGTATCCAGGAAACGCACCTCAACAATAACCATAAATTCTCAATCAGAGGATACCAGACCTTCCGTCTAGATAGAGAAGGCCACAAAGGAGGGGTCCTGATACTGACCAGAAACAGCATACCGAGTAGCGCGGTACCTGTCAATCACACCGGACAAGCAGAAATTGTAGGAGTTGACATAATGGCTCAAGAGACGAAGCTCCGCATTTTCAATCTGTACGGACCACCAAACAGAGACCTATCGCTCTCGAGTATGGAGGTCACAGACTCCAACTGCATAGTAGTTGGAGATTTCAACAGCCACTCGGAGAGATGGGGATACTCTGACACAGACAGCAGAGGTGACAAAGTGGAAGATTGGGAGATAGATGCAAATCTCTCCCTAATCAATAGGCCGGAGGATAGCCCTAGCTTCTATTCAAGAACATGGCATACCACCTCGACTCCAGATTTGGCCTTCTCCACACAGGACATACACTATAAAATAGACCGCCAGGTGCTAAACCAACTGGCAGGTAGCGACTACAGGCCGATCAGGCTAACCATTGACATGGAAGTAGGCCCACAGGAAACAAAACCGCTCCCACGTTGGAATTACAAACGAGCCGACTGGGACAGATTTGCAATCCTGACAGATGGGCTGTGTGAAACCATCAACACACGAAACACCAAAATGAAGCCCATGGTAGAGAGCCTAAGCAAGGCAATAATGCAAGCCGCCACTGAAACCATCCCAAGAGGAGCTAGGAAAAACTATAAGCCCTACTGGAATGATGAGTTACAGAAAGTGGAAGATGCAGTAACAAATGCTAGGAACATGGCAGAACGAGAAAAATCCATGGAGGCAAACATCGCCCTCAAAGCCGCCGCGGCGAAGTACAAACACACTCTCAAGCAAACAGCAAGAGAAAGTTGGAAAAATAAAACGGAAAGTTTAAACCTGGACAAAGAAGGGAACAAGCTATGGAAGCTAGTCAGAGCCATGAACGACGAAACCCCGTCAAATAAACAAATTACTATCAAGCAGGGCGAGAACTTGATCACAGGTAAGAAAGCCGCAAACGCCTTTGTCGATCACTATGCCAGAGCAAACCACATCGAGGTCCCTGCAGATAAGCATACAGACATTAGCGAAGAGCTAAAGGGACACGAAAACATAAATACGGCTCCTGAAGAGCACATGATGGCCAAACTAACAATGCGCGAAATGGAAGAGGCTATGAGAACACTAAAGAAAAGGAAATCTCCCGGAAAAGACGGGATAACAAACGAAATGCTGATGGGGCTGGGCCAAACAGCGAAGAAAAAACTACTATCAGTCCTGAACCAAAGCTGGAAAAGGGGTATTGTACCCCAGGCATGGAAAGATGCAATACTGGTACCAGTACCAAAAACAGGAAAGGACAAAACAGATCCAAATGGATACAGGCCCATAAGCCTACTGAGCTGTGTCGGCAAGCTGATGGAACGGATGATAAACACCAGACTGATGTGGCATCTGGAATAAAACGAATACTAATTCCACAGCAAGCCGGCTTTAGACAGCACAGATCCACTGAGGACCAGGTCATCCTCATAGCCCAGGAGATAGAAGATGCCTACCAGGCACAGAAACACACAGTAGCTGTTTGGGTGGATCTGGAAAAGGCATTTGACAAAGTCTGGAAGGATGGACTTAGAGTCAAGCTAAGAAGAAGTGATGTTTGTGGGAAGATGTACAAGTGGATCAACCACTACCTCAAACAAAGAACGGCCAGAGTCCAAGTACAAGGGCAGATGAGCAAAAAGGTGACACTCGAGCAGGGAGTACCCCAAGGGGGAGTACTGTCACCCACACTCTTCCTGGTATATATAAACGATATTACAGAGAATATACCAAGAAGAGTCCATAGCTCAATGTTTGCAGACGATCTGGCTATGTGGACCTCTGAAAAGAATCTCACCATAGCAAGAAATCGGATGCAAACGGCCCTAACATCGCTGGAAGAGTGGGCGAACTCATGGCTGGTCAAAATAAACGAGGAGAAAACCACGTGCACAATATTCTCGCTCTCATTAAAACCCCAAAGTACCAAATTAAGCCTAAATGGCAAAATCCTGCAGCCAAACGACAACCCAACCTATCTGGGAGTCACATTTGATCGGCGCATGACATGGAAAAGTCAGATTGAGAGAAACCGAATGAAAGCCAGAGAAAGAATGGCGATCATGAGGAAACTTGCTGGCACAAGCTGGGGAGCAGACGAAGGCATACTAAAGAAACTGTACACTGGAAGAGTGAGACCAGTTCTCGAGTATGGCATCGCGGCATGGACAACAGCAGCGAAGGCGAACTTCGATAAAGTTAACAAACTTCAAAACCAAGCCATGAGAATCATAACAGGTGGCATGAAGTCAACGCCAATTGTAGAACTTGAAAAGATTACAAAACTACAATCCATGACCGACAGAAGAGACTGCAGAGCCCAGCTGCAGTCAGAGAAACTCCGAAGACTGACGGACCATCCAATGTACCAGAGGCTAAACAATTTGGGAACTGGGAAACTAAAGCGGAGAAACTTTGCAGAAATAGCCAAAGCAAAGATGCACGAAGATCCCATAAACGCACTAACAACACCAAAACCCATCACTACTGTACGAAAACCTACTTGGAGGCAGGATATATTTCCAGAGGTGGTAGAAAATATACCAGGTATTGCAAACAAAAACTGCCAGACCGAAAAAGAAAGGAGAGACACTACCCTAAGCTTCATAACGAAAAGCTACCCAAGCATGGACTGGACCCATGCATACACCGACGGTTCTGTAACAAACACTACACAGAACGGAGGGGCAGGAGCATTCCTGAACCTACCAAATGGCAGAAAAATAACACTGTCATTCGCTACTGGTAAGTACACAAGCAATTTCAGAGCGGAGGCAGAGGCACTGAGGGCGGCAGTGGAAGAAATGGCAACACAAAGTGAAAATGAGAGCCACATAGTCTTGCTGACAGATGCTCTCGCCGTAGTCACAGCGCTAAAAAGCCAGAAAAACACTGAGCTTAATGACTTAAGAGCAGCACTCTGCAAACTGTGCCAGCTGTCCGCACCAAAAAGGGTAGTGGTACAGTGGGTTCCGTCACACTGCAACATCCAAGGCAACGAGGAGGCAGACAGACTGGCAAAAGAAGGTGCAAGGCTACCACAAACAGATACCAGTATGACGTACGAAGAGTCAAAACGGCTTATCAAAGCCAGGTACATTACCAAATGGGAAACCGAACATACTGGTTACACCAAAAACGATGCCTATTACCAGTTGAACCGAAGAGAGCAGGTCGTTGTCTTCAGACTCCGCACTGGCCACAATAGACTGAGGTACCACCTATTCAACAAATTGAAGATAGGGTGTACCGACGAATGCCCGTGCGGTACTGGTAAAATGACCACTGAACATCTGCTGCAGAACTGCCCGAGATACGGGGATCAGAGAGAGCAGATGTGGCCATTGCCAGTGGAACTGCAAGACAAGCTCTATGGTAGTGGCGAGAGTCTCAGGATGACCGCCGCTTTTTTCGAAAAAATAATGGTTACTGTCTGACTGTGTACGCAGAAGAAGAAGAAGAAGGACTTAGAGTCAAGCTAAGAAGAAGTGATGTCTGTGGGAAGATGTACAAGTGGATCAACCACTACCTCAAACAAAGAACGGCCAGAGTCCAAGTACAAGGGCAGATGAGCAAAAAGGTGACACTCGAGCAGGGAGTACCCCAAGGGGGAGTATTGTCACCCACACTCTTCCTGGTATATATAAACGATATTACAGAGAATATACCAAGAAGAGTCCATAGCTCAATGTTTGCAGACGTTCTGGCTATGTGGACCTCTGAAAAGAATCTCACCATAGCAAGAAATCGGATGCAGACGGCCCTAACATCGCTGGAAGAATGGGCGAACTCATGGCTGGTCAAAATAAACGAGGAGAAAACCACGTGCACAATATTCTCGCTCTCATTAAAACCCCAAAGTACCAAATTAAGCCTAAATGGCAAAATCCTGCAGCCAAACGACAACCCAACCTATCTGGGAGTCACATTTGATCGGCGCATGACATGGAAAAGTCAGATTGAGAGAAACCGAATGAAAGCCAGAGAAAGAATGGCGATCATGAGGAAACTTGCTGGCACAAGCTGGGGAGCAGACGAAGGCATACTAAAGAAACTGTACACTGGAAGAGTGAGACCAGTTCTCGAGTATGGCATTGCGGCATGGACAACCGCAGCGAATGCGAACTTCGATAAAGTTAACAAACTTCAAAACCAAGCCATGAGAATTATAACAGGTGGCATGAAGTCAACGCCAATTGTAGAACTTGAAAAGATTACAAAACTGCAATCCATGACCGATAGAAGAGACTGCAGAGCCCAGCTGCAGTCAGAGAAACTCAGAAGACTGACGGACCATCCAATGTACCAGAGACTAAACAATTTGGGAAATGGGAAACTAAAGCGGAGAAACTTTGCAGAAATAGCCAAAGCAAAGATGCACGAAGATCCCATAAACGCACTAACAACACCAAAACCCATCACTACTGTACGAAAACCTACTTGGAGGCAGGATATATTTCCAGAGGTGGTAGAAAATATACCAGGTATTGCAAACAAAAACTGCCAGAGTGAAAAAGAAAGGAGAGACACTACCCTAAGCTTCATAACGAAAAGCTACCCAAGCATTGACTGGACCCATGCATACACCGACGGTTCTGTAACAAACACTACACAGAACGGAGGGGCAGGAGCATTCCTGAACCTACCAAATGACAGAAAAATAACACTGTCATTCGCTACTGGTAAGTACACAAGCAATTTCAGAGCAGAGGCAGAGGCACTGAGGGCGGCAGTGGAAGAAATGGTAACACACAATGAAAATGAGAGCCATATAGTCCTGCTGACAGATGCTCTCGAAGTAGTCACAGCGCTAAAAAGCCAGAAAAACACTGAGCTTAATGACTTAAGAGCAGCACTCTGCAAACTGTGCCAGCAGTCCGCACCAAAAAGGGTAGTGGTACAGTGGGTTCCGTCACACTGCAACATCCAAGGCAACGATGAGGCAGACAGACTGGCAAAAGAAGGTGCAAGGCTACCACAAACAGATACCAGTATGACGTACGAAGAGTCAAAACGGCTTATCAAAGCCAGATACATGACCAAATGGGAAACCGAACATACTGGTTACACCAAAAACGATGCCTATTACCAGTTGAACCGAAGAGAGCAGTTTGTTGTCTTCAGACTTCGCACTGGCCACAACAGACTGAGGTACCACCTATTCAACAAATTGAAGATAGGGTGTACCGACGAATGCCCGTGCGGTACTGGTAAAATGACCACTGAACATCTGCTGCAGAACTGCCCGACATACGAGGATCAGAGAGAGCAGATGTGGCCATTGCCAGTGGAACTGCAAGACAAGCTCTATGGTAGTGGCGAGAGTCTCAGGATGACCGCCGCTTTTTTCGAGAAAATAATGGTTACTGTCTGACTGTGTACGCAGAAGAAGAAGAAGAAGAAGATATAGACGTTATAACTCATCTTATTGGTCTCAATGCTGTTACAAAGTCAAGGACAGTTGATTCATGACCTGTATGTACACATAAGGTCATATCAAAATAAACTTCAAACTCTGGCAAAGTCAACTTAGAAAAAGCATAATACCATTTTCACATCAATGATTTTGAAAAAAGATTCATTTTCGGACGAGTTGGATCTTTGAATGAACAATCCAGCACATGGCACACCAACACAACATGTCACACTCACACATGGCACTGCGATGGTCAATCACAAAAAGGAAAATGAAATGACTATTCTCTATTTGATTTTGACGTGCAACAAGTTCAAAATCATTGTGCGATAAACCCTTGAACACGTACTTCAAGAATGCCAGGCCTACGAAGAACTAAAGTACCAGACCTGGTCAGATGGAGCAGAACTTAGGCAAAAACGATGGGGTCACCGCTCAGACCTGGAAAGGACTGTGAACTTCATCCTGGCGATAGGACTGTGAAATTCATCCTGGCGATAGGACTAAAGATTTAACATGATCAGAAAAACCCGAACGCAGAGAAAGCACATGAAGAAATTCAACTCCATCAACCAATCAAAGTTCTTGAAGTGCTGTACACCAGTGCTCTCCAGTTTGATCTGTGTGACGTCACTCTTGTCAGTTCATGAATATTGCTCAAGCCCATAATAGAGCTCTCTTTGCCGATTGCTCTGCGGAGAGTTTCTTTCGGTCTTCCTCTTTTCCTGCTGCCAGATGGTGACCACAAACATTATTGTAGATGGAGTCTGTTGCTATTCATTCTAAGATTATGTAAGATGTAGAACCACGGTTTTATCCTGAAGAGTGATGAAACATGTTGATTGTTGACTTTTCTAATTGTTTTGACGGTTATGAATTCCTCCCAGCCAATATTCAATAGATTTTTCAGACACTTATTCTCGAATGCACTTAGCCTCTTTTCCAATGCCTTTTCCGTTACCAGCATTCACATCAATAGGTGAATATTGGTAATAGTTGTCCATCACAAGTGATGAAGACCACTCTCTTTGTTCAGCCGTGTGGACAGTCGTATCTCTTGCTGTGTCCGCTGAAATGGGTGACTTGCGCGGTTATTTGGATTAAAGTGAGGAAGAAACTGCGCCTTTTGTCAACCTCACTCACAGAGCCTAAGCTACCTTTTGCCAGTGGCAAGACATTCATCGAGACGACTGGAGATAGCATAGGATGCAGATATTGCCTCAGGGTTACCACCGAAGCCTTTCCGTAAACATGTAACCCGCAGGGTAGAAAGGTGGGATGGCATCTAACGCAGTTTGTTGTGCCTTTTCGATAACCACAAGAGGTCGTATGGACAACACTCAGCGTGTGAGTGGGTCTGGCATCTCTCCCCAGCTGTATTCAGCTCATCATAGTAGCATCTAATATTCCCACACGCCAAATTCGCGAAGGTGAACCGGCAGAACTAACCCGTGAAATACGTCACAGGTATAAGCGTAGTGACATTCAGCCGGCGTCCAGACCAGGATAAACGGATGGAAGAAATGACCAAAAAAAGAACGAAATAACAAGTCCAGACGGAAAACAACACCACGTTTCAGTGAACACAAGTGTAAGTCGTCGACTAGTGTGAATTCCAGGCACATCCGTGGTCTAGCGGCATCCATAATGAGCCAAAACAGTAGAGAAATGTAGACTCGCAGCCAGTTATGGCGCCATCTTTGCCAGATTGGAAATACTTATAATATTGCTCACGAAAAAATAACGTTGTTGTTTGTTGTTTAATGCCCACGATGAGTATGTTGACCCGTTTGTGCGCCCTGAAAAGGACGTTAAGTGGTGGGTTGTAGTAGCTTTCTTCACATCCCGAGCGTGCTGATGATGGTGGACCTCGGTTCTCCAGGCGGTTGTGCTATGATTGGCTTCATCTGCGTGGCACTCCCTACTACGGGGATCACATCGATCCATATCTCGTCAGCCAGGCTGCCTTGAAAGCAATCTGTTTATAGGGAACGCTACATGGAAGTGAAATTATGGTCTTGGTCAGTGTATTGTGCCTGATCCTGACGCAACTTCGTGGTCAGTGCCTGGCTGAACTAGTTTCCCAATAACGTTATTAGAATTGCGAGCAAATGTTTTCCTAGAATACATTAAATCTAAACCGAGCAGGATCATAACCGATTCACATCTAGAAAACACTTTGCGTGCTACATCTTTAATCGTTGACTGTTCTGTAAGAGACCTGGAATTTCAAAGGTCCAGTTAAGTGTTTCTGATGGGACGATGAGGCTAAAGTCTGGTCAGACAAAACACACTTATCAGACAATGTTAGCCAGGTTCAGACAAAACACACTTATCAGACAATGTTAGCCAGGTTCAGGCAAAACACACTTATCAGACAATGTTAGCCAGGCTCAGACAAAACACACTTATCAGACAATGTTAGCCAGGTTCAGGCAAAACACACTTATCAGACAATGTTAGCCAGGTTCAGGAGACATATATTAGCCAAGACCCTTAACTGACCTCCTCGTTTGTCGTCCTGGAAATCGGCTGTTGTCGAGGACACCGATCTGGCTAACAAGGTGAGGTTCGACGTGATCCCCGTAGTAGTGACACGCAGATGAAGCCAAGCATTGCACAACCGCCTAAAGGACCCCGGTCCACTTCATCAGCAGGCTCGGGATGTTAGGAAAGCTACTGCAACCTGCCACAAGTTCCGTCCTTTTCAGGGCGCATAAAAGGGTTACCAACCTATTGTGGGCATTAGCAACCAACCAACAAACCAACCAGTGTATCTGATCTGTTTCTAAACTTAACTTAATTGTATTCGTAAAGCAAAAAAAAAAACTTTGTTAATTAAAATGAACGTTAAATAAAAAAATAACTGAACAAAGCTCAAATAAAATGTATGCTTAACTGTTAATCTAGTCGTACATTGTTTATACTAATAAAACTCGTAACTGATATCAGATAACAAGAAATTAACAACTTAAGATAACTACCAATATCTTCAAATATTAAAACAGCATCACATGGTATGGACGATTGATTTAAAGTTCCCTAACGGCCCGCGCTGTTGTTGAAGTTACACATGCCTGCATCAAACCATGTCTGTCTCTGTGAGCTCATCTCCCCAATAGGAACCACTATAAGAACTATCAGATTCAAATTAACAACAGCCCATTGGTGGCGAAGGGAGGTAACCACAGTCGTCTCAAGGATGGAAAGTCTGAATATTTTCTAGTTACAAAGATGTTATTGGAGACATGAAATCTCTGAACTCATTTGTCTAATCTAGTCTAGTTGGACATCGAATGTTACACGTAACGCCTGGTAAGGCCTCAGTGATCACTTAAATGAACGTCTCTTTGCTGGTGATCAAACAATAATAGTAACCTCAGAAAAAGAACTGCAAGAACAGATTAACAATAATAATGAGGTCAGTATGGATTACAATATGAACATCAACATAGAGAAAACCGAAGAAATGACGATTGAAAAAAAACAAATAAAAACAAATGTATTCATACAAAACCAATAAGTAAAACAGGTGAAAAATGTCGGGTAACATAATCTCAGCAGATGGCAAAGGAGACACTGAAATACAACAAAGATGTAATTAAGCAAGTCAAATCATTAGGCCGAAGTTCCCGATCTTACAATGTAAACACCTGAAAGAACGCCATATAACCCGGTATTCCCACCCACATTGTTCTATCGGTGCCAAAATTTAACAATGACAAGCAGAGGTTAAATTGTAACAACAGAGATGAAATGCCTACGCAGAATGCTTTGAGTAACAAGAATGGATAGAATCAGAAACGAAGATATCAGGAGACAAGTAGGTATACCACCAGTGCTAAATCTCACCAAAAGACAGTAAACCAAATGGTTCGGGCATATGACTCGACAAACACCAGATAGTGTCCCTTAGAAAGCAATGCTTTACAGATGCAATGGATACAAAACCAAAGGCCGACCATGCAAACGATGAAAAACAGAAGCAGTAAAGCTCCCCCATGTACAAAGAACATTCTAGGGCCTGGTCAAGAAACCTCTTCATAACCTGACGATGAAAGGCGCCCGCAGGATTCAATAAAAAAGAAGAAGAAAGCCTAGTTGTCACGAACAGACTTTGCAAAAGGTTTAACATCTGGGTGTGTAAACAAGTTATTAAGAGAACACATTAACATCGTTAGGGACAGAACATTGTGGAGGAGTCCTTGATCATAAGCCAGTCAACATATACTTGAAAATACTTGTGCAATTTTTTACTTGCTTTGTCTTGTTCATTTTAACTATCCACTCGCTACTATTATCAGCTTCTCTCTCTCCCTCTCTCTATTTCTCTCTCATTCTCTCTCGCATTTTCTCACTCGGCCACCTTCTGTCTCTTCTCTCTGTCTCTTTACCTGTCTTGTTTCCTTTCTTTGTTTCTCTCGTTCCCTTCATCTCTCTCTTTCCCTTCTCTCTCCCTTTTCCCAGCCGACAATGTCAACATTATTTTTATGTTTGTAAAGACACATTGTCCCTTTAACATTCTATCCTACCGTAAACTCTCAGCTTTTTAGTGGCATGTTATTGAGAATGAATTTACAGGGAGCAACTCTGCATGTAACAATGTGATGATGTTCGTCCATCACAATTGATGAATACCACTATCTTTGTTTAACCGTGTGGACAGTCTTTTCTCTTGCTGTGTCTGCTGAAATGGGAGACTTGCGCTGTGATTTCAATTAAAGTGCGGAAGAAACTGCGCCTTTTGTCAACCTCACTCTCTGGTCCTGAGCTACCCTTGGCCAGTGCAAGATATTTATCGAGACGACTCGAGATAGCACAGGATGCAGATTTTCTTCAGGGTTTACTCCCGAAGCCTTTCCAGTAAACAGGTATCCCGCAAAGCAGCGGATGGGGATGACATCTAACGTTGTGTTTCGTGCCTTTCCCATAACCAGAAGAGGTCGTAGGGACATCGCTCAGCCTGTGAGTGAGTTGGGCATATCTCTCTAGCTGTGTTCAGTCCATTATAATAGTGTCTAAATGTCACACACCAAAACTGACGTTTGCAGCTAAGGCAAAGGGCGGCAATCTCGTAAAGTTCAGCCGTGTGAACTAAACCATGAAATACGACACATGTTTAAGCGAAGTGCTATTCAAATAGTTGATGTCCAGACCAGGAGAATCGGACGAAAGAAATAACACAAAAAACGAACGAATTAACCAGTCCAAATGGGAAACAATAACAGGTTTCAGTGAACACAAGTGCAAGTTGTCAACTATTTTGATTCCGTGGTATGACGGCATTCATAATGAACTAAAACAGCAGAGCAATATGTAGACCTGCAGTCGTTTTCGGCACCATCTTTGCTGCTTATCTCAAAAAATGTGATACAGGAGCAACGAAAGAAGCGACCAAAACAATAATAAGAGACACCCTTAAATCAAGATGAGAAAGTGAACACCCTGGTCATGTAACAAAAAATGACGCTTATCACCAGCTCTCGAGGCGAGACCAAGTGGTCATCTTCATACTACGTACAAGGCACAATAGATTGAGAAGGAGCCATCTCTTTACAACATTTCAGATTGGTACTTCGAATCTGTGGTACTTGCCCCATGCCAGATAAACACTTACTACATACCTGCTCATAAACGGAAAGGATAAATCCGTATATAGCAAGTTATTTGCACATACGGCGGCCTACAAGAACAAGTGGGCACAGCCACTAATAAATTAAAGAAAGGTCCAGATCAGATACCAGGAAATATTTTTGTTTAATCAGAGAGTGGTGATGTGCTTGGAATGTATTGCCACAGGAAATAGTCGAGGCGGGGTCAATTAATGTATTCCAGAATAGATTGTATGCGCATACGTATTTTTAGGTCAAGTGAATGTAAAGAAAACATTCTGTATATAGACTCTGTAGAGTCTTCTAAACCAGTATAAAGACGTTAAGTTAAGTTCAATTTTAAGTTTAGACACCGATAAAAATAGCAACACTTAGCGGCACCTTGTTTCTTTCTACGAAAATCTGTATGGAGATATCCGAGACCTCGAGCCAACTGCTGCCTTTATTAGAGTCATAAATGTCGGAAGTCTGAAGAAGAACGAAGAAGAGTGGAAAAAAAAGCAGAAGGACAGGAAGAATTCCACTCGCTGTTTAGTTGTTTATTAACAAAAAACCGCTCCTGGTGGTCCCAGATTTAAGTTGCTCGGGTTTAATTAAATAGATGTTACCACAAATTGCGAACGGACAGCCTTCATCAACTGCTTCTTCTTCTTCTTCTTTTTCTTCTTCTTCTTCTTCTTCTTGTTCTTCTTCTTCTTCTTCTTCTTCTTCTTCTTCTTTTTCTTCAACAAATCCTCTTGGAATAGATGTGGCATCAATCAATTCTCTCCAAGCAGACTTGTTCTGTACCATTTTCTTCAGTTGTTTTCGTCTTCTCCCAGTTTCGCCTATAGGTCTTTTCTCCGTGTGCTCTTTGGCCTTACTTTAACTATTTTTGTGTGTGTTAAATTACAATGATTGCATGAGAATACTTGTTTTGGATTTTCACAGTGTGTGGCAAATCCAGCGTCACGTGCTGTTTAATATATTCTACTTCAGCTTGTCCTGTTTTCTCTCATAAGAGTTCGTTTGGGGGACGGCGTGGCCTAGTGGTTAAGTGGCATGGCTCACAACTCGAAGGTGCTGAGTTCAATCCCCATCACAGCACCGGCCGTTACCCCGGCGAAGCAACCCCTTAGAAAATGCAGGAGGAATCAGACCCATACATAAAATGCATGCTGAAGTCAGATGCACTGGGCCGACAGGCGCAAAATAAAAACCACAGTGCAACGCATACCGCCTTGGGGATTAGAAAAAAAAGGCGAACGCAAACAAAAAACAAAAAACAGTTCGTTTGTAACCTTATTGACTTGACCTTGTTTTGTTTTCTCCCATACGATTTAGTTTGTAGTTTTGTTGAACCACTGCATGGCAAACATCTTTCTCGTGTACCTATTAATGAAGTCTTGTAATCTATTAATATTGCGTTTGGTGATCCTCCATGATTCCAGTTATAATAGAAGGAATGACTTCACATTGCTTTTGAAGATCATTAGCTGTGTATGCATTTAGATCATTTGAGTTTCTTTCATGTGATTTTCAACATAACAAAGGCCACGTTTGCCTTTAGTATCCCCAGTTTAACATCTTCATCTGCTCCGCCTATCTTGGTTATGATGCTCCCCAGGTATCTTTGTATTATTAGTCAGCTTCCCTTAGAGATTAACTCTTGGGGATTCTAGTTAACAGCGCTGGTGGTCCTTTGGTTTCCATTCTCACCCTGGGCAGAAACCAGACATGTCTGTGGTATCTTCCTTATCACAGAGGGGAGCACTCCCTTGGTTTATAAAGCTCTCTTCATCATGTTGTAGTATTACTCTCAGTTTGATAGGAGCTTTGTTGTTGGTCGCATTTAATTGTACAATTTGTGTGCCTTTCTACACGAACATGTAGACCTTGCTATGACATTCTAAGTGTTTGTATTTTTCGACATTTCTAATTGGTTGTGAGATAAGAGGGCTATATCATCTGCAAAGTCCAGGTGTTCTAGTTGTCTAAATAAGGTTAAATGGATTCCATTTTACAAAAGTTTGTAGTTTCTTTCAAAATCCAATTAACTGCCAACGGGAACAGAAAATGTGAATGAAGACAGGTCTGGCGAACCCCACATTTAATGATTCTCTGTGTTGTCCCCAGTGTAAACTTTACACTGCATGTCCGCATACGTCTGATTTATTATGCTGGCGAACTTGGATCCATTTGTGCTAGGGTACTTCCAAGAGTGTATCCGAATCAAAGCGGTCGAAGCTTTTTTTCATAATGAGCAAAGTTGAGGTACAGGCATTACAATGACTGCTCTAAGTGAATGTACCATGTGGTTATCTGGTCTGCATATAATTTGTTTTGTCTGAAACCTGCTAGAAACTGTTTCGCATGATGTTCGCTGTACCCCGCTGCTTTAGTTCTCACATTCCAGGTGCCGAATCTTTGAAAATATTCCTTGTTGATAGACTTGTCCGAATCATAGACCAAGTTAAAATGCCTCTCTCCTTCGAGAACAACTTGTTATATACGATGTTTTTATTAAGTGGGGAAGCTGTCCACTATCCCCGGCTTTAGTTCAGCCATAGTTGAGTTAAACGTTGAGTACTAGTACCAGGTTTAGCACTCGATGTTTCTATGCACAAAATGCGTGTGCTTTAGTCTCATATTAACATAAACATTTGGCTAAAATGAGTCATACTTATCGAATGAAATACATTAGCAAACGTTAACTATAAGATATGACGCGTAGTTGCTATAGTACCTCACTGATATCTATCGTTGATTCAAACGTGCCCATTTCAACTTGACTTTACACTGTTGAGTTTACGTAGCCAAGTTTAGTGCTTTGAGAAACACCGGATGAAACTATTTGCGGCCTTAGTTATTGTTAGGTTGATGTGCATGCTAGTGACTACACATCAGCAAAAGGCTGCTCGTTTCAAACTCAAATCTTTCACCCCCCTCAACTTCTCCGCACCACCTCTCTCTCTCTTCTATTCTCTCTCCCTCTCTCTCTCTCACTCTCTTCTATTCACTCTCTCTATCTCTCGCACTCTCTCGCTTTTTTTCAAATAATGTAGTTCTCTATCTTAATTATCGTGTGCAATCATATGCGTCGTTCACCTTGATTCGGACGACTTTCAAATTGACTTCCAATTTAAGGATATAACTCAATAAGAGAGAGTTTTACAGTACATAAAGTCACAATGATGTAGCACGGTGGTTCTTAACCTTCTAGTTACCTGGTACCCTTATAAAAATATGTTTGTTGCCTCGGACCCCCAACATATTCCATATATTAAAATGTTCAGGAATGTATTCTCTGTGTGTTTACAATAGTAAACAATGTCTGGAATTGAAAATGCTAATGGAAAGAGAACATAAAAAAATGAAAATAATATTGTTTTTTACCGTCCAATTTGAATAAATCACCTACATCTGCAGCCTCATCTACTAATATATTTTCAATATATATCCATATTTACACAATCTAGGAAAGTATCATCAATTGTTAAGCACAAATAACATTTTAAGAAAAGTGTATATTGTTTACAGTGTGAGGGCGGGACGATGAGGCTAACGTCTGGTCAGGCAAAACACACTGATCAGAGAATGTTAGCCAGGGCCAGAAGAAATATACAGGCCAAGACCCTCACCTGACCTCCTCGTTGGTCGTCCTGGAAACGAGCTGTTGTCGAGGACAACAGTCTGGCTAACAAGGTGAGGTTCGATGTGACTTCCGTAGTAGTGAGCGACATGCAGATAAAGCCAAGCATAGCACAACCGCCTGGAAGACCCCGGTCCACCTTCGTGAGCAAGCTCGGGATGTGAGAATAGCTACTGCAACCCGTCACTTAACGCCCTTTTCAGGACGCACATTAGAGTAACCTACTCATTGTATGTATTGTCAAACAACAACAGCAACAGTGTGAGGGCAAGGTGATGCCCACTAATTTTCATTTTAAATTAAATTATATGTATCGAATATATATCCCTCTGATTAAATTATATGTATCGAATATATATCCCTCTGATTAAATTATATGTATCGAATATATATCCCTCTGATTAAATTATATGTATCGAATATATATCCCTCTGATTAAATTATATGTATCGAATATATATCCCTCTGATTAAATTATATGTATCGAATATATATCCCTCTGATTAAATTATATGTGTCGAATATATATCCCTCTGATTAAATTATATGTGTCGAATATATATCCTCTGATTAAATTATATGTGTCGAATATATATCCCTCTGATTAAATTATATGTGTCGAATATATATCCCTCTGATTAAATTATATGTGTCGAATATATATCCCTCTGATTAAATTATATGTGTCGAATATATATCCCTCTGAATCAGTTTCGCTGGCACTCGACAATCCGTACTTTCTTATTATTTTATATAAACTATTTGATGCATAGAAGATGGTCCTGCTCCAGTATCAAAATTAGTTGTCAATTCCATTGAATCCCTGACATTCTTTAATGAGAAAGCTGACACCGCATTTCGATTACAGGTCTTGTTATATCGGGGTTAATAGCTGAAACTTGTATTCTGACTACGTTTATTCAACTATTTCTATACTTATTTTTAAGATGAACGAGAGCAGAGAGAGATAGATGTTTCACACAAATATATCTTCACGAAAGGTATCAATGCTTTAAAATATACCAATTCATATATCAGTAATTTTTTTTCTAACTGAGCATATTTAAATGAGTGAAGATATCTGAAAAATAAGCTAATTTTAATAAAAAGGAAAAAAAACCTGCCAAACGACCGCTGATGTGAAATTGCTGCTCTGTGAGTGATATACTGGTCTCCCCTCAATTCTCTAAAACGAAACAGAACTTTACCTCGTGATAGCCAACGAAGCTCACAATGTAATAAAAGTGTATGTCCATATCTGCCCAAAGCTGCTAAAATAGTCTTAAATAATATTTTTCCCATTTTATGAAATTGACAGTTTTGTCTGAATAATTAAAGATCTAGTTAAGTTTTTGTGTGCTCATATCCTGGTAGAATAATAAGATCACTATATTCATGTTTGTGCTTTCGTCCAGTTGCATAGAAAAATACGTGGGCACGCAAACTCTTTCTAGTAACTGTTCGTTGATACAGATTGATTAACCTCTTTTTTGCATCGTAACTTCGTCATTTGATAAATGTACGAGTTATTAAGGAAAGGTCCCTGGCAGCTTTCTCGTTGGTCAAAGCAGAAACCATGATTTTTGCAACTGGTAATATAAGTTCTTCAGCAAGTGTGTGCGATTGTCCAGTTCTTGCTATTAGTTGAGCAGCTTCAAATGTGGTCCTCACTGCATTTTCAATGTTACAATCTGTTGTTTTCTTCTCTTACATTACCAAATCTTTCCGTCCATGCTTTTAAAATAATCAATGTTTATTTAGCCATGTTTTAAAAAATGTTTTCTATCAAGAAGTCTTCACAATGTTGACGGTTTCATGGTCTCGTTGGACTATATGTTGTAATAAGTAGTTGAGTATCTTCTAGGCCTGTACATGCGAAGCCAGTCGACAGATATTCTGCGTTTTTAAAGATGACTGGAAGAAACTTTATTTTGCATTGAACAGGCTGCACTCCCGTCATTATTAGCAGTAAACTTACATTTCAAATTCAAACAGCGATCCATTCTGAGGGTTCTTCAAAAATATACGAGGGGTGGTCCGAAAGTAATGCCTCCTATGTTATTATGATGTCACACGACGTCAGATGTGGAGTATGGCAATAAAGTTTGAACATTCTCGTAAAATATTTGTAAAATAGCGTTTTCGACAGACAGGTGGCAGTTTAGAAGTAGTCTGATAAAATGGCGTATGTCATGGAAGTGCGTTATAAACAGGAGTGCTTTACTCTGTGCGAAAAATTTGAACCAATTAACATTCATCAATGCTTGCTGAACGTTTATTTAGACCAAACAGTAGATGTTAGCACAGTGAGACGGCGGATTGTGCATTTCAGCAATGGCGAAAGCGACATGAAGGACAAGCCACGCTCCTGACGGCCATGCATAAATGTCACTCCACGCATTGAAGAACGTCTCGATCAGCTCATCCGTGCAATTCGGGGAATCACGACCAGGGAAATGTCTACAGAGCTAGATATCTGCTTCAGTGTGTTGAGAACGATGGTGGCCGCGTTGAAAAATCACAAAGTGTGCACCAGATAAGTTCCACAAATGCTCACACAGGAACAGAAAGCGCATCGCATTGCAAGTTTGCCGTGACCTCTTGAATCATTACGAAGATGAAGGTGACCGTTTTCTGGATCGCATCATAACTTTTGATGAGACGTGGTGCTATCATTACGATCCTAACTTAAAACGGCAGTCCATGTAGGGGCGACCTATGAATTCCCCATCGAGAAAAAAGTCCTAGACGCAGCCCTGAGTGGATGAAATGATGTGCACTGTCTTTTAAGATAGAAAAGGGGTTATCCTTTTTAATTTCCTGGAACCTGTCCAAACCATCCACACTGACCGTTTCATTGCAACGCTGACTAAGCTGAAGGCTCGAATTTCCAGGGTCAGGTCAAAGAAGAAGACAATCTTTCTCTCGCAACATGATAACGGCAGTTCCCAAACCAGTTTGAAAACCGTTGAGCACGTTGTCAGTTTTGGCTGGACTGTCCTACCACACCCACAGTAAAATCCGGATTTGGCGCCTTTTGACTTCCATCTTTCCGGGCCAATGAAAGATGAACTGAGGGGGCAATATTTTTCTAACAACGATGCGTCATAGCAGCTGGTGCTTATTTTTACGAGCGTGGCGTGAATGCTCTTGTTCTTCGTTGGAGAAAATGTATGGTCAAGGATGGTGACTATGTTAATAAATGGTTTTTTGAAGACAAGACAATGTTTTATCAAATGGTATTATTGTGCTCTTTTTACCTGTTATGGTTTTCATGGAAGAAAATAGGAGGCATTACTTTCGGAGCTCCCCTGCCTTTTTTTCTAAATTCAACACGATGTTATTTATCTTATCTTTCATAATGTTGACTCAGCCAATCGTCTTTCCGAGTTTCAATCTCCAAACGATCTATGACACGATAAATCAGGCCTCTGATTCCAATATTTTCGACCACGATAAATTTTTATTTATCTTCCGGTTGAAGATTTTGCTTCTTGTCTGTTCCGCACTCTTTTATATTCGGCTCAGTGGCAGTGTTTCTGAAGCCTGTGATCACGGACTTAGCGTAACTTAACTTAACTTTTTATACTGGTTTAGAAGACTGCAGAGTCTGTGTACAATCAGTTTCATTTACATTTCTTTCTTTAAAAGCTCTGCGCATCCAATCTATTCTGAAATGCATTTTGTCCACTACTTCCTGTGGCAATGCATTCCAAGAATTCACCACTCTGTGACTAAAACAATATTTCCTAATATCTAATCTGGACATTCCTTTAGTTAATTTGTAACTATATCTGCATGACACGCTCAAATTCCCGCGGCGGCGTCTTGTTTATTTGGCATTTATTTAATTATGTGAACGTTGTCTAAATTAACTTCTATTGTATTTATCCTTGTTTCTATTTTATGTTTTTTTTTATATCTTTCTATTTAAAAAAAATTCTGAATGTAAAAGCTGATAACATTTTGTTAAGTCTTCGTGGACCTGCTGAGAGAGCCTGCGGACCACAGGCTAAGAACCGTCATTCTGGCGCACACAAACTGTAACGTACAAAACGTTTATCCCCAGAGCTATAGGCCAGTCCCGCAACACATAGTGTACGGTGTTTACAGACGTAATTATTCTCTTGTGTCATTCCTGGAGTAGCGGCTGGCCGAGAGGTTTGAATGTCAGTCTCCTGATCTAGAGGTCCTGATTTCGAAACATTGGTAAGGCATAGGCTTTTTTTTTCAATCGGAGCTAAAATTAAAACATAGCCTGAACAGTGCGAGGCGACGACAGGGACAGACACGCGGCCTTCATTCATCACCTCTTTAATATTCCCGGTGCACCTCATCAAGGAAGTATACACCCTAGTTATAGTAAGCAGTGGTTCGTCGTCAAATGGAGGACATCATCTTTCTCTCATCAACGATTTCTTTCTTCGGTTTTCTCTAACCATGCAGTTTCATCTGCATTGACATACTCATGCATCGTTTTCCTTCAAGATTCTTCTTCTCTTCTTCTGTGTTTTCTGATAGTTGATACTTTCATTTATCTATCTCCTTCTCAGCTACAGAAATTGCAAATACAAGAACGCACGTAATCATGTTGCTGAGGATTTCTACAAGCAAAAAAACTGCATATGTGGCGTTTTGCTCCTTCATCATGTGTGGGACTGTGGTCCTCCATCATGTGTGGGACTGTGGTCCTCCATCATGTGTAGGACTGTGGTCCTATATCATGTGTGGGACTCTGGTACTCCATGATGTGTGGGACTGTTGTCCTCCATCATGTGTGGGACTGTGGTACTCCATCATGTCTAGCACTGTGGTCCTCCATCATGTGTGGGACTGTGGTACTCCATCATGTGTGGAACTATGGTCCTCCATCATGTGTGGGACTGTGGTCGTCCATCATGCGTGGAACTGTGGTACGCCATCATGTGTCGAACTGTGGTCCTTCATCATGTGTTGGACTGTGGTACTCCATCGTGTGTGGTACTGTGGTCCTCCATCATGTGTGGGACTCGGATCCTCCATCATGTGTGGGACTGTGGTCCTCCATCATGTGTTGGACTGTGGTCCTCCATCATGTGTTGGACTGTGGTCCTTCATCATGTGTGGGACTGTGGTCCTCCATCATGTGTGGGACTGTGGTGCTCCATCATGTGTGATACATTCCTTCATTATCATCTTCATGACAATGTCAAAGGCCGGGCCGCCATTGTAAAAATTTGCTTACACAAATGTAATCTTGTCTTGACCAACACGCTGATACAAATGAAAGGTAACAGAGTACCTGATAAACTAACCTACCTCCGAAGAGGGTATCAATACAGAGTTATCCGTGAGTCAGAGTTATCGGTACTGTTTGATATCAGAAATAGTGGGAGGCAAGAATGTATACTGTCAACATGTCTCTTTCTTCTGGAGATTAACCAGGACATGAGCAAATCAACTCCAGCTAGTAATTGTGAAATTAAATAGATTCCGATGAAAGAATTAGGTACCTGGAATTTGTCGATGATTTGGCTCATCTAATGTATAGCCAAAATCAGATGCAAAATAACATGAAGGTAGAAACTAGAGATAGACACATGCATTTGATTGGATAATTCATAGAGAGGAAACTAAGATTCTCAGAATAAATGGAGCTGACAAGATTTACATCTCCACACTTCAAGAGGTGGACTCATTTATCTGTTAGCCAGCAATATAAAGAAGATTTGACACAGCAAAATGTACTCCCTTGAATATACAAAAAAGTAAGAGCGGCTTTCATCACTTTTGAAAAATTGGGGAACTCTAAAGAATACAAAGGGTTGTCACCAAACAAAAAATAAACCACGGATAACCAAAGAAATTCTAGACCTTTGGGATAAAAGAAGATCACTGAAAAAAGGCAAAAACATTCACTTAATGAGGTCGGCAAATATAAAGACGTCAAGAAAGCGATACAACAAAAGATGAGAGAAGCGAAAGAAGCGTAGATGTGTGAGCAATGTACAAACATCGAAGACAGATTAGATAGAAATGACGCTAAAGGAACATGCTAGGTGATCAAAGAACTGGTAACACCTAGACAAGGCAGGAACTTTATGATCCAGGATAAAAGAGGAAAGTGCCTATAGAGGACAATGACGTACTGGCACGATGGACAGAGTATTGTTCCGAGTTATACAACTATGAGGGACTGGGCGAGGTAGGGAAAACAATACCCGCAACACCAACAACGACAGAGCACAACCAACTTATAGCGAAGGAGGAGTTATTTGCAGTGGTAAAAACATTGGAAAGAGGGAAGGCGGCCGAGATGGAAAATATACCAGCAGAGCTCTTGTAGGCAGGTGGGGAGGTACTGGTGGAAGACCTGATACACATCTGCAACAAAATATGGGCGACGGAAAACTGGCCGGACTTATGGACAAAATCAATGGTTATACTGTTACCTAAGTCTGGAAACCTAACGATGTGCCAAAATTACAGATAAGCCTCATCAGCCACAATAGAAAGATCATGCTAAGAATATCCCTCGACAGATTAAAACCCCAAGCGGAGAACAGCATTGCGGACGCGCAAGCAGAGTTCAGACAGGGAAGAAGCACTACCAAACACACATATAATTTAAGACTACTAAACAAAGTAATATTTGGAACAGCAACAACGATTGTATTATGTGATTGTTGATTTTAAGAAGGTGTTTGATATAGTATGGCACAAAGCGCTATAGGCAACCTTGAGGCGGTATACAATTAACGGAAATATTATATGGGTCCTTAAACACCTGTATGACAAGGCGTCCAGCGCAGTTTTTGTGAGTGGGTGGAGCAAAGACTGGTTTCGCACATCGGTCGGGGTGAGACAGGGGTGTACACTCTGCCCAACACTGTTCAAGGTATTTCTTGTGAGAATTATGAGTGAGGCACTTGGAGGTCACGTTGGTACTGTTAAGATATGGGACGGAACGATTACCAACCTTCGTTTTGCATAAGACATCGACGGGTTGGCGGTCACAGAATTGGAACTCCTGGAAAGGGTCAGAAGGCTCGATGAAATAGCTCTTGACTATGGTATGGAGATTAACGCTGGAAAGACAAAAGTAATGACCAACAACGCTGAGGGTTTTAACAGTCGGATAAAAGCTGATGGCCAGGAATTCGAGTGGTCGACCGTTTTAATTATCTTGGTTCGATTGTAAGTGATGAAGGATCAAAATGCTTGCGAGACATGAACAATAAAGATGACTTGCAGCGGAGGATACAGGCCTTGGAGATTAGATGTTTCCGAAGACTTCTAAACGTCACGTACAAAGATCGAGTTACAAATGAGGAAATACGAGAAAGAATTACAACAGCAAAGGGCCTTGAAGACCTCTTTGCAACTGTCAAAAGAAGGAAACTCTCTTGGTACGGTCACAAATCGAGATCAAATGGTCTTGCAAATGCGTCCCTGTGCGGAAATGACGAAGAGGCCGTCCCAAAAAGAAAAAGAGGTGGAGGACAACATAAAAGAATGGACCAATCTCCGACCAGAGGAGGCACATGAAGCGGCCGCTAACCGAGAGGGATGCAGTGGCGTTGTGGGGATGCAGTGGCGTTGTGGGGATTTCTTCATGTGTGCCGCAGCGACCTCACCGGTTACCTGATCTGGCCTGCAAGAATCAAGTCCGACACTACGATTAAAATTGTAAACTCGACCTGCTTGAAATATCTAGACAGATCTCAGTGGAACTCGACAAAAAGAGGAGATGGCGTTGGCGAGGGATATGGTACACTTTGCGAAAGAAGTAAGACATCATTGCAAGACATACACTATTATGGAACTCAATAGGTAAGAGAAGAAGGGGCAGACCATACCAAAACACACTTGCAGAAAGGCACCAGGACTGTCGTAGTTAGTGATCAGGGCAGGGGACAGTTTATTTTTGACTGAGGATCCCAAGTACGTAAAATGATTTACTACATCGAGAGCCTCATCATCAATAGAGATTACTGGTGGTTTGTTTGCACCCTGGACCATAACAAGTGTTAACCCGAACTCACAGCAGGCATCCGAAAATGCAGATAGTAATCTTTGCAGTTCCTCCTCTGAGTGAGTCGTATAATGGCATCATCCCAACACCCGCAAAGAGTAGTTCTCTCATTAGCACCCTGTTTATTTTGGTATTGGCTTTCAGCATTTGGGAATTGGGTAGGCTCTCTTTTTCTCTCTCTCTCACACTCTCTGTCTCTATATATATATATATATATATATATATATATATATATATATATATATATTTATATATATATATATATTTATATATATATATATATATATATTTAGCAGAACATTTTTATAATTCAGCAGATTTTAGCTTTCTTGGCAGTATATCTAGCTGAGAGTAACTAAGTTGAGTTGGCAACACAAGTTTTGGGAAATATGTTTCACCTAAACCTGACGTTAGTCTCGTCTCCCTAAACAGTTGGTAATTGTAGAAGATTGTAATTATCTCGCCCAGACAGTGATGGACAGCAGAGATGGACAAAATCGATACTAGACAAACACAATATGGCCGTCTTTCAAATGACATTTATTACTTTGCTTCGTGTGATCGTTTGCTTACGTTTTCCCGGGTGATAAAATTACACAGAACACAGATTTCATAACATTCTGCCGTCATAATCAGAAAAACAAATTTCAATACCACAAACAGGCTTTTATAATTCTACCTTCACGATTTAGAGAGTGAAGTTCTGTGGAACTTCTACATTTTTCTTTTATCACAAATGATCTATTTTCTTCCTTCCTTCTTCGGGATCTGCATGAGTCTTTGTATCTCCACGATTACCAGCCACCACGCGTGTTTAATAGTTTTCTCACACACCTCATCTAAAGTCGCTCTCTACTGTCTAATACTTTCATCGCATCAGGCTATCCATTATTGCGTTCTATCTGGTTCCACTACTCTGTTAGGACCTGTATAAATAGACTACATTATGCTCTTCTCCACAAATAGCCTGCTAGCGATGACGTAACCGAAAGGTAATCTTAGACACCACAAGCGGAAGCCAAGTAAAATGTTTCTCGCCATTTTTACTAGACTTTCTGTCATAATTTCCCACCTTTAAGGCAGGGTAGCGCATGTCCTGTCGGTTTATAACTAGGCTTACCATTGACCAGTTCTTATCGGGATTCGCCAGAGAAATCCACAGAAAACGCGCAGACATCATTGAAGCTGAAACCAAAAAGTTCGAAGCACTCATTCCAGAACCCTGGACACATACCCAAGACCCTGGATACGGAGCCTGTACCGGTCCAGAATAATCTTTGGGGTTCCAGGATTAATGAAGAAAAGTGAGCAACCAAAAACAGAGCAAAAAATCCACGTTCTACAGGAGCTCAAGAGACAGTGACCTAGCAACTCTTGGACACACTTGCACACAGATGAATCTGCGTCGGTGAGCGATAAAAGGGGAGACAGTGGAGTCTATATTGAACACACAACACTTCCATACCAGCAGGAGCTGTTCATGCAGCAACTCAGATTCTTATCAGCCAAAACATAACAACAAGGAAAACGGTCATTATAACAGACTCCAGGAGTGTACCCCAAGCCATCTCAAACCCAAACAAGATAGACTCTCACATGATATAAAATACAACATAGGATTGCTGTCTCAAAAACAGATTTAGTCCTAAAGTGGATTCCGGTAGGATCCATAGAAACGAGAAAGCAGATGAACTCGCAAAAGCCGGTAGTGGAGACACACAGACTTCCCATCCACAGAGCTATAAAGAAGCATAGACACTCATCAAACGATCCATGAGAACATAATTGAGAGACCAGCACAAAAAATACAAGCCAGAAAATGACAACGTAGACAAACTTGGCAGAGTTAGGCAGACAAAGATCTTCAGACTCAGAACGGGACATTGTAGACTCAAGGCCCACCTCCACAGAATGGGTCTCAGGGACACTGCCACGTGCGATTGTGGAGCACCCAAGCAAACACCAGAACATATTCTGCAAGAATACTCTACCTATGCAGACCGAAGAGAGGAAATCTGGCCTGGGGAAGCGACCATCCAAAAAAAGCTGTGGGGGACCGGCGAAGACCTGAAACGTACAGGCTCCTTCGTGAACCTCACCGGACTAGAATCATAGCATGAGTTGATCGGTGAAGAAGAAGAAGAAGATCGGGATTGTCCACGGCCTTCTTAACTCATGTAATAAAGAAGGCCATGGATTGTCCCGGTTTAGCAACGTTGTTCCGGCGTCCCGACCAGTTTTAAATTATGGCCCGGTTTTAATCACAGTTTACTAAAAATTCATTTGTCATATATGCAAATGTTACATTGTCTTGTACATATGAGAACTTTGGTAGTTATCAGATAACATATTTCATGTAAGTAGCTTTTTACACTGCCAACTTTTAGCTTAAATTCTACTTTTAAAGACTGCGAGTTCTAAGCTCTGCACTACACCACCTGCGTTTGCATGTTTCTAGTTCTTCTTCGGTGTTCGTCCTAAAAAAAACGTTGTGTTATAGTTTACAGCGAGGCTGCGATGTCTGCGGCTTTCGTCCCAATACATCCGGGTTCAGTTGGCTTTTCTAGGTACATGGTTTTTACATGTTTAGTTTCATTTATTTTTAATTGGTCCCGATTTTAACCCTGCAAATTATGGAATCAGTCTCGATTTTAATCCATAAAATTATTAAATCGGTCTCGATTTCAACCCAGAAAATTATGGTAAGCCTATTTCTAACCAGTCCCTTGACTAAAGGAACGATTACTCAAAATCCCGACAAGACCTTTGTTTTTTATATCGGATCTAAAAATAAAAACCTAGCCTGCTCATTTGTGTGGTGGCTGCAGGTATATTCTGTTTATTCCTCAACTCTGTCATCATTCTGGCGATATCGACGGACACAACTAGATTAGATTTAAACTAATTAGCTTCTTTCCTTCCCTGTTCGTAGCTCCTGGTGAAACCACTTTGTTTCTTATATTGATTGCCTCTAACCTATTTACAACTATTGACCTCTCACTATCCAGTGCGTATGGTTGACATTGCAGTAAAGTAAAGATCCCGTCGCGCCATGCAGCGCATAGGAAATATGGTGTTAGGCCCATGTTATTTTGTAACCCACGGCACTTAGTTATTTATACTTGACGTAAATAAGATTCACATTTGAACATGATAATTTCGATGGGAATTCAAATCAAACCAGGACTTTTTAAAATTATAGTTCTACCTCAATTGATTATAGCGTGCTGGAGATACTATCATTAGTTAGGGGCAGTTGTGTACTATCACAGCTATAGTCCGTCTGTTAATTCATAAACAAGGTCCGAAGCAATTTTCTTTTAAACTGCATGTCAGATCCACATGATTTTTTGCACCCAGTTTTAGAATATCCATGACGTTTTGGAAATATTTTTTAAACATGTTTAAGGTACATAAACGTTCTATTTTAAAAATAGATGTTTTGACCTTCAAATAGGCTCAGTAAATACAAATGATAGCTTTTACCGTTCACCAGTTAGACACTTTGTCGAATGCGAAAAACAACAAACGTCATTCATGTGAAACTGTCTAATAGGTATAGGCGTTTTCGCATTAATAGTTTTGTGGGTGGTTATTGCGGCATATAGTTGGTTTTTCAAAACTATCGTTGATATCAATTTCAAAATGGATTTGAAGTGTACATTTATAACAATACAGAAGGTTACCGTTTTACTATACCAGTTCTTCCATAGGGAATCTAAGAATACTAAGATGGGTCATTTATATTGCGATGTTCATGACCCAGAGAAACGAATGAAATTGGCGCTTGGTCTGGATAGATGATCTTTTCATCTATGGATTGGACAAGACTCAGAGTGCACTCATATCAAGCAAGGAAGGAAAATAAAATGACGATTTCGACAGAGAAATATTGAAACTGTTTACGAAAAATCTACTTTTTACTCTCCGGAAACTAATTAACATTGCAATCCGACTGCAGTATTAAAGTTTCCAAAAGTACTCTTTTGAAAATTTAAGAGCCGCCAGCTTTATGTTCAGGAAAACGTCAGGCGGCAGGAATATTATATGTGAAACGCCCCATTTCATTGCTGCCTGAAGCAAACACTTGAGACAGATACGTGAATGGCGTAATCAAGGCTATGATATTGTGTACTTAGACGAATCCTGGGTCAATGCTCACCACACATATGGTAAAGAATGGCAATCAGTTGACGGTGAACAGAAAAGACAAATTCCAAGCAGCAAAGTGCATCGCATTTTACTAATGTATGTCGGAAGCAGTGAAAACGGACTTGACCTTTACGCTGAACTTGTGTTCCAACCAAAAAGTACCGATGGTAGAGACTACCATATTGAAATGAATGAATACATTTTCAGACACTGGATGACGAATGATCTGCTTCTAATTCTGGATAGGCCGTCATGCATAGTAATGGATAATACATCCTATCACAATGCAGTATCAAAGAAAGACAAAGTACTAGCTGCATCAAATACAAAAGTTCAAATTAGGATATGGCTAGCTAAGGAAAAAGTGAATTTCAAAAATAAAGCCAAAGTTGATGCAGCTTGTGTGGAAGACAAATAAGACAAAGGTGTAAAATATTGACAAAATCATTAAAGAGTACGCTCACACTTCTCTGGGATTACTTGCACATCATGCACATCTAAACCCTATACAGAGCTTGTGTGAGCTAAAGTAAAAAGACAAGTTGCTGAACAGAACAGGACATTTAAAATGTGTGGTGTTGAAGTACTGACACGCGAGAATATTCCAACAAAGAGACATTCAGTGAAAAGGTTCTCCTGGAAGAAGAACAGTACTGACAACGAGATGGATTCCAATTTGTCCAGGCAGTTACAATTATCAACCTCTTTAAATCCACAGATTCGGATGATTAATACAAGTATCATCTTTTTGGACATACTGACTTAGCAGACTTGGATTAATTAGCGTATGTTTGTCAAAACAATTAGGTGTACATACAACGGCAACACATACATTTCAATATTCAAATGCGTTGAGTGGCATCCTGTCAGTCTCGAGAGACAATGGACTTCACGCTAGAGAGGGGACAGGTAGTTGTTGCGTTAACTTTCGCTGCAAACGTTTCTAGTCTGCATCTTGGCACATCCTGTCTTCATGACTGCAGATCAACACACAAAGTCTGCCTCCAGCCGGGTCTATCTTTGGCAAGTTTATCCCAGTTGCAGGTGTACATATCCAACGCCTTCAGGTCACGCTTGTAATAATCTTTGTAGCGGAGGACGGGTCTACCTTTTTTACGCTTGCCCGTGGTCAGCTCTCCGTAAATTATATCTTTTTGTATTCGCCCATCTTCTATTCTGCACACGTGACCTAGCCACCGCAAGCGGCGCTGGTGTATGATCGTAACGAAGCTGACAATCATTGCACGGTCCAACACTTCGTTGTTAGGCACTCTGTCACTCCATGAAATTCCAAGAATGCGTCTCATACAACGCATATCAAAAGCATTTAGCCTTTTTTCTTGTTTTCTTGTGAGGCATACATAGTCCATGTTTCGCTGCCATAGAGCAGGGTACCAATCATACACGATCTGTACACAGCAACCTTTGTGGAGATGGTCAGCATGTTGTTTTTCCACACTCGCTGTGAGAGCCGGGCAAATGCGTTACACAACATAAAATTAGCTGCGCAGTTGATACAACCTTGGAGGTCTAAAGGTGACCAAAGGCCGAAGAGTTGTACTAACTGTTGAATTGAAGATATGTGGCAAAACTGCCCGACATACAAGGATCAGAGAAACTTCAGAAAGCAGATGTCGCCATCACCAGTGGCAACACTAGACAAGCTCTATGGCAGTGCCGACAGCCTCAGGATGACCGCTGCTTTTTTCGAAAAAAAATGGTTACTGTCTGACTGCGAACGATGAAAAAGAAGAAGAAGAAGAAGTACTAACTGTTGCATATTGGTGCAATTTTTACGATCGTTCATAAAGGGCAACACAAACAATCAACTGATCTATCAAGACATTAAGGAGATACACCTATGAACAAAATAGAACGAGAAATTAAGCTGCGTACAGTAAAATCTTAAATGAAATGTCATTTCATTGCAATAGTCCCCAAAGATCAAAAGAATTCGCCGATGTGCAAATGTCTTAACATCTATGGGCTAAATAATATCAATGTTTTAGCGCAATGGATATTCTAAGGCTACATGCGAAAAAGCATTTGGATCTGACTTGCAGTTTAGTCGAAAATTGCTACGGACCTAGTTCATGAATTAAAAGACGGACTATTGTGCCAGTCACGTAACAGATAAATAAAAATGGCATGCAAAACACTATTCGTGCTTGCATGTAGAAGCGTGTTGTGATGAAGTTTCTTGTGAAAGAAAGCGTGAAACCTGCGGAAATTTACAGTAGACTGCAATTGCAATACAGTGATGAGACACTCAGACGCAATAAGACATTTGAACGCTGTAAACGTTTTAGAGAAAACCGTATATCCATGAGTGATGGTCCCGGCCGTGGTGGCTCTCAACCCACCAGTCACCCATGTTAATATCTGTATTGTAGAAAGTCTTATCCTGTGAAATCGATGCATGGCCCACATGGCAATAGAGATGAAAAATTACAAATTCATTTCCTGGGAATGGCTAAAACAAGATGGGAAGAGGGTTTAAGGATGAAATTGAGCACATGGGAAATACAGTTGACTTTATGACACACATTAAAGAAACCAACTGATTGCAAAGGAGACAGTCTCTGTTCTGGTAACTCCAAGGTAAGAGACGTGAGTGCAGACAAAAACGTAACACAGAGGACAGATTTCGAGAGAAGCACACAGGAAACATGAAAGACGTGGACAGAACTGAAAGACTCCAGGACAGAAGAAATTGGTTTGTATTTGCCTGTGCTTCACAGGAGACTCAAACATTTTGATTGATTGACAGCAATCAATGACACCATATATATATCATTGCTAATTTGATATAACAGTGTCCATTCCAAAACTTTTGCATTCCTGTACATTTTTTTCAGGACCAAAGATGATGCCTTTATAATGTTGCAAAGCAGCTGTCAAAGATGGCTAAGCAGATTTCATTTTATGGTGGCTACCAAATATCAACTTAATCATTTAGTGATGTTGATGCAGACTTCTAACAAGGGACCAGATAATCAAATATAATAGCAATTGAGCTTTCTGGGTATTCATTTTTGTTCAGTCACAGAGTAAAGCTGGAAACATTGTCATGGCTGCCGTGTTTTGTGCCTGCGAGGAAGGAAACGTGGAAGGCCTGAAGGAGTTGTTGAAGGAATCTGCTGACCTTGACATGAACACAACAAACAAGGTCAGTAACATGTATGATGTACTGAGTACTGCCAATTCATAACGGATTAGCTCATAAATATTGAACACCTTTAGAAAATGAATTATTATCTGTTATTTTATGTCATCATAACTAGGGCAGTAGATCCACATAAGATCCCAAGGGTCTAAAATCGCTATGTCATGCCTCTACCCTCTCATGTCATAGCCAGTGCTTTTGAACTTTCCGAAGCAACGGTTGAGAGACAAAAATGACTAGGGCACTAATTAAAGTGATTTCAGATAGCCACCTGAGAGTCAGAGACTGTCTTAATTTCCATTCTCTTACTGGAAGCTCTTGTCATGTATGTCTCACTATGCTCAGTAATCACTCTACATCTCACTCTAGCAGAATCCCTATTAGACTTTCTCTTTGCAAAGTAAGATGGCCGTGCCTGACTGGCTACGCTTTCGACTCGCTCCGGTGTTTGTGTCGTTTTCTGCTGTTTGCTAGTTCTTGTTCAGATTATTATTCCCAACTCCTTCAGCAGGTGGTATCAAGGACTTTATTCTGTGAAATTGAAGGGCTTTGTTCGGTTATTCTGTTGTTATGCTGCATCTTGCTGCGGCTGTGCCTTGCTTAAACCATGAGAAAACAGTCCAATATGGCGTTGAATGTTCTGCTTGACTGCACCACAGAATTCTACCCAGGTTTTCACTACTCAAGGGCCTTCCTACTGAAGCCGACTGAAGCATACTTCCTCTTGTCCCCTCCACCATACCTATCTCAACCTTGTATTCTCAGCACAGCAAAAGTCACGTTGATCCGAAGGTGGACACAATCCAGAGGCCACGGACGGAGGAACGGGAAGAAACAGGGAGTCAGACACGGACAGACAAGGAAAGCCGACACAAACGTTCTCTAAAATTCTCTACTTTTTCTCACCTTTTGTCAATTAGTTGTTAAATCTAATATTATAAAATGTAAAATTCTAAGGGGTCAGCAGTAATTTTTTTTCGCAGACTGACAAGAAATTTTTGCAGACTCGAAGTAGTCCGAGGACCGGCGGTTGGAAATCACTGATTTACATAATTACATCTCTCTGATTCCAACATAGCCTACATTCTTTATTGTAGTTCTACTAGTTTTGGCCATGAGAAAATATTTTATATTTCATTTTCGTTTATTGTCCAGAGTTTGTTCACACATAGAACATAATGTTTTATGTTACAGGCTACCTTGTGGATTCAAATGCAATGCATGTGTAGCAACATTGTTTTATTGCAATTTGCAACTCTTCATGATCTATCATATTCATAAAAGGCAATCTAGCTTATTTCTTTTAAAATAAATAACAGGAGTATAATATATGTATATCTAGTATTTTTATTAACTGTTTTACTTGTTGTGTTTCAGCATGGTGAGACAATAGTTCACATAGCAGCGAGTGGGGGACATGTTGAAGTTATCAGATACCTGTTTACTAAAGGAATTGATATCGGTCATGGAGATAAAGTAACTCTTTTACCATATGCTATCTTTCTCAACCTTTCAATCTTGAAAGAACTTTTAAAATAATAAAAAATAAAAATTATTGTCTACAAATCAAGATGCATTAGCATGATCTGTGTGTTTATAAATTTAATTATTAAATAATAATTGTCTAAGTCATTTTTATTAATTCTATACTCAATATAAAAAACATATGCTTGAAATATTGAACAGTATACCTTCTAGACATAACCCTGAGGTACATAGCGAAAAACTACCCAAGCATGTACTGGACCCATGCATACACCGACGGCTCTATAACAAGCACAACACTGAACGGAGGGGCAGGGGTACTCTTGAGCCTACCAAATGGTAGAAAAACAACACTATCAGTGGCAACTGGAAAATACTCAAGCAATTTCAGAGCGGAGGCAGAGGCACTGAGGGCTGCAGTAGAAGAAATGGTGACATGCAAAAGAAATGAAAGCCAAATAGTCCTGCCCTGGCCGTAGTCACAGCACTAAAAAGCCAGAAAAATACTGAACTCAATGATTTAAGAGCAGTACTCTGTCAACTATGCCAGCAGTCCGCACCAAAAAGAGTAGTGGTACAGTGGGTTCCATCCCACTGTAACATCCAAGGCAACGAGGAGGCAGACAGACTGGCAAAAGAAGGTGCAAGACTACCACAACCAGATACTAGTGTGACATACGAAGAGTCAAAAAGGCTTATTAAAGCTAGATACATGACTAAATGGGAAACATAACATACTGGCTACACAAAAAACGATGCCTATTACCAGTTGAACAGAAGAGAGCAGGTCGTGGTCGTCAGACTTCGCACTGGCCACAATAGACTGAGGTACCACCTATTCAATACATTGAAGATAGGTGGCACTGACGAATGCATGTGCGGTACTGGGAAAATGACCGCTGAACATCTGCTGCCAAACTGCCCGACATACGAGGATCAGAGAAAGCAGATGTGGCCATCACCAGTGACAACACTAGACAAGCTCTATGGCAGTGTCGACAGCCTCAGGATGACCGCTGCTTTTTTCGAAAAAATAAAGGTTGACGTCTGACAGCGTACGAAGAAGAAGAAGAAGAAGAACAGTATACCTTCTAAAAACCTAGAAAATATGGCCGATTACATGTTCACCTTTATACAGGAATTGTCTGTCTCTGCCCACAACTGTTGACACAGTTTGAATAAACAAATACTTTTTATTTTGTAATTCATGATCTATTGTGAAACTTATAGAGACCTTCCACAGAATCTAGAGACCTTTTGTTGAACCTCTAGAGACCCTTTGTTGAACCTCTAGAGACCTTTTGTTGAACCTCTAGAGACCTTTTGTTGAACCTCTAGAGACCTTTTGTTGAGCCCCTAGAGACCTTTTGTTGAACCTCTCGAGACCTTTTGTTGAACCTCTAGAGACCTTTTGTTGAGCCCCTAGAGACCTTTTGTTGAACCTCTAGAGACCTTTTGTTAAACCTCTAGACACCTTTCGCGGAACCCATAGAACGCCTAGAGATCTTGTTGTAGACCTCTATGGTTTCTCTTGACCAGCAGAGAACCCCTGTACTGCACCATAGTTATACAGTTTCTCACATGTTGATGCTTTTTCCTCTTTTTCTCTGCACATTTTTCTCACCATAAGACAAGTATTTCACCAACATGGCTCTTGCAAACTATTGTACTACTGAGTTTATTGTACTCACGCTTGGTGATTCATGTAGAAATTGAAGATTTCCTGCCAATTTATAACATGGCAAAGTATGGTGTATATTGTCGTTGGCATGAGAATGATACTGGAGAATATAGTGCCTGGAAATCAGGGAAGACCGATGAAAAGATGGACACAAGACATCACAGAGATCTTAAAAATGACAGCGACAGAAGTAGGAGGTCTGGCTAGAGATAGAGAGTCTTTCAGATCGACTGTTGTGAGAATGACATACTGCAAAGGATATGCTACATGATGATGATGAACTAATTATTTTGATGGTTGCAACAGACATTCATTATATTAGTATTCTATATTCGAAATGCAATGATGGTAAAGAACACTGGGACAACCAATAGAGCTTAAGATTAAGGAAAGATAGTTGAGATGGGTAGAACTCACCTTCAGGAAGAAACTTAATTATATTTCCAGACCTGTGTTGTACTGGAACCAGAAAGAGAAGACATGATTAAGGAAATGAAAGAAGACTTGGTGAAGAATAGTTGAAGAGGAAGCCAAGAGTAGCTGGAGCTCACAAAGATGGTCCAAAATGAGATTAAAGTTGAGACTGACCAATGTTCCATCATCCAAACCTTTGTCCCAGTGGAACATCATAGACATCTCAGTCTCTGTAGACCACACATATTGCGCCATGTGAGTAGCCTCTCCAGGACACAAGTCTGGGTGCTGAATATGGAGACCCTGGGCTGCCCAAACTGCAGGATCCCCCTCTCAGCTGTAATCCAAAGAAATACAGAGCATGTCAATTTGGTACCAGCTCAGCTGCAGGAGCTGCTGAAATGAGTTTGAAGTTTTGAAACCATCCGCCTTAGGTGCTACCTCCAGATTTTCTGTCTGGGTTTACTCCTGCAGCTCTGTCCTGAGGTTTCCACAAGGCAATGGAGTCATTGTCCGCAGATGGTAGTTACTCTAGACATCTGATGACAATCTCATCTTCCGAGGACTAGCTAGCACTTCCTAGCACTTGTGGGTTTAAAATCACAATTTCCACTCTCCTATGTAAACTGTCTGAACAGGCTAACAAGCTTCGTTTTGTTCAGTGCATAACTGACAATTTTTTGTTCAAACATGTGGAGGACTGTACCAGAGGCAGAAACACACTTGACCTAGTTCTTTCTACAGAAAAAAATTTGATTACAAATGTTGCCGTTTGGGGAACTGTTTGGCTTGAGCAACCATCAGATTGTCCATTGGTATCTTGTAGCTATGATATAAAGTGTCCACTAACATACGACTACTCTCATCAACGATTATCTCGAAAGTTGAAATCACATGGAATAGGTGGTGAAGTTGCCAAATGGATAGAAAATTGGGTGACAGGCAGAAGGCAGAGAGTGGGCATAAATAGGGAGTACTCTGACTGGTGTGATGTAATAAGTGGTGTGCCCCAAGGATCTGTATTGGGACCAATTTTGTTCTTAATATATATCAATAATTTGGACATTGATATCAGATCCATGATTGCAAATTATGTGTCAGGGTCTCTTCTCCTGCATAGGTAGACCTATTGAGATCGGATTTAGATATGATTAAAAAATGATCTGAGAGCTAACAGATGAAGTTTAATGTAAAAAAATGTATAGTATTCCACATGGGAAGATCCAATAAAGAATATAATTACAGGATGGGAGAAAACAATATTAGGTATAAAAAAGGAAAGAGACCTAGGAGTTATAATAGATCATACAGGAAAGGTGCGGGAGCAAGTCCAGGTGGCACTGAGAAAGGCAAATGCCATGTTGGGAATGATAAAAAGAAACATTTTACATAAGAACGAGGAAGAAATAATCAAGTTGTATAAATCATTAGTGAGACCTAAATTAGAGTACTGTGTTCAGGTGTGGAGTCCATATGATAGAGTGGATATAAACATGCTGGAAAGGGTACAAAGAAGAGCTACAAAAATCATAATAGGGTTTCAGAATTATAGTTATGAGGAAAGACTAAAAAAAACTGGTATTCAGTGTCTAGAACAAAGAAGAATTTGAGGTAACTTAATACAAGTGTATAAAATAATAAATGGAAAGGATAAATTAAACTATACCAAGTTTTTCAAAGTACAGCTGGCTGCAAGAACAAGAGGGCACAGCTACAACTTGTTTAAAGACAGGTGTAGATTCGATATTAGGAAATATTCTTTTAGTCAGAGAGTGGTGAATTCTTGGAATGCATTGCAGCAGGATGTAGTTGAATCAGGATCAGTTAATGCATTCAAAAATAGATTGGATGCTCACAGTATTTTTGATATTTGTGGAGTGAAATAAATTGGTTGTATACATACTCTGTAGAGCCTTCTAAACTAGTATAATGAAGTTAAGTTAAGTCTACCTGGGTTTAGAGTCAGAGTTTACCTTCTCTTTGATTTGCTGCCAACCAAGGCTAATGAGCCCAATCTGTCTGCCCAGTTATTCCACAGCAGGCCTTTATAAGAAACGGGGGGCCCCCTCATGAAAGTGCTGCTGGGGACACTTCTTCTTCTTCGTACGCTGTCAGACGTCAACTTGAATTTGTTCAAAGAAAGCAGCTGTCATCCTGAGGCTGTCGACACTGCCATAGAGCTTGTCTAGTGTTGCCACTGGTGATGGCCACATGTGCTTTCTCTGGTCCTCGTATGTCGGGCAATTTTGTAGCAGATGTTCAGCGGGCTGGGGACACAATAATGTGGGAGAGGCCATTGATATTGAAACTCATGCCTGGCAAACCAAACAGTTAATCCAGCGACGATATCTACACCTGAAAAGGATATGCTTTAGCAGACGCTTCACTTTCCTCAAGCGAGACGTCCAGTACAGACCTCGCTACCCCCCTGTGGAACATAGGTCTTCAAAAATAGTTGCCAACTCTTGCTGCATATGGTCACATGTCACAGTTCTATCTGTTTTCTTTATGTTTATCTTAAGATGGTAGGCAGATCAAATGGGTTATAATGAGTGGGTGGTCAAATGGGTTATAGAGGGTGGGTGGTTAAATGGGTTATAGAGGGTGGTATCAAATGGGTTCATTGGGGTGGGGGGATCAAATGGGTGATAGGGGGGAGGGGGTGAAAGGATCAAATTGGTTGTCAAGTAATTATGCTTGTTTTTTCCAAAGTAACATGTTCTTGTCTCTAAACTAACATATTTTTGTCTCTGAACAAACATGTTTTTGTCTCTGAACTAACATGTTCTTTTCTACAAAGAGTTTATAAACTTTTTGCTATTCTCCAGAAAGGAGACAGATTTGTGCAAAATGCAACAAGTCAAGGTCATACAGAGACCATCAGATGTCAGACAGATGCATGCATGTTCATCAATGCTCAAAACAAAGTGAGTAGCAGGTCTACTTGACCTAAGTTTGTTGTTCTACGCTTTTGGGTGCAATCCCAGCATTCACCTATGCACACTGTTCATGTTTTACTTAGACAAGTGTTTCTCAACCTAATTTCTGCACTGCTAAAGGTATACTGGCCAGGACTTCTTAACCCAGGGTCCGTACCTCTTTAGGTACACTGGCCAGGACTTCTCAACCCAAGTTCTGTACCTCTTCAGGTGCACTGGCCAGGACTTCTCAAACCAGTGTCTGTACCTCTTGAGGTGCACTGGCCAGGGCTTCTCAACCCAGGGTCCATACCTCTTCATGTGTACTGGCCAGGGTTTCTTAACCCAAGCTCCACTCTGCAAAAGGCCTCAATGTGAGATTTGCTCTAAAGATCTGCTGGGTTTCTCAACCTGAGTTGTGCTCTGCGAAAGGTCTTCAAGGGTTCTGGCCAGGGTTTCACAACCTGAGTTATGCTCTGCAAGAGGTCTCCAGAGGCTTTGAAAGAGACTGGGAATGAGTAGAATATAAGACTATGCTACCTTGAAGATGTAAGGGAGCTTGCATGTCTCAATGACTCTCAGAAGCTATACCAGCAGAAGTGAAAATGTCCAGAAGGATCACTTAGACTGGACAGGTCCAGAGAGAGAAAAAACTAAAAACTCACCTAGAGTATAATTTGTTAGATTAGAACTGATAACCCAAATTTATAAAAACAAAGTCAGGGGGAGAAGGAAGAATTATAAAAGCTAGTTTGCTGTATTGAGCTTGTTTGCTTATTCTGATGGCATAATGTTGCAAATTGTCTTATAGACAGACATATTATCAGACTTTTGTTGAGATCAATATTTGTTCAGGGGATGTGCAAGATTTCCCAAGATGAATGTAGCTGCAAAATTTATTTGTGCAATTTTTTTAAAACTTTTTTTTCTAAATAGTTTATGGAAATTAGCCAGTCTCTTATTAATATTAATAAATATGTTGAATTTACTTAGATAATATTGATTGTTTTCTCATTGAGGAATGCTATTTAATGTGTTAGTCAGGTGAGACAGCCGTGCATGTAGCTGCCAGATATGGATACACAACTGTGGTAGAATATCTTATTAGTGCTGGTGCTGATATCAACATGTCTGATAATGTAAGTGTTATAAAGATATATTTTAATCTGTAATAGTGTTGCTTTATATATGACAGAAGGGAGACAAAATTTTGACATGTTATGAGGTGAAGAATGTTAGAACATAATGATTATTCTAGCATGGTCACTAGCTGTTTTAAATATTTTGGTTACCCTGTGTCATTTTTCCATTGTTCAGTGCACATGGCTGAAGTTCATGAGATTGGCACCTTTCACCCTGATTGCTGACAGTACAGGTTTTTGTTGGGGCTTGTAAATGTACACACAGGCCAATAATGGACATAACACATTGCCTGGTACAGCTTGGGCCCTGCCCAGTTATCAATATGCCGAAGGCAAATTGTTCACATGCTGAGTGATGCTCTACAATATGGCAAAGATATAGCTAAGCTTGGTATCATGGCCCAGGAATAAAAGTCACCATCAGAAGTGACAATAGTACTACGAACAAAGACATATGTTTTCATTAATGGCACTGACAACTGAATAACTTGTTCATTATTGCGTGTATGTTACCTGTGACTGAGGTAAAACGCAACTCCTTGATTACAAGTTATATTTCCGAAACAGACACCGACATCTGAGATGAAATGACAGTGACTTTATTTTAATAGGTAGACATTATTGAAATAGATTATCAACTATTCAGATGAGAGGTGATCAGATACATTCCTCATCAGTAGCTGTAAATCCTTTATCTATGTACAGCTATTCATGTCTTGTTGTTAATTTACTACTTATCATGCAATGATTAGTAACAATTAAAAACATGCCACCTATTCCATGTGATTTCAACTTCCTTAACAATCCTTGTTGAGGTACTGTACCAAATGTCTTTCAAAAACCTAAATAAATAACCACCATTGGCTTCCCTCCATCTATCATTTTGGTAGCCTCTTCCATGAATAGGGCTATTCCTGATTATATTACATTAGTCCAAAAGCATTATAATATTGTCTGTGATTATTTACTAAAATTTTGCTGATTATGCCCATTAAACTCACCAGTCTATAATTTACTAGATCTGATTTTTAGAACCCTTTTTGAACAAGGTGATCACTCCTTCATCTTTTCAATCCACTGGAACAATTCCCTTTGCAGGTGATTGAAAACATAATATAGCCAATAGTTTTGCAAACAGGTCTCTAATTTCAAACAGCAATTTTGGATGAATATACCATCTTGACCCTGACGTTTATCAACTTTCAACCCCTCCAATTGTTTAAAAACCATTTCCTCCATAAAACAGACTGATCTTAATCCTTTGTATTCATGTCTCTGTGGAAAATATCTAAAGGCTCTGGGATCTTGGAGCACTTTTCTTTGATACAGACTGTGCCAAAGTACTGATTGAGTAGATTAGCAGCATTCCTATTCTCACTTATTATTTTTCCTGTGCTGTCTTTGAGAGAGAGCCTACTTTGTCTTTTGTTTTCTGTTTATTTCTAACATTAAAAAAAGAACTTCTTGGTAGTCTTGATCTTTTGAGCAAGTTTTATTTAAAAGTTTATTTTTTCTGCTTTATTCACTTTATGAGCTATGTTTTGCTTGTCCATGTATTTTAAAATATGTTCCTTTCGATTTACCTGCTTCTATATATTTTTTCCATGCTTTATTTTTAATTTTTCTACATTTAACTACAAATCTAGTTATTCACTTTTTACACATGGGGTTTACCTCCCTATATGAAACAAATTCCTCTTTTAGATTTTCTAAAATAGTTTTGAAACTCTCCCACTCTTCTTCAACATTTGCTCCACTGACAATATTTTTCCCGAGTATATAACTGTCTGTTTCTTTCATCTTCTTAACATATGTCTTAGAGTAGTTGTATGTTCTTGTACTAATGTTTTCTTTCTTCCTTGCTATAATATCCTACTCAAAGATCTGATGCTCACTTGAGCCAAATTATTCTCCAGCAGTTACATTTTCAGTCATATTTTTCTCTGTAGTAAATACTAGGTCGAGTGTGTTTGTACCTCTGATAGTTTCTTCCACATGTTGAATAAAAGAATTGTCAGTTTTGCACCTAATAAATGGTTTGACTGGACAAGTACTTCCCATTTTATTTACGGAAAGTTGAAATTAATAATAATTTACCTACAGTTGCCTTGTCTGTAGTGCTAAACAGCTCTGTATCTTTCTCTTTTTGACTTGATGGATATCTGAAGTATACTTCAACCACTGTTTTTTCATCCCTGCTTTTGGTTTCTCCCTATACACTTTAATTTTTGTTGCCAGATGATCTTCTCTGATAATTATATTAGCTGAACAAGTATAGTATAATAAAACTACCCTCTTTCTTTACCTTGTCTCCAACTACCTGATTTCTCCTTTACATTGTATATCCCTCTATTTCAAGTTCACTATCTGCTATGTTCTCATTTGTCCATGATTCTGTTAACCCTATTATGTATTTAGTTTTTCTTCCGCTACATACACTTCCAATTCTTCTTTTCTATTTACTATGCTTCTCACATTGCATAAAATAGTTTAGTTTGTTAGTTTTAAATGCTGTCCTATTTGATTCAGATATAAGCCTTTCCTACCTAGGATTTTTTGTTTTTCTACTTTCTCACCAATAAATTCTATACCCATTTCCAAACACATCACCTGTAATCTGATGTTGATATTTTTTATTCTCTTGCTGTTTAAATATTCTGTCGCATCAGCTCTATCTAAGATACCCATCATGCTTACCTTCATGTATTTTTTTTTCTATAAGTATACTCATTAGACTCCTGTAGTTATTGACAATTTTCTTTCAGTCGTCTCTTTTTAGGTTATTTACCCTACCGGTACTACTATATGACTATGCACTCAGCCCCCTATCAACTTTATTTTTTCTTCTATGTCATTGATTTTTTTCTCTTCCTACATCTATTTTTTCAAAAATATGACACCATTCAGTCCGATGTTTTCCAACCTCTCTCACCAATGAGTCACCTACTACCAAAACTGTACCCTCCTTCTTTGTTTCATACATCTCTGCAAAGCTCACTGCTCTGATTTCTGAGGTTGTCCCATCAAAACATCTCTTGAAACCATGTCCTGCTAGTATTTCCTTCTCTGAAACAACTTAACTTATTTTTGTTCTGTCCCCTCTAGCTATTAGTTGGCCATCGCAAGCAATGATGGCCACATCAACCAATGGTTTTGTCTTGATGATGTAACTTGCGCTGTATTTGGATTATAGTGAGAAAGAAACTGCGCTTGTCATCGGCCTATCTCTTTGGTCTTGAGCTACCTTGAACCAGTGGCAAGACATTAGTAAAGACGACTGGAGACAACTTAGAATGCAGGCACTCTGGTCCCACCTCCTGTGAGACCAGAGGTCACTTTAAAATTTCTGGGATTCAATAGTCCACCGTTTCTGTTCATCGCTTTAGCAGCCAAGTGCCTGACCTCAACCACAGTAACCCCACAAGACTATGTAGAGTCTTTAGACAACTAATGTTACATTCCAGTCATGTAGTTTCGCCACAAAGTGACCAGCGGATGATTTAGATGTTCTTGCCCTCCGAAGTCACACCAGCGCAATCATGCTGGTGCTGTGGGAATCTGGGCTGATGGATGAGGGGTTGTCATTAGCCAGCTCTTTCCTGATCAGAGGGCCAGTACTGTTAGGTGATGATGGTTTCATTAGTACTGCTTGGCTGCATGCGATTCCGTCTGCCTTCACCCCGTGTTGTTTACTTGGAAATTGTCTGCTCCTGAGATGTGTGTTATTGAGGATGATGGATAATTTTCATAGAATTCCCTCATGATATCTAGCTACTTTTGCTTCATAGCTACTCTTCTTGTTGATCTGTTTCTCTCTCTTTCAACTATTTTCTCCTAGATCTATACTCGTTTCCATTTTCTTTGACCCTCTGTATTCCCTACGATTCATAAGGACTATGCCAATCTTTTTCTCTCCTTCCCATCTGTAGCTTTCTCTAAACTGCCTCAATTTTATTTTGTACCTGTTCTATTTTGTTCTGCCTCTCCACTATCTCCCCCATCTCTCCTCATTCGTCCTAATCTTACACTTCATTTGAGTCTGTCTATGTTCTAATCTGCCCAACCTGCATATATCTTTATATTCTTGATCTAAAGATTTACCAATTTTTTCAACAAAAGATTATACACTAGTGCCCTACTTCTCCCATTTGATATGCTTGTCATTTCTTTGAACTACTCTTCACCTTGTCTTAGCCATGACAATGTTATTCTCACTCCAATATACTCTCCAGCCAGTAAGTTATGCTTAATACAATATATTTCTGATCTAGTTAATGCAAAAATATATAAATTGATAAATTGTATTGTTGTTGTGTTTATCTTATTTCTCTAATCCCCAAGGCGGTGTGCGTTGCACTGTGATTTTCATTTTGCGCCTGTCGGCCCTGTCCATCCATCCAGCATGCAATTTATGTAAAGGTCTGCTTCCTCCTACATTTTCTAACGGTTTGCTTTTTCGCAGTAACGGCTGGTGCTGTGATGGGGATTGAACCCAGCACCTTCTGGTTGTGAGCCGTGTCACTTAACCACTAGCCCCCGCCATCCCCTCTAAATTGATAATACTTTTGTTGGTATTTATCCTAAAACAATTCAACTAAATATTAGGTCACTATTTCATGCTATTTAATTGCTGCCAAGTACAACAACTAGCAATTTCAAGCAGACTCCTGGAATTTAAATATAAATCCTTTGGTATACAACATTTTCAACTACATATTTATAACTCAAACTAATGCTAAATACAAATTCAAACTCTTACCTGATTATTTCTAGAGCTCTGTATCAACAACCCTACACTGCTGCCATCTTGAACACACCTTATATGTCTAGCAGTGAGATGTTCACTTATCACTTATCACGAAGTCGGATGTGTTAGACCGAAAGGTACAAATATCGCAGTCAAGCAGTAAACTAGCGACACAATGCATTTTGTTCTCTGGACTACATCCGGCTATTTGCAAAGGCCCGTTCAGGATTTGGTAGAGAGAGTTTGAGAATGAACGCAGAAGAAGAAGATGTCTATGAGTATGATGATCATATTTATCTAGTAAGGAGATTGTCACATTTGTCTAGTAGTGAGATGATCAGATTTGTCTAGTAGTGAGTTCATCAGATTTGTTTAGCAAGGAGATGATCACATATGTCTAGTAGTGAGTTGATCACATTTGTCTAGTAGTGAGTTGATTACATATGTCGAGCATCGAGAGGCACTTGAAAATGATAAAGTAAAATACATTTCTGAGGAAATTAAATCTTTTATCAGTTCAAAGACCATCTTCACTTTGAAAGATAGCAAAATTGATCTTCATTTTTTTTTCTCACTTTAATAACATCTTCTAATATACTACAAAATTACACAATCTACAAAGTTCAAATGCCACCAATAACTTTGAAATAAGCCACACTCAAACCTATTGCATCTTGATCATATGGCTTAGATGGAAAAACAGTTAGACTACTATACTATTGGATCAACTAAAAATAGAAAATAATTGAGTGTGCACTTTCCTCAGCTTTAAACTCAGATTGACAATAGAAATAAAAATAAATTTGAAAGGGAAAAAAATGGTTATCCATCTCTTGTTTCATATACATTTCTAATTATGCCTTTCTTCAACCTGTTTGTGCATGTTTCTGAATATATGTTAAAGTATTCTTCTTGTGTAATTTGTTTTCAATATTTTATAATTCCCATTTTTTTATATAGTCAGTTTATGTATCACAATACCATTGTCAATGTTATAATGTATATTTGTATCTTTAAAATGTCAAAAAACCCAATTACTTTCTGATGAGGTTGACACATTTTCTAAAATTTTAAGCTTATCAAATGAAGAAAACCATTACATTGTCACAAAGAACAAGATTTGAATGAACTGTTTTCCTCCCTAGCTTGGTGAAACTCCACTTCATTCTGCTGCATGGCATGGTTATGTGCCTATAGTGATAATATTGTGTGAAAACAAAGCCATACTGGCGCTCCAAAACAAGGTATGTGTGTGTGAGTGTGCCCTCAAACAGGTGCAAACAGTGATGATAACAAGAAATTGCAAGATGAGTGGCACAATGATTGATTGTCTGCTAAAGATGAACATGACATGCAAGAAATAATGAAACAAGAAAACAAGGTAGCCATAATTATTGATTGGAAATTAATATTAGCAAAGCTGAAACTATTTTAATTAGCAAAATAATTGACATGTCAATGGAAAGAATAAGAAAAAAACCGGAGAAATGCTAGAAAATATTAAATGTTATTAGATATATACAACAAAATTCATGACCAAATGGTTTTGATGCCTGCCTGCCGACAAGGAGGGCAGCGGTTTGAATCCCCAGTACAGCATATGTTGTTTTTCTGTTGGGGGTGCAATAAACAAACATAGTCAGTATACGACATGGCAACAGCAGTGGCAAAGTGGCTTGTAGTCCTCAGCCTAAAAAGCTCTCGACTTCCCCAGCAAAGGGAAAAAGTCATAGTACATTTTTTGTCCTTTCTTGCAATATCAACAGTTTTCCATGATGCAATTGCTAGTCCTATGCCAATTCTACTTTAGTTGATTTTTGCAACATACTTAGAAGGTTGTAGTTGCTGTTGTTGTGAATGAGCACAATGAATAAGTTGAATTTTGTGTGCGCCTGGAATAGGGCTTTAAGTATTGAAATGCAATAGCTTTCTTCACATCCCAAGTATGCTGATAAAAATAGCCCAGGGTTGTCCAGACAGTTGTGTTATACTTGACTTTATCTATGTGCTGCTCACAACTACAGGGATCATGTCGATCCCCCACAATGTAAGTCAGGCTGCCAAGAAAAATAGTCCATTTCCATGGAGAACTGTGAGAAAGTCGAGATGGGGGTCTTACCCAGTATATTTTGCCTGACCCTGATTAACATGTCTGATCAGTATGTTTTGCCTGACCCTGATTAACATGTCTGATCAGTATGTTTTGCCTGACCCTGATTAACATGTCTGATCAGTATGTTTTGCCTGACCCTGATTAACATGTCTGATCAGTATGTTTTGCCTGACCAGATGTTAGTCTCCTCTCCCTGCACGAAAGGTTACTTGTTGTCATGGATACCACTCATGTGAATAACTTGAAATGCGGATGGGAAATTAGAAGTAAAGAAGAGAAATAGACATGGTCAAAATACATTCTAACAATTTAGGAAAGATCTTAACGTCTAAACAAATATAATGGAAAATTATAAGCCATCACTTGTTCAATATATTTTCTGTTGCTGTATGCTGAAAAACAAGCAGTTAAGATAACGTTATTGGACTTTTGAAACGAGCATGGTACTGTTGAATGGGGTTGGTAGTAATTTAGATAAACAAGAGGCTATATATGTCCCATTTTTGTATCATATGAGACTCATACAAGAATTTTATGTAAATTAAACCCACCAGTGAACTTTGATTGTTTAAAAAAAACTTCAACTGTACAAGGTGCTTGTTATTCCATTCAACACTGAAAATCTTAAAAGTATGAATTTTATTTATTGAAATTTTCTCGAAGAGAAACTAAATTTACACGAAAGAGAAAGTTGAAATGAAAACATTGACATGATGAATCTGTAACTAATATTCTATTCAAATAGTTTTATCTTTAAATGACAGCTAATTGGCATTGTTGTTCCTCACAAGAAATTCTATTTTCTGTCCATTAATATCTGTCTATTAACATGAGAAAGTGGCTGTAACATTCTGTTCTGTTAAGAATCAAAGTCATTACACTCTGGGCAGACTCATAAGTGTTCAGTCCATCTCAGCAAATAGCAAAGAGTGTAGATACTAATAGTTCCTGTAGCTCTCTGGTTGTACACACTCCAACTTCATCCTGACAGGCACCGGTTTCTGCTTGACCCATGTATAATTTTGCAATCTGTGCAAGACTGGTTTATTCACTGCAGTCTCACCATCCAAGAGGTGGTTGCTAATCAACTTCAAAATGTCACCTCTATCCAATGCAAATTGTCCCACTTTAGGTGCCCCTAAGGCCAGTGTGTCAACTCTTTCATTCCAGCAAACCCCAGCATGGCCAGAACAGTGGAGCCACACAATTTCTTAGAGGTTCGAAGCCTCTATGTCCACTATCCCCCCATGCCATAGCCAGCCCTTCTGCATCTTCCAAAGCAAGGATTGATAATCAGAATTGGTTATGGACCTCACTAGAAAGATCCCAGATAGCCACCTAGGAGCCAACATTCACCCCCTCTTAATATGTCTTACCACTCAAAGTCACATATTCGTAATTGCTTAAAGTAATCCATCCTTAATGTCAAATGTTTTGTAATCAACCAAAACAGGAAATGGAAACAGCCCTCCACTGTGCTGCTGTAAGAGGTAACCTGGACTGTGTAAAGGCTCTTTTGAAATTTGGAGCACCTCTAAACATATTAGACAAGGTAGCTACATTGTTTGGCTTTCGATTATAGATAGTAGCAACAGAAATACAATATATGTGCTCAAATGGCATAAACCATATGACTTCCTTTCCCCCAAAAATATTTTTTAAATACCACTTAACCCTTTTCAGTCTGGGCTAATTTTGCCAATTTATGTCTCTATGTCCAGACTAAAATGCTGGATTCCATACTTTGAAGTATTATTAGAAATAAAATAAATTTATATTGAACAAACTGAGCTAAAATTACGATCTAAACATCGTAAGACACATACTTAAAATATTTATGACATAAAGTATTCAAAATAAAGATTTTATATTAGTATGAAGTGTTAAAGGATATTAATGTGCATGTAGAAATTGGGAGAGAAACTACAAGGGGTCTTCAAATGACAACCTTAAAAGTGGGATAGAAATGGGAAAAACTTGCTAATATGGTCGCTAAGGAGGTCAAAAGTGTCTTGCATTTGCCATCACGGGGGAAAGGCAAACAATATGTTGTCATACCTGCAGCTAAAAGATGACCATCTTACTATTGATATGCATCAAAGAGGTCCAGCATTCTGTTATCCGATTCATGATCAGCAGTAAAGCTTATATAAATTCGTTGACGAAAGAACGTCCAGTACAGTGATGCATGCCTTTTATTCAAAGTCAAATGGTGAATTTTTCTTTACGAGGTGGTTAATGGCTGCAATCCGCTCTGCACACTACTTAGTGTGCCTGACTCGGTCGTGAACTGAACAGTCTGTTACAGAACTCACGTGTTTTGGAACTTCCTATTCCATTCATTCACTTGCTGAAGTGTCAATTGAATGACGCAATCTTAACAGTCATTGCAGCCATATCTATCATTTGTGTTTTAGATTCTGTGAAATCAGATGTGTTGTTCAAGATTTTGGTGAATGTGTAAATAGTGCTGATTATTTTTGCTATATTTGCAAACAAATAACTTTACTGTCACAAAAATCACCCATTAGACCAATGATAAAGCTTACAGGCTTTATTTTTGTTGAGATCGGTGACCAGAACGGATATTAGGCCTCACACCAATGTTATCAATCCTGTAAAGTGAATCTGCGCTGCTGGTTTAACTGAAAATGATGATTGATGTGTTTTGCAGTTCCAACAGTGTGGAGGGAACTGATAAATGATCTTTATGATTCTTACTTTTGCATGAATCCTCTAATTAGACCTGGTATTCCTAAAAAGAAAAAGCAGCGAGACCTATCCAAATAGTCCCTCTACTTTGTGGCTAGTGCCTCACGGGCAAGCACTTCCTGCTCTTAACCCACCTGAATCTTATACCCTGGATGAAAAAGAAGATAATAGTACCACTGGATATCTGTCACCTGTGAAAGCTTCTACGTCAAGAGATTCTGATTTTGTGTCTATTGAAGTCAGCATACCCCATAGAATTACCCAGAGTGAATTGAATGATCTAGTGAGAGATCTGGAATTGCCAAAAAATATAGCAGAGCTGTTGGAGTCCAGACTGCAGCAATCAAATCTTCTGGAAGAGAATGTGCATGTGTTTCATGCTTGGCAAAACAATCTGCATGTAGTCCACATGAAAGAAACGTACAACACGAAGCAACTAAAACACACCATCAATTATGAGAAGTATAAGTGGCAGGTTTGTGGTGACCTGAAGGACATCATCATCTTGATTTGGGCTACAGCAGGGTTACACCAAGTTTTAATGTTTCCTCTGTCTGTAGGACAGCTGTACCAAGATTTCCTTCTACAAGAAAAAGATATGGCCACAAGGACAATCACTTGAACTGGAGAAAAATGATGTACTTAACAAGCCACTTGTAAAATCCCACAAGATCTTGATCCCTCCTATCCACATTAAACTTGGAGAAATTTAAGAATTTTTTAAAGGCCATGGATTGAAATAGGACAGGATTTTTATAACTTTGTGATAAATTTCCAAGACTTTGTGAGGCCAAAATCAAGGAAGGTGTATTTGTTGGTCCACAGATACATCAGCTCTTCCGAGATCAACAATTTTTGTGATATTCTCACAGGTGATGACAAGTTAGCTTGAAATGCTCTCCAGTAAGTGGCCACAAACTTTCTAAGAAACAATAAGGCTGACAATTACTAGGTGCTGTCAGTGACGAGCATGGGGAACGATTTCATTGAGACATTACTACCCTTAAAAAGATACCAAAAGAAATTGAATGCAGCATTGCTAGCAGATTATTATTTGACTTTTGTGAGAAATGCTCTAAAAACGCTTTACAATCAACAGGCAAAAAATATCACTATGAATCATTTCTACTATGAGTATTATCATCATATGCAATTGTGTAAAACTTGTTTTATAGATATTTTGAAAAACTAGAGCAAATCTGGTGTTTTAATTTTCACCAGTCCAGACAACATAAAGGTAACTTGATTTAATCTCAAATACACACAAAAAGTCAAAATTTGTTGTCCAGTGTAATTAAACAAAGAAATGATAATGTCTAAACATCTTGTGTTTCTGATCTGTTAATATTATTAGTATGAGAATGTTTTATATAGATAGGTTGAAGCCTCACCATACTGTTATGATATGAGAATGTTCTGTGCAGATAGGTTGAGGACTCATCATACCGTTATGATATGAATATTGATGCAATTGATGTAAACTGACTGTAGATGTAATGTACAAACTGTTTTTGTTTTTATCTGTGGCTTGAGACACACCTTTATCACTTTGCTTATTCCTAAAAACTGCTCCTAAACTTTGTTGAATGATGCAACATCCTTACTATTAAAAAAATAAGTTTTTACAAGTTATTCATCCACTAATTATTTGTTCCTCAGAGAGGAACCACTCCGCTACATCTTGCTTGTCAGAGACATAACTCAGCCATAGCCTTACTTATACTTAACAGTGGTTGTCAGATGGACATCATTGACAAGGTGGGAGCATCTTATTAGCTTAACCCTTAACAGTCTGGACTTATTTACATAATTTGTACCTTGCAGTTTAAAACATGGGAAGTAACTCAGTCTTTTTATATTCTGTCTTCAGTAAACAAATTCATAAACAAAATACTGCTACTGCTAAAATGATGATCTTTGATGTTAAACATATGTAATAGAATTATGTTTAAGGTACAGCATTCATGTGTAAAAATAAAATTGCAGAATGAAATTAAAACATTTTTATGATGACAAAAGAAATGTATTGTGCTATTCATCAATCACAAATTATACAATTAAACATTTATATCACAAATGTAGAACAAATAATAGTTGTTCATGGAATGATGAACAGCAAAGTCCTCTGTATAGGTGAATTTTACAAATTAAGCAGCCAGAAACAATCTCTATACAAACCCACGAGCAGTCTCTGCCTTATTCTTGAAACAAGCAAAAAAAGTTTTCTTGCATTCTAGCATTCAGACTATTTTGTGTTTGATGTTAACTTACTTAACATACTTACTTAACATCTTTATACTGGTTTAGAAGACTCTGCAGTCTGTACACAACTAGTTATTTGGATGGTGGTTTAACCTATGTGCGAGTTCATCTTAATAGACTCAAACACTAGAGCTAAGTAGACCGCAGTCAGTTAGGCACCATCTGTATGCTGCTCTTAACAAACCACTTTGGGGAAGATACAAATAATTTTTTAGGCAGATTTTTTAGCTAGAATTTTTTATTTTGCCCAGGTCTTATTGTGGTTTAAAGTTTTTACATTATGTATACATTCTCCCTTCTCTCCTGGTTAATCGATTTCTAACTGCCAAATGATTTTTAACGTGCTCGACACTGAACGCGGTGATCTGATCTTTGCTACCCAGAGATCACGAGAATTTTTACCAGAAAGATCAACATGAAAGAAATCACGGTGAAGACCTGCGGCACACCTTACCCCGAGACCACTGAGTCCCCCTGTTGCTTATGGACAATTGGGGTGTCGCATTAGCATCCCTCTTTCTATGTGTCACTCCATTCAAGCCATCGAGAACTCCAGGGTGGAACTGCAAATGGCTGGGTATTTTGCTTCTGTATTATGACGTGCAAGACAACTTCATCAGGATGAAGTAGTTATTTGCCACCAGCATCAGAAACCCCAGACAATAGCACCACCATTTCCAAGATTTCCTTTTAGTTGATAGTATGATCTGTGTTGATCTACTAAGTCAACACCTCCCATTTATTGATTATATAAATGGATTACCAGGGGTATGTCATGGTGTCTTCTGCCTTTCTTTACTAGATGTGAAGAAGAAATTTCTGCACAACAATTGGTTGACAAAACAGATACTTAGATACTTGTGCATAAAAAACAGTCTTCCTTTGAAGCCCATTATTGCATTGTCAATACTGAGCTCTCTCCCAGGGTAATATTTTTCCGGCTATTTTTTAATATTATCATAGGTCAAACTTTATGGAGTGGGTCGTAACCTGACTGACCTTGAGGAACAGCTTTATCCTAGTCATTAATGTGAAAATTCTGACTTATTGAAAAAAATTAATTTTTGGACATCACATTAGCCACTAAAGGTTGTCCTAGTCTTTCATCAGATGACCAGTAAAGGTCTATCTCAGGCAGTGTGACTATGACCAGTAAAGGTCTATCTCAGGCAGTGTGACTATGACCAGTAAAGGTCTATCTCAGACAGTGGGACTATGACCAGTAAAGGACTATCTCAGGCAGTAAAACTATGACCACCAGTAAAGGTCTATCTCAGACAGTGTGACTATGACCAGTAAAGGTCTATCTCAGGCAGTGTGACTATGACCACCAGTAAAGGTCTATCTCAGACAGTGCGACTATGACCACCAGTAGAGGTCTATCTCAGGCAGTTTGACTATGACCACCAGTAAAGGTCTATCTCAGGCAGTGTAATAATGTAAAATGTAAAATTTACGTAGAAGAAAGTTCTGATTTCTTCAGATGTACATGGTTTCCATTACTTGTTGATTTCCACCTCCTTTATGTATCTTTGTTCAGCATTCAAATTTGTTTTAGTTGCATACATATGGTAAAATGTATTCATATACATCTTTGTTAAAATGTACAATTTGAAGTAGCAATTTGCAAATTCCACTCTCTGAAACATTTTTCTATGTGCCAGTTAGAATGTAGTTCTTAGTTCTTAGTCGACCTGTACTTCTACAAAGGCAGATGCCCCTGTACAGGTCCCAGCTCTGGTATCAGTTGGGTGTAGCCAGGAGAAGGGTTTCCTGCTTAGCGGGCTAGGATCGAGCAGCTTAATACTCCGCTGCGTTGGGACAAGCGCTAACAGAGGGTGGTTAACCAATATGCAAATCCATCTTAATAGACTCAAACACTAGAGCAAAGTAGACACACAGCCTGTTAGGCACCATCTATGCTGCTCTAAACAAACCACCTAACCATGGCCAGTGTTATGCCATGTCACACAGTTAGTCATGCTCTCTGGGGGGCAGTGGTGCTGTTCTTGACTTTATCATCCATAAAGACCACCCCAGCAGATCACTCAGGAGTAAAATGTAGTGACACTTTATTTTTTGCTCCCTCATATCAGACATGGTATATATATGTATATCAGACAAAAGGATTAAGATAGAGAAACTAATGAGATTAGATACTCTTATTATGGACTGATTATTTTGTCACTTTCTAGGAGGTTGGTGAGACTGCTCTCCACTGTGCAGCTAAAGAAGGTTTAATCCATGTTGTTCAGACAATGTGTTCTCTTGGAGCAAATGTCAATGTCACATCTGCAGTAAGTGAGCTTAGGCCTATTATTAATAGTCACATAATTGTTTGTGATATCAAGTGTAGTGTTTCTTGTGTCATTTTGTGCATTTTGCCTTGGTGATACACTATGAAAGATTATTGTTTGTCCACCTCTCGATGTTTTCTTTCTGTTAATAGTGCTGCATCCACTTGCCTATTTGCCTTTATCATTTTCTTCTAACATGACTTTTAACAAGATGTTGTATGTCTTAAAATGTCAAAATCTTGTTTTTGCCTAGTTTTGATCTCTGTTAGTATTTCTTTTAAAAAATTATAATTATTCTGGAAATGCCCATGCAATGCACCTTACTATGACAAGCATATCCATATTTCAGGGCTTCATTCTTCTTCTAATTGATTGTTTACTCCCATGCTTTTATTTAACCAATAATTAATATCTTATATAATATTTGATGACTCTCTTTAGAAGTTAATATCTTATACAAAATTTGATGATTGATTAGAAGTTAATACCTTATATAGTATTTGATGACTCTCTGTAGAAGTTAATTTCTTATAAAGTATTTGATGACTCTTTAGAAGTAAATATTTTTCTCATTTTGTTTAAAATAAGTAAGTATTTTTATTTTCATATGTTTATTGCACATTTGAACGACTATTTGGGAATTGTACCGCAGGCATGGAAAGATGCTGTACTTATACCAAAGAAAGAAAAAGACAGAACAGATCCAAATGGATACAGGCCTATCAGTTTACTGAGCTGTGTAGGTAAACTGATGGAGCGTATGATAAACACCATACTGATGTGGCACCTGGAAGAAAAACATATATTAATTCCACAGCAAGCAGGATTTAGACAACACAGATCCACTGAGGACCAGATCACTCTCATAGCACAGGAAATAGAGGATGCTTACCAAGAGAAAAAGCATACAGTAGCGGTTTGGGTGGATCTAGAAAAGGCATTTGACAAGGTGTGGAAAGAGGGACTTGAAGTCAAGCTACGAAGAAGTGAAGTATCTGGAAAAATGTGTACAGATAGATCTGCCACTACCACGAAAACAGAACAGCCAGAGACCAAATACAAGGGCAGATGAGCAAAAAGGTGACACTGGAGCAAGGAGTACTCCAAGGGGGAGTACTGTCACCCACACTTTTTCTGGTGTATATAAACAACGTCATAGAGAACATACAAAGAAGAGTCCACAGCTCCATGTTTGCAGATGATCTGGCTATGAAGACCTCTGAAAAAAATCTCACCGTAGCAAACAATCGAATGCAGCAGGCCCTAACATCGCTGGAGGAGTGGGCGAAATCATGGCTAGTCAAAATAAATGAAGAAAAAACAACATGTACGATATTCTCGCTTTCAAATAAACTACAGAACACCAAAATAAGTCTTAACGGCAAATATCTGTGCCAATCAACAACCCAAACTACTTGGGCATCACATTTGATCGGCGCATGACTTGGAAAAGTCAGATCGAGAGAAACCGAATGAGAGCCAGACAAAGAATGGCAATCATGAGGAAACTTGCTGGCACAAGCTAGGGAGTAGACGAAAGAATACTTAACAAACTGTACACTGGAAGAGTGAGGCCAGTTCTCGAGTATGGCATTGCGGCATGGACAACAGCAGCAAAGGCGAACTTTAATAAAATTAGCAAACTTCAAAACCAAGCCATGAGAGTTATAACAGGAGGCATGAAGTCAACGCCAATTGTAGAACTTGAAAAGATTACAAATCTGCAATCCATGACCAACAGAAGAGACTGCAGAGCCCAACAGCAAGCAGAGAAACTCAGACGACTGACAGACCATCCAATGCATCAGAGACTAAATAGATTTGAAAAAGGGAAACTAAAGCGGAGAAACTTTGCAGAAATAGCCCAAAGCAAAGATGAGCAAAGACACTATGAACACCATAACAACACCAAAGCCCATCCCTACTGTACGCAAACCCACATGGAAGCAGCATATCATTCCGGAGGTGGTAGAAAATATACAAGGTATTGGAAACAAGAACAGCCAGATGGAAAAAGAAAGAAGAGACATAACCCTGAGGTACACAGCGGAAAACTACCCAAGCATGGACTGGACCCATGCATACACCGACGGTTCTGTAACAAACACAACACAGAATAGAGGGAGAGGGGTATTCCTGAACCTAACAAATGGTAGAAAAATAACACTGTCAGTGGCAACTGGAAAACTCTAAAGCAATTTCAGAGTGGAGGTAGAGGCACTGAAGGCTGCAGTAGAAGAAATGGTGACAGGCAAAAGCAAAGAAAGCCAGATAGTCCTGTTTACAGATGTCCTGGTCGTGGTTACAGCACTAAAAAGCCAGAAAAATACTGAACTTAATGATTAACGAGCAGTACTCTGTCAACTATGCCAGCAGACCGCACCAAAAAGAGTAGTAGTACAGTGGGTTCCATCCCACTGTAACATCCAAGGCAACGAGGAGGCAGACAGACTGGCAAAAGAAGGTGCAAAACTACCACAACCAGATTCTAGTGTGACCTACAAAGAGTCCAAAAGGTTTATTAGGGTCAGATACATGGCCAAATGGGAAACAGAACATACTGGCTACACAAAAATTGATGCCTATTACCAGCTGAACAGAAGAGAGCAGGTCGTGGTCTTCAGACTCCGCATAGGCCACAGCCGACTGAGGTACCACCTATTCAATAAACTGAAGATATGTGGCACTGACGAATGCACATGTAGTACAGGGAAAATGACCGCTGAACATCTGCTGCAAAACACTGCCCGACATACGATGACCAGAGAAAGCACATGTGGCCAACACCATTGGCAACACTAGACAAGCTCTATGGCAGTGTCGACAGCCTCAGGATGACAACTGCTTTTTTCGAACAAATTCAAATTGACGTCTGACAGCGTATGAAGAAGAACGACTATTTTTGGTGATATGGTATGTGGAGCAGAATGAAGAGCTTGTTAAATGAATTCGTGGGATGGTGAGCATTACAAATTGTGAATGGGGTGATAATAATTTGATAATAAGTATAGGCAGGATTCCTGATTTTGACTCCCATCGCACCAATATCCCCCTGTGGGAGGCGTGGGTACCTATCAGATGTGATCACAGTTATCTTGCGACCATCTTTGGTATAATCCCTTTGTTGTAAAATGGACACTGACCTTGTCCTTTTTACTTTAGACACAGATTTGATAAAATTACATGGAAGATTAGGCCTTCTCTTATGGGGACCAACATTGGCCATTTTGTTTTGGCCCAGCTTGTCACCTCATATGAGATTACAGTTGTCATTATCACAGTTCACAGTTAGAAAATTGCTCTCCGTATTTCAAGTTCACAATATTTCTACTCCTGTTGATGAAGAAGAGGATTTATTTTCTTATTTTTTGTTTCAGAACAAGTTTACACCCCTTCATTTAGCTTGTAAATTTGGTCATCTTGAAATTGTTCGATGTTTGCTGTTTGCTGGAGCAAACCCAGAGATTGTAAACAAGGTCAGTAAACCATTGCCTTGTTAATTCATTTAGCTGAAAAAACTATATGATTGGTGTCAGATAGATTTAGTACTCCTTTTTTTCTCGTTCGTCTTGTATTTCTTGGAAAGATGAGGGAGTGATCCCCTTATTCAAAAAGGGCGAAAAAGCAGATCCAGCAAACTATAGACCTGTGAGCTTAACGAGCATAGTCTGTAAATTGTTAGAGTCAATAATCAAAGAAAACATTGTAATGCATTTAGATAAATTTAATCTAATTAGAAATAGTCAGCATGGGTTTACTAGAGGAAGATCATGCTTAACAAATCTATTAGAATTCATGGAGGAGGTTGCCAAAATGTTAGATAAAGGGGAGCCAATGGACGTTATTTATCTGGATTTTGCAAAGGCCTTTGATAGAGTACCTCATCAAAGATTATTTCGAAAGTTAAAATCACATGGAATAGGTGGGGAAGTTGCCAAATGGATTGAAAATTGGTTAACAGGAAGAAGGCAAAAGGTGGGTATAAATAAGGAGTACTCTGAATGGAGTGAAGGGAAAAGTGGAGTGCCACAGGGCTCGGTATTGGGACCAATTTTATTCTTGATATATATAAATGATTTGGACATAGGATTGGGATCCATTATTGCAAAATTTGCTGATGACACAAAACTATGCAGTAGTGTCTCATCTAAAGCAGAAGTGGATATATTGAGGTCAGATTTAGGTAAAATTCGAGAATGGTCTGTAATCTGGCAAATGGAGTTTAATGTAGATAAATGTACAGTCATGCACATGGGTAGATCCAATATGGAACATAATTACAGAATGGGAGAGAACAATATTAAAAAGATAGATAAAGAAAGGGACTTAGGGGTTATAATAGATCATACATGTAAGGTGAGGGAGCAAGTTCAGGTAGCAGTAAAAAAGGCAAATGCAATGTTAGGGATGATAAAAAGAAATATTAAACATAGGAGCAAGGAGGTGATCGTCAAACTGTATAAAGCATTAGTTAGACCTAGATTGGAGTACTGTGTACAGGTGTGGAGTCCTTATCAGGGAGGGGATATAGACATGCTGGAGAGAATACAAAAAAGAGTGACAAAGCTGATAGTGGGATTCCAGAATTACAGTTATGAGGAAAGATTTAAAAAAACTGGCCTACAGTGTCTGGAAGAGAGAAGAATTCGTGGTGACTTAATACAGGTTTATAAGATGATCAGAGGAATGGATAAAGTAGACTATAACAAGTTTTTTAAAATACAACCACCAACAAGAACAAGAGGGAACAGCTACAAGTTGACTAAGGAGAGGTCCAGATTAGATATTAGGAAGTATCTTTTTTAGCCAGAGAGTTGTGAATGCTTGGAATGCATTGCCAAGGGAGGTGGTGGAGACTGGGACGGTTAATGCATTTAAGAATAGATTGGATGCGTACAGCTTCTAGAGCAAAGTGATGTAATTGGAACTGGTTGTATACAGACTCTGCAGAGTCTTCTAAACCAGTATAAAGACGTTAAGTTTTTTTTTCAAAGTTTTTATTACGGTTTTTATTTTGCACCTGTCGGCCCAATGCATCCAACTTTGGCATGCATTTTATGTAAGGGTCTGCTTCCTCTCGCATTTTCTAAGGGTTTGCTTCCCCGGAGTAATGGCCTGTGCTGTGATGCAAATCGAACCCAGCACCTTTGGGTTGTGAGACGTGTCACTTAACCACTAGCCCACGCCGTCCAATTTGGTACTACAAAGACTACAACTGCAATGTCATTGATTTGTAATGTCCTATGAGAAGTAATAGAAAACATAATTCTGTTGTCTTGTGTTTGTGTGTACTACAAATTCAGATGGCATTGTGCTGGACATATTTTATCCCATTAAACTTGTCTATAATTGTTGCTCTACCTGAGAGTTACTGGGGTTTGAAAGGGGAGCAAAGAAAAGCAACACTGAAACCTGTCAGGCATGTCAAAAAGCCACTAAAAAGGGTGGACTCAGGATTGGTTATCTCATCATGTGGGGAGGAAAATTAGTCAGGTTCAGGCAAAATATGCTGGCCAAGACCCTCACCTCGGCTTTCTAGTAGCCCTCCCTGGAAATGGGCTGTTTTCATGTCAGCCTAGATAACGGGGTGAGGGATCGATGGGAGCAACACACATATGAAGCCAAGCATAGCACAACTGCTTGGAGGACCTCGGTCCACCTTCATCAGCACACTCGAGATGGGAGGAAACCTACTGCAACCCGCCACTTAACGTCCTTTTCAGGGTGCACAAAATAGTAAACCTACTCATTGTGGGCATTCAAAACAACAACAATCCCATCCTGTAAAAACTTTAAACCACAAAGAACTTATGAGCATGTCAATATTTGATGACCTGGCTTGTCGTTGTTGAAGATCTGTGGTAAAATGTTTTCATTAATAATAATTGTTGCTCATTGCCAAAAATATAACGGGTTGACAAAAACTTCTGAAGAAAGTATTAAATTAGATCAGCTTATTATAATTTTTAAAATAAAAAATTTAATTTCTCCAAGGCGGTGTGCGTTGCACTATGTTTTATTTTGCGCCTGTCCGCCCAGTGCTTCCAACTTTGGCATGCATTTTATGTAAGTGTGCTTCCTCCTATATTTTCTAAGGGTTTCCTTCCCCAGGGTAACGGGCGGTGCTGTGATGTGGAGTAAACCCAGCATCTTCAGATTATGAGCCGTGTCACTTTACAACTAGCTCATGCCGTCCCCTGATATTATAAATTTTAATATTAAAACAGCTCCTGTGTCCACCAAACCTGAAATTGAGTACCAGAAAAAGTCTTTGTAGTTAAGGCAGCCGGAGTGATACTGACTACATCACTACTAGTGTGCCGTTGGTAAACAAAAAAATGGACCGAGCATCCTATTCTCAATGTGTTGTGTATACAGGACCTATACGTTTCTTTTTTCTATAAGCAAGTAAGATGGATTCAACAAAACAGTGTTCCTCAAATGCTTTGTGTTCACATCTCACATGGAATTTGTTTATAACTTTGCTGCACATTATCTCACCACATGCCAAAATATATATATAGTATAATTACAATTTACACCCTAGCATAGTGGCTGCAGTACACCATTATAAAAGCACTGTTGTAAGGTATCATTTAGCATTTTGCTTTTAGCCATTCTAAAATTGACAGTACTTCTTGAGATAGTTATGATGTTGCCATTTTAATACACATTTATATGAATTTATCTAAAGACTAAAGCATGGTTTCCAAAAACATCCAGTCTGAACAATGGAAAATATATACCATTTTATGGTAATCATTGAACAAGGCGTAAATTGTTATAAAACTTGCACTATAACGATTTTTAAAGTACACAATCCATAATGTTTAGCTTCAAATTATTTATAATATTAATTATTTGTGGGATAGTTTTATAAGACCACTAAAGCAAATGATTGATTTGTGAGTTCATTTCTGGTCATTGTCTTTAAAGAATGTTTTTTTGTTTGTTGTAAGGATGGTTTAACAGGGGAGGTTTTGGCCCTTGCCCAAGGTTTTACAGATATTGCTGAGTTGATGGCATCTTCCAAAGGGGTAGGTCTAGCTCATAAATGCATATCTGTACATTGCTATTGCAACATACAACTCAATAAATAGAATAAGATTTTTGGATAAACTTGTACACATTTCTAACTGTATATTGTACAGAAAAATTTTAATTGGCTAGGATAATTTTTTGCCAAATCAATTCAAGAGAAATGAACTTGTTGTTTAGAAGCCATGCTTTCTGTTTCTTAAAGAAATTGGGAATAAAAATGTGTAAATACCAGGGATGTATCAAATATTTAATTAGTATTTACTTTAGAGTTGAATAAGCTATTCGCATTTGCATAATAGCATGCAACAGTCATATACGGCCTATGAATTTTACAACACTTGCTCAACACTGCCAGCAGTATAATTTTGCAATGATGTAACAATTAGAACATATTTGTTACCGATCACATAACAATTAATGCTAATGACGGTGGACTTAATGAACCCACCATATTATACCAAACATTAATATACTATTCATATTTGTATTCAGCTGAGTAGTAATATGCCTCTACTGGTATTCGGTAGAATATTAAAAACGACTCTATGGAACAGTCATAGTAAATACGATGTAGAATATCCATAATTATATGAGGTTGCAAAATTATTGTACGAGGGATGGTCATTAAGTAGCAGCACTTTTATTATAGAGTACATGGAAAAGTATGTACAATGGAAAATCTTATTTCAGGATACAAAATGGTTCTTTAGCAATACAAAAAGGATTGTGACAGTTGAACAAAATATCACAGCGCTAAAAAGCCAGAAAAATACTGAGCTTAATGACTTAAGAGCAGCACTCTGCAAACTGTGCCAGCAGTCCGCACCAAAAAGGGTAGTGGTACAGTGGGTCCCATCACACTGCAACATCCAAGGCAACGAGGAGGCAGACAGACTGGCAAAAGAAGGTGCAAGACTACCACAAACAGATAATAGTATGACGTACGAAGAGTCAAAACGGCTTATCAAAGCCAGATACATGACCAAATGGGAAACCGAACATACTGGTTACACCAAAAACGATGCCTATTACCAGTTGAACCGAAGAGAGCAGGTCGTTGTCTTCAGACTTCGCACTGGCCACAATAGACTGAGGTACCGCCTATTCAACAAATTGAAGATAGGGTGTACCGACGAATGCCCGTGCGATACTGGTAAAATGACCGCTGAACATCTGCTGCAGAACTGCCCGACATACGAGGATCAGAGAGAGCAGATGTGGCCATCACCAGTGGAACTGCAAGACAAGCTCTATGGCAGTGGCGACAGCCTCAGGATGACCGCCGCTTTTTTCGAAAAAATAATGGTTACTGTCTGACTGCGTACGAAGATGAAGAAGAAGAAGAACAAAATGTGCATGCACAATTCAGTGTACAGCATGGCCTCCTTGCTGTCTACTTGTGCTGTGCAAGAACAACAAGGCATTATTATTTGTGTGTGGTCAGAGGGTGTGAAACCTTCTGAAATCTACAGAAGAATGAAGGTTAAACATGGAGACAATTGTTTGAGTCAGAGGAAAGTGTATGAATGGGTAGAAATATTTTAATGCGGTAGCCAAAATATCATTGATGAACCATGGCGTGGCAGACCAGCAAGCAAAAGAAATGACACAGTGAAACAGCAGAATGACCAGCTAGTCTGTGGCAATAGGCAAGTCACTATTGATGAAATTGCTGTAGATTTCAACATGATTCATGTCGCTGCACAAAAAATTGTCGATGATGACCTCGGTTATAGGAAAATGTGTAGCAAATGGGTGCCAATACAGCTGACAATGAGATAATGGACATAGTGAAAATTGGTTAAAAGTCACACCAAAAGCACTTTTTTCTAGATAGCATTCTCAAGCTATAGAAAGATGGACCAAATGTGTTGCCAGTCACAGGGATTTTGTAGAAAAATAATATACAACAAATTTCTGGTTCGCACTTTAGTAAAAATGTTATTAATAAAGTTGCTGCTACTTAATGACTGTCACTTGAATAAAGCTTTATATATCTAGAAATAAAACAGTTCCAGCATTCTTAGATTTGGAGGAAATGAAGATAACTTAAATTTGTTTGTGTATATCTGATTGTTTAACTAGGAGAGAAGGTTCACCTTCATCAGTCAGCTCAAACCGCTACAAGAGCACATCAGCAGAGTCAAGTTAAAACTGTTAGGGTCTTCAGGGGTGGGAAAGTCTACACTTGTTGAGTCACTGAAAACTGGATTTCTGGGCAGTCTCTTCAAGAGAAAGTCAAGTGCAGCTTCAGCAAAACATAACAGTAGGTTTTCTTAGATTTTCTAGATAATTATGTCCCATTCCTCACTATCCTTTGTTTTGACTCCATTTAGAATTTGGTACATCCTCCATTTCTCTCCATTAAATCAGTATTAAATGGAATTCTTAATTGGCTAACATGTTTTATTATGTCTGTTATAATCATAAAAATGTTACGGTATTGAATTTGATACCACCAAATTGATTAAAGAATATACAAAATAAATTTATATTGAATATCTAATTTTGTTTAGGTTAGCTAAGTCAAAGAACCAACATCATTGCACATGGTTTAACCCATAAGTGTTATTCTCCATATTTTGGAGAATCTCAACACAATGCACGAGCTCAGTAGCACCGGTGAGGATCCCATAATTGTTTTTTAACATTATTTTAATTTTGCCCGGGCAGCAGCCGTTGAGACTACTCTTTACGATTTCCAACTGCCGAGAGATTTTTAATATGCACGACATTGCGCACAGGCGTCCAATCTCTACTACCCAGAGGTCCATGAAAATACCAGAAAGTCCATGTGAAAAATATTCTGGTCTCCACCGTGATTTGAGCCTGTACCTCCAGCACCTCGAGACCCCTCAGTCCCCTAACAAAATTAAATATCTACAAACCACTGATGAATTTCAAAGTTCTGTATGGCTCACATATCTAAAGCACAGCAAGCCAAGAAATAGCACATCTACAGTATTTTTATATGTTCTCTCTAAGGTCAAGCTGAAATAAGCCTCATTGTATGGATATGAATCACACATTCAACTTTTAATTAAATCAATTTATTTCTAGTTCAGAAAAAACAGTCTCACCCATTTAGCCTCCCTGCTCCTCTCAGTTACACTGTTGGAAACCCGGCATATACTAAAGGCATTCATGTTCAGACCATCAACATTACAGGTAAGCAGTCTTCACCACTTTAGAAATTCTTAATAATCAAAACATTTATGGTTAGGACAAAAGGGGAAATAGTTTGAATGTCAGTCATAGAGAAAAGCTGAAAATTGTGTAGTTTCTCTTGTCCATCTGATATTATTGAATACTAGATGACAGATTGACATACCATCTATTCAACAAACTATGTTTAGGAAATACTGTTGAATATCTGCTACAAATGTGTCACATAAGAGAAACAGAGAAAACGCATACGGTAAGGCCATCACCCGGACAAGCTCTATGATGATAACCAATAGCCTCAGCTTCTTTCATCTCTGAAGTAATCTAATTATAATAGAGACTCAATCCTTCTGCGAGTGACTCACTGACCAACATTTCTCCTTACCCTCCACCTAGTTTTAGACGCAGACTTAACAACTTCATGCACAGTGCTTTTCAGTTTTTCCTAGTGCTATTTTGAATGAGAGAAGAACATGTAAAGAGCTTTGATAGTTCATAAAAAATGTGACCATTATTGTATCATGCTTGACTGCATGTATGAGTATGATCAGAAAGTATCCGGATTGGATTTATTTAAAAAATAGTACATGAGAAACAGATTTGTAAGTTCATCACCTCTGAAGTCACACACTATTTCAAGTATGTTTAGAAGTCATCTTCTGTGTCTTCTGCATCCAAGCTTTTTGGTCATGCTAGATCTGTAGCATTCCAATCTCCCATTATCACATTATCTTTGGCCTTTGTTGCCCTCAATATTTGCTCTAGAGTATCATACATCTCTTCTATATCATCGTCATCGTGTGCTGAAGTGGGCATGTATATTTGTATTATGACTGTGTCTACCATGCAGGGATATTAAAGTACGAACCTATGCTGAAATGAAGAGAGCTGCAGAGGATAGAGTCAAATGGAAAGACATGCTCAAACAACCTTACAACCAGTCTACGGACTGAGCAACCAGAGGATAGGGTTAATTGGAGAGACATGCTCAGACAACCTTACAACAAGTCTACAGACTGAGCAACCAGATGATAGGGTCAAATGGAGAGAAATGCTCAAACAACCATACAACCAGTCTACGGACTGTTTGTGTTTCTAAGAATTGACGTCACTGCACTCCGGGCATACCCATAGGTGCTCAGTCTTTCTCATCAAATGGCGTACGGTATGGATGCTGATGGTCCCTGTAGCTTGCTGGTTGTACACGCTCATGCGCCGCCCTCTCATGCGCCCTCCTCCGCGCGAACCTCGTTTAATGTCGAAACTTTGCAGTCTGTGGATTGCTGCTTCATCTATTGCGGTGTCCTCATCCAGCAGGCGGTCATTGATTGATTTCAAAATGTCACTTCTGTCCATCACCAATGTGCCTATGATGGGAGCCCGTGTAGCCAGGAGGTCAGGTCTTTCATTGCCCTGAACCCCGGCATGAGCAGGACAGTAGACCCAGGTCAGCGCCTGGAGATTTGAGGCCTCAAAAGCAGCTATCTACTCTTACCTAAGCCATCCCTTCTGTACTTTCTGAAGTACGGCTTGTGCGTCTGTCACGATGACTGCCTTTGTTATAGAAGTCTCAGATATCCATTTCAATGCTGAGGTCACTGCTTCCGTCTCCATTCTCATACTGGAGGTTGTTGACATGTATGCCCTACTGTGCTCAGCCACGACCTCTCCTCTCACTCTAGCCGAGAAACCCCAGCCTGATGTCCCACTGCGCACGACTGATCCGTCGGTGTATATGACAGCGTCACTCTTCTGGGTGTTCTCAGTTATCAGCTGATTTACCTCGTGCTCTGCACTCTTGTTGTTCCGTTCTCTGCATTTCTTGCCTAAGGTTATGATGACTCTCTGGTACTCTATCATTCTATAATCAGTGTGGGCCCATTCTTTCCCTTTGGCTATCGTCTCAGATGGAGTGACATGTCCGATTGTTGTCTCAGCCTGTGCCATCCATGACGACCCTCTCTTGATTCTTGATATCTGAGATACTACTGTGCAGAGGGTGTCGAGTGTCTGCGGTGACACGCATATAGGCTTTGACTTGTGCCAGTTTATGTCTGGATGTCACCAATAACAATCCCAACATGTACCGCATCATCCCAATTGGGGTATCTCTAGTGCAGCCCAGAACCAGACGCATACCTTCATTCTGGATGCGGTTCAACCTTACACACTGTGTTCTTAATAGTGTGAGGATGCCTAGTCCGTAATCGATGACAGACAACACAACCTGACGAAATAGGATGAACAGGAGGCGTTGTTCCAAGTCGACAGCAGCCATGGTCTTGAGTGCTCCTAACTCTCTTTTGCATCTTTGTACCATGTGGTCAATATGGCAGTTATAGGAAAGACTGCGATCAAATGTCACTCCGAGGTATTTCAACCTGTCACACCTGTCGATGGTGCAACCATCAAAAGTGATGCCCGGGAGTTCAGCCTTTACTATAAAATTATTCAAAGAGCACCACATCATGCAGGCCTTGTTTGGATTGATCTTGGAGCTTGAGTCGCTGCACCACTGTGAGATTCCTTGCAAGGTTTCCTGGATGTCTTTGACCAACTCTTGCCTGTCTGAGCCAGTCCTGTATGTTAGAATGTCATCGGCAAATATCAACGTTCGTCCTGTCCCTGTGGGTTGAATATTGGCCACTTTTACTGTGTAAATGTTGAACAGCACCGGTGAGAGCGGAGACCCTTGAGGCAGTCCTGGACATATTCGCCTCGGTTCTGATGTCCCCGATCCCACGCGTAGCGCAACTGTTCTTTCCATCAGGGCAGCTGATATCCAACTAACCAGCCACGGGTTTAAACCACACTGCTGCAGACAGGTAATTAAGGTCCCAAAATTGACACGGTTGTATTTGTCTTCCAGGTCGAGTGCCACCGCGACTGTTTCTTGCTTTGACGGAAACCCTTCGTACACATCATACGCGAAAGTTCCAGCGTTAGCCCAGGTCTCCTTCGCTGTTCTATAACTGCCCAGCGTTTCGGGTAGAATCTGCTCCCGTTCAAGGTAGGCCATTATTTTCCTGGCCACTATCTTCTCGAGCAAATCTGCCATATACATTTTCTATGGTGATTATTCGATAGCTGCTGAGAAGCGTGGAGTCCTTACCAGGTTTAGGCAGTGGGCACAGATAGCTATGAAGCCAGTCCTCAGGCACAGATGCCTTCTCTATAGTGTGGTTGAACTTCTTCATCATATTTCTTATCTCTGTCTCATCCAACTGCTTGATGTGGCAATACTGTACTCCATCAGGACCTGGGGCTGTGTTTTTGCTTGTACGTAGGCTATTTGCGACCTCTGCCTCGGTGATAAGGTCTACATAAGCCTCTCCCCTGATGGCTGTGTCTAAGATGCCTTTCCGAGTTTCCTGAGCAACCAAATGATAATGAGATCTGTAGGCCAGTTGCTAGAACGAAGTCCACAGTCCTCTACAGATCCGAATGGCAGCCCCGCAGCTTCTGCATCACCTTGGCTCCCTCTGGCCAGGTTTGACATTGTAGATCTCTGTATACTTGGCAGTCCTGGATTTCGGCTCCATATGTGCACTCACTTGTGATATCTTGAGCCGATGTAGTGGTCTGTTGTCAGGCAAAAGATGGTGGTTTGTTGGTGTCTGTGTAGCTGGTGGAATTGGGTCAGGTCTATTGCTCACATCCATGTCTTTCTTCCATTTTGAGTTGTATTGATTGTGGATGATAGTTTTCCCGTACCTGTAAGACACTGTGTGGTATAGTTGCTCCATCTTTGCATCTACTTGAGACAGAGCATCAGCTTTCTCATTCCCTGCAATTCCACAATGGAAGATAGGAGGGTAACCATTGAAAAGCAACTGTTGAGGTTTTTTTATTTTGTTGAGCTCTGATCTGATTTCCTGCAGCATTTGCTCACCTCTGGTGTTTTGTATTGCCTCTAGTAGTCTTCTTCTTTTTCTGCGTTCATTCTCAATCTCCTGCTACCTAGCCCTGAATAGGGCTTTGCAAGTAGCATGATGTTGTCCAGAGAATGGAATGCATTGTGTGGCTAGTTTACAGATTGGCTGCGATATTTGCATCTTTCAGTCTGACACATCCATTTTCAGCAATGCCTCTAGTAATGATCTGCAATCTGTAAAGAATACAATCTGAGTTGGCGGGTGTTTGCCTGATCTGCTGAACATTCTGATTGTCTATAGGAGTCTCATAGACTCTGTTCTAAGGCTGGAAGAAATCTTCCCAGCAGGAAAAGCCTTACGTACTATTTTCACCTTGTTGTATCTTACAAATATGCCTCCTTTATCTGCGCTCTCTGTAGAGCCATCTGTGTATACATGAGTCTTTTTTTTGGGGCTGTATTTTCCTTCAATCATCATCTGAGCTTGAGTTTTTTTAGGTGGATAGCCTGGCAATTTTCCTTTTTTATTCCTGGAATCTCTGTGGTTATTAAGATTTTTCATGGCAATAGTTTTACTTCTCATAATCAGTCAGCATTTCCATTTTTGAGCATTGCTTTGGTTTTCTTGTTGGCAATGCAGGTGTTTAGTTTTGTAAAAAAGCGTGTTCTTTTTTAGCTAGCTTTTTGTCAAATTTTGAAGTTTAGCTAGCATAGGATGATTTGATATGTTTCAGCTTCTAGCACAAGCACCTTCTCATCTTGTCTGCTGTTGAGGGAGCATAGTTTAGTATGTTTCTTCATTGCCCAAAGGAGTCACTGTAGTCAAGAGGTTAAGGCACTCGCCTCTCACAGTGATGAACGGAAACGGTGGGCGATTGAATCCTGTAAGTTTCAAGCGATCCCTGGTCTCATGGGAGGTAAGACCAGAGCATCTGCATCCCAAGTTATCTCCAGTTGTCTCAACCAATAGCCTTGCCACTGATCCAAGGTAACTCGGGATAAGAGTGAGATTGATGACCAACGTATATTCTTCCTCACTATAACCCAAATACAGCTAACATCCCATTATTAAGACAAAACCGTCTGATGAGAAATCGCTTTTTTTAACTTTTATTGCCTGAATTGATATGGTCCTCATCCCTCTTATGATTAGTCTGAGGTCTGCATTTCTGACGTTTGTTAAGCGTTCTGTGTTTGTTTTGGACGCAGTTGCAAAGGCTGACAGGCCATATTCCAATACTGGCTGACTGTGACTGAGCAGATATTTTTAGGATGATGTTGTTAGCTCTCCAGCTTGTACCAGCTAGCTTCTCCATGAGAGAGAGTTTACTGGTTGGATATTGCTCAATGTCTTTTAGGTGTGACTTCTATGTAAGTTGCTTGTCTAATTTCGTTCTCAAGTATATGGGATTATCCTCAAATGCAAGCTTACTTTCTTGAAATTATAGTTTAACCGTTTGCTTTTGATTTGAAAGTGAGAAGCAGGCTGCTACTGTGTTCTGCAGCACTCCAGACTGCAAAGTCATAGAGAGCTCTGGAGATAGACTTGGGAAGTGTCTCTGCAATATCATTGATGAATATTAAGAAGAGAGTGGGTGGCATACCTTGCTGGAGGGTGACACAGTGGCTAAGTTTTTCATCAAGTTTCACTCTTGCTATGCGGTACTGGAGGAAGTCTTGTAGCCAGCTAAACATTCTCACTTCGATTCTATTTTTTAGCCGAGTCATTTTCTAAAATGGAGTGCACCTGCATAACACATTACGTTGTATCTCCTCAACACCTGCATAACACATTACGTTGTATCTCCTCAACACCTACATAACACATTCTGTTGTATCTCCTCAACACCTACATAACACATTACGTTGTATCTCCTCAACACCTGCATAACACATTACGTTGTATCTCCTCAACACCTACATAACACATTCTGTTGTATCTCCTCAACACCTACATAACACATTACGTTGTATCTCCTCAACACCTGCATAACACATTACGTTGTATCTCCTCAACACCTACATAACACATTCTGTTGTATCTCCTCAACACCTACATAACACATTACGTTGTATCTCCTCAACACCTGCATAACACATTCTGTTGTATCTCCTCAACATCTTGAAACCTTTTTAGTTTCAAGTGGTATTTGATTTTTGAGAAGAGAAAAAAGTTGCAGGTGCAAGATCTGACAAATTGTGTGCTTGGTATATTTGTGGAATGTAGTGCTTATTAAGAAACTGCAGCACAAGTTGCGATACATGGGCAACTACTTTCATGCTCTCATGCAATGCCGGCCTTTTGCAATGTAGTGCATCCCTCAAATTCTGTAACACCTATGTAGTGCTGCTTGTTGATTGTCTGGCCTGATGAAGCATATTCATGAGGTACAATTCATTTCTTTTTGGAAAAATACAGTCAGTATCATCTTGACATTGCTGATGGTCTGTCATGTGTTTTTGGGTCAGGAAGAGTTTGTGGTCTTCCAAAACCACATCACTTTCAACATTTTATACCAGCCATAAATTTGTGTATGAGTCATGCAATACTTCCCATAGACTGCCTATAACTTCGTATTTGTACATGTTTCATAAAGTTTTTGACCAAGTGTGATGCAAATTCATTGATCGATATTTTTTTGCCATGAAAAGGGGACGAAAACAGTCCACATACGGGTAGACAAAACATTACTGTAAACAAATCATTTGAGCATGTCAGATGTGACTAAGGCTACATCTACATTAGTTTCAGAGGTCAATTTAAGACTAGCACCTTTCAGCTGTATCCCAGGGTTCTGGAATTATGCTGCCAATTTAGATACTTTTTTATCACACCTCATACATGCACTGTCAATCACTAACACTGCCATGTAGTTTTTCTCACTTATTCTTTGATGGATACAACTTCTGTGCTAAGCCATCACAACAGTGGTATCATAGCGCTATGACTGACAATATTGTAGCTCTATTCCTCTACCTCCAACTTTGATCTATTTTTTTATTCAGCTTCACTTTCCTTCTTCTTCATAAAGAACAATGTCATAGTTTCTTACACAATGCCATGAAATTAGGAAATTGCATTTTGAATAAGTCAATTAAATTTAATGGATTTTGCGCACAATTTTAGAGTACCTCCCTAGATGGCACAAGGGAATAGTCTTACTGCCAGTTGGTACTGAGTAGTGGTACTGTGAGGTTTGTTGTCATGTAACTTACAGTACTGTGTGTTTAACTAATGATCTAAATAAGTGGTTTAACAATCTGACAACCATTGTGCTTATCAGCCATGTTAAATAAAGACAGATTATACATCTGAAGAACATTATTTTGTCACAATCCAATGCACATTTGGGTGACTTTAAAAGAAACTGCTCCCTTAAAGCAGCACACAGAACAAGTGCCATACCTGCCATACTTTAGATATACTATTGATTAAATGACAAGGTACTTGAAGATATAATGAAGACATGAAAACAAAAGCTAAAAAGATAAATAGTTATGGGAATTGATCAACACCACAGGGATAGACATACAGGGATGATCACATCAGTTGAAAGTGTGAATAGCTGTCGTGTAAGACTGAAATCTTGTATAGTTCTCACAGTGTGTCTGTGACTGTTGTTTAATTATTTAATGTCTTTGAATTTAATTATTTTTGTGTCCATGGTTTATTTACTTTTTTTTTAATGCATACCCAGTATGGGAATTTTAAAGTCTAGTTATGACACTTATGAGTGTTGCAAGATCCTTCAGATGTCATACTTATGTCCATTTTATATGATATTTTCAGTAATGTGTTTAGCAACATAATATTCCATTTTGCAGGGGCAGGCGAGTTCAGTGTCTGGGATTTTTCAGGTTATGAACCTTACTTCGTGTTCTATGATTATTTTCTGGGTGATGTTAACTGCATCCATGTTGTGCTCTTCAATCTGGAGGACTCATTAGATGACAAAATGGCTCAAGTGGTTTTTTGGTTTAACTTTCTGAAAGCCAGAATACTTTGTAAGTTGCCTCTAGGTGAGTCAGGGAGAGAAGTTCCAGGCTCAGATATAGGCATACATGAATGTCAGGTATGATAAAGGAGTTTAAGGCTTAGATATAGGCATGTGTGAATGTCAGGCATGATTGGGAAGTTTCAGGCTCAGATATAGGCACACATGAATGTCAGGTATCTTTTTTCTTCTTCATCGTACGCAGTCAGACAGTAACCATTATTTTTTCGAAAAAAGCGGCGGTCATCATGAGGCTGTCGACACTGCAATAGAGCTTGTCTTGTGTTGCCACTGGTGATGGCCACATCTGCTCTCTCTGATCCTCGTATGTCAGGGAGTTCTGCAGCAGATGCTCAGTGGTCATTTTCCTGGTACCAAACGGGCATTCGTCGGTACCACCTATCTTCAATTTGTTGAATAGGCGGTACCTCAGTCTATTGTGGCCAGTGCGAAGTCTGAAGACAATGACCTGCTCTCTTCTGTTCAACTGGTAATAGGCATCGTTTTTGGTGTAGCCGGTATGTTCAGTTTCCCATTTGGTCATGTATCTGGCTTTAATAAGCCGTTTTGACTCTTCGTACGTCATACTAGTATCTATTTGTGGTAGTCTTGCACCTTCTTTTGCCAGTTTGTCTGCCTCCTTGTTGCCTTGGATGTTGAAGTATGATGGGACCCACTGTACCACTATACTTTTTGGTGCGGACTGCTGGCATAGTTGACAGAGTACTGCTCTTATGTCATTAAGCTCAGTGTTTTTCTGGCTTTTTAGCGCTGTTACTACGGCCAGAGCATCTGTAAGCAGGACTGTATTTTCATTTTCTTTATGTCTCACCATTTCTTCTACTGCCGCCCTCAGTGCCTCTGCCTCCGCTCTGAAATTGCTTGTGTACTTACCAGTGGCGAATGACAGTGTTATTTTTTTGCCATTTGGTAGGTTCAGGAATGCTCCTGCCCCTCCGTTCTGTGTAGTGTTTGTTACAGAACCGTCGGTGTATGCATGGGTCCAGTCCATGCTTGGGTAGTTTTTCGATATAAAGCTTAGGGTAGTATCTCTCCTTTCTTTTTCAGTCTGGCAGTTTTTGTTTGCAATACCTGGTATATTTTCTACCACCTCTGGAAATATATCCTGCCTCCAGGTAGGTTTTCGTACAGTAGTGATGGGCTTTGGTGTTGTTAGTGCGTTTATGGGATCTTCGTGCATCTTTGCTTTGGTTATTTCTGCAAAGTTTCTCCGCTTTAGTTTCCCATTTCCCAAATTGTTTAGTCTCTGGTGCATTGGATGGTCAGTCAGTCTTCGGAGTTTCTCTGACTGCAGCTATGCTCTGCAGTCTCTTCTATCGGTCATGGATTGCAGTTTTGTAATCTTTTCAAGTTCTACAATTGGCGTTGACTTCATGCCTCCTGTTATAACTCTCAGGGCTTGGTTTTGAAGTTTGCTAACTTTATCGAAGTTTGCCTTTGCTGCTGTTGTCCATGCCACAATGCCATACTCGAGAACTGGTCTCACTCTTCCAGTGTACAGTTTCTTTAGTATACTTTCATCTGCTCCCCAGCTTGTGCCAGCAAGTTTCCTCATGATTGCCATTCTTTCTCTGGCTCACATTCGGTTTCTCTCGATCTCACTTTTCCATGTCATGCGCCGATCAAATGTGACTCCCAGATATTTTGGGTTGTCGTTTGGCTGCAGGAATTTGCCATTTAGACTTAATTTGGCATTTTGGGGTTTGATTGAAAGCGAGAATATTGTACATGTGGTTTTTTTCCTCATTTATTTTGACCAGCCATGAGTTCGCCAACTCTTCCAGCGATGTTAGGGCCTGCTGCATCCGATTTCTTGCTATGGTGAGATTCTTTTCAGAGGTCCACATAGCCAGATCGTCTGCAAACATTGAGCTATGGACTCTTCTTGGTATATTCTCTGTAATGTCATTTATATACACCAGGAAGAGTGTGGGTGACAGTACTCTCCCTTGGGGTACTCCCTGCTCATCTGCCCTTGTACTTGGACTCTGGCCGTTCTTTTTTTGAGGTAGTGGTTGATCCACTTGTACATTCTCCCACAAACTTCACTTCTCCTTAGCATGACTCTAAGTCCGTCTTTCCAGACTTTGTCAAATGCCTTTTCCAGGTCCACCCAAACCGCTACTGTGTGTTTCTGTGCCTGGTAGGCATCTTCTATTTCCTGGGCTATGAGGATGACCTGATCCTCAGTGGATCTGTGCCGTCTAAAGCCTGCTTGCTGTGGAATTAGTATTCGTTTTTCTTCCAGATGCCACATCAGTCTGGTGTTTATCATACGTTCCATCAGTTTGCCGACACAGCTCAGTAGGCTGATAGGCCTGTATCCATTTGGATCTGTTTTGTCTTTTCCTTTCTTTGGTACGAATGTCAGGTATGATAGTTAGGTTTCAGGCTCAGATATAGGCATGTGTGAATGTCAGGTATGATAGGGAGGTTTCAGGCTCCGATATAGGCATGTGTGAATGTCAGGTATGATAGTGAGGTTTCAGGCTCAGATATAGGCATACATGAATGTCAGGTATGATAGTGAAGTTTCAGGCTCAGATATAGGCATGTGTGAATGTCAGGCATGATTGAGAAGTTTCAGGATCTGATATAGGCATGTGTGAATGTCAGGCATGATTGAGAAGTTTCAGGCTCCGATATAGGCATGTGTGAATGTCAGGTATGATATGGAAGTTTCAGGCTCAGATATAGGCATACGTGAATGTCAGATATGATAGGGAGATTTAAGACTTAAACAGGCATGAATGTTAGGTATGATTTTGTGATTTAAATAATTTACAGAAGGCTGAAATAGAACTGGTTATATAAAAAATTATTTGAGTAGATTCTCCACCTGTTGAGTAATCATGGGTATACCTGATAACTGTGATCTGTTAAATACAGTACCGGTACATGGACAGGCATTTCAGATTTTGAAATATTGTTTTTAAGGTAGCCAGAGAGAGTGAAGAATAATCCGGGCCTGATCAAGACCCCACCTCACAAACTTGTTTTCTGCTCCTGGAAACAGGTTGTGTGTATAGCACTTTGGCCAATGAAGTAGGGATCAGCACTGCAATCCCTATAGTGGTGAGCTTACTGAGAAACCTCACATTATACCACAGCCAAAGCACTCTTGTTCACATTCTCAAGTATGTCTTGTGATAAGAAGAGCCCCTGTAACCAGCTATCAAAGAAACATCATTGAGTTAACTCTACTCAGCATAAGTAGCTTCAAGCAACAAGAACATTGAAACAGTAACAAGTCTGCAAATATTGTCGCAGCAGTCACAGCTAGGTTTGATTTTAATGCAACAACATTTTATTTCTATGAAAATTAAAACGTTTTCCACACAGTTAGAATTTGCTAAGGCCTTTTTCAGAAATAAAACATGCCACTCAGTGTGCAGGCTTTCCTGAATTACAGTTAATGAAGTTAATGTACCTTTTATCACATGAAAACTGTTTTATAAAATATTTGCTTTGATACAGATTATTGTGGAAGGCTACAGAACACAGCCTCTGTCATTCTCGTTGCCACAGGCGCAGACAAATCTTCAGCACAATGCTACAAGATAAATGGAGGGATACATACCAGTAAAGACAGCAAATACATACTAGAAAAGGTCACGACTATGTTCCAGTATGACTTTGACATTTGCCCAACAATATTTGTCATGAATACTCACCAACCATTGTCTCCTGACATGAGAGCTTTTAAAAAACAGCTTGCTAAGATGAAAACTGAAATATCCAAGGTAATTATCTGTTCTCTTTTTCATAGTTCTGAAGTGAAGCAGTGTTTGGTTGTGTTGGTATACTTTGTAGATATCAAGAATTATATTTTCATCTTGTTATTTGTTTTTTATCTATTATATTATTTAAAAAAATGTTTTTTTTAAAATTACGTGTTTGCCTCACTAGTTTCTACTGGCGGAGGCGCGCCTATTCCACCCTAGACCGTAGTCAATTTGGGCGATATTAAGACGCATAAACCAGTGCTTGGATGCATGTGTGCGTCTGTATGTACCTATGCTAGGTTTGTGCACCCTCAGAAGCTAGCCCAACCAAAGTGCAATGGAAGGGCCTCACCATGAGGGCGCGTGTGAAAGTTGTGCAAGGGTGTGACTATTATATCAGCCTTTCTCAACCTTTTTATATCCTGGTCCAACATTTGAAATAATTGTCCGATCTCAGAGAACTCCTGCAGAATAATGATGTTACCTACAGCTCTTTGTATGATGGCAGTATCAATAAGCTGTATATAGGATGATCTCATAATAATTGTCAATGCTCTTTTGATTGCTTTTTGTTTAATTCTATAATAAAAATGTGTTGGTGTAGTTCAATAGTAAATCTACTAAAAATCATAGATTAAAATACGTCAAAACGTCAGTGTGAATATAAATGATAGCTGATTAATTGAGGCTCTTTGTGTATGACAAAGACAAGAACAGCTCCACTGCCCCACAGAAAGCATGTAGTAGGAGACGACTAACTGTGTTACATGGCATAATATCAGCCATGGTTAGGTGGTTTGTTAAGAGGAACAGCATAGATGGTGCCTAACAGGCTGTGGGTCTACTTTGCTCTAGTGTTTATTTATTAAGATGAACTCGCACATGGATTAACCACCCTCCAAAAAACTGGTATTGCACACAGGGTACATGTAGTAAAAAAAGGTCAGTTTACTAAAGCAAGAATTCTTGTTGATCCCCTACAGATCTTTAGGACAACCATTTGGTTGTAAGGCTCAGGCTGTTTTTGCTATGTATTAGAGATTTATCTTTGGTCAAAAATAAACAGTTAACTTTAGATGATTTGGATCACAATTAACTGGTTTGCAATTTAGCAATGCTAGCATTTATTATTGTAACTATTTATATTAACATTTTCAAATAGTTTTATTTCTCTCAGAATGAAAACTTCAGTAAAATATTTGCAACTAGCTTTGAGTTGAAATTGAATAAAATATGCAGTATTTTGATTCAATTGTTTCACATTACATGAATTTTGTATCCGAGTTGACTGTTTTTATTTTAATCACTTTTCATATCATCAGTTACCTTACTTTGTCACATTTATGAGTGGCCTAGGGGTGAAACTCGCTCGGTTTTCACAATCCCAACGTTCCGGGTTCGATTCCCACTTGTGTCCAGTTTGGCAGACACTGGGTTTGTTTCTCGGGCTAATGCTCCTCCTCGTATGGAAAGTAATGGCAACCTACCGCACTGCACACTTGCCAAGAAACTGATAGGATGTCCATCACAAGTGATGAAGACCACTCTCTTTGTTCAGCCGTGCGGACAGTCGTATCTCTTGCTGTGTCCGCTGAATTGGGTGACTTGCGCGGAGATTTGGATTAAAGTGAGGAAGAAACTGCGCCTTTTGTCAACCTCACTCACAGAGCCTAAGCTACCTTTTGCCAGTGGCAAGACATTCATCGAGACGACTGGAGATAACATAGGATGCAGATTTTGCCTCAGGGTTACCACCGGAGCCTTTCCGTAAACATGTAACCCGCAGGGTAGAAAGGTGGGAAGGCATCTAACGCAATTTGTCGTGCCTTTTCGATAACCACAAGAGGTCGTATGGACAACACTCAGCGCGTGCGTGAGTCTGGCATCTCTCCCCAGCTGTATTCAGTTCATCATAGTAGCATCTAAAATTCCCACACGCCAAATTCGTGAAGGTGAACCGGCAGAACTAACCCGTGAGATACGACACAGGTATAACTAGTTTAAGCGAAGCGCCATTCAGCCGGCGTCCAGACAAGGATAAACGGATGGAAGAAATCACAAAAAAAGAACGAAATAACAAGTCCAGACGGAAAACAACTCCACGTATCCGTGAACACAAGTGTAAGTCGTCGACTAGTGTGAATTCCAGGCAAATCCGTGGTCTGGTGGCATCCATAATGATCCAAAACAGTAGAGAAATGTAGACTCGCAGCCAGTTACGGCGCCATTTTTGCCAGATTTGCCAAGAAACTAATAACAGCCAAATAGGTGGCGGTTGTAAGAAGCTACGTTCTGTAAAAGGACATGCGACTTACTTATTCCCATTACCGGTACTGGTGTTCACTGGGGGGTAGCGAGGTCTGGGCGGAATGTCCCGCTTGTTAAAGGAAAGTGAAGTGTCTGATTTAGCCTCTCCTTTCCAGGTGTAGAAATCGCCGCTGGATTCACTATTCGGCTTGCCGGACAAGAGTTTCCATGCCAATGGCCTCTCCTACATTATTGTGTCCCCAGCAACACCTTCATGAGGGGCCCCCTGCTGTGGGGTGCGACCGAGTAACCGGCGGTAGGAGTGTGTGGGCAGATTGGGTTCATTAGCCTTGGTTGGCAGCCAATCTAAGAGAAGGTAAACTCTGACTCTACTCCCGGGTAGAGGAACCTTGTTAGCCTGTTCAGGCAGTTCGCCTCGGAGAGGAGGAACTCTGATTTTAAACCCACGTCCCAAGGAGTGCTTGCTAGTCTTGGGACGATGAGAGTATCATCGGATGTCTTGAGTCACTAGCATCTGCGTGCAATGACTCCACTGCCGTGTGGAAACCTCTGAAGAGGGTAGGGCTACGGGAGTAAACCCAGACAGAAAATCCTAAGTGGTAGCACCTAAGGCAGATGGTTTCAAAATTGCAAACTCATTTCTGCAGCTGAGCTTGTGCCAAATTGTCATGCTTTGCATTCCTTTGGATTACACCAGTGACGCAGCCCAGGGTCTCCATATTCCGTGACCAGGCTTGCCTCACTGAGAAGCTACTCACAGGGCGCCACCCGCATGATTTACAAAAACTGAGATGCGTATTAATGGTGTTCACTGTGGAAGGGGAGAGAAATTTGTTGTGCTAAGAAATAGCACTGCTTTGGAGTGAAGAGCAATCAGGCTCAAGTGAAACATACTGATCAAGACCTAACAAAGTTGGGATCAACCCTGTAATCCCCATAGTGGTGAGCCTGCTATAAAGCTTCATATTGCACTATGGCTAGTACGACCTTCTCAAGTACATTTCAGGATGTAAGATGAGGCACTGTAGTCCACTACCAAAGAAATGTGAAGTGTTAACTCAGCATGAGTAGCTACAAACAAAACAACAATAGAGCTGCTGGCCCTTCAGTTACAGTGTAGTGTGCAGACTAGCTTTTGATTTGAACAAATTTTGAAAACTTTTGCATTCCCTGAACAATAGAGAGTTTAGTATTTTAATCCACTCATGTGCCACACAATATTTTGATCTCTAGACACAGCCTACAAATTTAAAGTATTTTGATCTCTTGACACAGCCTACAAATTTAAAGTATTTTGATTTCTTGACACAGCCTACAAATTTAAAGTATTTTGATTTCTTGGCACAGCCTACAAATTTAAAGTATTTAGATTTCTTGGCACAGCCTACAAATTTAAAGTATTTAGATTTCTTGGCACAGCCTACAAATTTAAAGTATTTTGATTTCTTGGCACAGCCTACAAATTTAAAGTATTTAGATTTCTTGGCACAGCCTACAAATTTAAAGTATTTTGATCTCTTGAGACAGCCAACAAATTGAAAGAAAATGAGAAATCTAATAAGATGTTTGTCTTGCTTTGCCAGAGACTTCTATATAGCACTGGTTTGCTGTCAGCAGTGATGACAGAGATTGCTGAGTGGCGACAAGCGTTGCATGTGTATCCAGTTCTGAGCTGGCCGCAATTCAAAGAACACGTTCAACAGTGTGTTAACCCGTTTGCTACTGATAAAGACATAAGTTACTTGGATCGACAGCTGCAGCTGATGGGCGAGGTAATGATAGTAGAATTGTCTTGTATTTTAACAAAGCATTTAATTTGCATAATAACTACACTCTTATTTGGGATGATTTTCTCTCATCCTCATAATAACTACATTCTAATAAATGAATTATTCACTATATTATTTCTTGTATCACATATGGAATATTATTTATAGAGCTGACTGTCAAACACTGAAGATGACACTACACTTAGCAGACTGCTGGTTTGTGTGAACAGTTTGTGTGCAAGAACTGGTTGCTGCAGATAATAAAATATTACGGCAGAACTGACCTCTACAGACAAAGATGATAAAATATTAAGGCAGAACTGACCGCTGATGACAGATGGAAAGGATAAAATGTGAAGGCAGAATTGACCACTGCAGATAGAGAAGATGATGTTAAAGCAGAATTTACCACTGCAGAGAGAGAAGATGATATCAAGGCAGAACTAACCACAGCTAATAGAAAAGATAATATGTTACGGCATGACTGGCCATAGCAGGTAGTAAACGATGCTGTTAAGACTAAGAACTAGTTAAAGCAGTAATAAACAGTATCTATGCAATTGGCTAAACTTTAGACAAACATAATGTGTCCATGTGAACAATTAAACCAGACAATGGAACATGTCTTTAAAGAATATCAACTTCACCACAGAAGCCGCTGACAGCTTAGCCATACCTACCTCACCTGGAGAAGAAACTGTTTAATGATGAGATAAAGAGATGGATCACCTTTTTCAGACAAACAAAGGTGTTACATTAAGTTATTCAGCTTTTCACAATTGTTTTCTATTAGATTGTGCAGATACATGGCCACACTGACCTAGTTGTGATTGACCCACAGTGGCTGGGGTCAGATGTTCTTGGCACACTTCTGTCACATGAGAGGATCATGCAGGCCAAGATAACTGGATGCTTTTCTGTGGATGAATTTCAGCTTATGTATCCAGAAACAGATGCTCAAAGTTTGCTTCAGGTATTCTTAATGTTACTCCAGTATGGATCCTGAGGAGCAGTATATATATTTACGAGATGTGTTCAAAAATTATTCAACCAAATTTTTTCCACAGAAACAAATGAAGAATGGGTGTTGTCATTCAGCAGGTAAGTATAGGGAACCATAAATTTGTTCTCGCTCGCAGATTGTGTCAGTTGCTGGCAGTCAGCCTTTCAGTGTTGAGTATAGTGAGACATGTTTCAACAAAAAAATCCTGGATGAAGTATGATGTGTTGGCAGGAGGATCTAACATGACAATGTTCTACATCACACCTCATCCAAGTTTTTTTTGCTAAATCAACTCATTGGACAGGTTTGGCACTCCTTCTGCTTCCTAGACATGGCTCACCGGGACTTTTAGTTCTTTCCAAGACTCATTGTGCTACTCAAAGTGATGACATCTCTGGATATAGAAGATATCATGACAAATGTGACGTAGTGCTCAATGGAGTTACCAAAAAATATCTTCCACAAATGCTTCCAGCTGAGGGAGCGCTGCAGGGAGAAGTGTGTCAACTCAGAAGAGGAATATTTCAAAGAGGATTAGGTAGAACTAAAAAAGTACGTCAGTTGTGTTTTTTTGTTGCCATCGTAGGAAACATTTTAATCAGCTCTCATGTGTACAAAAATATGATTCAGTGTTCCTTATTATGTCACATGCTGTTATTATTACCTCATGCATACATGAGCTTTGCTGTGTCTAATTTGTTTAGCTGCTGGAAGCTCTAGAACTGTGCACTCCTTGTGAAGTTGATGGAGACATAGAATATGAGTTCCCATGCTTGAACTTTGTGGAGGCTCTTGAGGGGCTGTGGTTGCAGAATGAGAAACAGTTTCCAAACCCAGTTTACGGAGGGATTCGACTCCATGCCAGCTTTCAGTCAGGTTCTCAGCTCAAATACTTGTTCCCTCGCATTCAGGTACCAATTTGCTTTATTTTGTTCTGAGGAAGATAGTAATAAAGTACAGAATAGCTAAAGCCAGATCTGTTTTGGGAAATGTGAAAAGGATTATAAGCACCAAATACTTGTTCATGTATATGAAAAGATGCATATACATAAATTTTGTGTTCATATAAATTAAAAGTTTTATAAGCACCAAATAAATGTTTATGTATATGAAAAGATTTATAAGTACAAAATAAATGTTCATATATATTAAAAAATATTTTTTCAGTGGGAAATTAATAACATATAAATAAAGAGATTGCGCACCGGAAATGTGATTTTGCAGATGATTTTTAAGAATCCCAGGAGTGTAATAATTGAAATAAAGTAAGTAACTATCATCATGGCTGTTAATCCATTGCTAGGGTCTGCTTGAAGATTTATGTGGCTGAGGAATAAAGCTAGTGGTCCTGAAGTCCCAATGCAGTGTACAGATTGACAAAAGAACTCACCTTTACCAGCATTCAAACCTGTTTGCTTCAGATTAGGATCCACTAGATGATGCACATTGGAGTTAATAATTTCTGGGAACAAAATAATTACAAAAAAATTAATTACTCTAAAATAATCTGCATAAAATAAAAGTAAATGGTCAATTATCATAACTAGGTTTTTTTTTGTTGCTTTTTTTTTGCGTTCGCTTATTTCTTTATTCCACAAGGAGGTGTACATTGCACTACGGTTTTTATTTTGCGCCTGTCGGCCCAGTACATCCGACTTCGGCATACATTTGATGTAAGGGTCTGCCTTGAATTATTCTCTCTTCTAGACACTGTAGGCCAGTTTTTCTGAGTCTTTCCTCATAACTGTGATGCTGGAATCCCACTATCAGCTCAGCTTTGTCACTCTTTTTTTATTTTACTTGTTTGCCTCACTAGTTTCTACTGGTGGACGAGCGCCTATTCCACCCCAGACCATAGTCAATTGGCCAATATTAAGATGCATAAACCAGTGCTTAGATGCATGTGTGCGTCTGTATGTACCTATGCTAGGTTTTTGCACTCTCAGAAGCCAGGCCAACCAAAAAGCAATGGATGGGTCTCACCCTGAGGGCACCTGTGAAAGTTGTGCGAGAGTGTGATTGTAAGACAGAGTCAAATGAAACAGAGTGAGGTAAGAAGAGGGAGAAGGGAAAGAGTGGCCCCCAGGGTGAGCCTCATTAACAGTCTCAGTTCTCAAATCTAGGCCTAACTAATGCTTTATACAGTTTGACTATCACTTCCTTGCTCCTATGTTTAATATTTCTTTTTATCATACCTAACATTGCATTTGCCTTTTTCACTGCTACCTGAACTTGCTCACTCACCTAACCTGTATGATCTGTTATAACCCCTAGGTCCCTTTCCTTATTTATCTTTCTAATATTGTTCTCACCCATTCTGTAATTATGTTCCATAAATGAAAGGACATTCGCACAATAATATTTCATTTATTCCCCTTTGATGTTTCTATTTACAGAGCAGACACTTTTTTTTTTAATCTTCCATTTCTTGACATCCTTGCTTTCATCTTTTCGGACGACATTTTCCATCTTCCTCATGAATGTCATCAGTCAACATTTTAAAAATATACTTCCAACAATCTGCCCACTTCTACCATCAAGCATATTGAGCAGAAGCAGTCATCTAATGTGTTTTTTTTACATTCAAAATTGATTTTCAATAAACAATGTCTATGTCTAAGAATGTCTAAGATGCTCATTTATTAACTATGTAAGAAATATTGTCTTTTGGTTAAGTAACTGATCATCAATGGTAAAGTAATTGATCATTAATGGTAAAGTAACGGATTATTAATGATCTGTTCACTTTACGATGAAGACAATTCTGGTATATAGTTTTTTCCCACTAACCAGACATGCACATGGTGTACGTGTGAATACATGTGAATAGCTAAAGTACCAAGTAACAGATACGTTGACAGCCATTAAGTAACAACAATTTTATTATAAAGTGCACGGAAGAATATGAACAATAAAAAATCTACAGATGAATAAAGGCTCAGTATGGAGACAGTTGTTTGAGTCTGGAGAGTGCATGAATGGGTAGAAAGATTTCAAAATGTAGTCAGGCTCAGGAAAAATATACTGGCCAAGACCCTCACTTTGAATTCCCCCCAGTTTTCCTGGAAATGGGCTGTTTTCATGGCAGCCTGGTTAACAAGGTCAGGGATTGACGTGATCCCCATAGAAGTGAGTGTGTATGAGTGTTTTCAGTCAAAGCAAGAAACAATCACAGTGGCACTTGACCTGCAGTGTGGTTTTAACTCGTGGCTGGTTAGTTGGATATCAGCTGCCCTAATGGAAAGAACAGTTGGGCTGCGCGTGGGATCGTAGACATCAGAACCGAGGCGAATATGTCCAGGACTGTCTCAAGGGTCTCTGCTCTCACCGATACTGTTCAACATCTACACAGTAAAAGTGGCCAATATTCAACCCACAGGGACAGGGCGAATGTTGACATTTGCAGATGACATTCTAATGTACGTGACTGGCTCAGACAGGCAAGAGTTGGTCAAAGACATCCAGGAAACTTTACAAGCAATCTCACAGTGGTGCAGCGACTCAAGCTCCAAGATCAATCCGAACAAGGCCTACATGATGTGGTGCTTTTTGAATAATTCCATAGTCAAGGCTGAACTCCCGGGCATCCTATTTGATGGTTACACCATGGCAGGTGTGACAGGTTGAAATACCTCGGAGTGACTTTTGATCGCAGTCTCTCCTATAATTGCTATGTTGACCACATGGTACAAAGATGCAAAAGAGGGTTAGGAGCACTCAAGACCATGGCTGGTGCCAACTTGGAACAATGCCTCCTGTTCATCCTATTTCATCAGGTCATGTTGTCTGTTATTGATTACAGACTGGGCATTCTCACACTATCAAGAACACAGTGTGAAAGGTTGGAACGCATCCAGAATGAAGATATGGTACTGCTTCTGGGCTGCACTAGAGATACCCCAATTTTGATGATGGGTTACATGTTGGGATTGTTATCGGTGACATCGAGACATAAACTGGCACAAATTAAAATTTAAATGCATGTCACCACAGGCACGTGGCACCCTCTGTACAGTAGTATCTCAGACATCAAGGGATCAAAGGGGAAGAATGGGTCCACAATGGTGATAGAATGATAGAGTACCAGAAAGTCATCATAATCTTAGTCAAGGAATGCAGAGAATGGAGCAACGGCAGAGCAGAACATGAGGTAAATCAGCTGATAACTGAGAACACGCAGGAGAGTAACACTGTCATATGCACCGACGGATCAGTGCTGCGCAGTGGGACATCAGGCTGGGGCTTCTCGGCTAAAGTGAGAGGAGAGGTCATGTTTGAGCGCAGTAGGGCATACATGTCAACAACCTCCACTTTGAGAATGGAGATGGAGGCAGTGACCTCAGCAGTGAAATGGGTATCTGAGACTTCTCTAACAGGGCAGTCATTGTGACAAACGCACAAGCCGTACTTCAGAGAGTACAGAAGGGATGGCTTAGGTACGTGTGGATAGCAGCTGTTGAGGCCTCAAACCTTCAGGGGTTGACATAGATCTACTGTCCTGCTCATGCTGGGGTTCAGGGCAATGAAAGAGCTCCCATCATGGGCACATTAGTGATGGATAGAAGTGACATTTTAACATCAATCTATGACCGCCTGTTAGATGAGGACACTGCAATAGATGAAGCAGCAATCCCCAGGGTGCAAAGTTTAGACATTAAACGAGGTTCGAGGGGAGTAGGGCGCAGAGGATGAAGCAGGAGAATGTACATCCAGCGAGCTACAGGGACTATTAGTATCCATGCCCTATGCCATTTGCTGAGAGAGACTGATCAACTATGGGTATGCCCCAGTGCAGTGACATCAATTCTTAGAAACAGAAACAGTGAGAGGCACGCAGGTGAAGTCAAGCATAGCAGAACTGCCTGGAGGACTTTGGCCCACCTTCCTCAGCACGCTCGGGATGTGAAGAAAACTACAACAAACGACCATTAAACGCCCATTTCAGGGTGCACAAAAGGGTAAATCTGCTCATTGTGGGCATTCTTTCAACAACAGCAACAACAATAACAACAACCAGGAGGGAGAGCAACAGGCATGGCAACTGCCACAGTGAAAAAGCAGATCTACCAGCTTGTCCGTGACAACAGACGAGTTACTATTGATGAAATTGCCATGAGTCACAACATGAGTCACATTGCTGCAACACAATTGTCCATGGTGACCTCAGTTATAGGAAAGTGTAACAGATGGGTCCCAAGGCAGCTGTCCGATGATCACAAGCATGCAGGATAGATGATTTGTCAGGAATATTAAGAACAATTATGCTCGTAACAGAGATGTTTTACTTCATCAAATTGTGACATGAGATGAGTCTTGAGTACGCCAATACAAACCAGAGAGCAAGAGACAGTCGATGCAATGGAAGCACCCATTGTCTCTGGCTAAGAACAAATTCAAAATACAGGCTTTTACTAGGAAAGTCATGATGACCAACTTTTGGAATGAGGTTTTCCAGGAAAGAATGAAACAGAGACTAGTGTTCGATACAGCGACATGCTAGTGAACAGCTTAAAGCCTGCAATATGATCAAAACGCTTGGGACTTCTCTCAAAAGGAGTATACATGCGGTTGTGCATATAGCAGATATAGTTGATGCTCTATTTGAGTCCTTGAAACATCCAGCATACAGTCCAGACTTGGCATCATTGGATTTTCACTGGTTTAGACCCTTGAAAGAACATGTGCAGGGTCAGAGGTTTGAAGATGAAAATTAGGTAATGGAGGCAGTTCAAAATTGATTAAAGGTCACACCAAAAGACTTTTTCCTAGAGGGCATCCACTAGCTAGTGGATAGGTAAAATGTGTGATGTCAGGCACGGAGACTATGTTGAGAATAATACACACAAAATTTCATCTCTGGCACTCCTGTAAAAATTGTATTAATAAAATTGCTGTTACTTAATGTCTCTCAATATAAACATAATAATGAAGGGTGTCAAACATGAGATGCATTTATACAGCAATCTTTATGAAACAACTAGTTAAAAAAGTCTACAACAGGAATCTTCTTTGAATAAAAAAACAATGATTATAAAAGACTAAAGACAAGGTATTCCTCTAATTGGTCATCATAAATTGCAGACTATTTTAAGTTATTTATGCAATAGTACAAATGTTTGTTTTTGCATACTTTAACAGGTTTTTCTGCGGCGCAGTATTCTTTCAGCAGATGAGATGACAGAAGAGCATCATGATGATGATGGTAAACCAAAGGAGGAGGACAATGATCCTGATCTGTACCAGTGGCATCATGGCTCCAAGTACTGCTGTGCCCAACTGGAGGGTATCATTGACATGAACAGGAATGAACAGTACATGGAGATAAAAGTGCGAGGCCCTGTCGAAGAACGAGCTAACCTGTACTTTTTCCTGGAGGATTTTGTGACCATTATTGAGCAGGTTGTGGAGAATGTCTGTCCTGGCCTTCTGGTGGAGAGGTATATCCTCAGCCCTTCACAGCTCAAAGACCATGGAAAGGTTGTAAGATCCTACTCACCCACAGAGCTGCTTCGCATGCAGCTTGAGAATAGATCTTCAGTGATTCTTTGTGGAAACCAGAAGGAAGACTTTATAGATATTGCTTGTCTTGGTTCTCAGGAGATTCTAGAGACAGTTACACTGGGCATGAACTTAGCAATCTCTCGTCTTACTATACATACTCAGAGACTGCTGAGTCTACTTCTGGACCCACCTGAAGCAATGGGCAAAGACTGGTGCTTGTTAGCACTTGCTGTTGGACTTCATGATTGTCTCCCTTTACTTGAGACCCAACAGATGGAAGATCATAAAACTAGCCCAACACAGAAGGTAAGACATTTATGTCTCATTTTAAGTAGTGAAGGATTAATCAAATTCAATATATTATTGTGAAGGAAATATATTTATGAAGCTTTATGTCACATACAATTACAATTGCAGTGTTTAATGCTTACTGAAGAATTATATCATTCTTTTCCATCTCTAGACACCAACCCATGGAAGGTCATTTCTATTTCTTCTTTACCATCCCCGAAACAACAAGTTACCTGCGCCTTTATGTATTGTTTCTAGGTAAAAACAAAGTGAAGCTGTGGAAATACTGAAGATCAAAAGTCTATCAAAATATGTATAGGTATAGCTCAGCTAATGTACCAAAACCTAACTTAACGTCTTTATACTGGCTTAGAAGACTGTATACAACGAGTTTCTTTTACAACCACTTGATCTAAAAATGCATATGTGCATCCGATATATTCTTGAATGCATTAATTGATCCAGACACCACTATTTCCTGTGGCAATGCATTCCAAGCATTCACCACTCTCTGACTAAAAACATATTTCCTGGTATCTAATCTAGACCTTTCTATAATGAATTTTCCTTCTTGTTCGTTTGGCGACTGTATTTTGAAAAACCTTATAATCATATTTAGCCAGAAACAGAAACAAAACTAAACCAATGTTACAATCACAAAGTCTTCATAATGGGCAAAGAATAAGTAATAACACCTAACAAATCACACATTTTGAGTACTTAGAGCCCTTATGCCACTGGCACAGAGCAGAATTATTCTCCTCTGCCTTTGTCTTATTTGTGACAAATATACATATATATTCTTTTTTTAAATGGATACTGATTAAAATGTTCTGTTATTGTAAGAAGAAAATGGTAAAGGTGGTCTCATAAGCACTGCCAGTGGGGATGAAGTGTAAGGAACTTGCACATATCTTTGGTGAGGTTCACTTTTTGATGCCTTTACAGCCCCAACTATCAAAAGTCAGGTACTCACTTATACCTGAGTAGACTAGAGCATGAAGTGACTAGGGCCTCAAATTGACCAGTTTTACAGTGAGAGGCAGGCAACTGTTTTTATGCTTGCCAGCTAAATTGGGTATTCTCATTTTTGTTGTTCCTTGTCCCTGGTTAAGACCTTTTGTTTATAAGATATGTTATTTCATGTATTTGTGCACAGGTAGAAATGACTTAGGTTTATGTATGCTATTATGGACATGTTATCACTCTGCCACCTAGATTCTCACTTCTCTTTACATTATCTGACATTACATGCATGGTATCTCATAATATAATGTCAGCAGTAAGGGAATTGTACATGATAATGTCAGCAGTAAGAGAGATCTACCTTATTTTATTCATGTTAGACCTGGAAAAATAATAAACAACAATTACACAACAGTTATATTTACACTATCTATAACTACCCAACATCGGCACTTCTGGACTATACATATGGATCAGGTTTCCAATTGACCTATTTTGAAAGGTTTTGGTATCTATATGAAATATCAAGATGGATTCTTATATAATGTTTGTGCTTCCTGAGTCAAAATTTTTCCAATGATGAGGCGGAGGTCGAGGCTATCAAAACAGCTGTTGAGATTTTGTGCACCAACAGTTTGACTTAAGCGAATTGATGCCACTAGACATAGTGATTTTTAGTGACTCCAAGTCTGTACTAGAGGCAGTGGAGCACACCACATAGACAAAAAAGATATATTTTTAGTAGGAAGGCGGATCAACAACATAATCGCAGCCCACACGATTAATGTTACACTTCAATGGATCCCTGAACAGAGTGAGATTCCAGGATTAAAGATTGTGGACAGAGTGACAAAAATAGAAGCCTCCAAGTAAGTTGTTAATGCAGATAATTTAGCAGTGCTGCCAAAGACAGATGTGTTGGACCGAAAGGTGCAAATATCGTGTCAAGCTGTAAACTAGCAACACAATGGATTCCATTCACCGGACTACATCCTGCTACTTGCAAAGTCCTGTTAAGGGCTTTATAGCGGTAGATTGAGAACAAACGAAGAATAAGACGCCTCTAAACATCAAAAGGAAAGACTGTGTAGAATATTTAGAAATGTGTGCTTAAAAAAATATATCTCAGCAATTTTAAGATACCAACAGATGAAAATATAATTTTGTTTAAATATGATAAAATTGACGTTATGGCACATTTTTTTTTGTCATAACAAGTAAATAAGATGCATTTGAACTTTTTTTGGAGGGGTATTTAAAAAGAAATATATCATTGCTGGATAACCTTTTAATAGTTCTACAGTAACCGATGATGTGTGGGACAGGTTATTCATTAAATCAAATATTGCAAGTGTTTTACCGGAATATTACACACTACTATTGCACATAAGGTTTTGAGATGCGCCACAAAATTAGGGTACTACATCATTATTATAAATTCTCTGCAAAGGAATAATAACAAACACATATAATGTCATTATTTGAATGGACTTAAAAGAAGAATTTGTTACACTCAAAAACGAAGCAATCAAATCGTATTTCATGTGATGCTAAACATAGGAGAGTATCATCGTATTTCAAACAGAGAGAAAAGAACAATGCATGCCCTGGGTATTAGATCATTCTCATGCTAGGCATTAGAACATAACAGTATGTCTACAAATACTACTAGAGACTCAGGAAGAAAAAAGAAAGTTGATAGCTTTCATAAAGAAGTTATTAAATGAGGAATTTATAGAATATTGGATTCAAAAGAAACATTGACGCTAAAGAAATAGACAATTTTACTGGGAAAGAACAATCACATTGATATCTCTAAAACTGTATTGTAGAAAACTAAGGGGTGCTCACTTCACATTGCACAAGCATGCAGGTCATAGAAATAGCATTTGTGAAAAGCCTCACGTAGAAATAAATATCTGAAAAATTTGAGAAATGTGTAAAGAAAATTACGATATTGTGTAAATAGATGAAACATGGGTATTTATAACATACTAACGAAAAAAAAATAGCAATCTGTAGAAGGAACTGTAAAGAGAATTGTGTCAAGTAGTAAAAAACAACAACTGGTAATAGCTGGCTCATACAGTTATCAGACATGATGGACTGTTGACAAATGTGGAATTTGTGTTTCAAAATATATCGACAACCAGGACAATCATTCAGAGATGAATGGCCACATATTTAGAGTGTTGATTGAGAAACCTGTACATACATCATTAGATAGGCTCTCCTGTCTGGTAATGGACAATGTTTCCAACAATTATACAGTGTGACTGGAAGACAAGGTCCCAGCACCAGCAAGCACGAATGACAAGATCAAACTTTGGCTAACAATGTAGCACTTTCAATTTATAGGAACGCACCTCAAACCTGGACTTTTGTTACTTAAATGTTAAGACGTTTCACACCGACAAAGTAATCCAGGAGCATGCCACCTTACTATTCACACTTAAATCTTTTAGAATTAGTTTGGGCAAAGGATAAAGGATAGACAACAAGTGACAACAAAAACTTCAAACTATAAGATGTAAAAAATAATATATATGCTGCCCTTTCATCAGACATTGACAAACAATTATGGATTAAATGTGAGGACCATGTAATGAAAGAGGAAGACAGTTATTTGCAAAATGATAGTTTCTGATTTATTCAACTGACAACAGTTATCAATCACTTTGAGTGTTCTGAATTGGAATAGGATGATTACATTCTACGTGTATATCATCATCATGTAGCATGTCCTTTGTAGAACGTCGCTCCCATCACAGTATGTCTGAAAGAAACTCGTTCCCTTGCCAAAACACCAGCTTCCGCCACTGTCATACTCAGGCATTCCTGGATATCTTGGTGCCATCGTCTTCTTGGTATACCCCTTCCTCTTTTGCCTGGCACCATACCTTCCATCACCGTTCTCCCAAGACCGTTGTGTCTCTTGATGTGACCAAAGTATTTGCATTTTCTAGCCAAAATGGAATTGATAAACCAGTTCTCCTCTATGCTCAACTCTTGCCGAATGTCTACATTTGTTCTTTTCTCTGTCCAGGGTATTCTGAGGATCTTTCTGAAACATTTTGACTCGAAGGATTCGATTCTTTGTCTAGAAGTTTTGGTAATCGTCCATGCTTCACAGCCATAAGCTGCCACAGGAAAAACACAGGCTCTCAAGACTTTTACTTTTATCGTTTTGTTGGTGCCCTGCCATAATTTCTTCAGGCTGTTCAGTCTCTGCATTGCCATAGCTAGTCTTCTTCTGATTTCTTTCGAGCAGTCACCATTTTTGTCAATTCTGGAGCCCAGATATTCAAAATGTGTAACCTGATCTATTTCATCACCACCCACTGTAAATTTATGCTGACATTGTGTTTTATCGGTAGTCATTATCTTTGTTTTGTTTATGTTTATGAACAGATTTTGATCTTTACTATGTCCATTAACGGCTGAAAGTAGCTGCTCTAGCCCTTCCGCACTTCTTGATAGTATCACTGTGTCATCTGCGTATCGTAACTCTGGAATCTCGTACCCCCCAATCGTAAATGGGTCGAAACTTTCAATGTTCTCATATACGTGTATATATATATATATATATATATATATATATATATATATATATCGAATCCAATAGAAAGAATCAAATCCTTTGAGTCAAAATGTTACAGAAAGATCCTCAGAATACCCTTGACAGAAAAAAAGACAAATGTAGACATTCGGCAAGAGTTGAGCATAGAGGAGAACTGGTTTATCAATTCCATTTTGGCTAGAAAATGCAAATACTTTGGTCACATCAAGAGCCACGTCGGTCTCGAGAGAACAGTGATGGCAGGTATGGTGCCAGGCAAAAGAGGAAGGGGTAGACCAAGAAGATGATGGCACCAAAATATGGAGGAGTTGGAGTTTTGGCAAGGGAATGAGTTTCTTTCAGACAGACTGTGATGGGAGCGACGTACTATAAAGGATATGCTACATGATGATGATATATATGTATATATATATAAATATATATATATGTGTGTGTGTATACATGTATATATATTTAAATGTATGTTTGTTTGTTAACTTAACGTCTTTATGCTGGTTTAGAAGACTGCAGAGTCTGTATACAACCAGTTTCATTTACATTGCCTTGCTCTAAAAGCTATGCGCATCCAATTTATTTTTAAATGCATCAATTGTCCCTGCCTCCACTACCTTCCGTGGCAATGTATTCTATGCATTCACCACTCTCTGACTAAAAAATATTTCCTAATATCTAATCTGGACCTCTCTTTAGTTAATTTGTAGCTACGCCCTCTTGTTCTTGTGGGTGGCTGTATTTTAAAAAAAAACTTGTTATAGTCTAATTTATCCATTCCTCTGATCATCTTATAAACCTGTTTTAAGTCACCTCGAATTCTTCTCTTTTCTAGACACTGTTTTTCTGAGTCTTTCCTCATAACTGTAATTCTGGAATCCCACTATCATCTTTGTGCTCCTTTTTGTATTTTCCAGCATGTTTATGTCCCCTCTATCATAAGGACTCCACACCTGTACACAGTACTCCAATCTAGGTCTAACTAATGCTTTATACAGTTTGACTATCACTTCCTTGCTTCCATGTTTAATAGTTCTTTTTATCCTACCTAACATTCCCTTTTCCTTTTTCACTGCTACCTTAACTTGCTCACTCACCTTTCCTGTATGATCTATTATAACCCCTAGGTCCCTTTCCTTATCTATCTTTCTAATATTTTTCTCACCCATTCTTTAATGATGTTCCATATTGGATCTTCCTATGTGGATGACTGTACATTTATCCACATTAAACTCCATTTGCCATTACACAGACCATTCTCGAATTTTATATAAATCTGACCTCATTATATCCACTTCTGCTTTAGATAAGACACTACAGCATAGTTTTGTGTCGTCAGCAAATTTTACAATCATGGATCCGATATCAATGTCCAAATCTTTTATATATAGCACAAACAAAATTGGTCCCAAAAGCGAGCCCTGTGGCACACCACTTTTCACTTCACATCACTCAGAGTACTCCTTATTTATGCCCACCCTCTGCTTTCTTCCCGTTGACCAATTTTCAATCCATTTGGCAACTTTCCCACCTATTCCAAGTAATTTTAACTATAATAATCTTTGATGAGGTACTTTATCAAAGGCCTTTGCAAAATCTAGATAAATATCATCCACTGGCTCCTCTTTATCTATCATTTTAGTAACCTCCTCCATGTGCGGTGGGTGGGTAGGTGTGTGTGTATTGGGTGGGTGTGTATGTGTTTAAATGTAAAATAACACTAAGTAATACATGCTTAAACTTATTATGATGCTTGGAACATGATATTTTTTTTTAAAAACACTAACACAAAAATATAAACTGTAGTTTTAAATTTTGTTTTACATTTTACTGAAAATTCATATATTATAAACATTAATGCACATTTATAAGGAACAATAATTTACCCATACCCCTGTGATAAATGAAGATACTCCAGAAACTCTTAATGTGCTATCAACTGATGGGAATATTGTGTAATGTGTTTTATGTATAAATGATAACTGTCTGTTTCATGTAAATAACAAAGAAAACATATGTTTTAACAAATCTGTGCAATCTACATAATATTCATGCATAAGATACTAACATCCTAAAGAAAATGATTGCACATTCACAATTTTTACATGATAGCTTAAGGAATTAATTAGAGAATATATAAATTCCAATTACATGTATTTCTGAACTCACTATAGGCACCTACTTATTGAGTACAAACCGCTTGCAGTTATGAGGAAAAGATTTTGACAAGTGCCGCCAACAATCACCAATACACTGTATGGCACAGCAGAACAACTGAAAAAGATTTATATTAAAATAAGAATAACATTGAGCTGCCAAAGCAAGCTTGCTCAGCAACTGTGGCATAGCAACAACAACAACAACATATTAATGGTAACAGAAGTTCATCAAGAAAGAACTCGAACACACCTGGATTAGACAAAGAATTAATGGAAGATATCACAAAATAGAAAAAAAATGTAAACTAATCACACAGATAAGGCATATACAATTACAGATCAGGCATGCCACGAGAAGAAATAGTGAGCAAACTTGGCACTAACTGGTCAATTAAAGGAATGGCAGACGAGGAGAACAAAAAAATGATTTTTTTGCATAAGCTAACCACGTGGCGTGGCCAAGTAAGCTATACATATCTAATTTACAACATCCAAGACAAAAATATGGCAATATTGTACATCTGATCAGTATGTTATAGCTAAATAAATTTCAAGGAGTTTATTCTGGTAGAGTGGGATGTCCTTAAACAGAGTTATTCGATAGTTATTTTTGATATTATAGATATTAGTTTCACTTAGTTAGATATTTTTAATTTATGTTCGTCCATTACTTGATAAAGGCTTAACTGGTAAGTTGAAAAATTATTAGTTCACTTGTGTGGTTATTCTATTGTCGGCCTGCTTTTCAACATTCCTTGAAATGCAGCCATTATCAGTGTTGTTGATTTGGGGAAAACTACAATTTTCCTGGTAAACAGACAAATAAACTGTGCTTTTGGCTGTGTTTAATTGCAGGTGCTAAGTGAGTGGAACAGACGACATCCTGAAGCAACCATTAACAATCTTGTGTATCATCTAAAAAAGATAGGACGACTAGATGCAGTAGAAGCAATCCTGCGAACGGGACCACCTTTCACAACAGGACCACATTCCACGATGCATTCGTTAGATGACCATTTGCCTGATGGTGGTGGTGGTACACAGCTAGATCCACCAACAAACACTTCATCACACAGATGTACCAATTTTGTTACATAGTATAGGTAAAAAGACTTAACTGACCATGTTCTGTGAATAGATCATAAACCAGTCATTAACAAGGACAGATCGTGTCAAGAACTAATAGTGGATTACTGTAGATGTTAGGAATATATATCTATGCACAGCATTGCAAGAGGGGAAAATCTGATCATCAGAAGGGGGACTCCCCTCCCCCATACAACCAATTGTTTTGACTCATTTAGCTACTTCCTACTATAAAAGGTCAGGCCTACTTGGGCCAAAACTCTCATGTGCTATCTTTTGTTTCCAGATTAAGGTTGTTATTTGTTTCCTCCCCTTCCAAACTTAAGGACTGAACCCTCCCTCACCCCCCCCCCAACCCTCACCCCCCCCCCCCCCCAAACTTCAGGTTTGGCAGGCTGGTGTCTCATCCAATGCACCCCCTTGAAGCTGTGATGAAACTAGTATGTTATTTGTATTTAAACTGAGTACCCTACACTCCTAGTCCAATGTGATTATCCATTTCACTTGTTCCTTGGCCAGCATGATGCCTTTGCAGCTGTTTCCTCAGTCTTTCATTGTATTTGTTCTTGAATCTCCTTACGTGCATAGGTGCTACTGAAGGCTATGCAGAGATTCTGCCACAAAACCTACTTCTACCGCTTGAACTTTGGCTATGACAACCCATCTGCCTCACTCTGTAACAAGGTCACCTTATGATGACTATTCAACAGCAATAACATGAGCAATGGGTCTATTAAAATATGGATGTGTGGAGAAATAAGATACAGTTCAAATAAACAAAAGCTGGCATACATTAGACCTATTATTAAATACAGAAATACTGCATGAGACATGTTCAGCTTGAAAGAGATATTTGGAATAAACTAAATAAAGTTTGAATCTGATAGACCCACCCCGAAGTATTGAATAAGTCTTCAAGACAAAGGAGAAATAAGACAATAGTACTGTGTTGTACATAATTATGTTATACTGAATTGATATTACTGTACTCTTGACAGACCCATAAGTGTTCAGTCTCTTTTTTTTCTCTTTTTTTATTTCAATCTCTCATTCTCTCTCTTTCTCTCTCTCTTTTTTCTCTCTTTCTCTTTTATTTTTCTATCTGTCTATCTTTGTCTTTCTCTTTTTCATTCTTATTATCTTTCTCTTATTTTCTCACCCTCTTTCTATCTTGCTCTTTCCCTCTCTCTGCTTTGCTGTTTTTCTGTCTTTTTCTCTCTCTCTCTCTCTCTGTCAATAAATAGCAAAGAGTATAGTTATCTGAATTTCTGATAACTCCCTAGTTGTACACACTCCTGCTCTGTATTCTCAGATGCCCCTTCTTGTCTTGCAAATCCACATTCCTGCATTCATGGATCACGCATTGATCTAATACGATGTAGTCATCCAACATTCAATCATTGATTGGTTTAAATATAAATCCATATCTAAGGCCACAACTTTGACTGCTTTCAATGCCTGGGTGCTGTATAGTAGTTTCTTAGAGTGAACACCTGGGCTAATAAATAGGGAGATAGAGAAAGAGAGAAAGATTGACAAAGAGAGTAAGAGAGTGATAGAGAAATAAAGCAAGAGATCAAGAGAAAGAGAGAGGGAAAGAGAGAGAAGGAGCAGAAGGAGCAGAAGAGAAGGAAATAGAGAGAGAAATAGAGCGAGAGATATAGAGAGAAAAAGAGAGATACAAAGTGAGAAAGAGAAATATGGAAATAGAGGAATATATATAGAGAAATTTGTTGGAAGCCATTGGTACTGAGATGATTTGAATTCTAGATTTTTCTTTGGTGTAGGGTTACAGTGGCTTTTTTTGGTGGTGGATGTGGGTCCTACAGATTATAGTGCAATGTGTGGTTCCTCAATAAGATCATCTCTATGACGATCAAAGTGTCGATCCCCATTGTGTTGGTCAGTTTTCTGTGACACACCTTGTATCCAGGTAGTGCAACATGGTTGAGAGATGGGATCGTGATCAATATGTTTCACCTGACTCTAATATTACTCTTTGCTAACAAAGATAGAGCTAATTCTGGAAGACGGTTGTCAGAGAGAGCCATTATGTATTAGGGAAAGCACAAGAGAGATGGTGTATATCAGTGCAGATGTTCTCTATGTCTCATCGCATGGATAGGGGGATCAGACCTCAACAACAGTCAGGTAGGAAGGAAATAGGCCAATGTTATGTATATAAGAGATGTCAAGATATTCTTAGACTCAATCAAGACAAAATAGAAAATTAAACTTGAAAATGTAAATATAACAATTAAAACAGCCTTATATCAGTTGGCGCCTTAAAAAGAGAAACTACCCCAGTGACAATGGACATAACAACTTTTGAAGTTGTTTGTTGATGGGCCATACCAACTATTGAAGTGGTTTGTTGATGGACCACACCAACTATTGAAGTGGTTTGTTGATAGACCATACCAACTATTGAAGTTGTTGGTTGATGGACCACACCAACTATTGAAGTTGTTGATTGATGGACCACACTAACTATTGAAGTTGTTGGTTGATGGACCACACCAACTATTGAAGTTGTTGGTTGATGGACCACACCAACTATTGAAATTTTTGGTTGATGGACCACACCAACTATTGAAGTTGTTGGTTGATGGACCACACCAACTATTGAAATGGTTTGTTGATGGACCACACCAACTATTGAAGTTGTTGGTTGATGGACCATACCAACTATTGAAGTTGTTGGTTGATGGACCACACCAACTATTGAAGTGGTTTGTTGATGGACCACACCAACTATTGAAATGGTTTGTTGATGGACCATACCAACTATTGAAGTTGTTGGTTGATGGACCACACCAACTATTGAAGTTGTTGGTTGATGGACCACACCAACTATTGAAGTTTTGGTTGATGGACCACACCAACTATTAAAGTGGTTGGTTGATGGACCACACCAACTATTGAAGTGGTTTGTTGATGGACCACACCAACTATTGAAATGGTTTGTTGATGGACCATTCCAACTATTGAAGCTGTTGGTTGATAGATCATGTAAACTATAGATATAATGTCTATTTGTACCATGAGATGATTTTCGAGTCTGCTTTTCTAATTATGATAGTGTTTGCTATTCTCAGTATTAATACCCAATCCATAGACCTAACTTTAGCTCTCTACTCGAGTCACCATTTAACATCTGCGATTTCAGTGTTCCGGTTAGAGGACAATATGTAGTTGAAGGATAGGCTTCATAGTGGATCAAGAAGTGAAAGATATTGGTACTGTAAGATGCATTTCTAACACGTTTTTGGTTTACTTCTTTCTTGCTTATTGCGGGGACTAGAGGTTGGAGAGAAGATGACAGTTGCACATAAGGCAGTGTGGGGAACTGTGCTCAGAATAACTTATATACACCTGTACTGATTCTCAGAACACAAATTGATGACTGAGAAAGCATTATCTATGGTCTAGGATTGATGATAGGAAAGTTAAAAAGTGCTAAAATTTATAAATATGTTTGGATCAACTCTGTCTACATTCCATAGCTGCAAGTGTTGATTGAAAAGAGGGTTGGTCACATGGGACTCTTTTTGGTGGTGTTCGGCTGGTCATCTTTCTTTTGTGGCGAGGTTTTTTTGTCACCTGGTGTTATATGGTTCAAATTCAGGTTGTCTGTTATTTCACTTTATTGTCTGTTGTTCAAATCAAGTAGTAGTCAAGCAATCCGCCTAGACAAGCAGGCCTGGTTGTGTTAACTGTCCATGATCTTGGTCGATGGTAAGAGCCCCAGGCAGCATGCAGGGCAGATGGATTGAAGGTGATATGTCTCCGCCAGGTGTTGTTCGGGCAGCCATGGGAACAACTTCATAAGGTGTGCTGTCTTCACACGCCCCTGATTTCCAGTTACAGGTATAGAAATTGTAAAGCTGAGACGCCCTGAGAAAGACGAGCCACTTGTCCAAAGAAAGAGAGACGGCGCCGATGCAGCGTTGAGGAAATACTCTTAAGGTGTGCGCGTTGAGAGAACTCAATGTCTGTGACTAGGTCTTACCAAAGGACTCCCAACTAGCTCGTTACCTTTGTTTTCATGGTGCAGATAAATACTTGTCTTTGTGATTGTTGTCACATGCTTTGTTTGCAACTCACTGTTTCTAAGTTACCTTTTGTTTCTCCGACATAACAGCCAGTGACTGTCATGCCATATGGTGTTTTTCAGAACATCAGCAAACTTCTTCCACACCCCTCGGTCTGCGGTAATATTTCTCACGCTGTCGAATCTCGTCTCCAATCTATTCCTAGGACTTTATTTTGTTAGTGTTAAATTCAAATCGTGTAGTCCAAGTACAGAAGAAAACTGATTTATTATCAGGGTGAACATTTTCACATTGACTACCTGAAGTGGCATTAGTCTAGTTACAGCTCAAGCACGCTAGTCTATTTCTTCTAATCTGTAAGTTCTGCCAAGAACTCAGTCTGTCATTATATCTGTGTCACTGGTAGTTATTCTGCATTCATCAAATACTGAGCCGCTTCATTTAGGTAGACCCAGCGTGGAAGGCGTCAGGAAGTTTCCCGAGGATTTATTGTCACTACACCATTTCTGGAATCTCGAGCTACATTGCTGGACGTGTTTTGCTTACTTTCCAGGGCAGGCGTTTCTCGCCTCCGTCACTGTCATTCTGATGGATTGCTTTGTTGACTTATTTGTTTATGAGAATGTACTCTTCTCTCATCCTTCACTCAACACAATCGTGTGGCTGTCCATTGATATAGTATTCACAAGGGTTCTCAAACTCGCTGACCAGGAAGACGTTTTCTGCTACCTCGACATGATTGTGCGTTTTGTCGTGTGATTGGAGATCAAATAGTTTGGATAAGAATATCGGGCATTATGTACCAAATTTGACGAAATCGCGGTAATGGTGTAATCGTTGTAACTGTCAGGGCCTCACTTTATATGACTTTATAGATGATTTCTGCTCAAGTTGTGTCATATTTGTGACGTATATCTGATCTCTGCAACTTCTTTTTGCTTTAGAATGTAGTATTTGTGTTAGTACTATAGGACAATGATCGATGCCCATATTAATGTTGAGAAACACTCTTTTGAGTCCGTAATTTCTGACCTGTCTCTTTCTGACTAGTATGTAGTCTATTTGAAATGATAAGGTTGTATCATTCCATCGATACCGTATTTGAATATGACTTATCTGGTGTTGGAAAGAAGTGTTTGCTATAATCAGCCTCTGTTCAAGACATAGATGTATCAGCTCTTCCCCATTGTTATTCTTGGTGTAAAATCACTAAACGCACAAAGACGTGTCTCCTGTGTCTATTTATTCCCCACTTTACCGTTGAAATCGCCCATCACAAATAACTCAATCTTCAACTGTTGATTAAACAGTGAACAACAATTACATTTAAGAAAGATACTCTGCGCCAAATACAACATGTGAATTAACCTGAAGAAAACAGATTATCAGGATCAGTAGAACACCTGGACCACTCAAAATAAGTGTAAATGATATTGCTCTTCAACGGGCCCATGAGTTCAAGTATGTTTTCGGCAGACGACAGAATCGACAGTGAAATCTAGACTAGGTGTCACAAAGTATTTGCTGTAACTTATCAGCTATCACCACTGCTTAGGCACCCGAGCATTAGTTTGGCAACATAGCAACAGTTAATACACAGCATATGTATATACATATATACATATATGCAGATTCTGTGCGCAACCAGTGCCAAAGATGGCCTCTGTCCATGGAGCGTTAGAGCAGATTTTCGAAGGCGTGGAATGAAGTGTTTGAGGAAGTTCATCGGTGTTACCAGGGAAGAGAATGCGAAGCGACGATATTTGCAGCATGATCTGCACTACGTCTTGTGCAGAATACATTTCCAAGCTCAAAATATGTTTGTCTGGTCATCTCATGAGAATACACCCTCAGCAATTTCCACTGATGGCTTACAACGCTGGTAGATCTGGCTACAGCGTATGGGAGGGGGGATGGGGGCGAGACAGGTGGATAGATGACTTTAGAGCGATTGTGCAAGCGACACTAGCTAATATTGACCGACGTAACGTATTTGGCACAGGACAGATGACTTAAGCTCCACACGGCGGCGCTTAACTGCATATGTGGAAAGCAAACTAACTCCTTTGAAACATAAAAAAGTAAACAGTTTTGGAATGTCTTCTGTTACCATTACATTTCTTGTAGCACAAAACCATGCAGTAATGTTGTTTTTGAGTGGATCTTATTGCTTGTATGTAGAAAAAAGGTAAAACAGTGGCAAGAAAAATAATCTAGCTACATCTTGATGTTTTAATAAGAGCAGATGTTGAGCTGTTTAATCAATCAAGACCTCGTCAGCTCCCTGTTGAACTCAGGTCTCCAGCATAAAGTTTAAATACTGGACCACGTGCCACATAAAGTCTAGCTATTGAACCACGTGCCACATGAAGTCTAGCTATTGAACCACATGATGTCTAGCTATTGAACCATATGCCACATGAAGTCTAGCTACTGGACCACATTCTACATGAAGTCTAACTATTGGACCACATTCTACATGACGTCTAGCTACTGGACCACATTCCACATGAAGTCTAGCTACTGAACCACATTCCACATGAAGTCTAACTATTGGACCACATTCTACATGACGTCTAGCTACTGGACCACATTCCACATGAAGTCTAGCTACTGGACCACATTCCACATGAAGTCTAGCTACTGGACCACATTCCACATGAAGTCTAACTATTGGACCACATGCTTAATGAGCACATTATCATCAGACCGAAGCATCACAGCGGAAATCCAACAAATATGCAATTAGGCAGATAAGATCATTGGGCAAATAATACAACACTTAACTTCAAGCACGCGACAATAACTACCAAACGAGCTTTATTCAACACGATTTTCATCCCGACACTTTTGCTCCCATTGCCATAACTGGACACTCACATCAGTTGAAAAGTCACAAATTGTGACAACAAAACTGAAATACATGCAACAACTATTGGTTCTAACAAGGAGCAAACATGATCAGAACCGAATGACAAATGGTTTGGTCACGTAATAAGACTGCAATCGTACAGCACCCCTAACAAGCAATGCTATTAAGATACAACAGATTCAAGGACAAGTACAAACTACGAAAAAGGTGGTTTACGGAAATATCCGAGGCTGTGAATGTCACTGTGCATGAGTAACATAGTAAGGCTCGCTCTATAGATCCTATCATAACCTGACGCTCAAAGGCAAAACAGGATAAGCATGATGAAGAAGAGGATAGCCACAAAAGTAAAGTAAATTAGCCAAAGGTTGTGTGAAGTTTATCTATTGGATCACAGGCTGGAGTCTAAAGTTAATGGACCGAAGGCCGCAAGAAGTCTAAAGTTAATAGACCAAATATCGCTTGAAGTCTAAAGTTAATGGACCAAAGGCAGCATGAAGTCTAAAGTTAATGGACCAAAAGCAGCATGAAGTCTAAAGTTAATGGACCAAAAGCAGCATCAAGTCTAAAGTTAATGGGCCAAAAGCCGCATGAAGTCTAAAGTTAATGGACCAAAGGCAGCATGAAGTCTAAAGTTAATGGACCAAAGGCAGCATGAAGTCTAAAGTTAATGGACCAAAAGCAGCATCAAGTCTAAAGTTAATGGACCAAAGGCAGCATGAAGTCTAAAGTTAATGGACCAAAAGCCGCATGAAGTCTAAAGTTAATGGACCAAAGGCAGCATGAAGTCTAAAGTTAATGGACCAAACGCCGCATGAAGTCTAAAGTTAATGGACCAAAAGCCGCATGAAGTCTAAAGTTAATGGACTACAAGCCGCATGAAGTCTAAAGTTAATGGACCAAAGACCAAGTGAGGTTAGATAATGGACCAAATGCCGCTTGAAGTCTAAAGTTAATGGACCACAAGCCACATGATGTATAAAGTTAATGGACCACAAGCCGCTTGAAGTCTAAAGTTAATGGACCAAAGACCAAGTGATGTTAGATAATGGACCAAAGGCCGCTTGAAGTCTAAAGTTAATGGACCACAAGCCACATGATGTGTAAAGTTAATGGACCACAAGCCGCTTGACGTCTAAAGTTAATGGACCACAAGCAGCATCAAATCTAAATTTAATGGACCAAAGATCAAATGAAGTAAGTTAATGCATCAAAGGCCGCGTGAGGTTAGTTAATGGACAAAAGGCCGCGTGAAGTTAGTTAATCGACAAAAGGCCGCGTGAAGTTAGTTAATGGACCAAAGACTGCGTGATGTTTGTTAATGGATCATAGGCTGCGTGAAGTTAGTTAATGGACCAAAGGCTGCGTGAAGTTAGTTAATGGTACAAAGACCGCGTGAAATCGAGTTATAGAATGTACAGCGGCATACTCATGAATTTGATGGTCCAAAAGCCATATCATGATAACGTCGGTGGCTCAATTAGCTCAGCGCAATAATACTATGATTCAAAACGTTGGGTAGAAACATTGTTTGTCTGTTACTCCACATTATTAAACCAATGCTGCAACTGATGTATTTGTAATATATCTTTCACATTTTCAGTTTCAATGTCTGGCAATTTATCTCAATCTCGCATCGAATCGAGTATTCATTTTGTGTGGTCTTTAAAAAGATTAATATTGTAACTGATCTCTCCTGAACACATTTAGATGAAGTCTATGATCTTTTGTCACACATTGTGATACCACTGATTTAATGAGTCACATAAGAAGATATGGCAGGTCAAATATGACCCACAGGCCAAATGGTTCAGACACATGCCTTAGGACTAGACCTTCACTGATGAAGATCTTCACAGATTCAACTGTACTACTAACGGAAACAGAACGCCACGTTAGAGCCGTGCATATCGAAAGAAACATAAAGATTAATGGCGCCATGTATTTTAAACGGAACAAATAAACATTTCTTCATTTTTGTTTGCTCTCATTTAATCGCATGCATATCCATTATATAATCGCACGTATAGCCCTCCTAAACTTCTATCAGTCCGTCTTAGGTTTCTCACGTCCACACTACAATGGTCGGCAACCTACTTCCGTACTGGGGCTGAAGATGAGATTTCTTGAGTGAGAAGATGACGGCTCGCATTCATTCACGTAGATCTAAGCTGTGAATGTAAGATTAACAATAACGCATATGTACACGAAATTTATTTCCAAGACTGGTTACATATTGGGCTATTGTTAACAGTTTTTAAAACTGTGCATCTCAACGTCAAACATGAAATACATGGGAATATGTTCCTTAGTTTTGGCATTGTGGGCCGAATTTTCTGTAAATGAAAGATCGTATGATGCCACCTCTTGCCATGCAATATGTCCATCCTTTAGGATGGGAGAACCATGCTGTCATTCTTCTCTTATCATGGTGCTGACACACTTTGAGAACATGCCTCACTGTTTGTATGTTCACGCTACACTGGCATATGTGCCCAGATTCCATACAAATGAGTAATAAAGCATATTAATGTATTGTTTGCATACTATAATATGTTTTCATTGTGTAATACAATCTGTATTTTTGTCTTCAAAATTAAAATAATAAACATAACAATAAAATTCAATTGTTTACTCCAACACGTCCTCACAAAGTTGCATCAATATCCCGATGATACAAATACTATAAGTAATCGAATTATTACAGTTTACTCTCTCTTTGTCTCAAAGTTGCTTCAATATCCCGAGGGAACAAACACTATAAGTAATCGAATTATTAGTTTACTCTCTCTTCGTCTCAAAGTTGCTTCAATATCCAGAGGGGACAAACACTATAAGTAATCGAATTATTAGTTTACTCTCTCTTCGTCTTAAAGTTGCTTCAATATCCCGAGGGGACAAACACTATAAGTACCGGTAATCGAATTATTGCAGTTTGATTCTGTTTAGTTAAAAAACAAAAATCAATTCACTTCAACAAGGATTTATAACCTTTCAATTTTCATACACACACACACTAACACGCGCCCTCATGGTGAGGCCCTCCATTGCACTTTGGTTGAGTTTGACCACCGAGATCGCCCTGATTATAATATGTACATGCAGATGCACAAACGCATCCCAGCACAGGTTAAGACGTCCTGATATCGCCCTCAAGACTACGGTCTGGGGTGGAAAGCGGCGTACGCCCGCCAGTTGAATACAGAGAGGCAAACCTTTAACTAACACATATTTTTTGTTAAGTTTGTTTTTTATCGTGCAATCGGCCCAACAACATCCATGACCTCGACTCGAACAGGCTATCAACCCACTGGACAGTTCGCTACAGAAACAATTGGCTGATCCGCACAAGGCTAACCACCCCCCAGTCGACGAACGGCTCGATCTAAGATGCGCGCATTTTTGCGCTTTTCGCCTAGTTTGACGCCTGGAGCTAGGCTTCAGTTATAGCGAGCGGTAAAGCCTTAACAGGATTTGATATCAGAAGCGGGATTGTAGCCATCAAAATGTGAAGTGGCAGGTTGAAGTTTGAAAGTCCCGGCAGAATCATCAGCAACATGAACAAACATGTCCCCGGGTGTGAGATTTGGATGTCGGATATAATGATGTCTTATTGTCTTCAGAGCGATGAGTAAGGCATTTTGGCAGGCAGTATGTCAATGCAAAATTGAGGTTATTAAAATTCTAAAATACAGGAGTGTCGGCAGCCTTTGTATCATCATCAAAATCACCGTCCCATCTTTATCTTCTACTCATGGACATTGATCTTCGAAAAACACGCCGGTTGAAGTTTTTGTAGCTGAAAGATTATACAGGCTGGAGTAGCCAACCCATGCTCATCCAACCCCAACCCCTCGCCGCCCCCCCCCCCCACCTTCCTTTATCCTCTCTTATGACATGTTTAACAAGTTACAGTCACATAAATCTTTGTTCCACTTTCGGGCCCCGGTATGACTATCCGGTGAGATTCCTATGAAAGAAGCAAAAGAAAAGAGAACTCTTTTAAAAAAAATAAAGTTGAATATACAAATAATTACGGTACCGAAATAAATGAAAAAGTACAATTGATATATACAGAGACTTGCATTTTGTTGGCACTTACCTTTCTGTTCTCCAGACTACATCTTGCTGTTCAGGGTTTTGTAGCGGGAGATTGAGAACGAACGCAGAAAAAGAAGATGAAGAAAAATCAAAATGAGCTAGAAGAAGATATCGTTGTATGTGAGAAGCAAATGTCAAGGATGGGGAATCACAAATATTTGGTAGTATAACTCAAATGTAAAAACACATGAATTCATGAAATAGTGAAACAGTGGTTATATGATTCCAGTATAGTCTGCTTTCAATACCGAGACATTAAAACCTGTGATCTAACATTGACAAACCTATAATCTAATATTGAGAAAACTATAATCTAATATTGAGAAACCGATAATATAATTTTGAGAAACATATAATCTAATATTAACAAGCCAGTAATCTAATATTGACAAACATATAATCCAATATTGACAAACTTGATATAATATTGACTAACCTTTAATCTAATTTTGACAAACCTATAATCTAATTTTGACAAACCTATAATCTAATATGGACAAAACTATAATCTAATATTGACAATCACATAATCTAATATTGACAAACCTAGAATCTATTATTGGCAAATTTGTAATCTAATATTGTCAAACATGTAATCGAATATTTACAAACCTATAACCTAATATTTAGAAAGCTGTAATCTAACATTGACAAACCTGTAATCTAATATTGGCAAACCTATAATCTAATATTGTCAAACCTGTAATCAAATATTGACAAACCTATAATCTAATATTGACAAACGTATAAACTAATATTGATAGACCCATAATTTATATTGACAAACTTATAATCTAATATTGATATCAGATCCATGATTGCAAAGTTCGCGGATGACACAAAATTATGCGTCAGTGTCTCTTCTCTGGCAGAGGTGAATATATTGAGATTGGATTTAGAAACGATTATAAAAATGGTCTGAGAGCTGGCAGATGGAGTTTAATGTAGAAAAATGTACAGTCCTCCACATGGGACGATTCAATAAAAAATATAATTACAGGATGGGAGAAAACAATATTAGGACAATAAAAAAGGAAAGAGATCTAGGAGTTATAATAGATCATACAGGAAAGGTGCGGGGGCAAGTCCAGGTGGCAGTTAAAAAGGCTAATGCCATGTTGGTCATGGTAAAAAGAAACATTTTACATAAGAACAAGGAAGTAATAGTCAAGTAATATAAATTAATAGTGGGTTCTTCTTCTCTTCTTCGTCGTTTGTTCTCAATCTCCCACTACCAAACCCTGAGAGGGTAAGTAGCAGAATGTAGTCCAGAGAACGGAATGCGTTGTGTTGTAGTTTACAGCTTGGCTGCGATATTTGCACCTTTGGGTCCAACACATTCGACTTCAGCAAGCATTTTTGAGTACCGGGTTAACATTCCCTCTTCGATTCCTTTTTCTTAGCCAGTCTGCCCTGCTGCAGCCTGTTATCCAGGATCACCGCGGTGGAGGTGTAGAAGGGTCTTGTCAGCTCTGGTTCGCTGGCCCTGACGCTAGCAGTCAGCTATGGGTCGCTGGCCGCTGCAGCTCATGCACTGCTCAGCACCTTGATCCCTAGTGGGATCTAAATTAGGGTACTGTGTTCAGGTGTGGAGTCCATATGGGCTTGGCCTCGTTCATTCTAAATCTCTAGCTCCCAAACCCTGAAAGGGCTTAAGTAGCAGAATGTAGTCCAGAGAACGGATTGCGTTGTGTCGTAGTTTACAGCTTGACTGCGATATTTGCACCATTCGGCCCAACACATCCTATATAATAAAGTCTATATAGTAGAGTGGATATAAACATGCTGGAAAGGGTACAAAGAAGTGTAACAAAAATTAATTGGTTTCAGAATTATAGTTATTAGGAAAGAATAAAAAATGGTCTCCAGTGTCTATAACAAAGAAGAATTAGAGGTGACTTAATACAAGTCTATAAATTATTAAAGGGAAAGGATAGATTAGACTATACCAAGTTTTTTCAAAGTACAACCGGCTACACGAACATAAGGGCACAGCTACACATTGTTTAAAGACAAATCTAGATTAGATATTAAGCAATATTTTTTAAATCAGAGAGTGGTGAATTTTTGGAATCCATTGCCGCAAGATGTAGTGGAAGCGGAGTCAGTTAATGCATTCAAAAAAAGATTGGATGCTCACAGTATTTTCGGTATCCGTGAAGTGAAACGAACTGGCTGTATACATATTCTGTAGAGCCTTCTAAACCAGTTTAATGAAGTTAAGTTAGATAATAGAATGCAACGCACGCATATTAACACATATATTCACACAAACATACACGCATACTTACATACACACATACATACATACATAATACATACATATATATATACCTACATACATACACATACATATATACACACACACACATAAATACACACATACATACTTACACAGACATATACATACACACACAGACACATACATACATACATACACACACAGACACATACATACATACATATACACATACATATACACATACATACACATAGAAACACATTTTCAAAAAGAAGTTATCGCCTACCGCGAAGCGAGGCTGGCCACAACACCAGACGGTTTTGTCTTACTAATGTGATGTGCGCTGTATGAGGATTATAGTGAGGAAGATAATGTGATGTGCGCTGTATGAGGATTATAGTGAGGAAGATAATGTGATGTGCGCTGTATGAGGATTATAGTGAGGAAGATAATGTGATGTGCGCTGTATGAGGATTATAGTGAGGAAGATAATGTGATGTGCGCTGTATGAGGATTATAGTGAGGAAGATAATGTGATGTGCGCTGTATGAGGATTATAGTGAGGAAGATAATGTGATGTGCGCTGTATGAGGATTATAGTGAGGAAGATAATGTGATGTGCGCTGTATGAGGATTATAGTGAGGAAGATAATGTGATGTGCGCTGTATGAGGATTATAGTGAGGAAGATAATGTGATGTGCGCTGTATGAGGATTATTGTGAGGAAGATAATGTGATGTGCGCTGTATGAGGATTATTGTGAGGAAGAATATGCGCTGGTCATCAATCTCACTCTTATCCAGAGTTACCTTAGATCAGTGGCAAGACTATTGATCAAGCGACTGGAGGTAACTCGGGATGCAGGCACTCTGGTCTTGCCTCCCGTGAGACCAGGGGTCGCTTGAAACTTGCGGGATGCGATCGCCCACCGTTTCCGTTCAACACAGTGAGAGGCGAGTGCCTTAACCTCTTAACTACAGCGACCCCCATACAAACATATATACACACACATACACACATGTATTCACACACACGCATACACACATATAAGACAGAACACCATATCCATATATTGTCGTTTTCACTGTAGAGTTATTTATTAACAGTATAATGGTACGGTACGACAAGGCTGATAGCGCCCCCCCCCCCTCCCCATTTTTTCAACACACACATACACATACGTGCGCGCGCACGCTGTAATCGAATGCGTGCTGCCGGAAACAAACACCAATACTCATAACGACTCCACAGCCGGCTTCCAGCATGTGTCCCGTGTATGTGACAGGTTGTGCTGTTTCAGGATTGGTCGCTACAACCATGGCCAACTGTAATAGACTACAGATGACCATGCTACAACCATGGCCAACTGTAATAGACTACTGATGGCCATGCTACAACTATGGCCAACTGTAATAGACTACTGATGGCCATGCTACAACCATGGTCAACTGTAATAGACTACAGATGAACATGCTACAACCATGGCCAACTGTAATAGTCTACAGATGACCATGCTACAACCATGGCCAATTGTAATAGACTACTGATGGCCATGCTACAACTATGGCCAACTGTAATAGACTACTGATGGCCATGCTACAACCATGGTCAACTGTAATAGACTACAGATGAACATGCTACAACCATGGCCAACTGTAATAGACTACAGATGAACATGCTACAACCATGGCCAACTGTAATAGACTACAGATGACCATGCTACAACCATGGCCAACTGTAATAGACTACAGATGACCATGCTACAACCATGGCCAACATTGATAGACTACAGATGGCAATGCTACAGCCATCAGAGAACACATTTCGCGGAGAGAGTATTGTGCCGTCGTCATCTTCGCTTGCGATGAGCAACTATTACTATTATTATTATTAATATTATGTGTGTGTGAGAGCGACCTTGAGCAAGTCTCCCGCACTGGGAATCAGCACACGCGTAACTCACCACATCATCCAGACCCTACAACCACAACCTGTCCAGCTTGTGTGGTGCGGAGTGCTGGACGGAGACCGACAAGATTACAAGGGTAAACCTTCAAGTCCGACTCAAAATACGTCGACAGAACAAGAAACCAGCGAGAGGTTTAAATGTGGAGAAAGAGTTAGTACGAACCCACGCGAGAGCATTCCAGTAAGGTATAGATGGCAAGGTCGCTAGTTTCCATTTGGGAAATAGCGACTTTCAACAGTACTAGGCACCACTCAGAAATATCTTTCACTTCCCAGAGCTGAAACACTTTGGTCCAGCTTGACGTAACCACAAGGACTGGTTCGATGAGAATGAGAAAGAAATATAAATCTGCATAGTCTCAAATGCTCGTAACGCTCTGCAGTCAAGGCTAAAACACATTCAGAGTTTTGCACAGCAATATGATGCCAAACGCTTTTGCGAAGTCTTGAAAACTCTCTATGGCCCACAACCCTGACTCACACACTAAATATAGACACACACACAGGCAAACACACACACACACACACACACACACATACACATACACAAATATAAACAGTATCATCATGTCGTTTATACAGGGGAATTTACAGAGCTGAGGATTGAAAGTCGTTAACACTTGTAGCCGCCGCATATTGTACAGGTCAGGTTTTTCATTTGCTACGTATAAAAACAAAACAAAAACGTTGACGTTACCTTAGTTAGGACCCGTGTCTGCAGGTGACTAGTCTTACCTGAGTTACGACCAGTGTCTCCAGGTGACTAACCTTACCTGAGTTAGGACCCGTGTCTCTGGGTGATTAACTTTACCTGAGTTAGGGCTGGTGTCTCTAGGTGACTAACCTTACCTGAGTTAGGATTGGTGTCTCTAGATGACTAGCCATACCTGAGTTAGGGCACGTGATCCAGGTCACTAGCCTTACCTGAGTTAGGACTCGTGTCTCTAGATGACTAGGCGTACCTGAGTTAGGACTGGTGTCTCTAGGTGACTAGCCATACCTGAGTTAGGGCACGTGATTCATGTGACTAGCCTTACCTGAGTTGGGACTCGTGTCTCTAGGTGACTAGCCGTACCTGAGTTAGGGCACGTGATCCAGGTGACTAGCCTTACCTGAGTTAGGAATCGTGTCTCTAGGTGACTAGCCGTACCTGAGTTAGGACCCGTATCTCTAGATCAGTGTTTCCCTACCTTTTTACACCTGCTGACCCGTGAAAGGAGGAACATTTTTTCTCCGACGGCTTAGCCAGAATTTTAAAAAAACTATTGAATAATAATGCTAATAATTGAACATCTTTAACTTTTGAGAAAGCAATCATCATCATCATGTAGTATGTCCTTTGTAAAACATCGCTCTCTTGACACTCAACCTCTGGCCAGCTCTCCTGCCTCTGCCACTGTCAACCTCAGAGCCTCTGTAATGTTCCATCTTCTTTTCGGTCTGCCTCTGCATCTTTTTCCAGGAACCATACCATTCGGTTTTGCTAGAAAATGTTATAACGATGGCAACAGCGTTGTTTCAGAGAGACGAAGCATTGCACATACATCCAATCAGTTTCTCTGTTTGGTTTGGTTTAATAGGAGGCCTGAAAAAGTCTTCTCATACACAATCGATTGCCGACAATACGACCAACAATTTAACAGAACTTGGTTCACCTCAAGGCGAACTCAGCAGTTAAGGGATAACATTGTAATAACTTTTTTCAAGGACCGGTAGGACATTTCTGACGAACGGTGGCGGTCCGCGGACCGGCAGTTGGGAAACACTGTTCTAATTGACTAGGCCGTAATCCTAACAGGCTGGCCATTTAGCTAACTGCACACAAATATCAAGCTAAATGTGGCCTCACAGTCGAGGATGAAGTGTTAGAGACTTTATTTTGCTAGGTCTCAGTTTAAAAAAAAAAAACAAAGCTTGTGTAGCGGTTTCCTTCTTCGTCAATTCCCTTCCTTAAAACTCAGGTACGTATTTACATGTGGGTAGACTCGATTGTATCAAGCTTGAACACTGAACCCAGTACATGTGCAATGAGAAGTAACCGTACTAACCACCCTTTTACCTTGACGTTCACATACAGGTATAGCCACTGTTAAATTCATACTGCATTTTGGTGTTTATTTTCGCGCGAGAATCAATGGACATCAGGACACGTTGCCCTGGCAAATCCTGCTTTCTTGAACAACAGTTTATATTTACGTCTCCATTCCTACGCAACCGGATGTTAGTATTTGAATATCTGCTGTCTGGACGCGTCACGAAGAGCACCTCACACTCATCGTGAATGAAGATCATCTTCTCCCTCCAAATTAGATTACTCGTCTTCCGAGATGGTTGGAACTATGGAGCACTGGAACGGTATTTTGACATTAGTAGGGAATTATTCCCAGGGAAAGAGGTAAACAATTGTGGAATCTTATCCGGGGTTGTACAAAACTCTGGTAGGGTGTTGCCAGCTTCCTCTGAACAAATGTAAATATCAGTAGACTGTATTACATAACTATGTTTTTCATAAAGTTCCAGAGTGGTTGGATCTGCAGCAACTTTGTGTGTGAATATTTGCTAGTAGGTATCATGCCATTATAAAATTAATATAAGGGTAGAAATAACGTCGAATCAGAACGTGTACGAGAGTTCAGTTTTTTTTTCCTTTTCACCCGTACCGTAGTCTTTTAGGCGATATCAGGACTTATTACCAGAGATTGAATGCATGTGAGCGTCTGTGTGTACCTTTGATAGTAAGGACGATCTCAGAGGCCTAACTAAAAGAAGTGCAATAGAAGGGCTTCACCCTGAAGGCGTGTGTTAGAGTTGTGTAAGAGTATATATGGTAAATGGAATAGTGAAGATACACCAGGGTTGAGTCTAGCTTGTATATGTGGTATGACTTGCTACTGGAGTAGACTGGAACCTGGTGAGACTAGCTTAAATGCACGATATATTATGTTGTGTGATGCAAACCGTCTGGCAGTCCTGCATCTGGGATTATCGTACCAGGGGTATTTGTTAGATGCATCTGCGACTGTGGCTTGTGTATGATTGTTGTGTCTCGTGTCTGATGCTGTGACTGATGTATGATTGTTATGCCTGGTGTATGATTGTTGTCTCTCGTGTTTGATGCTGTGACTGGTGTATGATTGCTGTGTCTCGTTTCTGATGCTGTGACTGGTGTATGATTGTTGTGTCTCGTGTCTGATGCTGTGACTGGTGTATGATTGTTGTGTCTCGTGTTTGATGCTGTGACTGGTGTATGATTGTTGTGTCTCGTGTCTGATGATGTGACTGGTGTATGATTGTTGTCCCTCGTATTTGATGCTGTGACTGGTGTATGATTGTTGTATCTCGTGTCTGATGCTGTGACTGGTGTATGATTGTTGTGTCTCGTGTCTGATGCTGTGACTGGTGTATTATTGTTGTGTCTCGTGTCTGATGCTGTGACTGGTGTATGATGGTTGTGTCTCGTGTCTGATGCTGTGACTCGCATCTAAAGGCTGTAAATTGTGTCTGGGGGATTTGACCTTTGTATGTAACTCATATCTGTTATTTCTGTCCAAGCTTTGTGACTCGTGTCTGAGGGCGTGACGTGTGTTTGAAAGTGTGACTCGTATCTGAGGATGTTACGTGTATCTGATGAATCTGACTCGTGCCTGAGAGTGTGACGTGTCTGAAGATGTTACGTATCTTGTACCTGGATCCTAGATTATTGTACCTGGCTCCTAGATTTTTGTACCTGGCTCCTAGATTATTGTACCTGGTTCATAGATTATTGTACCTGGCTCCTAGATTATTGTACCTGGCTCATAGATTATTGTACCTGGCTCCTAGATTATTGTACCAGGCTCATATATTCTTGTACCTGGCTCAAAGATTCTTGTACCTTGCTGCTAGATTATTGTACCTGGCTCCTAGTTTCTAAACAAACTTGTTACACACCCTCCCCCTCGCCCCTCCCTCCCGCCCCGAAACTGAGAGTATCATCTTGTAGTTGCGCACATTAATGAAAAGGCTTCTTTAAAATGACTATGATATTAAAAGAGGTACGCTATTGTCTTATAAAAATAATTGATTCCACACAAAAACAGCTGATTTAAAATGTCGCACGGTTGCCATAAGATCTGTATCCCTTTAACGAACAGCAACAACTTGCAGTAACTGACGGGAAGGAATTATGTTTCTTCCTTTAGTCAGGGGGTATAACAGTATTGAAACAAATATCTGCAAACCCTGAGCGGCCGGCTAATGAAGACCGAGGTCCCGCCAAAACTAACTGCCCACAACAGGTGCTCCATTGAGGCCGAAGCGAGACTCGTGGGAAAATATGTTTGGCAGGTCCTGGTCGGAAGCCACAAATGGTGATGGTGAATCAAACATGACTAATATGAAAAAAAGCAAAATCAGACCAGAGTTGGTGTTTTGATCAATAATATTATTAATCAATGATCGGACAACACAGAAACGGCACAGAAGAAACAAACAAACAGTTACAAATAAGGTAATGTGGTAAAACTAAAAAAACATTCAGCTAATCAATTAAAAACAAGAAGCCAGCCTAACAATCATTTCCTTTTCGAATTTAGATGATTTCAAACGAAAAGTTGATATTTTAAATTATTCTTAAAAACGGGTCCACATGTAGATCATAGTTTGGTTATGCTCTTGAAAAACTGCATTCTAACTGTTTTTGTTTTAGTTACATCAAGAACCATGTTTTACAGTATTTCTAGCAATAGTACCAGAGAAGCAGAATGGTTGAAACGATTGACCTGCCCAACAAAGATACTTAATGAGTGCTCTCAAATGGAATGTGCCCCTTCTCCTAGCTATAAATGGGCACCCAACTAACAGTTAGCAAAGATAATAAATCGAGGAGTGGGGCATGCCCCCCCCCCCACCCGCTCACAAAAAAAAACAACTACACAATAATATAGATAAAAATGAGTGCAATGAAGTCCCCAACGTTGCATACAGGAAAAAGTATCAGCTCTGTGACTGCTGTTACCAATATCATGCCGCGGAGTGATTTAATGTGTGCTTGGTGTGCACCGCACGCCAAGATGAAACTCCTAAACAGAATTTGTAAAAGTATAGTATAAGAGTTTTTAAAAAATAATTAAAGATAGATTATTTGACATTTGTCCATAAAATGTTATTGCTGTCTTTAAACGCCACTAGACGTAATAGATGCTGGCTGCTAAGCTGGTCTGTGCTCAATAGGAGAGAAGAAGCCAGTAAAGTGTATCGTATCTATTCCCTCGTGGGACTTAGAAACGCAGCACACAACCATAGCTATGACACAACCATATATATGCAATATATAGGTGAGCGCAGGTTAGCGGGCAGGACGTCATGATTGTGTGTTGGCGTGTAACTAACGATTGGTAAGTATGCGGCGATAATTCTTCACTCAGCTAGATTACTGTGTGTAACAGAGTTACAGGGGTACAACGAGCCAAAGCCAGGGAAGCCTTGAAAATACTGTTCGTGGTACCCAAACAGTTCATTGAACGAGGCATGGTCTTCAACTATCAAACAATGCAAGTTGGGACTGGCCAAAATAGGTCGGCCTTCTGTTCTCACGGTTTGAACTGGAAATCCCCGTCAACAAGCGGTCAGTCAGTGTTTGGAAAATAAGGCAGCCTTTCTTTGGGACACGCGAGTTCAAATAAAGTTGGTGGGAAATGAACTCAAGAAAGTAGAAGTCATTATCTAAAGCGGGGGAAACTTAGCATATAAGCTGGAGTGAGACATAATAGAAGACAGATCAGAAACAGCAGACCAAGGGTGTCCTACCAAACATTATAGTGATATAGTGAGTAGCACTTAGTCTACAACAAGTAGATAGTTAAAAGCTACATAAACTTAGCCAGTGAGTGAAAATAGTAGAGTTAGAAGCCACCGAAGCAGACCAACACGGAAAGGCAACGAGAGACCACACACATGTAAGAATATGTCTGTGTGCGATGTTCTGTTCAAGTCGTTGTCGCTAACATCTTGCTCGAGTGACCTGACTTCATTCTTGTCAGACGGAGACGTGTTGCTGCAACACGAAGCTGTCGTCCTAGGACGAACGAATGTGATTTGTGGGTCTTCCTCGTCCTGACAACCACAGTAACACAACCACTGTCGTCTGTCATAGACACGAGCACAGCTGCAGATAGAGCACAGATGCAGTCACCGACTGCCTGATGTAGAGACGAGACAAGAGGTCCAGTAGACATCTGTCTTATGTGAGACGATACAAGAGGTCCAGTAGACAGCTGCCTTACGTGAGACGAGACAAGAGGTCCAGTAGACATCTGTCTTACGTGAGACGAGGCAAGAGGGCCAGTAGACAGCTGCCTTACGTGAGACGAGACAAGAGGACCAGTAGACATCTGCCTTACGAGAGACGAGGCAAGAGGTCCAGTAGCCATCCATTTTTGTGTAAATTGAGAGGACAGATAGATGAGGACTGAGAAATTGTAGTTAGACATACTTTATATCAACACACAGAGATAGACAGTGAATAGAACAATTGCTAGATTTCGACCACGTGATGAGAACCCTTGGTAAAGTTTAGTACTAGAGTAAGACCTGTGCTACTTGCACGAACCTTTAGAAGTAATCTTAGTCAGTTAGAGAAGTGATAATAACCAACCGTTTGAGAGACATTAGAATTCATTAATAATTGATGAACAGTATAATGTGATCAATGAGCCTAGTGAAAATGATTTGATGTGCATATTGTTTTACTTGTGTGAAAAATACCTGCTGTGTTTTACCTGTGTTCAAAGAATTGTAGGTATTTAATTTAGAGAGTTAAGGAGTGACAGAGGTATAGAAGAGAGGAGAGAGAATACGTTAACCCTGTTATATAATATATTAAATGATACCGTGACTTAGGATATAAAATTATTGTTAGGACTCTGTTACATGTGTGCATGCTAGTGTTTTTACTAGCGTGGATCTATTAATGTATATAGTGTTGTGAAATGTATTTGATTCATTTTTAAGTTCTATTCCTTCTATTTAATGAAATTATGAAGAACCCATTTGTATATTAAAAGATCTTCTGATACATTTTGTGTGAGCATTTGCTGAATGAAAGTCATTCTAGAAACATTGATTTTGATAGAGTATTAAATTCTAATACTGTAGCACACCTTGTATCAGGGACCAGGATACGCCACTGTTATTGTGTCTGAAAACACCAGTGACAAAATAGGTAAATGATCATAGCTGCTAGAACTGCGCTGCATTTTGTTATATTCGACTTATCATAACAGAAAGGTGAGTGAGATCAGCACTGGCATTCGGAAGTCAGGACTAACGTCAGAGGCAGGTGTAACACTGAACAAAACCCCTACCTCTCGTTTTTGATGTGCCCACCTTCGGCAACGGGCTGAAAACAAGCGGTGGATGAGGATCTGAAAGCAACCAGCGACCCATAACTGACTGCTTGGTCAGGAGTACAAGCTGTCCAAGGCCCTCACCTCTAAGTGGCCCAAGACCCTTGCTTCAAAGTGGCCCAAGACGGCCTCTAAGTGGCCCAAGACTCTCGCCTGTAAGTGGCCAAGACCCTCGACTCTAAATGGCGACCCATGCCAGTCTGGCTAAAAGAGTGAAGGTAAACCTGGTCCCAAAAATGCCATCCTTAAATCAGATGTGCCGGCCATCATCAGTGGCAACACTAGACAAGCTCTATGGCAGTATCGACAGCCTTAGGATGACCGCTGCTTTTTTTTCGAAAAAATACAGGTTGACGTCTGACAGCGTACGAAGAAGAAGAAGAAGAAGATGTGCCGAAGGGTTCAGCTTCGCTGTAAATTACGACACATGGCAACAAATCGTCCTCTTGAGGGCGAGGAAGAAGAGTTAGGCCGTATTAGATCAGTCTGGCCAACGACGTGTGGGTCGATATTAGATCAGTCTGGCCAACGACGTGTGGGTCGATATTAGATCAGTCTGGCCAACGACGTGTGGGTCGATATTAGATCAGTCTGGCCAATGACGTGTGGGTCGAAATTAGATCAGTCTGGCCAACGACGTGTGGGTCGATATTAGATCAGTCTGGCCAACGCCGTGTGAGTCGATATTAGATCAGTCTGGCCAACGACGTGTGGGTCGATATTAGATCAGTCTGGCCAACGACGTGTGGGTCGATATTAGATCAGTCTGGCCAACGACTTGTGGGTCGATATTAGATCAGTCTGGCCAACGACGTGTGGGTCGATATTAGATCAGTCTGGCCAACAACGTGTGGGTCGATATTACGTTTCCCGTAGTTGCGAGTCAGCTAAATGAGAAGACTTCCACTGCATAGGAGGGTGTGGGGATAGGTGTCCGTCTTCTTTAATACGTGAGGTTGTGGGTGGTGGGGGGGGGGGCGTTCGGCCGCTTCAATACTCTCACCGGGGGGGGGGGGGGGGCTTGACTGTCCGTCTACTTCAATACCCTCAACGGAGAGTTGGCGTGGCGGAAACGGTGGATTGGGGGGGGGGGGGATTGGCTTCTTCAATTCTCTAATTACTGCAAACCTGCTACCAGAAACAAACCTGCTACCAGAAACAAACCTGCTACTAGAAACAAACTTGCTACCAGAAACAAACCTGCTACCAGAATCAAACCTGCTACCAGAAACAAACTTGCTACCAGAGAATAATTCATCACAAGTGACGACAACATACAAGACAACCCAAAACCTAATAAAGACCACCAGCTGACAAAGCCCACCGGATAGAGACACATAACAATTCTAAGATGACCGTGCAGGAAAGTATTCCGTGTACCTAGGATTACCCATGGGCATTCAGTTTTGATTGATTCCCTTCCTCGTGTCCTACAGTTAAAGGCTACATAGCGAGCAGTCGTTATTAAGACAGCTCACCACATGGGTGGTGTTTTCGTGTTTAATATGTTTGCACTGATAGTTTTCCCAAGCTGCATTAATTATACTCGGTGGGTAAACTGTTCAGGCGCCGTGTGGGGTAGTTTACTGCAACAGTAGACCATCTTGCGCAGTTACGTCCCTTAACTCAATGTCATGTCTGAGTTATTTCAGGGGGAAATTGTCGGTGACCGACCACCAACTAAACATGAGCTCTAAGAAAGTTCCGGCGTAAGCAGCGATGGTGGAGTGTCTGCTCATGATATTAAAACTTACCAAAATATACTTCCTGTTCTTCTTCAGTTGTCATGTTGGCTGTTGTAAACGGCCATATCTCCTTACAACTTCAGTTGACGGGTTTTTTCAATCGATTATGTTCAACTATTCTGTCTCTTCCCGTTTGACCGTTTATTATCTGTATTACCAAGTATGTCAGTTGCTACAGTTTACTCTATTCCTGACCTTCATAATCGTATCATTTGCACCCACAAATGTCGACTCATTTACATACCACCATTGGTTCTATGTGACCTTCGAGCTGGGCCCTTTATACGGCCCATTTGCACATGATTGTAGCACAGGGTGTTCTTAATTTCATAGAATAATTCATCGATTCATCTTTTTGCATCGAAGAATAGAACAGGGCTACGTCTGGCGTTACATCCTCGACATTGTAGTTTTTTGTTAAATTAGATTTATTTCCCCCTTGTTTTCATGGTAGATCAGTTTTTAAAAAACGAATTATATTATTTAAGGATGCACAATTTTTGCTCTTTCCACAGTTGGTATAAAAAAAGTGCGATTGTTAAAATACCTAGGTTGTATGTTCACTGATGAGGGCATAGTGGACATCGAGATTGCACATATAATTCAGAAGGCAAACAGTGCCCCTAATAAATTGCACAGATTTTGAAACACCCCAGAGGGCTTATTTTAACTAAGAGGAAGCTGATAAATGCACTGTTTATTCTTACATTGTGTTACCAATGTCAATCTTGTATCTTACTATAAACACATTAGAGTAAGATCCATAGCTGTGAGATGCGCTGTGTGAGAAGTGCAGCCGGAAAGACAACACGTGACCGAATCAGTAACACCTGGCTGAGGCAGACGGGGGGGGGGGGGGGGACAAGCCCAGTTACTGTCTACATTAACTCTCACCAAATCAAGTGGTTTTGTCATTCACTCAGAATACATTATGACCAGTTGCAGTGAGAGCATATCATATGCATGTCTCCGGTCTACACGTGTAAGGTCGGTGGAGAGATGGTGTCTCTGACACTCAGAATGTTACACCTTTCCACAGTACACGCCTCACGCTTGGCGATAACAAGAAATATACGCATCCAGCCCCTCTATAACGCCGCATGGCAAGAGCAGTATGACAAAAGAAAAAGAACAAAGAAGCAACATTATTTATATCCATTGTTTTAACTGTGTAGTACCCTATGATGATTTTAAGATAGCTTTAAACACACATTAAACTTAAATTTAGAAAATGATATGTGAATGTCAAATGTTTGGGTATGTTACTATACTGGGTGGGGTGGGGGGGGGGGGGGGGGGGGGGGGATTGTTCACAGGAAAATGATGAACTTCTACACACGTGGAGTAGGTATAGGAGCAAGATTATAATAAATGACATAACACAGACACACTCTAGGAAGCTCAGATCTGAATTATTCAAATTGGTTGGCAAATCTCACAAGCTGGTGCTGTAAGGCCAATAGTTGTTTTATTGATTAGTCAGAATAACATAATTTTTCATAGAATAACGTTACATAATAAATATAGAAACGTATACATGAACAATACATAAATAACAGATCAAGAAATAATGCGTTCTGAAGGATGTATTAGCAGCGTATCATGAGCATTAACACAATATTCAGTGTTCTTCATTTAGTAAACATATTCGAAGTTAAGGGATACTTGACATACCGGAAGTTAAGGGATAATCGACATATCTGAAATTAGATACTAGACATATCGGAAGTTAAGGGATACTCGACATATCTGAAATTAGATACTCGACATATCGGAAGTTAAGGGATACTCGACATATCTGAAATTAGATACTCGACATATCGGAAGTTAAGGGATACTCGACATATCGGAAGTTAAGGGATGCTCTACATATCGGAAGTTAAGGGATGCTCTACATATCGGAAGTAAAGGGATGCTCGACATATCTGAAATTAGATACTCGATACATCAGAAGTTTAGGGATACTCGACATATCGGAAGTTAAGGGATACTCAACATATCTGAGGTTAAGGGATAGTCGACATATCGGAAGTTAAGGGATACTCGACATATCGGAAGTTAAGGGATACTCGACATATCGGAAGTTAAGGGGTACTCGACGTATCGGAAGTTAAGGGATACTTGACATATCTGAAGTTAAGGGATACTCGACATATCGGAAGTTAAAGGATACTTGACATATCTGAAGTTAAGGGATACTCAACATATCGAAAGTTAAGGGATACTCGACATATCTGAAATTAGATACTCGACATTAAAGATGATCGTTACATCTGCTTATTGCCATTGTTCCTTTTCTTTATTATATATTCCCACCGTGTCAATTATCTGTGTACCTCTTTTTTATTGCTTGTTGCTGTAAAATTCTATCTAAACAGCACAAACAATGTTCCTTGATTTATCTCAATAGAATGATGGGAGCGACGTTTATTAACAAGCTACATGATGATGATAAAAATGATATTCCTATATTCTATAGATTTGTTACGTTACCACTGCACAGAGAAAACAGTTATTTAAAAAAAATAAAAATCCTGTCATGTCTCAAATTGTGACTTTGGGGGGACGGCGTGGCCTAGTGGTTAAGTGGCACGGCTCACAATCTAAAGGTGCTGGGTTCGATCCCCATCACAGCGCCGGCCGTTACCCGGGTGAAGCAAACCCTTAGAAAATGCAGGAAGAAGCAGACCCTTACATAAAATGCATGCTGAAGTCGGATGCACTGGGCCGACAGGCGCAAAATTAAAACACAGTGCAACGCACACCGCCTTGGGGATTAGAAAAAAAAATAAGGCGAACGCCAAAAAAAAATTTAAAAAAAAACAAATTAAAAAAAAAACATTGTGACTTTTCTACCACCACGCCGTCTGAAATTGGCTTTTATAATCCTTCCCCATCTCAAGCTGTATCTTCTTTAATCCTACACCTTCTCAAACAGATACTTTTAACCTTACACCGTCTCAAACGGTGTCTTTTACAATCATACACTATGTGAAACAGTGACTATTATAATCATATCCCGTCTCTAATTTGGTCTTTGCTAACGTTAACCCGTCTCAAATTTTGTCTAAACTCTTCTTTCTTAAACCTACAACGTCTCAAACAGTAACTTTTAAGTCTATAGTCTTCAAATATGACTTTTCTAGTCTTACCCCGTACCAACTGTAACTTTTCTAATTTTCCCTCATCCCAAACTGTGACTTTTCTAATCTTACCACGTACTGTAACTTTTCTAATTTCCCCTCATCTCAAAATGTGACTTTTCTAATCTTAAACCGTACCAACTATAACTTTTCTAATTTTACCTCATCTCAAATTGTGATTTTTCTAATCTTACCCCGTCCCAACTTTCGACTTTTCTAATCTTAACCCTTCCCAGACTGTGACTTTTCTAATCTATTCTCATCTGAAACTGTGACTTTTCGTATCTTACCCTGGCCCAAAAAAGGTAATTTTCTAATCTTATCCCTTCCTGAAACTGTGATTTTTCTAATATTAACCACCCCCTCCCCCCCCCCCCCTCCCCAATCAAGCTGTGGCCTTTGTAGTCTTGTACCGTTTCAGACTGGCTTTTCTTATCACAGACAAACAGTGCCAGTTTAAATTTATATAAGCCCCTTGGCTACATTTATTGTGAGGCCCCAGGAAATATCTTCAACGTACATTTAAAGAAAAAAAAACTGCAGAAAATCCAGATGTATTTATCTTTGTTGATCTTTGAAAGCTCCATAGCAAACAGAGACCCATGAGGTGACAGATGCATCTGAGCTGACAGGCACATGAGCTGACACGCACCTGAGCTGACAGACACATGAGCGGACAGGCACCTGAGCTGACAGATGCCTTTGAGCTGACAGGCCTCTGAACTGACATGCCTCTGAGCTGAAAGAAGCGTCTTACTTGGCAGGCCCATGAGCTGACAGGCACTTGAGCTGACATATGTCTCTGAACTGACAGACCTCTGCGCTGACAGGCCTCTGCGCTGACAATTACCTGAGCTGACAAATAATTCTGAGGTGACAATTTCTGCGCTGACAGGCACCTGATGTGACAGATGCCTCCGAGCTGACAGGCTCCTGAGCTGACAGGCACCTGAACTGACAGGCACCTGAGCTGACAGGCACCTGAGCTGACAGATGCCTCTGAGCTGACATACCTCTGAACTGACATGCCTCTGAGCTGAAAGAAGCTTCTTACCTGGCACGTCCATGAGCTCACAGGGACTTGAGCTGACACATGTTTCTGTACTGACAGGCATCTGCGCTGACAATCACCTGAGCTGACATATGACTCTGAGCTGGCAACCTCTGCGCTGACAGGCCCCTGAACTAACAGAGGTCCACGGGTTGCAGTTCCCAAAGTCCATGTCTTAATCCGATATACATGTGTTGCGGGGTCTCCAATAATGTTTTTAAAAGGAAAAGCAGCTGCAGAAAAATTAAGTTACAATTAGAACTAAAATATTTACTTTGCACAATATCTTGGCAACCAATCTCCCCAACACATCAATCAGTCAATTGTAAGTTTAAAGTTCTGAGAACAAGACTGTTTCTTCGTTCTTGTGTCATTGTCGACAGGTGCAGATTGTTTAAATACTCCTTTTTCCAGTCGTATTACTTGTCACCAAACACAGATAAATCCCTTGTGCTATTTCAACATTAGATATTGAAGAAGTTAATGCATTATTTACCACAAGGCTGTAGATATAATACGTTAACCCAATATTTACTACAATGCTGTAGATATAAGTTAATTCATTATTTACCACAAGGCTGTAGATATAAGTTAATTCATTATTTACCACAAGACTGTAGATATAAGTTAATTCATTATTTACAACATGACTGTAAATATAAGACGTTTACCCATAATTTACCACAAGGCTGTAGATATAAGAAGTTAACCCATTATTTACCACAAGACTTAAGATATAAGTTAATCCATTGTTTACCACAAGGCTGTAGATAGAAGTTGACCTTTTATTTACCACAAGGCTGTAGATAGAAGTTGACCTTTTATTTACCACAAGGCTGTAGATAGCAATTAATCCATTATTTACCACAAGCGTGTATATATCAGAAGTTAATCCATCGTTTACCACAAGGCTGTAGAAATGAAACGTTAATCTATTATTTACCACAAAGCTGTAGATATCAGAAGTTAATACACTATTGCCACAATCCGAAATCCAATTTATCATGTTCCGTTAAATCGATGGTTTACTGATTAGTGGTTCTTTTCGTAGCTGTCTGATTACAATAAACATATATGATGTCATAAGTCATAAGGGACCCGTTCATCAATAAGGTAGTTAACATGTGCAGGTCCCAATCCTGTCTCCTGTCGGACAGTCTAGACAACAATTCCTTAGTGGGCGTTTGGATGGTTCATGCCCACTGAAGTCGCCCCCGTTTGGTCATGCTGGCGCTGTGGGGGTCTGGGCTGATGTTTCTGACTAGTTCTGTGGTTAGCATTGGTCAGCTATTTCCTGATCACCGGGCCAGGCTTGAGCAGGGTAGTTGGTTTCACTACTTTATTCCGGCTGCTACACCGCTTCCTTTGACCCCAACTACTCTCTTGTTGACCTGCTATACATCATATTAATCGAACCAGTTTTCTTTATAGATAATTTAGAGTACTATACTTCGAATCAGCATTTATAAATAAGAAAACAATAATATCTTTTAATTGGAGGCCATCTAACTGCCTCGGGGTGTAGTCCCTAAAGCCGGATCCTTTATCCAGTTCAGACGCCGTTACTCAGATCTACTTCTTTTTGTTCATCTTCTTCCTCTTCTTCTTCTTCTTCCTTTTCTTCTTCTTCTTCTTCTTCTTCTTCTACTTCTGCATCGTTCTCAATCTCCAGCTACCACGCCATGAAAAGGATTTTGCGAGTATCAGGATGTTGTCCGGAGAGCGGAATGCGTTGTCTTGTAGTTTACAGCTTCACTGCGATATTTGCACCTTTCGGTCCGACACATCCAACTCCAACAGGCATTTATGAGTATCGGTTCGACAACCATCCTCCATCCGTTCTCCTTACCCAGCCTGCTCTGTTGCAGCCTGTTATCCAGGATAATAGATGGGGAGGTGTAGAAGTGTCATGGCAGCTCTTGTTTGCTGGTCCTGACGCCAGCAGACATCTGACAACTACAGCTCATGCACTGCTCAGAATCTTGACCCCGTTAACAAGTTCGAAACGTAATGAGCCAGTAATACATTTAGTCCGATATTCGGATGTAGCTGTAGGCTCTGATAAGTATTCGAGTATTAAGTTTTTACTGTACGAGCAACCAGCTTGCAGAAAAATGGAAACATGTCTAACAGTTGTAACACATCCCATTATATCGTTTCGCCGTGATACAAAATGGTGACACTTATTAACTATACATGTTAACTTTATTAAGCTAACAACACGTGTGTCTGCTACACATTCGCGTTTGTAAACTGTAAAATGTGCATCTGATTTACTGTAAATTCTACCTTGTAAAACGTGTGTGACACGTGTCAACTGTTTTGTACACACACAAAGAAAACATAGGCTGGGATTTTATGTGTAAAAAGAAAGAGTCATTTCCTACAGTAATCTAAGGTAGATGTTACCAGATTTGGTTTTCGGAAAGCTAATAGAAACAGTAACATACACATATCACTAAACGATATAAGCGCACAGGTAAATGAATTATTACTGTTATTATTGCTACCTCTGTAGCAGTAGCAATAATAGTAGCATAGACATGTAAGCAGTGGTAGTAGCAGAGACATGTAAACAGTGGTAGGGGCAGACATGTAAGCAGTGGTAGTACCAAAGACATGTAAGCAGTGGTAGTACCAGAGACATGTAAGCAGTGGTAGTACCAAAGACATGTAAGCAGTGGTAGTACCAAAGACATGTAAGCAGTGATGGTGGTATAATAGTATTCAGTGCTTTTTCTAGAAAAAAAACCGTGGGCAGACTGTGGTTTCTTTGTATTTTAACACTGTATTTTTAGATTCAATATCATGAAATATTAATTTAACATTCTAAAATAAGCTGGATTTACGGCGTGTACGCGACAATACCAACAAAAAAGCCCTGTATGTAGCAGTAGTAGTAGTAGTAGTAGTAGCAGTAGTAGTAGTAGTTGTAGCAGCATTAGTATTAGTAGATGTAGCAGTACTAGTAGTAGTAGTTGTAGCAGTAGTAGTAGTTGTTGTAGCAACATTAGTATTAGTAGATGTAGTAGTTGTAGCAGTAGTAGTAATAGTTGTAGCAGTAGTAGTATTAGTAGATGTAGCAGTAGTAGTAGTAGTAGTTGTAGCAGTAGTAGTAGTAGTTGTAGCAGCATTAGTATTAGTAGATGTAGCAGTAGTAGTAGTAGTAGTTGTAGCAGTAGTAGTAGTTGTTGTAGCAGCATTAGTATTAGTAGATGTAGCAGTAGTAGTAGCAGAAGTAGACGTAGTAATTGGAAATCATCCACAAACCCAGGCTAGTGTGCGTGTATATATATTTATATACATATTTATTAGTCGTGTTCGATTCATATAAGTAGCAGAACTAGTGTTTGCCTGTCCCTAGCAAACGAATAATTACCTTTTATACCTTGCAAGTGATTTGTTAAACCGTACCGCCACCACTGCTACTGCTATCGACGCTACTGCTGCTGTTACCATGGATACCACTACCAACAACACAGCCACTACTACTGCTATCTCAACTGCGACTACTTTCACCACTACTACTATCACCACTAACTCTGTTACCATCAGTGCTACTACCACCACCCACGCCACTAATAATACCAACACCATCGACACTGCTACTACTAATACCAACACCTCAATTTTAACATTTGCCATCATTACCTCTACTGACACCACTATCACTACTGCCACCGCTACTACTACCTCAACATCTTCTATTACTACCACGACTACAACTTCTTCCATCCCCATCTTAACTATTACTACGATCACTACTGCTTAAACTAGTCCCGTATATAAATAAAAATACCTTCACATTTTATTCTGGAACGGATAAACTAGTTACTAACATAACGTTAATTAATCAATTCTAGGTAGACAAAACACAAGGCGCAGAGAAGGCAGGAAAAGTGGAAGATGTCTGAGACGTCTCTCGTACGAAGAACAGAAAACAAACAAAAACTCATTTACCGAACGATATCTAGAACACTCAGTAAGGGTGAAATGTCGCTGGCTATATAGCATCGTTTTCACGCCCATCGCCTTGAGTTGCTCGGCTTTGAGCGCAGTCGACATTAGCGTCTAATGGCCAGCAGGAAACTAAAAGAACGTGCAGACGTGTGTTTTCATTTGTCTGGTTTATGTTTAACTCAAAACGCACGAGCAGGGAGCGGGACCCCCATCGAAAAGTTGATCGTGCAGGGACAGTTTTTGTCTGGTCTCTTGGGGGGTGAGGTACAAGCAACCACGACCCGAAGTCTTCACGAGTCTGCTGTATTCATTCACCCGTCAGTTAAAAAGAACAAGAAAAGAAGCTACACACTCCAAACTTAATGGGCCAAAGGTTTTCTGGATCGGATACCTCAACTCTTCCAAAGTTGTGCTTACGTCCGTCGCGGTGCAGAATTATATGCTTTCATTGGTGCATAAGTTCTGTCTCGAACTGCCAAGAAGGGCGCTGAAGCAGTGGTTCACAAATGAAGTAACTACGGGATTTGTCGATAACTTTCATCATATCTTCTGTACCTCTAATTTTGACAACATCAAGAAGTAGGCCGATGCACGACTCTAAAAATGGACTAAAGTGACGGTTTTAGGATACCATCGGATCGTTTATAGGGTTATCATCATCATCATTATCATCATTAGACCCGTAACCTGAAAGGTCATTGGGACACCAATACTGCAGCTTGTTTAATCAGTTCTCGCCATTCCACTCGGTTTTTATGCCAGGATATCGAATCTTCCGTCTGGACGAGTTAACCTCATTTATATGATTGCCATTGTTGTGTATTGAGACGGCTGGAGTATTTCTGATTTTCCTCAATGCTTTCTGTAATATCGATGTCTCTTTGTCCGTTTTGGACCTGGCTGGATCCATCCCTCTGCAGACAACATTGTGAATGTTTCTATGGTCTCTCTATCTACTCAAGCAAGGCGTCACAGGTTCACTCTGAAGGTTATGCCTTTCCATATTATTTTTCTGGCCTCATTTTCATCTTGACCGTTTGCTTTTAATCACTCGTGTGTATTCTGTGTTCGACTTTATCCTATAATATATTGATTGAAATACATCTCGGCGCTTTGTCGGCACAAGTGCAATTGGAAAAACGCACACAAAACACGTTATCCTCGAGGAATTTGTAACACTGCAATTGTGGACCCAAAGATCGTGGCCATCACCAGTGGCAACACTAGACAAGCTCTATGGCAGTGTCGACAGCCTCAGGATGACAGCTGCTTTCTTCGAACAAATTCAAGTTGACGTCTGACAGCGTACGAAGAAGAAGAGGGACCCAAAGATCACAGAAAAATTCACATCATTCGGGAACGAACCAGATCAGCAGCCATGTTGGCGATCGACCCGGAATTGTAGCGCTGTGCTTAGTAACTCTTAACCTGCAACACGGATCGGTAACCTACGATCCACAGGGCGCGCTCGATCCGTGGGCCCACATTCAAACCGTGGGTCCACATTCAAACCATGGGACGCAATCGGTCCTCCAGCCGAGAATATCCATTCAACTTGCAATTCCAAAACTACGGAAATATAATTTATCCCGGCACGCTGGATCCTAAAAATAATTAGTGATACAAAACTGCACAATTTTAATTAAATATGTCGATTGCTTTACTGATTCAGTGTGTGGTTATTAATAGTTCTTTATTAATAGTTTACTGGTAATATATAATTAATTATAGTTCATTATATGTAATTATTTTTTGGAGACAAAACATATTAGCTATACATAGATATGGACCGATGTCCGCTCGATAACAACGCTTCTGTCCGGGGAAAGGATGTCAAACCCAGCCCTAAGACCTTAATTGCGACGCTCCGTTGAATAGGAATAGGTAGACAGTAAACTAACACGCTGTCCGAATGACCTCGCAGAGTATAATCGGGAAAACCACCTAAAACCCAACCCTATCAACACTCAGGTATGCGCCTTTCATCTCAAGAACAGAGAGACAAACAGAGAACTACGGATCAGATGACAAGGACAGGATCTTGAACACTGCCCGGTTCCCAAATACATGGGTGTAAAGTTGGATGGCACATTATCCTATATGACTGTCAGGAGACAAAGCGTAAGGTACAGGCGAGAAATAACATTATCCGAAAATTGACTGACACAACATGGGGTGCTCAGCCATCAGTCTTACGCACATCAGCGATTGCCCTGTGCCTTTCCGCAGCGGAATATGCAGCCCCAGTCTGGAAAAACTCCGCCCATGCAAAACAAGTTGATACAGCAGTGAACGAGATGGGCAGGATAGTGTCGGGGTGCCTCAAACCCACTCCCACAAACAAAATATATCCCTTAATTGGCATTGCACCACCTGATATAAAAAGAGGTGTAGCTGCGGAAATCGAACGAGGGAAACAGGAAAACGACCCAAGACACCCGATGCAGGTTCCATGGATAGAGCTCAAGGAAGAGGCTGCACCAGGACACCACCTGCCCTACGCTGTGTGGAAGGCAATGAACAGACTTCGAACTGGTGTCTCAAGATGCAGAGTGAACTTGAAGAAATGGGGATACTCAGATGTCGACACATGTGAATGCGGCGCGGTTCAGGACCAAGATCATCTGATGACCTGCCCCAACCTCCCTGAAACCTGTGACATGAACGACATGATGGAGGCGAACGACAAGGCAGTTCAAGTTGCTGAATATTGGACGGATGCTGTGTGACATGGTGTTTGGACACGGAAAGTAAGAATAGGAATAATTAAGAAAGGTAGGGATACAAAAAGGCACATACTAGAGGACAAAAGTTGAGGACTGGGAGTTACATAACAACATGCATCTAATCAAACTAATTAGCCAGGCAGTAGATCAAATGACCTTTATTTGCAGGCTGTGGTAAAACCAGATCTACTACATACCTTGCATAATAGAAGATCTAACATTAAAAACCCACAGAACAGATGCCTCTGCCACAACGGAACTATATAAGGCACACTGGGAACCATTTAAAAAACTAACTCTGAAGTTGTAAGATCATGAGACACGACACACAAAAAAGTGGAAGAAATTGTAGAAATCTTTGATAGATATATACTGAAAGCAGCAAAGAAATCAATCCCTAGAGGAGCTAGACAAGACTAAATACCATACTGGTCAGATGATCTACAGAAACTTCAGGAAAGACTATCGACAACCAAAGAATTCGAAGAATTCGACAAACCTGTAACGCAGTATCCACGTAAAGAAAGCCGCAGTAAAGTATATAAATAATGTGAATGAAATAAAAGGAAACAGATGGAAAGAAAAAAGAACTGAGAGCCACAATCTAGATAAAAATGGTACACATCTATGAAAACTTGCAAAATCACTGAACAACAAAGCCGTATATACACTAAAATCCAGAATAGAAGAAAATGGAAATCTGGCAACAGTAAAACGTGCTGAAAATATATTCATTGAAAAATACAGCATGGCTTGCAAAACCAACGTAGCGTCGAGAAGAAATAGAGATATGACAAAATACATACAATAAATTAAAGCTCAGGAGCCCATGATAGCAAAGTTTATCCAGCACACAGAGGAACTGAGATCCTAGTCCAGTCAGGTTCAACATAATGACCAGCACATTGTGTCAAGGTCAGGCACAATACACTGACCAAGACCTCAATCTCTCTTCCATCTAGTGTTCCCTGGAAACAGGCTGTTATCAAGGTAGCCTGGCTGACCAGATGTAGATCAGTGTAATAACCGTAGTAGCTTGCGTCATGAAGATGAAGCCAAGCATAGCACACCCGCCTGGATGACCACGGTCCACCTTCATCAGCACGCTCGTGATGTGAGGAAAGCTGCTACAACCCGCCACTTAACGTCCTTTTCAGGGCACACAACATATTAAACTTGCTCATTGTGGACGTTAAACAACAACTACAACAACATTCAGCACAAATTAGAAGATGCTTTAAACAACTACAACAACATTCAGCACAAATTAGAAGATGCTTTAAACAACTACAACAACATCCAGCACAAATTAGAAGATGCTTTAAACAACAACTACAACAACATCCAGCACAAATTAGAAGATGCTTTAAACAACAACTACAACAACATCCAGCACAAATTAGAAGATGCTTTAAACAACAACTACAACAACATTCAGCACAAATTAGAAGATGCTTTAAACAACTACAACAACATCCAGCACAAATTAGAAGATGCTTTAAACAACAACATTCAGCACAAATTAGAAGATACAGAAAAAAAAACCCGCAAAACAAGAAATCTGAAGAAAATGATGAAATTACAAATGAATTGTTAATAAAAAAACCTTGGACCGAAAAGAAGACAGAAACTTCTAGAAATCATAAATGTGAACTTGAAAAAAACGATACTGCCGCAAATGTGGAAAGAAATAGCAATGATCCCTGCATTAAAACACTGTAAAGACAGAGCATAAGTTGACATTTACAGACCTCTCAGTTTGATTAGCTCCTCAGCTCAGGTAAACTGATGGAAAGACTGGTAAATATACGACTTATATGGCACAGAGAGAGAGAGAGTGAGAGAGCGAGAGAGAGAGAGAGAGATAGAGAGAGAGATAGAGAGAGAGAGAGAGAGAATAAAGCTCAAATCACAAAAGGATGGCTTCAGATCGCACAGGTCAACGGTGGACCAGCTAACATATATCATGTACTAGGTTAAACATTCTTTCCAAGAAAAGAAACACACACCGACAGTCTGGACATATCAGAGAAAGTCTTTGATAACGTGTGATCAGTGGGGATACAGAGAAGAAGTACTCAAATATAAAATATGTGGGCACATGTACAAAAGATAGGCCACTTCTTCCAAATTCGATAACATGTGTGAAAGTGTAGGGCCACGTAAACCATATTATCTTCTTCTCCTTTTATTCGTCTGAAAATATAATGTTAATATCTACCTCTTGTATACACTTCAATGTCTTTTGTAGTTCACATGCAGGTCACTAAAGTTTATGTTCCAGTGTTGTTTTGTTTTGGACCGGTGGGCTTGACATGAACTTGACACAAAGCCCTGAAGAAGTACTTCTATCGTGACAATTCTAGCGTCATTTTGTTTTTGAAATGTTTTTACACCCGCCTCTTGCAGTTCCTAATAATAACTTCCCACAGCTACACACACATCTTCCCACAGCTCCACCCACATCTTCCCCCAGCTTCATTCACAGCTTCCCCCAGCTTCATTCACAGCTTCCCAAGCTCCACTCACAGCTTCCCAAGCTCCACTCACAGCTTCCCACAGCTACACACACATCTTCCACCAGCTTCATTCACAGCTTCCCCCAGCTTCATTCACAGCTTCCCCCAGCTTCATTCACAGCTTCCCAAGCTCCACTCACAGCTTCCCACAGCTACACCCACAGCTTCCCACAGCTCTACCAACAGCTTCCCACCGCTCCACCCACAGCTTCCCCCAGCTTCATTCCCAGCTTCCCACAGCTCCACCCCCAGCTTCCCACAGCTCCACCCACAGCTTCCCACAGCTCCACCCACAGCTTCCCACAGCTTCCCACAGCTTCACCCACAGCTTTCCACACACATTCATCCACTGCTTCTGACAGTTTCACTAACAGATCCACCCACAGCCTCCGACAGCTCCACCCATTGCTTTCCACAGCTTCACCCACAGCTTCCCACAGCTCTACCCACAACTCCACCAACAGCTCCACTCACAGCTTCTCACAGCTCCACCCACAGCTTCCCACATCTCCCCCACATATTCTCACATCTCCCGACATCCTTCTATTTCTCCCCCACATATTCTCACATCTCCCGACATCCTTCTATGTCTCCCCCATATATTCTCACATCTCCCGACATCCTGCTATTTCTCCCCCAAATAGTCTCACATCTCCCGACATCCTTCTATTTCTCCCCCACAGCTCCCCCACATATTCTCACATCTCCCGACATCCTTCTATTTCTCCCCCACATCTCCCCCACATATTCTCACATCTCCCGACATCCTTCTATTTCTCCCCCACATCTCTCCCACATATTCTCACCACAATCAACGTTTCATTCTGTTTTAAGATACAGAGGGAAAGAGCACGCGGTAGATATCATGGCAAGGTTGATGACAGCAAAAACGTGACGACAAAGAGAAGAATGCACTTTATTGCATCTTTACCGAAGACATGGAACATTAATTTATAAAAAGACGATCTCATTGCATCTTTACTGAAAGCATGGCAAATGAATCACAAAGCGGCCTCATTGCATCTTTGCGCCCATATATATGTGTTCAGTATCTTTCACTGCTGAATGCACAAACGACAGCCTGGCTCACGTTTATTGGCCACACGCGATCTTTGAACTACATGACATACAGTGGAAGGTTTCTACAGACCAGGAGAAAGCGCTAAGGGTTTTCAGAGACGCCATTTGTTCGTCTGATAATAGACCCCAGAACTGGGATCAGTGATTCTTAGATATCATGTAACAATTTCCGCATCTGACAAAGATGAAATCGTTGACTGAAACGACGTCGATGTATCAGCACGCTTATTTGTGTTCTGGATATTTTAGAAGACAGGTATCGCATCCAAGGGGGACGGTGAACGCCAATATTGTTGTTTAAGGGGTAGGGGTTGGTAGTGAAATAGTAGTAGTAATAGTAGTATTGTTGATGATAGCAGAGGTAGAAGTAATAGTGGTGAGGGTGGTGGTGGTAGTAATTAGTAGCCGTGGTGAAAGTAGTAGTAGTATTGTTGATGGTAGCAAAGGTGGAGGTAGTAGTGGTGGTGGTGGTGGTAGTAATTAGTAGCCGTGGTGAAAGTAGTAGTAGTATTGTTGATGGTAGCAGAGGTAGAAGTAATAGTGGTGAGGGTGGTGGTGGTAGTAATTAGTAGCCGTGGTGAAAGTAGTAGTAGTATTGTTGATGGTAGCAAAGGTGGAGGTAGTAGTAGTGGTGGTGGTGCTGGTGGTGGTGGTGGTGGTGGTAGTAAGTAGTAGCTGTGGTGAAAGTAGTAGTAATATTGTTGATGGTAGCAGAGGTGGAGGTAGTAGTGGTGGTGGTGGTGGTCTTAGTAGTAATAGTGGTAGCCGTAACGTAGTTATACCCCGACAATAGCTGTCCTTGCCTAAATTCGTAGTATATTTCACTACAGAAGATACAAAAATGAGGGTAAGTTCGAGTTATTCCTGGGGATGAAAGGACAGAACCAGACATCCGTAGGCCTCCAAGCAAGTCGTGAAAGGGAACTAACTATGATTGTGCTCGGGGCTAACAAACTCATTATGTTAAATGTATTGCTTACAGAAACAACCGCTGCTACTCCTTTGACACACGCTTTTTGTACACTAGACAAATTACAGTGGTTTTTTTTTTACCGCATGAAGCGAAAAGAGGGCAAGTAGAGGCTAAAAGGTTCACACTCACACTACACGGAAACCCGCATAAAGGCATGTTCGAAGACACGACGGCAGCTTGAATACAGGAGTGCATACTGAAGGCACGAGGACAGCTGAAAGGCAGGACTGCATATTGAAGGCACGAGGATAGCTTGAAGACAGGAGTGCATACTGAAGACACGACGGCAGTTTGAAGACAGGAGTGCATACTGAAGACACGACGGCAGCTTGAAGACAGGAAAGCATATTGAAGGCACGTGGACATGTTGAAGACGCAAGAGCGCCTTGGACCCAGTTTCTGTTGCCTAATGACAGAATGAAGATAACTTATGTGGTCCAATGGTCACATATATGGCTTGTTGGAATATTAGGCCGATTATTTGAACTCCTCAACAACACACCTAACGCATAGCACCGTTCATTCTTTCGTTCAAGATAATTACGTATCCTAATAAAGAACAGACAGTAGCTAGCAATAAATAACATACGAATAATTCTTTCAAAACAGATGTCTTCAACCTGCGCCATGTGAATTTCTAAATTCATCTATATCACGTGCTCTACAACTGCAATATGAGTCGTTTACAGCACGGTTCAAAAACACAAACCAAGCTTAACTGCAATATGAGTCGTTTACAGCACGGTTCAAAAACACAAACCAAGCTTAACTGCAATATGAGTCGTTTACAGCACGGTTCAAAAACACAAACCAAGCTTAACTCGCACAAGGAAGCTGGATAATGGACGAAATGTCAGACACAAACTAATAACAGCAACAACAAAATACAAATGAGCTCAAACATTCAATTTATGTCTCTGGATGAGACGGATAAAAAATGGCAACAGGAAGATTTGCCTTTTTATGTTTCCGGAGCGCAATAGACTCCTGCACTTCTGCTTGTCATCATTAATCAGACGAACCGGAAGCTTCAATTTGAAATGACTTAAGGATCGGTGTTCCAGGATGCAGAAGGCGGAGCAGCAGGAAGGTGTCTCTAAAGCTTTAATTGACTGATCTGATCTGCGAGAGCATTTCGCTCTCTCTCTCTCTCTCTCGCTCTCTCTCTCTCTCTCTCTCTCTCTCTCTCTCTCTCTCTGTCTCACTATATGTCCGCCTCCCACAAACTCGTTTAAAGTGTTGGCTGAGTTAATAAATACAAACAAACGGCGGAATAATATAAACACATTCCTGAAAGACTTGGTGCCTGGTTGGTTGTTGTTGTCACGAGTCTACCTGGTAAACACTCGAGAAAAGACCGTTAAGTTATGAATGGCACAACAATCCTAACGGCCTGACTACTTCAGTTGTAGTGACGTCAATCAGGGTCTATTCAAGATTCTATGTCACTTTCTAAATCCCCGACAAAGCTGGCCTTTCATTGTCAAATGTGTCTTCATCAAGTAATGTCTGCACCACGCTATTCTGCAGAGCGGGTCTTCAAAGACATGCACATTGTAGGTATCAGGTACAGCACTGGAATACTGGTGTGTACCACTGGAGAGGTGTTTGGATTGAAATAAAGTAGGGGAACTGTACCTTTCAAAGTGTGCCATAAAAAGTGTCTAACGAGGGATATTCATGGGGCTAGCAACCTCGTAATGTAATTTATGTTGAAACTGCCAAATATTCCACTACAAGCTTGGTATAAGAAGGTCAGCTGTAGGGGCGGTCCATATGCTTCATTTGGAGCGGTAAGACGAATCATTATCGATGTTCTATGCAGTCTCTCACGAAAAAGAAATGAGGTTATATTCTGGGTTTCAGTATGTCCCATACTACCCAGCTGTAACTGGGGGCATGACTTACAGTTAAGGACGATCTTCACAAATAATCCTCGATGCTAATGTCTACTCAATGCGCTACATTTATTTGACTGCTACACGAGGAGCAGGTAGTCCGGTGGTTACGGGATGATACATTCTACACTGACACATCATTCTGTTAGATATGATGTATAGTTTCTTCTTTATTGTCGTGCTATCCAGAACTGAAAGCCTAGTTGGGTACCAATTACATTTGTTGGGTGAGACATGTACGTATAGATACCTGGTCTCAACCGAAAACCTTCAATGGAAGACATTGAAATGAACCATGAAACGGATCTCATTGCATCCTTGTTAAAGACATGGAAAATGACCTTTAAAACGACCATCATTGCATCCATGCTATAGACATGAAAATGATCTATACAACGGACGTCATTGCATCCTTGCTAATAATAATAATAATTCGTCCATCATCTTTGATGAGGACAACAAACATCATCAGATATCACAAGGCAACATTGAGTATGTGTGTGCGCTCATGACTGATCAAACCAATTCGAGACTGGAAAAGTCTGTGACACGACTGGCAAACGTAGTCAGCAGTTGTCTTTGCTATTTTCTCTGCTCTTGACTTCCTGACTGCACGTCTATCCTGGGCTGCCTGGATACGGAGAGCCTTGCTAAGTTCAACGCGTCTGTGACCGTGCTCTTCCATGTTGCGCGATTTTGAGCTAGATTCTCCCAAATAAGTGCTAAGTCTCTATCATTGCTGAATGTACCGACAAGAACATGGATTATACTCTCTATTCCACACGGCTTCCCTGAACTACCGTATAAATCTTCCGCAGATCAATACACAGCGCTATTGGGTTTTCGGAGATACCACCAGTCCGTCTGAGAGCTGATCACAGAAATGGGATCTGGGATATGAAGGTTTCATGTTGTTACCAACAATTTAAAAATGCGACCGTTTACTGATACGGCAGTCGCCGTATACATACCGGTGGATATATAGGGCTGAGGACTAAATGCCGCTTGTCAATCATCGTGCAGTGTGCTGACTAGGATTTTCTTTTATACTGATATTAAAAAAAGTAGGTCTTACCGAGAAATGAACCTTTGTTATCTTGATCATATCTCTAGCACAACTCAGCCTACTGTTCCTGTAGGTCAAGGTCAATGTAGGTCTGTAGCATACACAGCACCCGCTTATGAAGTGTTAACAACTTCACTGAACTAGGTCTCAACTTTATTGAGGTGTGTAGGTCAGTTTCCTACTTTGCTACCTCTCCTTGTGTAACACAATGCAAGGGGCTCATTTACCACACAATGGGATAGAACGTGTCGATAGCGAGGATCGAACACATAACTTTTGCAAGTGCTTAACCGTTCTACTAACCTGGCGCTCTCGTGACACTGTATGCAATATAAATAACCCAAACCGTTACCTCAACCCCTGTTTTGTCCTTCGTCGACCGACTGGTCCCCGCAGTCAAGAGCTTTACCAGGTGTATGTGCAGAAGCAAGTGGGAAGCACGCATCTCAGACAACAACCAAATGTCGCATCTTACCAGCTCAACAGAGGTGAACGAGTGGTCTTCATGGGTCTTTGTGTATGACAAGGACACGAATAGCACCACTTATCCACAGAGATCATGTCGAAAGAGGCAACTAACTGTGTGACATGGCATAACACCAACCATGGTTATGTGGTTTGCTAAGAGCAGCTTATATGACGCCTAACAGGCTGCGGGTCTGTTTTGTTCTTGTGTTTAGGTTTATTTAAATGGACTCGCACATTGGTTAACCGACCTTCGCTGCACTTGTCGCAACACAGCGTAGTAGTAAGCTGCTCGAGACTAGCTTGCTAAGCAGGAAATAATCCGGCCGGTTACATTCAAACTCACGCTAGAGCAGGGACCTGTACGAATGCATCCGCCCTTCTAGAAGTACAGTTCGACTAAGACAAGACAAAGAAATAAAGTGAACAGGTGGTAATCTTAGACCCCAAATTGGCCACAACGCATTGAGATAGAATCTACTGAACAAATTGAAGGTATGATTTGGGATAAAAGTGTCTGCTGCGCCCATAAAATGACTCTTTAACATCTGTTACAAAGGTGTCCAGCATAAGAGTCCACAGACTTAGAGAAGAACGACAGAGAAAACACATATGTCCATCATCACTCCCATACCTGCACAGACTATACAGAGATACCAATAGCCTGAGAGATGATCACTGCTTTCTTTAGATATATTCAAGTTGACGTCCGATAGCGTGCTAACAAGGAGAACAAGTAATGAGCCCCACAGATGAAATCACCAGAATACCCAGATGCGTTCTTGCTGTCTCTGTACACGCTCCTAAGCAGTTTCAGCTGACCCCAAGCGTGTAATCAGTCTTCGTCCTGATAGTCATTGTGAACAAATGAGAAATCAAGCGCAAAACAAGACTCACATGCCCCATAGTCTGGCCTAGCCAAGTCTACCTCCCATACACCCGAAGGGGTACCCAATCACATCCAGTAATCTTGTCAACAGTTGGAGGAACGGTGTGGCAGCGAACGAGGTTAAGAGGCGTCATAGCCCCCAACCAGAGGGGGGGGGGGGTTGAGTACAGTCCACCATTTATCAGACGACATCATAGCTCACGACCAGAAGGGAGATGGGGCACAGTCCGCATATCAGATGATGTTATTGCCCATGACCAGAAGGGGGAACGCAGTCCGCCATATGTCAGACGGCATCATAGCCCACGACCCGAATGGAGATGGAGCACAGTCCCCCATTTATCTGGTGCTAGAGACAAAGATATTAGGCCAGACGGCGCGTCAGCAGCCATGATACCATGCAACCCGGCTAGCTTTTGGTGAAGTAGAAGGGGAAGTAGAAGGGGAAGTAGAACGCTCAAACTGAAGAGACTCAATACTTTTCGGTTCTGCACCACGTTACAAGTTAAAACAAGAAACCTTCAAGTTAAAAACTATTGACAATAGTAAACAAAAAATGTTTTGGTAATCATGACGCAAACATTTGATATTGTCTTTGCCTTAACCATACACATCTGTCTTGCTGTGTCTAGTTCTAAAAGAATGTGGTACCAATTTTGAGATTCGAGAAGGGATCATAATGCGAAAAGCTTACAAGTCCAGTCAATGATGTAGTGAGAGGCATTGTTTTACTTGGTCTGATAATTGGAAAGATACCATTAGGATAAAAGTATCATTTACCCAAGTCAGAGACAAGAGCTCTCTCAGACACATACACGCAGAAATAAATACACAACACACACAAAAACACACAAATACACACAAACATATATATATATATAGACACACACAGATAAACAACCAAAAATATACACAAGCAAACACACATACACATCAACTACAAATACACAAGTAAATAATAAAGACACACACACACACATCAATAACAAACAGACTTGCGAAAACAAATGCCAATACGCACACATATACACACACAGACAAATAAACAAACACATACATAGAGAGCCACGTACACGAAGTTATTTCTGCCGGAAACACAAATCCAAAGTGAGGATGGAGCACGTGCACTCATCCATTCTGAACTCGGTTTTCGAAACTCGGAATCCGGACACATCAATTAGACCAATGAGCGTTGGCTATTAGAGAACTCAGACTTAGCATGCACGTGCGAGCAAGCGTTAAACAAATGGTCATCCTAATTATGTAGCTTGTAGGAAGTGAGTTCTTCATGACACCTCACCCTAGCATTTAGCTACTAAAGCTGGTTCTCATATACACTAACACCCAATGGCTGACCTAGTATCTATTTACTCCCTGAATTAATATAATCCTATCTCTATCAATAGTGGATGAGGATGTCAGGACGCCCTGGCCTTGCGTCTAGCAGTGGGGTACAGCTTCCGATACATGTCATTATACTATGCAATATTGACGTTATCGCTATAGTTCCTGTTGTTGCATGCGGAGCATAGAGCTACTATTGTTGTTGATCTTTATTTTGAGCCCCTTCATTTAGTTGTCTTCAGGAAACTCATGTTGCGTTGATGGCTTCTGTGGTTCTCCTTTTGATTATTGTGGCCTTCGTAGTTTTCGTATCTTCTGCGGTTTCCAGGAAATGAATGTTTGTTTATATTGATAATTTCTTTCAATGCATATATGCTGTGTCTGCACATAAGAACTATACTGCTCGCCCACATTCGTATCTCTAGTTCCAGGTTTAAGTCAAATTAGCGTTATCATTCTTTTTGATCCTTTCCAAGTTTTAGCCCAGTGAGACTAGCTCAGCGATGCCGAGCCCGCACGGTTGAAGTCACATGCGGTCGTGTAGGCCATTTTTAATAAATCCCAGTTTTGCAAAATACTTCCTTTCATTGTTGTTAAAATATGTTTTTGTTCGTTTTGGGTTATTCTAGTTTTAATCTCAAAATTAGCATATTTAAAATAGCAAAAAATGAAAGATTGACGATCTATACGACTCAAATCAAACAGCCATTAAGGTGTCAAATGACAGATGCAGAAAGAAAGTAGCAGCTAGAAAGTCAGTTAGTTTTGGAATTAAATATTTACGAAGATAAATCGCCAAAACATAGGTAATACAATTAATGTGTGTATTTGTTGGTCCTAAACCCAGCTACCTCCCATTTAAAGTGTTTCAAATTTTAAGGTTAGTATCCCGCCGAAGACGGATGTGTCGGACCAAAAGGTGCAAATATAGCCGCCAATCTGTAAACTAGCGACACAACGCATTCCGTTCTCCGGACTACATCCTGCTACTTGCGAAGACCTGTACAGGGCTTGGTAGCGGGAGATTGAGAACGAACGCAGAAGAAGAAGAAGAAGAAGGTTAGTATGTGTCATAGTTGTTTGATTTTTACCAAATAATCTGCAAGTTAAAGGGAATCTAACTGAGGCTTCTTGAATGCGGCCTTATTAGGTTAACAGCTAACCTAATGTGGCGTTATACAGTTTACAGCTAACTTTGTGTGACCTAATTCAGTTTACAGCTAACTTTATGTGACCTAATTAGGTTGACAGCTAATTTAATTAAGCTTTCTTAGTTTTACAGCTAACTTTGTGTGGTTTATTAGGTTTACAGCTAACTTAATGTGGCCTAATTAGGTTTACAGCTAACTTAATGTGGCCTAATTAGGTTTACAGCTAATTTAATGTGGCCTAATTAGGTTAACAGCTAACTTAATTTGTTCTAATAAGGTTTACAGCTAACTTAATGTGGCCCAATTAGGTTAACAGCTAACTAAATGCGTCCTTCCAACAGGAACATGTTCCCCGTCCCTGCAGTAGTACCAAATGACACCAGTTACAGGCGTCCGCCTGTCCATACATAAACCGAACGAGTCATGTGCCCTCTGTGAATCATGTAGAATGCAATATCAATTAATCCTGGAATCGTATATGTATCGTCAGGGCCAGTTTTCTTACAAGGAATATTGGATGACTCGTGTTTCTTTTGCGCGTGCAGATCAACCATACATAATAATCGGCTAATAACTCATTTATCAACAGTGTAGAATTTTTTTAATGTGCTTGGCAAATGAAGTTTTTCGCGGTCGTGGGTTGATGAAAGTGGTTCACGCTTATCTTCCTAGTGGATTGATTGCCATCTTGGGTGACTGGGTGTTGTTGGATAAATTGATTGCCATCTTGGGTGACTGGATGTTGTTGGATATATTGATCGCCATCTTGCGTGATTAGGTGTTGTTGGATAGATTGATGCACTCTTTTCTGGATGTAAACTATTGGTCAACTAAAGGCAAGGGTGGCCCCAATGCAGAAAATGCTGTCGGTGATCAAGTGTTAAAAGACTTTATTGCCCTAAGCGTCATTTTATTGTCGGAAGTGGACGAGCCACTTTCGTTCGTGGCTGCTTTATTTTCTGTATACGAAGCTGAGTGGACTGGGACGTACCGAACCCGTGGAAGTGAGCCATCACTTTCTTGGTTAGTCAGACGATCTAGCTATTGGTAGCGGGTACAGTCTGTGTGGGCTGGTTAAAAATGTCACAAGTTGATATAGAGAAGCATTAATCACATAACTCGAGATGTGTACAAGAGAGAAGGAAACAAGAGCTCACGCGGAAGGAGAGGGTATTGGCAGAGCGTCCAAAAATAAACTGAAGTGAGCTTCTATAGAACATGATAATGCTGAGTCTTCCGTGGAAAATTCTTGATTACCCTCTCTTCAAACTAAGAGGTTAGAATACTAGAGTTTCTGGCCTAGAGCATCAACAAGGAACCTTCTAGAATTTGTCGAACAAATATGCGACATTTTCACCTTCCAGATCAATCCGCGGGCGATAGCTGCAGTAAACACGTCCCACCTACAAGACAGCTCTAGGCGTCCATGTCTTCTCCAACGTTTGTGGTATTCCAGGTGCTTATATGTTATACGTTAGAATATATGTGAGAGTGGGTGGGCGAGTGACTTAGATGCTCACCTTCTGAACAAGGTGACTCGGGTTCAAAGCTTTGGTAAGTTACAGATTTTTTTTTCTATGGGGTAAAAGCTGCATGACGATGGTAGGAATAAGCGACCAACAAATACTTCCAGCGGTCTATCACTCTATAAGGACGGTCCAGAAGACACGAAGCAGACAGGCAGACAGACAGGCAGACAGGCAGGCAGACATACATACATATAGATTTACAGAAAGAAAGATAGATTGATAGATAGCTGGATATATAAATATTTAAATATATATATATATATATATATATATATATATATATATATATATAAAATGATATATATATATATATTTACATATTTATAGATAGATTGATTGATAGATAGATATATAGATAGATAGATAGATAGATAGATAGATAGATAGATAGATAGATAGATAGATAGATAGATAGATAGATAGATAGATAGATAAATAGATAGATATATAAATAGATAGATAGATAGATAATATATAGATGATATACCTACGTACGGTGAGGCAGACATAAATACTCATTACATCCTTTGAGTGGTTGATTAGTTGATTGATTAATTGATTCGCTGACTGAGAGTGTTTTATTGATACTGCTAGTTATGCTGTTGGACATTTGGGTTACGTGTTAATGGTCATGTACTCAGTGAATGTACATGATTCGTTAAAAATATAAAACACTAGTTACGAAACGGTACATTACAATTTAGTCATCCAAGAAATCACAAATAATTCACAAAAGAATAGTAACTGATAATGTGACACAAGAATCAACAAACGTCTAATCACGTGCAAGTAGTAATTTAGTGTATCAATAAAGTGTGTATGGATGACACTGTATTACTATATCTAGGGACTGAACACATAGAAGGGCAAGTGACTTCTAGGCTTGACAACCTTAAAGATGCGCATCCATTATTTAGGCTTCACACTGCGTGACAACCCTACAGGTGAGCAGCCATTATTTAGGTTTTACTCTACGTGACTACCCTACAGATGAGCAGCTATTATTTAGGCTTCACTCTATATGTATGGCAACCCTACAAATGATCAGCCATTATTTAGGCTTCACTCTACGTGACTGCCCTTCAGATGTGCAACCATTATTTAGTCTTCACTCTACGTGACTGCCCTGCAGATGTGCAACCATTATTTAGGCTTCACTCTACGGGACTGCCCTACAGATGATCATCCATTATTTAGGCTTTACTCTACGTGACTGCCCTACAGATGATCATCCATTATTTAGGCTTCACTCTACATGGCAACCCTAAAGATAAACAGCCATTATTCATCTGCTTTACAAATCCCCGCCCCCCCCCCAATCCCACCCCGCCCTTCCACCCCCAGGCTACAGTTGGATCAAGAAAACATAATACATAATACGTAATTTTTAAAATCCTGAACATTACTTTTGATAAGTGAAGGAGACTTTTAAAAGCTAGTCAAAATAATAACAGGAAAATCCAGACCGCGAGTTTATGAATACAGTTCCAGGTGAGCTGTAAAATGTTCTGTAAGCGCAGTTTAGGTATCAACATTAGTCCTAGTACATAAATATGAGAGTCTGGTTTCAGCAGGGGAGGTAAGTCAAGATCAAACCAAATTCAAGATGGGGGGAGGGGGGGGGGGGGTATTTATCTCAGCCTGTGCTCGGGAGGTGGTGAAAATGTTCGGCCCTTAAGGTACGACAGGAGCTCTTCCTTGCTCGAGGAAGGCCACTAAGTGAGTTCCTGCTTTTCTTTTGATGTCTGACAGAGAGAAGCGCACGTGCACAGGGAGACTTGAGTTTTCTCACACTCTTGGTTTGGGTAAATTCTCACTCATTTTTGCCGGCATTATGAGTGATGTGATGTATGTAATTCATTTACTCATTCAATCTTCTGCTTATTCAACCATTTGCATGTTATATCTGATTACTTACATGACGGGACGACAAACAAGAGGAAACAGGTGTTTCTGGTTTGTTCTTGCATTGTTGTGCATGTTTCAAGAGTTGTTTTGGATTCTTTTGTTTGTACTTGATTTACTCATTCATTGACAGTTTTTGTTGTTGGCTGCACCAATATGTGCGGTGTCTAGTAATGTCATCTGTTCGCCACTGTGCACTACAAAGTGAGTACACATTTTACCGAAGCCAGTCCGGTTTCGCAAAACTTACCTATCAAATTATATCAGGGTCAGGTGAAACATACTGATCAGGCTATGTTAGTCAGAGTCAGGTAAAACATAACGATCAGACTAAGTTAGTCAGGGTCAGGCAAAACATAGGTGTCAGGCTATGTTAGTCAGGGTCAGGTAAAACATAACGATCAGACTATGTTAGTCAGCGCCAGGCAAAACATACGTGTCAGGCTATGTTAGTCAGGGTCAGGTAAAACATAACGATCAGACTATGTTAGTCAGCACCGGGCAAAACATACGTGTCAGGCTATGTTAGTCAGGGTCAGGTGAACATACTTATCAAGAAACCTCCCTCAGTTCCAAGCCGCTCTCCCTGGAAACATGCTGTTCAATAACCTAGGGGTTATAATAGATCATACAGGAAAGGTGAGTGAGCAAGTTAAGGTAGCAGTGAAAAAGGCAAATGCAATGTTAGGTATGATAAAAAGAAATATTAAACATAGGAGCAAGGAAGTGATCGTCAAACTGTATAAAGCTTTAGTTAGACCTAGATTGGAGTACTGTGTACAGGTGTGGAGTCCTTATCATAGAGGGGACATAAACATGCTAGAAAGAATACAAAAAAGAGCGACAAAGATGATAGTTGGATTCCAGAATTACAGTTATGAGGAACGACTCAGAAAAACAGGCCTACAGTGTCTCGAAGAGAGAAGAATTCGTGGTGACTTAATACAGGTTTATAAGATGATCAGAGGAATCGATAAATTAGACTATAACAAGTTTTTTAAAATACAGCCACCTACAATAACACGAGGGCATAGCTACAAGCTGATTAAAGAGAGGTCCAGGTTAGATATTAGGAAATATTTTTTTAGTCAGAGAGTGGTGTCTGCTTGGAATGCATTGCCAGGGGAGGTGGTGGAGGCAGGGACAGTTAATGCGTTTAAGAATAAACTGGATGCGCATAGATTTTAGAGCAAGGTGATGTAAATGTAACTGGTTGTATACAGACTCTGCAGGGTCTTCTAAACCAGTATAAAGACCTTAAGTTAAGTTAAGTTAATGGCGTTCTGGATAATGGGGTGTGATCGACACTGTGCCCCCCAAAGAGATGAGCTTACTGACGAACCTTACATTGCACTACAGCAAGAAGGACCGTGTTCAACCAAATCAAGTACGCTTTGTAATGTGAGAATAGCCACTGTAACCCACCACCAAAGAAATCCGTCAAGAGTATATAACTTAAGTACAAGTGACATTACCAACAGCAACAACCAGGAACCACCGCTGTAATATGGTTAGGGTACTGGCATCCCAGCCCAACGATCAAGGTTCAATCGGCAAGGTCACTGGGTTCGGCGTAATGCTGACTAGGTCACCAATAAAGTGACGTTAGTCAAGAAAATATGGACTTAGCAGCAGTGGCACCCATTCCTGCTCGGTTAAAGGCGCCCTTAGTGTACCATCATTTGTTCATGCCACCCAAAGTCAGAAAAACAACCAACTACTTAATAGCTACATTGCTCAGTTAGTGCGGTTAGGTTAGTTATCATTAAAAAAATAATTAATGAAACACATTTCAGATTCACAAGTGTCACAAGTGTTAAATAGGTACATTTTTTGAACAATGATATCACTGAATTAAAAAAAAATCGAATTATTCGGACGGATGAGCCTGTTGTTCACAGTATATATATTATAGTCGTACTGGTCATCTCAAATCTGTCAATCAAGGTTGACCTGTTCCATATTGATTTTCGCACGATACTTGTTTATTTTATCAAAGTGACCGCCTTAAGCCAAGCTTCCCACAACTATGATGTCGCCGAGTTTAACAACTTAGTACGGTATAGTCGTCCTTATCTGGTATCTAAAAGTCAGTTAGTTTCATGCTGCCAAATGTTTCCTCCATGTTACTGTCGCAGGACAGCTCAATAAGATGTTATTTTCCTACAGAAGCAAATTAAGTTGGAGCTTTGAGCCTCAACGGGTCTTGAATCCATGCTAGCTTGTCGATATTATCTTCTTGATATTATGTATCAAGCCAGTTAGCTGTAATAGGTGCTCTTGAAAAAATCAGACTTCATGTTACGAGAGAAACCAACCAACTTTATGGAGACCACAAACTGCTGCAACAATGGAAAATAATCGGCACAATCGGTGTCCAATTTTCTTCATTGCTGTTATATTTTTTTAGAAAGTTTAAACCTTATCGACCAGTTTTAAAATGTGCATGTTGCCTACCTGCAATGAGCGTTTCAACTCATTTCACTTTTCAAAGATATCACACAAGTACGCTAGTTGGACTAAAAAATTATATTTCCACTAAGTGTTTGACATACTGCTGTTTTTCCTCTACATAAAATGTGTACATTTACTACCGTCATTCAAACGTACGGAGGAATATATTGTCACGAGCCAGCCATCGCGATGGACAGTTGTACAACACAGTGCATAACTCCCATATTATAATACAATTTTGTAAATATAAAGCCTAGCTTTTACTGGTCGAGTTTTGACAAAGTTGACCACATTCTCCCCACATTCTAAGACCAAATCCAGTGGAAGGCTCAGATATTTTGATGTTAGTGCTTCTCTGTGAATGATGAAATGGGTCCACAGTGAATCCGGAGCTTTACTTGGAATAAACAGCTGCAATCCTCCATAACGACTGGACATCGAACCACCACCATCGGTACCGACACAACGCACTTTGTCCACTCTACATTTTTTTCAACCATAAATGTGTCCAGGATCTCGAGCAAGACTTGATTCTTTGTACTTGCATCGATACTTTTGCAAAAGATGAAGTCTTCCATAATGTTATTACCATCAATGAACTGTACATAGGAAATCAAACGTACATCATCCTCATTAGCTGAAACCAACGTTTCTTCTCTTCCTCCTTTTTCAGTTAATTGAACATTGAGATCCACCACTATACGCTGATAGTATTGTTAGACGATGACCCATTTGACTGCAGTTTCCCTGCAGACTCATCGGTTAAAAATATTCACCAATTCGAATGAGTTTTTCTGTGTTGGTGTAGGGCTTTCTACACTTGGCGACTCCATACGAAACTTTGTATTGATGCTAGCGTAGCGTTGGTTGGTATTGACTGACACCTGTTGAGAAAATGTGGCTTTTTGTCATTTTAAATCTGACAATTTTCTGGCAAGGTTCACCAACCATGTTTTAATGATTGGTTCCTATATAGCGTTTGAGCTTACTTGTAAGGATGCACTCTGACGCCACAACTTTCATACACTGTATTATCTCGTCACCGTTGACATATGTCAATGTAAAGTCAAAATCATAATAACTCGCTGCAATCCCGCTTCTTCACACCTCCGTCACTTTATTTTCACTCCTACAATATTTAATAACGTCCAATAAAAACGTGTTCCCTGTTAGGAAGATAAGAGCATCTTTTAAAAATGTTCTTAATTACAACACAAATCAGTTGGTCTGATCTTCAATAAGTCAAGGCCGCAACGACAGCTATCTTGAATATAGAAGCACAAAATATGGAGAAAGTTCGATAATAGCTAGAAAAATCACTATATTCACATTAATACTCTGAGTGACATTCATGTCTGTTCGTGAAACGAGCTGAAAAACAGCTGCCTTCTGTAAATGCAGTGACTAGAACAATCCAGAGTAAAACAGAAAATTCGAATTGTGACATCGAGCGCCGTCTAGTATTGCTATTGAAAATTAAAACAGCTGGTGGTTTTTACTCTGTCCGTTAGATGTCCTTCTAATCATCGCATTAACACATCAGCGGCCCGAATCTGAGATACGTGGGTTAAGTTTTATTCCAGTGAAAACATTTAAATATTTCTCGGCGCCCCTACAAACCAGCCATTAAGCGTAATGACAACGGAGCGTACAGTTTGAGAACCACTGGCTGAACGTCACTTTCCCAATATGCCACGCGGCGTGTAAACAGTATCTTTTCAAAACAAATACATTTTCACTCGCAAGGGTAGATGGGGATGGAGGTGGAGGGGGCTGGGGGAAATTAAGGCGTATCATACATTACTTACTGACTTAGTCACACATCCTCTACGATGGGAGGAAAGGCGTATCATACATTACTTACGGACTTAGTCACCCTAGTCTACCATGGGATGTAGGTGTATTCCTTCCTTTTTCCCCTTTTATTTTGCTGCGTAAAGCTTCTGCAGGTTTGGATAGCCGGCCCCTTGCCCAATCCTTCTCCGTCATCTCTTATAGTATACCTGGCAGGCTACAGTGCAATTATTCCCTTTTCGACTTTCTTTTTTCGGTGATACACAAGAGATCCCTAAATATTGTTTAGGTATCTCAGACCTCAGCAAGTGCCGATTCCCTTATGAAGTTCAGTTCAGTTCAGGTACCATCTCCGCATGGAAGGTCGGCTGCAATGGATCTCCAGTGTACTCTATCTCTTGTCTCAATGGATCTCCAGTGTACTCTATCTCTTGCCTCAATGGATCTCCAGTGTACTCTATCTCTGGCCTCAATGGATCTCCAGTGTACTCTATCTCTGGCCTCAATGGATCTCCAGTGTACTCTATCTCTTGCCTCAATGGATCTCCAGTGTACTCTCTTGCCTCAATGGATCTCCAGTGTACTCTATCTCTTGCCTCAATGGATCTCCAGTGTACTCTATCTCTTGCCTCAATGGATCTCCAGTGTACTCTATCTCTTGCCTCAATGGATCTCCAGTGTACTCTATCTCTTGTCTCAATGGATCTCCAGTGTACTCTATCTCTTGCCTCAATGGATCTCCAGTGAACTCTATCTCTTGCCTCAATGGATCTCCCGTGTACTCTATCTCTTGCCTCAATGGATCTCCAGTGTACTCTATCTCTACCCACTTAAAGCGTTGTCTGCCTCTTGAACGACTGACTTCCACCCTACCCTCCAGGAAGGCCTTCATCAAGGAGGTATGTCTTGGTATATGACCAAAATAACGTAACTGTTTAACCCTGATGTAATTCTTATTCAGCACCAACTTTTCCAATACCCGCAAATGTGTTTTCTTCTTTCCAAGAAACTTCTATAAACCCACATTACGAAGGCTTCAATACTCTTTTCCAACTTATTATTAATTTTCCATGTTTCTGCGTCATAGAGTAGTGACGAGTTTACATAACACCCGACAATTCTCATTTTCAAATTATGATTTATCTGTTTGTTAGTCAGTATGTGTCGCATGTTCTCAAATACTATCTTGGCCATACCTATTCTCTTTCTGATTTCTTTTAAACAGCTGCCTTTTCCCGTTATTATATGACCTGGATAGGAGAAATTATGTATCGGTTCAAGTAGTTGATCTTTTATTTTTATCTGCATACATGGTTTCTTGTAAATTTTTCACAAATATCATAATCTTTGTTTTCTTTATGTTTATGTATAATCCAAAGTCTTGACTTATTGTGTCACAAACTCCTGTAATTCTTGCTCACTTTTTGCCATCAAAACTGTATCATCCGCATATCTTAGATTTTTATTGCCACTCCTCCAATGACAAGCCCTGACTGCTTGAATATTTTTTCTGTGTAGATATTAAAAAGAAAAGGGGATAATACACATCCCTGTCTCACTCCACTTTTTACATCTATATACTTGGAGAGCATAACTTTCATGATTTTACTGTAGCAGTTTGTTCCCAGTACAGATTACGGAGCAGTCTTTTGTCTTTACCATCTAGACCTATTTCTTGGAGATTTTTAATTAATTTTTCATGTTGGACTGACAAAAAGCCTTCTGATAGTCTATAAAGCAAATATAAATGTCATTATGTATTTCTATATATTTTTCTGTAAAAGTTCGCCAACAGAAAATTGCTTCCCTTGTCCCATTTAACTTTCGAAAACCAAATTGTTCTTCTGAAACTTTCCTCTCTATTTGCCTCTTATTCTCTCTTGAGTAGTATTTTAGTTGTGTGACTCATTAACCTATTTCTTCTAAAGTCTGAACATTCTGTTGCATTAGGTTTTTTTCTAGAGTGTTATTAACGTAGATGTTTTCAGGTCCGTTAGTATGCATCCAGTATTGTATATGTCATTACATAGATCAGTATCTATACACAATTCCTCTAGGGCCTCTATCATTGCTATGTTTATGTAGTCCGGCCCTGTTGCTTTCCCTTTTCTCATAGTTTTTATCACATTCACAACTTCTGATCTGAGGATGCTGAATCCCTCATTATCATTTGTTGATGGTTTGGTTCCACGACTGTCCTCAAAAAGTTCCCTTGTATATTCCGCCCATCTGTTTGATATGTGATTCTCATCCATCAAAATGACGTTAAACTGTTCTCAATAATTGACTTATTTCTTCCTTCTGAGAAACTGTCTGTTGTTTTCTGTCCACTTTCTGTCTGTCTTCTTCCTGCATGTTTGCCTTGATCTTTAATTTGCTATCCACCACAATATCATGTTTCTTCTAAACTAAAAAATATGTATTGTTCTTTGTTTTTCACGTCATTCCTCTGTTTCTATCTGGAAAAGGCTACATGCGAGAACCCGCAGACAAGAGCCACCCACTGCACGTAAACATTACAGATGTCAAGTGGTAACGAATCAGGAGAGAGATGTCATTGAAGGCACCGCCTGAGGGGGATGATTGGTCAGGTGACCACAGAAGAGACATTTAGCAGAGGGGAAGAAATGTTCGACATTGGAGATATTATGATAGAATACTACATGGTCACCATCAACTTGGATAGGGGATACAGAGAATGGTGCAAAGGGAAGGCAAGGCTCGAGGTTAACCAACAAAAAAATGAAACTACAGGATTCTGATGCTGTCATACATACCGATGAATTTGCTCTACGCTAGGGTGAGAGGCAGGGTCGTTGTTGAGAGAAGAAAGGCATATTCGACAACAACGTCCAGTATCAGAATTAAGATCGAGATAGTTATCTGGGACCTTATTAATGAGGACCCTGATCGTATCTAACTCTCATTCCTTACTTGTTTCCGAAGGTGCAGAAGGTCTGGCTGTGGCATGAGTGAGTAGCGGACATACCTCATCTTCGGAAACGTGTGTGGATCTAATGTCCTGGCTATTTTGAGGTTTGCAGTAATGAAAGAACTGTCATCCTGACCTCAGGTGCACCAGTAGTGGCGACATTGGCAATGGATAGAGGTGACATTTTAAAGTTTATCAATGACCACCTTTTGGATGAAATCTCTGCAGTCGATAACTCAGCGATGCACAGATTGCTGGGTTTTAAAACCATCCGCGGGTCTAGAATAGCGTCTGCGATATCGGTGCATGAGTATGTACAATATAGAATTACAAGAACCATCAGTATCTAAACTCTTAGTCATTTGCTGAGAGGCACTGATCACCTATGGGTCTGTTCAGAGTGCAGTGACGTCGACTCTTACTAACAGAACAGAGCCGTACTTGTCTTCATTAGTTTGATTCTATTTCTCTGTAAAGTGTGCTTTGAAACGAACACTTTAATATACATGTAAATTGATATTCGAACAGTATTTCTACATTGAAGATATTATGTACTAATATTTTCTACTGAATTTCAAAAGTAAGCAATAGAGGCACAATATGACGTTTTAGAGATAGTTTCAAACCATTTTCTCCATAGCAAAACTTTCTTGATACTGACAGCACCACGACTTCTGAATGGGCGTACACTTGCCATGCTTGTGTTTACGCGAAAGTGCATTAACGTGCACACCAAACAAAAACAACACTTTACAAGTACATGCGTTGATGTGAATTATTTCTAGATTTGTGGGGACACTACAGTGAGTGTGTTAAAATCTGAAGTTTAGAAGTTAGTTTGATGAATGGAGCTAGGAAAGAGAGGAAATTCGATTAGTGAGGTGTTATGGGCTGATGGGAAGGGAGAAATGATGGCCGAATGACTGGTTTGCTATGAAAAGTGGCGTTACCACAAATGAAAGTCTGAGAAAAATATAAAGGCGTGAGATCATGGAAAAAGTGAGAAGATAGAACGGACTGATCTGATGTACAAAGTGAGAAGATAGAACAGCCTCACCAGAGGGGCAAAGTGAGAAGATAGTTCAGCCTCCCCAGAGGAGCAAAGTGAGAAGATAGATAAGCCTCACAAGAGGAGCAAAGTGAGAAGATAGAACGGCCTCACCAGAGAGGCAAAGTGAGAATACAGTTCAGCCTCCAGGGAGGAGCAAAGTGAGAAGATAGAACAGTCTTACCAGAGGAGGAAAGTGAGAAGATAGAACAGTCTCACCAGAAGAGGAAAGTGAGAAGATAGGACGGACTGAGCAGATGAGACTGAGAAGAAATAAAGGATAAAAGGAAATAAAGCAAAGGAATAAATAAGAAAGAGAAGAAATGACGAAAGTAAAGAATTGTGCAGATGAAATGAAGGTTGTGGTGAAGGTTACGAGTTTTGTGAAAATAATATTTTATTATAGGGACAGAAAGCAAGTTCATTTAAAAATTAATTTATGTAGAAGTTAGATTTGTGACAGATTGACAGGAAGGTGAATATGGCAGTTGACATAGAAACTAAGTCAAATCAATGTTACAGATGAACTGAATATTCCAATCGTCGTACATTGAAATGAATCAAACATGTATCGTTTGTCTGATACCATGTAGCATAAAAGTAGTCAGGTCTCAAAATGTGCTGGTTCATATCTTCTTTGGTCTGAATTTTAAGCTCTTGTTTGGCTATTAATCACCCTCACCCTGGGGGCAACTCTTCCCTCACTCTGTTTCATTTGACTCTGTCCTACAGTCACACTCTTGCACAACATTCACACGCGCCCTCGTGGTGAGGCCCTTCCATTGCACTTTGGTTGGGCTAGCTTCTGAGGGCGCAAAAACCTAGCATAGGTACATACAGACGCACACATGCATCCAAGCACTGGTTTATGCGTCCTGATATCGCCCAATGGACTACAGTCTGGGGTGGAAAATGGTGCGCCTCCGCCAGTAGAAACTAGTGAGGCAAACATCTAAGCACAAAAAAAAAATTGTTTGGCTATTCGCAGAAGATTGTTTGGTGATTTCCTTCTTGCTGCTTACTAGACCCAGGGAAGGTGCACCTCTATGGTGTCTAGCTTCCATAATGTTCTAGCACACACACAAAACCAACAAAATGAAAAATACAAAATGCCATCAAAATGTAATGTATGGGTGAAAATTTAGTTTGGCACTACGCAGTGAGAAATGATGTGTTAAGAATGTATATCTGTCTCCATCTTCAGTCCCCTTGTGTTGTTAGACGTGGGGAGCTCTGACTTCTTTTTGTTTCATATTTTTTTTGACAAGTGAAAATCCGCTGGTAATTTACCAAGTCAATCCCAGTATCTGTTACCAGGGAATATACGATCGGCTATATTTGGGACTGGTGCCTGTGTAAGCTTAATTTAGAGCATACTTTGCAGCCTGTAAGTCGCCATCTATGTCTCTCCGCTAACCACATAACTAAGTCCTGACGTTTTAGCCACACAGTCCCCTCTTCCCGACATGTGCTCTGTGGGGCGAGGATCCCTAGAATAACTTGAGTAGATTTTTAACTTAAATTTAGCATGAGCGCGGTCGTTAAAAGTCTATTATTTTCGATTTTCAACTGCCAAGGGATTTTTAACGTGCGCGACACTGTACAGATGTTTGATTTCACTATTTACAGATCAGGGGACATTTTTACCGGGTCATCCACGTGAAAAAAATACCCGTCTCCAACGTGATTTGAACTCACCACCTCCACCACCCGAGGCGAACACCATACCTGGAGACCACTGGGTCCCCCGTTAAAAATGAATGTTACTATATTCCGAGGTTTCTTTCGAGGGCAAGATGTTTATGTCTGTAGTAGACTATTCTGTAACGCCAGGGGCGCACAAATAAGACCCCCTTTTATATACTAGACAGCTTGTCGGTAGAAATGCCAAATTTAATTTGCTCCGCGACTTTGTAGCTAATAGAGGATATAAACAAAACGAAGTTGACACTTCTAACTCAATAGAAAGAAAACAGAACTATAGGCACAATTAGTTGTGGCATTTTTGACGTGAATGGAGTTTTGATGTGGGTCTGAAGTTTGTTGACAAGACCTGATCACTTTCACTCGAGGATTCTACGTACGTGTTCTAGAATGGCACACTTTACCATAATTTAAAGAGACAATGTATAGACAAGACTTTTAGTGGCAGTACTGTAGACCTTCAGTGGTATGACAGCCAGTTAAATGGTGACACTGTGATTGAGTAATCAGCGATCCACATATTTGAAGATTTTGAAATAAAACGTAGGTTGAACAATGCGGTAGAGCTGAGAAGGCAGAGCCAGAGTGTGTATGAATAGCGTACTACATGAACCATATATATATATATATATATATATATATATATATATATATCACAATAGATTGTGCTACTTGCTAAAAGAAACCGAACCCGTTTTGGTCCTTTTTAAGTGCAGAGATGTCGATTAAAATATTTTTTTAAATAATATAACTTTAAGTTTTTCAAACTGCATGTAAATGTGGCGTCACGTGTGCCACTTGCCTGACCCAACCCATATATCCCTTATCTTGACCCAACCCACGTGCCACTTGGCTGACCCAACCCATGTACCCCTTACCTGGATCCAACCCGTGTACCACTTGGCTGGACTAAAACCATGTACCACTTGGCTGAACCCAATCCATGTACCCCTTACCTAGACACAACCCATTTACCACTTTGCTGGACCCAACCCATGTACCCCTTGGCTGGACCCAATCCATATACCACTCGATTGACCCAACCTATGCACCCATTACCTGGAACAAACCCATGTACCACTTGTCTTACCCAACATATGTATAACTCGGATGACCCAACCGAATTTTACCTGATGTGATTAAACCCGCGTACCACACGGGAGACCCAACCCTCGCACCACTCTGGAGACTCAACCCTTGTACCACTAGGAGAACCAACCCTTGTTGCACTAGGAGACTCAACCCTCGTATCACTAGTAGACCCAACCTTCGTACCACTAGGAGACCCAACCCTCGTATCACTAGTAGACCCAACCCTCGTACCACTAGGAGACCCAACTCTCGCACCACTTGGAGACCCAACTCTCGCACCACTAGAAGACCCAACTCTCGCACCACTAGAAGACCCAACCCTCGTACCACTAGGAGACCCAACTCTCGTACCACTAGGAGACCCAACCCTCCTACCACTTGGGTTAGGACGGTTGCACAGACGTCGATGTCAAACGAATTCTCTTATCTATGCACCCTCTTGTCTTCTTAACCCGTTTTCACTCCAGTCGGACAATCGAAATTACGACAAGCGTGGAGATTCAGTGGACGTGTTCTTTCTTCCTCGGTAAAACCAAAGGATCTAGTCGGGAAATACCCTCATTTAAATCACATTATTAGGAAGCTACCCTGCATTAACAGCATTGGCGTAACAAGACGCCACGGCGTAACCCCAGCGTGATAACATCAACGAAGGGTAGATCTGCTGCTTACAGGGCGCCCTTACCTCACAGACAGAGCGTAATGCTAGCGCCGAGTGTTCAGATTGAAACAGTACTCCTCCTCGCATCGCCCAGTAGGGGTGCCAATCCGTTGCCTTCAGCTATAATTACAAGTGGCATTGAGAGAGTGCAGCAATAAGGGCTTGCAATTTCCCATGTCTCAGCACGTAAGAGGGTTGTGAATGCCTTAGCGCAAGGTAGCATGCTGGAGCTTGGTCGGAGAGGGGGTGGGGGTGTAGAACAAGTATACAAAAATACATTTCATATGAGGGTTGTTTGGTGTTTGGCGGTAAGGTAGTAGATAAAACATTACATTACAACATCGTATTTCCAAAGAACACAAATCGCCATGACAACGACATTTAAAAAGAGAGACAGGGTTTTGTTTCATTGTTGTGGGGTGATATCATTTGGTGTAAGCGGTAAGCCTACACTTCTAATCGTTCTCGTTGTCTGTCAGCAATCTTGGCTAGAACGTTGTGTTTAAACCATGATCAGTTTTGGTTAATGTGATTCACATTCTCTTCTCTCAGGACTTCTGTTACATTCACATAATATTTATACAGAACTAAAATCTACCACCTGCTTAAAGATGAATTCTTCTTCCTCAGTGTTTGTTCTGAGAAGGACGTCGTAACGTCGTGTGGTAGTTCATATCGAGGCTGTGATAGCCCCGACACATCCGGTTTTAGTATGGTTTTTTGTGACCGTGTATGTCATTACTACTGTATCCATATTCACTCGGCCAAACTGCATGGGCGCAGTCTGTATTTATACCACCACTTGGAGGCGGAAAATGGTCTTGGTCAGCTATAATCCGCTAACCCTGATAAAAGAAGCCATCTATGAGTCGCTGACTGCTGTGAGCTCACTCCCTGCTTTATCTTCTGTCTCTGACGTTGAATGAAGGACAGTGGAACTAGGAAACAGCGTCAAGTGAACATTTCACTCGTTGCTCGCACTAAAAAAAAACAATCATAGATTTTTCTTTCAAAAAATTTATAAAATTATTTGGCATTAATTCTCCTCCCGCCCCCTTTTTTTTCCCACATGCCTACTCTCTCTCTCTCTCTCTTTTTTTCTCTCTCTTTCTCTCTCTCTCTCTCTGACACGCACACATCATATTGTTGAGTGCCTACAATGAGTATATTTACTCTATCGTGCTATATATGGCGTTAATTGGCGGGTTGTTTCCTCACACACCGTGTGCGCTGAAGAAGGTGGAACGAGGTCCTTCAGGCTGTTGTGCTATGCTTGGCTTCATCTGTATGAAGCTCACTACTACGGGTAGTATGTAAATGTCCCACCTTGCTAGCCAGACTCTCTCCCCACACACATATATCAACACGATATATGTCCACAGGCACATTATAGATATATTCACAAACATCCCTCTCCCACCACACACACACACACACACACACACACACACACGCACACACACACACACACTGACACACACACAGATATATGCCACTTTGGGCCGACACATCTGGTTTTAACTGGCTTGTCTAGGTGCCGTGTTTGTCTTCTCAATGCGATCCCTATTCTCAGACGGCGCTGGTGCAGCCTGTTACCAGGGCCGCCGCTCGGAGATGAACCAGGGTCATGGTTTGCTGACCCTGATCCAATCTATGATGTTACCACATTAACTGCTGTATCTTCTGCCACTTACATCAAACAATGAGCACAGAGGAATCGTTACTGTCCTCTTGGCACATTGACGTTGGCACACATCCCAGCGATGGCGTGGCCTTGATGCTATCAGGGGAGGCGCAAGAGGAGATTATGGAATGGGGTAGAAAGAACTAGAATTGTACTAATCCCTTTTAGAACTGCATAAAAGAAAGAAATGAAAACATATTACCACATTTGTTTGCAACAACTAATGACAAAGAGGACTCAGTGACATAGGGACGTTATATGAGACATCAAAATGTCTTGAATACAATATGATGGAGATACAGTACGAGTTTGATGGACAACCTAATTCGAGAAAAGCACGATTCCCAGAGCTGATAGACAACATGCTAGCAAAGCGAAATCAAATGATACATATATAGATACAATAAATAGTATTACAGTATATTTATAAAAACACAAAAAGCCACAGAATAGACCCACATATACATAAATAGTACCAGCAACGAGAGATTTGAAAGGTGTAGGGGTAAGGCGTTTACCATACAATTAAATGAATGATTTAAAATTCAAATCTCACTGACCATTCGCGAATTATCAAACATCTCCAGAGCTGATGTGCATGCCTTAAGAACAATTGAAAGAGCTATCGTGCGAAAACAGGGAACATGCAAATAAGGTAGTTTACCTGACATACTCCCTACCAGTGATATTAACCTTCAGATCATAAAAACAACAAATTAGACAGACACTAATAACTACCAGCTACAAGTTAAACAATGAACATTCAGATACACTAGCCAAAGAGGGAGTAAAAATACTCAAACAGAAGAGAGGGATTCGTATATAGAAATAACGATAAATGATATAAATTAAACTGAAATAAAAATAGTACAGAGAACACCCACACGCTTATCCAGTGAATGTATACTACTGCTTGCCAAGAACAGATGAACGTACACTACCCAGTCTACGAACGGATGAACGTACACAACCCAGTCTACGAACAGATGAACGTACACAACCCAGTCTACGAACAGATGATCGTACGCTACCCAGTCTACGAACAGATGATCGTACGCTACCCAGTCTACGAACAGATGATCGTACGCTACCCAGTCTACGAACAGATGATCGTACGCTACCCAGTCTACGAACAGATGAACGTACGCTACCCAGTCTACGAACAGATGATCGTACGCTACCCAGTCTACGAACAGATGAACGTACGCTAGCCAGTCTACGAACAGATGATCGTACGCTACCTAGTCTACGAACAGATGATCGTACGCTACCCAGTCTACGAACAGATGATCGTACGCTACCCAGTCTACGAACAGATGAACGTACACTACCCAGTCTTCGAACAGACTCATGATTTGTGATTAACAAACACATAATTGGGTAAACAGACATATGCCCATGTGGAGATTAGAAGCTAACAGTGTACTGTGTTCTACAGGTCTGTCGGATACACGAGAGGACGAGAAGAACAAGAATTGCTGTGACGAACGAAATCTGAGATAAGCTGTCAGGTTTATGAGGAAATAGTAGCGATTATTGAAGATCGAGCGAAGAAAAGGATGATACAAAAGAAAAAAAAGAGAAAAATAAGACAAAAATAAGACGATGCTGAAGAAAAGAAAGAGGACGATGAATGAGAAAAAGACGGAGGCGACGAAGAAAAAAAAAGGATAAGAGAAGAAACGGTTCAGCTCAACGTGACTGAATCAAGTGAAGCACATTTTAAAGTTGCAAAAACAAACTTCCTTTGCAGTTGTGTGTCAATAGAAGTCAATGAAAAAATCATAGACAATGACTATGTGTATGTTATATCTACAACCTTACAATCATCGCCACATAACTTTGAACTATATATATCCTCATTTATAATCAGTGGACCAGTGAAGACTGGCAATCATTTCTAGCGTTCCTCCAGGATAGAACCGTAAAGACAACCTTCACTAGGTTATGATGACCAGGTCAAGGTAAAGATATTGAGAGCTGTCTGAATGGTTAGGTGAAGGACTCATGTTTGTCTTCCGCTTCTAATTGCTATCCCATAATGAGCATATCGTGTGTCATTCGTGGAAAGGAAATACGGCCAGATTTCTGGAGAACTACATGGACAATTAAGAAGAAATTACTTATATTTATGTTATTGTTAGATTAAGCAAACTGACATAGCGGCATCCCGGTCAGACACGTTCAGCAGTGGCGTATACTCCATGAATGCAAGACTTACGTTACTGAAGATGTTAATGGACTTAACAATTATTTCAATACCAAAATATTTTATTACTGGTATAGTTCTTAGTTCTTAATTGATCTGTACTTCTACACGGGCAGATGCCCCTATGCAGGTCCCAGCTCTGGTATGAGCTGGATGTAGCCGGGAGAAGGATTTACTGCTTAGCGGGCTAGGCACGAGCAGCTTAATACTCCACTGCGTTGGGACAATCGCTTACAGAGGGTGGTTAACCGATGTGCAAACTAATCTTAATAGACTCAAATACTAGAACAAAGTAAACTCGCATCCTGTTAGACGTCATATATGCTGCTCTTAGCAAACCACCTAACCATGGCCGGTGTTATGCCATGTCACACAGTTAGTCGCCTCTTATAACATGCTCTCTATGAGACAGTGGTCCTGTTCTTGCCCTTGTCATACACAAAGACCCCGGCAGACCACTCGAGTTAGTCACACAGTGACATTCACTTATTCATTGTTGTCAAACAATTTGTCAGAACTTGAAAAGATTACAAAATTGCAATCCATGACCGACAGAAGAGACTGCAGAGCCCAGCTGCAGTCAGAGAAACTCCGAAGACTGACGGACCATCCAATGTACCAGAGGCTAAACAATTTGGGAACTGGGAAACTAAAGCGGAGAAACTTTGCAGAAATAGCCAAAGCAAAGATGCACGAAGATCCCATAAACGCACTAACAACACCAAAACCCATCACTACTGTACGAAAACCTACTTGGAGGCAGGATATATTTCCAGAGGTGGTAGAAAATATACCAGGTATTGCAAACAAAAACTGCCAGACCGAAAAAGAAAGGAGAGACACTACCTTAAGCTTCATAACGAAAAGCTACCCAAGCATGGACTGGACCCATGCATACACCGACGGTTCTGTAACAAACACTACACAGAACGGAGGGGCAGGAGCATTCCTGAACCTACCAAATGGCAGAAAAATAACACTGTCATTCGCTACTGGTAAGTACACGAGCAATTTCAGAGCAGAGGCAGAGGCACTGAGGGCGGCAGTGGAAGAAATGGTAACACACAGTGAAAATGAGAGCCATATAGTCCTGCTGACAGATGCTCTCGAAGTAGTCACAGTGCTAAAAAGCCAGAAAAACACTGAGCTTAATGACTTAAGAGCAGCACTCTGCAAACTGTGCCAACAGTCCGCACCAAAAAGGGTAGTGGTACAGTGGGTTCCGTCACACTGCAACATCCAAGGCAACGAGGAGGCAGACAGACTGGCAAAAGAAGGTGCAAGGCTACCCCAAATAGATACCAGTATGACGTACGAAGAGTCAAAACGGCTTATCAAAGCCAGGTACATGTCCAAATGGGAAACCGAACATACTGGTTACACCAAAAACGATGCCTATTACCAGTTGAACCGAAGAGAGCAGGTCGTTGTCTTCATACTTCGCACTGGCCACAACAGACTGAGGTACCACCTCTTCAACAAATTGAAGATAGGGTGTACCGACGAATGCCCGTGCGGTACTGGTAAAATGACCACTGAACATCTGCTGCAGAACTGCCCGACATACGAGGATCAGAGAGAGCAGATGTGGCCATTGCCAGTGGAACTGCAAGACAAGCTCTATGGTAGTGGCGAGAGTCTCAGGATGACCGCCGCTTTTTTCGAGAAAATAATGGTTACTGTCTGACTGTGTACGCAGAAGAAGAAGAAGAAGAAACAATTTGTCAACGTCAACAATCGTTTGTGAAGGCGCTCGCACGGCTAGTGTGACAGAAAGACAGCCCGCTGAAAATTGAAAATGAATGCATGCAATTTAAACTTTGAATGCAAAATAGTCCAACCGATCGCAGAAATACATTTCGGGGATGTTTGCAATTAGCTGTACTTTAACAATCGGATGGGGAACTGATACGCTTGTCCAGTCAAGCAGAACATACTTACCAGGACGTCGCGTCAGGGTTAAGCACAATACACTGACAAAGATCACTATCTTTCTTGATACGCTAGTCCAGTCAAGCAGAACATACTGACCAGGACGTCGCGTCAGGGTTAAGCACAATGCACTGACAAAGATCACTATCTTTCTTGATACGCTTGTCCAGTCAAGCAGAACATACTGACCAAGGACGTCGCGTCAGGGTTAAGCACAATACACTGACAAAGATCACTATCTTTCTTGATACGCTTGTCCAGTCAAGCAGAACATACTGACCGGGACGTTGCGTCAGGGTTAAGCACAATACACTGACAAAGATCACTATATTTCTTGATACGCTTGTCCAGTCAAGCAGAACATACTGACCAGGACGTCACGTCAGGGTTAAGCACAAAATACTGACAAAGATCACTATCTTTCTTCCATTTAGCATTATCTGGAAACAGGCTGTTTCCAAGGCAGTCTGGCTGACGAGAAGTGGATCCTTACATGTAGTAACTTACATGTAATTACATGTAGTATTGTGTCCCAGTTTTCCTGTATTGTATAATTAATCAGTGAATTTAGACTAATGTAAAATATGGGTGAATCGGAAAGTGATATTATTGTGGATCTATTTTCCGGCACTTAATCTTGTGTTCAGAACAATGGCTCACTGGCGCACACAACTGGAAAATTGCATTTATCACACATTATGCTAGTTTAAGAAGCGGAATAATACATTTTCGGTTTAACCTTACTACGAGGCATGTTCAAATGAAACAGGACCAAACTGCAACATATGAACGTACGTACGATGCGCATGATGACGTCACTTTTGGTGTAAACAGCACATACCAACCGTCAAGTTTGCAACATTTCATTATCCTCCGACTCACTGGTTTCCTCAGCAGACCGTTGAAAATTTGGCGGGTGTGATACGCAATCCGTCCAGAGTTGATCAGCGAGCGGTGATTCGGTTTCTTACAGCTGAAGGATGTCGACCAGTTGACATTCATCGCAGAATGCAGGCAGTGTATGGTGACAAAAGTGTGTTGAAGACAACAGTGAAGAACTGGACAACGATGTTTAAAGAAGGGCATGAGTTACACCACAATATGCGTCTGACCTGGTCTCGAAAGATCTTTCGTTAACTCACGTCCTTCTTTAAACATCGTTTACAACTACACTAAGAAGGAAAGTATGTCCTCGAAAGTCATCGATATCTTCTGAACAAATGAATTCAGAAAGTCATCGATATCTTCTGAACAAATGAATTCAGAAAGTCATCGATATCTTCTGAACAAATGAATTCAGAAAGTCATCGATACCTTCTGAACAAATGAATTCAGAAAGTCATCGATATCTTCTGAACAAATGAATTCAGAAAGTCATCAATATCTTCTGAACAAATGAATTCAGAAAGTCATCGATATCTTCTGAACAAATTAATTCAGAAAGGCCTTCAAGGACTTTACAAGCCTTTGTGATTTAATTTCGACAATTCTTGCATCATCTGTATCAGTGCAGAGTTCGTTTCCTTTATTAAAAGGCAAAACAACACTCATAAGAAACTCTCAAGAAATTGCAGGACAGAGCCGTCCTTCCCGTCTATCAATGATGTCGATAGAAAAGGGTCTCCTTGTTGAGATAAGACACATGGTGACTTCTACAACAAAGTCACATGACTTCTGCAAGACGACCGCAGAGTTGAATGTAACTATAAATAAAAAGTACTAGCGGAAAGATTGTTAATTAACATTTTATAGTTACGCCCACATTTTGTTCTATTTTATGAACACATTGCTTGTACGCCGTCTGTTAGAATTCATGATATGTCACTGGTGTTCAATCTGCTTCACTAGTTGGCAAATTGAATGGTTAATGGTGGTTCCTTCATCTCGATAACTGTTTGTACTCCCGACTCGTTTATACTTGCTGTCTTTACATTTGATTCATAACTCATCTTACAACACTGCTGTCAGTTGACGGACTGAGAGACAACCAAAGTAGTTGCTGTCACTAGGTCGAGGCCAGTAAGCCGATGAGAGCGAGGACCTAACGCTAGGGCAGCCCCATGAATGATCTATGATGGCCACCCTTTAACTAAGAATCGTTTGTCTATTTTCCTGAAAAGAAAACCTGCAGGGAACCATATATATATTGTTTTTACAATTTTAAGATAAATACAACAGTGCTATGAAATATAATTGTATTTAGTAATTAACTGTAGTCTTTAAGAAAAATGAGTATTCTGGCATTTAACAAATGTAATCAGTTTACACATATTTTTAAATTGATGTTTTCAAATTGATCAATATTTTTGGCTAAGAGAAATCTATTTTATCCGTTATTGTTGTTGTTGCTGCTGTTGCTGGTATTGTTGTTGTTGTTGTTATTGAACTCCAACAATGAGTATATAATTTTTTCGTGCACAATGAAAAATGAGTAAGCAGCGGGTTGCAGTAGCTTTCCTTACATCCCGAGCGTGCTGATGAAGTTGGACCGAGATCGTCCAGGCTGTTTTTTTCTTTGTTTTGGCTTCTTCTGCGTGACGCTCACTACTACGGGGATCACATGTATCCCCACCTCGTTATCCAGACTGTCATAAACAGTCTGTGTATAGGGAGAATTGCATGGACGTAAGGTAGGGGTCTTGGTTAGTATGTATCACCTTTCTCTGAATAGGGGAACTGAGACGATAGTCCGACAATGCACAACATACTGACCGTGACGTCTCAGGTTCAGGCACAATAGGTCCTTTGTATGTGAGGAAAGCTACTACGACCCGCCACTTAACGTCCTTTTCAAGCCGCACAATAGAGTACACTAACTTATTGTCGGCATTAAAAAAAACATGGACTAAGAAAGTATACTTTACACAAATTGATGTTTGCAGTTTGATACGTTACATTGTGTGTCTCGGTGTCTCATGTCGTTTGTTGGTATTTTCTAAAATGTGGGAAGATGCTTTTTTGTGTGTAGATTTTACTAATCTGACCAGATCGTCGTCAAATATATGTAGGTAGCAGCTATCTCATCAATGGGCTATATAGTATCCACAACAACAAGGTCGGCCGAAGTGCTTTGAGACATATATCCAGTAAGGGCGTCGGTAGCATTGCCCTGTTTGGTTTTCGTACGTCGTTGTTTCCAATGTCTTAGGTACGCTTGGCGGATTTTTTAAAAAAAGGATGTTGGATTGAAGGCTGTTTGACAGAGCAGTCGTCACGTACTGTCCAGGCCAGGTTTAGTTAATCTACCTCGATGAATGAAATAACTTTGCCTTACTGACACTTGTTCCCCACGAAGCGCTCGTCCAGTCAATGTCTTACTTCAGTCTCTACAGTTGGATGTGTCCAGTTCCTTTTCATAAAGTATTCACGTATAACTATAACTATAACTATAACTATAACTATAACTATAACTATAACTATAACTATAACTATAACTATAACTATAACTATAACTATAACTATAACTATAACTATAACTATAACTATAACTATAACTATAACTATAACTATAACTATAACTATAACTATAACTATAACTATACAAATAAAACAAGTTAATACAAACTAGAATGGTTCAAGCTTCGACAGAAAAAAATCCCCAAAACATTGCTTTGAAGGATTGCCTTTGTCTAACTTCCACCACGGAAGTTTTTTGTCTGTTATGTCAGGACCAGTATGTCAGTAGCTTGGGCTAGAGGGTGGAAGGGTTGAGAGTGAAGGGGTTGATGGTGGAGGGGTTGAGGGTGGACGGGTTGAGGGTGGAGGGGTTGATGGTGGAGGGGTTGAGGGTGGGATGTAGCTTAGGCTAGAGGGTGGAAGGGTTGAGAGTGAAGGGGTTGATGGTGGAGGGGTTGATGGTGGAGGGGTTGAGGGTGGAGGGGTTGAGGGTGGGATGCAGCTTAGGCTAGAGGGTAGAAGGGTTGAGGGTGGAGGGTTTAATGGTGGAGGGGTTGAGGGTGGGATGCAGCTTAGGCGAGATGGTGGAAGGGTTGAGGGTGGAGGGTTTGATGGTGGAGGGGTTGAGGGTGGGATGCAGCTTAGACTAGATGGTGGATGGGTTGAGGGTGGAGGGGTTGAGGGTGGAGGGGTTGAGGGTAGATGGGTTGAGGGTGGAGGCGTTGAGGGTGGAATGTAGCTTAGGCTAGAGCGTGGAGGGGTTGAGGGAGCAGGGTTGAGGGTGGAGGGGTTGAGGGTGGAGGGGTTGAGCGTAGAGGGGTTTAGGGGGGAGGGGTTGGCGGTGGAATGTAGGTTGGGCTAGAGGGTGGAGGGGTTGAGTGTGGAAGGGTTGAAGGTGGAATGTAGCTTGGGCTAGATGGTGGAGGGGTTGAGGGTGGAGGGGTTGAAGGTGGAGGGGTTGAGGGTGGAATATAGCTTGGGCTAGAATATGGAGAGGTTGAGGGTGAAATGTAGCTTCGGCTAAAAGATGGAGGGTGGAGGGGTTGAGGGTGGAATGTAGTTTGGGTTAGAAGATGGAGGGCTTGAGGGTAGAGGGTTTGAGGTTGGAGGGGTTAAGGGCGGAATGTAGCTTGTGCTAGAGGGTGGAGGGGTTGAGGGTGGAATAAAGCTTGTGCTAGAGGGTGGAGGGGTTGAGGGTGGAATGTAGCTTGTTCTAGAGGGTGGAGGGGTTGAGGGTGGAGGGGTTGAGGGTGGAATGTAGCTTGTGCTAGAGGGTGGAGGGGTTGAGGATGGAATGTAGCTTGTACTAGAGGGTGGAGGGGTTGAATGTGGAGAGGTTTAGGGTGGAATGTAGTTTGGGCTAGAGGGTGGAGGGGTTGAGGGTGGAATGTAGTTTGGACATGAAGGTGGAGGTGTTGAGGATGGCATGTAGTTTGGACATGAAGGTGGAGGGGTTGAGGATGAATAGTAGCTTGGGCATGATGGTGGAGGGGCTGATGGTGGAGGGGCTGAGGGTGGAATGTAGCTTGGACATGAAGGTGGAGGGGTTGAGGGTGGAGGGGTTAAGGGTGGAATGTCATTTGGGCGGGAAGGTGGAGGGGTTGAGGGGTGGGGGGGGAGGATTTCGTTTGTTCAAGACGGTTGGGAGGCTCATTTTTTTTAGGTAGTTAAAATGCCATTTATTTTTTATATAATCTTCTGCAACGTTTATGCACTTATCCCAGCGTGTAAGAAATGCTTGAATAACTTCAGCGTAGAAAGATTTGCCTAAATGTCTGAACTAATCCAGTACAGCCTAGACATTAGTACCGAAAAGTTGACCTCCCAGGAATTCTTGTACGGGTCCAAACAGGTGGAGATCGCTTGGAGCGAAGTCTTTACTGTAAGGTAAATGTCGCAACATTTCTCAGACGGGTTGCTGCAGATGGCACACAATGCGATGAGCCATATGAGGTCCAGCAGGCTTGAACTCTTCTCTGCTGGTCAAAATCGGAAAGCTTGTTTTGACACCCAACGTGCACTAACCTTCCGATAATGCAAATATTCTTGAATAATACTGTTCACTTTACGGAGAGAAAGACTTGCCTCTTGTACATTTTCACGACAGGTCATACGTCGACTTTCCGTGATATATCGTTCCACAATCTGGATATCCACAGAAATGACCGTAGTGGGTTGAGAGCCACCTCGGTCGGGATCATCACGGAAGTACGGCCTTCTCTGAAACGCTTCCAGCATGCACATGTCTTACTGCGGCTGTGTGTCTCATCATCGTAATGTGATTGCAGTCTTTTGTAAATGCCACAGGTTCCCTGCCATTTTTCCCGGCAGAATTCATCACAAAACGCTGGTGCATGCACACACTAACAATCTTTCCACCATTTTTATTTATCTATCCCTTGAGTGGCCCGTGGCAAGTGCGCCACTTAACAGTAATATGACACAAGGGCCCTTAACTAATGATAGTAGGTCCAGTTCGCTCTAATCCAATCAGGTAGAACTAGAACAAAAAGTTCCATTTTGATTTGAACACCCTTCGTATATATATCATATCATCACCTGTATACACACGGGATGATACTATGTTTGTGTTTGCTTGTTTGTGCTCAATATCACGCCCTTGCGCCTTCGCTTTACCAGAACATTTTGGTACCCAATTGTTGAGGCTAGGTGGAATCTTGAAACCGTTTTGCCATCGAGTAACAAATCCTGCACCAACTCGGGATCGGTCCCCAAATGTTCAGCTGGGGAGCCACTGCACGAACCACTTTGCCCACCTCGACTACCTGTATCTATATATGCACAATTTCAGTGATGCCATCATTTTTCAATCTACTACACAGTAGACGGTCTTGCTCGTGTCCTGTAGCCATATTTTCTTGAGCTGCTATCGTGCTATGGTAATGGCAGTTCATTGAGCGGGCTGCATTGATGAACGAACCATCGTATTTTCTGACATTTAGGTTAATGAGCAGTTCTTAAAATTATTTCAAATGTCATTATCTCTGATTCTCCTTGTACCACATTGGTAGTCCTTCTCTGACATTTTATGTCAAACGTTGAACAAGTGCTCTCTTGCGGCCTAAATAAAGGTTTAACACTTGCATGCACAGAGTTGATATACATGTAATGCGTATTAATGTCATATGTTATTACCCAGTTGATGTTCGAGCATTCAAGTAGTGATAGTAGCTGATAAGTCCCAGCGCACGTTCTCTAGTATCTAGTGTCAATTTCTCTAATCAGTCTTCCATTTTCTTGAGAAAACAAAACGCTTCCAGGCCCATTTACTTGAACTCTTGGACCTGTTTCAGTTGAATATTGTTGAATTGTAGTTAGAGGACCTGGTGTTCTGGTAATCGTCATGGTTTCCATCTTTGATGCGTCTATATTTATTGTATACCGTTCACATGCAGTGCTAAGTGAATTACTATAGGCAGTGTCCAGTGACTTTATACAGAGTGTGCTAAGTGAATTTATATAGACTGTGTCAAATTAATTCCAACAGACTAGCAAAGTGAATTCTAACAGACTGTGTAAAGTGAATTCCCACAGACTGGCCAAGTGAGTTCCCAGTCTGGCCAAGTGAATTCCGTAATCTGGTCAAGTGAATTTCCACAGTCTGTGGCAAGTGAATTCCCACAGAATGGCCAAGCGAATTTCCTCAGCCTGGTCAAGTGAATTCCTACAAAATGTGCCAAGTGAATACCAACATTGTGTGCCAAGTGAATTCTCATAGAAAGTGACAATTAAATTTCTACTTAACGTGACAAGTGAATTCTCACAGATTATGATAAGTGAATTCCCACATTCTGACCAAGTGAATTCATACAGTCTGACCAAGTGAATTCCAAAGTTTGGCAAGTAAATTCCCACAGAATGTTCAAAGTGAATGCCCACAGTCTGTCGAAGTGAATTCCCTCAGTCTGATCAAGTGAATTCCCACTGTCTCTTCAAGTGAATAAATACCTTGGCCAAATTAATTCTCAAATTCTGACCAAATGAATTCTCACAGTTTGGCCAAGTGAATTCCCACAGTCTGGCCAAGTGAATTCCCACAGTCTGGCTAAGTGAATTCCCACAGCTTGTAAAGTAAATTCCCACAGTCTGAGCAAGTAAATTCCCACAATCTGGCCAAGTGAATTCCTACAGTCTGACCAGGTGAATTATCACAGTCTGGTCAAGTGAATTCCCACAGTCTGGTCAAGTGAATTCCCACAGACTGACCCATTGTTATTTCTTGCTATTCACTTCTCAACGTAATGTATTAGATGCGAAGGATTGTTTCCAGAACTAATCCATACTCGTCACACGGTTGACCTGTCTGAGTGAGGTAATCTACACACCCATGTGTTGGAGTCATCTAAACTAGGAGGGCTGAACACATTGTTCCATCTTACAAATATGGTCCCCGCGTGGTACAAGTTCGATTCTCGTCTCTACATTGAGCTCTCCAATAAACCGCAAAGTTAGGCATTTCACTATATTCTTAATGTGAACAATTCTCTCAATCTTGGCTTCCGGTATCAAGTTGATATTACCCGGGACACATTCTATATTCTAGCATACTTCTACCACCACTATCCACACTCGACGCCATGTGGTAACGGAAACTGAGCATCCGTTGACCAGTTTTACTCTGACTTCCATTCCTGCTAGAACAAAACAGAAACAAACAACAAGGCTGATATGTAACTAAAATATAAATGTTAGTCCAAAGCTAAATGCCTTTCTCTTCTCCCACTGCCAACACCTCACTTGGACAAGTTTTTTCCGTCACTCTGTTGTTACATAAACAATTCTGTTTTGACTTGCGTACAATAGACCAGGCTTGGCCAGGCACCCAAACATCTCCAGGCTACGCGGGTTTTCGCGATATATTTGTGAAGAAAATGTTTGCTAGCCGCGGTTTTTGCTGGCAGTCGTGGAAACAAACAGACGTGTCCGTGGAGAGGCTTGAGTTTCTCACGGGCTCGGTTTTCCCATTTTCGACATTCAGGCGTCGTCTGCGAGCCACTTCCGATCTCATTTTTGACATTTACATCCCAGAGATCAAACGGGATCAGCCGCGATTCCATACAACGGCATAGCGGTCGTGGCAGCCCACAGCCGGACGAGGATGTACGTACCAGTGATGAGATGGTGGACGAGCCGTTAGTACACATATTTCTTGACCAAGGTGCGCGGGTTCAGATTTGTTCTGCTCTGTTTAGAATCGACATTACTACATTCCGAACAAATTAATATGTGATATATCTGCCCACGCAAGTAACGAACAATGTGAATCATGATTCCCTCAACAGCCTGTTGGTTGAACTAACTGCTACTCTGTACTCTCAGGCGGCCGAAACTGCTCACCCTACTTGTGATGTCAGAACTTTGCGATCTTGAGATTATTAGTTCACCAATTGTTGTGACTTTATCTTAGAGGCGGTCATTAAAATGAAAACCCAGGTTCTTTTTCGCTCTTGTACATACATTAGTTCACGCATTATGCAGCCATGGTACATCGCATTTGTACACAAACTAGTACACGCACTATGCAGCCAGGTACATCGCTTATGTACATATACTATATAGAGGCACTATATGGTCATGACACATCGCTCGTGTACATCAACTAGTGGGAAGCACTATAATGCCACGGCACATCGTTCCTGCACATTAACTACACATCTTAAATAAAAGCAGTCTAATTGAGAAGCTCAAGATCTGGTATGTCCAGCTCATGTTGAACATAAAACTTCTAGAACCAATGCTTGTATAAAACAAAGACATAAGTACTGTGGAAACAGTAGACGAAATGGTTAACAGGTTTACAAAGCAATAGTTAGGAGTGCCACCAGAACAATCACGCGTATCAGGATGCTACAACAAATCGAAGCTTGTACACCCTTGCAAGTCGGTTGCTGAACAATACGACACGGGGAAAAACCAGACTAGCAATGATGTTGTAGGATTCATCACGCTAAAGACTGACATAAAGTGAAAGTGAGTTTAGCTCTAGGACTCTAGGAACTATGTGCTTAACTGTATCTGAAGGAGGTAATCACTGGGACTAGCAGACGTGAATTTAGTTATGGAAACATTCGTTGACTGTCGTAAACATCACATACGTAACGAAGGACAATGGTAGGTCATGAACTTTGTGAGACCAAGGATAGTAGAAGGATTGAAATGTGAGTGAAACACATGCAGCAAGGACAATAGTTTATAGAAGTCACCGATATGGGGTGATATATTCCATATGGCGTCTATACGACTTCATCATTACCGTCTCAATGTAAGGACAATCTGCCATAAGACAGAACTCTTGCGAAATTGGAAGTCTGATGATGCAGAATAACCACTATCAAATGGAAGTAAACCCTTGAACATGTCTTTTCATTAGGCGAGGTGTCGCTAGGGAAAGGAACATATAAATGGTGCCACAACAAATTGTTGTGTGAACTGGCTGTTACAGTAGACAGTATTCTGGCCTGGTTATACAACTGAACCAAGCGGGGTTTATAGTGACCTGGTTATAGAGCTGAACCAAGCGGGGTTTATAGTGACCTGATTATAGAACTGAACCAAGCGGGGTTTATAGTGACCTGAGTATAGAACTGAACCAAGCGGGGTTTATAGTGACCTGATTATAGAACTGAACCAAGCGGCGTTTATAGTGACCTGATTTTAGAACTGAACCAAGCGGGGTTATAGTGACCTGATTATAAGACTGAAGCAAGCGGGGTTCACAGTGATCTGATTGTAGAGCTAACGCAAGCGGAGTTCACAGTGATCTGATTATAGAACTGAACCAAGCGGAGTTTATAGTGATCTGATTATAGAACTGAAGCAAGCGGGGTTCACAGTGATCTGATTGTAGAACTAACGCAAGCAGTGTTTATAGTGATCTGATTATAGAACTGAAACAAGCGGGGTTTATACTGATCTGATTATAGAACTGAAGCAAGCGGGGTTTATACTGATCTGATTATAGGACTGAAGCAAGCGGAGTTTGCAGTGACCTGATTATAGAACTGAAGCAAGCGGGGTTTATACTGATCTGATTATAGAACTGAAGCAAGCGGGGTTTATACTGATCTGATTATAGAACTGAAGCAAGCGGGGTTTATACTGATCTGATTATAGGACTGAAGAAATGCGGTTTATACTGATCTGATTATAGAACTCAAGCAAGCGGTGTTTATACTGATCTGATTATAGAATCACTAATGTAGATAGTTTAATTTAGACGTGCGCATAATTCATTGATTATACCAAGGTCTTCGACACGGTAAAACATCAAAATCTGAGGAACATGATGAAAAAAATGGGGTTTCCTGTGCACATTATACATCTCATTGAAACATTATACCAAGATCAACGAGCCGCTGTCTGAGTATCTGGGCAAACATCAGATTGGTTCGCAGTACAAAAGGGAGTCCGGCAGGGATGTATCCTGTCACCCTTATCTACACAACATCTATGCAGAAAGTATAATGAAAAATGTTAGAGAAGACGCGAACATTGAAAGTTTTGATACATTTACAATTGGCGGGTACGAGATTCTAGAGTTACGATACGCAGACGACACACTGATATTGTCAAGACGTGCAGACGGGCAAGCTCAGCTAATTTTAGCTGTAAATGGACACAGTAAAGATACAAACCTGTTTATAAACATAAACAAAACAAAGATAATGACCACCGACAAAACACAATGTCAACATAAATTTACAGTGGGTGGTGAGGAAATAGATCAGGTCACACATTTTGAATATCTGCACTCGAGACATGACAACAATGGCGACTGCTCGAAAGAAATCAGAAGAAGACTAGCCATGGTAATGCATAGACTGGACAGCCTGAAGAAATTATAACCGAGCACCAACAAAACAACAGTAAAAGTTTTGAGAGGCTGTGTTTTTCCTGTCGCAGCCTGTGGCTGCGAATCATGGACAATTACCTTCTAGACAAAGAAACGAATCCTTTGAGTCAAAATGTTATAGAAAGATCCTCAGAATACACTGGACAGTGAAAAAGACAAATGTAGACATTCGGCAAGAGTTGAGCATAGACGGGAACTGGTTTATCAATTCCATTTTGACTAGAAAATGCAAATACTTAGGTCACATCAAGAGACACAACTACCTTGAGAGAACAGTGATGAAAGGTATGGGGGCCAGGCAAAACAGGCAGGGGTAAACCAAGAAGACGATGGCACCAAGATATCCAGGAATGCCTGTGTATGACTGTGGCGGAGGCTGGAGTTTTGGCAAAGGAATGAGTTTCTTTCAGATAGGCTGTGATGGGAGCGACGTTCTATAAAGGGCATGCTACATGATGGTGATACTTATAGAACGAAAGCAAACGGGTTTTATAGTGACCTCATTATATAACCGAAGCAAACTGGGTTTATAGTGACCTGATTATAGAACTGAAGCAAGCTTGATTAATAATGACCTGATTACAGAACTGATGTAATCGGGGTTTATAGTGGTCTGGTTACAGAAGTGAGGTAATCGGGGTTTATAGTGTTCTGGTTACAGAAGTGAGGTAATCGGGGTTTATAGTGTTCTGGTTACAGAACTGAGGTAATCGGGGTTTATAGTGTTCTGGTTACAGAAGTGAGGTAATCGGGGTTGTTAGTGTTCTGGTTACAGAAGTGATATAATCGGGGTTTATAGTGTTCTGGTTACAGAACTGAGGTAATCGGGGTTTATAGTGTTCTGGTTACAGAAGTGAGGCAATCGGGGTTTATAGTGTTCTGGTTACAGAACTGAGGTAATCGGGGTTTATATTATTCTGGTTACAGAAATGAGGCAAGCGGGGCTCATAACCAAAGTCCAATGTGTAGAAGCACCCACAAGATGATCAATGGTCACGTCTGTATACAATCTGCTGGATCAATTAGGCCTGAAAGGATAGTCAAGAACAACAACAATGAAAGTCTTTGGTGAAGCAGCTGAAAAGGCATCACTTTGTCTGTGGAACAACAACAATTTGCAAGGGAATGTAGGGTAGTAGATTTTTATTTTAACTAAAATACTAACTTCATTACTAGCTCTATCTAGCGCAATGGATAAACCAGCATAGCAACAAAAACAGAAAATGGCGTATGGGTTCAATCCCCAGATTTTGCAAGAAAAGCACAATAAGAAGAAAATGACTACCAGAAGGGAACAATAAGCAGAAAACATAATGTATATTGGTTTCTACCCGACTCCCAGCCAGGTTCTCCTTAGTCACCTCTTAAGGCATGCCTTAGAGGTTACAGGATTACTATTCTTAGATCCAGTTTCAGCGCCCGGTAACACATGTGCGTCATTATTAATAGAAAATGGTAAAGATTGAAGTGTTAGAAACGTTATTGTACTGTACTTAAACTACTCATGCTATTATAACAAGTGTTATTTTGCTTTCCTCATTAAGCATTCATACCAATTCAGTGACGTGCTGTTCTTTCTGTTAATTTATTTACTTCCTGGTTGGATTCTACCAATAGTCTCAGTGCTGAATGTCCCAAATTATCCGATGTTAATGACTTTTGTGATATGTGTGTCTGATCTTATAAACGTGTCAGATTCGTGTCAGAGAAGACAGAAGGTTTACAGAGTAAAGCGGGAATCTATAGCATATCTGCTCCCATTTATTCCTGTAAAACCGTCCAGGTTTCGGAGTGTTTCAAGATGATAAGAAGCAGTTCGAGGCTATCCAGATTACACTGGCAACCAACGACGTATCTTTGAAGTGTGCTGGCAAGATCTAGTCACGGCCATCCATATTATGCTGTCAACCAACGACGTATCTTTGAAGTGTGCTAGGAAGATCTAGTCACCAACACCGAGGGCTCACGACTGACACAACATGAGAGCATTTACTCCAGCGTTGGATCGGCGGTGCTTTACTTTCGCTCGTCACGCCAGCTTCTCTCTGGACGTCCCGATTCGTCAGCTTCTATTTATGTTTCTGTAAATTCAAATTTATTGATCAACCAATTAATCACTCAAGCCCGTTGCTCCTCTCAGTACATAGGTTATTGACAACATACCGCCAGCTTATACGGTCCTGGCCTGCTCTTTCTGCCACTCTTCAGGGGTAATCATGTAATTGTAGTTTCTTCTCACATTCTTCTCCATGTATTGTTTGGTCTACCTCGTTTCTCTTGATGAGTCCATGTAACAATCTTTCTGGCTATGTTGGACGGTGTCTTCAACAGCGTATCTCCTATCCAGCCCAATTCTCATCACTTAATTTGTTGTTCCAGTGTCTGTTGATGGTTCTTTTCTGATCGGTATTAATTCAGTGTCTGTTGATGGTTCTTTTCTGATCGGTATTAATTCAGTGTCTGTTGATGGTTCTTTTCTCATCGGTATTAATTCAGTGTCTGTTGATGGTTCTTTTCTGATCGGTATTAATTCAGTGTCTGTTGATGGTTCTTTTCTGATCGGTATTAATTCAGTGTCTGTTGATGGTTCTTTTCTCATCGGTATTAATTCAGTGTCTGTTGATGGTTCTTTTCTGATCGGTATTAATTCAGTGTCTGTTGATGGTTCTTTTCTGATCGGTATTAATTCAGTGTCTGTTGATGGTTCTTTTCTGATCGGTATTAATTCAGTGTCTGTTGATGGTTCTTTTCTCATCGGTATTAATTCCTCACCATGCCCTGCCACTTTATGCCCATAATCCTTCATAGGCATTTGTTAACGAAGGTCTGGAGTCTTTGTTATATGGTCTTGGTCGTTCTCCGTGTTGCTGTTCCATACAGCAGTAGCGACTTGATACTTGTCTCCGCTCCATACAACTGCACCGACTTGATACACGTTGAATATTCTAACTTTGATGTGAATCTTGATTTCTCTGGATCTCTATATGTTGTTTAGTGCAATGTATGCAACTATTGTCTTTCAAATTCTGATCTGCAGCCCTTGATGTGTCAATTGCCAGTAGGAAAATTATATATTTCTTCCAATAGCTCTCCCCCCTCCCCCCCACCCCCCCCCCCCCCCCACCCCCCAGCATGTTTATTTCTTTGTTAATAGTGTTTACTTTAACGTACTTGGTTTTCTTTATGTTGATAGTCTCATGTTGGTTGATTGTTCTGTCCCCCGGTCAAGTTTCTCTTGCATATGGCTACGACTGGATCAACAGTACCAGATCATCTGCGTAGTCCAGGTCCTCCAATTGTGACAAATGTCCACTGAATACCAGTTCTTTTCCCTTGATTGATGTCTGCATTATCTAATCTATATTCAACAAGAACAGACAGGACGAAGACAGGCATCATTTCTCATCTCTATTTGCACAACGAATATGTCAGCCGGTGCTCCTTCATGTACCACTCTACTAACTGTATCTTGCGCTTATGCCACTGTCAATCCCATAACCTTTGTAATATCTCTTGTCCACCTCGGGTTGCCTCTTTAGCCATACATCATACCATCATGTATCGTTCTTTCTAGGACATTGTGATGTTTGATGTGGTAGACGTAAAATAATTTCCAAGACGTAATGTTGTTGTTGTTGTTGCTTAGATGTTTGCCTCACTAGTTTCTACTGGCGGAGGTGTGCCATTTTCCACCCCAGACCGTAGTCCATTGGGCGATATCAGAACACATAAACCAGTGCTTGGATGCATGTGTGCGTCTGTATGTAACTATGCCAGGTTTGTGCGCACTCAGAAGCTAGCCCAACCAAAGTGCAATGGAACGGCCTCACCATGAGGCGCGTGTGAAAGTTGTGCAAGAGTGTGACTGTAGGATAGTCAAGGGAAACAGGGGGAGGTCAGAAGAGAGAGAAAAGGAGAAGAGCTGCCCCCAGGGTGAGCCTCTCTCTTGTCCTCCTAGACGTTATGTTGTTTACCTGCAAGTTATGTTCTATATCAAGCTGCAGGATTTCTGCGTTTATCTTTTGTTCTATTCTGTACTAGGAGTCGACTTCACTGCACTCCGGGCATACCCATAGGTGCTCAGTCTCTCTCAGCAGATGGCGCAAAGTGTGGATGCTGATAGCGCCTGAGCCTGTTGGTTGTACACCTTCCTGTTTCGTCCTATCAGATTCTCTGATCCACTGAATCCTAATGTAATTCCAAAGTGCCGCATCCTGTGCCTTGCAGACTCATCCAAAGCAGTGTCGTTCGCCAGCAAGTGGTCCTTGATAACTTTCACTATGTCACCTTTACCACGTCCGCTGGGCATTTTATGGGTGCGTGTGACGCCCAAGAATCAGCTCGCTCGTCGCCCGGAACCCCAGCATGACCAGGACAGTAGATCCACACCAGCCCCTGTAGTGTTGAGGTCTCCAGCGCTGCTATCCACTCATGTCGTAGCCACCCATTCTGCACCTTCCGAAGTAGTGTTTGGGAGTCTGACACGATGACTGCTCCTGTTGAAGATGTCTCAGACAGCCACCTCAGAGCTTCAGTCACCGCCTCCATCTGCATTCTCATACTTGATGTTGTAGTCTCGTATGCGCCACTTCGTTCAGCAACGATCCGGTCTTTTATTCTAGCCGAGAAACTCCAGCCTGATGTTCCACTACTTTGCACCGACCCATCAGTGTATATGATGGTATCACTTCCATGCGTGTTGGCGCCTATCAGCTGGTTGACTTTGAGCTTTGTCTGGCTATTTCGCCCCTTCCTACATTCACTGCCCATGGTTATGATGACCGTGTAGAACTCTGTTAGTGTATCCCCAGTGCGGACCCATTCCTCTCCCTTGACCATCGTCTCGACTGCAGTCACCTCTCCTATAGTACGTTCTGCCTGTGCCATCTATGACATCCCTCTTTTGATTCTGGTTCCCTTGATGTCCGCAGTGTTATTGTACAGCGGGTGCCTGTTGTCCGCTATGACTCGCATATAATCTGTAGCCTGTGCCACTTTATGCCTGGATGTTTCTGACGGCAGTCCCAGTATGTATTACTTCTATCAGTGTGAAGTCCAGATTGTCCTATTTTACTTCTATCAGTGTGAAGTTTAGATTGTCCTATATTACTTCTATCAGTGTGATGTCCAGATTTTTCCATAGTACCTCTGCCAGCGTGAAGTCCAAATTTGTCTGTCACTCTGATCTCATCGATTTGTGGCGGTAGCCTGTTAAAACAGAACATAACGCACGCGACCTCCAAAACCTATATGACTGTAACTCGTGCCAAAGTCTGCTGTGCTAGGATGGGACTTCACAGTGGCCTAAGATTACAACTCGCGACACGTCTAATTTCTGTAGCCATCTTCGACTGTGATGTGCAACTAATATTATTATTATTAGTATTCTTTTCTTGCATGGCTAATCAGAATAATGGTTCTATGGTTAGTGCATAGTGTTGGTGTTACGTCATTGGAATGGCGAAATTGAGAGATTGTGTTCGTTTGGATGGTCACTTGCCTAACTCGGGATTGAGACCAAATAATTGGGAATATTCACGAGATAAGCAAGCTTCATCCTGTTTGGAGACAGTACTGGTTATGGTGTGTGCAGAAAATGACGTTTCTGGTTAGCAATTTGCCCAAGACGAACCGACACACTCTGGGTGATGCCTTTAATCGTTCACGTCTTAAGGCAGCGGAGTACTCGGCTCTCTTCATGGAGTAAACAGGGATCTCGATCGGCACACGTGCCATGAAACCACAAGGCGCGAGGGCTTCATCTTTGGGTATTGGAAGTTCAATAGGCATTGCAACTTGTAATGTCTTTTGTTGCAGCACCTGGTCATGGTAGTGGTCAATCGACGCAACAGCACAGATGTGTAAATGAACATTGTTATAATCGCGGAGTCAGGACCAATTGATGAGGGAATGTGGACCAAATAATGGGGGACAATTATTGAATTAATGGAGTATATGTGGATAGATCTCTGAACATCTTTGTAATTAGTATTTGCCGTTTGTTTATAAATAAATACGACAACATCTCTATGATTGTCTGTCAGCTGTTCTGCTCCTAGCCATCCATATGTAAAATCGATTCAAGGTAAAGGTCATTTGAGAAGTCATACGTCATAGGCTTGGTGATGCTGATCATTTTCACAGTCTTTAAAATGGATTATGGGGGCGCATTGGGCAACCATTTGATGGTATGTCTGTGGTATTGTAAACAGGTTAAGAGCTCTGGTCTAGATCAGGAACTGCCCCAAACTGGCATAGGTTCAGTAGGTTTGCTCGAGGCGCGACTTGATTACGATGCTTCCTACGTGTCGCTTTTATGTGAGTAAATCCAATTACCAGAAGAATGCCAATCCGAATACCGGGAAAGCCTTGACCTCGCCGTCGACAATATTTAATATCGTTTAATTCTCGCTGTATTCGACTTCTTTCTTTGATCTCTGGACGAAGAGTTGGCTTGTGGATTCTCGACGAGATCTTTAACAGAAATGGAATACGATCGCGTGTTCTCAACCATTTGCGGTTGAGTTTCTTTTGGAGGGTTTTTGTATTTTGCATTCTTCTTGTGTGTGCTTGCTTTTATTTTTGTTCACGTCAGACGGGTTTCCGTGATGAATTCGGTCGTCGCCATTTTCTTCTGTTTACCTCCGAACGTCCTTGAGTTTATTTTTGAGTAATTTGGCCAGCAAGTTCCTCAACTGGCTTAACAAAGAGCAGTCATGTAAAAGGTTTTGTACGAATATCTGCGTTTATACGTTTGGTAGAAAGATGTGTTACGGGTTTTGAATGTACAGAGTATGGCACCCACTGATTTAGCACAAACTTTGTAATATATTATCTGGAAGTGTACCCGGGGTGAAAAGAATAAAGCCACCTTCACAACCCAGACTTGGAATGCATTGCCACAGGAGGTAGTCGAGGCAGGGTCATTTAATGCATTTAAGAATAAATTGGATGCGCATAACTTTTAAAGCAAAAGTGATGTAAATGAAACTGGTTGTATACAGACTCTGAAGAGTCTTCTAAACCAGTATAAAGACGTTAAGTTAAGTTAAGTTAAGTTAAGTTAAGTTAAGTGAAAAACACAGCATAATAATACGAGTAACAACGTTATACTGAACATATCCTAATATTTTACACTTTGTGTGTCCTGCTATAGATACTACATTTCGAATCTGACGGTGGAAGCAGATACAATTAGGGCAACAATCGGACTGAAAGGGTCAGCACTTTACCGGAAACCAGCCATTGCTTCTGATACGACAAATCCAGGTGTTTCGGTACAGGATAACTGTACGAGGGTCAAGTGTGGTGAGACGAAATTAAACGATATTACTGATTGCACGTTTTATCGGTTGGTTTCTGATTTATAGATGCGCACGTTGTTTCTACAGGGCAGTCTGAGTGATAGAGCTAAGACCAACAGCATTGTCAATCTGAAATCATATTGTTCCAGAGTTTTGTGGTGAGATATATAAGATTGACTCTATTTCATTTCATTCTGATATACTGTTGTACCAGGTTGTGTGGTAAGATAGACACGATTGACTCTATTTCATCTCAATCTGATATACTGTTGTACCAGGTTGTGTGGTGATGGAGACACCAAAAGCGTTATTGCTGTTCACTCTGAGGTGTTGTACCAAGCGTTGCACGGGGACACATAGTAGAGTAATGCTCTTGTCTGTCAATCGGAAATCATATTATACCAATTGTTTACATTGATTCTCCTTTACGCTGCCAGCCAAGCATAACGCCTTCACTGCAGCTTGACCTTTAACAATGATTCTGTATCCAAACGTTTGCAATCGCTGTTTGAAAGCAATGATTTCACACGATGATGTTTCTAGCTTCATCCATAACCCTCTTTAGTCACTAATCATGACATGATTAGAAGGTTAAAGTGGACCTATTCCATTCAACATGGGTTACACTCGGGTGTAGAGTTGCGACTAGACATGAAACAATCATTATTTTAAAAAAATTGACTAAAGAAACCAGCACATCAAGAAGACACCATTTGCTTGAACACATGTTTCTTCATTGGACGAGACGCATACGCTGCTTCGTCGGCTACTAAAGGGTGATAAGAAGACAATCACGGCTGAAATAAGTTGTTTTTGTTCCGAAATACAATTCTTCTTTTTATAACAACCGTTATGGCGTCAGTGTTGAAGAGGAAAGTTTGAGTGTTAGTGAGGGAACTTTGCTCCTGGCCATCGCTTTTCTTGAAGTTCAGCAAATAAAGTTCACAAAATGGCGACAGGTGATCCATCCAAGTAGAACAATTACGATTCGATGTTTGCTTCTAGTCAGCCAGATAGAGAAATAATCTCAGAATAGATCAATTCTTTTTCTACTGGTCCCAGGGAAAATACGTTATTCCTTCTGTCCCTCAATTATCATTATATTGTATTGTTTCTAACATTTTCCATCAAATATTTAATACATACTCCACACGCTTTCAAACCCATGTGTTGGGGATTTATCTGCCTATATGGATAAAGAACAGATTTGAGTAATAGCAAAGCACAGAGAAACTATAGTATAAAAAACAGTTTTGTTTTCGGTACGAGAGTTCTTTAAATTGTGTTGGCGGTTTACAACGAGCGTTCAAGTCAAACCGGGACTTTTTTTTAGTAAGGAAATATTTATTTTTATTTTTTTCAAGTAGTCAAAATGTCATTTATTTTTTTATATAATCTCCTGCAACGTTTATGCACTTATCACAGCGTTGAAGTAATGCTTGAAAAGCTTCAGCGTAGATAGGTTTGTCAGTATATCTGAACCAATACAGGACAGCCTGTTCACTTCTCATTAGTGCTGAAATGCTGATCTGCCATGAATTTTTTCAGGTGTCCAAACAGGTGAAAATCAATTGGAGCGAGGTCTGAGTTGTAAGGTGAATGTGGAGGTGAATGTGGGTGATACCCCCCAGCCGAGCTGCTGCAAATCAGATGGCACATAGTGAGCCGCATGAGGCAGAGCGCGCTTGAACTCTTCTCTGCCAGTAAAAGCGAAATGTTGTTTGGCCACCCAACGCGCACTAGCCTTCCGAAAATGTAAATATTCATAAATAATAATGTTTTCCCTACCCAGAGAAAGATTTTCCTCTTGTGCAATTTCGTTACTGGTTATGTGTTAATTTTCCAGGATAAGGCGTTTCCTAATCTGGATTTTTACAGGAATTACTGGTGGGTTGAAAACCACTACGGCCGTGATCATCACTTACGGATGTACGGCGTTCTCTAAAACGTTTATACCATTAAAATGTCTTACAGGTACTACTGCTGAGTGTCTGATCACCGTGTTATGATTGCAGTCTTCTGTAAATTTCCGCAGGTGTCTCGCCTTCTTTCAGAATAAACTTCATCACAACACGCTTGTGCATGCAAGCACTAACAGTAATGTTCACCATTTTTTGTTTATCTGTCACGTTACTGGTCCATGCCAAGTGGGCCACCTAGCGGTAATAGGACACAAGTGCCCTTAATTAATTATAGTAGTTCCAGCAGGCTATAACAAATTTAGGTAGAACTAGAACAATAAGTCCCGGTTTGATTTGAACACCCCTCGTATTTTGTTTGCTTCGCCGTGGGCATACTATACCATACAATTGAATTGGGAGATTACAGGAAGATCAACTAAATAGAATATACTTCTTCTTCTTCGTACGCTGGTTACAGCGATATACGTTGCACTGTTTTGTTAGGCCTGTGGCCCAGTGCATCCGATTTCAACAGGCGTTTATGTAGGGATGCCCTCCTTAGCCTTTGGCTGTCCCCAGTCTATCTGCAAGGCAGCAGTTGTTTGTGGTCAGAGTTGTCTCTCTTAGGTACGTTGTCTTGAAGGACTATCGAGTCTTCCCTACTCGTGTCTATAGAGTGTGGTGATGATATGATATGATATGATGGACTGTATGTACTAGTTGGTACTATCCCGGAAGAGAGGCAATCCAGTGTGTCTCTGTCCCAGGATCGTCACGTCCTGCCAGAAACGTTGCATATGCATGTAAGTGGGGTATCTCTTTGCTCCCTTTATTTTCTCGGGTCCTCTGCAGTGATGGTACGCCTAGCATTCCCCGCCACCTGGGAGGTTATCACAATAGGGTAGAGGTCAATGTCCGCTGGCCTGCATCTCTTCTGCGTCCATTGGGATGACTGATAGCAGACAGAGGTAAAGAGCGAGGCAGGAGTGCATTTAACCAGCTGACAAGCCTGGTCATGACACGGAGATGTTGTTCGCCTGCTGTGTGGACATATCTCATGATCAAGGGCTGAGTCTCAACAGTTCGCAGTGAGGTGGCTGATCTACTGCTTACGACACCCCGACCGAGAACTATGTCTTTTACTAGTGGTTTCACACCTCAACGCCGTATGGGGTGAATATCGAGCAACTCCCCGGATCGGCGGGACGGCAGCAACCTTTTTCTGCATCTCGATCGGGTCGGGCTGAGACGCGAGCGCAAGGTCCCAACCACATCGTTGCCTCCCGTCGCAGTGGTGCTGAGATTCAGGGCGAGATTCCTTCTTAGAGACGTTCGGTTGTATTCCCTCAGACGGTAGCCTCGCACCATTGGCTTATCAGCCAGACACGTGGACCAAGTGTCTGAGACCTGCAACTCCTCTCGAATTGAGCAGGATTACCGTAGCAACGCCCTGTCATTAGTAGGGTAAAACTGACCTGTCTTCCGAGGGTCTAATTCCAGCACACGTTCCCTATTAGACCCAACGAAAGTTATAGTGTTGGCGTGTTGAGTAAAATTAAGCCGCAGGCTCCACTCCTAGTGGTGCCCTTCCGTCAATTCCCCGTGCCGGGAGTGGGTAAGTTGCGCGCCTGCTGCCTTCCTTGGATGTGGTAGCCGTTTCTCATGCTCCCTCTCCGGAACCGAACACTGATTCCCCGTTACCCGTTACAAGCATGGTAGACATGTCACGTACTATCGACATTTGATAGGGCAGACATTTGAAAGATGCGTCGCTGGCACATGAGGCCATGCGATCAGCACAAAGTTATCCAGAGTCACCAGTGGAGACGCCGCAACCCCGCGAGGGGAAACGACGATTGGTTTTGAACTAATAAAAGCGCTCTTTCCGCGAGGGTCGGAGCTTGGTAAGCATGTATTAGCTCTAGAATTGCCACAGTTATCCAAGTAGGATCGTGTCATCTAAGGAACCTTGATTGATTTAATGAGCCATTCGCGGTTTCACCGTGAGACAGTGTGAACTTAGACATGCATGGCTTAATCTTTGAGACAAGAATATGATTACTGTCAGGATCAACTAGATATCTGTCGGAGACGGACGAACCCCACACACCGGTTGGCGAAGGATGGATGTGTAAAAAGCCTCTCTAGGACGGCCGTAGGGACCGACTGACGGACGGAGGGGTTGTTCCGTCCCTCACTTCGTTGACCTAAGGACCTCCTGGACGGGGGCCCCCGTACACAGATCAACCTACTCACCGGGCTCGCTCTGAGAGGGATGGCAGCGCTCTGTGCAGAACGGTTCCCAACGGCCCCGGCGATGATTTTCACTCGGACTGGAGACGATTTTTGCCTGCCGGCCTGCCCTTCTCCAACCGGTTGGTCGGTCGAGGACAGGGCCTTTAGGCACGATTCCTGCTTTCCATTTGCCGGTCACAAGCTCATTGCGAGAGAAGGACCACAAGCGAGACGAACTGTCGAGATTGGCTATACGCGCTAGCCTTCGACGAACCACACGGACTGACAAAGCTACTCGATACGGACTACAGTAACGCACCCTTACCAGCGGTACGACTCCACCAAATTGGTCCTGCTAGAGTGCCGGAGAGAGGTGGGCGAGCTTGGTAGGCAAGCCCGCGCTCTCACTCCGCCTTGCGGGACTGAGATCGCCGTACGAACACTGGATGCGAGTCAAATTAGCCACCGAGAGACCAGCCCCAGATAAATACAATATACGGTTATAGGTAGATCAACAAGATATTAGATGTGATTATATGTAGATCAATAAGTAGAAGATACGATAAGTTGATCAACAAGGAAGTAGATACGATCATATGTAGATAAAAAAATAGAAGATACGATCACATGCAGATCAATAAAGTTGAAGATACGATCACATGTAGATCAACAAGAAAGTTAATACGATCATTAATAGATGATCAACAAGGTAAAAGATGTGATCATAACTAGATCAACGCGGAAGAAGAAAATAATGTTATTAAAACGACCAAGAAGCAGAGACAATTATGTGTAGATGAAGAAGAAAAAGTAGAAAGTTAATATTAGGCTGACAAAGAGACAGAGAAAAACCATAATAAGATCTGCACAGAAGAAGAGACAATAACAGGTAGATCTTCTAGAATGAAGAGAATATAGACAGACAAAAAGGAAAAAAAAGTCATTATTCAATCGCCAAAAATGAAGGAAGGGCACACAAAAACACACACAAAAGAGAAAATCACGTGAAATGTGAAAATAATAACAAAATCGTCAAGACTATTGAAAATCATTTTTAGGACAAGAATAAGAAGAAAATCTTTTGTAGAATGACAGAATTGTGTAGAGTGACAAGAATGAAGAGAAAATGAATTGTAAGACAAATAGAATGAAGAAAAAAATCTGAAGGACAATAATCAACAAAAATAAGACTTGAGGTTATAACATATAAAGAACAAAAATTATTGTTGTGACGGCAAAGATGAAGAAAGATTAATTTGCAGGATGAGAAAAATGAAGAATAGATCAATTGTAGAAAGACAAAAGTGGAGATAAAATCATTTATATAATGACAAGAACAAAGGGAAAATTACTTATAGAACAACGAACAAAGAAAAATCACTTATAGAACAACAAAACGAAGAAAAATCCCTTATAGAACGACAGGAACAAAGATAAAATCACTTATAGAACAACAAGAAAAAGAGAAAGTCACTTATAAAACGACAAGAACAACGTGAAAATCACTTATAGAATGACAGGAACAAAGAAAAAAATCACTTATAGAATGACAGAAACAAAGAGAAAATCCCTTAAGAACAACAGGAACAAAGAGAAAATCACCTATAGAACGTCAAGAACAAAGAGAATATTACTTATAAACCAACAAGAATAAAGAGAAAATCACTTATAGAACGGCACGAGTAAAGTGAAAATCATTTGTAGGTCCACAGAATAAAGAAAAAAATCATTTATGCATGGAAAATCATTTATTGATTCTCAAGAATAAAGGAAAAGTGATCAGAATAGGGACATGAAAGAAGCCTGTCTGAATTGTAATTCTCTTAGTAGAAGGCCATCGTGAGACCTCCTTGGTCGTACCATTGTACCTGGTGTCTATCCTCGCTAGATGATTTGATAGAAGATGCGAGAGGTCAGTATGGTTCAGCATTAAATCGTGGGTGTCCGAGGTTGGATATGTAAAACCGTAGGCTCCTCCCTGTCTGTCCACTTGATTTCACCGTGACCCTGAAACACACATAATTTAACATTAATTCGCTGTTAGATCCCAGGGTTAATTGACAGGGTGATCCTTTTGATGTTAAATTAGTGCGCTCACTCTAGATTAATGCCATATGGATCAGGAGTGTGGGTATCCTGGGTGAGTGACTGCCCCTTTTCGCGTGTCTGCTATCAAAGAAGCAGATCTGAAAAGAGGGATCCGAGTCAATGCTGTAAATTTATATCTGAAAGGTATAAATGTCACCCAACAGCGTGGTTCCCAGGTTTAAATTAAATGAACAGAACGAATGTAACATGCCCAGTATGTGGTAAAATATTACTAGTGAGGGAAGCTGTGCACGGGGTCAACAACATCATCATGTTAATTCAATGCTACTGAAACTACCACTGCAGATGCTCGAAAACAGACCTCTGACGATCCACAGGTAAACACTTTTATCCCTGCTGCTCTTTGTAACGAGAATAGGCAACACTTCTTTCATGTGCATCCACGTTATGCTGATAGAGGAGTGTGTCTGTTCCAGAAGCTATGGCGGCAACAACATAGGTATTTGCCAGTCTCCAAAATCGAGCAGGTTTAAGGGGTAACGTCTGACCAAGAGGAACCCACATATGCTGGACTGAGGTAGGCTCGAAACAGACACATTCTAGATTAGTAAATATGACAATAAGCTTGTGTGAATTATGGTGCACAAGACCACAACAGGAACAAAAAACACTAGTAATGCAGCTTGCTATGGTAACCAATAAAAGACATAACAATGGCGATGTGGATTTTCGGGGAAAATAATATGAATAGATCGCATAGGTGGTTGATATAGCAGCTGAAGCAAATACTGGACAGAGTTAATTAGTAGGGTAATCTAAGTAGCAAGATCAGATGGCAGAAGGAAAACTTTCAAATCTAACCATCAAAATATGATCACGGACATAAACTTTTTAATCTAACCATCAAAATATGATGACGGACATAGACTTTCTAATCTAACCATCAAAATATGATTACGGATATAGACTTTCAAAACTAGCCATCAAAATATGATGAGGGACATAGACTTTCACAACTAGCCATCAAAATATGATGAGGGACATAGACTTTCAAAACTAGCCATCAAAATATGATGATGGAAGTACAATATAAAATGTTACCATCAAGATAATAAGTAGTATATAGTGTATATAGCGTGTTAAATTACTTTCTCCTTCTTATTCTTCTTTTTTCTTCTTCTTCTTCTACTTCTTCTTCTTCGGCATTCGTATTGAAAAGGACGCTGAGATGTAGTTTATAGCGAGATTTCGATATCTGTACTTTAGGCAGGACACATCCGGTTTTCGCTAGATATTTGAGTCCTGGATTTTTATTTTCACCGTGATCCCTATTCTCTTAGCCACAGTACTCAGGTGCAGTCTGTTTCCAGGACCGCCGCTTGCTGTCAGAATCGGGTCTGGTTATCTGTTCCTTATACAAGCAGCCGACCACGAGTCGTTGTTTGCTAACAGCTCATTCACTGTGCTACATCTTCGACCTCGAATCTCATTCATAAACCAAAATCAGCTTTACGGGACAAAGACAAGAAAAGTTGGGAGAGCACAATACAAGACATAGACAAAGAGAAGAGGGGATGGCACAATACCAGACAGAGACAAAGAGAAGTGAGGATGGCACAATCCAAGACATAGACGAAGAGAAGTGAGGATGGCACAATCCAAGACATAGACGAAGAGAAGAGGGGATGACACAATACCAGACATAGACAAGGCGAAGAGAGGATGGCAGAATACAAGACATAGACAAAGAGAAGAGGGGATGGCAGAACACAAGACATAGACAAAGATAAGAGGGGATTACACAATACAAGGCATAGATAAAGACAAGAAAAGATTTCGGATATCAACTCACATTACCTCATTCTTCTACGTTCGTTCTCAATCTCCCGCTACCAAGCCCTCGACGTTCTCAATCTCCCGCTACCAAGCCCTCGATGTTCTCAATCTCCCGCTACCAAGCCCTCGATGTTCTCAATCTCGCGCTACCAAGCCCTCGACGTTCTCAATTTCCCGCTACCAAGCCCTGAACATTCTCAATCTCCCGCTACCAAGCCCTCGACATTCTCAATCTCCCGCTACCAAGCCCTGAAGAACGGAATGCGTTGTGTCGATGGTTTACAGCTTGACTAGGATATTTGCACCTTTCGGTCCGACACATCCGTCTTCGGCAGAACTATACCTCAGAAAGAGATCCTAATAATATGACCCTGACGTTTTGTTAACTCTCATGCATCTTGTTTGTCCCCGCCCTTCCCAACCCAATTACTGTTACCCACTCAGTTCATCCACTGTGACCCTATTTCTTTCGTTTCTTCCTGTCTTGGTTGTTGTGTCCCGTGCTCCACATGAGCTCAAGGGTAAACATGTATCTTGCTTGGACAAACTTCACGGCAACGTTCATACTCTGAGACGTTGACTTTTATTGATTCATTATAATCTTCCTCATATCGATTATGTTCGATATTTTAATTTCTCGTATCCGTGTTGAGTATGTTTATATGTTTTTATGTGTATTGACATGTGAAATAAAAATGCTAATTAATGTAGTCATATTTGCTTAAAAAAGTTAGTAACAACTTATGAAATAGGTCAAGGATATGTGCAGACTCACATAATTCACAACATCCGCAGTAGCACTTGATGGTGATGATGGATTTAACCAGACACTAACATACGACCACTGTTAACTTGAAAGTTGTTGTTTTTGTTGTCCTCAATGTTTGTGAGTCCTTCCTTATATTATGGCTTCTGCAGGAGCTGCACGTGATTGTTCCCACTTCTTAAATTCCTTTCAGAACTGTACCCACCGAGAGTGTGTTTGTTCGCGGGAGGTCAACCTGGTTTGTTGGCTAGTAAGAGGTATCAGATCAATGCGATGTGTAATTGTAGCCGTCATGGTGGGGAGTCCACGTCAGCGATCATAGAACTAACTAGCCTCATTGACGGGCTGCAAGAGCCCACCGGGGTTAGGGTATACAAACTGTGCTTTTCTTACGTGGGGGGGCCTGAGAACTCTCAGGAGAAACCCAAGATTGAGGTGTCCTCGGCTTGAGTAGCTACAGGAGAAGCACGAGATGAGGGCACATCAGCAGAACTTGCATATGTCACCGTGCAGTCAGATAACCAGGTGGCGGAGAACGAAACGCAGGAGGTAACTCCCACAGAGGGAGGGAGCTCTGCGCATGACAGAAAGTAAATAACCGCGCCCACTTAGATGACCTTGAAAAAATCTGGGCACAATCAAAAAGACGCACGTGAGGTAACAAGCTGATCTCGTGTTGCGCGTCATATCCATCGGTTATAAATTAGATCGACATCTATTCGCGGATACAAAACACGCAGTTTCAGGCTATTCGGTCAAAGTTTTGAAAATATTATTTCGACAAATTGCCTCCCAGAAATCGATTTGCTTATAAAAAATGTCAGCGTAATAATAACAAACATAGCAAGACTATTTAACAGAATCTACAGTATATATTTAAACATAGATTATTCCTTTAATCCTTCCCTATTCCGTCCATGATGAGAGAACGCGAATGAATCACTCTTTTACTCACGTTTCATTTTTCGGGTATTTTTTGTAAAATTTCTTTGAAACACAATCTAATGAATAACAGCTAAAATGTCAAGAGCTGGGGAGTTTTCTACACTAGAGGGGTCATACCCCATTGTTTGTCGTTACCTCTTAGGACAATCTCTCGGTGGGACACTGGTCCTATACTCGTTCTGTTAGTGGGACACTGGTCCTATACTCGTTCTGTTAGTGGGACACTGGTCCTATTCTCGTTCTGTTAGTGGGACACTGGTCCTATTCTCGTTCTGTTCGTGGGACACTGGTCCTATTCTCGTTCTGTTAGTGGGACACTGGTACTATTCTTGTTATGTCGATGTAGCACTGGTTCTATTCTCGTTGTGTCGATGTAACGCTGGTCCTATTCTCGTTCTGTTAGTGGGACATTGGTCCTATTCTCGTTCTGTTAGTGGGACACTGGTCCTATTCTCGTTGTGTCGATGTAACGCTGGTCCTATTCTCGTTATATCGATGTGACACTGGTCCTATTCTCGTTATGTCGATGTAACGCTGGTCCCATTCTCGTTATGTCGATGTGACACTGGTCCTATTCTCGTTATGTCGATGTAACGCTGGTCCCATTCTCGTTATGTCGATGTGACACTGGTGCTATTCTCGTTATGTCGATGTAATGTAACATTGGTCTTATTCTCGTTAAGTAGATGTAACACTGGCCCTATTCTCGTCAGGTCGATGTGACACTGGTCCTATTCTCGTCAGGTCGATGTGACACTGGTCCTATTCTCGTTCCCACACACACACACACACACATACATATAAATACATACATACATACACTTCTGCATCCCACGTCGCTTCACTTGTAGCTTTTATAGCTGCTCAGGATAGTTTCTGACGTCTCTGCAACATTATTCAGCCTACATTGTACCAGTTTCCTATGTATCGTTTCTCCATTAGAATGGATGGAAGTCGATTCCCATTATGCAGCAACAACGTCAGAGACTCATTTTAGAGAAGCCTATGGGACGATGAGCGTTAACGTCTGGTCAGGTAAAACGCACTGATCAGACAATGTTAGCCAGGCTCTGGTAAAACGCACTGATCAGACAATGTTAGCCAGGGTCAGGTAAAACGCTCTGATCTGACAATGTTAGCCAGGGTCAGGTAAAACGACTGATCAGATAATGTTAGCTTGCGTCAGGTAAAACGCACTGATCAGACGATGTTAGCCAGGGTCAGGAGAAATATATTAGGCAGGACCCTCACCTGACCTCCTCGTTGGTTGTCCTGGAAATGGGCTGTTGTCGAGGACAACAGTTTGGCTAACAAGGTGAGGTTCCACGTGATCCATGTGGTTGTGAGCCACACGCAAATGAAGTCAAGCGTAACACAACCGCCTGGAGGACCCTTGTCCGCCTTCATCAGCATGCTCGGAATGTGAGAAAAGCTACTGCAACCCGCCGTTAACCGTCCTTTTCTGAACGCACAAAAGAGTAACCTACTCATTGTGAGCATTCGCAATCATCAACAACAACAACCAGAGATACCTATGGATAGTCGCCATTCATGGGGGTTATCTTTTATTCCCAGAGCATTCACCAGGCTATCTACATCGTAGCAGAGCACCAATGCGCCTTCTTTTCGTAAGGAGCAATCTGCTTCTGAAGACTGCGAAACGAAGTAATTCGGACATTCTCCTTGGGAAGATTCCGCTGCTTATGTCTTGATCCGAGTACTTTCGCTTGGCCTTGGGCAGCTCTAGATCGGTCACTTCTTCTTGAGGGAGGACCTATGGCACAGATTACGCACCGTGGCAGACGTTTGGATCATCAATAGACGACGAAAGCTACGAATAATACGACGTTGGTTAAATTCGATTCTCATCGTCTGAATCAATGGGAAAATCATTTTTAGATTTAAGAACAGGACGGGTCTTCGCCGCGCGGAAATGGTCAGAGAGAAGATTATATATTCTGGTGCGCGATTGCTCCCATCCTTCTTCTGGTAATGTGTGCAAAAACAGGTGGAACTATGCAGAGATAACAGGTGGAACCATGCAGAGAGAACAGGTGGAACCATGCAGAGATAACAGGTGGAACCATGCAGAGATAACAGGTGGAACCATGCAGAGATAACAGTCTTTTGGCTGATTACTTGGTTCTCTCCACACCAAGGGAAATACGCAATATTACTTTCTGGACTACTCGATGACTCGTTCCGCAGCATAGGTTGTAAAACTATGGATCTCAACTGCGTCTCCAACGATCACTATCATGAGCCAGTGGGTAATATGCTTTCCTTTTCCTGTTTCATGGATTGTGTAATAGAGTGCAAGACCGTCTGACCAATTCATTGTATGTCTATATATGCATGTTTCATAAATGTTTCAGACAATCAGTAATGTAAGAGATGTGGCTACTATAACAAATGTTGGTCTGGATCGCATTGTTTAGACCAGTCAGTGTGACAGCCTAAGGCGTTTAGAGTTGCGTAGTACTTACGGTATCAAATATTTCCTGCTCACTCGGATCAAAATAAGAAATGGGGTAAAGTCTAGGTTTATCAGAGTAGTTTACTTATCTAAAGAGTTACAATATATATCCACACCACGACACGACTTCACACAGTAAATAACACAGCAAACACTTTCCTGTTAAAATACATAACATTTAAATAAAAAATAATGACATTTAAATAAAATAAACATTAAAAAAATTAATTTAAGTGGGGGATCGACTTCATTGCCTTGGGTTTTTCCCCCATTTTAGCTCTGTCTCTCTCGGCAGATGGGTACCCCATCTGTCGAGAGCATCGCACAAAGCACGAACTTCGTAGCTCCAGAGATGTACCCAGGGATCTCCGAAAAAATTGTCATCATGGACCGACCGTCGCAGCTCGAAATTGAACCCAGACCGCCTGAACACGAGGCAAACGGCTTCGCCACAGAGACCCCCTATAACATTATCATTTATTACTGGTTAAAACAAAACAATATTAACGAAAAGAACAAAAGTACATCTAAACTAAATAATCAATATATATATATATATATATATATATATATATATATATATATATATATATATATATATATATATATATATATATAAATATATTAAACTACAATTTTAGGTTTTAAGCACAGGCTTTGATGATTCCTCTAAGGAAATTATACTCAGGCTCTTGTCGCTGCACTGCCCCTAATCTGCACACTCAACACACAATCGCACACTCGTCCTCGCAATCGGATTATGTACTCAGTCGATCTGTGCATTCCCATATAATCAGATCACCTTCAATCAGGTGATCTGTATACCCACATACCATCGATTCACGTATGCTTAGGCAATCTGTGCATTCATATGTAATTAGATCACGTCACTTATAGTCCGATCACGTACTCACTCGCTTGTGTTCATGGAACAAAAACATGAAAAAAACATGTAAAAGTTGATTAAGGTTGAGTTTAATCAAAATTTAAAAATGGGTATGGTCAGATACCGCACCGAGACGAGAACATAAACAAAATCTACGTTACGACCAATAGGCCTTCATCAGGGACAACAATACTGAACTAACAAATCAATATTTAAGAACAAATGGTCAACTCATCTGTTTCTGATAGAAGACGCAGTCTGTCTAAGCGACCGGTTGTGCCAGACGCTTGATTGAAATTGAATCGGAGCGGTCAAACACAAAGTGGGGGAATATGCCGGATAAGCCAATGATTGCCAAATAGGGGTCCAGATGACAGAACAAAGAGAAGGCAATATAAGCCAGGAGGGCGTGAGATTGATATAGGAGGAGGGGGGAGAACTGATAGAAGAATGTGTTAGGCAGAAGGGGGAGGGGGGAAGAAAGACAAATAGATGGGGGCCAGTGTGATGGTTTAAGAAAAAGTATGGAAGATATTAATTCCATGTGGTTGAAGACAGCCCATACCAGAGAAAAGTCTATCCTCAAGGGCGAATTGATGGCGATCGTCAGAGAAGCACGAAACTAGACCAGCCGTACCCCGGTGCTCAGGACCATTGAAGTGGCTGACAATTGGGGAACCAGTGCGATTGCGGATGTCGTTGAGGTGTAGACGGAAACGCTCCCGCAGTTCCATACCAGTTTTCCCAATGTATGTCATACCACACTGGCGGCAGATGATAGAATTGATGAGGTTACGAGAATTGCATGTGAATCCCTCTTTGATGAAGAATTCTGCTTTAGGAAAGGTGATGGAGCGAGAATGGATGACATGAGGGCAGGTAACACAGCCACGTGTATTTTTGCACGGCCTGGTACCTGGGAGGCTATGAAGGCTGGTGTGTAGGTGACTACTGACCAGCAAGTCCCTCAGGTTCCTGTCTCGTTTGTAGGCGACAAGGGGAGGATTGGGAAAAACTTTACGAGTGGCAAGTTCAGAGTGAAGAATAGGAAGATGGCGGAATAGGAAATCCCGGACAGAGACGCAATGAGGGTGATAAGTGTTCACATGCTCAGCCGATCTGTGCATATAAATATAATCATAACACACATCGTTCCCAAAGTGCCCTGCACATACCACATACTTCTTGTCTATAAGCGATATGTACATTCACATACAATCAGATCACGTACAATCAGGCATTATGTGCATTCACGATTCCTTAGATTACGTCACGTATTCACACGAATCTGTACACGCATAGGTAATTAAATCACGCATCGTTCACTAGGTACGACACACTTTCAGATATCTCACTGTTCACAGGGTGTCCAAAATAAACACATATGGAGCAATTGGCCAAACTCGAGGTGTATGCTGGTCCAGTCACCCTGCAAACTCACTCTCACTCTCAGCTTCCTTCTCAGCCAGTTTGTTTGAGTTAATCTTTGTAGAATATTTTATACTCTCAAGCTACACCATGACTGTCCAAAGGTCTTCTGTTGGTTGTCTGACCATCATTCTAATTTGGAACTACCACTAACTAATTGTTATTGGATGACTATCCCCGAATCCCTGTCACTCTAACTGTCGTAGCCGGTCGTGTCGGCATCTTACTGTCCCCAGCCCCCTAACCCCCAACCACCGCACCCAGTACGCTAATTTGGAACGCCAGAGTGGTCAGCTACGAACCCCAACCTCAGCTCCGAACACACCTTCTGTACAAGACAAAGTCTTCCACCTAAACCGCTCGTTCTCTTTGTCGACCTAGTGTCGAGACGGGGATTGACCTTGGCACGCCATTCAGGCAAACTTTGTTCCCAGAGTCGCCAGCCCAATCCCCCTTGCCTAAACGCCCATCCTCCAGCTGGAACAGTCACATCAGTAATGCAGAAAAGTAGCGACTATAAAGATGTTGTTCTCGATCCTTTGTTAGACTAGCAAGTAATGTAAGATAATGTCGACTTTAACATTGTTAATCAGGATCTCATCATTTCAACCATTCAGTAATGTTAGCCAGTGACGGATGTAAAAAAAATACATGTGTGTCGAGCTCAACGTTTAAGCCAAAATATAATTGTATGTAACGACGACTGTATAGATACTTTTTAGTGGATTTCAATGATGAAATCACGCATTGATGTCAGAAAATTGGGACTAAAAAAAATGTGACAGTGCAGATCTTAATATTTAAATCCTTGCGGGTGTAGAGAAGGAAGTGTTAGAAACTTCATTGTGCTAAGCCACTAATTGTGAGAGGCGGAGTATCACCAATTCTCGTTTTCACTCTCTTACCTAACCATACGTCAGGTGCCCTTTTATAAATTAACTCTACATACATCTTGAAAAGCGAGTGATTTTCTAAGACTGCACTAATGACACGATCTATACAACTAGCGATCTCAACAGCAGACTATCTACACAACTAGCGATCTACACAACAGACTATCTACACAACTAGCGATCTACACAACAGACTATCTACACAACTAGCGATCTAACCAACAGACTGCCTACAGAACTCACGATCTACAAAACAGACTATCTACACAACTGACCCTCTACACCTCTCGACCTACATAACAGACTGTCTACAAAACTAGCCGTCTACGCAATAGACGGTCTACACAACAAACTAGCTACACAACAAATTATCTACACTGACTATCTACACCACAGACTATTTACACAACTGAAAGTGAACGTTTAAGTTGGATTTTATTGTTTTCTTGTGTCTGGAGTGGTGTAGTTGTTGGAATTAATGTAGCGCTTGACAACGTTCCTTGGTGGTTAGTTACAGCGGTTCTTCTGATCTCCGGATACATACTTGATAAAGTGGGTTTGGCTCCTTCTGGCTGATGTGTAATGCAATGCGCCTATGTTGGTGATGTTGTTGATGTTGGTGATTTTGATGATGTTGCTGATATTGGTGATGTTGTTGATGTTGTTGATGTTGGTGATGTTGGTGATGTTGGTGATGTTGTTGATGTTGGTGATGTTGTTGATGTTGGTGATGTTGTTGATGTTGTTGATGTTGTTGATATTGGTGATGGTGTTGATGTTGGTGATGTTGTTGATGTTGTTGATGTTGTTGATATTGGTTGTGTTGATGATGTTGGGGGTGTTGATGATGTTGGCGATGTTGTTGTTGTTGGTGATGTTGGTGATGTTGGTGATGTTGTTGATGTTGGTGATGTTGTTGATGTTGGTTGTATTGGTGATGTTGTTAATGTTGTTGATATTGGTGATGGTGTTGATGTTGGTGATGTTGTTGATGTTGTTGATGTTGTTGATATTGGTTGTGTTGATGATGTTGGTGGTGTTGATGATGTTGGCGATGTTGTTGGTGTTGGTGATGTTGGTGATGTTGGCGATGTTGTTGGTGTTGGTGGTGTTGATGATGTTGGCGATGTTGTTGGTGTTGGTGATGTTGGTGATGTTGTTGGTGTTGGTGATGTTGGCGATGTTGTTGGTGTTGGTGATGTTGGTGATGTTGCTGATGTTGATGTTGTTGATGTTGAATGACCACAATGAATACGATGCCTCTTTTGTGCAGTATCTTTTCTTACATCCGGAGCGTGATGATGAAGGTGGACCGGGGTCCTTTACGTGGTTGTACTTTGCTTGGCTTCATCTACGTGTCGCTCACTACTACGGGGATCGCGTAAATCCCCCACCTCGTTAGCCAGACTGCCATAAAACAGTTGACTACATGGATAACTGCTGAGAGATGGAGGTCTTGGTCAATATATTTGATCTAACCCTGGCTAACATGTCTAATCAGTATGTTTTGCCTGACACTGACTAAAATGGATGATCAGTATATTGTACTTGACCCTGCCTAATATGTCTGATCAGTATGTTTTGTCTGATCATGCCTCTAGCCTTCTCCCCCTACCCCATACAGGGATCACAGAGTCGAATCCCCCTCTTTGACCCGACTGCTTCAGCACAGCCTGTCTCCAAAAGCACGATGTGGACCAGAGATGGGGGCTTTGATTGTTATGTTTCACCTGACCTTGATGTTACTCTCAGTTCTAGAGTCTGGAGTAAACTATAAACATGACGACATCATTCTGTTATTCTCTCTCCCGACTTGCTCATACAACACACATCGCCATTCCCACGTGCTGAGGACAGGAAGTTCTTACACTGGGGTCAGGCATGTGATCACGACACGTTTTAATTATAAAGCGACACGTCGGGTTATTGTGTGTTCCTCTTGATCTGTGACCTATTTCCCTACGCGTGTTTAATGCTCTTAAGTGCATACACCTGCTCACCAGCGGTACTCGCCTTAAACCCCACTCTAACGGTTATACGCCAAGATTGGCATTGCGCATGCCTCCGCTCAAAGAATGTTCTAACCGCACGGTGGGACTTTCAAGTAGTTCTTGTTCTTCTTCGGGTGCAGACAACGGGCATTGGCGACCATGTCCTCTCACAGCATTCTACTGAATCGTTTAATTTCAGTTACTAATATAGTAGCAAGTCTGAACACACACACGCACACACACACACACACAAAGGCGCACACTCGCACACACGCACACGCGCACACACGCGCACACGCGCACACGCACGCACACACGCACACACACACAAACTCTCTCTCTCTGTCTCTCTCTCTCTGTCTCGATCTCTCTCTCTGTCTCTCTCTGTCTCTCTCTCTATCTCTCTGTCTCTCTCACGCTCTCTCTCTCTGTTGTTCACTGTTATATTGCCTATCAGTGTTGTCTATATTTCAAATATGAAAATATCTCTGCCGATTCTTGTGTTGTACTGGACAATACACACAAATATAGTCAGAAATACAGTCAATGATTCAATGCTCTCAGGAAGAATGTTTCAACATAATGGGCTTCACTTATACAAATTTCTGACATGAATGACTAGAGATGCCCGTTAAATGTGGACAGTTGTTTACGTGTATTCCCTAGTACCTTTAACAGCATGCTTATTAGTCCTTTCTGTTTCATTGTCTTTATTATTTTATTTGTTGATACCAATACAGTATTTCTTAACAACTATAAAAGCTGCATTTTCGGCCAGTCTTTATTGACTACCATCTTAAACTTATTCAAAAACCCTTTACAAAAGTTCAGGTGAAATTGTACGAATGAAAGCAGGCCGGAAAAGTTGTATAACTCTTACAACAATTAACAGCAAACATTGTTAGGCTACCATGAAGTAGGAACTGTTCCTTATAATAAGTTGTCACTTGTGATAACTGCTGCAGCTAAATAAGCGAAATGATGATAGCTGGTCGGATCAAATGGTGAGCTCAGAAAATCTTGATGATAATTGACAGGTTAACATGGTGAGCTAGACAATCTTGATGATAATTGACAGGTTAACATGTTGAGCTAGACAATCTTGATGATAATTGACAGGTTAACATGGTGAGCTAAGACAATATTGATGATAATTGACAGGTTAACAAGTTGAGCTCAGAAAATCTTGATGATAATTGACAGGTTAACATGGTGAGCTAAGACAATATTGATGATAATTGACAGGTTAACATGGTGAGCTAGACAATCTTGATGATAACTAGCAGGTTAACATGGTGAGCTAGACAATCTTGATGATAATTGACATGATCAAGTGGTGAGCTAAGACAATCTTGATGATAATTGACATGATCAAGTGGTGAGCTAGACAATCTTGATGATAATTGACATGATCAAGTGGTGAGCTGAGACAATCTTGATGATAACTAGCAGGTTAACATGGTGAGCTAGACAATCTTGATGATAATTGACAGGATCAAGTGGTGAGCTGAAACAATCTTGATGATAACTGGCAGGTTAACATGGTGAGCTGAGACAATCGTGATGATGACTCGTAGAATCAACTGGTAAGCTAAGACAATTATTGATGATAACTCGCAAGATAAAGTGGTGAGCTTAGACAATCTTGATGATGACTCGTAGAATCAACTGGTAAGCTAAGACAATTATTGATGATAACTCGCAAGATAAAGTGGTGAGCTTAGACAATCTTGATGATGACTCGTAGAATCAACTGGTAAGCTAAGACAATTATTGATGATAACTCGCAAGATAAAGTGGTGAGCTTAGACAATCTTGATGATGACTCGTAGAATCAACTGGTAAGCTAAGACAATTATTGATGATAACTCGCAAGATAAAGTGGTGAGCTTAGACAATCTTGATGATGACTCGTAGTATCAACTGGTAAGCTAAGACAATTATTGATGATAACTCGCAAGATAAAGTGGTGAGCTGAGACATTCTTGATGATGACTCGCAAGATAAAGTGGTGAGCTGAGATAATTATTGATGATAACTCTCAGGATAAAGTGGTGAGCTGAGACTTCTTCTTCTTCTTCTGCGTACACAGTCAGACAGTAACCATTATTTTCTCGAAAAAAGCGGCGGTCATCCTGAGACTCTCGCCACTACCATAGAGCTTGTCTTGCAGTTCCACTGGCAATGGCCACATCTGCTCTCTCTGATCCTCGTATGTCGGGCAGTTCTGCAGCAGATGTTCAGTGGTCATTTTACCAGTACCGCACGGGCATTCGTCGGTACACCCTATCTTCAATTTGTTGAAGAGGTGGTACCTCAGTCTGTTGTGGCCAGTGCGAAGTCTGAAGACAACGACCTGCTCTCTTCGGTTCAACTGGTAATAGGCATCGTTTTTGGTGTAACCAGTATGTTCGGTTTCCCATTTGGACATGTACCTGGCTTTGATAAGCCGTTTTGACTCTTCGTACGTCATACTGGTATCTATTTGTGGTAGCCTTGCACCTTCTTTTGCCAGTCTGTCTGCCTCCTCGTTGCCTTGGATGTTGCAGTGTGACGGAACCCACTGTACCACTACCCTTTTTGGTGCGGACTGTTGGCACAGTTTGCAGAGTGCTGCTCTTAAGTCATTAAGCTCAGTGTTTTTCTGGCTTTTTAGCGCTGTGACTACTTCGAGAGCATCTGTCAGCAGGACTATATGGCTCTCATTTTCACTGTGTGTTACCATTTCTTCCACTGCCGCCCTCAGTGCCTCTGCCTCTGCTCTGAAATTGCTCGTGTACTTACCAGTAGCGAATGACAGTGTTATTTTTCTGCCATTTGGTAGGTTCAGGAATGCTCCTGCCCCTCCGTTCTGTGTAGTGTTTGTTACAGAGCCGTCGGTGTATGCATGGGTCCAGTCCATGCTTGGGTAGCTTTTCGTTATGAAGCTTAGGGTAGTATCTCTCCTTTCTTTTTCGGTCTGGCAGTTTTTGTTTGCAATACCTGGTATATTTTCTACCACCTCTGGAAATATATCCTGCCTCCAAGTAGGTTTTCGTACAGTAGTGATGGGTTTTGGTGTTGTTAGTGCGTTTATGGGATCTTCGTGCATCTTTGCTTTGGCTATTTCTGCAAAGTTTCTCCGCTTCAGTTTTCCAGTTCCCAAATTGTTTAGCCTCTGGTACATTGGATGGTCCGTCAGTCTTCGGAGTTTCTCTGACTGCAGCTGGGCTCTGCAGTCTCTTCTGTCGGTCATGGATTGCAGTTTTGTAATCTTTTCAAGTTCTACAATTGGCGTTGACTTCATTCCACCAGTTATGATTCTCATAGCTTGGTTTTGAAGTTTGTTAACTTTATCGAAGTTCGCCTTTGCTGCTGTTGTCCATGCCGCGATGCCATACTCGAGAACTGGTCTCACTCTTCCAGTGTACAGTTTCTTTAGTATGCCTTCGTCTGCTCCCCAGCTTGTGCCAGCAAGTTTCCTCATGATCGCCATTCTTTCTCTGGCTTTCATTCGGTTTCTCTCAATCTGACTTTTCCATGTCATGCGCCGATCAAATGTGACTCCAAGATAGGTTGGGTTGTCGTTTGGCTGCAGGATTTTGTCATTTAGGCTTAATTTGGTACTTTGGGGTTTTAATGAGAGCGAGAATATTGTGCACGTGGTTTTCTCCTCGTTTATTTTGACCAGCCATGAGTTCGCCCACTCTTCCAGCGATGTTAGGGCCGTTTGCATCCGATTTCTTGCTATGGTGAGATTCTTTTCAGAGGTCCACATAGCCAGATCGTCTGCAAACATTGAGCTATGGACTCTTCTTGGTATATTCTCTGTAATATCGTTTATATATACCAGGAAGAGTGTGGGTGACAGTACTCCCCCTTGGGGTACTCCCTGCTCGAGTGTCACCTTTTTGCTCATCTGCCCTTGTACTTGGACTCTGGCCGTTCTTTGTTTGAGGTAGTGGTTGATCCACTTGTACATCTTCCCACAAACATCACTTCTTCTTAGCTTGACTCTAAGTCCATCCTTCCAGACTTTGTCAAATGCCTTTTCCAGATCCACCCAAACAGCTACTGTGTGTTTCTGTGCCTGGTAGGCATCTTCTATCTCCTGGGCTATGAGGATGACCTGGTCCTCAGTGGATCTGTGCTGTCTAAAGCCGGCTTGCTGTGGAATTAGTATTCGTTTTTCTTCCAGATGCCACATCAGTCTGGTGTTTATCATCCGTTCCATCAGCTTGCCGACACAGCTCAGTAGGCTTATGGGCCTGTATCCATTCGGATCTGTTTTGTCCTTTCCTGTTTTTGGTACTGGTACCAGTATTGCATCTTTCCATGCCTGGGGTACAATACCCCTTTTCCAGCTTTGGTTCAGGACTGATAGTAGTTTTTCCTTCGCTGTTTGGCCCAGCCCCATCAGCATTTCGTTTGTTATCCCGTCTTTTCCGGGAGATTTCCTTCTCTTTAGTGTTCTCATAGCCTCTTCCATTTCGCGCATTGTTAGTTTGGCCATCATGTGCTCTTCAGGAGCCGTATTTATGTTTTCGTGCCCCTTTAGCTCTTCGCTAATGTCTGTATGCTTATCTGCAGGGACCTCGATGTGGTTTGCTCTGGCATAGTGATCGACAAAGGCGTTTGCGGCTTTCTTACCTGTGATCAAGTTCTCGCCTTGCTTGATAGTAATTTGTTTATTTGACGGGGTTTCGTCGTTCATGGCTCTGACTAGCTTCCATAGCTTGTTCCCTTCTTTGTCCAGGTTTAAACTTTCCGTTTTATTTTTCCAACTTTCTCTTGCTGTTTGCTTGAGAGTGTGTTTGTACTTCGCCGCGGCGGCTTTGAGGGCGATGTTTGCCTCCACGGATTTTTCTCGTTCTGCCATGTTCCTCGCATTAGTTACTGCATCTTCCACTTTCTGTAACTCATCATTCCAGTAGGGCTTATAGTTTTTCCTAGCTCCTCTTGGGATGGTTTCAGTGGCGGCTTGCATTATTGCCTTGCTTAGGCTCTCTACCATGGGCTTCATTTTGGTGTTTCGTGTGTTGATGGTTTCACACAGCCCATCTGTCAGGATTGCAAATCTGTCCCAGTCGGCTCGTTTGTAATTCCAACGTGGGAGCGGTTTTGTTTCCTGTGGGCCTACTTCCATGTCAATGGTTAGCCTGATCGGCCTGTGGTCGCTACCTGCCAGTTGGTTTAGCACCTGGCGGTCTATTTTATAGTGTATGTCCTGTGTGGAGAAGGCCAAATCTGGAGTCGAGGTGGTATGCCATGTTCTTGAATAGAAGCTAGGGCTATCCTCCGGCCTATTGATTAGGGAGAGATTTGCATCTATCTCCCAATCTTCCACTTCGTCACCTCTACTGTCTGTGTCAGAGTATCCCCATCTCTCCGAGTGGCTGTTGAAATCTCCAACTACTATGCAGTTGGAGTCTCTGACCTCCATACTCGAGAGCGATAGGTCTCTGTTTGGTGGTCCGTACAGATTGAAAATGCGGAGTTTCGTCTCTAGAGCCATTATGTCAACTCCTACAATTTCTGCTTGTCCGGTGTGATTGACAGGTACCGCGCTACTCGGTATGCTGTTTCTGGTCAGTATCAGGACCCCTCCTTTGTGACCTTCTCTATCTAGACGGAAGGTCTGGTATCCTCTGATTGAGAATTTATGGTTATTGTTGAGGTGCGTTTCCTGGATACATGCCACGTCAATCTTACCTTCATGCAGGTGGTGTGTTAGGGAAAGTTTTTTGTTAATGACTCCCTCCGCATTCCACTGTAGTATTCTGAGGGTCTTGAAGTTTTGGCCAATAGACGTTACCCCATAGCCATGTGCCTTGACTCCACGACACATGGGTGGGTGACCACCAGTAGTCAAGGGTGGGCCCCTTCGAGGCGTGAGGCCCGGCGCTATCGCTGCCTGGCGGGTCTCCTCAGGATGAGCGCCATACGTTTTTCGAATAGGTTGTGCTGCCATCATACTGTGATTTACGTTGCACTGTTTTGTTAGGCTTGCGGCCCCGTGCATCCGATTTCAACAGGCGTTTCTGTAGGGATGCCCTCCTTAGCCTTTGGCTGTCCCCAGCCTATCTGCAAGGCAGCAGTTGTTTACGATCAGAGTTTTCTCTCCTATGGAAGTTGTCTTTCCAGACTATCGAGTCTTCACTACTCGTGTCTATAGGGTGCAATGATGGTATGTGATATATGAGATGGACTGGTTTACCCGGAAGAGAGGCAGTCCAGTGTGTCTGTATCCCAGGATCGTCACGTCCTGCCAGAAACGTAGCATTTGCATGTGAGTGGGGTATGTGAGCTGAGACAATTATTGATGATAACTCTCAGGATAAAGTGGTGAGCTGAGACAATTATTGATGATTACTCTCAGGATAAAGTGGTGAGCTGAGACAATTATTGATGATAACTCTCAGGATAAAGTGGTGAGCTGAGACAATTATTGATGATAACTCTCAGGATAAAGTGGTGAGCTGAGACAATTATTGATGATAACTCGCAAGATAAAGTGGTGAGCTGAGACAATTATTGATGATAACTCTCAGGATAAAGTGGTGAGCTGAGACAATTATTGATGATAACTCGCAAGATAAAGTGGTGAGCTGAGACAATTATTGATGATAACTCTCAGGATAAAGTGGTGAGCTGAGACAATTATTGATGATAACTATCAGGATAAAGTGGTGAGCTGAGACAATTATTGATGATAACTCTCAGGATAAAGTGGTGAGCTGAGACAATCTTGTTCAAGTGAGAAATGCATTTGTGATTTTAAAAAAACAGTTAAAAAGCATATTAAAACATTTTTTTATTTTTGGTTTTCAATGTTTCGAAAGGGAGATTTTCTTGCTAGAACTAAGCCTTGTTTACTGAATTCTTGTGCTCGAGTTTATTACATTGTGAAATAATTCCAACAATATACGGATATGTAAAACCTGTTTTGTCAAGACACGTGTTTCCTATATTCTAAATCAGCAACTTATGCCTCTTGTCTTCTGAGTGAAAGGTCACAGATGAAGTGAATTACGAGTCGGGCTGTCACAAAATTGAAACTGCTGCCTGGCCTAGCCTTTTTCTCGCGCGTCAGTACATTGTGAGTTCCTAGGTATTAGTTTCAGCAAGGCGTAACGTTTGAAAGCTGAAGTCCCTCGCAGGGCTTAGCTGCTGTTGTAACGTTTGAATCCTGGAGTCCCCAACTAGCACATTGCACGTGCTCTTCATTGGTGTTAGTGAGAACTGCAGTCCCGACACGAGTCCTCAGCAATGGGAGAAGTCATTGAACAAATCTGTTCATAACAATAAAGCTACTTGGAGCTTTTGATAATGTCAATGAATATGTAGCAATATAAAAGGCCGAAGAAAAGTATTTAGATCATGTACAATAGATACGCTTCATATCTTTTGATAGAACACGCAGCATGGGTGGAGGAGTGCAACGAGTGATTCATCCGCCGTTTTTTGCTGCAGGGAAGCCTGTATCCGAGCACTTGATCTTGCGGTTTTATAGTATTATTTTTACATGCAGAGGTAGCTAACCCCATGCACGACCCTCGTTAGTAACTTTTTACAACACATTTTATGCTAACAATAGACCTATTCTTTTCATCTCAAGTTTCACAATTACTTATCTTGTCTTAATTGATCTTATCATGTCTTATACAGTCTAATCTTATTGTATCGTATCTTGCGTTATTTGATTTTGTTTTGGCTTGTCTTATATTGTCTTATCTTATTGTATCGCATCTTGTCTTATTCGATCTTGTCTTATCTTATACTGTCTTATCATATTGCATCTTATCTTGTCTTGTCTTATTTGATCTTGTCTTGTCTTATTTAATCTTGTTTTCTCTAATGTTACCTTATATTGCCTTGTCTTATTTTATCTTATTTTATCTTGTCTTATCCTGTCTTGTAGTGTATTGTCATATTTTATCTGATCGTATCTTACCTTATTTGGTCTTGTATTGTCTTGCCCTGTCTTGTTTATACTGTCTTGTCTTATTTAATCTTATCTGGTCTTATATTGTATTGTCTTATTTTATCTTAACGTCTTGTCTTGCCTTATCTTGTCTTATATTGTCTTGTTTTATTTTATCTTGTTTTGTCTTACCTTGTCTTGTCTTGTCGAATATTGTCTTGTCTAGTTTTTTTCTCATCTTATCTTATCTTGACTTGCCTTGTCATGTCATGTCTTGTCTTGCCATGTCTTATATTATCTTATCTTGTCTTGTCTTATCTTATCTTATCATGTCTTATCTTATCTATCTTATCTTATCTATCTTATCTTATCGTGTCTTGTCTTGTCTTGTCTTGTCTTGAGTTGGCGCATCGACTTGTGTCGTGTTAAAAAATACAAGTTATGTATAGATAATGAAATGTATTTTTAAAGTGCGTACACCATTTTCAATTTGTAGTTTGAGCTACTGGCCGCATTTTTGTACACATACTCAAATTATTTACAACATTACTAAACCATACTCTAACAGGTGCCAACGTTTTCTAACCATATTCCAACTGATTTCAACGTTTTCTAACCATATTCCAACTGATTTCAACGTTTTCTAACCATATTCCAAATGTTGATAATGTTTTGTGTGTTTTTTCTGCAGTTTTTTTTTTACCGATACGGCAGAGATTGATCACCTTTTGTAACCATGTTCCAACGGTTGATCGTGTTCTCTGACCATTTTCCAAATGTTGGCCGTGTTTTCCAACAATATTTCAACGGTTGATTGTGTTTTTAAATCACATTCCAGTGGCAGATCATGTTTTCCATCCACATTGCAACGATTGATCATATTTTTTTACAACAATATCCCAAAAGTTGATTATGTTTTGCAACCATTCAAACGGTTTATAATGTTTTGTGACGACATTTCGAATTGACCATGTTTTATAGCAATATTCGAACCATTTATCGCGTTATCTAACAACATTCCAACTGTTGGTCATGTTCTCTAACAATATTCCAAGGGATAATAAGTGTTTTTTAAACAATATTCCAAAAGGTGATCAGTTTTTTCTAACAATATTTCAAAAGATTAAAAGTGTTTTCTAACAATATTCGAACAATTGATCGGATTATCTAACAACATTCCACTTTTGGTCATGTTTTCTAGCAATATTCCAAAAGCTGACCTGTGTTTTCTAAGAATATTCAAAGAGATTGAAAGTGTTTTCTAACAATATTCCAAAAGGTAATCAGTGTTTTCTAACAATATTTAAAAGTGTAAGTGTTTTCTAACAATGTTCCAAAAGTTGATCAGTGTTTTCTAACAATGTTCCAAAAGTTGTTCAGTGTTTTCTAACAATGTTCCAAAAGTTGATCCGTGTTTTATAATAATATTCTAAGTGTTGGTCACGTTATCTAACAATATTCCAAAAGTGTAGCGTTTTATAATCGACATTTCACTTCATTTTGTCTCTTCTTTGCCGTGTTTCCTAAGAGCGAGTGTATTTTTCTGTATTTTGCGCCTAATAGGCCACTGCATTCGATCTTTTCACAAGTTTTGTAAATGAATTTGCTTCCCATAGTGAATCCGGACACAAGTAAGTTTGAGCTATACCGTGTGCCACTAGCCACTCTGCCACGTCGCAACTAACATCGACTTTTCCAACCGTTTATTAAGTTTTCTAACAAACACTTTATCTATTGATCCATTTTTTTCCACCCATACTTCAGTTGTTGAACAAGTTTCTAATCAACAACTAAAACTGTTGATCGAGTTAGTTTAACTAATATCTCAACAGTTGAGCAAGTTTACTAACCGGCAATAAAGCAGTTGATAATGGTTTTTAACCAACGCTGCAACAAGGGATGACATTTCTAACTCAATACTCCAAGATCTGATGAAGTTCTATAACCATTACTTCAACAGTTGATAACATGATGTCATACACATATCAACTGGGGATCAAGTTTTCAAATCAACACTCCAGTTCTTCAATATTTATGACCAATACTGAAAAACAAGGGATCAAATTCTATTAACCATGCTCTAATAATCCAATCCATAGTTAATACAATCTATCAACATTCCTAATCCATAATACAACTGTTTATCAACTTGCCGAAGAAATCTCCCTCTCTGTTGATCATATTTTCTAACCAGCACTGATACCGTTGATAAAGTTTCTAGCCGCACACAGCCCGCCACTGACGCGTCAATCTCCTAGAAATCTAACCAGGACACTAACAGAACACAGATGTTCAAGGATGCTGTTACGGGCTCTCGTAGGTAGCAGTGATCTTTCCAGTGACACAATGATATCCTATACAAATTATTCCAAACTCCTGGCTTGTGTTAAAAGGGTATACCAATTGACGTCAGTGAACTACTGAGAGTCGTGTATGTCGTGTCATATTAAGGCGGGATTGCTCGTGTAAGTAGTTATAATTACTGGAGAAACAAACTGTTATATTATCATGATGTCACAACACATGATCCACGAGCGCTCTCTATCTGTCCACCACTCTCTCTCTTTCTCTATTCCCCACTCACTCTCTCTGTCTCTTTCCCAATCTCTCCCCTTCTCTCCCCCACTCTCTTTCTCTCCCCATTCTCTCTTTCTCTTTCTCCCACTATCTCTTTCTCTTTCCCACTCTTCTCTTTCTGTCTCCCCCACTCTCTTTATCTCTCTCGCTCTCTGTCTCTGTCTCCCCTCTCTCTCCTCCACTCACTCTCTCTGTCTTTCTCCCACTCTCTTTCTCTCTTTCCCGCTCTCTCTTTCTCACTCCCTCACTCTCTTTATCTTTCTCTCCCCACTCTCTCTTTCTCTCTCCCCATTCTCTCTCTTTCTCACCCCCTCACTCTCTTTCTCTTTTTTCTCCCACTATTTTTCTTTCTCTCCCCACTCTCTTTCACTCTCCTCATGCTCTCTCTTTCTCTCTCTTCCCCACTCTCTCCCTCACTCTCTCTCTTTCTCTCCTCCTTACTATGCCTCTCCCCACCCTCTCTCTTTCTCTCTCTCTCTCACTTGCTTCTATTAAGACGACTGGAGTAATTAGATCGCTGTGTGATGTATGTGTTGAGTTCCAGAGTGCCAATGACATCAGATGGGAAATTTCTCTCAGAAATGAGATATATTTTAGCGCTAGAGAAAAGTTTGACAAACATTAAGTGTAAGACGCATCGATTTTGACAAATTAGAGGTTACCACGAAATAATCCCCAGCGTTGTGTGGCACACATCCTGTCATACTGTCATTACAGTTATGAGGAACGACTCAGAAAAACCGGCCTACAGTGTCTCGAAGAGAGAAGAATTCGTGGTGACTTAATACAGGTTTATAAGATGATCAGAGGATTGGATAAATTAGACTATAACAAGTTTTTTAAAATACAGCCACCTACAATAACACGAGGGCATAGCTACAAGCTGGCTAAAGAGAGGTCCAGGTTAGATATTAGGAAATATTTTTTTAGTCAGAGAGTGGTGTCTGCTTGGAATGCATTGCCAGGGGAGGTAGAGGAGGCAGGGACAGTTAATGCATTTAAGAATAAACTGGATGCGCATAGCTTTTAGAGCAAGGTGATGTAAATGTAACTGGTTGTATACAGACTCTGCAGGGTCTTCTAAACCAGTATAAAAACGTTAAGTTAGTTAAGTTATATGAAAGTTAAGGACAATTAATGAGCATACATTAAAACTTCCACCAACTATAGCCTACACTCGGCGTCATATTCTTTAGAAGACATTGTGCACTTTGATGTATTAATTCACCAATTGTGAGATACTTTTGTTAGCCATTGTAATGATGTAATAGGAAGATCGAAAACTATTGTTGAATGTTGGTCTTAGACTACTCAAGCTTCAACCGCTCAGAGCACGCAGGCGAAAACATGGCAGTAATCGGATTACAACTTATACTACTAATGTTCCATCACGAACGAGGGCATATTCACTGCAGAAAACTGCAAATTTAGACTCAGTGATTCTAGAACTGTGAAGTGTTTTGTTGATCATTGTGAAGACTGAGGTAGGTGTATCAAGAAGCGAATAGTGAACACTGGGTACAACACAATCGAAGCAGCACACGAAGGCCAGAAAACGAGGTCTAAACAGGTATCCACGAATTCAATGACCGTGTCGAACGTCAAATAAATCATCCTAATGCAGCTAAATATATAAAGGACCCCTTACTGCAATCAGGAAGACTATACATAGATACCAACCTCTATCGCCGGAGATTTTAGACAACGCTCGCGTCTCGGAATCATTTGTAAAATCAGTACTTCGCATACTGGACGAAAACAACATTATAGGCGAAAACAATCAAAGATTAAGCACAAATACCGGATCGAAACGTTATCCCTCCGTCGGGAGAGGGTTGTGCCCTGTCCGGTTAGAAACATGCCCAAGACACATCAATTACATTTTGAACAAGCAGCAGTAAGATGTGATGCCCATACGAACTCTTAGTGTTACGAGAGAGACTAGACGAGGGAATGACCAAGTGGGTTATATGTCAGTCTTCTGACAACGATGACTTGCGCTCAAAATCTTATTAGGATTAGTGGGTTTTTAATCTATCGGAGGTAACATTTAACAAATATAAAATAGATCTTGCAGTGCATAACAGATGTATGCCAATCGTCCTTTATTCCGCAGCCCTATAAATCGTCATTGTGGACTTCAGCAAGGATATTACCAACATGCAGAAGTAGAATTAATGACAATTAGTAAGAACCTAATGATCAAATACAAGTAGAAGAGCTTGTTATGCCATAAGAAAGAATGATTATTCTTGTGAGATGTTTGACCAGAGAAGGTGCGTTAGAACATTCTGTGACAGCAGTCATATTTCTTGGACGAACGAACAAATAGAAACCATGAGAGAGCATAGTCACATTTCTTGTACACGTGGAGAAAGAGAGACACAGAGAGAACACATTCACATTTCTTGTACACATGGAGAGAGAGAGAGAGAGAGGAAGATGAAACACATTCACATTTCTTGTACACATGGAGAAATAGAGAGGAAGAGATATGACTGCACGACAGTCCCATTTATTGAACATTTGGTCATACAGAGACTACTAGAGAAGACAACGAAGGGCAGACTCATGTCTTGGACACATGAACACACGCACACAGATAGAGAGAGATAGAGAGATAAAAAGAAAGAGAGAGAGAGAGAGGTGGCAGTGGTGGACAATGACATATTAGGACAAATGAACAGAGAGAAAGAGAGAAACCAAGAGAAAGGACACTTGTTAAGGTGTGGTTGTCGGAAGGCGAATGTTAAAACATAAAGAAGAAGAGATGGCATTGATGGCAGTAATTTATGCAGAAACCTAATTTCCAACGCCAGTCAGCGTGACATACAAAGCAGGTCAGGGATAGGCATGCTTGGTAGCTGGAGATTGAGGAACGAACATAGAAGAAGAAGAAGATATAGGCAAATGGCAGGTGCTCAAATGAGCACGCTGTCGTACATTCAAGAAATATTAAAGAACATACTAAGCCTACGTACTCATCCACCAGATCGTAACTGCAGTGATAGCTAGACTGAGCATACTGACAGAAAGAACATATATTATGTTGCTTTGCCACCTCAGTTTCAGACTGATTGTAAGACTCCGTCAAGGCTGCTAGATAACATCATTGCTGTTGGGGATAAAGTGTTAGTGGCCTCACTGTAATACATTTCAACTGTTTCCGAGGTCGATTCACCAATTCCATTTCTCAGTTGTCTTCCACCATAATCGAAATGGCAGACTCGTCTATAAACTCCGGCAAAAGTCTTGCGCCAGCAGAAGCTCTCTCTAGCAACCAAACTGAACCGTTATAAATTCAACGTCATTTCAATCCTCATGTATGGCTCCGAATCTTGAATGATCTTGCAAAGAAATCAGAAGAACATTGAAGCCTCACATATGCGCAGTCACTTGCACATTCTTTGAATCCACTGACTTGACTTGGTTAACAAACTGAGGTCATTCGAAAAACACATCACGAGAATATGTCTTGTAAAATGGACCGTCGCCGTCTCTCTGTATTTGTTCACATGGCACCTCTCCCACATAATGTCCTGGTCACGAGATCCTGCACCTAGCTGTTGAAATCAAGTGTGGAAACAGATCGTATCCCCCATAGAGACTTCCGCAGATTCACACGCGCAACACCTGACAGCGACAAATCGCCCGTTCCTGATCAGACCTACTGCTCCTCTTGGGCGACGGCCATCTGTCGTGGTCACAGACGACCGTCGCAACAGGTTTTGGTCGCCTAAGCGGATTGTTATTATTATATTATTTCATCGCTAGCTGCAAGGAAGAAGTCAATCTAAAGCTAGGACGGCCTAAAGTGTTTCTGGTTTGTTCCTAGTTAGCGACAAGACACATTAGCTGTAAATGAGTATGTAACAGTTCCCGCCGGAGCAGAGAATTTAGGATAGGGGTAATGTGGTTGCTGATAACGAAGGTACCTGAATGCGTGTCAAAGTCACTCACCGTCTCAACAAAGGAAAACAGAGTTGGAGCAAGGAATGTGGACAGGTAGCAGCTGACCACTGACCTTTCGATTTGGGTAGGGGGAGAATGAGTGACAGAAGGATTGGCAGCGGAGCTTGCTGCGATAGATGAGTGACAGGTGTGCAAAGTATTTCGTTCCAATAAGACTGAATAAACCCATCCCTGAGAACCATTGGTCAGCTCTGACTTTGCTTGAGTGTATATAACTCGAGACAAAGTTTAGCTCGGGAGGCTGGATGGAGTGGAGGCTGGATAGAGAGATGAGAGCGAAAGAGAGAGAGAGAGACTGAATTTATATAATCTGTTTAGCTCACCGACTTAGATAGAGGTGCGATTGATAGACTGTTGCACGAATGTTAGTGATAGAACAGGATCGCTCAAATAGGTGTGTGAGTTTTGTATTAATAGATAATCTGCACGTGTTGTAAGCAGGGGACATTGTGAACGAGGTATGTCCACATCGCCCGCCTGAGGGGATTTGAGTGAGGAAGTTTTTGATAAGCTGTGTTGGGGATGCAGTTAAAGAGATGTGTGTGTGTGTGTGATGAGAGTAAGGCAATAGAACTGGGTTTTAGATAGTTGGGAATTCCATCAAGAGCTAATGCTTAAAATTTCCGCTTTAGTTAATATGTATATTAACATATATTTAATAATAGAATACTTAGTTAAGATGATATGTATTGTATTGTGTTTGTAATTTCACTACTCATTTTTCTGGTATGAGTATTATATAATAAATATGCCACCTACTGTGTGATATGTCATTTACTGAGTATGGTCATGAATGATGTGGATGAGTGTGATAATGTTATAAGTTAGAATAACGGCCAGGGCAAACAGAGGGATCTGCTACAGGTACCTGACAAGTTGACTGAAGTTATTTGCATTGAGGTTTCACGGCAATGGCTTTTAATATTCAAAAGTTGTCAGTAACTGAAGGCCTATTATTTCTACAACGGAAACCACTCCGAGATTAGAACAATAGTCCTATTTAAATTAATATTTGTTTTTAGTAAATCGATTCTCAACATCTGTTTGGTGAACCCTTAATGGCGTCACCTGTAGCCTCTGAAGCAAGGATATCCAATCTTTCAAAGATGGCGACCGTAGTCAATTCTGACAGTCCCCGAAGGTCGAGCTTGAGACAGAAATGTGGATCCACAAACTTTTCTATATTCTTTAGAATAGTGCAGATTTATAGGTTAAGCAAACAAGTTTTGTTATGTTGTCCAACGGTTTGGTACACATGTCCTAGAGGCGTTGGTTCCAACCTTTCATCAAAGATGCCACTCTCAAGTCATGCAACTTGCACTGTTCCAACCTTTCATCAAAGATGCCACTCTCAAGTCATGCAACTTGCACTGTTCCAACCTTTCATCAAAGATGCCCCTCTCAAGTCATGCAACTTGCACTGTTCCAACCTTTCATCAAAGATGCCACTCTCAAGTCATGCAACTTGCACTGTTCCAACCTTTCATCAAAGATGCCACTCTCAAGTCATGCAACTTGCACTGTTCCAACCTTTCATCAAAGATGCCACTCTCAAGTCATGCAACTTGCAATGTTCCAACCTTGCATCAAAGATGCCACTCTCAAGTCATGCAACTTGCACTGTTCCAACCTTTCATCAAAGATGCCACTCTCAAGTCATGCAACTTGCACTGTTCCAACCTTTCATCAAAGATGCCCCTCTCAAGTCATGCAACTTGCACTGTTCCAACCTTTCATCAAAGATGCCCCTCTCAAGTCATGCAACTTGCACTGTTCCAACCTTTCATCAAAGATGCCACTCTCAAGTCATGCAACTTGCACTGTTCCAACCTTTCATCAAAGATGCCACTCTCAAGTCATGCAACTTGCACTGTTCCAACCTTTCATCAAAGATGCCACTCTCAAGTCATGCAACTTGCACTGTTCCAACCTTTCATCAAAGATGCCACTCTCAAGTCATGCAACTTGCACTGTTCCAACCTTTCATCAAAGATGCCAATCTCAAGTCATGCAACTTGCACTGTTCCAACCCTTGTAATTCTTTCCCTTAGAACTCCTTCCAAAAAGTACGCATGGCCAAAAATAATGGCAATCTATATCCTTTAAAAGAAAAGTGCTTTGGATTGGTTAGCACTGAAAATATACGTGGATTAAAGTTATACAAAGAAAGAAATCACTAGAACAAGTCATTCACATATGATTACAACATACAATAAATTTAGATCACTGAAATAAACGAATCAAAAACGTATGTAGTAGGGAATATTGTAATGGGATGCTTGGACTTGATGTGATTCATGTTAACATTGGGTGTTTTATTAGTCAAATATACTCTCCTTTCTTTCTCTACCGCGTGTAATCTTTCTCGTCTATTAATTCCTATGTGTCTGAGCACAGAAAATCCCAACTCACAATGGCAAGATGGGAAAAGTACAAGAGAATCCATCACAGATGGTATTCTTTATTAATATCTATCCAAAATCCATAAGAGGTAAGACTGTAGGCTTTAACTTTAAAGTGTCATCATTACCTCTTCTGTAAGACGGAATATAAAACGGGTTGATTCACATATTGTGAATGGGTTTCCCAACCCAGCATTGTCTTATGTGTACAGGTTTCGAAAATAGTCGTGACATTTTTCTTTTAATGCTCAGAAATAAGTGATATGATGTCCATTTTCTCTGACGCAGCAACGTTTGAAAATATCCTTGTTACCTACGTTCACCTTTAAGCCTGAATTCTGAACTTATCTCTCAGAGCATTGATATTGTACGTGAAAGTTAAGAATATGTTCTTATTTTCCGTGTATGCTGGATTCAATTATATCCACTAAGTAAAATAATTGTGCTGACCAATTAATCCAGAAAACCGTTCTTACAGCTCAAGAATAAACATATTAACGTCTCATCTCTCAATGCTCGAGACAGCACTTTTCCTCTCGACAACAATCTCACTTCTCAATTTGTATTATACAGTGAGCTCGGAACAGACAGCTGCTTATTAGGAGGACAGAAACAACGATATACAGACTCTGTGAAAGTGTCTCTGAAAAGCTTCAACATTGAGGTCATCTCCCAGAAGTTGCTTGCACGGAACCGTCAAGGTGTTCAGATCTCATAGCTTAACTCCGTCAGCCTAGGTTCAGAGAAAGCCTGCCTCACGACAGAACCGTCAAGGTGCTCAGATCTCACAGCTTAACTCCGTCAGCCTAGGTTCAGAGAAAGTCTGCCTCACGACAGAACCCTCAAAATGTTCAGATCTCATAGCTTAACTCCGTCAGCCTAGGTTCAGAGAAAGTCTGCCTCACGACAGAACCGTCAAAATGTTCAGATCTCATAGCTTAACTCCGTCAGCCTAGGTTCAGAGAAAGCCTGCCTCACGACAGAACCGTCAAGGTGCTCAGATCTCACAGCTTAACTCCGTCAGCCTAGGTTCAGAGAAAGCCTGCCTCACGACAGAACATAATCAAGAAACTTCAACAACCGACTCCTCGCATGAGTACCCCGAGTGAGGCAAAGTCTGCCCTGCCAGTATTGGCCTCTAAATCCATATGAGAACACATCTCGCAGCACAAGTCTGAAGCTGTTACTATCTTCGCTTGCGATGACCAACATATTTTTATTATTATTATTATTGTTATTATTAGATTCACACGAATTGCTCCAAGTTATTCATATAACTTGTCAACAAAAATTATATTTAAGTAGCTTACATTTAATGTAGCTCTCCATTTTTACAACTGCAACTTGTACTGTCTTCTACTCATTGCCAATCGTGTTTTCCAACCGGTTGTCCGCGACGATAAAACAAGGCGCTGTTATTATGCTGTATTATTTCTAAACCAATGTACAGATCCTTTCATTGATCCAACTATTGATGGCGCACTGTCTACACAAATTTCTATAAAGTTTTCCCATTATAGCCCAACATCGTTCATGCCCTTGTTCAATGTAACGGATACTTCTTTACCTGTTATATTGAGTCAAGTTTTGTGAATACAGAAAAGATTCAACTAGCGAATGGACATCAGTAGTTGGGTGTTCCCTCTGATATCAGTCGACTCACCGACGCTACTGGGATACACATCTACTTTTCTTTACAGAGTTCAACACTGTTTGTCTATGTATCTGGACATATGAATCATTCTGCTAGTTGCATTACCTGAGAGATGATTTTTATTTCCTTCTTTTTCTGCTTCACTTCCAAACATTGTATTTTCTATGGCTCCGCAAGCAGGTAGAATAAGTGTGCCTGTTTGAATACGAGATTTCAAACTTTGAGCTATTAATTCAGCTATTAAATAATTGGATTCTTGAGCTACACCTTAAACTTTGAATCTTAGAAAACGTCAGTCTCTTGCTCATTTAAAAGTCTTTCAAAGTAGGAGAATATTGAGATGTATTAGGAAGATAACATTGTTTCTCAGTGACTGCACTTTTTATTTAATGAGCACTATGGCTGTGTGAACTAATTCGTCATCATAATAATACATTACCGTATCGGACTATCTTATCGCCATACCGTGTGGATCCCAAACTATAACTGTCCAGTGTCGGACTATCTTATCGCCATACCGTGTGGATACCAAACCATAACTGTCCAAATATAAAAGATTCTTCTCCTTTTTACGAGATCACTTTTACACATAGGGGAAACTGTTCTTTTGTATTTCACTCCGTTTTTCCTCTTCGTCCTATCCACAATTTGATCACGTTTTCTTTTCTTTGCGATAAACTTCTCAACTCCACCTACAAACACCGACCCTGGAAAAAGACTGCACTTGCGTTGTCTTACTAAGTGAGTAAGGATAGCAGTGGAAAGACAAACCTGGTTTTCTAACAAAAGCCAGCTGAAACGAAATGTGTCGAGCTGACATGGCAGCCTCGCTGTCAACTACGACACTACTACGTCACTAGTCGCCGAACGCCGAAAAAGAAGAAACTTGATTAAGAATATAGTATAGTCACATTTTAGGTGTTTGGTGTTGAAGCACAAAGTCAGAGACAAATCACTCAAGATCTTACGGCACTCTTGGCCACTGTCTGTGGCACTTTTCGGTGTAGCAGCACAGGTTGAAAAACACTGGGCTAGAGAGATATCGAAAAGCCCAGGGTTCGGACCAGTACGCATTGCGAATCACTGGTCTGACTAGACGTTTGTCTATTATCCTTGCCTGGCAGGAGGAACGTTTGATGCTGTAACCATCTAGCGGGTGTTTATTGCTGGAGACGGGAGCAATGTACACCAAACAAACAAATCTACTGGAGGAAGCAAGCAGAAAATAAACCCAAGTCGACGAGACCGTGTCGAGGAAACTAGAGAGCTAGTTTTAATAAGGCTCACGGAAGCTGGATGGAAAGAGCTCTTGGGAAAATCGGAGATCACGTGACCAGGAGACACCTCTGTCAAAATAAGCTATCCTGAGCTTCAAAGACAACACCACAACAAACGAAAGGTTTGCGAGACGGACATATCCTCCATCTTGAAGAGAGGAGAAGGCAAAGCTAATCAAGGGAATTGATTTAATGGAGTCTATTCACTAGGCTTGGTTGAGGAGTCCGTAGTTTTTATTTCTTTTTATTTTGTTTTTATTTAAAGAAACTGGGAAAGGTAGATGGGCACTGAGAGTGTTTTTGTAACATTTCCAATTCCAGGATTTTTCCTGCGGGGCCTCGTACCTCCCTGGGAGGCCTGCTCAATGAGTTTCACGTGTCAAGTGCGCAAAAGAGAACGTGTCCTTACTCGCGCAGGTCTGAGCCAGCGGGGAAATACCACGGCGCTTAATTCCGAGCGAACAGCGTTTCATCTTGTTTGATTCATTAATTAGGCGGGGTTTACGTCATGAAAATTGGCGGGAAAAGATTAGAGAGCGCGGAAATAATTAAATCAGCTCCAGCAAAACGTGCTAGTCGGAAGCCGAGAGGTTCGGGAGCGAGTTCTGAACTGTTCTAAGGAAATCGATTATCACGCCAGATGATAACGGGCGGAGAAGTCCGGATGGTTTAAATCAAATTAATGACTATCGTCCTAACTCGTGACTCATGGCCGGTCAAGATGATAATCTTTGTCTAATATTAACACTTGAAAAGCTTACCAAAACCAGGCGTGAATGTCAAGGTTAACGAGTAGTGTCCCCTACATACTTAAATTCCACATTTTCCTTTCTCGTTAGCGTTTGTCCTAAAAATGACGCTGCGAAGCTGTGTCGTAGTTTACAGCCAGGCTGCGATATCTGAACCTTTCGTCCCAGCAGGTCCTTTGTAAGCACATCATTTCTAGGACCGGGGTTTGCATCCTCTCTGTGATCCCTGTTCTCTTAGCTAGACCACACCAGTAATGCATGATTTCAGGGCCATCACTTGGAGGCGGAATTAGGTCTTGGTCAGATGTGGTTCTGTGAACCATTCTCATGAAGCCACTTATGAATCAGCTCATTCACTGCTGTATACACCGGCCCCCTTTTGCGACACCATTAGACTTATTTACTTTACTTCTCTGACATCTGGATGTCAACATCTCATCTTTTCTTGTGGTTTATAGCTTTTTTTTTTTTTACGTAATGGAGTACCTCAATGATAGAGTCACTAGACACACCATGATACAGGACCAGAAGTACCCCAAAGATAGAGCCACTAGTCAAAATAAATGATACAGAGTCACCATTACACCAATGATAGAGCCACTAGTCAAAATACATGATACAGAGTCACCATTACACCAATGATAGAGCCACTAGTCAAAATACATGATACAGAGTCACCATTACACCAATGATAGAGCCACTAGACACAATACATGATACAGAGTCACCATCACACCAATGATAGAGCCACTAGTCAAAATACATGATACAGGGCCATGCCTAAACTGAATCAAAGAAGTATTTACAATGTGGCCCAATGATTCTGGTAAAGGCACCGAAAGATTAGTTAGACTATAAATGACTAGGAGTGTGGTAGAGCGGTAGTTTCTAACGGCAAAGATACCTGGTTCGACCCCGGTTGTCGACACTCTACAGTGACCTACATATAAAAAGGTAAATATCTCACTGTTAAAGAACGAAAGGCAAGGAGGCAGGAAACTGGTTATCGGCCTCACAAACAACATTTGACCTCACCCAATGCAGTCCTTAACACTTCATCCCTGACGGTAGTGTCTCTTATATGAGAATATGTACCTGTACCTTATACGTGAAGTCAGTCGTCTGCAGAAACCGGCTCAGAAATATCGATTCACTGCAGAGACGGTCATTTCACCGGGTGATAACATCGGTGTGATTTCCAGGGAAACTGATTAGGATCACAGCTTCCTTCCTTGCATGACGGAAGAGGCTGCTAAAGAAGACTATGTACGGGGTTAGCAACCTCACTATGTACTAACCATTGCTATAAACATGCACTGCAAATGGCTAGAATCAGGTTTTACTAAAAGCTACTTAAGGGAATTTAACTTGACCTAACGTTTTTATACTTGTTTAGAATACTCTGCAGAATATGTATACAACCAGTTTCATTTACATTTCCTTGCTGTCAAAGCTATGCGCATTAATTGTCCTTGCCTCCACTACTTCTTGTGGCAATGCATTCCAAACATTCACTGTTCCCTGGCTACAAAATATTTCGTAATATCTAATCTAGACCTTTCTTTGGTTAATTTGTAGCTATGTCCACTTGTTCTTGTTGGTGGGTTGTATTATTGTAAACTTGCTATAGTCTAATTTATCCGTTCCTCTAATCATCTTATAAATCTGTATTAAGTCATCTCGAATTCTTCTCTTTTCTAAACACTGTAGACCTGTGTTTCTGAGATTTCCTCATAATTGTAATTCTTGAATCTCACTATTAACTTTATCACTTAAAAAAAATCCTTTCCAGCATGTTTATGCTGCTTTTACGAGACGGACTCGACACCTGTACACAGTACTCCAATCTAGGTCTAACTAATTTTTTTATACAGTTTGACAATCACTTCATTGCTCCTACTGCATAGTTTTGTGTCATCAGCAAATTTAGCAATCATGGATCCGATATCAATGTCCAAATCATTTATATATATATATATCAAGAACAAAATTGATCCCAAAACCGAGCCCTGTGGCACTCCACTTTTTACTTCACACCATTCAGAGTACTTGTTATTTATGCCCACTCTCTGCCTTCTTCCCGTTAACCAATTTTCAATCCATTTGACAACTTGCCTACCTATTCCATGTTATTTTAACTCTTAAATAATTGTTGGTGACTTACTCTGCCAAAGGCCTTTGCAAAATCTAGATAAATAACGTCCACTGGCTCCCCTTTATCTATCATTTTCGAACTTCCTCCATTAATTCAAATAGATTTGGTAAGCACGATCTCTCTCTAGTAAACCCACGCTGACTATTTCTGATTAGATTAAACTTGTCTAAATGCATTATAATGTTTTCTTTGATTATTGACTCTAACAATTTAGAGACTATGCTCGCCAAACTCACCGGTCTATAATTTGCTGGATCTGATTGTTTGCCTTTTTTAAAAAAGGGAATCATTCCTGCATCTTTCCATTGGAACAATCCATTTTGCAAGTGATTGAGAACATAATATCGGCAATGGTTTTACTAGTTGGTAATGCAGAACTAGGCCTTAGCTTCAAATGAAGCGACAGGAAAATTATGTAAGAATGTAATTGATATCGCTTATCTCTGCTCTGGTCTAGGAGCAGGGCACCCTGCGCTGGTGCTCGCTCGCGCGCGCACACACACACACACCCCACACACACACTCGCACAATATATGTATATATAAATATAACTTTCGACAAACTACTCTCTGGAATTCTCCCAATAGTGCTAGGCACATGCAGGCTGTTGTTACTCCAGTCGTGTCTGGACTTCTGCCCCCTTTGCCTGGAAGCAGACATATGTCATTGGCAATATATTCAACTTATTCACTCAGGCATATTTAATGCTTGCTCCAGGCTTGTTTCACTTTTCAGCGTAAAATTATCTGTAAGAAACACAGGCACATTTACGTATTATGAAAAACTTAATATATTATGTAAGAAAGACCGTTCTTATTCTTCTTCTCCTTCTCCTTCTCCTTCTTCTTCTTCTTCTTCTTCTTCTTCTTCTTCTTCTTCTTCTTCTTCTTTTTCTTCTACTTCTTCTTTAAAAAAAAAATTTAGACTTCGTTCGTTCTCAATTTCTCGCTACCAAGGCTTGAAACTGGCCTTGCAAGTAGCAGGATATTGTAGGAGAACGGAACGCGTTGTGTTTACAGATCGACTGCTATATTTGTACTTTTTGATCAAACTCATCCGACATCAGCAGACGTTTTTGGGTACCAGGGCAGCCTTCCCCTCTTCGGTTTTTTCTCCTAAGTCAGTCTGCTCTGTAGCAGCCTGTTATCCAGGATCATCGCGTGGAGGTGTAAAAGGGTCTTGGCAGTTCAGATTCAATGATCTTGACGCTAGCAGTCGGTTTTGGGTCGCTGACCGCTGCAAATCATGCACTGTTCAGCATCTTGATACCGGACCCTTTTTCAGGCCGATATATCAACTATATTTCATTGTTATACATTTTGTGAGCTCTACGTAATCAATCATAGAAAGCAGTTATCAATCTAAAAATATTGGCATATCCACAAAACACATCTCAGGAATGGCACCTGTGATGTCCCTATGTACTCTTGAATGATTTAGCATGACACTAGCAGTATGGCTATCATATACCAAAGCTATCACAAAATACACCGACAATTCGTAATTGATTCAAATTGCACATCATGCCAACCGTACAGGTTGTTTATCCGCTGTCTAGGCACCAATGTAAGTAGCATGTCCTTTGCAGAATGTCGCTTCTTAAACTGCCAATCTATTTGGATGCTATACATTTCTTGGCAGGTGTGCAGTACGGTAGGTTGCCATTACTTTCCGTACCAGGTGTAGCGATCGCCAAGGTGAACACAGTGGGAATCGAACTGTGTGCGTTGTGATTGTAAAACATAATTTTCACCGCGCGGACCTCAACAATTCTAAAGGTAACGAAGTTTCTACCAATCGTGGCCGGCGTGAGTACCGAAAGGACATTTCATCATGCAATGACACAAGAGGCATACCACATGTTTGTCTGAATGCTCGACTAGAAGCACATACAAAGGACATCTTCACCACGGTGGATTGAGTGACGTGAAGTGAAGTAAGTTATCTACATCGTGATTAGATATGGAATCTACAAAGTGAGCGTTTCTTATATTGGCTACTCACTAATACATATCTACTCACTAATACATGACTACTCACTAACACATAACTACTCACTAATACATGGCTACTCACTAATACATGACTACTCGCTAATACATGACTACTCACTAATACATGGCAACTCACTAACACATGACTACTCACTAATACGTGGCAACTCACTAACACATGACTACTCACTAATACATGGCTACTCACTAATGCATGACTACTCACTAATACATGACTACTCACTAATACATGGCAACTCACTAACACATGACTACTCACTAATTCATGGCTACTCACTAATACATGGCTACTCACTAATACATGGCTACTCACTAATACATGACTACTCATTAATACATGGCTACTCACTAACACATAGCTACTCACTAATACATGGCTACTCACTAATACATGGCTACTCACTAATACATGGCTACTCACTAATACATGGCTACTCACTAATACATGGCTACTCACTAATACATGACTACTCATTAATACATGGCTACTCACTAACACATGGCTACTCACTAATACATGGCTACTCACTAATACATGGCTACTCACTAATACATGGCTACTCACTAATACATGGCTACTCACTAATACATGGCTACTCACTAACACATGTGGCACTGCTTACAAACATGTCATTCTCATTTTGTTTTATGCATTTCATGGACAATCAATTAAATAATGGTAATGAGGATGGCAAAGGGCATCTCAATGATCAGTTTTGGTTTTTACTAATGTATGTAGCCCTGTGGTCGTTTAACAGATCACACAAATAAATGCCGCTTGTCAAGGCAGTCACGCTTAGTGTAAAAAAAAAAAAAAGTAAAGTATCCCATAGCATTACTGCCGTGTGAGGTGTTGGCGATCTCACATTTCAAAGGCTCGGCTATATCAGGGCGGTAGCCATCTCCTCTCCTTCGCCGTTTTTACTTCCCGGACTGAACCGGTACCCATTTAAGGCTGGGTCGACCCGGGAGCCATTGCGGTCTGAAAAAAACATTACCGCCTCAACTGGGGAATGAACCCAGGACCACTCAGATGCGAAGCAAGAGCGCTAACCACTGCGCTACGCAGTGTGCGGGTTACATTTTCATTTCATACCGAATTTAAAATAAGAATAACAACAGCAGTTCCTTTATTGGATTTGAACTCTTGTCCTTCTGACTAAATGAGTGGTAGTGTAGCGGATTAGCCACATATTTCCAAAGAAGGATATTTCCCATTGAACATTGATAGGCCATGCCATGCGTCTATGGACGTTAGTACACATTGTGACAACAGACACACTGTGTGGTGTACCAGATTGAGGAAAACGGAGACAAGATTATTGGCTATGTAGCGCCATGTATGTGCAGTGTACAGAAAGCTGAAAGGAAAATGGATTCCAACAGGATGTGAGAACATTGAAGATATAGCGTCAAACACAATTCAATAGAGATGCAGGCAGAAATAAAGAAGTTTTGAAGTAAGACACATTGACCCTGGGTAGGGGTTGCAATATGGACACCAATTGTATGATGATGTTTGATGAGACTGGCGTAGCAAACATATGAACAGAGTATACAAACCTACTTTTTCAAGGTAATAGGGGAACTAAACCAACAACATCAAAATAACGAAGGGACACCGCATTCCTAGATCAGAAGTAGAACAAATGTTCAAACTATGAGAAAAGGAAAGGTAAGACAATAGGCTCAGACTCGCTTAGCCTACAAATGTTATAAACTTTGAAAGTATTGGTAGTGATAAAATCATCCAGATAGTTAGTTATTTTTCTATCCACTTATGCTGTTGAGCGCGTGGGAAGCTTAAGTCATTTGTTCTGGGCCAAGTGCGTTGCGTCGGTCATTGTGAGCCCATATCTTTGCACACTCTTTCTAATGTCAGATATCCAGCTGCCTCGCGGGCGTTCTCTTCCCCTGAAGTCAGATCTACCAACGTTGTAAGCTAACAGTGGAAGTCGATGAGGGTACATTCTCATGAGATGATCAAATCAACGGATTTTCTGCCTGGAAATGTATTCCGCAGAAGACGTAGTGCCGAACATACTACGAATGTTTTGCATTCTGTCTTTCATGGTAACACCGCTGACCTTCCTTAAACATTTCATTTCACACGTATAAATTCTGCCGTCACGCGCCCTGGACAGGGCCATGTTTGACACTGGTAGCACAGAGTCGATATAAATATATTATTTGTCATCTTTTGCTGTGTTGCCAGATTAATGCTCGGGTGTCTAAGCATTGACGACAGTTGATAAGTTATAGCAGATGCGTTCTGATATCTAATCTCAATTTCCTGGTCGTCTACTGTCTACCGAAAAAGTAGTGCCAAAATGAGTTCAAGAACTCATGAGCCTGTTGAAGTGCAATATCATTTACACTTAAGTTGAGTGGGTGAGGTGCTCTGCTGATCCTCATAGTAACAAAACACGTGGCATACAAGTAATATGAATGTCAACTTTGCTCTGTTTTTAGGACCGTTGAAGCAGTTTCAACCAGAATCCTAGAAAACATTGTTATTATAATATGTATCAAATGTGACGACGGAGTTCAAAACCAACACCGTGTTACACCAGTGACATAATAAAATACATGTAATTGCAAGATTTGCAAGTAAATCCTTCTTTGATTTCGAACACTACTTTGAGGAAACTATCGAACATGGTCATGCCATTGTGATACGTCATACAACCACATCTGTTGTTGCAGGACATGGCGTTCATTTAGTACTTTGGGCAAGTGTCGATAACCCTTCTAAACAACAAGTTTTGTACCTACCTGCTTCCCAGGTTGGCGATACGTGAAGCATCAGAGAACACCTTTAGTGCCGAGGGATCAGAATGGGCAACTAATGATAGTATTATTACGAGGCGTGTTAAAATAAAACCAGACCTAACTGCCCCACGTAAACATACATACGATGCTCATGATGATGTTACTTCTAGTAAACAGCACATCCAACCGTCAAGTTTGCAAAATTTCATTATTTTCCGACTCATAGTTTCCTTAGCAGACCATTGAAAACATGACGGGTGTGATACGGAATCCGTCCAGAGTTGAACAGAGAGCGATGATTCGGTTTCTAACAGCTGAAGAATTATACATAAGATACAAGTTGATAGCATTACAAGACAGACTCTGTTCTTGAATCCACTAGGCAAGAGAAGTAGGTGCAGATCGAAGCAGACATTAGCAAGAGAGTTAGAGGTATATATTCAAGAAACAGTGAAGACCTGGAGTTCATGGCCCAGCACACGAATACTTGTTATGTAATTATTGAAGACTTGGAGTTCGTGGCCCAGGACACGAATATTTGTTATGTAATTATTGAAGACCTGTGCTCCAGTTGGAGCTGGTTGAGTTTCCGAGGAAATGGACTGATTATCTGATTCAGAAATATCCTAGACCTAAAACAATGAAGTCCCTATCACTTCATCTCTGACCACAGTGTGACTACTTTCATATTTACCTTAGTAGAAAACCATATTTGGAAATTAAATCAATGTTTAGCGGCAAATAAGGACAGATTATGAACTATGGATGATTGAAAGTGGTTGTAAACCAGAGATGGTATCATACTTCAGACTACAGCTGGATATGCCTGGTCATATAGCCTGAGGGTCTCGTGGCTCAAGACGAACAACAATTGAGTGAATCAGGTGTATGAAGAAAACCAGATGGTGTTTGTAAACAGCACGTGCAGTTGATGATCTGATTCACACTTTCAGCCACGTGAATGATGTCACTCTCTGCGCGTGCGTTTCCTTAAGGGGATCCTGGTACCACTTACTATAGAGGAAAGAATAGCACAGCTGCACCTCCATGCATGTCGTTAAAGGTAACTAAAGAGAGTTGGGTATTGGAATAGCAACCTCATCATGTAGAACAAATTGCTACAGATCTCAAATCTACAAGAACATTGTAAGTGCTTTGGCGCAGGCGTCCTGCAGGAGTCATCTGCTGTGATGACGCTATATGTAAATATAATATTTTAATAAGTCCCGTGTCAGAAACTGCCGACGGGGATGAAGTAGTAGACACTTCATTGTACTAAACCACAGCTTGTATAATGCTGGACAGCTATATCCATTCTCGTTGTCTTTCATTCCTTAACCGCGGGTCAGGTATCAATTTGCAAATTAACTTAATCGTGTCGGTAACCGGTAACTGTAGTTGACCGTAGGAAGAGCGCATGCGTTGATGGGCTGTATCTGATGCGCAACTTCCTGATATCACCGTTAGACATGAGTTGAAAAGATTGTAATTATAGGACTTTTGGTGAAGGTTATTTGTCATACTGGAGGGGAAGGTTGAAGGTTGAAGGTTGACTGACAAATGGGGGGACATCGCTGTAAGTGTGAGAGCAACATGAAAAGCAGCGTAAATAATAGAATACAGAGAGGCAAAGCTTTTACGATTTTACCACACACAAAAAAAAACACAGCAAAACAAGATATGGACTAGTGTCATTCTGGCAGAGTGTACTGCTAAGACAAGAGGCAGAACATATTGGAGATCCATTGCAGTCATCCTTCGTTACTGAGACGGCACTTACATTAAATCGAACTGGATTTCTCATACAATTTTTAGTAGAAATTTAGCAGACTTTGTTCATGGTTTAAATATTCAGACAACGTTCATAGCAGGAACGTTTTGAATGGAGCAAATATCGAGAAGTGGATTTTAAAAGGTGGCTTTTTATTCAATTGTCTCAATTACACCATACTCTTCTACCATAAAAAACAGTGGCAGATGACATGAAAGGAAATTAATTGAAAGCTCATATGATAAAACCTTTTATTTTCGTGTTATCAATACGAGAATTGCAATTGAAGGCAAAATCGATATTGATAAGTGCATTCTCTTCAGGTTTTGCAATTCCTCTGTCTTTTACGTCACGTTAGCTTGTAAAACTGTCAAATATCGACTCGCATTGACGTGTTATACCTCTATCTCCTGCAGTTGTGCATGTTTTCTCAAAAAAAGAGAAAAACCCAAATTAAAACAAATCTCCAAGTCCCTATCTCAAACAGTAGGCACTTCACCAGACTTGACAACTCAAAACAGTAGGCGATTATCAGAATCATCTTCGTCACATCGGCTAGCAATGGTTGGGTAGAAAAGTTATGACAACAATAAATATGCTGCCTTACTGGCAGGCTTGCGATAGCAAAAGGCTATGGGTGACAGCCCCAAACAGATGCATGCTTAAGATGGATGAACAGTCATGCCATATCATATTGACAGTCAAATACATGACTTTGTTGGAGCTATTGATGTGAATGTCTGAGGACGAACGAGATTGAAGAGAACAATTCGCACGAGGCGCAACGCTGAAAATAATTATATATACGAGTGTGTTCATATATATATATATATATATATATATATATATATATATATATATATATATATATATATATATATATATATATTATTAATACATTTCATGTTAAAATTTCTGATAACCCAGTCTGACTTTTAAAGACTATGACTCTAGCTTTGTTATTTTGTTTGGACAAAGGTACACGTTTTTCAACCTGTGACGAGTATTCTGTTTAGTTCCCAACATCCCTTCCTAATACTAATAGCGCATGTGACATGCCCAACAAAATATGTACATTCATCGTGCAAATATTATTAAATCACTTGTTTGTTTTAAGTGTAGTACTTATAAAAACAAAAAGCTTGAAATGTATATGGAAAAGGAAAATATTAAAATCTTGTCAAAAACATGAAATTTGAATATTATGAGTCTCGATTAGACATGGATTAGGTAATTTAATACTTTTCAACAGTTCAAGTTAAAAGAAATGAAAGTATGTGTGAGGTTATCATTACAGCCTCTAATATAACCACATTTATGAATCTACCGCAGTCTTATGTCGATGTATGTATCCACAATAAGTCACGATTGTGAACGTGTAAGATTTGGATTTATTTAATGACTTAACATTTCTATTCTTTCCCCTACTACTTTTATGTCCAATTTTTTAAATATTTCGCAATGTTTAAAGAGTTTCGCTTTCTAACAAATAATTATCAAGAGAAATGCACAGCATTTCACCAGCAGCGACAGATCTCCGCTCTTGAATTGTTTGACTACTTCCAAATGAAGAACATTCTCTCCCCCCCTCCTCTCGCCGCCCCCCCCTCCCCCCACTCTTTCCCCTTACTTACTTTTTATAACATAGGTATTTGGTTCAACTCCTGCTACTACCCGGCTCAAGTCCAGTCGACACATGGAACTGGGTACCTGTCATCATGTTAAGGAAGGTAAGGCTGCAAAGAAAGGGCCAGTCGACACATGGAACTGGGTACCTGTCATAATGTTAAGGAAGGTAAGGCTGCAATGAAAGGGCCAGTCGACACATGGAACTGGGTACCTGTCATCATGTTAAGGAAGGTAAGGCTGCAATGAAAGGGTCAGTCGACACATGGAACTGGGTACCTGTCATCATGTTAAGGAAGGTAAGGCTGCAATGAAAGGGCCAGTCGACACATGGAACTGGGTACCTGTCATCATGTTAAGGAAGGTAAGGCTGCAATGAAAGGGCCAGTCAACACATGGAACTGGGTACCTGTCATCATGTTAAGGAAGGTAAGGCTGCAATGAAAGGGCCAGTCGACACATGGAACTGGGTACCTGTCATCATGTTAAGGAAGGTAAGGCTGCAATGAAAGGGTCAGTCGACACATGGAACTGGGTACCTGTCATCATGTTAAGGAAGGTAAGGCTGCAATGAAAGGGCCAGTCGACACATGGAACTGGGTACCTGTCATCATGTTAAGGAAGGTAAGGCTGCAATGAAAGGGCCAGTCGACACATGTAACTGGGTACCTGTCATCATGTTAAGGAAGGTAAGGCTGCAATGAAAGGGCCAGTCGACACATGTAACTGGGTACCTGTCATCATGTTAAGGAAGGTAAGGCTGCAATGAAAGGGCCAGTCGACACATGGAACTGGGTATCTGTCATCATGTTAAGGAAGGTAAGGCTGTAATGAAAGGGCCAGTCACTTCATATCATCAACAATGTCGTCTCGTACCATGAAGTCTCTAACACTTCATCCCCGAACACAGCTTCTGCTATGGGACTTCCTTTACATTCTCTGTAAGTAGTTGGTCACCTTAACCCGGGGCTGCAATCCACATAGTGGTCAGTTTATTGAGTAGTACTGAGCAGTCTCAAGAACGCAGGTCCACCTTCGGAATGTTAGAAGGGCTGTTGTAATCTGTCACCAAAGTAATGTCGAGAAGAGTGGAGTGAACTCAGGTACAAGAGACTTTTACGTCAATATCTGCAGGACTGCCATTTTTGGCTTCTTGCGTCTCAGCACATCAGCTGTCGGAAATCATTTTTATTTCATTACTTTTCCCCTAGCGTTTGGTAGTTCCCAGACTACCTTCATAACCATATGTTGTTAAAATTCATACTTTGTTCTTCTAGATAACTGACCACCTTGAGTTTGCAGTATTCATTTGCCCTGAACATTCTGATTTTCGGACACCAACGTCTTGTACCTTGCCTGTATCTACTGTTCAGAGAAATAGTCTTTCCGGGTGAAGGCCACGAGTTGGGCTTATGATGTCACTTTAAATGTAGCACGTGTTTAAGGAGCATTCCGTTCACATACAAAGCTTCTCTCCAACCAGACTTCCGGCATTTGTAACCTTATTGATACTAACAGTAATAATAGTCTCATTCGGTGCATCGTTCAATCTGATACACTAAAACACGTGTACAGGAGGGGGGGGGGGCGCACTTCTGGCGGGAATAAAGTGTTAACGTAGTTATGGTACTAGGTGGGTTGCTGTTATCGTAGTTATGGTACTAGGTGGGTTGCTGTTATCGTAGTTATGGTACTAGGTGGGTTGCTGTTATCGTAGTTATGGTACTAGGTGGGTTGCTGTTATCGTAGTTATGGTACTAGGTGGGTTGCTGTTATCGTAGTTATGGTACTAGGTGGGTTGCTGTTAACGTAGTTATGGTACTAGGTGGGTTGCTGTTATCGTAGTTATGGTACTAGGTGGGTTGCTGTTATCGTAGTGATGGTACTAGGTGGGTTGCTGTTATCGTAGTTATGGTACTAGGTGGGTTGCTGTTATCGTAGGTATGGTACTAGGTGGGTTGCTGTTAACGTAGTTATGGTACTAGGTGGGTTGCTGTTATCGTAGTTATGGTACTAGGTGGGTTGCTGTTATCGTAGTTATGGTACTAGGTGGGTTGCTGTTAACGTAGTTATGGTACTAGGTGGGTTGCTGTTATCGTAGTTATGGTACTAGGTGGGTTGCTGTTAACGTAGTTATGGTACTAGGTGGGTTGCTGTTATCGTAGTTATGGTACTAGGTGGGTTGCTGTTATCGTAGTTATGGTACTAGGTGGGTTGCGGTTATCGTAGTTATGGTACTAGGTGGGTTGCTGTTAACGTAGTTATGGTACTAGGTGGGTTGCTGTTATCGTAGTTATGGTACTAGGTGGGTTGCTGTTAACGTAGTTATGGTACTAGGTGGGTTGCTGTTATCGTAGTTATGGTACTAGGTGGGTTGCTGTTATCGTAGTTATGGTACTAGGTGGGTTGCTGTTATCGTAGTTATGGTACTAGGTGGGTTGCTGTTATCGTAGTTATGGTACTAGGTGGGTTGCTGTTATCGTAGTTATGGTACTAGGTGGGTTGCTGTTATCGTAGTTATGGTACTAGGTGGGTTGCTGTTATCGTAGTTATGGTACTAGGTGGGTTGCTGTTAACGTAGTTATGGTACTAGGTGGGTTGCTGTTAACGTAGTTATGGTACTAGGTGGGTTGCTGTTATCGTAGTTATGGTACTAGGTGGGTTGCTGTTAACGTATTGAGTGACGTGCCTCCTTGCATCCCTTTCTCTAACATGAAATTGTATTATTTACAGGTGGTTGAATAGGTGTTTCAATTCTGTGCATTTGCCGTTAGTAGCCACAGCTTTAACCACTCTGCTGCTCAGACACTATTGTGACACTTGTCCCTTGTTTCACCCCAAATAGAGTTCCCTTCGTTCCCATCATACATATTTAACAGGTTAAAACTGTAACAGGGCATTCCATTTCGTGTGAGGGGGAAGCCAGGTTGATATATTTTTATTCTTAATAAATAAGTAATAACTAAAATAAAGATAGATGTGTAGAAAAGATGGTTACATCCCGTTTTGCGACCAATCTTCTGGAAGAATGTAGAGCCCTAAAAAGAGCAGAAGGACATTTCCTGGCTGCCTGCCAGATTGATGTGCCTAATTAAAATAGTTGGACCACCAAATACCACAATTTTAATTATTGAGGACACCAAGAATAGCGCTAAAAAAGTCCAAACCACTTACTTTTATGCGTACAGGCCACATGAACTCCCACATGCACGAATCAAGTATTTGCCTTTGCCATTTTTGCTCTTTTCATTGAAAGTTTGATTATTAAATCTAGGTTTATTGGTAATCCCGTTATAGGTGCGATGTTTGACACCCCTACAGTTAAAAAGGGGGACTGTTATGTGACGTCACTACCCCCATAATCCGGTGCTAAAATTAGATATCCGGTGTTAAAAATATATTAATATTTGTTTGGAGTTAATAAAGGGTCAAATACCCTAAGACTAAGACACTGTTGTTCTCTCTCTCTCTATTTCTCTCTCTCTCTCTCTCTCTCTCACTCTCTTTCTTCTGTCTCTTCTTAGTAGCTCGTCTTCTATCTTGCGTTGTAGTGATTTCCCAGAAAAATCGTCTTGCAAATTTTCTAATCTACTTGCAATGGTTTGTGTAGGGAAACAGGTGATTATCCTGATAGTGTGTTAAGAGAGTGTTGGTATGGTCATCATATTGTGCACGCGATTGCCTTTGTTGCTCTTGGCTGGCCCAAGACGTGGCGGGAGTGACATTTTCAAGGGAGCGCACGTGCCGGAAGCAGACTTTTCGTACATTTTAAACTGAAGAGTTCTATATACCGGAAGTGGGCGTGAGACGTTAGGACTGCACCAATTTGTCAAGATACGAAAAGGGCAATCTAAGAAATAAGCTCAAGTTAGTTTTGTTCAGGCATGAACGTTTATTCCTCTCTGAGTGTGATTTGTTTCCGACAACTTAACCCAGAATGCAATTGTGTCTGGTTATTCTCATCGCCTGCAGATGCGCATTCCACCACTACAGCAGGCATAGTACAACACAACCCGTACCAAGGATTCGTACTCCCCCCACTACAACATGCATACTACAACACAACCCGTACCAAGGATTCGTACTTCCACCCCTACAACACAACCCTTACCAAGGATTCGTACTTCCACCCCGACAACACAACCCGTACCAAGGATTCATACTTCCACCTCTACAACACAACCCTTACCAAGGATTCGTACTTCCACCTCTACAACACAACCCTTACCAAGGATGCGTACTTCCACCTCTACAACACAACCCGTTCCAAGGATTCGTACTTCGACCCCTACAATACAACCCGTACCAAGGATTCATACTTCAACCTCTACTACACAACCCGTACCAAGGATTCGTACTTCCACCTATACAACACAACCCTTACCAAGGATGCGTACTTCCACCTCTACAACCCAACCCGTACAAAGGATGCGCACTTCCACCACTATTGGAGACCAACTACATCACAACCCGTATCTATGACACATACTTCCATCACTACATCAGGCAGACTACAACACAATCCGTACCAAGGATGCGTACTTCCACCTCTATAACACAACCTGAATCAAGGATGCGTACTTGTACCACTACAACACAATCCGTATCAAGGATGCGTACTTCCACCTCTATAACACAACCCGTACCAAGGCTGCGTACTTCCACCTCTATAACACAACCTGAATCAAGGATGCGTACTTGTACCACTACAACACAACCCGTATCAAGGATGCGTACTTGTACCACTACAGTACAATCCGTATCAAGGATGCGTACTTGTACCACTACAACACAACCCGTATCAAGGATGCGTACTTGTACCACTACAACACAACCCGTATCAAGGATGCGTACTTATACCACATACCACTACAATACAACCTGTATCAAGGATGCGTACTTCCATACATTCTGTATCAAGGGATGTACGAATATCAGCGGTGGGTACTGTAGCAATCACAATACCACGAGGGAGCTAGCCTATTGCTCACCAACATTCAATCTTCTTATACAACGTGCTGGCAGTAGTGCAGTAGTTCAATGATTTCCTCCTCTAGTAAAACTCGTTACGAAGAATCCTAGGCTTACGTAAGTGCTAGATTAAAAATAGAAACATAACCGTTGTGTTTCTGAAAACTGGCTGTATTACAGCAACCTAGTCGACGAGGTAGGGAGTGTCACTGCGATTCCTTCCCCACCCCCTCCTCCAAAAGAGATAGCCTCAATGAGAATCCTAACATTATACTACAGCTAGAAAGACACAAGTCCACCTTCTTCAATACATCTCGGGATAAAAAAAGTAACCGCTCTGTCCTGCTACTTGAGAAATAACTTGAAGCTTGAACATGTCAGCGTGAATAGTTTCCAACGATAGATAGGGTGTACAGATTGTGGCTTGTGCTCGTTCATGTGTACATATTCTGGCTTGTACTCGTTCATGTGTACATATTCTGGCTTGTACTCGTTCATGTGTACATATTCTGGCCTGTACTCGTTCATGTGTACATATTCTGGTTTATACTCGTTCATGTGTACATATTCTGGCTTGTACTCGTTCATGTGTACATATTCTGGCTTGTACTCGTTCATGTGTACATATTCTGGCTTGTTCTCGCTCATGTATACATATTCTGACTTGTACTCGTTCATGTGTACATATTCTGGCTTGTTCTCGCTCATGTGTACATATTCTGGCTTGTACTCGTTCAGGTGTACTTATTGTGGCTTGTAATCGCCCAGGTGCACTGCTTGTGGCTTGTACTTGTTCAGACGTTCAGATGTACAGATTGGGAGTGTACTCGCTCATGTGTGCATATTGTGGCTTGTACTCGCTCAGGTGTGCATATTGTGGCTTGTACTCGCTCAGGTATACATATTGTGGCATACACTCGTTCACGTGTGCAGATTGAGTCTTGCATTCGCTCAGGTATGCAGATTGAGTCTTGCACTCGTTGAGGTGTGAACATTGTTCGAAAGTGAAGTTCGTGGCTTGCACTCGTTCGAGAGTTAAGATTGTGTCTTGCACTCAGTCGACAGTGAAGATTGTGTCTTATACTCGTTCGAGGGTGAAGATTGTATCTTGTACTTGGTCGACATTGAAGATTGTGTCTTATACTCGTTCAAGATTGAAGATTGTGTCTTGCACTTGGTCTACAGTGAAGATTGTGTCTTGTACTCGTTCGAGGATGAAGATTTTGTCTTGTACTTGTTCGAGAGTGAAGATTGTGTCTTGTACTCGTTCGAGAGTGAAGATTGTGTCTTGCACTTGGTCTACAGTGAAGATTGTGTCTTGTACTCGTTCGAGAGTGAAGATTGTGTCTTGCACTTGGTCTACAGTGAAGATTGTGTCTTGTACTCGTTCGAGAGTGAAGATTGTGTCATGTACTCGTTCGAGGGTGACGATTGTGTATTTTACTCTTATTAATTATATGCTCAATAACTGGTGCTTCATAACAATAGTGAAATGATCAATGGATAACACTGAGCAGTGGGTTGGGTGTGGTATACCTGCTGCCAAAGATACATTGCGCTTTTTGTGTCACGTATTACTTTTATCAAATACTAGCTTCACTAACCGGCTTTGCAAGAGAATAAGATGTTCTTCACTGATAGGAACAATAATTCAGGCATTCAGCGCAAAAGTGGACTAACCACAGAACGTACCACGAGAACACACAGGGTTTGAGCACTTTTGCCCTACTTTCTTCTTGAAATATAATTATATATAATTATCAACACGCCTTCCTGGCAGCAGATATATTGTACACTATATTGGACATTCCGACATCACAGTCTCTGGAAGCAAACAACACAGCGAGTGGGAAATAGTGTATTTACCTGGAAATTCCAGACATAACGAGCCGTGCAAAATTTCACGTCGCTAAAGCTCACCATTGATAGTTAACAAATTAAATAACTCGGAAAGGACACAACATAGATAGCTCAAAATAATTCATTTGACCTAGAAGTTCCAGATATATAGAGCTGTGTACATTAACGTCACTATAGCTCGTCTTTCGAGAGTTTTTAGCAAGACGGGCAAACAAATATATGTATTGTCTGTTTTATAGTGTAGATAGTTTTCATCGCTCGATCCCACAAACATCTCTTCTTTTTTCTTTGCAATTTTAAAATTTGTATAAGTAAGCGCTTATAGCTAATGGCAAGATTTTGAGAAATTGCCGAATTCGAATAACATTACAATATGTTCATAACTTGTAGTTATTCCCAAAAGGAAAAGTAACAAGTTACTGGTTAACAAGATTCTGAGAAATTGTCGAATGAAATCCCATTAATATCAGTGAAATTCTTGTATTTTTTACCAAATTTCTTTACACGTATTGCGAGATTAAAGGTTTCTGAGAAATTGTCGAATTCAAATCCCATTAAAATAAGTGAATTGTTGTAATAATTCATCACTTTATAGGCATGGATTGTTGTAATCATTCATCAATTTATAGGCATGGATTGTTGTAATCATTCATCAATTTATAGGCATGGATTGTTGTAATCATTGATCAATTTATAGGCATGGATTGTTGTAATCATTCATCAATTTATAGGCATGGATTGTTGTAATCATTCATCAATTTATAGGCATGGATTGTTGTAATCATTCATCAATTTATAGGCATGGATTGTTGTAATCATTCATCAATTCATAGGCATGGATTGTTGTAATCATTCATCAATTTATAGGCATGGATTGTTGTAATCATTCATCAATTTATAGGCATGGATTGTTGTAATCATTCATCAATTTATAGGCATGGATTGTTGTAACATTGAAGGTTTCCGAGAAATTGTTCAATTCAAATCTCATGTAAAGAAATGGTTTGCAGTTATTTATAAATCTCTAGGCAATGGTTACTGGTTAATAAGAACTCCGCGATAAATTGTCCAATTAAAATCCAATTAAAATCAAATAGTTTTTTTGTAATTATTCCCACATTTCTAGATCTGGGCTGAACTTACAACAGCTGCATAAAATATAATTGATTTCTGTTTTAATATTTATATTTGAAGAATGCCATGCACATCTTTTTCCTATTCATTTTTTAAAAAGGGGTTTATCACGAAAATTGTGAGGGTTTCTGAGAAGATGACGTAACGTTCTCCAAGATTGTTATGCTGGTCACCGGAAAATGCTTGCAGATAGTCTTCTCGTATTTGTATATGGCAAAGACAGACATTGGAGTCAGCCATAATGATCTTTGTATAGACACATTAACGCAGTAGCTCTTAAAGGTCTTCGTATAACAATTCTCCAACGTCGATTTCATTAACCACTATGAGGGGCGTGGCATTGGAGGACGAGAGGTGGATTTTTCCGACAGTGAACATGTAATTTCTAATGTTGCAAGTACAACTATGATCAACACAGGGCTCGGCGACTAATCAAAGTGGATGAAGACAGGAGCAGTTTATTAAGGTGCAGTAAAACTATACTTGCAGAAGATAGTCTTTATTAAAGTACTTGAAATGGGTGATATCACCATGAAAACAGATGGCCGGAAACTCTAAGCCCAATGCAAACAGTATTACGGTGACATCTTTCGACCGAAAGCTGACATCTCCAGACTGGCAAAAACAGAAATATAACCTGTTGGAATGAATGAACATGATAAAATAGGCCATACAAATCAAGCAGTGAAAACAAGACAGTTCCATGAACAGATTGTGTAGCCATGGGCTTTCTTAAAGCTGGAGTATAATTTCTAGCACTTTTTCTGGCCCAGCTATTTAATCACTGCTTCGAAGAAACGAGTTTCTGACTAGTGGAATTCTTCAAAGACCATTCTAATCCACAAAACGGCAAACACCGATCTTATTGAAAGCCACCCCCAAATTAGTCCACTATATATAATACACCAGATATTTAGTATTGTGTAGATAGAGCAGTAAATGTAGATGTCAAGGAGCATACACAATTACCATTTGCAGACGACATTGTGCTCATCAGACACACTATTGAAGAAGCCCAACAATCTTTGGAAGGTCTAAATGAGATCAACAAAGCAGCTAGTCTCAAGCTCAATAATATAACAATAAAGCACAACGCCTGAGAAATTCCGATTGGCTACATCAGGAAAATCAAGCTGCGAGACGAAACTATCCAGAATGTAAACTTTTAAGTCTACATGGGCTACGAAATAAATGCCACTTACATCATCAAACGGGAAAGGCAGCTTTGGAAAGCTTCAATTGCATAAACTTGAACCCCAACAGAAGGTAAACACCACTGCAAGAACGCACACGTTTAGTACCTTGGGCATTCTAGTTATGTGAACTGCAGTAATTTGGCACGGCAAATGCTGAGACAAACTGAGTTACTACAAGAACTGTGTCGGCATGTATTTGATATTTTGATAAGGGATCAGATCCGAAATGAGACAATTCGATATCAAACTCTAATTCGAGAAGTTCTAGAAACCGCATCATCTAGCAAATATAACTGGGCTGGTCGTGTGGTACGCATGCCTGCCAATTTGTGGACTCAGAAAACGACGGCGCTGCCCATCCATGCCCATGCATTGGTGGAATAATTTGACAAAACATCGTCCGCACTGGTACAGCGCAACATAGAATAGGGATGCAACTGAAATGCTGTTAGCTTCCTCGTATATGGCATGGATTCATGCCAAGGATAATGTGATATTGTGATGTGATTCTCAAATTTCGAGGTACAGGTTAATAACAAGTTTCCTAGAAATTGTCGAATCCCATTCATATTACTAAATCTTTCACGTATTTTTATCATCAAGAACTAATTAGTAGTCAATAATTTTGTTTTAATAAGTCTATATTTCTATAATGTTGAATGGAATGAATGTGTTGATGAAGATTGAGAGTATTATAAAGATTATTGAGACCAGATAAGATCACAATAATTTAACCGTGATGGCGATATTAGCATCATTTGTCTCCAGATTATCATGTTAATCATGCGTTGATCATAGCTGCAATGTTAATGACGTCAATGGCCTGGTTAATGCTGGTCGCGTTAGTGATGATGATGGTGCTACTTGTACTTTGATTGTCATGTTAGTTATAGCAACCATGGCGGTGACCTAGATACAAGCATAACAGGTTTAAGATCATAGGTCTGGCGTAAAGGACACACTCAAATCACATTAAGTGAGATTTGCGGAGCCTTTGGTGCACGTGCATCACTCAAGTGATTTAATGATGCTGAATTAAGACAGCAAGATAACTAAGGTGAAACTAGGACAGTTTATCTCTGATACGATATGTGCAAATAAGCAAGACATGGTTATGATCATTTTCTCACTTTTTAACTCGACATCGCATGTACATCCTCAAACACACCTGCGCAGTTATCGTTAGCTTTATCATACGTACGGTCTAGACCAAAGGTCTACAACTCGAACTAACCTGAAGGTCTCATGAACTAAATTTAATGGACTAAGTGTCATGTTAAGATAAGTTAATGGGTCGAAGGTCACATTACACTAAGTTAATAGACAGAAGGACCACGTGAAGTTAGGTTAATGCACAAAAGGTCACGTGAAGGAATTTAGTGCCAAGAGGGATTTAGTTAGTAGACCAAAGACTATGTGAAGTGAAGTTCATAGACCAAGGGTCACGTGAAGTTAGAACTGAGAGTAACATGAAGTTAGGTTCATGGGTGAAGTGCCACATGAAGATAAGTTAATGCACAAAAGGTCACGTGAAGTTAAGGAATTTAGTGCCATGTCAAATTAAGTTAATATACCAAGGACCACGTGAAGACATGTTCAATGACCCAGGGTCACGTGAAGTTGAATTAATCAACTAAGCGTCAGGTAAAATTTCAAATGGACGAATAGTTAATTTTAAACAGTTTTAGTGACTCAACATAATCAAATGTAGATAGTTTTAGAGTCCAAAGAGGGTCCATGAAGGCAATATTAGTTGTTCAATGACCGCACGGTAGAAAAATCTGCATATACACTTGATAAAATGTTGATTCGAAAAATTTCGTTCGTGCTGGACAACTCATGCATTATAACTTTTATCACAACAAAAACTCTATAATTTCACATTTGATCGATGTTTCTTGATTACGGTTGTTGAATTCACAAATTAGATAGGCATCTTTTGATTATGATTGTTAAATTTACATACTTTATTGGTGTTTCTTCATTATGGTTGTTAAATTTACATTTGTAATCGATGTTTCTTGTTTATGATTGTTATATTTACACATTTTATTTACGTTTCTTGATTATTATTGTTATATTCACAAATTTGATGAGTTCTTCTTGTTTTTTCTTGTAATTTTTTTACAATTGGCTAGTTTCATGTTGTTAGTTGCTATAGCTACGTCTTTGACCCCCGTTTCTGCTGACAGTTGCTATAGTTACGTATTTGACCCCCAATTCTTGCTGACAGTTGCTATAGTTACGTATTTGAACCACAATTCTTGCCGACAGTTGCTGTAGTTACGTATTTGACTCCCGTTTCTAGTTGATCACTGATTTAGTTACATTTTAACGTTTAAATTTAGTCAACTTTTAAAAATTGTCTGACTTGCCCTTTTGTCTCGGTCAAGCAATGATACTACAATGCGTCTACCTCTTGTGCATAGCGCCTGCATCCGAGCACTTAAGATATAGGGTTCAATAGCAATGGTTTTGCATGATAAGGTTGCTAGCCTCATCTACAAGCCATTATTTGACTGTTCTATATGTTGTTATTGTGGTATTATCTTTTTCATTCTAGTAATACAAAGATTTCTATTTAGTTTAATGTCCATCACCTCAAACCTCTGGAACGGGTATCCTGGAATTCAAACATGCAGATCAGCGCATGATGCCAGGAAACCAGAAGATATCCTTTTGTTCCGGTCTGCCCTTACAAGTACGCCATGTGTCTTCCCTGGTTGGCTTACGGACTTTCATTTGGTTATTAGCAGTAAGTTTCTGGGTGGTTTCTTTCCAGTGGCATAACAGGTCTGGAGATAGAGCGTGTACATCCTGCAGGCTTTTCCCTGCAGACGTTAAGCCTACCAGAGGTTAACACTCTGCTGTTGGCGGTGCTGGTAGCCGTTAAGCTGTCATTGTACGAGGTCTCAACACTGAGCATTTCCGGTCACAACCTCCAGTCAAACCACTATTTAGGGGACAGCGTGGCCTAGTGGTTAAGTGACACGGTTCACAACCAGATCCCCATCACAGCACCGGCCGTTACCCCGGGGAAGCAAACCCTTAGAAAATGCAGGAGAAAGCAGACCTTTACATAAAATGCATGCTGAAGTCGGATGCACTGGGCCGACAGGCGCAAAATAAAAACGCAGTGCAACGCACACCGCCTTGGGGATTAGAGAAATATGGTGAACGCAAGAAAAAAAAGAAAAAGAAATTAAAACCACTATTTTCGATTAAATCGCATAACGTAGGCACTCATTGTGCTTGTCATTCAGTATATATGAGACCCTGGACCTAGAACTTAGGACACAGTGTATATTTCAATTTCAATCTTCTCTTTTAAATCTATGTGAGACAGCGTGGCGTAGTGGTGAAACGTCGGTTTCACAATTCCAACGTACCGTGTTCGAATCCCGTCATGTCGTGTTTAGCAGACACTTGATTTTCTGTCAAGAAACTTATAAAAAACAAAATAGATTGGCGGTTGTAAGAGTGACTTTCTGGAAAGGATATGCCACTTACATTAACGTTTAAATGTACGAGTATATGTCATCTGTCGGCTTTTCTTCGATGCAGAAATAGTTATTGGGTCAGTTTTTATATTTTTTCGTCCTTCTTGTAATCGAAGGCCAAGTGTTTTATGTTGTGTTTTGTGCCATACGGCGCGATACACCCGTCTTAAGCACATATTTTAAAATGAATTTATTTGCAACAAGTATAAAATCCGTGTTCAGTCAGAAGACAATGCATGTTGGGGTTGTGTCCTGCCCCATTAACGACTTCGATGCGCCGCCTTCACTCCTCACGCCCCCCCCCCCTCTCCCTCCACTACCCTTCCCGGTCTATCAAAAGTAGCAATTCTTTAGAACACTTAAATTCAAACAAATTGCAGTTTGGAATCAGAAAAATAGAAATGTTACTTTTATATTATGTATTTGTATGCAATTATAAGTACATAAACATCATACATACCTACACACTCAAGTAAATCACACATACCTACACACTCAAGTAAATCACACAGGTGAATTAAACAAGTAAATGCGCACAATTAATCTCATTTACATATATGTATCAATATGCGTGAACATAATATAGTTTCAGTCTTCTTTTGTTCACACAATAAAAATATATACGAGTTTATAAGGATTTGAAAACCGTCTCATTTATAGTAATCTTGTTTCGTGCACTCATCCCCACTGCTATCTGATGTACTAGTAAACAGCCATTGATATATGCTGGTATACTAACCACCAATTAACCTCCTCATAATATAATGACTGCAGAATCGTTACAAACGTCATATTAGATGGCCCTAAAAACAGACGGGGACTGATAAAAAGCAGGGAATAAGACAACACTCTTGGCAGCTGGGGATTAATTAAAGAAATTAGAGGTTGATAGCTCATACCATTATGATACCAAAGATTTGATGGTTTCTTTGTAAGGAGCATTATCAATCTGTTTTATCAGACTCAGTGTTTTCATATTGCGAAAGGCTTGCCCATACACATACATTTGTTCTGCAAATAAAATATCAAATACAGACAGGCATGTATTCGTGTGAGGGAGAAAAGGCAATCAGTAGATATTGTTCATGTGGGAGAGAAGCGGCCACCAGTAGATCATGTTTGTGTGGCGGGGAGGGGAGGAGGGTGGCGGGGAGGGGAGGAGGGTGAAGGGGCCATCAGTAGATCATGTTTGTGTGGGGGAGAAGTGTCTATCAGTAGATCATGTTCGTGTGGGGGAGAAGTGTCCATCAATAGATCATGTTTGTGTGGCGGGGAGGGGAGGGGGGTGAAGGGGCCATCAGTAGATCATGTTTGTGTGGGGTAGAAGTGTCCATCAGTAGATCATGTTTGTGTGGGGGAGAAGTGTCCATCAGTAGATCATGTTTGTGTGGGGGAGAAGTGTCCATCAGTAGATCATGTTTGTGTGTGGGAGAAGTGTCCATAAGTAGATCATGTTTGTGTGGGGGAGAAGTGTCTAACAGTAGATCTTGTTCATTTGGGTGAGAAGAGATAAACAGTACATTTTGCTCGTATCAAAATACGAACAGAACAGGCAATCGGTCGATCTTGTTCGTGTGCAGGAGAACAGCCCGCAGTAGAGCACATACAAACTTTAGATAAGGCACATAACCAAGCTCTTATGGTGATCACGGGTGCCATGACATTAACTCCAATAAATGAAATAGAAAAAAATCACAAGCATCACACTTCTATCCTATAGACGGGACACCAAGAACATGACGTCACACCTCTATCCTTTAGACGGGACACCAAGACCATGACGTCACACCTCTATCCTATAGACGGGACACCAAGACCATGACGTCACACCTCTATCCTATAGACGGGACACCAAGACCATGACGTCACACCTCTATCCTATAGACGGGACACCAAGACCATGACGTCACACCTCTATCCTATAGACGGGACACCAAGACCATGACGTCACACCTCTATCGTATAGACGGGACACCAAGACCATGACGTCACACCTCTATCCTATAGACGGGACACCAAGACCATGACGTCACACCTCTTTCATATAGACGGGACACCAAGGTATCACACCTCTATCCTATAGACGGGACACCAAGACCATGACGTCGCACCTCTATCCTATAGACGGGACACCAAGACCATGACGTCACACCTCTATCCTATAGACGGGACATCAAGACCATGACGTCACACCTCTATCCTATAGACGGGACACCAAGACCATGACGTCACACCTCTATCCTATAGACGGGACACCAAGACCATGACGTCACACCTCTATCCTTTAGACGGGACATCAAGACCATGACGTCACACCTCTATCCTATAGACGGGACACCAAGACCATGATACAAGCAGAACAGTACCAAAACATGACAGCACATCCAATAAAGACCAGACTTGACGATCTTGCCAGTGAAAGATTGAAGAGAAGTAGCTTTGTACATTGGTCCGAAAAATTAATGAGAACATTTAAGGATGAATTATCAGGCACCACTAAGGAAGTAAATCCAATACCTCAACCACCGCAATGGGAACAACACCAAAACCTCGGAATTAAAACATTCATAGCTGACACCTACCCCATGGGAGACCAAAATGCTCTCTAAAATAAAGCAGCATCATGCGACATGATCGGCGAACTGTACCCCAGAGAAGAATAGATCCAGGTATATACTGATGGATCAGCAGCAAGTGGAGCAAAAAGTGGAGGTACAAGAATCTATTTTGTCTACCCAGAAAAAGAAAATAAAACCACTAGTTCATCCACTGGAAAACTACTCGGCTGAAGTACAGGCACTAATTAATGCTGCAGAAATGATCAGGAACACAACAAGCCAATGTCAGCAGGTTGTATTACTTACAGATGCAATGTCTTTTATGCAAGCCCTCAAAAATTATATACCGCTAGAGCGTATGTAGGCCTTGAGCAAACTAAAAGCCGAAAGAAGGGTAGTACTACAGTGAATACCATCACACTTTTGGGGTGGCAAAGGAGGGAGCAGCACGCAAACAAAACGAACAAACAATCACCTTCCAAAAAAATAAGACACTTATTCAAGCAATATGGAAAGTTGACCAAACGAAAGACAGCTATCACTGTCTTGATTGTGCAGAACAAGTCATCATGTTCCGCTTGAGAAAAGGACAGAATAGATTGAATAGCCATTTACACAGGCTAAAATTGGCTTCATCGCCAATGTGTATGTGCGGGCAAGCACCACGGACATCTAAACATATCCTGCAAGACGGTTATATGCTTAGCCAATTGCGTATTGCGCACTGGCCCACGGAGACGAATATCCACAGAAAGCTGTTTGGAAGCACCGAAGAACTCTCCACTACGGCAATCTTTATCCACAGAAATGGACTTCACGTGTGACGTAACAGGTAAAAACATGGCAAACGAGAAGAAAAAGAAGTATATCTTGTTTGTGTAGAAGAGAACGTGCGAACATTAGATCATGTTCTCCAAGTCTGTTGACTCCACGAGAGGAGCAGAGAAACAGCACATCCCTCTCCCAATTGGAGTTCTACCTGTCCGGTTACAAGAGAAGACTGAGACGTTGACTAATCTAACCAAAAGGACGAAGTCTGAGATGGTAGCTGAACTACTCGAGACACTTAGTTCAAAAAATAGAAAATGTCATAATCAGATTAAATTAGTCGAGATTATTTAATTTGAGACAGGCAGATTCAGGATTTACAAAATAGATACCCTACCTTCTGATTATTTCTAAAGGAATCTATATCTCCTATACTAGTTGTGACAGATTACGATTAAATGAATCTATATCTCCTATACTAGTTGTGACAGATTACGATTAAATGAATCTATATCTCCTATACTAGTTGTGACAGATTACGATTAAATGAATCTATATCTCCTATACTAGTTGTGACAGATTACGATTAAATGAATCTATATCTCCTATACTGGTCAAGGCAGATTTCAATAACTTGAATTTATGTTCCCTGATAATTGTTGTGACAAATTCAGTATAAATGATCTACATCTTAGTTTATGTTTGTGCCAGAATCAGATGTTCCGTTGGGATCCAACGTCATTACTTTCTAAGCCAATCGAATAGGCGTTAAATTCTTACAACTAACGTTGACTAGTGCTCTGTTTTAAGTCTGTTCTGTGTATGCCTTGTTTTAATAATCTGAATGGGGTATCGGTGTTGTTCTACCAACCATCTTACAACCAACTGTACTTTTGCAACCACGTGTAGTGACGGTGACGTTCTTGTCATCCGGACATGTCAAATAGAAGTTCATGCCCCTGTCCTGGTAGTTACATTAATTGTCGTGTGCAAGCTAGTTAAATCCATGGCCAGATGGCACATAAAGACCATTCTACTTGAGATAGCTGGTGAACATTGTACTGAACATGTACTAAGGAAATACATGGCAGGATCTAGAGTGTCTGTTGAACGATTTGGTTAGCACAGCAAATTTAGGATGTAGAAAGTTCTTGAATGTTCTGGAATTTGTTGTTCAAATGACTGTATCATTCAACATAAAATAAGTAAGGGTTTCTACAGCTGACCTCTTTTAGAGTTGCGACAGGGGATTCTGAAAACACTGCAGTCCTCCATGAGAAAGAATGTCTTGGATAGACCAGGAAGCCTACTTATCAAGTACTCCATCTTCTTGCTACCAGCAGACGTTTGCCATAAACTCGTATTGGCTTCCTTGTTTTGTGTTCACCTGGTTGTAAAGTACGCCACAGAGAGCTTTCAACTTTACATGAAAACTAGGATTGCATTGTCATGAGTTATACATGTTTCGTTTAGTTGTTTAACCCACAAACGTGTTGTATACATTCCCACTGAATGTCAACTTTTTTGAAGTTATTTGTTTGAAGGACGTATTGCCATTATTATTTCGGATCTGGAGTGATTTTAGCAGAAAGGTGGTTGAGTTGGAGGAGTGCACTTGCCGCATGAGATTGTGTGTAGAGTAAGAGCGCAGAAGGGCGAATCAGATTACATGCGGATATTCAAAGATTTGATGGTCTTAGGTGACTTAGTGATCAGTCATATGCCACGCCCCCTCCATCCGCCAGACGCTGAAGGCGTAGCTGAGTCTCTCGTGGGCCATGTAGCTGCAACTGGAAGGAAAATATTTCATCTCAGCCTCGTCGCTCCTCAAAATCTGAAACAGGAAGTCGATGTACCGACACGCCAGTTTCAATGTCTGGATTTTACTGAGCTTGTCTGAGGGCAGTGTTGGTATGATCTTCCTTAGCTGGGAAAAAGCCTCGTTTAGAGACTCGGTTCTCTGGCGTTCTCGAACGTTTGCAAGACATCGCTGTGCTTGAAGTTCCTCTACTGACTGGGGGCTTTTTCTTCTGGCTTTTCTTGCTACTTCACTGTTGCTGCCGTGGGATGAGTCTGACTTGAATTGTCTTTTCCTAGAAGTGTGCTGGTCCCCCCTGGTGCCGTCCCCACAACTGTCTTCGGAAGAGCATGACCGGGGGAACTCCTGTGGGAGAAGAGAGAGAGAGAGTTCATTTAGTGGTGATGCAGAGAGACAAACAACAGACAAATGTACTTATACAGTAATGGAGACACAAACAGATACAGGGAGAGAGAGACAGAGATAAGACTGATCACAAGAACAATATATCAAAGTAAACAACAATACAACCAACAAGAGAGAGAGAGAGGGGGGGGGGAGAGAGAAACAGAGAGTGAGAGAGAGAGGAGAGAGAGGGTAAGAGGACATTACAGCAATACGTCAAGGGACATTGCAAATGAAAAAATAAACAGTTGTGAAAGAGGATGGATGGAAGGGAAGAGATTGAAGGAAGGCAGAGGGAGGGGGGGGGGGGGAAGAGGAGACAAGGAAGTGAGAGAAAGAGGCAGGGAAGAGAAGACTGGTCACTAGAATAACTATGTCTAAAGAAACAAATAACGCATAAAACAACAATTGAGAGAGAGAGAGAGAGAGAGAGAAAGAGAGTGAGAGTGAGAGATTATATGGAAAAGAGAGAGGGAGAAAGAAGATGCGAAGAGAAGACTAGATCAATTGCTCTGTTCACTATAGCAATATCTCAAGAAACAATAAGTAATACAAACCACGGTCACTGGAAAGTCAAATTCCAAATATATACACAAAATAGCCACAACCATCACAAAGACAATTATATTTGTAGCACTGAGACAAAATTCACATCAGACAGTGGAAAGATGATCTTTTCCGACACCATCGGTACAATTTGCTGTCTACGTGAATAATATCTACATGGACGCAAGACAAAGTCAGAATTCATATAAATTACCCATTAAAACTCTTTTAACAACGAATATGGGCTAGCCTTACCAGTAAGATTTTACATAGAAATATTTATACTCGTAGATATGAAATACACAAATGTATATCAATGTAAAGGCTTACAAGTGGATATGAAGGTTATTTGCGCTTGCGTTGCTTTGATCTACGTGCTTGATGGAAGTAAATTAACGGAAACACCGGATACAAGTTCAAAACATTGTTAGGGCATTCATTTTGTTGTGTAGAGGATTCCATTTAAACCGAGCATGTACACAGAATGCAGGAACCAGCGGCATTTGTTAGAAAAGTCTTATAATTCCTCTCGGTAGAACCCAGTAATGGGAATAAACGCTAGTTAGATTATACTTTCTTTGAAGTTTAACATCGCTGATATATTTGTTTGTTCATCTTTCCAATAAATATTTTCCTCTATTAATTTTCAACAATATTGATTGTTTTACCAAATTTCTCATGATAATGTTTTCAATGTTTACATTTAATTTTTTTAGTCTCAGATTTTGTTTCACGTAAAGAATGAGATAATTTGTGTTTTATCAAATTCACCTGTTTTCAACTTTTGAAATAACCAGCGTACAGTTTTATGAGGTAATGCTTGTCATTGTGTGAATTTAATATTTTATGATGTGTGATTATGTAATTTTTTTATTGTGTGATTTGGTGAACTTTAAAGGCTTTGTTCTGTCATTTTATTTGTCATTTTTTGTTTTACTATATGTTATTTTGTCGTTTTCTTTTGTGTAATTCTGTAGATTTTTAGCGTAATGTTTCGTAATTTTATTATGTGTAGTTTAAAAAAGTTTAAAAGCATTGTTTCGTCATTTTTATTTTCTGTGCTGCTTTTCCTCTCAATGTAAACGTATTGTTTCGTCATGTTATGATGTTGGATTTTGTCAATGTGTCATACATGATGTATTTGTTATGTTCTGTTCTAATGTGTGACGTTTTTCATTTTATGATGTATGATTTGTCTGTTCATTATGTGTCGTCTAGTAATTTCATTTAATTTTGATTTCACTACTTTGATATGTGTGCTTTTGTCATTTCATGATGTCTGATGTTACTATCACTCAATGATATCTGATTTCATCATCATTCAACACACTGTACGGAGAAGTGATACAACTAAAGAAGACTTGTATATATATATATATATTATAATGGTATTTGGCTGCCAAGAGCAGGCTTGCTCAGCAGCTATGGGATAATAACAACAACATCATCACTCAATGATGTCTGATTTTATCATCACTCAATGATGTCTGATTTTATCATCACTCAATGATGTCTGATTTTATCATCACTCAATGATGTCTGATTTTATCATCACTCAATTATGTCTGATCTTACTATCACTCAATGATGTCTGATTTTATCATCACTCAATGATGTCTGATCTTACTATCACTCAATGATATCTGATTATATCATCACTCAATTATGTCTGATTATATCATCACTCAATGATGTTTGATTATATAATCACTCAATGATGTCTGATTTTACGATCAATTAATGATGTCTGATTGTATGACATATCTTCTTGTGTTCTATGCATGCAGTGGTTGGTAATCAGGTCCGATTCTCATGGGATGACAGATCCATATTTTTGTTCTGTTTTGCAATGCATTCTGCATAACAAGTAGCTCACCCAATACTTATAATGTCATCTTATCTCATTCTATCGTTAATGATAAATTAATGAGTCTTCTCTGAAATTTTTGTTAATTTTCCTCTGCTGTGCCTTGAATAAACTTATCCAATGTATAACTTCCGCTCAGTCAACGTCCGATCATATATATATACTTCCGTGGACTTAAATGCGAAAATTGCGTTCAGAAATCCTGATCAAAGATACTGAACTTAGAGGACAAAACCGGACGCAGCGAAAGCAACACGTGTATCTCATTTCAGTTATCTGCAGCCAAAAGTAGATGGGATGCCAGGCGTATAATGGAACAGGACAAAGTAGATGCGATGCCAGGCGTATAATGGAACAGCACAAAGTAGATGCGATGCCAGGCGTATAATGGAACAGGACAAAGTAGATGCGATGCCAGGCGTATAATGGAACAGCACAAAGTAGATGCGATGCCAGGCGTATAATGGAACAGCACAAAGTAGATGGGATGCCAGGCGTATAGTGGGACAGCACAAAGTAGATGCGATGCCAGGTGTATAATGAGGCAGGACAAAGTAGATGCGATGCCAGGCGTATAATGGGACAGCACAAAGTAGATGCGATGCCACACGTATAGTGGGACAGGACAAAGTAGATGCGATGCCAGGTGTATAATGAGGCAGGACAAAGTAGATGCGATGCCAGGCGTATAATGGGACAGCACAAAGTAGATGCGATGCCACACGTATAGTGGGACAGGACAAAGTAGATGCGATGCCAGGTGTATAATGAGGCAGGACAAAGTAGATGCGATGCCAGGCGTATAATGGGACAGCACAAAGTAGATGCGATGCCACACGTATAGTGGGACAGGACAAAGTAGATGCGATGCCACACGTATAGTGGGACAGGACAAAGTAGATGCGATGCCAGGCGTATAATGGGACAGCACAAAGTAGATGCGATGCCACACGTATAGTGGGACAGGACAAAGTAGATGCGATGCCAGGCGTATAATGGAACAGCACAAAGTAGATGCGATGCCAGGCGTATAATGGAACAGGACAAAGTAGATGCGATGCCAGGCGTATAATGGGACAGCACAAAGTAGATGCGATGCCACACGTATAATGGGACAGCACAAAGTAGATGCGATGCCACACGTATAGTGGGACAGGACACATATAGCCTACAATACAGTACGTATGTGTTGATGTTGTTGTTTCATTTTCCACAATGAGAAAGTTGACTCTTTTGTGCGCCCTGAAAAGGACGTTAAGTGGCAGATTGTAGTAGCTTTCCTGACATCTCGAGCACGCTGATGAAGGTAGACCGTGGTTTTCCAGGCGGTTGTGCTATGCTTGGCTCGATCTGTGTGGCGCTCACTACTACGGGGATCACTTCGATCCACATCTCGTCACCCAGGCTGCCTTGAAAACAGCCTGCTCCAAGCAACGCTACATGGGAGAGAGATTGTGGTCCTGGTCAGTATGTTGTGCATGACCTTGACCCAACGTCCTGGTCAGTATGTTGTGCCTGGCTGGACTAGCGTCTGAGTTCCCCGTATGTTTTGATAGTCATAATTACATATATTACTAGCCTATGTTTACCTTATACTGTTACAGAAATGAGAATGATCATGCTTCTCTGACTTAATGTGTATTTGATATAAACTAATAAACTGTTTTACATCAAATGTTTTAAACATTTAAAAGAAGCCTCAGGTTAGATTGTAGAAATAAAATAAGAAACATATCTATTGTACATACCTCTGCACTGTGTGAAAAGTGTCAGTTTAAGTTAGTTGCAAGTATTTGCAGAACGTCTCGTTAAGTAATTTAGTTTTAGTTCATTATCTTTACAGTACATAACTGTACCAGCAACAGTCTGCTTTATAGTGTACTGTAATACCATGATAAATAAAGTACATTACATGAACGACAAAGCCATTTGATATATTAGCTGAAATACAGTACTATATGTGTACAGTATCTGGGTAATTCGGTTAATACGGATACCCTACAATATCCCACATAACTTGGCTAAGTATATCATATAGAGTTTGCACAACGCCCAAATCACAAAATGTCCTATTTCCCAGAACATATCGTGAACAATAAACATCCCATTAAAAAGCCCATTAAACGGCCTAAGCCTGTATTTTTTTTTTGGTCATCAAAATTACTGCTGGCTAGTTTGTAAAACGTTCACGACTAAAGTCAACCACTGTATCTAGTGTAATTATATATTAACAATAGGTTTACAATGCGGTATAAATGCAAATTTATTGAACCTAAAAATGGCATTAAACAAATAATTGACTAACGTACCTTCAGACGTACTAGAACAGCTACAAGACACTTCCCTAAACAAATAATTAATGGTGGAAATAAAACTATTGTTTTATAAATTTATTGAAAAAATGGAGAATCCAAGATCATGGGGTAGATAAACAATATAACTGGCAACGATCTATAATGCAGGTCAATTTGTGAGGCCTCGGAATATGTTGACATGTCATGTGATCGTTGTCTAGACTTGGTTTATCACTGTTTTTGTGATTCGTGTGTAGCATGTGATCGTGGTGTGTTCTAATTTCTTGGCCTGGGATACGTGGGTGAATTGATGAAAGATAGTGGGACAGCTGGAAGCGTGGGAACAGAGTTTAGATACGGCCAGTCTATAGAGTAGATGCCGCACACAAATTGAAGCACAATTCTGTCTATTGATCACGTTGCTTTCTTTATTCTTGTATATATTTGTCGTTTAAATTAAATCAGTAAAGCGGAACGCGACAAGGCTGGACAACACTGAGCATAGTGAGAAGATGCAAGGAGCAGTTCCAGTAATTTCACACAGCAATCCCCTATAGTGCTGAGATAACCGATGAGTCTCGTATTGCACTAAAGCCAGGAGGAACCCGCTCCACCTTTTCAAGTACGCTTCGGAAAACAAGAATAGTCACCAAAGACATGTCAAGAGTTGAAATAACTCAGAAAGAGTTGACCAGCAGAAAGAAGAACAAGAACAACGACAATAACAACAGCGAATGACTAAACAACCCACAAGTAAAGTGGCTGAGCGTGTCTGCCCTGTTTGGTTTCATTGTAAGCTGACAAGTGACCAGTACAAGATTGTGAACATTTGTAAATGCAGACGGGTATAAGAATGAACAACGTAGGATCTGACCCAGATGCATGCGCTCTCATAGACCTCTAACATGCACAGAAGAGAATGACAATAATATATATATACTGTGAATGACAAGACCATGCTTGCATATCTTAACGACGATACAAGTGTGTACGTGTTGAGGTAGCACAGGCTAACTGATATTAAATAGTTGATCAAATGTTTTGACCTGCATGTTGACCATTTGTGTAATAGTTGTCACAGCCTATAAACAACCAAAATTAATCGCGCACATAGATGAAAGAGGCTCGTTACAGCAAGAGGGCGTTTTCTTAAACGTGGAGGAAAGACAATAAAAACACCCTTCCTTTGCATTCTGACCAATCAAATAGCATTTATTTTTCTTAAGATAGCTGACATACTTTGATAGACTGCGTTCAGATGTACAGTGTTCATATCTGTATACGCTCTACTGAAACATTTTTGATCCAAAATAACAGATCAGAAGAACACGAGCAATTAAAGACTTCAGGAACATTGCTCAAATTAACATTAACTCGCTGTAAAAAGTAGAGACCTAGGGTTGTATGTTCATAAAGAAAACGCAATTACTAGTACATTAAGACACTTGTTTAGCAGCGTTGAGAGATCACAATCTAGTATTCATTCGCAGATATTGTGGGCGTCAGCTAAAATCATATTTCTTTCATATCATTACACAGAATCAAATCTGGACTCGTCTTAATAGGCAGAGGAGTTGGACTTGAGTGGGAAGTACTTACTACATGTGAACAATGACCATACAATTTCTCACCCTAAGACAATGAGAAAGAGAGAGAGACAGAAAAAGAGAGAGTGACAAAGACAGAAGAGAGAGAGAGAACAGAAAGAGAATAAGGAAGTGACAGAGAAATGTAACATTTTTTTCGATTTTAACATAATATTGTTCCACACTTTCTAATAAACTATACAGTAAATGTATTTGATTTTAACATAATATTGTTCCACACTTTCTAATAAACTATACAGTAAATGTATTTGATTGTAACATAATAGTGTTCCACGCTTTCTAATAAACTATACAGGAAATTTAATTATTGCCATACCCTGGAAAATAGGCAAACAGCCATATTGTATCGGGGGTCTGGGCAGGCCAGCTAGCGAGTGAACTGAACAGTTACTGTGTTAGAAGCAGAAGATTGGTGAGGACTGGTATAGGAATTCTTTCGTCTGTATATCGTACTCATCTGTAATATCTGACCTCCCAATATCGTGCTTGTATGGAGGGCATACGTGATGTCCTCGTTTTCAGGAATTCAGGAGGGCATGCTAAACCGGCTTCATAGCAATCTTACGCCCAGCACAGCGTGTATTCGAAACACGTTAAAACAACATATATAAGTGTGGCTTGATTATCACACTGTTATAGAAACAGTCGATAACAGCATATATAGGTATGACTCGATCACCGCACTGGGATAGATCCAGTTGATAACAGCAAATATAGGTATAACTCAATCACCAGACTGGGACAGACGCAGGCGATAACAGCACATATAGGTATGACTTAATTACCACACTGGGACAGCCGCAGGCGATAACAGCATATATAGGTATGACTTAATTACCACACTGGGACAGCCGCAGGCGATAACAGCATATATAGGTATGACTTAATTACCACACTGGGACAGCCGCAGGCGATAACAGCACATAAAGGTATGACTTAATTACCACACTGGGACAGCCGCAGGAGATAACAGCATATATATGTGTGACTTAATTAACACACTGGGACAGCCGCAGGACAGTTTTGATAAGAATAAGTCCGCATTGCATACACATTTTTATCAATGACATCCGAGTGCAGAAATATCTCTCTACACGATTTCCACATGTACAGTGGATAGAAAAAGAGGCTAACGTATTGGGACTGGCAAGTTCTAGTTTGAGAGTTTCAAATACTTGAAATCAAATATGGCGGCTCGTAGTTATTGTTCATGTACCGAGAGAAGTGGTGGTATTCTAAAGCTCAGTAATATCTGGCCGAGTAGAGGTAACACTTTAACAGTGTATCGTTAGGGAAATATATCAATAGAGGAAGCATTACTATTGTATTTGAAATGTCAATGGCGAGACAAGCTGAGGAAATGAAAGAGATTTTTTTCCTTCTAACTTTTAGTTAAACAATTAAATATTATATACTTAAAACTATAAGCGTACGTGTATTACCTGTGCCTGAACGCGTAACAACGTATAGTAACACTGTAACATGTGAGGCATGTCGTAAGAGGTTGTAAAGGATGGTTGGGTGAAGGACTGACTGCCTTATCATGCATAGACTCTATGTCAGAAAAACGAACACATCCATGTCGATGTTTGATGTCTTGGTATGTATTTGTTGAAGACCTTTACTCCACAGTGACGTGAACATGTTTTTATTGAATAGCTAGTTGATTACCAGTTTTGTATTTATTAGACTATCTCTATCTTCCTCTTGTTTCGTTTTAGTAGGTCGTCCAGAGCCTAGAAGCATAATAAAATGTAGCCGCCGTTAATAATTTCTGCATTCTACAAAGAGACTGGCGGGCGTGCCTGTTGTCAACAATAATAACTGTTCGGTAGACAATACTATCTGGCAATACATTTCTTGGTTCTCATGTGCATTCTGCGAGAACGTCGCATGGTTAAGAATGTTGACATCGATTGGTGATCCAACATTGCTTGACTGTGCTCATTCGTCACTGATTAATTCATCGTGACAGAGAAACATCAACCAGAAATACGCAACATTCCACACATGCCGTCAGCTTCGACTCTCAATTTTGTTTTCTGTTAGCTCAGTCTACCAGTTTTCTCAGATTCTAAGGGCCAGTTGTGTACACTGAGCAGTATGACTTACGTCCCCTGACTGTCTTATCTTATTTGTGTCTTGGCAGCTTCCTCGACTCCCTGCTGTGTCTCTGCCAATATCTCCGCCAGGGATCGCCAGTTTGAATGTAACAACAAGCCGCGCGAAGTGTATACAGTTTAAGCTAATGTTGTTTCTCGTTGGTGGTGGTCGCAGATAGCATTATTGTTATTGCTCATAGGTCGAGATTGAAGGGAAAAAGTTGAGATGGATAGGACACAGCCTTGAGGAATAGATGTAACAATAGGAAGACAAGTAACAGACAGACAACCAGGCATGACAGTGTAGATATCAACGAACACTTGACTATAACAGTATTATTGGGTGCCAGTGTAACTGAGGTTGCATAGACGGAACTCTGATGTCGCATAGGCAAAGCTCACGAAGATGATACAGAAAAGGAGTCATCGTAGAGTAACAGCTGCATCTAAATAGCATTTTCCATATTCACTTTTTCGACCAATTAAGGTTTTCTCAAATTTTATCATTTTCCCTGTTCTGTTATTCGAAAAAAAGTTACGTTTTCTCATTTCTTTTCATTTTTCAAATTCTTATATTCTATCATGTTTCACGTTATCTGTTTTGATAAACATACGTTTTCAGATATGCTATCCCTTCCCATTTACTGTTATTCGATTAAATTACTTTTTCTGATATTCATAATTGTCGTCGTTCAGATGTACTAGATTTGTCGATGCCCAGATCTACTAGAATTGTCGTCATTCAGATATACTAAAATTGTCGTAGTTCAGATATACTAAAATTGTCGTAGTTCAGATATACTAAAATTGTCGTAGCTCAGATATACTAAAATTGTCGTAGCTCAGATATACTAAAATTGTCGTAGTTCAGATATACTAAAATTGTCGTAGTTCAGATATACTAAAATTGTCGTAGCTCAGTTATACTAAAATTGTCGTAGCTCAAATATACTAAAATTGTCGTAGTTCAGATATACTAAAATTGTCGTAGCTCAGATATACTAAAATTGTCGTAGTTCAGATATACTAAAATTGTCGTAGCTCAGTTATACTAAAATTGTCGTAGTTCAGATATACTAAAATTGTCGTTGCTGTGGTATTTAAGCAATTCTAGATTCGTACTCTTGCGAAGTACTAGGCTCTGAAACTAGCTTTATCCTTGCAAGAAGCATACACTGTTTCTGTAAGTTATACATGTCAGTATTATATAGCTTTAAAACGTGGATTCCTGATTTCCTTTCGTGCTACTGTCACAAACACACCTCTTATGTTCCAAGCGGCTCTATTCGCGATAAATCTGATTGATTAAAAAGAGCATGCTGTCATCTAGCTCTTATCGTGGAGTCGAATGGATTTTGTACTATTTTGGCCCCGCGTTTTTTAAAATGTGATCTTAATGTGAACAAAATTCGTCCTTCTACATATTAGCCAATACACCTCCTTTGTAACCTCCACCCCCTCCCCTCGTACCGTCTCTTCTTGGAGGACACTATCCATCCTCTCTCAGTCCATTTGTCGCCAGTTGCCTTTATGTTTGTCGCAACCTCACATTCTCATGTGTTTAATGGTCTAATTCTCCATCTCTTGTTCTGAAGATTCAAGAACAGAGGCTGTCTTGTAATTATATACACCTGTCTCCTTATTGTGCGTTAAATCTAGTTGCTGCCCCTTCTTTTCACATTAAATGTCACTAATCTATAGTACGTCTGATCCTCTACACAGTTTTACATTGAATGTCACTGATCTATAGTGCGTCTGATCCTCTACACAGTTTTACATTGAATGTCACTGATCTATAGTACGTCTGATCCTCTACACAGTTTTACACTGAATGTCACTGATCTATAGTGCGTCTGATCCTCTACACAGTTTTACATTGAATGTCACTAATCTAAAGTACGTCTGATCCTCTACCACAGTTTTACATTGAATGTCACTGATCTATAGTACGTCTGATCGTCTACCACAGTTTTACATTGAATGTCACTAATCTATAGTACGTCTGATCCTCTACCACAGTTTTACATTGAATGTCACTGATCTATAGTACGTCTGATCGTCTACCACATTTTTACATTGAATGTCACTGATCTATAGTACGTCTGATCGTCTACCACAGTTTTACATTGAATGTCACTAATCTATAGTGCGTCTGATCGTCTACCACAGTTTTACATTGAATGTCACTGATCTATAGTACGTCTGATCGTCTACCACAGTTTTACATTGAATGTCACTGATCTATAGTGCGTCTGATCCTCTACCACAGTTTTACATTGAATGTCACTGATCTATAGTGCGTCTGATCCTCTACCACAGTTTCACATCCAGGACTTTATTTCACTAAATCTTCCTATACTTAAAGTAGAGCCACGTAGGCATTGTGCGGGAATATGCACTGAATATTCGACGGCCACCTCCTTAACTTCTAGTATGAGACAGGCCTTCTAAATCTTGTGTGGCTCATACACATGAACTTTAGTCAAAGACGAGCCTTCTAACACTTGTGTGGGCCATACACATACACACAACGCTGAGCAGCGCATGAGCTGCAGCGGTCGGTCAGCGACCCATAGCTGACTGCTAGCGCCAGGGCCTGCGTACCAAAGCTACCTAGACTCTGTTAAGCCTTAACTTAACTTAACTTAACTTAACTTAACTTAGCTTAACTTAACTTAACTAAACTAAACTTAACTTAATGTTTTTATACTGATAAGAAGCCGCTGCAGAGTCTGTAAACAATCTGTTTCTTTTACATTCCTTTCTCTAAAAGCTATGTGCATCCAATCTATTCTTAAATGCATTAATTGTCCCTGCCTCCACTACATCCCGTGGCAATCCATTCCAAGCATTCACCTCTCTCTGACTAAATTAAAATTTTCAAATATCTTCTTCTTCTTCTTCTTCGCTCGTTCTCAATCTCCCACTACCAAACCCTGAAAAGGCTTAAATAGCGGAATGTAGTCCAGAGAACGGAATGCGTTGTGTCGAAGTTTACAGCTTGGCTGAGATATTTACACCTTGCGCTGCTCAGCATCTTGATCCCTTTCTAATATCTAATCTAGACCTTTCTTTAGTTAATTTGTGGCCATACCCTTTTGTTCTTGTAGGTGGTTGCATTTTGAAAAACTCTGTGTAGTCTAATTTATCCGTTCCTTTGATTATCTTATAAACCTGTATTGTCACCTTGAATTCTTCTCTTTTCTAGACAATGTAGGCCGGTTTTTCTGTAATTCTGGAATCCCACTATTAGTTGTCAATCTTTTTTGTATCCTTTCCAGCATGTTTATATCCTCTCTATGATAAGGAGTCCACACCTGTACACAGTACTCCAATCTAGGTCTAACTAATGCTTTATACAATTTGACTATCACTTCCTTGCTCTATATAACCTCTAGGTCCCTTTCCTTATCTATCTTTCTAATATTGTTCTCGATCATTCTCTAATTATGTGCACTCGGTGATCCTGGATAATAGCCTGCAACATAGCAGACTGGCTAAAGAGAAGGAATCGAAGAGGGAAGGCTAACACGTTACTCAAAACTTGCCTGCTGAAGTCGGATATGTCGGACCGAAAGGTGCAAATATCGCAGACAAGCTGTAAACTACGACACATTCCGTTCTATGGACTACATTCTGCTACTTAAACCCTTTTCAGGACTTGGTAGGGGGAGATTGAGAACGAAAGAAGTCAAGTTAGGTCATACACATATACTTCAGCCAAAGATAGCAAAAGAACTGTCTGTTTCTGTATGGTGCAGTATTCAGATATATAAACCTGACCTCACTAGCAGTGGTAACTAATCATAGGTTGTGCCATAGGTTATTTCATTCTTCTACACAGTATTAACGATCAATTAAATTAATCACAGACATTTAAGAACAAACTAAACGTCACACGTCAAAAATGCTCGCAGTAAAAACGTTATATCGAAAAAAAAAGAAAAGAGCAAAATAAAACAAGTTTAGAAAATATAACTTTATCTTTAAAATAACATTGGGTAAATAGTGTTATAGAATACAGGCTTCGGTTTTCTGTGAATTTAATAATATTTCCAATCCGACAAAGTTAATATAATAGTCTTATGAAAAAAAGTAGGGAACGGTAAAAGCAATAAATAAAGAATTGAAAGGGTTTGTAAAAAAGACGTGATCAGAGAATTTTAGCCAAGGAAGGTAAGTAGTAATATAATCTTCTGTCTACAAAATAATGAAGAACAGGTTCAGCACCGAAGGCGTTCATTAGGGAAATAATATATAATCTATATTATAAATTGAGGATATTAAAAAGGTAAATGTATGCCCATAACAGGCACTGATGCCAGGGATAAAGTGATGATACCTTTATTGTGCTGAGCCATAGCTTGTATATGTTGTTGTTGTTGTTGTTGTTGTTGTTGTTGTTGTTGTTATGGATCTAGCAGCAGTTCTCACTTTTCGGCATAATGGTATCTGCATTTGTTTGTTAGTTGTTGTTTAGTGCCATTAACAGAGTTCCATTGGGCCTAGATAACTTCTCAGAGCCTGTTATGGTCATCCACATCCTCCACAAGGTCGTCCTGGTAACCAGGAGCGCCGACTTTCCGATCGAACACAACTACAACGGCTCTGGAGGAGCAGACCTTGATCTTTGTTAAGCCCAGAGCAGCCACATGCCTTCTGTGTTTAGGAAGGTCTTAGTACCAACAGACCTGGAAACTTCTTCTTCTTCTTCTTCTTCGTACGCAGTCAGACAGTAACCATTATTTTTTCGAAAAAAGCGGCGGTCATCCTGAGGCTGTCGCCACTGCCATAGAGCTTGACTTGCAGTTCCACTGGTGATGGCCACATCTGCTCTCTCTGATCCTCGTATGTCGGGCAGTTCTGCAGCAGATGTTCAGCGGTCATTTTACCGGTACCGCACGGGCATTCGTCGGTACCACCTATCTTCAATTTGTTGAATACATGGTACCTCAGTCTATTGTGGCCAGTGCGAAGTCTGAAGACAACGACCTGCTCTCTTCGGTTCAACTGGTAATAGGCATCGTTTTTGGAGACCTGGAAACGATAACCAGCATTCACCCACCATGCCACACGAGGCCAATCGTAAATGCACAGTATTCAAGAACGTGACGATTTAATTGTCTTGAACTTTTGAGCACAGGTCTAGACCTATGCAAACTCCGCCTAACTAATGGATAGATAATGGCGATGACAATGACAACTTAATAGTTTTCGGTACTGCCAACAGCAGAGTGCAAACACTACACTACTGGGTAGACTGAGTGTCAAGAAGAAGTCCGTACGCTACAGAGTCAAACCTTCTCGGGTCTAGTAAGGTCCAAGCAGGAAACCCTCATGAACTTACTACTAATAGCCAAATGAAGTCCAAAATGCAAACCAGTAAAACATGAAAAATCAATTTTCATTGGTCGACCACATCGATTTTCTGAACAAAATGATATATTGTGGCTATATGGCATCAGACACTGATCTGCTAGATAGAGCACTGGGAATGCAGTAGTTCCTGTATGAGAGATGCAGGAGAAAATAAGGAAATGAGATGCGCCCAAAACCTTCTCGGTTGTGTGGAAGAACGTTCTTACATCTATTACACTTGTGTATAATTGTTCTATAGAACTTGTGTTACTTTGAAGAGTAGCGAAAAAAAGAACAGTTTTACTAAAAGGTAATGAAATGACACACTGAAATTAGAGAACGAAAAATCGAGATGAACTGCAAGGCAGTACACACGTATGATCAAACATGGACATCATTAGCCGATTATAAGAATTAGCTTGATCACTGATAAGGAATCAACTGCTATCACACAGAAGCACAAGCTGCCGGCGTTTCTTTCACATTCCAAATCGAGTTAATGCCGGTGTTATGAAGTATGTGTAAGTTACGTTTACTTTGATAAGAAACATGTTTGCATCTGATATCCTGGCCTACGTGTTCGTTTTGTTTTGCTTCTCAAGTATTTCGATGCTAATACATCGTGTCTTCCGTTGCCGGGGATTGAAAAGTTCTCACGAGAACTAGAATGAGAATAGGCGAGTAAAGACAAAATGGCTGCGTGGAGACCTAGTAAAGGGCTAAATGAAAGATATATGCTGTGGGTGGTGCTAATCGTGGTGTCTGATAGAATCAGCAGCCTGCTGGGATCACTAATGAAATGTTGTGGCTGATAGCCGGCCGGAGCTGCGATGGGAATCATGCCATCAGCCCATAGATGTTTCTGTGAGCGTCTGTACTGGGGTGATAGATGAAGGACAGTCTGTTTGGAGAGTAGAGAACATATTCCTGTAACTACGGAAACATATCTGTCAACCGCTGACAACGACGCCAAATGATGGATCATTAATGATTCGTGTGTGCCTTTGATATGCTCTAGTGACATGTTATTACAAATCATAGATGGATCCGCAGACATTTTGCCAGGAATATTAATTGACTGACATATTTCTTCTTCTTCTTTTTCTTCTTCTTCTTCTTCTTCTTCTTCTTCTTCTTCTTCTTCTTCGTCTTCTTCGTACGCTGTCAGACGTCAACTTGAAGCAGCTGTTATCCTGAGGCTGTCGACACTGCCATAGAGCGTGTCTAGTGTTGCCACTGGTGATGGCCACATGTGCTTTCTCTGGTCCTCGTATGTCGGGCAATTTTGCAGATATATTTCAGCGGACTGACATATTTCTATGTAACCATAAATCAAATGTGAAGAATTGAATTAGGTGTAGGTGTCTGTGAGGGTCGTTACTTTCTTCCTGCCTTGACTTTCATAACTACGTCAACTATCAATTGACAACTGGGTAGACTGTCGAGTTTATTGTGCTGATTCAAAGGTAAACCTATGCTCTTACTGGGGTGGGGGTGGGGGTGGGAGGTGACTTAACGATAATATAATAATAGGGCATGCCCGTCAATGGCGATAATCTATTTCCTGTTAGAGACAAACGTTCTACCTGAACCATCACTCACACTTTATATACTAAACATCAATCCTTGTTGAACAGATGCAGGAATAGGATATATGCAAATATAAAAAGCAAAATAATAAATGTATTTGCTTCAATAATAGGTAGTAAAAATTAACGGTCAAATGAAACCAAAGTGTAAAAAAAAAGAAATCAGAAAGAAAATATTAAGTGGAAAGACAGAACGGTCAACACATTAGAAATGTTTCTTCAGATTGCCAGGCTACATTAATCCACACGAGATAGTATATGAGTATACATGTTTAAATATCTACTCACGTTAGTTGAATCAAATGGAAGAGTCGCAACAGAAGTAAACAACATAACGCCCCAAAGAAAAACAACAATCAGGAAATGTCCATTTGAGGCATTAATGAACGAGGGGTACCAAAAGAGAGCATCTACTAAGAAATGCCGAGTAAGAAAGGATAGAGGCTGATCAAGTTAAATGAACTCGTTTTTGTAGTATGCTAGAAAGAAATATCAAACATAAGCGCAAGAAAGTGATAGTCAAACTGAATAAAGCATTTGTTAGACCTAGATTGGAGTACTGTGTACAGGTGTAGAGTCCTCGTCGTAGAGGAGATATAAACATGCTGGAAAGAATTTTAAAAAAAAGATTGACAAAGCTGAAAGTAGAATTCCAGAATCACAGTTTTCAGGAAAGACTCAGACAAAAAACCAGCCTAGTGTCTAGAAAAGAGACGATTTCGAGGTGACTTAATACAGGTTTATAAGATAATGAAAGGAACTGATCAATTAGACTATAACAGGTTTTTCAAAATACAACCACCTTCAAGAACAAGAGGGCACAGCTTCAAATTAACTAAATATTTTTTTATTGGTGAATGCTTGGAATGCATTGCCACTGGAAGTAGTGGACGCAGGAACAATTAATGCATTTAAGAATAGATTAGATGCACATAGCTTTTAGAGCAAGAAAATGTTAGTGGAACTGGTTGTATACAGACGCTGCAGAGTCTTCTATACCAGTATAAAGAGGTTCAGTTATTTACGTTCAATGCCTACTATTCATCTGACTGCGTCCAAATTTGTGTGTGAAAGATACAGTATGCAAATTAACACATCTTAAACAGAAACTCTGCAGATAAAGCAGATCGCTTGTAAACTTGAACATTGTGGTAAACGGGTCCAAGATGAAACAAGTGCAGGAGTTCAAGTACATGGGCCATGTTTTCACACAGGATGGAGGTTCTGACAAACAACTTGAGATCAGGTGTCAAAGAGCAAATATAATTTCATACCAGCTGTCACCATTATTGAAACACGCTAACATAAATATATCCATAACAAGACGGCTGATCAACATTATACTCATTTCAACACGCTGTTACCAGTGCCAAACTTAGACTTAATCTCTAGAGAGAAAGACCACGACACATTAGATGAGATCCCTCTGGAAAACAATCATTGTAACTAGGAGAGACAGAATGCGATATACAGATGTGCGAAACATCCTTGAACCAGGACCTTGCACTGAATATACTACTGATGGCACAAGAATCAAGTGGTTAGACTACTTAATGAGAATGCAGCCTGATCAACCCCCCCCCCCCCCTCCCCTATAACGCACGGCGAACGGGGTTTAGCAACCGAGACAGACCGACACAGAACGAGACAGACCGAGACAGACCTAGACGGACCGATGCAGACCGAGACAGACCGAGGCAGACCGAGACAGACCGAGGCAGACCGAGACAGACCGAGACAGACCGAGGCAGACCGAGACAGACCAAGGCAGACCGAGACAGATCGAGAACTAGGTGGATAGGAAATGTTGCAGATAATTTAGTTAGTCAGAAGATGAGGGCTACTTCCGCGATACGTCTAGCCCTGGACAGAAAACAGGGGCTCCCCAAGCCGCCTTACTACACAGATTAGACATGACAGATTAAGACAATGAACTTTTTACTTATTGAACAGAAGTGTTAGTCATTCAATGGTCTCGCTTTATCCTCCGCTTATGCCTAGCAGAGTCGTTAGAGAGAGATTGCCCATGGTCGCCCCTGGTCGCAGGAATACCCGGTTCGTTTTTTGGTTTCTGTCCGTTCCAGTCTACCCAAATGTAAACTTGAAGAAGATTTACTGTTAAAGAACGCAGCTCAACAAGATAGGAACTGGTCACAACCAGTTTCAACAAATTTAATTATTTCACCAAACAACCCAGTGGTCTCGGGGTAAGGTGTTCGCCTCTATTTCTGGAGGTCGTGGGTTCAAATCATGGTAGAGACCGCGATTCTTTCACATGGATAATCTGGAGAATACTTCCCCTGATCTTTAAGTAGTGAGATCAGATAGCCGTGTTCGATGGCGCGTACGTTAAAAATCTCTTGGCAATTGCAAATCGAAATGAGTATGCCTCTCGGGTCAAATTCAAGTTTTAAATTAACTCAAATTATTCTAGGGATTCTCGCTTCACCGAAAATATGTCGCAAAAAGGGGACTGTGTGGCTATAACATCAGGTCTTTGTTATGTGGTTAGCCCAGCATAGATGACGCCTGACAAGGCTGCGGGTCTACCATGCTCTAATTTACGCTTCCATCACCACCAGTCCCAAAAATAGTCGATCGTATGTTCCAAACATATAAACCTAACGGCTGATAACTGATACTGGAATTAACCTGGCAAGTCACCAGCAGATGTTTGCCTGCCAGAAAAATGTGATACAGAGGAAGTACAGTGGAACGCACACACACACACACGCATAACCCACTCATTCACACACACAATCTACATAATTGTATTCGCATACTTTCTATATAGAGTTCATGCAATATTACACATGGATGAAAATATTGTCAGTAAAATCGGTAACCTTGAGACGAAACAAGACAAACACAATACGGATATGCATGTGGTTTCACAGAATTGTATTGAGCAACCACTTTTGGACTAAAAATAAAAATATGTTGAAACTGAAGATGTCCTGAAACGACCAGCATGCAACACAAATTGTAAATGTACCAAGTACAGAAGAGCTGGTTGGTCACTTTTGAGAATACAGATCAAATTTTCAGTTTCAGAACAACTATAGTAGAATGTGTGGAATTGTAATCCCCACTTATTATCAACTTTATCGACTATCAAAAATCGTTTGATAGTCTGCATCGTCTAACTCTTCGGAAAATTCTTAACAATTATGGCTTCCAACCAAACTATCTAAAAATAATAAAAACATTATTTGTGATAATTTTAAAATACTGTGTTCGGACGACTGAAGACAAGCAAAATTGAATGGTTTCAAATAGAAACATTACATTTTTGTGAAAAGATGGATCTATTATACTACATATCAGAACAGATTTCTCCAAGTCAGTCATGAATTTTACAAACAAAACTCCTGATATTAAGTTGAATGGAAACTATTACAGAAGGATGGAAGTTTCACCTATTTGGGACGTAAAATGAGATAACAATAGAAATTTCCACTCGGATTGCTTTGGGCTCACGTACCTTCAACTAACAAATCACAAACATTTGGAAATCGAAATCTTTGATCAAACTCACAAAACTCACGCAGTTTAACTTCAGCGTTATAGTAATGCTAATATGTGGATGCAAAGACTTGAAAACGAAATGATTGACTTGAAAAATAAATGTCTTAGAAAACTTTTGAAAATTAGTTGGAAATAATTAACTTAACGTTTTTATACTGGTTTAGAAGACCCTGCAGAGTCTGTATACAACCAGTTACATTTACATCACCTTGCTCTAAAAGCTATGCGCATCCAGTTTATTATTAAATGCATTAACTGTCCCTGCCTCCACTACTTCCCCTGGCAATGCATTCCAAGCAGACACCACTCTCTGACTAAAAAAATATTTCCTAATATCTAACCTGGACCTCTCTTTAGTCAGCTTGTAGCTATGCCCTCGTGTTATTGTAGGTGGCTGTATTTTTAAAAAACTTGTTATAGTCTAATTTATCGATTCCTCTGAACATCTTATAAACCTGTATTAAGTCACCACGAATTCTTCTCTCTTCGAGACACTGTAGGCCGGTTTTTCTGAGTCGTTCCTCATAACTGTAATTCTGGAATCCCACTATCATCTTTGACGCTCTTTTTTGTATTCTTTCTAGCATGTTTATGTCCCCGCTATGATAAGGACTCCACACCTGTACACAGTACTCCAATCTAGGTCTAACTAAAGCTTTATACAGTTTGACGATCACTTCCTTTGCTCCTATGTTTAATATTTCTTTTCATCATACCTAACATTGCATTTGCCTTTTTCACTGCTACCTTAACTTGCACACTCACCTTTCCTGTATGATCTATTATAACCTCTAGGTCCCTTTCCTTATCTATCTTTCTAATATTGTTTTCTCCCCTTCTGTAATTATGTTCCATATTGGATCTACCCATGTGAATGACTGTACATTTATCTACATTAAACTCCACTTGCCAGCTTACAGACCATTCTCAAATTTTATCTAAATCTGACATCAATATATCCACTTCCGTTTTAGATGAGACACTACTGCATAGTTTTGTGTCATCAGCAAATTTTGCAATCATGGATCTCATATCAATGTCCAAATCATTTATATATATCAAGAACAAAATTGGTCCCAAAACCGAGCCCTGTGGCACACCACTTTTCACTTCACACCACTCAGAGTACTCCTTATTTATGCCCACCCTCTGCCTTCTTCCCGTTAACCAATTTTCAATCCATTTGGCAACTTTCCCACCTATTCCATGTGATTTTAACTTTCGAAATAATCTGTGATGAGGTACTCTATCAAAGGCCTTTGCAAAGTCTAGATAAATAACATCCACTGGCTCCTCTTTATCTATGATTTTAGTAACCTCCTCCATGAATTCTAAAAGATTTGTTAAGCATGATCTCCCTCTAGTAAACCCATGCTGACTATTTCTAATTTGATTAAATTTGTCTAAATGCATTACAATGTTTTCTTTGATTATTGACTCTAACAATTTACAGACTATGCTCGTTAAACTCACCGGTCTATAATTTGCTGGATTTGATTTTTTGCCTTTTTTGAATAAGGGAATCACTCCTGCATCTTTCCAATCCCGTGGAACAATCCCTTTATTAAGTGATTGAGAACATAATATAGCCAATGGTTTTGCTAGTTGGTCTCTAATTTCATACGGCAATTTTGGATGAATACCATCTTGACCTGGACATTTATTCACTTTCAACCCCTCCAATTTTTTTAAAACCAATTCCTCTGTATTACAGATTGATCTTAATCCCGCTATATCCATGTCTCTTTGAAAAATATCTATAGGCTCTGGGATCTTAGAGCAGTCCTCTTTTGTGAAGACTGTGCCAAAGTACTGATTGAGCAGATTAGCTGCCTCCCTATTATCACTTATTATTTTCCCTGTATTGTCTATGAGAGGGCCTACTTTGTCTTTCGTTCTTTGTTTATTTCTAACATAAGAGAAGAAGCTTTTACTGTCAGTCTTGATCCTCTGAGGAAGTTTTTTTTTAAAGTCTATTTTTGCTGTTTTATTCGCTTTCTTAGATATGTTCTGCTTTTCCAAATATTTTACATGTTTCTTTTGATTTTCCTGCCTCTATATATTTTTTCCATGCTTTATTTTTTGCTCTTCTACATTTCACTACAAATCTAGTTATCCACTTTTTACGCTTTGGGTTTACCTCCCTACATGGAACACATTCCTCTTTTAGCGTTTCTAGAACTGTTTTAAAACTTTCCCACTCCTGTTCAACATCTGTTCCTACGACAATATCTTTCCAGATTATGTGGTTCGCTGCCTCTTTCATCCTCTTAACATCTGCCTTAGAGTAGTCGTATGTTCGCTTGTTTATGTTTACTTCTTTCCCTGCAGTAAGATCCCAACGGATGATTTGATGGTCACTTGAGCCAAACAGTTCCCCAACGGTAACGTTTTCAATCATATTTTCCTCTGTGGTAAAAACTAGGTCGAGTATGTTTTTGCCTCTGGTGGCTGCTTCTACATGTTGAATTAAAAAATTGTCCGTTACGCACTTAGCAAAAGGTTTTGACTCTACAAGTGCTTCTGCCATATCCCATTTTATTTCTGGATAGTTGAAATCTCCCAGTAATAATAATTTCCCTTCACTTGCCTTTGCTATGCTACTAATCAGCTCCTCATCTTCCTCTTTTTGACTTGATGGACTTCTATAGTACACTCCAATCACTGCTTTTTCACCCCCACTTTCTATTTCTCCCCATACACTTTCATTTTTGTTACAACATGATAAATAATCTTTGATCGTTATATTCATGACCAACAAGATAGTAAGAGAAATCCACAACCAGTAATTTATTTCTTCCATCATAAAAACAAATCGGTGGACATAAATGGGACATGTGCTTAGAATAAAGAACAACAGGCTAATTGTACAGGCAGTTATGTGGGCTCCAGATGGCAGCAGAGAAAACGGTCTATAGACGTTCCTCGCGGAACAATGATCAGCGAGGGTTTAATATATGGAGCTAAACAATATTCACGAATTTGGAAAAGTGATGTCATTTCGTTCAAATTGGAGAGCGCATTTTCTGTCCTAAGCGCCGTGTTTGGTGCTAGAGAACATATATAGATAGACAGATACACAAACAGACACACACACACACAGACAGACAAACATACAGACAGACAAACATACAGACAGACAAACATACAGACAGATAAGTAGATATTTAGATAGAAAGGTAGGAAAGAAGATATGCAGGTAGGCTGTTAGATAGGCAGGTACGTAGGTTGGTAGATAGGTAGGTATGTTGAAAGATAAGTATGTATGCAGGAAAGTTTGTTGCTAGGTAGATATGTAAGAAGGCACGTGGTACGTAGGTTGGTAGAAAGTAGATCTTTTGTCTGGTTAGAACTGGGGAAACTGATGAAGGCAGGAGTGAAGTATTACAGTATGGTTACAGCTGGGGAAACTGATGAAGGCAGGAGTGAAGTATTACAGTCTGGTTACAGCTGGGAAAACTGATGAAGGCAGGAGTGAAGTATTACAGTCTGTTTACAGCTGGGGAATCTGATGAAGTCAGGAGTAAAGTATTACAGTCTGGTTACAGCTGGGGAAATTGATGAAGGCAGGAGTGAAGTATTACAGTCTGGTTACAACTGGGGAAACTGATGAAGGCAGGAGTGAAGTATTACAGTCTGGTTACAGCTGGGAAAACTGATGAAGGCAGGAGTGAAGTATTACAGTCTGTTTACAACTGGGGAAACTGATTAAGTCAGGAGTAAAGTATTACAGTCTGGTTACAACTGGGGAAACTAATGAAGGCAGGAGTGAAGTATTACAGTCTGGTTACAGCTGGGAAAACTGATGAAGGCAGGAGCGAAGTATTACAGTCTGGTTACAACTGGGGAAACTGATGAAGGCAGGAGTGAAGTATTACAGTCTGTTTACAACTGGGGAAACTGATGAAGTCAGGAGTGAAGTATTACAGTCTGGTTACAGCTGGGGAAACTGATGAAGGCAGGAGTGAAGTATTACAGTCTGGTTACAGCTGGGGAAACTGATGAAGGCAGGAGTGAAGTATTACAGTCTGTTTACAACTGGGGAAACTGATGAAGCCAGGAGTAAAGTATTACAGTCTGGTTACAACTGGGGAAACTAATAAAGGCAGGAGTGAAGTATTACAGTCTGGTTACAGCTGGGGAAACTGATGAAGGCAGGAGTGAAGTATTACAGTCTGGTTACAGCTGGGAAAACTGATGAAGGCAGGAGTGAAGTATTTCAGTCTGGTTACAGCTGGGAAAACTGATGAAGGCAGGAGTGAAGTATTACAGTCTGTTTACAACTGGGGAAACTGATGAAGTCAGGAGTAAAGTATTACAGTCTGGTTACAGCTGGGGAAACTGATGAAGGCAGGAGTGAAGTATTACAGTCTGGTTACAGCTGGGGAAACTGATGAAGGCAGGAGTGAAGTATTACAGTCTGGTTACAGCTGGGAAAACTGATGAAGGCAGGAGTGAAGTATTACAGTCTGTTTACAACTGGGGAAACTGATGAAGTCAGGAGTAAAGTATTACAGTCTGGTTACAACTGGGGAAACTAATGAAGGCAGGAGTGAAGTATTACAGTCTGGTTACAGCTGGGGAAACTGATGAAGGCAGGAGTGAAGTATTACAGTCTGGTTACAACTGGGGAAACTGATGAAGGCAGGAGTGAAGTATTACAGTCTGTTTACAACTGGGGAAACTGATGAAGTCAGGAGTAAAGTATTACAGTCTGGTTACAGTTGGGGAAACTGATGAAGGCAGGAGTGAAGTATTACAGTCTGGTTACAGCTGGGAAAACTGATGAAGGCAGGAGTGAAGTATTACAGTCTGTTTACAACTGGGGAAACTGATGAAGTCAGGAGTAAAGTATTACAGTCTGGTTACAACTGGGGAAACTAATGAAGGCAGGAGCGAAGTATTACAGTCTGGTTACAACTGGGGAAACTGATGAAGGCAGGGGTGAAGTATTACAGTCTGTTTACAACTGGGGAAACTGATGAAGTCAGGAGTAAAGTATTACAGTCTGGTTACAACTGGGGAAACTAATGAAGGCAGGAGCGAAGTATTACAGTCTGGTTACAACTGGGGAAACTGATGAAGGCAGGCGTGAAGTATTACAGAGCGGTTACAACTGGGGAAACTGATGAAGACAGGAGCGAAGTATTACGGTCTGGTTACAACTGGGGAAACTGATGAAGGCAGGAGTGAAGTATTACAGTCTGGTTACAACTGGGGAAACTAATGAAGGCAGGAGCGAAGTATTACAGTCAGGTTACAACTGGGGCAACTGATGAAGGCAGGAGTGAAGTATTACAAAGCGGTTACACCTGGGGAAACTGATGAAGTCAGGAGTGAAGTATTACAGTCTAGTTACAACTGGGGAACCTGATGAAGGCAGGAGCGAAGTATTACAGTCTGGTTACAACTGGGGAAACTGATGAAGGCAGGAGCGAAGTATTACAGTCTAGTTACAACTGGGGAAACTGATGAAGGCAGGAGCGAAGTATTACAGTCTAGTTACAACTGGGGAAACTGATGAAGGCAGGAGCGAAGTATTACAGTCTGGTTACAACTGGGGAAACTGATGAAGGCAGGAGCGAAGTATTACAGTCTAGTTACAACTGGGGAAACTGATGAAGGCAGGAGTGAAGTATTACAAAGGAATAAGCTTAATCTGTCACAAAAAAATGTTTACAGATGACCTGATAAAAGACTGGCACGAACTGACATCTTTGCTGCATCAATATTTACGGATGTCACAAACTCACATACATAGTGTGTGTACAATTGTGCCGGATAGAGAGAAAAGATAAGAGTGCAGCTTTCTCACACGTGTTTGCACATCATGCGTACTTTTTCAGTCAAGTTGAAATTATTGGACCACCACAATAGTTATATCCTTGTGGAAAGCCTACTTAAAACCTTTAGCCTGCCGCATTTTTTTTGGAAAAAATTTGACCTAATTAATTTTCTGAATTTGTCGCTATGGTAGTGTCTTTAAAAATGTATAACTTTTATGTTTGTTTGTCAATGAACATGATTTTCTTGCGTGTAGACACATAATTGCACAACGAACATGTGGATGTTATTGTTTTTGTTGTGTGTTTGTTAGTTTTTGAGATACAAAAAGATGAAGTTGAAATTTATGAAAATCTCGGAAAAAATTTTGGCTCGACCATTAGGCCTAGTCACTTCGATGAAGACCATGGAAACCACAACAACGTATCGATACTGTGTTTACTTTGTCGACACAACTGTTAGTTTCCAATTCAAACGTAGTTCTTTCATTTAAACAAACAAAATAAACCGATTTACTCAATAAAGATCTTTCCCAACAACCTACTTCCCCTTTCGCAAAAAGTCGGCTTGGTCCAAACAGCGTATACAAAATGAAAACTGTTCAGAAGCCATTTGTAATCGAACATACGATACTTTAACCGACAAAATATCGTGTATATATGGAGTATGTATTCAGCAGTAAAAAATGGCTGTCGGAAGTGACTCCGTTCAAAAAAATAAATTTATTTTTCCGTACACCGTTTTTGTAGGCCGAGTGTGTCAAGATGATCTGGACTGGGGCGTGCTGAAGGTTAAAAACATTTAGGGTGATTGTAGGGTTGCTTAACATGGTTATTGCAAGATCCATGCACACATCTACTTAGTCTCCTTTTCACGTCATTTTAAGTTAGTTTCAGTGCGTGTGTTATTATTTTTCCTTGGACGGATGTCCCCAGATCTACAAGGGAGCCTCTATTTGCGGATCTAATTTCAACGTTGTGAATTATGCAGGAGTTCATTCACACATCAAATCGTGTGCCATGTCGACGGTTGGCTGTAATGTAGCGCCATTGCTCTCTATCTTTTGCCATAATGGCGCAGTCTGACAGGCTGGCAACTTTTACTTCCAGTAGAGTTTTCAGTTCCCTGTTGTGTGTTATGAAATGAACATCAAATCGTAACAATCTGATCTGATTGAATGTTACTCTTTATACCCCAGTTTGTCCAATACCTCCTTAATTGTCTTCCTTTCTGTCCTCGAGATTTACCGACTTCTTCGAAATTCCCACATTTGACTGAGTTGTGCGCTCCGATTGATTATTAATTGAATATGTATCTAAGCGGTACAATTAAAAAAAACCAGTATAGGTAATACTTGATTGTTAACATTTTAAATGTGTGAGCTATGTATGTCGATAAAACATGTGTAGAGAATGGCTCAGTGACTGCATCAGGACAAAAGCAAATTAACGACTGAACGAATTAGGACAATCACCACACATCAATTAAAAGATCATTGACAATTAATATTATTTTATTATATTTCAAACTTACCGATAATCATAACGTGCATTATGATGCAGCTATAATCATTTAATTAAATCATCAATCAGATCCTGCGGACACTGAGCCATTTCTCATGTGTTTTATCGACTTTTGACCTTAAATGTCACCCCAGCGTCGATTGATTGATTTGTGCATAATAATTTGTTATCTGGGTGTGTGTGTGAATTTTTCAGGTATACGTTTATCCAGCTTGCTTCTCGTTAACTTGACAGTGTGAAACATGTACACAAACAAGTCCACCATCTCTGCTTTGTCTCATGCTATGTGCAATTCAAAACTATCAACTAAAGCTATCAATTAAAGCTATCAACTAAAGCTTTCAACTAAAGCTATCATCTAAAGCTATCAACTAAAGCTATCAACTAAAGCTATCAACTAAAGCTATCAACTAAAGCTGTCAACTAAAGCTATCAACTAAAGCTATCAACTAAAGCTGTCTACTAAAGCTATTAACTAAAGCTATCAACTAAAGCTGTCAACTAAAGCTATTACCTAAAGCTATCAACACAATCCTGACACATTGACTGTTGGGAAAGTGTAAACATTTATTACAAATTATGTAATGTTTCATTGTTTTAGATGGCAGAGAAACAATTTATGACATCTACCATTTTTTTAGCAGTCCGGTGAATACTTTCTGTGATATGTTTTGATTTTTAGCAGTCCGGTGAATACTTTCTGGGATATGTTTTGATTTTAAGAGGCCGGTGAATACTTTCTGCGGTATGTTTTGCATTTAGCAGTCCGGTAAATACTTTCTGCAATATGTTTTGCATTTAGCAGTCCGGTGAATACTTTCTGCGATATGTTTTGCATTTAGCAGTCTGAGGAAAACTTGATGTGATGTCTCATTCTTGTAGCTACCTGAGGAATTATTATATGATATCTCATTCTTTTAGAAGCCCAAGAAAAACTTACCGCAAGCGAACTGTCATCGCTGCAAGGACTCAGTCTGCTAAAGTTGTGGTTGTTGTTGGTACTGCTGCTGCTTAGTGTGGTGCTGCCACTGCCATAAACACCGTGATGATCCCCATGGCGACCAAGGCTCTCCATAGCTGCCTGAAACTCAGCTTCTGATTTAATCACGTGGCTATGATGGTCACTAGGAAGCATAAGGGGAACTCGACTAATTCCGCTGTGAAATCCATCCATACCTTGCCCAGGTATACACTCCTGATTTATCTGACTTCTAGAGACAATATATACCTGGCGACGTTTCAAATACTGGGCCCTGAAGACAAACAATATAGTAGTGAAGCACGTTATCCAATTATATCTAATTGTCTTAGATCTGTTGATTGATAAAAAGGCATTAGTACAAGATTATCAGAGTGCACACTAAACTAAGGGGCTTCGACTGTGATGTACAGTTGGTAATTTTATATGGAACTGAAATATGACGTAGACCAAACTCAATATTAAGAGATTATGGAGCATTATTAACAAACCCCTGAGACAAATGATATGCCTGCAGTGGTTCGAACAAGATTACAAACGAAAGTTTGTGTGAGAGAAGAGAACAAAGACTAGTCGAACAGGACAAGTGGATAGGCCATACACGGAAAACGCCACAAGTTAGAATCACTAGCCAATATCAGTCATGGAACTAACAGGGGGAACATAAGCAAATGAAGGACAAAGAACACATTGGAAAGAGACTTCGAGAACGGCACAAGAAAAACAGGGTGAACTGGAAATAACTGGAGAAATGAGCAAGAGGACCATGCTGCTTGGAGTGGGCGTGGAGAAGAAGATTATAGCAAAATGTGCTTTATTGTTCTTTCTCTTGAACATCATTTTAGAATCGGTACGTTTTGTTGAATATATTCAGGCGCGTGAGTCAGGTGGAATATTGGGTGAGCTGTACTATTGAGCACAGTTACTCTCTACGCTCCTTCTTAATTAACACGGGGCAACAACTTATCACTTACTGTACACTTTGTTGCCCAAGAAAAAAAAACATTCTTTCCTAATTTTGAGGCGACGAACATGAAAGCGACCGAAGAAATGGTTTATTAGTTTGTATTTCCTTTGAATGTTGTTATGTTGAGGTTCACAGGTCTCCCGCGCTGCGTGTGCTCGCTCATCAGTCTTATCGGTCTCCCGTGCAGGCTCTTCGCTTGGCGCTGCATACTTATATTGGATCTACTTGAGTTACAATACACCAAAAGTTTGCTCGTACAAGTTCACCCCCCCCCCCCGTATACCTCTTCTCCCCCCTCCCCTCCGCCTGGGCCGGTGCTGGTTCTCCGTTGACGAATTATCACTGAGGGACAACGCACGCCACTGTGTCTCAGTTATATGAGCAAAATGTCCGGGGGATTAAGTTGGGAATCCGCATTACAATGTGCACTCTAATTAGCCAACAATATGTTTCCCATCATTTAGTTTTCCGTTTTGTGTATTTTCCAGAGAATCAATTAATGCTGTTTGATTGGCAGAGCGGTTAAAGCGACATCGTTCATGACCCTGTCGAGGAGAGGATTCGTGTGCTCTAGCTGTTGTTGCTAATGCCCACAATGAGTATTTACTCTTGTCTGCTCTCTGAAACGGGCGTCAAGTCACGGGTTGCAGTAGCTTTCTTCACATCCTGGGCGTACTGATGACGGTGGACCGGGGTCCTTCAAACTGTTGTCCTATGCGTGGTTTCATCCGCGTGACGCTCAATATTACGGGGATTACATCGATCCACCATCGCGTTTTCCAGACTGCCGTGAAATAGTTTGTTTTCAGGAATAACTACGCGGATGAAAAATGTATTCCAAACTGTACTGACTTGAGATAGGCGAGGAAGTGATACCTGAACAGATCACCACTTTACTAAAACGAAATTAATCCTGCAGATCAGTCACTACATCTGCATTTCATGGTGTACTTTCTTGTCTGTCGATCCTGCAATATTGTTCCCAGAAAAATAAGAAGCAACCAAAAAGAACAAGACAATTAATTAAGCTGTGTCCTTAAGAGGAAGTAACAGGAGTAGTATTATCGTAACCTGTCAATCACTCAAGGACTGTTACAAATGAATATCACCTTCAGCATTACTGCCTTCTACTCGACAAATGGAAAATGAAAAATTAGGACACTTTAATGTCGGTTATTGTACATGTGTATGTGTTTATGTGCGTGTGTGTTTATGTGTATGTATTTAGATGCGTGTGTGTTTATGTGTATGTGTTTTGTGTGTGTGTGCTTAAGTGTGTGTTTTTATGTGTGAGTATGTGTTTATGTGTATGTGCTTGTGTGTGTGTGTGCTTAAGTGTGTGTTTTTATGTGTGAGTATATGTTTATGTGTGTGTGTGCGTGTATTTTTTCTTTCTGTTCATATAATTGTTGCTGACTATGGTCACATCACGCCCATTTTCAACCGTAGTATTTGACAACAGGTTCATTATATTATGGCATGAATGATTTTCCGTGATTTGTGACCTTCTATTGGATTTTGGTTGGTCTTGCGGTTTTATTGCTTTTGTGAAAACTGAGAAATATGAGTCGATTGAGTGATGAGTGAGGTCCCCAAACACTACAGGCACTACAGCTGAAAAATATGAGTTGGTTGAGTGATGAGGGAGGTCCCCAAACACTACAGGCACTACAGCTGAGAAATATGAGTTGGTTGAGTGATGAGGGAGGTCCCCAAACACTACAGGCACTACAGCTGAGAAATATGAGTTGGTTGAGTGATGAGGGAGGTCCATAAATAATACAGTCACTACAGCTGGGAAAGATGAGTCGATAGAGTGAAGAGTGAGGTCCCCAAACACTACAGCCACTACAGCTGGGAAAGATGAGTCGGTTGAGTGAAGAGTGAGGTCCCCAAACACTACAGCCACTACAGCTGGGAAAGATGAGTCGGTTGAGTGAAGAGTGAGGTCCCCAAACGCTACAGCCACTACAGCTGGGAAAGATGAGTCGGTTGAGTGATGAGTGAGGTCCATACATAATACAGTCACTACAATTGAATTGAGAAATTTTTTAGCTAAACCATGTTATTCATAATGTACGTGTTGAATCAAAGACATGGAACCTTGACATTGTCTTGATAATCAGCTGTGGGTGATAAGTTTAGTCCTCTAAGATTTCCCGAACACGAATTTCAAACAATTCCGCCTTTCCTTCTACTTTTTCTTCCTCTTCTTCTTCTTCTTTTTTCTCTTTTTCTTCTCTAATTCTGATCCACGAAGAACGTGAATACTAAATTGTATCACACGTGAGTATTGTTTCTAGAGTGTTCTTTGTTTTGGTAAACCTCTTTAACTAAAACCGTAACAAAGAGAGAAAGTTATACTATTCACACATTAACGAGTAATATTGTACCCCATAATTTACATAAATTGTTGCTGCATACACGTAACTGATTCTGGCTTCCATTAAAAAGAACCTTGTTTATGTCAGCTCCCTAAATCGTTTGCGGTGGTCAGAGCTGCATTGAAAAAAACGAGATGGCCTTACAAATGTTAATGAAATCTCTAGTTACTAATTCTATCATACTCATCCAGCTGCGCGCTGCCTTAACTTATACAAAACGGGAGCAGCACCAAAGCAAGTGAAAATCATACACATCGACACTCCCCCTCTAACTCAGTAAGCAATGCCAAATGTGAACTATCAACATTATTTTCGAGCTTGTAACACACAAATTAGTAAGGATCGCCTATTTTCGTTTCAGAAGCATTTTAGCTGCTGTGTTATTTAGTGTAAATACATCAATCTTTGAACATCTTTATAACTGTTTTAGCGACTCTAAGAAACGACCTTAGTTACGGTCGCTGATTATTTAATCCAATTATACGTATAGGTTCATGTTGCTACTTGGTCTAGAAATATCTTCTTGGAAGAGTTGAACTTGAGGATTATTCTTGTCTAAAGAGCTACACCTGGCATCGTATTGGCATTTATATTGAACATTCAGGAATTAACTACAAGAATACGTCAAATATACCGAGTTACGGGTGAACGAGTAGTTAGGATGACGGTCTTACAACCAAGAGTGCACAGCTTCAAAACCGGGTAAGACCTAGGATTTGTCAATCGGGGGCAAATAAAAACAGATCCTGCACATTGAGTGGTGAATGAGTTGACGTCTGACGGCGTACGAAAAAGAAGAAGAAGAAGTGGTGAATGCAGATGTAACTAATCGTTATCCGTCAGACTTAAAAATCAAATCAGTTGATTGGAATAGTGGGAAAAAATGACGAAATAATAGTATTTTAAAAACAAACAAACAGGATATTATCAGAGAATGAAGCAACGCATTTCAGTGTAAAATGTGTTAACTTAACAAACCACATGTGATATTTAACAAAACTAATGAGAAATTATAAGAAAATATGGTTTATGGTTACTGAAGACAAAGTAAAGTTAGAATGCATATTTACTCAACCATAGACTGGTTCTAACACTGCAGTTTAATGTAGTTACATACATTTATGAATTATTTATTTGATTGATTCCTTGGAAATAAATCGAAAACATGTCGGAGACCAATAATGTATGTGTGTATAAAAAATATAAAATATATATATATATACGTATGTGTGTGTGTATATATATATATGTGCGTTATCTCGGACACATCTCGTATGTTTATATATATATTTGCATGTTTCAACATTTATTTATTTGCTATTTATACTTACAAGCGTCAATTATGTCTATATATATTTAAATTATAACATATACATATTAATGACTTGGACGTCTTCATGGTCCAGGAAACCAACTTGAGAAGGAATGGTGCAGTCAAGTGCCCTTGCTACAGGTGCTATGCTGCTACAATAATCCTCACGTGTTAGATCGGCGAAGCTGGCTATGTGTGTAGTACAAGAACTCACCTATATATATATATAAGTGCTAGTGGCAGTAAAAATAAGAATGTTGAACTACAGGGAGTCGAAATAACAATCAAGAGCCATAACTGAAGAATCTATCATTAGAGTAGATAGCCTCTTTGATGAAATACAGTGGAATTTTGTGACGGAGTCTTCAGAAGTGTTTAGAGAAGTGCCGCATTGCTGGTAATTTTAATGCTAGATCAAAGGAGTTCGGGAATGTCACGGAAAATAAGTACGGGATGTTTTTAGCCAGGCACTACTCCACACTAACCTGACAATCGTCAGTGACGGACGTTCTACAAGATTAGACTTCCAGCCTGCAGATACAGGTGGCGTCATCAATATAGCACCGGTTTCTTGTGATATTGCTCGCTCCACGTCCTTGGACGTACTGGAGGCACGGCCGTGTGACCACCGGTCACGTACCGCCTTGATCGCGAGAGGAAAAACCAACAGACACAGAAAACCCGAAGAGGTTATCAGTGATCACTACACCAGACCATCGGGCGAAGGACTAATAGATCCGTTTTGTCCAACCATCTTGGTGGAGTAAAATAGAAGAGAAGCTATGTAACTGAAAAGGGGGTGGCATTGAAAGAGTGGCGGAAAGTCAGAAAGACACGGCCAATGAATGTTCATCACGCTTTTAAGATGAATGAACAAAACAGCGCAGTCACCAATCATTTTAGCTTTAACGAGGGAATCACAGATTGAGGGGTGGGATGAACTCTTACAGGCGTGAGTAATGATACAACCCTCCAGAAGTGTAGGCCAGGCGTGAGTAATGATACAACCTTCCAGAAGTGCAGGCGTACATGGAATTATGATAATTCAGCTGATCCCAGATTATTCAAGATTGCACAACAACTCACATAAACACACAGTAAGAGAACGATCTTGAATATGTTATACGATATGTAGCACAGATGGACAAAGGAAATAAAGACGCCAGGTATGACATAAAACAGACAGCTCTGAAATATATTCGACGTACCGGCAATAAACATAACCGGCATGTCCCAATGGAGTACATGATTGCCATATCAAACAACTTCATAAGAGACACATTGAAAATCTTGTGGAGGTGTTCCATACAATAATAGAAAAGCTATCAGTGTACGAGAGCTGCCCCCCCCCCCCTCCCCTCTCTACTCGTACCCTTATAGCATGGCAAGGACTGCACGCTTCTCAGTAGCTATTCAATAATCACCATTGCGAACGTATATGGCAAACTACTTGAGAAGATTTTGGCCAGAAAAAGTGTTCCATCTAGAACATGAACACATCCCACCTGAAACGTCGCAGACCAAAGAAGTTATTTCTAGATCATTTGCATAAGCTTGTGTTTGCGGGTTTCCTGTGCAAGCAAGAAACGGTCGTTGTGGTTCTAGAACTAAATTATACATTCAATCGAGGACTTCTGCATGTAGGAATTGCGTAGAATACTTCAAGGGAAAGCAGAGATGAGGCTAACTATCTGATAAGCGATAACACCCAGGATGCTCTCGTATATACATATACAAGTACATTCCAATTTGATCGGTGCTTCGTGTTGAGAAATCAGACTGGGTCTTCTCTGATAGAATGGGATGACAGGTAGCTTCTGAGACGAGCAGGGCATCCAGGACAAACATGAGAATGGAGATGGAAGCAGCGAGCTCAGCTCTGAGATGGTTATCTGATGCCTAACAAGGGCAGGAAACATATCATACCCTGGCACTTCGATAGATATCTAAGAGCTGGTTAAGGCATTAGTGAATATCAAATATAACAACCACAAACTTCAAACGGCTGGTTTGTTCCTACTGTAGTGTTCCTGCTGGGAGTCAGGGAAAGTTGCAGAAGGCTGCGTAATCACCTATTGTGGGTGCATTAGGTTTGGACAAGGATGACATTAAAGACCAATTGTTCACTCGTGACAGCACAGACCACCTGTTAGATCATGACAGCACGCTATATGCGTCCGCAATTGACAGACTACATACATTTCCAATTAAACAAGGATTTAACGGATTTGGGCGGGGGGGGGGGGGGGGGAGGTTGGATCCAATAAGAGGACAAACCAGGAGTGTGTACAACCAACGAATTGCAGGAACCATCCCTAATGGCACCAGTCGCTATTTACTGTGAGATACTAAATACCTGCGAGTATACCTGGTACACAGACAGGTCTAATCTGATGTCTAGAACAGAACCTTTACACACATATACGAATCCTGTTCACGACCAGTTGTTCTGAATGGCTTCCTTTTTCTATTTCTTTATTTATCAAAGACCAAGCGATGACTACTGACCTAAATGTCACAGATGGTACATATAAATATTGTTACGTGATCTGTTTGTAACTAAGTTTGATACTTTTGCCTCATATTGGCTTTCTTTAATACACTGACATTGTCCTTCTGGTAAAATCAGAACGTGTCTACCATTTGGATAATGTGGATAACTGTACAAGATCAGAGATCAGAGGAATGGATAAATTAGACTTTAACAAGTTTTTTTTAAAAAATACAGCCACCCCCAAGAACAAGAGGGCATAGCTACAAATTAACTAAAGACAGGTCCATATTAGATATTTAAAAATATTTTTTTTGTCAGAGAGTGATGAATGTTTGGAATGCATTGCCACGAGAGCTAGTGTAGGCAGGGACAGTTAATGCATTTAAGAATATATTGGATGTGCATAGCTTTTAGAGCAAGGTGATGTAAATTAAACTGGTTGTATGCAAACTCTGCAGAGTCTTCTAAACCAGTAATAAAAACGTTAGGTTAAGTTAAGTTAAGATAGCCGCGATAAAAGTTGAAATATTTTATTAAAATGTATGTTTCTGTGCATCAATATAACAGTTATATTATATTTTGTCTGTTTTTCAGAAGCCCAAATGTGCTCTGTCGCAAGAAGTGGTTGTTATGTAGATGCGTATCGTTACTCGATAAGGTTTAACTGATCTAATTGAACGTTTTCGCCAAGTATTTCTATTGATTATATCATATTATGGGACGTCAGATTCCACAAGGAGTCAGTATAGCTTGCTAGTATGTATTCATTATAGTCTATGTTTACAATAATAGTTTCACAATATGTACTACATAAAATGGCTCATTCTCTTTCTTAAATATATTTGCAACTCATTATTTCTAAACACATTTAAATTAACTTAACTTAACTTCATTATACTGGTTTATAAGGCTCTACAGAGTCTGTATACAACCTGTTAATTTCACTCCACTGGTACTAAAAATGACTTCCTATCTATTTTTGAATGCATTAACTGACCATGCCTCCACCCCATCCTGTGGCAATGCATTCCAAGCATTCACCCTTCTGACAAAAAAAGTATTTACTAGTATCAAATATGGATCTGTTTAAACAAAATTGAATATGTGCCCTCCAGTTCTTGTAATCGATTGAACTTTGTAAAACTTTGTGTGGTCTAATTTATCCTTTCCATTGATTAATGTATGGATTAATTTGATGATTAATTTGATTATTCTGACTACTTATGATTTTTTTTTCCAGTTCAACTATAAACATTTGCATTCTTATTATTGATTACAACAACTATTTACCAAAGTGTTGACATGAGTAGACCATTGTTCCAAGCGTGCCATGACAGACGAGTACAGCAGATTGTGTATGGGACTTGCAACTTTATCATGCTAAATAATTGCTACAAAATCGCCACTAGCAATACCCGGATGCATGTTTCCTATTAGGGAGGAAACGGAAGGGACGTGGGGGCGGATGCTCCGCTTTAGTGGTAGCATCCATTGGGGCGTAATTAAGGTTAACCAATCAATTAATCAAATAATTCAGATCAAGTAAAGTTATATCCGTCAATAATTATTGTGGGGAAAACAATATTGTCATAACTTTTATATATGTGGCAAAGGACAAGCTTTGTTCCCTGGTCATGACAAGCACCAGTCTACATGGCTGTAAACTGGTACCTGGTTTAGTCAAGACGAGGGGAAGGGGACTTGGTACAGCAACTCAAAAAAGATTAGACCTAGTAAAATAAACTGCAAAACACATTAATCTTGCAAGACGTGCCTGTTGTGGTACTGGCATGTATTTAAAAAAACATGACTCTTTGCCTTGAGAGTACTTGTAGCATGTATTCAATAAACATGACTCTTTGCATTGAGAGTACTTGTAGCATGTATTCACAAAACATGACTCTTTGCCTTGAGAGTACTTGTAGCATGTATTCACAAAACATGACTCTTTGCCTTGAGAGTACTTGTAGCATGTATTCACAAAACATGACTCTTTGCCTTGAGAGTACTTGTAGCATGTATTCACAAAACATGACTCTTTGCCTTGAGAGTACTTGTAGCATGTATTAAAAAAACATGACTCTTTGCATTGAGAGTACTTGTAGCATGTATTCACAAAACATGACTCTTTTCCTTGAGAGTACTTGTAGCATGTATTCACAAAACATGACTCTTTGCCTTGAGAGTACTTGTAGCATGTATTTAAAAAACATGACTCTTTTCCTTGAGAGTACTTGTAGCATGTATTCACAAAACATGACTCTTTGCATTGAGAGTACTTGTAGCATGTATTTAAAAAACATGACTCTTTGCCTTGAGAGTACTTGTAGCATGTATTCACAAAACATGACTCTTTGCCTTGAGAGTACTTGTAGCATGTATTCACAAAACATGACTCTTTGCCTTGAGAGTACTTGTAGCATGTATTCACAATACATTACTCTTTGCCTTGAGAGTACTTGTAGCATGTACTCACAAAACATGACTCTTTGCACTGAGAGTACTTGTAGCATGTACTCAATAAACATGACTCTTTGCACTGGGAGTACTTGTAGCATGTACTCACAAAACATGACTCTTTGCACTGGGAGTACTTGTAGCATGTACTCACAAAACATGACTCTTTGCACTGGGAGTACTCGTAGCATGTATTCACAAAACATAACTCTTTGAATTGAGAATACTTGTAGCATGTATTCACAAAACATGACTCTTTGCATTGAGAGTACTTGTAGCATGTATTCACAAAACATGACTCTTTGCATTGAGAGTACTTGTAGCATGTACTCACGCTTATAGAAACACAGCTATGTAATGACTAGTAGAAAGACTGATTAGTTTAGAGGTAGAGCAATCGCTTTTTGCGGCAAAGGTTCGTGATTCGTCTCCTGCAATAGTGACGCTCCCTTAAATCTAGTTGGATATGCGTTCCTGACTGACTGTTAGGGAAAGAAATTCCAGCAAGGATGTGAACTGGCCAACCCATTTCACACAATATGTGGTTCTCTAACCTTTATTTGAAATCAGCGGCTGTCTGCTAAAGGACACCCTTTTCTTGAATGTAATGAATAGAACAGGGATCTTAAACAAGAGACCGTCAAACTTTACTCTGAGACTTGCACACAGAGACACCATAATGTGTGACAAGAGACCGTCAAACCTTACTCTGAGACTTGCACACAGAGACACCATAACGTTGGACAAGAGACCCTCAAACCTTGATCTGAGACTTGCACACAGAGACACCATAACGTTGGACAAGAGACCCTCAAACCTTGATCTGAGACTTGCACACAGAGACACCATAACGTTGGACAAGAGACCCTCAAACCTTGATCTGAGACTTGCACACAGAGACACCATAACGTTGGACAAAAGACCCTCAAACCTTGATCTGAGACTTGCACACAGAACACCATAACGTTGGACAAAAGACCCTCAAACCTTGATCTGAGACTTGCACACAGAACACCATAACGTTGGACAAGAGACCCTCAAACCTTGATCTGAGACTTGCACACAGAGACACCATAACGTTGGACAAGCGATAATACCTGCTCTAGGATGAGATTAAGCTACAAACAGAAGCTGTGAAAGAAGTTTGAAATGTTTCAACGAGAGCAAACCTCGATTCAACATGCGATGAAGATAGGAGATAATATATCTAAGGAAGAAAACATTCTAACAACGAATGAGTGCTAGAACAGTTTTACTGGTCAAATAAGAGACCAAAGACCTTATCAACTAAGTAAGCAGGTCCTTTGTTATTTGGGCCATTGTTGTATTCTTCTTGGTACAATTGGTCTATGAACGTTAGCTCGAGCGATCCTTATGGTGGAATAAGGTTGAGACGCCTGGACGAGATTGTTCAATTAGTCGGCACGATCAACATCACCATTAGCTGTAGTTATTACTTATGTTGTTTAATGCATTGATTATTTATTTTCACATTTAAAAAAGGATACTTATTAACTTTCTTTTGATTCTTACGTCCTGGACTATATGACTCTATTGTAAGTCAGTGAGCTTAAGCCCTAGCGTTGTCGTTATCTGTCGGAGCAGTACTAACGATTAGGGTTAGGTTGCTGCCGAGGAAGGAGACGACCAACAACACGACAATTTGTGCGATATGGAAAGACATGGACTATTGAGAAAAGTGATAATATTGTCAATATTATCGTTCGAGATAATGTGAACTGAATTTTCAGAGCAAAAATGAAATATCTATCAGTTAAGAAAGTAAGTAACACATAAAATAATCACCCTCAAAGTCATATTTATTCATCACAAATTCCAGAATATGGCACTTTCATTTAATGGGTGTAAGAGCAAACAAGAATTGTAATCTTACTTACTTTCACGAGCAACAGATAATGTTTTTCTTGAGTCCGTTCTTCTAAAGCAGATGACGGTTTCAGATTCAGGAATTATACACATAAAACTCCCATGTGAAGTTCTTCAACTATAATGTGTAGTACTCACGTTGGCGAACCAACCAACCTACTCTATTTTGTTTTGAAAGTTTTTCGCGTACCACCTGCGTTGAGGTGGTCTTATATTTCTGCCGTCTCGCGATTGTACATTTCTCTTTTCATCATATAGAATCTTCATTGCCCGGTAGTCGATGATTGACAGCTTAACGATCTTCGTTCCGCTAGATTCGAGCCAATCATGTTATCTCAGTTTGGACCAGCTGACCCCGCCCACTAGCGCGGGGTTTGTTGCCAGGAAGAACAACAAAAGCTGGAATCAGAGGATGTGGAACTCTTCCACGGCGCATGCTAAATAGCCTCTGTTGCCAGGGCAACGGTTTGATAGCATTACTGCAGGTACTGCCTTTGGCTGTTGTCTTGTACCAGATGCTAAATGTTTGGCTAGAAAGGGGAGACTACCACGTGGATTATCAGCCACATCCTCGGCTCTCGATGACGGGACCACAAGTCCAACCTGCTATATCATTAAATGTGCAACCCTATATTCTTTCTGTCTGATTCTCACTCCCTTATCGTCTCACATATTTCATATAATTCCCGCCCTGCGGTTTTGTGATCGGTTATTTCAGACTTGTCCTGCTTCTGTTTGAGAGAGAACTCTCGCTTCACAAAAGGGTACAACATATTTATGAAATAAAAAAGCGGCCAAACTCAAGTAGCTCACACGTTTATATACAACTTCCCAGGAGCGCTCGTAAGGACCACATATGTGTAGTACTGAATATAGGCAATATTGGTGCACGTTGCGAGTCATAGACAATGAGCTATGAATTAGAAGATCAACTGAAAAGGTAAGATAGTTTATAGGAGACACTGCCGTCAGAGATGAAGTGCTATAGACTTCATTCCTTCAGTGCTCATTTTGTTTTGGCATGGGGCTGCCAGCTCTCATACCCGTTGCCTTCTCTCATTTAACTATAAGACAAGCACTCATTTACAACTGTGTGGAGTACAGTGACAGGAAACTACGCGCGACACGGGCACTATGCGTGACATGAGAACTAGGCATGACATGAGAACTGGGAATGACATGAGAACTGCGCATGAAATGGGAACTACGCGCGACATGGGCACTATTCGTGACATGAGAACTGGGCATGACATGAGAACTGGGCATGACATGAGAATTGCGCATGACATGACAACTGTACATGATATGGAAACTATGCATGACATGGGAAGTATGCGTGACATGAGAACTAAGAAAGACATACGAAATATGCATGCTTGAAAAGATGAGTAGTTAATTGAACAAAATATTAGAGAACAATATTTTCTCAAACATAAATAACAATTTTCAAACAAATACACAATTCATTAAGCGTATCATTAGTAAAGATGCCATGATAAATCTAATAGCAAACGTTAATATGAGGCCAGCTCAGAAGAGTATGCAAATGATACAAAAGAATATGTATTGTTGTCAGGAGTGAGTACTGGAATATTCATGTTCTGGAAAAGGTCGCACTACCTGTATACGTCTCCAACATGCTGGCTCATAATGATATTGGAACACTATCGCAGGAATGTGACACATTAAGCTTATCAGCATCAGATTTTTTAATTGAGAGAGAAACAAACTGGTGCTTCGTGTTGCAACCGATCTCACAATCCAACTATTTGTCATTGCATGTTCTTCGATTTCCCTTTTCCATATCCATCACAAGTCTGTTTCCATCTGGGTTCCAATCCAATGAATGTATTGATTGTTAGGCTGCTCTTTGTGGATAGGTCCAGAGCATTAAATTGCTTTTCATTGTAATCTTAATCTACATTGACTGCTTTCTTGCTCTCTTCCACACTTTTGGGCTTGTCAATGCTTCAGTCCACCGAATAAGATGGTTGTGTTGTATAAATTAGTTGGAGAACATATGAAGTTCGAATAGAATGACTCTGGTTACATGTAAGTGCCCCAGAGTAATAATAATCTTACAATTGTGATAAACATTCGCGTCTATGACAGGTATGTTCTGTTTCATATTGGGCGGGACGAGTCAAATACAAATCTAAGGGAATATCTGAACTCTGTGAGGCTGGATGGGTTTCTATGCTCTGAATATCTGTGTGGGTTTCTGATCTCTGGAGGACTAGTTGAGTTTCTTTCCTCTAAATGTGTGGGTTTCTGATCTCAGGAGGACTAGTTGAGTTTCTTTCCTCTGAATGTGTGGGTTTCTGATCTCAGGAGGACAAGTTGAGTTTCTTTCCTCTGAATGTGTGGGTTTCTGAGCTCAGGAGTACTGGTTGAGTTTCTTTCCTCTGAATGTGTGGGTGCGTTTCTGATCCCTCGAGGCCTGCGTAGGTTATATATCTCTGGAGTACTGTTTAGTATTCTTAACCCTGGGGTCTTGGTGGTTTTCTTAACCCTGGAGGTTCGGGTGAGTTTCCTAACACTTGAGATTTGGGTGGGTTTCTTTGTCCTGGAGGTTCGGGTGGGTTTCTTAACCCTGGAGGTTCGAGTAGGTTTCTTAGCCCTGGAGGTTCGGATGCTTAACTCTGGAGGTTCGGGTGGTTTCTTAACCCTGGATATTCGGGTGGGTTTCTTTACCCTGGAAGTCTGTGTGGGTTGATAGCCACGACATTTCTTTCCTAGATTGCTCTCTCTTCTTTATTTGTGCTACTCTGTATCAAGACACTGTTCTCCCAATCTTCTAGCTATTACATGGTCATTATTTAAAATTGTGATAGGACAGGATGTAGATGCCACTCTAACTCTTTACATAAATAGTTATCAATTGGCACCTGTGAATCAATTCACACACCTGAAGTTCTTCATTAATGACAAGCTCTCTTTAGACACAGAAATAGACATTGACAAAGCTGGTGCTACATTTGGTTGCTTTACAGCGTGTGCTTGAGACAGCCGGAAGCTTACAATTAAATCAAAGTCACGGTCTGCGGTGCAAATGTCTTTAGTACGCTCCAATATGGTAGCAGAACATGGACAGCCTATTCCAAACAAGAGCACAGACTTGGACAGCCTATTCCAAACAAGAGCACAGACTCGGACAGCCTATTCCAAACAAGAGTACAGACTTAGCACCACGCTCCAATATGGTAGCAGAACTTAGACAGCCTATTCCAAACAAGAGCACATGCTTAGCACCACGCTCCAATATGGTAGCAGGACTTGGACAGCCTATTCCAAACAAGAGCACAGACTTGGACAGCCTATTCCAAACAAGAGCACAGACTTGGACAGCCTGTTCCAAACAAGAGCACAGACTTGGACAGCCTATTCCAAACAAGAGCACAGACTTGGACAGCCTATTCCAAACAAGAGCACAGACTTGGACAGCCTATTCCAAACAAGAGCACAGACTTGGACAGCCTATTCCAAACAAGAGCACAGACTTGGACAGCCTATTCCAAACAAGAGCACAGACTTGGACAGCCTATTCCAAACAAGAGCACAGACTTGGACAGCCTATTCCAAACAAGAGCACAGACTTGGACAGCCTATTCCAAACAAGAGCACAGACTTAGCACCTTCATTCTACGGCATCTGTGATTAATTCTTGGAATTACATGCTGAGAAAGATCGAGAAATGCAGAGGTGCACTCTCACGCCGGTCTACGAAGAACGTAAACTCCCGCCAGTATGCGACGACTAGGAAATGTATTCTTCATTGAAGATGATCACATTCTGACAAAAATGTCCTCTATTGACAGGTGATGGCAAGAGAACTGGGGATCCGACCATAGCTGAAGTTCAAAGATGTGTGCACAAATGATATCATAAAAGCAGATCTCGCGAATTTGACAGTCTGGTCTGGGAAAAAGAGAAATCCAAATGGATAAATACCCTGAAGAGCCTCTTTGTTTTGGGTGAACAGATGTTCTTACAACACCGAGAAGTGAGATGACGTCGCGGCAAGGAGAACGAAAACAAAAAACTCATTCGACAGTTACCGCTCCTAGGTCGCTCCATCATAAAGTCAGTCTTCCCTAAGTACATTATTTAATTGACATTTCATGTTTTGTTTGTTTTCTTTTGTAAACCTATGTTTTGTTTTCAGCCCTCATTGTTGGTCTTGAGACTGAAGAATTGAAACAAAATGTATGTCCTCTTGGCCGTGCTTATCTGTGCTGTAGGTCTATTTTTTAACTGCTGTTGCCAGCCACATACTTTAACATGCCCTTTCGCTCTAGGTGAAGCATAGAGCCACTACTACATGCAGCATGTGTCCAAATACTTGCAATGGCGGTTTATGTACAGTATTTAACAGCAGAAGTCTGCTAGCTCCATTAATAACCCTCTTTGATTGCCTTAATGAAATGATTGGAAGGTTGCAGTGATACCCTTCTCTCAACCCGGGGTACTGGTGGCCTTTCACGCTGTTAAAGACACGAATGTGACTGAAAGAAAACACATCCTCCTTCCTCCGTGTCTCACATGAATCAGACGTAGAGGAGTTTCTGAACATCCTTCCCACTACCGTACTACAATCTTCTATCGTTTTGTTCAAAAACTTATCAGCAAATTTTGGTGCTGGTTACATGAGTAATATGTATATGGTTTCGTTACTTTAGTGTTTACAATAAACCTACACATATGTTGATTATCACTTGTCCAAATGAAACGGCTAAAATATATTGTTTTTTGTTCTCTGCTAAAAGTCTTCGATTCACGTAATTCCGAACTAATTTCTTGTAAATATAGATAAAGACAAACTTATGTTTGTGTTTGACGATTTTCGTGAGGCAACATTCCATAATTTCAAATAAAGTGAAAAACTAAGGCAAAAGTGTTATATATTTGTACTAATGGTCAAGGACAAGAAATCGTACATACAGTTTACGCTATTCGAATGAAAACTAGCCCCGATTATACAAGTGCAGTCAAACATGGCCCTCTCATCCTGCAAGGAACACCGGATATGGTCGACACTAAGCTAGCCGTAACCACACAACAAGAAACACTTGAGGGTGAGGTGAGAATTGGCATTGTTTTGTGGAGAGGTCAACGACCGTGTTTTAAGTGTCGTATTTCTATTCAATGATCACCTCAAGATCCCATCTGGTCGACGGTCAGTGGAGTGACTGAGAGCCGACAGTGCACTTCACTCTGAAATCCTTCGATCTACTCGGAAATCTTCGAACGCGGACCGGAACTATTGAATTGTTTGGAAATCTTGAGGCCTGTTGTGAAATAGTGGTCTCCTAGTTCAGTTTAGTGGCGGTCTTGTGTGGAAGGAAATTGCTAATGAATGTCAGTGGATGTGTAAACATGTCTTCAAACCATTAATAGTCAATAACTTGTGTGAAGTTACATTATTCCACCCAAAGAAGCCAAAATCAAATCTGTGTTGTTGATTCATTTATCATGACTAATATTAATCCAAGTTGGGTGTTTGGTGATTCCCCGAGTGCAAGCATGTATTATATTTTTTATTTATATTGGTCTAAGAATGTTGTTATAGTTGACGCTTAATTTTTTAATACGAACTTTTGACAGAAGTGAAGTGTGAAAGAAAATGAAAAACTGATATATTTCTCGCAGAAACATTTCTCTAAGAATGTTAGTAGTTGATTTGGTCAGTTTCTGTTATTTGTGTATTCATCAGGCCTTGGTATTACGTTTATTTGTTTTCCGGTGGTGTAAATATAGAAATTAGGTTGCATAGATCTGGTTGTAGTGTGACATTAGTTTTAGTGTGACGGTGGTTGTAGTGTGATGGTAATTATAGTGTGACGGTAATTGTAGTATGACAATTGTAGTGTGACGGTGGGTGTAGGTGACGGTGGTTGTAGTATGGCAGTGGTTGTAGTGTGCCGGTGGTTGTAGTATGATGATGGTTGTAGTGTGCCGGTGGTTGTAGTATGACATGAGTGTAGTGTGACGGTGGTTGTAGTGTGACGTGGTTGTAGTGTGACGAGGAGTGTAGCATGACGGTAATTATAATGTGAGGGTGGTTGCAGTGTGACCGTGCTTGTAGTGTAGCACTGGTTATCCTTAACAGGGAACACAATCATCCGTTATTTAATGTAGCATCCCCATCCGCTTAGCACAAGCAATATATTTCAGCAGCCCAGTCACCACTGAACCATTTATACGATATCCGTGTCAAATACTGAGAAGTCCACAAGGCGTGATCTATGTAACATTTTGGTCATGTGTGTGTATGTTATGGTGATCTATGTCAATAGTTGTGCCAACATTTTGGTCATGTGTCTGCATGTTATGGTGATCCATGTCAATAGTTGTTTCAATATGTTGGTCATGTATGTGCATGTTATGGTGATCTATGTCAATAGTTGTGCCAACATTTTGGTCATGTGTCTGCATGTCAGGGTGAGCAACATTATAATATTTCACAAAGATTTTAAATAAGTGTTCTGTTACAATTATTTTAGAACTACAAGTTCGATGAGTCCTATTAACTAAATATCACCCGTACCCATTTAAGGTTGGGTCGACCCGGGAGCCACTATTGTCTGAAAAAACATTACCGCCTCAACTGGGGAATGAACCCAGGACCACTCAGAAGCGAAGACAGAGCGATAACCACTGCGCTAAGCGGCTCCCTAGATACAACACCAACAAGTATATTTGACAAAAGTGGTTACACAAGAGTGTGTACTGCCCTCTGCACTGTTTAATATATTCACATACAAATGTTTCAAACAATTGGAAGAAATGACCGGATTGAATATAGAAAAACAAAGTATCAATAATATCCGATGTGCGGGTGATACAGTGTTAATGGCTGAGAATCCATAACATCTGTAGAACCTACCGGCTATGCTAAACAACAAGAGTTAGCAATGTGGTCTGGAAATCAACACCAGCAAGACTAAAGTTGGGGTGTTCCCCAAAGGAAAGAAAGTCCACACGAAGACATCCATATCAATGGAGAAAATCTGGGACAAATGTTAAGCTACTATTACCTTGGCCATCTAATAACCGGGGATTTTACACGCGGAAGGGAGATCATTAAGGGAGTTGCAATTACGAAGTATAAATGTAACAGCAGGAGACATATACTTTTATGCAAGTGGATCTCAGCGTAAGACATATACTGTTATACAAGTGGATCTCAGCATGAGACATACTTTTATGCAAGTGGATTTCAGCATTAGACATATACTTTTATGCAAATTGATCTCAGCATGATACATATACTTTTGTCCAAGTGGATCTCAGCATGAGACATATACTTTTTTCCAAGTGGATCTCAACATGAGACATATACTTTTGTCCGAGTGGATCTCAGCATCAGACATATACTTTTGTCCAAGTGGATCTCAGCATGAAGCACATACTTTTGTCCAAGTGGATCTCAGCATGAGACATATACTTTTGTCCAAGTGGATCTCAGCATGAAGCACATACTTTTGTCCAAGTGGATCTCAGCATGAGACATATACTTTTGTCCAAGTGGATCTCACCATGAGACATATACTTTTGTCCAAGTGGATCTCAGCCTGAAGCACATACTTTTGTCCAAGTGGATCTCAGCATGAGACATATACTTTTGTCCAAGTGGATCTCAGCATGAGACATATACTTTTGTCCAAGTGGATCTCAGCAAGAGACATATACTTTTGTCCAAGTCGATTTCAGCATGAGAGATATACTTTTGTCCAAGTGGATCTCAGCATGAGACATATACTTTTGTCCAAGTGGATCTCACCATGAGACATATACTTTTGTCCAAGTGGATCTCACCATGAGACATATACTTTTGTCCAAGTGGATCTCAGCCTGAAGCACATACTTTTGTCCAAGTGGATCTCAGCATGAGACATATACTTTTGTCCAAGTGGATCTCAGCAAGAGACATATACTTTTGTCCAAGTGGATTTCAGCATGAGACATATACTTTTGTCCAAGTGGATTTCAGCATGAGACATAATTTTGTCCAAGTGGATGGTAGAACTATAAATGTAACAGCATGAGACATATTCTTTTGTCCAAGTAGATTTCAGCATGAGACATATTCTTTTGTCCAAGTGGATCTCAGCATGAGACATATACTTTTGTCCAAGTGGATCTCAGCATGAGAAATATACTTTTGTCCAAGTGGATCTCAGGATGAGACATATACTTTTGTCCAAGTGGATCTAAGAAGTTGACACTGAGAATAACTACATGCCACTTAGGCCGTCACTTGGAGGCAGGACAAGGTCTTGCTCAACTCTGGTTTCATGTAGTGCACATACATAATGGTAACTTAGAAGTGCATGTTTAAACAACTGAGGAGCATCAGCAGTTTCCGCTTTATTATATAAGAGCAACTTTGATCTAGTTAAAGCTAAGGAAATGTGTTGGCACATTTCAACAATTATTTTTGAAGATGAAGCTCGGCATTTCGGTTAATGCCAAAAATGTCAACGTCACAACAGAGAGCAAACATGAACTAAAATGAATAATCAGAAGAGAAGATTCCTTTAGAATCCGACATCTACACCAGCATAGATTTTTCTTATCCTGTAACAAATCCCTGGCCACGTACAAATGAAAAGTCCAAAGCGATACTGACTTCTCAACCGTCCGTAACGAAGACATTGGCAAATCCTAGGAAACATTCAACACCTGCATGAACAATTAGCTCTCGTTGGGAAATGTATTTTGTTGATCTGTATTTACCTGTAAGATGGCTCCAGTCGGTATTGCAAGTTTCGTGAACAACAAAAGTCTCTTAATGTAAAGGCAAGGGCTTTCCTTTGCATTCACTACTTCATATCTATTTTTGTCAGCTGTCTTCTAAGTTGTCTTCAATAGTGTGATATTGTCGTATTGTGTGCGTTGGATTAACTATGACCTTCGCCTTTCACTGACCTTCTATAGTTGTCCTTTATGACATGCTTGGAAGGTTAAGGCCATCTTATATTCAGTCCTGTTTCCGCTCAGGTGGCAGCTTTGTAAAACATATATTCACCTGTAACCTAGGTACTTGCAGTGCAAATTGTTCAAGCGGTGTCTTGTAGGGTTGTATGTCACAGAGATGAGTGGAAGCACTGCCACACTGATAGCTTGCCAAGTAAGAAAGGATAATAATGTGATGAAATAGCTCTATGGTAGAATGCTCCCAACACAGACCAAAAGCTTGATGGTCGTGGAGCAACTTTCTGTGTTTGAGAGAAAATCTGTAGAAATGAAACAATATCTGATTCAGGAATTTAAAAAAAAAATTGAGTATCGTATTTTCTTAGGGAAATAACAGAAAAAATTCTCCAGAAAGATCCAATTGCAACTGCTTTCTTCTCTTATGAACTGCATTTCTCCACTCTGCAAGTCTTGTAACACTGTACCTGACATTTTCTATTTGCATAACTATAACGATGACTCTGCATTACCGGTGCATATATTAAATTGTATGTTCTATGACTGAATTATTGTTTGTGTATGTACTTAGCATCTGGTTCTCACTTTGACTTCAAAAATGCCGCCTTTCTGCTTTAGTTTTGTTCAACAAACCGATATAATACATCATCATCATTTTCAGAATCTTCAGATATATTTGCTCGATAATCTTGCTAACCATGTTTGTTTGCTAGCCGAAGGTTTATTCTCATATTCATTTGTACATTCTTCTATATACCATTCTATGTGGCTTTTGCCCACTCTTCTATATACCACTCTATGTGGCTTTTGCCCACTCTTCTATGTACCATTCTATGTGGCTTTTGCCCACTCTTCTATATACCACTCTGTGTGGCTTTTGCCCACTCTTCTATATACCACTCTGTGTGGCTTTTGCCCACTCTTCTATATACCACTCTATGTGGCTTTTGCCCACTCTTCTATATACCACTCTGTGTGGCTTTTGCCCACTCTTCTATATACCACTCTGTGTGGCTTTTGCCCACTCTTCTATATACCACTCTATGTGGCTTTTGCCCACTCTTCTATATACCACTCTATGTGGCTTTTGCCCACTCTTGTATATACCACTCTGTGTGGCTTTTGCCCACTCTTCTATATACCACTCTGTGTGGCTTTTGCCCACTCTTCTATATACCAATCTATCTGGCTTTTAAATCATGCAGGCCACATCCTAGTATATGTTTTGCTCTATATGAAGCCCTTGGACACCACAGTAGATAGGATACTGACAGGAAGCCTGTATCAAGGCATACATGTGGGCTCTTGCAATGGTAGTTTCTATAGGAATTTCTTTTAATGTGTTGTTGCAAATGCCACTTGTACTTGTTTTAGGTGCTCTTCATTGCTGTCTTTGGTGTAGGTTACAGTTGTTTGCTTCACATTCCGAGGGGTACTTCAAAAAGCTAAACAGGGTTCTCCTGGCTGTAGTGACGTATGGCTCCTCAGTAGGCTCACTAATATGGGGATCACAGTGCCGATTGGGATCAAGATGCTGAGCAGTGCAAGAGCTGCAACGGTCAACGACCAAAAGGTGACTGCTAGCGTCAGGACCAGTGACCCAGAGCTGCAACGGTTAACGACCGAAAGCTGACTGCTAGCGTCAGGACCAGTAACCCAGAGCTGCAACGATCAACGACCAAAAGGTGACTGCTAGCGTCATGACCAGTGACCCAGAGCTGCAACGGTCAACGACCAAAAGCTGACTGCTAGCGTCAGGACCAGTGACCCAGAGCTGCAACGGTCAACGACCAAAAGCTGACTGCTAGCGTCGGGACCAGTGACCCAGAGCTGCAACGGTCAACGACCAAAAGCTGACTGCTAGCGTCAGGACCAGTGACCCAGAGCTGCAACGGTCAACGACCATAAGCTGACTGCTAGCGTCAGGACCAGTGACCCAGAGCTGCAACGGTCAACGACCAAAAGGTGACTGCTAGCGTCAGGACCAGTGACCCAGAGCTGCAACGGTCAACGACCAAAAGCTGACTGCTAGCGTCAGGACCAGTGACCCAGAGCTGCAACGGTCAACGACCAAAAGCTGACTGCTAGCGTCGGGACCAGTAACCCAGAGCTGCAACGGTCAACGACCAAAAGCTGACTGCTAGCGTCGGGACCAGTAACCCAGAGCTGCAACGGTCAACGACCAAAAGCTGACTGCTAGCGTCAGGACCAGTAACCCAGATCTGCAACGGTCAACGACCAAAAGCTGACTGCTAGCGTCAGGACCAGTAACCCAGAGCTGCCAAGACGCTTCTACACCTCCAACACTACGTGTGATCTTGTACAATAGACTGAAACAGGGCAGACTGGATATGGAGAATATGTCTACGAGATAAGGCTAACATGGTACCCACAAAATGCCTGCTGATGTCGTATGTGTCTGACCGAAAGGTACAAATATCGCAGTCAAGATGTTAACAGCGACACAACGTATTTCGCTCTCCGGACTACATCCTACTACTTACAGAGCCCCTTTCATACCGTAATAGCGGGAGTTTGAGAGCGGACGGAGAAGAGCGGGGAGTTTGAGAGCGGACGAAGAAGAGCGGAAGTTTGAGAGCGGACGGAGAAGAGCGGGAGTTTGAGAACGGACGGAGAAGAGCGGGAGTTTGAGAGCGGACGGAGAAGAGCGGGAGTTTGAGATCGAACGCAGACCAACAGCGAAGAAGTAGATGATTGACAATACCGTGATATTGGCTCATTGTGTGAGCTGGAAAACAGCAACAAAGGCAAAACAACAAATTCAATATTTTCTTATGGAAGCGATTGCTGTTGAAGATATAGTGTTAGAGCTTTCGTTATAACGTGGCCTCAGCTTTTAGGTAGAAATACTAGTTCAGTTCATCCCTGTATAGTCGTTCCTAACTTTCAATCAACTGGGGTGCTCGTCCCACAGTAGGATGAGACAGGGTACGAACCTGGTCCTGTATTGCGAGAAACATGTACTCTAACAACTCTGCCAAACGGACACTCTATGTAGCTTAATGAAACTGATACATTTGAGATATTTCATCATATCCTGTGTCGCAATGGTCGCTGAAGTACTAAAGAGGCAACACTTACATTTCCCGTACACGCCATGATTTGGACGTTGATTGGGCACTTAAACTTTAGTTATCGCCACAGAGCCAATCCTGGCAGTCACATAATGCTGAGGAAACAGATGTGTGTGACAGAACTAGTCTGTTATCGGAGCCAAATTCCTGCGCCAGTTTAATGAATACCAGATCTGGTGTCACAAGTTCGATGAATTCAACCTTTGTTTTCTCACACACACGCTCAGTCTCACACGCTCAGCCTCACACGCTCAATATCGCACGTGCTCCCTGCCTGTGGCATGGCGACCTGTTGTTGGTTTCTTTCTCTGACTGTATCATTGATACATCCTTCCCTTTAGGCAACCTGCTCATTTCCGTTCTTCATTACTCATCATGTGCGCGCGCACTTAGTCTCTCTATCTCTCTCTCGCTCTCTATCTATCTATCTATCTATCTATCTATCTATCTATCTATCTATCTATCTATCTATCTATCTATCTATCTATCTATCTATCTATCTATCTATCTATCTATCTATATATATCTATCTATCTATCTATCTATCTATCTATCTATCTATCTATCTATCTATCTATCTATCTATCTGTCTATCTATCTCTCTGTCTGTTTTTCTATCTGTCTATCCATCTATTCAGCTATCCATCGATTCGTCCGTTCGTCCATCCGTGCGTCCGTCCATCCGGATGTCGGTCGGTCTGTCTATCGGTCTGTCGGTCTATCCGTCAGTCGGCCGATTTGTCTATCGGTAGGTGTCTGTCGGCTGGTCTGTCTGTCGGTTTCTCTGTCTGTCTATCTGTCTATACTCACCCCAATGGCATCTGCGTATTACTAGCCAAGCATCCGGTTTTCACAAACTAGTTTTTAAAACATTTTAGTTAAGTATCTTGTTGTAGCAGTTCTGAGTATAGAGAAATGTGTCTTCCTCTAGGACAGAATGCTTCCCAACACTTGGCACCGTCCACCTCGCTGACTACAGACATCTTAATGTGTTTGTAAGAAACATTTCCCCAAAATAGTATTTGATGCCGGAGAAAAAAAAGAGGAAACTCAATTTATAAACAACCGGGGAACTGAGACACTAGTCCGGTCAGGCACAACATACTCACTAAGATGTCACGTCAGGGTCATGCACAACATACTCACTAGGATGTCGCGTCAGGGTCATGCACAAAATACTCACTAGGATGTCGCGCCAGGGTCATGCACAACATTCTCACTAAGATGTCACGTCAGGGTCATGCACAACATACTCACTAAGATTTCACGTCAGGGTTATGCACAACATACTCACTAGGAAATCACGTCAGGGTCAGGCACAACATACTCATCAGGATGTCACGTCAGGGTCATGCACAACATACTCACTAAGATGTCACGTCAGGGTCATGCACAACATTCTCACTAAGATGTCACGTCAGGGTCATGCACAAAATTCTAACTAAGAGGTCACGTCAGGGTCATGCACAACATTCTCACTAAGATGTCACGTCAGGGTCATGCACAACATTCTCACTAAGATATCACGTCAGGGTCAGGCACAACATACTCATCAGGATGTCACGTCAGGGTTATGCACAATATACTCACTAAGATGTCACGTCAGGGTCATGCACACCATTCTCACTAAGATGTCACGTCAGGGTCATGCACAACATACTCATGAGGATGTCACGTCAGGGTTAGGCACAACATACTCATTAGGATGTCACGTCAGGGCCATGCACAACATAATCACTAAGATGTCACGTCAGGGTTATGCACAACATTCTCACTAAGATGTCACGTCAGGGTCATGCACAACATTCTCACTAAGATGTCACGCCAGGGTCATGCACAAAATTCTCACTAATATGTCACGTCAGGGTCATGCACAACATACTCACTAAGATGTCACGTCAGGGTCATGCACAACATACTCACTAAGATGTTACGTCAGGGTCATGCACAACATACTCACTAAGATGTCACGTCAGGGTCATGCACAACATTCTCACTAAGATGTCACGTCAGGGTCATGCACAACATTCTCACTAAGATGTCACGTCAGGGTCATGCACAACGTACTCACTAAGATTTCGCGTCAGGGTCATGCACAACATACTCACTAAGATGTCACGTCAGGGTCATGCACAACATACTCATCAGGATGTCACGTCAGGGTCATGCACAACATACTCACTAAGATGTCACGTCAGGGTCATGCACAACATACTCACTAGGATGTCATGTCAGCGGTGTGCATACCATACTCACTAAGATGTCACGTCAGGGTCATGCACAACATACTCGCCAGGATGTCACGTCAGGGTCATGCACAATATACTCATCAGGATGTCACGTCAGGGTCATGCACAACATACTCACTAAGATGTCACGTCAGGGTCATGCACAACATACTCACTAAGATGTCACGCCAGGGTCATGCACAACATACACACTAAGATGTCACGTCAGGGTCATGCACAACATACTCACTAAGATGACACGTCAGGGTCATGCACAACATACTCACTAAGATGTCACGTCAGGGTTATGCACAACATACTCACTAGGATGTCACGTCAGGGTCAGGCACAGCATACTCATCAGGATGTCACGTCAGGGTCATGCACAACATACTCACTAAGATGTCACGCCAGGGTCATGCACAACATACTCACTAAGATGACACGTCAGGGTCATGCACAACATACTCACTAAGATGTCACGTCAGGGTTATGCACAACATACTCACTAGGATGTCACGTCAGGGTCAGGCACAGCATACTCATCAGGATGTCACGTCAGGATCATGCACAACATACTCACTAAGATGTCACGTCAGGGTCATGCACAACATTCTCACTAAGATGTCACGTCAGGGTCATTCACAAAATTCTAACTAAGAGGTCACGTCAGGGTCATGCACAACATTCTCACTACGATGTCACGTCAGGGTCATGCACAACATTCTCACTAAGATATCACGTCAGGGTCAGGCACAACATACTCATCAGGATGTCACGTCAGGGACATGCACAACATACTCACTAAGATGTCACGTCAGGGTCATGCACAACATTCTCACTAAGATGTCATGTCACGGTCATGCACAACATTCTCACTAAAATGTCACGTCAGGGTCATGCACAAAATTCTAACTAAGAGGTCACGGCAGGGTCATGCACAACATTCTCACTAAGATGTCACGTCAGGGTCATGCACAACATACTCACTAAGATGTCACGTCAGGGTCATGCACAACATCCTCATCAGGATGTCACGTCAGGGTCATGCACAACATACTCACTAAGATGTCACGTGACTGTCATGCACAACATACTCACTAAGATGTCACGCCAGGGTCATGCACAACATACTCACTAAGATGTCACGTCAGGGTCATGCACAACATACTCACTAAGATTTCACGTCAGGGTTATGCACAACATACTCACTAGGAAATCACGTCAGGGTCAGGCACAACATACTCATCAGGATGTCACGTCAGGGTCATGCACAACATACTCACTAAGATGTCATGTCAGGGTCATGCACAACATTCTCACTAAGATGTCACGTCAGGGTCATGCACAAAATTCTAACTAAGAGGTCACGTCAGGGTCATGCACAACATTCTCACTAAGATGTCACGTCAGGGTCATGCACAACATTCTCACTAAGATATCACGTCAGGGTCAGGCACAACATACTCATCAGGATGTCACGTCAGGGTTATGCACAATATACTCACTAAGATGTCACGTCAGGGTCATGCACAACATTCTCACTAAAATGTCACGTCAGGGTCATGCACAAAATTCTAACTAAGAGGTCACGGCAGGGTCATGCACAACATTCTCACTAAGATGTCACGTCAGGGTCATGCACAACATAGTCACTAAGATGTCACGTCAGGGTCATGCACAACAAACTCACTAAGATGTTACGTCAGGGTCATGCACAACATACTCACTAAGATGTCACGTCAGGGTCATCCACAACATTCTCACTAAGATGTCACGTCAGGGTCATGCACAACATTCTCACTAAGATGTCACGTGAGGGTCATGCACAACATACTCACTAAGATGTCACGTCAGGGTCACGCACAACATACTCACTAGGATGTCGCGTCAGGGTCATGCACAACATACTCACTAAGATGTCACGTATATTTCATGCACAACAAACTCACTAAGATGTCACGTCAGGGTCATGCACAACATTCTCACTAAGATGTCACGTCAGGGTCATGCACAACGTACTCACTAAGATTTCGCGTCAGGGTCATGCACAACATACTCACTAAGATGTCACGTCAGGGTCATGCACAACATACTCATCAGGATGTCACGTCAGGGTCATGCACAACATACTCTTTAAGATGTCACGTCAGGGTCATGCACAACATAATCACTAGGATGTCATGTCAGCGGTATGCATACCATACTCACTAAGATGTCACGTCAGGGTCATGCACTACATACTGACCAGGATGTCACGTCAGGGTCATGCACAATATACTCATCAGGATGTCACGTCAGGGTCATGCACAACATACTCACTAAGATGTCACGCCAGGGTCATGCACAACATACACACTAAGATGTCACGTCAGGGTCATGCACAACATACTCACTAAGATGACACGTCAGGGTCATGCACAACATACTCACTAAGATGTCACTTCAGGGTTATGCACAACATACTCACTAGGATGTCACGTCAGGATCAGGCACAGCATACTCATCAGGATGTCACGTCAGGGTCATGCACAACATACTCACTAAGATGTCACGTCAGGGTCATGCACAACATTCTCACTAAGATGTCACGTCAGGGTCATGCACAACGTACTCACTAAGATTTCGCGTCAGGGTCATGCACAACATACTCACTAAGATGTCACGTCAGGGTCATGCACAACATACTCATCAGGATGTCACGTCAGGGTCATGCACAACATACTCACTAAGATGTCACGTCAGGGTCATGCACAACATAATCACTAGGATGTCATGTCAGCGGTATGCATACCATACTCACTAAGATGTCACGTCAGGGTCATGCACAACATACTGACCAGGATGTCACGTCAGGGTCATGCACAATATACTCATCAGGATGTCACGTCAGGGTCATGCGCAACATACTCACTAAGATGTCACGTCAGGGTCATGCACAACATACTCACTAAGATGTCACGCCAGGGTCATGCACAACATACACACTAAGATGTCACGTCAGGGTCATGCACAACATACTCACTAAGATGACACGTCAGGGTCATGCACAACATACTCACTAAGATGTCACGTCAGGGTTATGCACAACATACTCACTAGGATGTCACGTCAGGGTCAGGCACAGCATACTCATCAGGATGTCACGTCAGGGTCATGCACAACATACTCACTAAGATGTCACGTCATGGTCATTCACAAAATTCTAACTAAGAGGTCACGTCAGGGTCATGCACAACATTCTAACTACGATGTCACGTCAGGGTCATGCACAACATTCTCACTAAGATATCACGTCAGGGTCAGGCACAACATACTCATCAGGATGTCACGTCAGGGACATGCACAACATACTCACTAAAATGCCACGTCAGGGTCATGCACAACATTCTCACTAAGATGTCATGTCACGGTCATGCACAACATTCTCACTAAAATGTCACGTCAGGGTCATGCACACAATTCTAACTAAGAGGTCACGGCAGGGTCATGCACAACATTATCACTAAGATGTCACGTCAGGGTCATGCACAACATACTCACTAAGATGTCACGTCAGGGTCATGCACAACATCCTCATCAGGATGTCACGTCAGGGTCATGCACAACATACTCACTAAGATGTCACGTGACTGCCATGCACAACATACTCACTAAGATGTCACGCCAGGGTCATCCACAACATTCTCACTAAGATGTCACGTCAGGGTCATGCACAACATTCTCACTAAGATGTCACGTGAGGGTCATGCACAACATACTCACTAAGATGTCACGTCAGGGTCACGCACAACATACTCACTAGGATGTCGCGTCAGGGTCATGCACAACATACTCACTAAGATGTCACGTATATTTCATGCACAACAAACTCACTAAGATGTCACGTCAGGGTCATGCACAACATTCTCACTAAGATGTCACGTCAGGGTCATGCACAACGTACTCACTAAGATTTCGCGTCAGGGTCATGCACAACATACTCACTAAGATGTCACGTCAGGGTCATGCACAACATACTCATCAGGATGTCACGTCAGGGTCATGCACAACATACTCTTTAAGATGTCACGTCAGGGTCATGCACAACATAATCACTAGGATGTCATGTCAGCGGTATGCATACCATACTCACTAAGATGTCACGTCAGGGTCATGCACTACATACTGACCAGGATGTCACGTCAGGGTCATGCACAATATACTCATCAGGATGTCACGTCAGGGTCATGCACAACATACTCACTAAGATGTCACGCCAGGGTCATGCACAACATACACACTAAGATGTCACGTCAGGGTCATGCACAACATACTCACTAAGATGACACGTCAGGGTCATGCACAACATACTCACTAAGATGTCACGTCAGGGTTATGCACAACATACTCACTAGGATGTCACGTCAGGATCAGGCACAGCATACTCATCAGGATGTCACGTCAGGGTCATGCACAACATACTCACTAAGATGTCACGTCAGGGTCATGCACAACATTCTCACTAAGATGTCACGTCAGGGTCATGCACAACGTACTCACTAAGATTTCGCGTCAGGGTCATGCACAACATACTCACTAAGATGTCACGTCAGGGTCATGCACAACATACTCATCAGGATGTCACGTCAGGGTCATGCACAACATACTCACTAAGATGTCACGTCAGGGTCATGCACAACATAATCACTAGGATGTCATGTCAGCGGTATGCATACCATACTCACTAAGATGTCACGTCAGGGTCATGCACAACATACTGACCAGGATGTCACGTCAGGGTCATGCACAATATACTCATCAGGATGTCACGTCAGGGTCATGCGCAACATACTCACTAAGATGTCACGTCAGGGTCATGCACAACATACTCACTAAGATGTCACGCCAGGGTCATGCACAACATACACACTAAGATGTCACGTCAGGGTCATGCACAACATACTCACTAAGATGACACGTCAGGGTCATGCACAACATACTCACTAAGATGTCACGTCAGGGTTATGCACAACATACTCACTAGGATGTCACGTCAGGGTCAGGCACAGCATACTCATCAGGATGTCACGTCAGGGTCATGCACAACATACTCACTAAGATGTCACGTCATGGTCATTCACAAAATTCTAACTAAGAGGTCACGTCAGGGTCATGCACAACATTCTAACTACGATGTCACGTCAGGGTCATGCACAACATTCTCACTAAGATATCACGTCAGGGTCAGGCACAACATACTCATCAGGATGTCACGTCAGGGACATGCACAACATACTCACTAAAATGCCACGTCAGGGTCATGCACAACATTCTCACTAAGATGTCATGTCACGGTCATGCACAACATTCTCACTAAAATGTCACGTCAGGGTCATGCACACAATTCTAACTAAGAGGTCACGGCAGGGTCATGCACAACATTCTCACTAAGATGTCACGTCAGGGTCATGCACAACATACTCACTAAGATGTCACGTCAGGGTCATGCACAACATCCTCATCAGGATGTCACGTCAGGGTCATGCACAACATACTCACTAAGATGTCACGTGACTGCCATGCACAACATACTCACTAAGATGTCACGCCAGGGTCATGCACAACATACTCACTAAGATGTCACGTCAGGGCAATGCACAACATACTCACTAGGATGTCATGTCAGGGTTATGCATAACATACTCACTAAGATGTCACGTCAGGGTCATGCACAACATACTCACCAGGATGTCACGTCAGGGTTAGGCACAACATACTCACTAAGATGTCACGTCAGGGTCATGCACAACATACTCACTAAGATGTCACGCCAGGGTCATGCACAACAGACTCACTAAGATGGCACGTCAGGGTTAGGCACAACATACTCATCAGGATGTCACGCCAGGGTCATGCACAACATACTCACTAAGATTTCACGTCAGGGCCATGCACAACATACTAACTAGGATGTCGCGTCAGGGTCATGCACAACATACTCACTAAGATGTCACGTCAGGGTCATGCACAACATACTCACTAAGATGTCACGCCAGGGTCATGCACAACATACACACTAAGATGTCACGTCAGGGTCATGCACAACATACTCACTAAGATGACACGTCAGGGTCATGCACAACATACTCACTGAGATGTCACGTCAGGGTTATGCACAACATACTCACTAGGATGTCACGTCAGGGTCAGGCACAGCATACTCATCAGGATGTCACGTCAGGATCATGCACAACATACTCACTAAGATGTCACGTCAGGGTCATGCACAACATTCTCACTAAGATGTCACGTCAGGGTCATTCACAAAATTCTAACTAAGAGGTCACGTCAGGGTCATGCACAACATTCTCACTACGATGTCACGTCAGGGTCATGCACAACATTCTCACTAAGATATCACGTCAGGGTCAGGCACAACATACTCATCAGGATGTCACGTCAGGGACATGCACAACATACTCACTAAGATGTCACGTCAGGGTCATGCACAACATTCTCACTAAGATGTCATGTCACGGTCATGCACAACATTCTCACTAAAATGTCACGTCAGGGTCATGCACAAAATTCTAACTAAGAGGTCACGGCAGGGTCATGCACAACATTCTCACTAAGATGTCACGTCAGGGTCATGCACAACATACTCACTAAGATGTCACGTCAGGGTCATGCACAACATCCTCATCAGGATGTCACGTCAGGGTCATGCACAACATACTCACTAAGATGTCACGTGACTGTCATGCACAACATACTCACTAAGATGTCACGCCAGGGTCATGCACAACATACTCACTAAGATGTCACGTCAGGGTCATGCACAACATACTCACTAAGATTTCACGTCAGGGTTATGCACAACATACTCACTAGGAAATCACGTCAGGGTCAGGCACAACATACTCATCAGGATGTCACGTCAGGGTCATGCACAACATACTCACTAAGATGTCATGTCAGGGTCATGCACAACATTCTCACTAAGATGTCACGTCAGGGTCATGCACAAAATTCTAACTAAGAGGTCACGTCAGGGTCATGCACAACATTCTCACTAAGATGTCACGTCAGGGTCATGCACAACATTCTCACTAAGATATCACGTCAGGGTCAGGCACAACATACTCATCAGGATGTCACGTCAGGGTTATGCACAATATACTCACTAAGATGTCACGTCAGGGTCATGCACAACATTCTCACTAAAATGTCACGTCAGGGTCATGCACAAAATTCTAACTAAGAGGTCACGGCAGGGTCATGCACAACATTCTCACTAAGATGTCACGTCAGGGTCATGCACAACATAGTCACTAAGATGTCACGTCAGGGTCATGCACAACAAACTCACTAAGATGTTACGTCAGGGTCATGCACAACATACTCACTAAGATGTCACGTCAGGGTCATCCACAACATTCTCACTAAGATGTCACGTCAGGGTCATGCACAACATTCTCACTAAGATGTCACGTGAGGGTCATGCACAACATACTCACTAAGATGTCACGTCAGGGTCACGCACAACATACTCACTAGGATGTCGCGTCAGGGTCATGCACAACATACTCACTAAGATGTCACGTATATTTCATGCACAACAAACTCACTAAGATGTCACGTCAGGGTCATGCACAACATTCTCACTAAGATGTCACGTCAGGGTCATGCACAACGTACTCACTAAGATTTCGCGTCAGGGTCATGCACAACATACTCACTAAGATGTCACGTCAGGGTCATGCACAACATACTCATCAGGATGTCACGTCAGGGTCATGCACAACATACTCTTTAAGATGTCACGTCAGGGTCATGCACAACATAATCACTAGGATGTCATGTCAGCGGTATGCATACCATACTCACTAAGATGTCACGTCAGGGTCATGCACTACATACTGACCAGGATGTCACGTCAGGGTCATGCACAATATACTCATCAGGATGTCACGTCAGGGTCATGCACAACATACTCACTAAGATGTCACGCCAGGGTCATGCACAACATACACACTAAGATGTCACGTCAGGGTCATGCACAACATACTCACTAAGATGACACGTCAGGGTCATGCACAACATACTCACTAAGATGTCACTTCAGGGTTATGCACAACATACTCACTAGGATGTCACGTCAGGATCAGGCACAGCATACTCATCAGGATGTCACGTCAGGGTCATGCACAACATACTCACTAAGATGTCACGTCAGGGTCATGCACAACATTCTCACTAAGATGTCACGTCAGGGTCATGCACAACGTACTCACTAAGATTTCGCGTCAGGGTCATGCACAACATACTCACTAAGATGTCACGTCAGGGTCATGCACAACATACTCATCAGGATGTCACGTCAGGGTCATGCACAACATACTCACTAAGATGTCACGTCAGGGTCATGCACAACATAATCACTAGGATGTCATGTCAGCGGTATGCATACCATACTCACTAAGATGTCACGTCAGGGTCATGCACAACATACTGACCAGGATGTCACGTCAGGGTCATGCACAATATACTCATCAGGATGTCACGTCAGGGTCATGCGCAACATACTCACTAAGATGTCACGTCAGGGTCATGCACAACATACTCACTAAGATGTCACGCCAGGGTCATGCACAACATACACACTAAGATGTCACGTCAGGGTCATGCACAACATACTCACTAAGATGACACGTCAGGGTCATGCACAACATACTCACTAAGATGTCACGTCAGGGTTATGCACAACATACTCACTAGGATGTCACGTCAGGGTCAGGCACAGCATACTCATCAGGATGTCACGTCAGGGTCATGCACAACATACTCACTAAGATGTCACGTCATGGTCATTCACAAAATTCTAACTAAGAGGTCACGTCAGGGTCATGCACAACATTCTAACTACGATGTCACGTCAGGGTCATGCACAACATTCTCACTAAGATATCACGTCAGGGTCAGGCACAACATACTCATCAGGATGTCACGTCAGGGACATGCACAACATACTCACTAAAATGCCACGTCAGGGTCATGCACAACATTCTCACTAAGATGTCATGTCACGGTCATGCACAACATTCTCACTAAAATGTCACGTCAGGGTCATGCACACAATTCTAACTAAGAGGTCACGGCAGGGTCATGCACAACATTATCACTAAGATGTCACGTCAGGGTCATGCACAACATACTCACTAAGATGTCACGTCAGGGTCATGCACAACATCCTCATCAGGATGTCACGTCAGGGTCATGCACAACATACTCACTAAGATGTCACGTGACTGCCATGCACAACATACTCACTAAGATGTCACGCCAGGGTCATCCACAACATTCTCACTAAGATGTCACGTCAGGGTCATGCACAACATTCTCACTAAGATGTCACGTGAGGGTCATGCACAACATACTCACTAAGATGTCACGTCAGGGTCACGCACAACATACTCACTAGGATGTCGCGTCAGGGTCATGCACAACATACTCACTAAGATGTCACGTATATTTCATGCACAACAAACTCACTAAGATGTCACGTCAGGGTCATGCACAACATTCTCACTAAGATGTCACGTCAGGGTCATGCACAACGTACTCACTAAGATTTCGCGTCAGGGTCATGCACAACATACTCACTAAGATGTCACGTCAGGGTCATGCACAACATACTCATCAGGATGTCACGTCAGGGTCATGCACAACATACTCTTTAAGATGTCACGTCAGGGTCATGCACAACATAATCACTAGGATGTCATGTCAGCGGTATGCATACCATACTCACTAAGATGTCACGTCAGGGTCATGCACTACATACTGACCAGGATGTCACGTCAGGGTCATGCACAATATACTCATCAGGATGTCACGTCAGGGTCATGCACAACATACTCACTAAGATGTCACGCCAGGGTAATGCACAACATACACACTAAGATGTCACGTCAGGGTCATGCACAACATACTCACTAAGATGACACGTCAGGGTCATGCACAACATACTCACTAAGATGTCACGTCAGGGTTATGCACAACATACTCACTAGGATGTCACGTCAGGATCAGGCACATCATACTCATCAGGATGTCACGTCAGGGTCATGCACAACATACTCACTAAGATGTCACGTCAGGGTCATGCACAACATTCTCACTAAGATGTCACGTCAGGGTCATGCACAACGTACTCACTAAGATTTCGCGTCAGGGTCATGCACAACATACTCACTAAGATGTCACGTCAGGGTCATGCACAACATACTCATCAGGATGTCACGTCAGGGTCATGCACAACATACTCACTAAGATGTCACGTCAGGGTCATGCACAACATAATCACTAGGATGTCATGTCAGCGGTATGCATACCATACTCACTAAGATGTCACGTCAGGGTCATGCACAACATACTGACCAGGATGTCACGTCAGGGTCATGCACAATATACTCATCAGGATGTCACGTCAGGGTCATGCGCAACATACTCACTAAGATGTCACGTCAGGGTCATGCACAACATACTCACTAAGATGTCACGCCAGGGTCATGCACAACATACACACTAAGATGTCACGTCAGGGTCATGCACAACATACTCACTAAGATGACACGTCAGGGTCATGCACAACATACTCACTAAGATGTCACGTCAGGGTTATGCACAACATACTCACTAGGATGTCACGTCAGGGTCAGGCACAGCATACTCATCAGGATGTCACGTCAGGGTCATGCACAACATACTCACTAAGATGTCACGTCATGGTCATTCACAAAATTCTAACTAAGAGGTCACGTCAGGGTCATGCACAACATTCTAACTACGATGTCACGTCAGGGTCATGCACAACATTCTCACTAAGATATCACGTCAGGGTCAGGCACAACATACTCATCAGGATGTCACGTCAGGGACATGCACAACATACTCACTAAAATGCCACGTCAGGGTCATGCACAACATTCTCACTAAGATGTCATGTCACGGTCATGCACAACATTCTCACTAAAATGTCACGTCAGGGTCATGCACACAATTCTAACTAAGAGGTCACGGCAGGGTCATGCACAACATTCTCACTAAGATGTCACGTCAGGGTCATGCACAACATACTCACTAAGATGTCACGTCAGGGTCATGCACAACATCCTCATCAGGATGTCACGTCAGGGTCATGCACAACATACTCACTAAGATGTCACGTGACTGCCATGCACAACATACTCACTAAGATGTCACGCCAGGGTCATGCACAACATACTCACTAAGATGTCACGTCAGGGCAATGCACAACATACTCACTAGGATGTCATGTCAGGGTTATGCATAACATACTCACTAAGATGTCACGTCAGGGTCATGCACAACATACTCACCAGGATGTCACGTCAGGGTTAGGCACAACATACTCACTAAGATGTCACGTCAGGGTCATGCACAACATACTCACTAAGATGTCACGCCAGGGTCATGCACAACAGACTCACTAAGATGGCACGTCAGGGTTAGGCACAACATACTCATCAGGATGTCACGCCAGGGTCATGCACAACATACTCACTAAGATTTCACGTCAGGGCCATGCACAACATACTAACTAGGATGTCGCGTCAGGGTCATGCACAACATACTCACTAAGATGTCACGTCAGGGTCATGCACAACATACTCACTAAGATTTCGCGTCAGGGTAATGCACAACATACTCACTAAGATGTCACGTCAGGGTCATGCACAACATACTCATCAGGATGTCACGTCAGGGACATGCACAACATACTCACTAAGATGTCACGTCAGTACCATGCACAACATACTCACTAAGATGTCACGTCAGGGTCATGCACAACATTCTCACTAAGATGTCACGCCAGTGTCATGCACAAAACTCTCACTAAGATGTCACGTCAGGGTCATGCACAACATTCTCATTAATATGTCACGTCAAAGTCATGCACAACTTACTCACTAAGATGTCACGTCAGGGTCATGCACAGCATACTCATCAGGATGTCACGTCATAGACATGCACAATATACTCACTAAGATGTCACGTCAGGGTCATGCACAACATACTCACTAAGATGTTACGTCAGGGTCATGCACAACATACTCACTAAGATGTCACGTCAGGGTCATGCACAACATTATCACTAAGATGTCACGTCAGGGTCATGCACAACATTCTCACTAAGATGTCACGTCAGGGTCATGCACAACATACTCACTAAGATGTCACGTCAGGGTCACGCACAACATACTCACTAGGATGTCGCGTCAGGATCATGCACAACATACTCACTAAGATGTCACGTCAATGTCATGCACAAAAAACTCACTAAGATGTCACGTCAGGGTCATGCACAACATTCTCACTAAGATGTCACGTCAGGGTCATGCACAACGTACTCACTAAGATTTCGCGTCAGGGTCATGCACAACATACTCACTAAGATGTCACGTCAGGGTCATGCACAACATACTCACTAGGATGTCATGTCAGCGGTATGCATACGATACTCACTAAGATGTCACGTCAGGGTCATGCACAACATACTGACCAGGATGTCACGTCAGGGTCATGCACAATATACCTATCAGGATGTCACGTCAGGGTCATGCACAACATACTCACTAAGATGTCACGTCAGGGTCATGCACAACATACTCACTAAGATGTCACGCCAGGGTCATGCACAACATATACACTAAGATGTCACGTCAGGGTCATGCACAACATACTCACTAAGATGACACGTCAGGGTCATGCACAACATACTCACTAAGATGTCACGTCAGGGTTATGCACAACATACTCACTAGGATGTCACGTCAGGGTCAGGCACATCATACTCATCAGGATGTCACGTCAGGGTCATGCACAACATACTCACTAAGATGTCACGTCAGAGTCATGCACAACATTCTCACTAAGATGTCACGTCAGGGTCATTCACAAAATTCTAACTAAGAGGTCACGTCAGGGTCATGCACAACATTCTCACTACGATGTCACTTCAGGGTCATGCACAACATTCTCACTAAGATATCACGTCAGGGTCAGGCACAACATACTCATCAGGATGTCACGTCAGGGACATGCACAACATACTCACTAAGATGCCACGTCAGGGTCATGCACAACATTCTCACTAAGATGTCATGTCACGGTCATGCACAACATTCTCACTAAAATGTCACGTCAGGGTCATGCACAAAATTCTAACTAAGAGGTCACGGCAGGGTCATGCGCAACATTCTCACTAAGATGTCATGTCATGGAAATGCACAACATACTCACTAAGATGACACATCAGGGTCATGCACAACATTCTCACTAAAATGTCACGTCAGGGTCATGCACAACGTACTCACTAAGATTTCGCGTCAGGGTCATGCACAACATACTCACTAAGATGTCACGTCAGGGTCATGCACAATATACTCATCAGGATGTCACGTCAGGGTCATGCACAACATACTCACCAGGATGTCACGTCAGGGTCATGCACAACATACTCACCAGGATGTCACGTCAGGGTCCTGCACAACATACTCACTAAGATGTCACATCAGGGTCATGCACAACATACTCACTAAGATGTCACGCCAGGGTCATGCACAACATACTCACTAAGATGTCACGTCAGGGCCATGCACAACATACTCACTAGGATGTCGCGTCAGGGTCATGCACAACATACTCACTAGGATGTCGCGTCAAGGTCATGCACAACATACTCACTAAGATGTCACGTCAGGGTCATCCACAACATACTCACTAAGATGTCACGTCAGGGTCATGCACAACATACTCATCAGGATGTCACGTCAGGGTCATGCACAACATGCTCATTAAGATGTCACGTCAGGGTCATGCACAACATACTCACTAAGATGTCACGTCAGGGTCATGCTCAACATACTCACTAAGATGTCACGTCAGGGTCATGCACAACATACTCACTAGGATGTCGCGTCAGGGTCATGCACATCATACTCACTAAGATGTCACGTCAGGGTCATGCACAACATACTCACTAAGATGTCACGTCAGGGTCATGCACAACATACTCATCAGGATGTCACGTCAGGGTCATGCACAACATACTCACTAAGATGTCACGTCAGGGTCATGCACAACATACTCACTAAGATGTCACGTCAGGGTCATGCACAACATACTCACTAAGATGTCACGTCAGGGTCATGCACAACATACTCACTAGGATGTCGCGTCAGGGTCATGCACAACATACTCACTAAGATGTCACGTCAATGTCATGCACAACATACTCACTAAGATGTCACGTCAGGGTCATGCACAACATACTCATCAGGATGTCATATCAAGGTAATGCACAACATACTCACTAAGATGTCACATCAGGGTCATGCACAACATTCTCACAAAGATGTCACGTCTGGGTCATGCACAACATACTCACTAGGATGTCGCGTCAGCGTCATGCACAACATACTCACTAAGATGTCACGTCAGGGTCATGCACAACATACTCACTAAGATGTCACGTCAGGGTCATGCACAACATACTCACTAAGATGTCACGTCAGGGTCACGCACAACATACTCACTAGGATGTCGCGTCAGGATCATGCACAACATACTCACTAAGATGTCACGTCAATGTCATGCACAACAAACTCACTAAGATGTCACGTCAGGGTCATGCACAACATTCTCACTAAGATGTCACGTCAGGGTCATGCACAACGTACTCACTAAGATTTCGCGTCAGGGTCATGCACAACATACTCACTAAGATGTCACGTCAGGGTCATGCACAACATACTCACTAGGATGTCATGTCAGCGGTATGCATACGATACTCACTAAGATGTCACGTCAGGGTCATGCACAACATACTGACCAGGATGTCACGTCAGGGTCATGCACAATATACCTATCAGGATGTCACGTCAGGGTCATGCACAACATACTCACTAAGATGTCACGTCAGGGTCATGCACAACATACTCACTAAGATGTCACGTCAGGGTCATGCACAACATACTCACTAAGATGTCACGTCAGGGTCATGCACAACATACTCACTAGGATGTCGCGTCAGGGTCATGCACAACATACTCACTAAGATGTCACGTCAATGTCATGCACAACATACTCACTAAGATGTCACGTCAGGGTCATGCACAACATACTCATCAGGATGTCATATCAAGGTAATGCACAACATACTCACTAAGATGTCACATCAGGGTCATGCACAACATTCTCACAAAGATGTCACGTCTGGGTCATGCACAACATACTCACTAGGATGTCGCGTCAGGGTCATGCACAACATACTCACTAAGATGTCACGTCAGGGTCATGCACAACATACTCACTAAGATGTCACGTCAGGGTCATGCACAACATACTCACTAAGATGTCACGTCAGGGTCACGCACAACATACTCACTAGGATGTCGCGTCAGGATCATGCACAACATACTCACTAAGATGTCACGTCAATGTCATGCACAACAAACTCACTAAGATGTCACGCCAGGGTCATGCACAAAACTCTCACTAAGATGTCACGTCAGGGTCATGCACAACATTCTCATTAATATGTCACGTCAAAGTCATGCACAACTTACTCACTAAGATGTCACGTCAGGGTCATGCACAGCATACTCATCAGGATGTCACGTCATAGACATGCACAATATACTCACTAAGATGTCACGTCAGGGTCATGCACAACATACTCACTAAGATGTTACGTCAGGGTCATGCACAACATACTCACTAAGATGTCACGTCAGGGTCATGCACAACATTATCACTAAGATGTCACGTCAGGGTCATGCACAACATTCTCACTAAGATGTCACGTCAGGGTCATGCACAACATACTCACTAAGATGTCACGTCAGGGTCACGCACAACATACTCACTAGGATGTCGCGTCAGGGTCATGCACAACATACTCACTAAGATGTCACGTCAGGGTCATGCACAACATACTCACTAGGATGTCATGTCAGCGGTATGCATACGATACTCACTAAGATGTCACGTCAGGGTCATGCACAACATACTGACCAGGATGTCACGTCAGGGTCATGCACAATATACCTATCAGGATGTCACGTCAGGGTCATGCACAACATACTCACTAAGATGTCACGTCAGGGTCATGCACAACATACTCACTAAGATGTCACGCCAGGGTCATGCACAACATATACACTAAGATGTCACGTCAGGGTCATGCACAACATACTCACTAAGATGACACGTCAGGGTCATGCACAACATACTCACTAAGATGTCACGTCAGGGTTATGCACAACATACTCACTAGGATGTCACGTCAGGGTCAGGCACATCATACTCATCAGGATGTCACGTCAGGGTCATGCACAACATACTCACTAAGATGTCACGTCAGAGTCATGCACAACATTCTCACTAAGATGTCACGTCAGGGTCATTCACAAAATTCTAACTAAGAGGTCACGTCAGGGTCATGCACAACATTCTCACTACGATGTCACTTCAGGGTCATGCACAACATTCTCACTAAGATATCACGTCAGGGTCAGGCACAACATACTCATCAGGATGTCACGTCAGGGACATGCACAACATACTCACTAAGATGCCACGTCAGGGTCATGCACAACATTCTCACTAAGATGTCATGTCACGGTCATGCACAACATTCTCAATAAAATGTCACGTCAGGGTCATGCACAAAATTCTAACTAAGAGGTCACGGCAGGGTCATGCGCAACATTCTCACTAAGATGTCATGTCATGGAAATGCACAACATACTCACTAAGATGACACATCAGGGTCATGCACAACATTCTCACTAAAATGTCACGTCAGGGTCATGCACAACGTACTCACTAAGATTTCGCGTCAGGGTCATGCACAACATACTCACTAAGATGTCACGTCAGGGTCATGCACAATATACTCATCAGGATGTCACGTCAGGGTCATGCACAACATACTCACCAGGATGTCACGTCAGGGTCATGCACAACATACTCACCAGGATGTCACGTCAGGGTCCTGCACAACATACTCACTAAGATGTCACATCAGGGTCATGCACAACATACTCACTAAGATGTCACGCCAGGGTCATGCACAACATACTCACTAAGATGTCACGTCAGGGCCATGCACAACATACTCACTAGGATGTCGCGTCAGGGTCATGCACAACATACTCACTAGGATGTCGCGTCAAGGTCATGCACAACATACTCACTAAGATGTCACGTCAGGGTCATCCACAACATACTCACTAAGATGTCACGTCAGGGTCATGCACAACATACTCATCAGGATGTCACGTCAGGGTCATGCACAACATGCTCATTAAGATGTCACGTCAGGGTCATGCACAACATACTCACTAAGATGTCACGTCAGGGTCATGCTCAACATACTCACTAAGATGTCACGTCAGGGTCATGCACAACATACTCACTAGGATGTCGCGTCAGGGTCATGCACATCATACTCACTAAGATGTCACGTCAGGGTCATGCACAACATACTCACTAAGATGTCACGTCAGGGTCATGCACAACATACTCATCAGGATGTCACGTCAGGGTCATGCACAACATACTCACTAAGATGTCACGTCAGGGTCATGCACAACATACTCACTAAGATGTCACGTCAGGGTCATGCACAACATACTCACTAAGATGTCACGTCAGGGTCATGCACAACATACTCACTAGGATGTCGCGTCAGGGTCATGCACAACATACTCACTAAGATGTCACGTCAATGTCATGCACAACATACTCACTAAGATGTCACGTCAGGGTCATGCACAACATACTCATCAGGATGTCATATCAAGGTAATGCACAACATACTCACTAAGATGTCACATCAGGGTCATGCACAACATTCTCACAAAGATGTCACGTCTGGGTCATGCACAACATACTCACTAGGATGTCGCGTCAGGGTCATGCACAACATACTCACTAAGATGTCACGTCAGGGTCATGCACAACATACTCACTAAGATGTCACGTCAGGGTCATGCACAACATACTCACTAAGATGTCACGTCAGGGTCACGCACAACATACTCACTAGGATGTCGCGTCAGGATCATGCACAACATACTCACTAAGATGTCACGTCAATGTCATGCACAACAAACTCACTAAGATGTCACGTCAGGGTCATGCACAACATTCTCACTAAGATGTCACGTCAGGGTCATGCACAACGTACTCACTAAGATTTCGCGTCAGGGTCATGCACAACATACTCACTAAGATGTCACGTCAGGGTCATGCACAACATACTCACTAGGATGTCATGTCAGCGGTATGCATACGATACTCACTAAGATGTCACGTCAGGGTCATGCACAACATACTGACCAGGATGTCACGTCAGGGTCATGCACAATATACCTATCAGGATGTCACGTCAGGGTCATGCACAACATACTCACTAAGATGTCACGTCAGGGTCATGCACAACATACTCACTAAGATGTCACGTCAGGGTCATGCACAACATACTCACTAAGATGTCACGTCAGGGTCATGCACAACATACTCACTAGGATGTCGCGTCAGGGTCATGCACAACATACTCACTAAGATGTCACGTCAATGTCATGCACAACATACTCACTAAGATGTCACGTCAGGGTCATGCACAACATACTCATCAGGATGTCATATCAAGGTAATGCACAACATACTCACTAAGATGTCACATCAGGGTCATGCACAACATTCTCACAAAGATGTCACGTCTGGGTCATGCACAACATACTCACTAGGATGTCGCGTCAGGGTCATGCACAACATACTCACTAAGATGTCACGTCAGGGTCATGCACAACATACTCACTAAGATGTCACGTCAGGGTCATGCACAACATACTCACTAAGATGTCACGTCAGGGTCACGCACAACATACTCACTAGGATGTCGCGTCAGGATCATGCACAACATACTCACTAAGATGTCACGTCAATGTCATGCACAACAAACTCACTAAGATGTCACGTCAGGGTCATGCACAACATTCTCACTAAGATGTCACGTCAGGGTCATGCACAACGTACTCACTAAGATTTCGCGTCAGGGTCATGCACAACATACTCACTAAGATGTCACGTCAGGGTCATGCACAACATACTCACTAGGATGTCATGTCAGCGGTATGCATACGATACTCACTAAGATGTCACGTCAGGGTCATGCACAACATACTGACCAGGATGTCACGTCAGGGTCATGCACAATATACCTATCAGGATGTCACGTCAGGGTCATGCACAACATACTCACTAAGATGTCACGTCAGGGTCATGCACAACATACTCACTAAGATGTCACGTCAGGGTCATGCACAACATACTCATCAGGATGTCATGTCATGGAAATGCACAACATACTCACTAAGATGACACATCAGGGTCATGCACAACATTCTCACTAAAATGTCACGTCAGGGTCATGCACAACGTACTCACTAAGATTTCGCGTCAGGGTCATGCACAACATACTCACTAAGATGTCACGTCAGGGTCATGCACAATATACTCATCAGGATGTCACGTCAGGGTCATGCACAACATACTCACTAAGATGTCACGTCAGGGTCATGCACAACATACTCACTAGGATGTCATGTCAGGGTCATGCATAACATACTCACTAAGATGTCACGTCAGGGTCATGCACAACATACTCACCAGGATGTCACGTCAGGGTCATGCACAACATACTCACCAGGATGTCACGTCAGGGTCCTGCACAACATACTCACTAAGATGTCACATCAGGGTCATGCACAACATACTCACTAAGATGTCACGCCAGGGTCATGCACAACATACTCACTAAGATGTCACGTCAGGGCCATGCACAACATACTCACTAGGATGTCGCGTCAGGGTCATGCACAACATACTCACTAGGATGTCGCGTCAAGGTCATGCACAACATACTCACTAAGATGTCACGTCAGGGTCATCCACAACATACTCACTAAGATGTCACGTCAGGGTCATGCACAACATACTCATCAGGATGTCACGTCAGGGTCATGCACAACATGCTCATTAAGATGTCACGTCAGGGTCATGCACAACATACTCACTAAGATGTCACGTCAGGGTCATGCACAACATACTCACTAAGATGTCACGTCAGGGTCATGCACAACATACTCACTAGGATGTCGCGTCAGGGTCATGCACAACATACTCACTAAGATGTCACGTCAGGGTCATGCACAACATACTCACTAAGATGTCACGTCAGGGTCATGCACAACATACTCATCAGGATGTCACGTCAGGGTCATGCACAACATACTCACTAAGATGTCACGTCAGGGTCATGCACAACATACTCACTAAGATGTCACGTCAGGGTCATGCACAACATACTCACTAAGATGTCACGTCAGGGTCATGCACAACATACTCACTAGGATGTCGCGTCAGGGTCATGCACAACATACTCACTAAGATGTCACGTCAATGTCATGCACAACATACTCACTAAGATGTCACGTCAGGGTCATGCACAACATACTCATCAGGATGTCATGTCAGGGTAATGCACAACATACTCACTAAGATGTCACATCAGGGTCATGCACAACATTCTCACAAAGATGTCACGTCTGGGTCATGCACAACATACTCACTAGGATGTCGCGTCAGGGTCATGCACAACATACTCACTAAGATGTCACGTCAGGGTCATGCACAACATACTCACTAAGATGTCACGTCAGGGTCATGCACAACATACTCACTAAGATGTCACGTCAGGGTCATGCACAACATACTCACTAGGATGTCGCGTCAGGATCATGCACAACATACTCACTAAGATGTCACGTCAATGTCATGCACAACAAACTCACTAAGATGTCACGTCAGGGTCATGCACAACATTCTCACTAAGATGTCACGTCAGGGTCATGCACAACGTACTCACTAAGATTTCGCGTCGGGGTCATGTACAACATACTCACTAAGATGTCACGTCAGGGTCATGCACAACATACTCACTAGGATGTCATGTCAGCGGTATGCATACGATACTCACTAAGATGTCACGTCAGGGTCATGCACAACATACTGACCAGGATGTCACGTCAGGGTCATGCACAATATACCTATCAGGATGTCACGTCAGGGTCATGCACAACATACTCACTAAGATGTCACGTCAGGGTCATGCACAACATACTCACTAAGATGTCACGCCAGGGTCATGCACAACATATACACTAAGATGTCACGTCAGGGTCATGCACAACATACTCACTAAGATGTCACGTCAGGGTTATGCACAACATACTCACTAGGATGTCACGTCAGGGTCAGGCACATCATACTCATCAGGATGTCACGTCAGGGTCATGCACAACATACTCACTAAGATGTCACGTCAGAGTCATGCACAACATTCTCACTAAGATGTCACGTCAGGGTCATTCACAAAATTCTAACTAAGAGGTCACGTCAGGGTCATGCACAACATTCTCACTACGATGTCACTTCAGGGTCATGCACAACATTCTCACTAAGATATCACGTCAGGGTCAGGCACAACATACTCATCAGGATGTCACGTCAGGGACATGCACAACATACTCACTAAGATGCCACGTCAGGGTCATGCACAACATTCTCACTAAGATGTCATGTCACGGTCATGCACAACATTCTCACTAAAATGTCACGTCAGGGTCATGCACAAAATTCTAACTAAGAGGTCACGGCAGGGTCATGCGCAACATTCTCACTAAGATGTCACGTCAGGGTCATGCACAACATACTCACTAAGATGTCACGTCAGGGTCATGCACAACATCCTCATCAGGATGTCACGTCAGGGTCATGCACAACATACTCACTAAGATGTCACGTGACTGTCATGCACAACATACTAACTAAGATGTCACGCCAGGGTCATGCACAACATGCTCACTAAGATGTCACGTCAGGGCAATGCACAACATACTCACTAGGATGTCGCGACAGGGTCATGCACAACATACTCACTAGGATGTCATGTCAGGGTTATGCATAACATACTCACTAAGATGTCACGTCAGGGTCATGCACAACATACTCACCAGGATGTCACGTAAGGGTTAGGCACAACATACTCACTAAGATGTCACGTCAGGGTCATGCACAACATACTCACTAAGATGTCACGCCAGGGTCATGCACAACAGACTCACTAAGATGGCACGTCAGGGTTAAGCACAACATACTCATCAGGATGTCACGCCAGGGACATGCACAACATACTCACTAAGATTTCACGTCAGGGCCATGCACAACATACTCACTAGGATGTCGCGTCAGGGTCATGCACAACATACTCACTAAGATGTCACGTCAGGGTCATGCACAACATACACACTAAGATGTCACGTCAGGGTCTTGCACAACATTCTCACTAAGATGTCACGTCAGGGTCATGCACAATATTCTCACTAAGAGGTCACGTCAGGGTCATGCACAACATACTCACTAAGATGTCACGTCAGGGTCATGCACAACATACTCACTAGGATGTCGCGTCAGGGTCATGCACAACATACTCACTAAGATGTCACGTAAATGTCATGCACAACATACTCACTAAGATGTCACGTCAGGGTCATGCACAACATACTCATCAGGATGTCATGTCATGGAAATGCACAACATACTCACTAAGATGACACATCAGGGTCATGCACAACATTCTCACTAAAATGTCACGTCAGGGTCATGCACAACGTACTCACTAAGATTTCGCGTCAGGGTCATGCACAACATACTCACTAAGATGTCACGTCAGGGTCATGCACAATATACTCATCAGGATGTCACGTCAGGGTCATGCACAACATACTCACTAAGATGTCACGTCAGGGTCATGCACAACATACTCACTAGGATGTCATGTCAGGGTCATGCATAACATACTCACTAAGATGTCACGTCAGGGTCATGCACAACATACTCACCAGGATGTCACGTCAGGGTCATGCACAACATACTCACCAGGATGTCACGTCAGGGTCCTGCACAACATACTCACTAAGATGTCACATCAGGGTCATGCACAACATACTCACTAAGATGTCACGCCAGGGTCATGCACAACATACTCACTAAGATGTCACGTCAGGGCCATGCACAACATACTCACTAGGATGTCGCGTCAGGGTCATGCACAACATACTCACTAAGATGTCACGCCAGGGTCATGCACAACAGACTCACTAAGATGGCACGTCAGGGTTAAGCACAACATACTCATCAGGATGTCACGCCAGGGTCATGCACAACATACTCACTAAGATTTCACGTCAGGGCCATGCACAACATACTCACTAGGATGTCGCGTCAGGGTCATGCACAACATACTCACTAAGATGTCACGTCAGGGTCATGCACAACATACACACTAAGATGTCACGTCAGGGTCTTGCACAACATTCTCACTAAGATGTCACGTCAGGGTCATGCACAATATTCTCACTAAGAGGTCACGTCAGGGTCATGCACAACATACTCACTAAGATGTCACGTCAGGGTCATGCACAACATACTCACTAGGATGTCGCGTCAGGGTCATGCACAACATACTCACTAAGATGTCACGTAAATGTCATGCACAACATACTCACTAAGATGTCACGTCAGGGTCATGCACAACATACTCATCAGGATGTCATGTCATGGAAATGCACAACATACTCACTAAGATGACACATCAGGGTCATGCACAACATTCTCACTAAAATGTCACGTCAGGGTCATGCACAACGTACTCACTAAGATTTCGCGTCAGGGTCATGCACAACATACTCACTAAGATGTCACGTCAGGGTCATGCACAATATACTCATCAGGATGTCACGTCAGGGTCATGCACAACATACTCACTAAGATGTCACGTCAGGGTCATGCACAACATACTCACTAGGATGTCACGTCAGGGTCATGCACAACATACTCACTAAGATGTCACGTCAGGGTCATGCACAACATACTCACTAAGATGTCACGTCAATGTCATGCACAACATACTCACTAAGATTTCGCGTAAGGGTAATGCACAACATACTCACTAAGATGTCACGTCAGGGTCATGCACAACATACTCACTAAGATGTCACGTCAGGGACATGCACAACATACTCACTAAGATGTCACGTCAGTACCATGCACAACATACTCACTAAGATGTTACGTCAGGGTCATGCACAACATACACACTAAGATGTCACGTCAGGGTCATGCACAACATTCTCACTAAGATGTCACGTCAGGGTCATGCACAATATTCTCACTAAGATGTCACGTCAGGGTCATGCACAACATACTTACTAAGATGTCACGTCAGGGTCATACACAACATACTCATCAGGATGTCATGTCATGGTAATGCACAACATACTCACTAAGATGACACATCAGGGTCATGCACAACATTCTCACTAAAATGTCACGTCAGGGTCATGCACAACGTACTCACTAAGATTTCGCGTCAGGGTCATGCACAACATACTCACTAAGATGTCACGTCAGGGTCATGCACAATATACTCATCAGGATGTCACGTCAGGGTCATGCACAACATACTCACTAAGATGTCACGTCTGGGTCATGCACAAAATACTCACTAGGATGTCATGTCAGGGTTATGCATAACATACTCACTAAGATGTCACGTCAGGGTCATGCACAACATACTCACTAAGATGTCACGCCAAAGTCATGCACAACATACTCACTAAGATGTCACGTCAGGGCCATGCACAACATACTCACTTGGATGTCGCGTCAGGGTCATGCACAACATACTCACTAAGATGTCACGTCAGGGTCATGCACAACATACTCACTAGGATGTCGCGTCAGGGTCATGCACAACATACTCACTAAGATGCCACGTCAGGGTCATGCACAACATTCTCACTAAGATGTCATGTCACGGTCATGCACAACATTCTCACTAAAATGTCACGTCAGGGTCATGCATAAAATTCTAACTAAGAGGTCACGGCAGGGTCATGCACAACATTCTAACTAAGATGTCACGTTAGGGTCATGCACAACATACTCACTAAGATGTCACGTCAGGGTCATGCACAACATCCTCATCAGGATGTCACGTCAGGGTCATGCACAACATACTCACTAAGATGTCACGTGACTGTCATGCACAACATACTCACTAAGATGTCACGCCAGGGTCATGCACAACATGCTCACTAAGATGTCACGTCAGGGCAATGCACAACATACTCACTAGGATGTCGCGACAGGGTCATGCACAACATACTCACTAGGATGTCATGTCAGGGTTATGCATAACATACTCACTATCATGTCACGTCAGGGTCATGCACAACATACTCACCAGGATGTCACGTAAGGGTTAGGCACAACATACTCACTAAGATGTCACGTCAGGGTCATGCACAACATACTCACTAAGATGTCACGCCAGGGTCATGCACAACAGACTCACTAAGATGGCACGTCAGGGTTAGGCACAACATACTCATCAGGATGTCACGCCAGGGTCATGCACAACATACTCACTTAGATTTCACGTCAGGGCCATGCACAACATACTCACTAGGATGTCGCGTCAGGGTCATGCACAACATACTCACTAAGATGTCACGTCAGGGTCATGCACAACATACTCACTAAGATGTCACGTCAGGGTCATGCACAACATACTCACTAAGATTTCGCGTCAGGGTAATGCACAACATACTCACTAAGATGTCACGTCAGGGTCATGCACAACATACTCATCATGATGTCACGTCAGGGACATGCACAACATACTCACTAAGATGTCACGTCAGTACCATGCACAACATACTCACTAAGATGTCACGTCAGGGTTTTGCACAACATTCTCACTAAGATGTCACGTCAGGGTCATGCACAATATTGTCACTAAGAGGTCACGTCAGGGTCATGCACAACATACTCACTAAGATGTCACGTCAGGGTCATGCACAACATACTCACTAGGATGTCGCGTCAGGGTCATGCACAACATACTCACTAAGATGTCATGTCAGGGTCATGCATAACATACTCACTAAGATGTCACGTCAGGATCATGCACAACATACTCACCAGGATGTCACGTCAGGGTCATGCACAACATACTCACCAGGATGTCACGTCAGGGTCCTGCACAACATACTCACTGAGATGTCACGTAAGGGTCATGCACAACATACTCACTAAGATGTCACGCCAGGGTCATGCACAACATACTCACTAAGATGTCACGTCAGGGTCATGCACAACATACTCACTAGGATGTCGCGTCAGGGTCATGCACAACATACTCACTAAGATGTCACGTCAGGGTCATGCACAACATACTCACTAAGATGTCACGTCAGGGTCATGCACAACAAACTCATCAGGATGTCACGTCAGGGTCATGCACAACATACTCACTAATATGTCACGTCAGGGTCATGCACAACATACTCACTAAGATGTCACGTCAGGGTCATGCACAACATACTCACTAAGATGTCACGTCAGGGTCATGCACAACATACTCACTAGGATGTCGCGTCAGGGTCATGCACAACATACTCACTAAGATGTCACGTCAATGTCATGCACAACATACTCACTAAGATGTCACGTCAGGGTCATGCACAACATACTCATCAGGATGTCATTCCAGGGTAATGCACAACATACTCACTAAGATGTCACATCAGGGTCATGCACAACATTCTCACAAAGATGTCACGTCAGGGTCATGCACAACGTACTCACTAAGATTTCGCGTAAGGGTAATGCACAACATACTCACTAAGATGTCACGTCAGGGTCATGCACAACATACTCACTAAGATGTCACGTCAGGGACATGCACAACATACTCACTAAGATGTCACGTCAGTACCATGCACAACATACTCACTAAGATGTTACGTCAGGGTCATGCACAACATACACACTAAGATGTCACGTCAGGGTCATGCACAACATTCTCACTAAGATGTCACGTCAGGGTCATGCACAATATTCTCACTAAGATGTCACGTCAGGGTCATGCACAACATACTTACTAAGATGTCACGTCAGGGTCATACACAACATACTCATCAGGATGTCATGTCATGGTAATGCACAACATACTCACTAAGATGACACATCAGGGTCATGCACAACATTCTCACTAAAATGTCACGTCAGGGTCATGCACAACGTACTCACTAAGATTTCGCGTCAGGGTCATGCACAACATACTCACTAAGATGTCACGTCAGGGTCATGCACAATATACTCATCAGGATGTCACGTCAGGGTCATGCACAACATACTCACTAAGATGTCACGTCTGGGTCATGCACAAAATACTCACTAGGATGTCATGTCAGGGTTATGCATAACATACTCACTAAGATGTCACGTCAGGGTCATGCACAACATACTCACTAAGATGTCACGCCAAAGTCATGCACAACATACTCACTAAGATGTCACGTCAGGGCCATGCACAACATACTCACTTGGATGTCGCGTCAGGGTCATGCACAACATACTCACTTAGATGTCACGTCAGGGTCATGCACAACATACTCACTAAGATGTCACGTCAGGGTCATGCACAACATACTCACTAGGATGTCGCGTCAGGGTCATGCACAACATACTCACTAAGATGCCACGTCAGGGTCATGCACAACATTCTCACTAAGATGTCATGTCACGGTCATGCACAACATTCTCACTAAAATGTCACGTCAGGGTCATGCATAAAATTCTAACTAAGAGGTCACGGCAGGGTCATGCACAACATTCTAACTAAGATGTCACGTTAGGGTCATGCACAACATACTCACTAAGATGTCACGTCAGGGTCATGCACAACATCCTCATCAGGATGTCACGTCAGGGTCATGCACAACATACTCACTAAGATGTCACGTGACTGTCATGCACAACATACTCACTAAGATGTCACGCCAGGGTCATGCACAACATGCTCACTAAGATGTCACGTCAGGGCAATGCACAACATACTCACTAGGATGTCGCGACAGGGTCATGCACAACATACTCACTAGGATGTCATGTCAGGGTTATGCATAACATACTCACTATCATGTCACGTCAGGGTCATGCACAACATACTCACCAGGATGTCACGTAAGGGTTAGGCACAACATACTCACTAAGATGTCACGTCAGGGTCATGCACAACATACTCACTAAGATGTCACGCCAGGGTCATGCACAACAGACTCACTAAGATGGCACGTCAGGGTTAGGCACAACATACTCATCAGGATGTCACGCCAGGGTCATGCACAACATACTCACTTAGATTTCACGTCAGGGCCATGCACAACATACTCACTAGGATGTCGCGTCAGGGTCATGCACAACATACTCACTAAGATGTCACGTCAGGGTCATGCACAACATACTCACTAAGATGTCACGTCAGGGTCATGCACAACATACTCACTAAGATTTCGCGTCAGGGTAATGCACAACATACTCACTAAGATGTCACGTCAGGGTCATGCACAACATACTCATCATGATGTCACGTCAGGGACATGCACAACATACTCACTAAGATGTCACGTCAGTACCATGCACAACATACTCACTAAGATGTCACGTCAGGGTTTTGCACAACATTCTCACTAAGATGTCACGTCAGGGTCATGCACAATATTGTCACTAAGAGGTCACGTCAGGGTCATGCACAACATACTCACTAAGATGTCACGTCAGGGTCATGCACAACATACTCACTAGGATGTCGCGTCAGGGTCATGCACAACATACTCACTAAGATGTCATGTCAGGGTCATGCATAACATACTCACTAAGATGTCACGTCAGGATCATGCACAACATACTCACCAGGATGTCACGTCAGGGTCATGCACAACATACTCACCAGGATGTCACGTCAGGGTCCTGCACAACATACTCACTAAGATGTCACGTAAGGGTCATGCACAACATACTCACTAAGATGTCACGCCAGGGTCATGCACAACATACTCACTAAGATGTCACGTCAGGGTCATGCACAACATACTCACTAGGATGTCGCGTCAGGGTCATGCACAACATACTCACTAAGATGTCACGTCAGGGTCATGCACAACATACTCACTAAGATGTCACGTCAGGGTCATGCACAACAAACTCATCAGGATGTCACGTCAGGGTCATGCACAACATACTCACTAATATGTCACGTCAGGGTCATGCACAACATACTCACTAAGATGTCACGTCAGGGTCATGCACAACATACTCACTAAGATGTCACGTCAGGGTCATGCACAACATACTCACTAGGATGTCGCGTCAGGGTCATGCACAACATACTCACTAAGATGTCACGTCAATGTCATGCACAACATACTCACTAAGATGTCACGTCAGGGTCATGCACAACATACTCATCAGGATGTCATGTCAGGGTAATGCACAACATACTCACTAAGATGTCACATCAGGGTCATGCACAACATTCTCACAAAGATGTCACGTCAGGGTCATGCACAACGTACTCACTAAGATTTCGCGTCAGGGTCATGCACAACATACTCACTAAGATGTCACGTCAGGGTCATGCACAATATACTCATCAGGATGTCACGTCAGGGTCATGCACAACATACTCACTAAGATGTCACGTCTGGGTCATGCACAACATACTCACTAGGATGTCATGTCAGGGTTATGTATAACATACTCACTAAGATGTCACGTCAGGGTCATGCACAACATACTCACCAGGATGTCACGTCAGGGGCATGCACAATATACTCATCAGGATGTCACGTCACTGTCCTGCACAACATACTCACTAAGATGTCACGTCAGGGTCATGCACAACATACTCACTAAGATTTCACGTCAGGGCCATGCACAACATACTCACTAGGATGTCGCGTCAGGGTCATGCACAACATACTCACTAAGATGTCACGTCAGGGTCATGCACAACATACTCACTAAGATGTCACGTCAGGGTCATGCACAACATACTCACTAAGATTTCGCGTCAGGGTAATGCACAACATACTCACTAAGATGTCACGTCAGGGTCATGCACAACATACTCATCAGGATGTCACGTCAGGGACATGCACAACATACTCACTAAGATGTCACGTCAGTACCATGCACAACATACTCACTAAGATGTTACGTCAGGGTCATGCACAACATACACACTAAGATGTCACGTCAGGGTCATGCCCAACATTCTCACTAAGATGTCACGTCAGGGTCATGCACAATATTCTCACTAAGATGTCACGTCAGGGTCATGCACAACATACTCACTAAGATGTCACGTCAGGGTCATACACAACATAATCATCAGGATGTCATGTCATGGTAATGCACAACATACTCACTAAGATGACACATCAGGGTAATGCACAACATTCTCACTAAAATGTCACGTCAGGGTCATGCACAACGTACTCACTAAGATTTCGCGTCAGGGTCATGCACAACATACTCACTAAGATGTCACGTCAGGGTCATGCACAATATACTCATCAGGATGTCACGTCAGGGTCATGCACAACATAATCACTAAGATGTCACGTCTGAATCATGCACAACATACTCACTAGGATGTCATGTCAGGGTTATGCATAACATACTCACTAAGATGTCACGTCAGGGTCATGCACAACATACTCACCAGGATGTCACGTCAGGGGCATGCACAATATACTCATCAGGATGTCACGTCAGGGTCCTGCACAACATACTCACTAAGATGTCACGTCAGGGTCATGCACAACATACTCACTAAGATGTCACGCCAGGGTCATGCACAACATACTCACTAAGATGTCACGTCAGGGCCATGCACAACATACTCACTAGGATGTCGCGTCAGGGTCATGCACAACATACTCACTAAGATGTCACGTCAGGGTCATGCACAACATACTCACTAAGATGTCACGTCAGGGTCATGCACAACATACTCACTAGGATGTCGCGTCAGGGTCATGCACAACATACTCACTAAGATGTCACGTCAATGTCATGCTAAACATACTCACTAAGATGTCACGTCAGAGTCATGCACAACATACTCATCAGGATGTCATGTCATGGTAATGCACAACATACTCACTAAGATGACACATCAGGGTCATGCACAACATTCTCACTAAAATGTCACGTCAGGGTCATGCACAACGTACTCACTAAGATTTCGCGTCAGGGTCATGCACAACATACTCACTAAGATGTCACATCAGGGTCATGCACAATATACTCATTAGGATGTCACGTCAGGGTCATGCACAACATACTCACTAAGATGTCACGTCAGGGTCATGCACAACATACTGACTAGGATGTCATGTCAGGGTCATGCATAACATACTCACTAAGATGTCACGTCAGGGTCATGCACAACATACTCACTAGGATGTCGCGTCAGGGTCATGCACAACATACTCACTAAGATGTCACGTCAATGTCATGCTAAACATATTCACTAAGATGTCACGTCAGGGTCATGCACAACATACTCATCAGGATGTCATGTCATGGTAATGCACAACATACTCACTAAGATGACACATCAGGGTCATGCACAACATTCTCACTAAAATGTCACGTCAGGGTCATGCACAACGTACTCACTAAGATTTCGCGTCAGGGTCATGCACAACATACTCACTAAGATGTCACGTTAGGGTCATGCACAATATACTCATCAGGATGTCACGTCAGGGTCATGCACAACATACTACTAAGATGTCACGTCAGGGTCATGCACAACATACTCACTAGGATGTCATGTCAGGGTCATGCATAACATACTCACTAAGATGTCACGTCAGGGTCATGCACAACATACTCACCAGGATGTCACGTCAGGGTCATGCACAAAATACTCATCAGGATGTCACGTCAGGGTCCTGCACAACATACTCACTAAGATGTCACGTCAGGGTCATGCACAACATACTCACTAAGATGTCACGCCAGGGTCATGCACAACATACTCACTAAGATGTCACGTCAGGGCCATGCACAACATACTCACTAGGATGTCGCGTCAGGGTCATGCACAACATACTCACTAGGATGTCGCGTGAGGGTCATGCACAACATACTCACTAAGATGTCACGTCAGGGTCATGCACAACATACTAACTAAGATGTCACGTCAGGGTCATGCACAACATACTCATCAGGATGTCACGTCAGGGTCATGCACAACATACTCACTAAGATGTCACGTCAGGGTCATGCACAACATACTCACTAAGATGTCACGTCAGGGTCATGCACAACATAATCACTAAGATGTCACGTCAGGGTCATGCACAACATACTCACTAGGATGTCGCGTCAGGGTCATGCACAACATACTCACTAAGATGTCACGTCAGGGTCATGCACAACATACTCAATAAGATGTCACGTCAGGGTCATGCACAACATACTCATCAGGATGTCACGTCAGGGTCATGCACAACATACTCACTAAGATGTCACGTCAGGGTCATGCACAAAATACTCACTAAGATGTCACGTCAGGGTCATGCACAACATACTCACTAAGATGTCACGTCAGGGTCATGCACAACATACTCACTAGGATGTCGCGTCAGGGTCATGCACAACATACTCACTAAGACGTCACTTCAATGTCATGCACAACATACTCACTAAGATGTCACGTCAGGGTCATGCACAACATACTCATCAGGATGTCATGTCAGGGTAATGCACAACACACTCACTAAGATGTCACATCAGGGTCATGCACAACATTCTCACAAAGATGTCACGTCAGGGTCATGCACAACGTACTCACTAAGATTTCGCGTCAGGGTCATGCACAACATACTCATTAAGATGTCACGTCAGGGTTAGGCACAACATACTCATCAGGATGTCACGTCAGGGTCATGCACAACATACTCACTAAGATGTCACGTCAGGGTCATGCACAACATACTCACTAAGATTTCGCGTCAGGGTAATGCACAACATACTCACTAAGATGTCACGTCAGGGTCATGCACAACATACTCATCAGGATGTCACGTCAGGGTCATGCACAACATACTCACTAAGATGTCACGTCAGGGTCATGCACAACATACTCACTAAGATGTCACGTCAGGGTCATGCACAACATAATCACTAAGATGTCACGTCAGGGTCATGCACAACATACTCACTAGGATGTCGCGTCAGTGTCATGCACAACATACTCACTAAGATGTCACGTCAGGGTCATGCACAACATACTCAATAAGATGTCACGTCAGGGTCATGCACAACATACTCATCAGGATGTCACGTCAGGGTCATGCACAACATACTCACTAAGATGTCACGTCAGGGTCATGCACAAAATACTCACTAAGATGTCACGTCAGGGTCATGCACAACATACTCACTAAGATGTCACGTCAGGGTCATGCACAACATACTCACTAGGATGTCGCGTCAGGGTCATGCACAACATACTCACTAAGATGTCACTTCAATGTCATGCACAACATACTCACTAAGATGTCACGTCAGGGTCATGCACAACATACTCATCAGGATGTCATGTCAGGGTAATGCACAACACACTCACTAAGATGTCACATCAGGGTCATGCACAACATTCTCACAAAGATGTCACGTCAGGGTCATGCACAACGTACTCACTAAGACTTCGCGTCAGGGTCATGCACAACATACTCATTAAGATGTCACGTCAGGGTTAGGCACAACATACTCATCAGGATGTCACGTCAGGGTCATGCACAACATACTCACTAAGATTTCACGTCAGGGCCATGCACAACATACTCACTAGGATGTCGCGTCAGGGTCATGCACAACATACTCACTAAGATGTCACGTCAGGGTCATGCACAACATACTCACTAAGATGTCACGTCAGGGTCATGCACAACATACTCACTAAGATTTCGCGTCAGGGTAATGCACAACATACTCACTAAGATGTCACGTCAGGGTCATGCACAACATACTCATCAGGATGTCACGTCAGGGACATGCACAACATACTCACTAAGATGTCACGTCAGTACCATGCACAACATACTCACTAAGATGTTACGTCAGGGTCATGCACAACATACACACTAAGATGTCACGTCAGGGTCATGCACAACATTCTCACTAAGATGTCACGTCAGGGTCATGCACAATATTCTCACTAAGATGTCACGTCAGGCTCATGCACAACATACTCACTAAGATGTCACGTCAGGGTCATGCACAACATACTCACTAGGATGTCGCGTCAGGGTCATGCACAACATACTCACTAAGATGTCACGTCAATGTCATGCACAACATACTCACTAAGATGTCACGTCAGGGTCATACACAACATACTCATCAGGATGTCATGTCATGGTAATGCACAACATACTCACTAAGATGACACATCAGGGTCATGCACAACATTCTCACTAAAATGTCACGTCAGGGTCATGCACAACGTACTCACTAAGATTTCGCGTCATGGTCATGCACAACATACTCACTAAGATGTCACGTCAGGGTCATGCACAACATACTCACTAGGATGTCATGTCAGGGTTATGCATAACATACTCACTAAGATATCACGTCAGGGTCATGCACAACATATTCACCAGGATGTCACGTCAGGGGCATGCACAATATACTCTTCAGGATGTCACGTCAGGGTCCTGCACAACATACTCACTAAGATGTCACGTCAGGGTCATGCACAACATACTCACTAAGATGTCACGCCAGGGTCATGCACAACATACTCACTAAGATGTCACGTCAGGGCCATGCACAACATACTCACTAGGATGTCGCGTCAGGGTCATGCACAACATACTCACTAAGATGTCACGTCAGGGTCATGCACAACATACTCACTAAGATGTCACGTCAGGGTCATGCACAACATACTCACTAAGATGTCACGTCAGGGTCATGCACAACATACTCATCAGGATGTCACGTCAGGGTCATGCATAACATACTCACTAAGATGTCACGTCAGGGTCATGCACAACATACTCACTAAGATGTCACGTCAGGGTCATGCACAACATACTCACTAAGATGTCACGTCAGGGTCATGCACAACATACTCACTAAGATGTCACGTCAGGGTCATGCACAACATACTCACTAAGATGTCACGCCAATGTCATGCACAACATACTCACTAAGATGTCACGTCAGGGCCATGCCGAACATACTCATCAGGATGTCACGTCAGGGTCATGCACAACATACTCACTAAGATGTCACGTCAGGGTCATGCACAACATACTCACTAAGATGTCACGTCAGGGTCATGCACAACATACTCACTAAGATGTCACGTCAGGGTCATGCACAACAAACTCACTAGGATGTCGCGTCAGGGTCATGCACAACATACTCACTAAGATGTCACGTCAATGTCATGCACAACATACTCACTAAGATGTCACGTCAGGGTCATGCACAACATACTCATCAGGATGTCATGTCAGGGTAATGCACAACATACTCACTAAGATGTCACATCAGGGTCATGCACAACATTCTCAAAAAGATGTCACGTCATGGTCATGCACAACGTACTCACTAAGATTTCGCGTCAGGGTAATGCACAACATACTCACTAAGATGTCACGTCAGGGTTAGGCACAACATACTCATCAGGATGTCACGTCAGGGTCATGCACAACATACTCAATAAGATGTGTGAGTAAATCGACTGCAAGTTAGACCACACTGTTTATCTCCCTTTACGACACACTCTCAGTGTGGTCCTATTCATGTCTCTGTCAAAGACGTGAGCTCAAGAACGCTGAAACGAATTAAGACAGACTTTGAGGAAATAACTTGTGACCCCTAGTCGGTACGAACAAGATAAGAGACCTAAGTTCCTGGCCTATGCGGTGAGACTGTTAACACTAATGGGAGAAGGGACGAGGTGCGAGTCTCTGGAACATTACAAAAGATTGTGCTGACTAGATGGATCTCTTAAAGGTGACAGTTTCGGAGAATAACAACTGTGATTTCAAACTGCTTGGCTCGTCCCGGTACAGATGCGACCGTGCTCTGTTGGATTACAAGCGAAGTGACACAAGACCGATAAATGTCCTCGGTATAGTCACCCTATGTCTGAAACAGTATAGTTTCTCTTGCTTCTGCTTTTGTGATTCGGGCTCGACAATTGTTGAGTCTAGTTTTCTTCGTATTTCCTTTCTTCTATTTTGTGTAATGGCTCTGTTATGATCCATTTTTGTTGTTGTATTCTCTTAAATTCTACAATTTCTTCACATGGCTTATTCCACATCACTTTAGCCTGTTCACCACACACTATCAATGTCAATCTCACCGTCCTCATATAGCTCTTGTAGCACTTGGTATCTGTTATTACGTTTTATGCTTTATTCTGTGTTCTTTTCCTGAACTTGTAATAGGTGTATGTTATATCGCGTTCCTCTTGCCCCCTGTACTGAGTACTTATTTTAATTTTAGCTGCACTATGTGGTGATATGACTCTGCGTCTGCACCTCGCTTTACTCTTACATTTTGTAGTGTACTTCTGATCGAACGCTTTACTGACACAGATGTGGAAAAAAATCTGGTCTTTCGTTGCGTGGTCTCTGTGCTGCCTTATGTACCTTATTGTGTGGAAACATGTTTCCTCCAATTATCAGCTTGTGTGGCGCACAAAGCTCTGCAAACATTTCTCATATTTCGTTCCCCTGTCCCTTTGCTTGTCTTCCCATAATCTGTTCGTAACCCATTTTGTCTGCTCCTACTTTAGCATTGAAGTCTCCCATTAATGGGAAATCGTTAGTTTTCTGCTTGCCAAAGACCTCTTGCAGCTTGTAAAATTCTTGCTTCTTACTTATCATCTTCGGCCTCGTTAGTTGGGACATAGCACTGAATTATGTTGATATTGATGCTTTTATTTCTAGTTCTAAAGCTTGCGCTCATGATTCGATTGGTAATAACCTTCCACTTTATGAGTCCACCTCTGTGCTTCTCTGGAGAGCATGTGCCACTCTCTCTGTATGTTGAGCATCAGTTCCCTCGTTTCCAGAAAACATGATCATTTCCCCAGTTGTCAGTCCCATCTTTCCTGATTGTCTCCATCTTGTTTCGCACAGTCCTAGCAGTGCCAGCTTGTAATTTCTCATCTCTTTAGCTATCTGTGCCGTTTTATCTGCCTGGTACATTTTTCTAACATTCTATGTCGCTATAGTGGGTTTCTTCTTGGTATTCAGACGGGCATTCACCTTTGGAGCTTCCTTGTGGCTTTCACTTCATTGCGTCATTCTTCTCATTTCCGAAGGCATTTCCTGTACAAAGGCCGTTTACTTTTCTGTTGTTGTAACCGACGTTTTTATAGATTTGGGTGGTCGGCTCTAACCTAACCTATTACACTCTAGGTGAGTTATCCATGTTTAGTCAATTCCCTCGCCCATGACATATCAATCTTGGATGACCCTTCTAGAAGCTTTCGCATCCTCTGGCTTGGTTCCTGCCATCATTAAAACATGAAAGAGCTCTCACCATTTCTAGGTAACGGATTTCAGGGAGATACATATATTTCATTTCCGCATTATCCTCAACGTCAGTCCGGCAAATATGTTTTATGCGAGGAAGCCAACAATATTCTGTATGTAGTCAGATTTTTTCATCGCTGACCCAATCGCGTGAGTGGGCGGCCACGTTGACGTGTATAAACATATGGCCACCAAAACGTTGTTCTACGTATCCACCTGTTGTCGCGCATGCGCACCACATATCCAGAACAACGATGGTTGCGTGATATCGTTGCTTCCACAACGTCCTGACAAAAAATTTGATACAGAATTTCTTCATTTCGGATCTTATCCCGTAACGTCATTTTGAGTGTGCGCCGTTCCGTTGCTCTTTAAGTGGCTTAGAGTTTCTCATTATCTGGTTTGTGCAAGTTCCACACTTCGCTTCCGGAAATCATTGCCGGAATGACTATAGGATTGAAAGTGTGTGCTCTTGCTGTGGTGTCTTTTCTCTCTTGTAGTATTGGCTTATTGCAGGTAAAGGAATACCAAGCTGCTTTTTGTCGTTAAGAGATTTCGGGGTGGACGTTTTGGTTGGCATTTGTCTCTTAGCCGAGGTAGGAATATGAATTTATATCCTCGATGGTTTCTTCTTTTAGTTTCAGGTTCTGCTTTGCCAGTAAGGGTTTCTGCTGACCCTAATTCAGGTCGTTCAAGGATTGTTGTCCTGCCTCAATGGTATGACTAATGAGCACCATGTCATCTGCAAATCGTAAATGTGTGAGCCACTCGCCACCTATATTTACACCTCTGTCGATCCAATGTAGTTGTTGGGAAATGTATACAAGACTTGAAGTAAAAGTGCTGATGGATTCAAAATTAATAGTATCTTCTTCTTCTTCTCCGTACGCTGTCAGATGTCGACTTGAATTTGTCCAAAGAATGCAGCTGTTATCATGAGGTTGTCGACACTGCCATTAAGCTTTCTAGTGTTGATCTGGTGATGGTCACATGTGCTTCTTCTGGTCCTCGTATGTCGGGCAATTTTACAATAGGTGTTCAAGCGTCATTTTTCCGATTCAACAAGCGATATGGTTAGTACTACCTATCTTTACTGTATTGAGTAGATGGTACATCAGTCTGATGTGGCCTGTGCTAAGTCTGAAGACCACCAGCAGTTCTCTTCTCTTGAACTGAAAATAAGCAATATTATGTGTGTAGCCAGTATGCTCTGTTTCCAATTTGTCCATGTTTGCTCTAATAAACCGTTTTGACTCTTCGTAAGTCATACTTGAATCTAGTTGTGAAAACCTTCTCCTTCTTTCGCTAGTCAGTGCGCCTCCTCGTTGCCTTGAACGTTACAGTGGGATGTGACCTACTGTACTACGACTCTTCTGGGTTTGAACTGCTGGCATAGTTGACAGAGTACTGATCTAAGGTAATTTATAACGGTATTGTTCTGGCTCTTTAATTAATAGTATGGCTCAGGTGTGCGCTTTCTAGGCTGCATGCAGATTTAGGATCTAATGACGTGTCACAACCATTTGGAGAAAATATAATTTTACTGGATGCGGATTTTCGTCAAGAAGTATTAACTGTCGTAATGAACGGCTATCGTTCTCTGACATCTGCTAATTGTTTCAACTCATCAACATCAATGATGTACATTTCACGTAATATAATTCCCCAGAAACATCTATGCTTCGGAGACTGAAAGATATTTCGCGGAGAAGCTACCTAATTAAAAAATGGAGATACAATTCAATTATCCACATAATGTTATCCAGAAGTGTACGGTTTTGCTGAACAATTATTTCGAGATTCCAATACAATCATCCATCACTAGCTTAAACAATAGTCACAAGCAACGTCCCTTGAGCTACATTTATCGCGCATTGGCCAAGAGAGACTTTATGAAAGATGAGACACACCAACTAGCATACCTTGAGGAATTTTTAAAAGCACGATCGACGATAGTATTGACAGTGGACAGGATATGTACCTGGAACAGTTGTTGGGTCAGCTGAATAATTACATCAATGTGGCAAAAAAAAGGAAGACAACAAAATGTCGTCGAATCAACGATACCATACTAAGTCTCCCTGCAACCAAGAGACGGCTTAAAGTCCTTTAACTGATCAATAAAATTGAAATGGTTAGACAAACAAGATATAATTTAGAGAATATTAACAACAACATTTGTGACAGAAATTGATCAAAGCGGCTGAGACAAAACATAATACCTTAAATGTGGACACGATCTTGACTAGCACAAATGTTTCTGACAGCGCTTTAAAAAACAGATTCACAAAACTAGATTGGACAACCTTGACGGACAGACCGGAAACAGAGAGAAGCTGCCAGTTTTCTTATTGTTAGTTGGTATTGTTTTGTTTTGTTGTCCATGCGACATATTCTGTTAAATGGTGGATCATACTATACTAGCTATTTGCCTGAAAATACTTACATGACCCTTGGTGTTGTTTGAGAACTGCTACAATCAAACTCTGATTACAAGTGTGAGCCGTCTTCTTGAGCCCAACGTGGAGATCCCGGTTGTTCTGGTATTTTCTTTTGTTCTCAAAATGTTCTTTAGTCTCCATCATATTCTCTTTCTCTTTGGGTACCAACTCAGCGCAAGTTTGGTTAATAATGCTAAGTTGTTTAAGCGACAGTGCTAAAGGCTGTATAATTTCCAATATTGTTTCGCTATTTTCTCTTTGTTTTGGCTAAGTTTTGTTAATACCTAGATACATAAAGTACAGTGACTGTTCTTGTTCGTCCATAAAATTGACACCTTAGTTTTAAAGCGTTGCTTGTAATATTATAATTGCCAAGCAAACTATTTTTTTAAAACATCTTTTATACCTTCTGTTAGCTGGATTGTCCCACAACCAACTTTATTCGATTTAATTTTGAGATAGTTAAAAAAAAATAAAAAAAATATCACTATTTTTGCGTACCAGGCACTTCTTTTGTTTAATTTTCTGCGCACTGCACAGTCTAAGGGAATAAAGACCTGCACAGCAACATTCTTATCTGCATTTTCGAATCCTGTGCCCCATGGGGTCATCACCAGTGCCAACACTAGACAAGCTCTATGGCAGATGTCGACAGCCTCAGGATAGCTGCTTTCTTCGAACAAATTCAAGTTGAAGTCTGACAGCGTACGAAGAAGAAGAAGAAGAATCCTGTGCCCACTGACGTACCAGTTTCAAGAAGTCTGGGGTATTATTGTTTGATTGATTCAATGACGTATGTCGACAATGAATTACGTGAAATGATAGCACACAACACAATTGAGGATGTATGCGTGCATGTAGTTGGTACATATTCAAATTTATAATTTAAACGGATATTTTAAAATTCACTTCCCGATTAAGTCTGTTGACGCTGTTGTTGTTTATTACCCACAATAATTCAGTTTACTTTTGTGTATGCTGGTTTACTCGGCGTGACGCCTGCTACAACGCAGATCACGTCGATCAACATCTCGTCAGCCTGTTCCCAGAGAACACTACTTGAAAGAGAGAGTGGGCTTGGTCAGTATATTGTGCCTGACACGGAAGCGACATCCTAGTCAGTATGTGGTGCCTGAACGGACTAGCGTCCCAGTTCCCCATTGAAGTTTGTAAATATCAGCAAGTATCATGATACGTGATCTTGGTGATCAGTTTTGTAATCCAAATGTGGGCATCCTATGACACGTCATCTGCAAATACCAGATTCTACGTAATTATCATCCATGACCATCTTCACAATAATTCATGCCTCATTTAGAAATTCTATTGTTCATATTACCATATATATGTATATACATGTAAATACGCATATGCGTGTGTATATATATATATATATATATATATATATATATATATATATATATATATATATATATATATATATATACGATGTTTGGAAAAAATGGAATAGAAATCCGAATACTTGTGTTTTTGTTTTTCTTCTATCACCACCTTAATTTATAAGCTGTATATTACCGAGCCCGGCGTCTACTCACTAATATGACCTCTGGTAGACGTATGAAAGAAAATGTCACAGCCTTGATGTACACTACGATAACCTGCTTCAAGCGGCGATTATATTTAGCTTAGTTAACATTCCAAAATGAATACACCTGAAAATGATTAATATGAAATGTAATAAAATGACAAATTAAGCCTATATTCTGTGTCCCATTTTGCAGTATTTCATTATATCAGAAGAGAGAAACGCCCATTTTCTGGCAGCTTTCTCCAGTTTGAGCTCACATTCTACAAAAACGCACAGATGATCTCACACAAGCGCCCGTGCTCACCTTGGCGTAAAGGTCAACCAGTGCAGGCAAGCCCCTTTCTTCTCCAGTTTTGTTGGGGCCAACCAAACACCCGGGGACGATCAATGTCCGAATGGTACCCATTGTTCAGTTAACGTAATATTGACATGACATTTAGGGCCGAGTTTCCGGAACCTGGTCGAACTTAGAGAGACACAGAGCGCGCGTCAACTCCAGCATTTCACTTGTTTTCCCTGATGACAAGCACGTGTGATCTCTTGTTTTCGTTTCGTATTTCTAAAATGTCGATGATATGCTATATAGATTCTTACATGTGCTAGCTTCCGACTTCTCCTGTTTCTCGCCTTCTGTTTTGGATTTATCGGTCCAAGGTACAACTTCTGGCTACCTACGCGAAAACCTTTAAACCAACGGTTTTAGAAGCTCTGACGTCACAATATCGTAGCCACTATGAAGGTTATGCACCCGATTTGTCTTACGAGAGAATTTGAGCGTATGCAGATGTGCTAAACAAGGCACAGGACACAATCATGTAGGAGTAAACCAGGTTTGCATCAACCAAAACTCTCCTCTTTTCACTCTATCGGTGAGAAGAAAAGCACACGGTTAAGAGATATCCAAATCGCCCAGTTCAGAAAGTTGATATGTGAACTTTGCCAATCTTCAATTATTACCAACAGATCTCAGAGAGAATGAAACCAACAACTTTCCCTTGACGTAAAGTCATACACAAAAATACATATACAAACATACACATATAGTTTGTTTACCAGCTGGTATATCCGAAGTGATTACAACTGTTGTAGTGTTATAACTACTTTAATTAACTATGTGCCTTACCAACATCTCTATTACACTGTTCTCGGTATTATCGTCTTGCTTGTCTATATTCATCATCTCTTTCACAGGATTGCTTATTTCTGGTTCGTCTCTCTGTACGAAATAACTGTTTTTAATGTCCTACCGACAAGAGACATATAGCAATTTATTTTAAATACGCAAAGTAACATAGCTAACGGATGCATATAACAAACTGTTTTCATTACGTCTGCTGACACATGGGCCGAACATGGTACACTAAGGCAAAAGAGCGAAATGAGTTTTTTCACCATTTGGCTACATGACATTAAAAAAACGTGACTGATTGAATACCAGAATTTTGAGATTTGGAGTAATTTTACATTCTTGATTTTGTTGTTTCTCTATGTATCAGAACCATTCAATAGAACGGAAATTACGCTGTCGTTAAATATATGTGTTTTAGCGATATAATTGTAATGTCGTTTCATTCTGGTTAGATTCCAACTGCCATACACGTTCTTCTCGCCTTTTGTGCTCTTATTTTGATATATTGAAGTGTGCCTTCTACTTTGTATATATAACTACCAAGATACACGAGCAACTGACTGACATCCAGGCGAAATAAGGCAACGGGGAAGGGAACTGACCACAACAAATGACACATACACAGTCATCACACAAGTGGAATAAAGTAGAAATACACAAATATTGTCGTACCGACGAAACTTGGTAGAATTGGCGTGCGGACACAACTGGGTAGCAATTGGTGTGAGGACAAAACTGGGTAGCAATTAGTGTGCGTACAAAACTGGGTAGCAATTGGTGTGCGGAAAAAAACTGAGAAGTAATCCATAAATATTGATGTCTGGACAAAATTGAGGTCAAGTAAAAAAATACATCCATATTGAGAAGATGAATAATGAAATCATGAATAAACTGCTAGAAAAACGATTAAATGTTAGAATCCAACAAAGCAAAAATACATTGAAACCAGAAAAGATGAACAGGACGAAAACTCAAGAGACAAAGAATCTGACAGAGATGCAGGACAAGACAAGTAAGACGTAAGGGACATTACGTGCAAAGAATCTGACAGAGATGCATGACAAGACAAGTAAGACGTAAGGGACATTACGTGCAAAGAATCTGACAGAGATGCATGACAAGACAAGTAAGACGTAAGGGACATTACGTGCAAAGACTCTGACAGAGATGCATGACAAGACAAGTAAGACGTGAGGGACATTACGTGCAAAGAATCTGACAGAGATGCATGACAAGACAAGTAAGACGTAAGGGACATTACGTGCAAAGAATCTGACAGAGACGCATGACAAGACAAGTAAGACGTAAGGGACATTACGTGCAAAGAATCTGACAGAGATGCATGACAAGACAAGTAAGACGTAAGGGACATTACGTGCAAAGACTCTGACAGAGATGCATGACAAGACAAGTAAGACGTGAGGGACATTACGTGCAAAGAATCTGACAGAGATGCAGGACAAGACAAGTAAGACGTAAGGGACATTACGTGCAAAGAATCTGACAGAGACGCATGACAAGACAAGTAAGACGTAAGGGACATTACGTGCAAAGAATCTGACAGAGACGCATGACAAGACAAGTAAGACGTAAGGGACATTACGTGCAAAGAATCTGACAGAGACGCATGACAAGACAAGTAAGACGTAAGGGACATTACGTGCAAAGAATCTGACAGAGACGCATGACAAGACAAGTAAGACGTAAGGGACATTACGTGCAAAGAATCTGACAGAGACGCATGACAAGACAAGTAAGACGTGAGGGACATTACGTGCAAAGAATCTGACAGAGACGCATGACAAGACAAGTAAGACGTAAGGGACATTACGTGCAAAGAATCTGACAGAGACGCATGACAAGACAAGTAAGACGTAAGGGACATTACGTGCAAAGAATCTGACAGAGATGCATGACAAGACAAGTAAGACGTAAGGGACATTACGTGCAAAGAATCTGACAGAGATGCATGACAAGACAAGTAAGACGTAAGGGACATTACGTGCAAAGAATCTGACAGAGATGCATGACAAGACAAGTAAGACGTAAGGGACATTACGTGCAAAGAATCTGACAGAGATGCATGACAAGACAAGTAAGACGTAAGGGACATTACGTGCAAAGAATCTGACAGAGATGCATGACAAGACAAGTAAGACGTAAGGGACATTACGTGCAAAGAATCTGACAGAGATGCAGGACAAGACAAGTAAGACGTAAGGGACATTACGTGCAAAGAATCTGACAGAGATGCATGACAAGACAAGTAAGACGTAAGGGACATTACGTGCAAAGAATCTGACAGAGATGCATGACAAGACAAGTAAGACGTAAGGGACATTACGTGCAAAGAATCTGACAGAGATGCATGACAAGACAAGTAAGACGTAAGGGACATTACGTGCAAAGAATCTGACAGAGATGCATGACAAGACAAGTAAGACGTAAGGGACATTACGTGCAAAGAATCTGACAGAGATGCAGGACAAGACAAGTAAGACGTAAGGGACATTACGTGCAAAGAATCTGACAGAGATGCATGACAAGACAAGTAAGACGTAAGGGACATTACGTGCAAAGAATCTGACAGAGATGCATGACAAGACAAGTAAGACGTAAGGGACATTACGTGCAAAGAATCTGACAGAGATGCATGACAAGACAAGTAAGACGTAAGGGACATTACGTGCAAAGAATCTGACAGAGATGCATGACAAGACAAGTAAGACGTGAGGGACATTACGTGCAAAGAATCTGACAGAGATGCATGACAAGACAAGTAAGACGTAAGGGACATTACGTGCAAAGAATCTGACAGAGATGCAGGACAAGACAAGTAAGACGTAAGGGACATTACGTGCAAAGAATCTGACAGAGACGCATGACAAGACAAGTAAGACGTAAGGGACATTACGTGCAAAGAATCTGACAGAGATGCATGACAAGACAAGTAAGACGTAAGGGACATTACGTGCAAAGAATCTGACAGAGATGCAGGACAAGACAAGTAAGAAGTAAGGGACATTACGTGCAAAGAATCTGACAGAGACGCATGACAAGACAAGTAAGACGTAAGGGACATTACGTGCAAAGAATCTGACAGAGATGCATGACAAGACAAGTAAGACGTAAGGGACATTACCGTGAAATGTACTCCTTAATTCATCTTTTTCATGACTTGATTTTTGAACGATTATCTGGGCATTCTTGTGGTAGTAGTGAACATTGTAGGGGAAAGGGACAATGGTCTGCTAATGGGGATGATACTTGACTAGACAAATTACCACACGCTGAAATGTTGTCGTTAGTGCAGGAGACTACCGACATTTTGGTAACGATAAAAACATTAAATGGCGGTGGATCAACACAAACGCAGTTAGATGCAAACTTTACTTAGCGTCTTTATAATAGATTAGAAGACTCAGCATTCTGTATTCAACCAGTTCCATTTACATTTCCTTGCTCTAAAAGCCATGCACATCCAATCTATTCTAAAATGAATTAATTGTCCCTGCCTCCACTTCTTCCTGTGGCAATGTATTCCAAGCATTCACAACTCTTTGACTAAACAAATATTTCTGATACCTAATTTGAACTTTTCTTTGATTCATATTTAACTATGCCCTCTTTTCTTGTAGGTGGTTGTATTAAGAAAAAAAACAACTTGTTAAAGTCTAATTTATCCTTTCCGTTAATTATCTTATACACCTAGATTAAGTAACCTCTAATTCTTCTTTTCTAGACACTGTAGGCCAGATTTTCTCTTTCATCATAACTGTAATTCTGTAACCCCACTATCAGCTTTGTCGCTGTGCTCTTTTAATTCACCGTTCTAGAATTTGGTGGATTTAATTTTTTGCCTTTTTAAATAAGGGGATCACTCCTGCATCTTTCCAATTCCCTGGGACAATCCCTTTTGCAAGTGATTGAAAACATAATTACACATTGAAGAAATAAAGTGATAAACAAACTATATAAATCATTGATGAGACCTAAATTGGAGTACTGTATTCAGGTGTGAAGTCCTTATCACAGAGTGGATATAGACATGATAGAAGGATACAAAGAACAGCTACAAAAATGATCGTGCGATTCCAGAATTATAGTTATGAGAAGAGACTTTGAAAAACTGGTCTGCAGTGTCTAGAACAGAGAAGAATTCGAGGTGACTTAATACAGGTTTATAAATTAATAAATGGAAAGGATAAATTATACTATAACAAGTTTTTAAAATTTCAAGAGACTACAAAAACTAAAGGGCATAGCTTTAAATTATTTAAAGACAGGTCCATATTGGATATTAGGAAACAAAAACGATGCATATTACCAGTTGAACCGAAGAGAGCAGGTCGTTGTCTTCAGACTTCGCACTGGCCACAATAGACTGAGGTACCACCTATTCAACAAATTGAAGATAGGGTGTACCGACGAATGCCCGTGCGGTACTGGTAAAATGACCGCTGAACATCTGCTGCAGAACTGCCCGACATACGAGGATCAGAGAGAGCAGATGTGGCCATCACCAGTGGAACTGCAAGACAAGCTCTATGGCAGTGGCGACAGCCTCAGGATGCCCGCCGCTTTTTTCGAAAAAATAATGGTTACTGTCTGACTGCGTACGAAGAAGAAGAAGAAGAAGAAGAAGAAGGATATTAGGAAACCTCTTTTCAGTCAAAGAGTGGTGAATGTTTTGAATGCATTGCCACCGGATGTGATGGAGGCAGGGTCAGTTAATGCATTCAAGAATAGATTGGATGATCACAATCGTTTTTAAAGTGGAATAAAATGGTTATATACTGTTTCTGTAGAGTCTTCTAAACCAGTATAATGAAGTTAAGTTAAGTTAAGTTATAATATAGTCAATGGTTTTGTTAGCAAGTCTCTAATTTTAAACATCAATTTTGGATGAATTTCAATTTGAGAAGGACATTTATCCACTTTCAACCCCACCAATTTTAAAAAAATAAAAAATATTTTCATTGTAGCACGTGTTTATTTTCTAGATAAATCCAAGGAAAGTTTCAAGATTACGTGAGGTGTAGGAAAGATGTTCTGGAGAAACTAATACATATATTTTGCTAGGACCGGATATTACGTGGCAGGTTTCATCATTTTTATATTCTGTAATTTCTGTCATTGTGAGCCATAACCAGAACAATCTCTACTTTTTATGTCCTTTTCCACAATCCCACTCACAATTTAGCACCTGCATTCTCAGGCACACTGAAGAATGTAGCCACGGAGAGTAGCATGTTGGTCGTTGGAGGATACCACCTGCAGGAACGTATCAACAATCTTCATGAGGCCTGTACGGATTACAGGATGAAAATCAACATAGAGAAAACCGAAGTTATGACGATTGCAAGAAAAGAAACAAAAACAAACATTTATGCAAAATAACAAGTAAAAACAGGCGACAAATGTCACGTATTATATAATATAATCACTATGCATGGCAAATGAGTCACTTGAATCCAACATAGATATAATAAAGCAAGTCAAACATGTAAACACGTTACAGTGGATACAAACAGAACACTATATATCACAATATTTATAATCACATTGTACTAATAGTGCCAAAATTGGACATTAATCAAGCAAAGATAAAAGAGACAATGTAACAACAGAGATGACATGTCTTCGCAGAATGCTTGGAGTAACAATAATGGATAGACCAGAAACGAAGAAATTAGCAAACAAGTAGGTGCAGCACCAGTGCTTTACTTCATCAAAAGACAGCAAACCAGATGGTCCCGTCACGTGACACGTCAAACACCAGATAGTATCCTTCAGAAAGAACCGCTATACAAATACAATGGATACAAAGCCAATGGCCGATCACGCAAACGGTGGATAGCAGAAATAACAGAAGCAGTAAAGCTTCCCGTGTACGAAGCACATACTAGGGCCCGGTCAAGAAATCTCTTCATATCCTGACGCTGAATAGCACACGCAGGACACAAGCGAAAAGAAGAAAATAAAGAAGAGAGCAGGTGGTGGTCTTCAAGATCCGCACAGACCAGAACCGACTGAGGTACTATCTATTCAATAAATTGAAGATAGGTGCTACTGACAAATGCATTTGTGGTACTGTGAAAACATCTGCTGCAAAATTGCCGGACATACGAGGACCAGAGATAGCATATGTGGTCATAACCAGTGTCAACACTGGACGAGCTCAATTGCAATTTCGACAGCCTAAGAATGACCTCTGCTTTCTTTAAACAAATTCAAGTCGACCTCTGAGAGCGTTCGAAGAAGAAGTAGAAGAACTGATAAGCGATGATGATGGTGATGCGAACTACACATTTTTTTTTTTTATAAACACTTGCGCCTATGAATATAACCGTAAAAAAAAAATTTATAGATTGCACCAAGAATGAAACATGTATTAACGATTAACATTTTTCAGGCGTTCAGTTTGGTTTAGCAAAAACTCATCAAAAAAATCTAGCCACATTTCCTGTTCTCTTAACAGCAATACAATTAAAATTGAATCTAGATAAGCGATTTAAGAATGTACTGATGTGATGAATTATCATTTATTTTGTGTCTCATTGTCAAGCATTTTCGAATTAAAAAAGTAAATTATATTTATGTACACACACACACACACACCGCGCACCCACATTCCACACACACATACGCACACACCGAACACACAGCATACACACACAGCATACACACACGCCCACACACCACACACCATACAAACACACACCACACAACGCACACACCTCACACACACACAGAACACACATACGGCACACATCACACACACACCAAACACACGAACCACATCACACCCCCCCCCCCTCCCACACACACACACACACCACACAAACACACACACCGCACACACACACACACACACACCACATACAAAACACACCTAACACACACACAGAACACACATACGTCACACATCCCACACACACAAACCACACCACCCCCAGCCCAATATACATACACCACACACACACACATCATTCCCACACCCCCATACACACCACACAAATACGCACATATATATCTAATTCAAAATAAATACAAAATTCAACTGAAATATTATTTTTCAAATACATGCGCCTTGAAATAATTTTTTTTTTTTTATAGATTTTTAATCTGCAAAACTGTATGGACTTCCTGCACGCTGATTGGGCAAAATAATATTCATCATCAACGATATGCCAAGTAAACACCATAGTAAGTAAATTATTAATTACATTTTTTTGTAAAGAATATGAGCCATCACATTTGCAGATTCATCGTTGAAGGAACAGAGAATTCATGACCAAAGTTATTCTGCAGGAACGGCAGCACAGCCATATGAAGAAATTGACTTAAAAGTAACTATAGTAAGAGTCAAGACCCCAAATAATCACATAAATGTACTGAATTTTGCAGAGGTGAAGATATTAGCAAGGGTTAATGGCATTGCCACATGACTTTATTGATGATGGATGATCATTTATTGTGTGTGATATTGTCCATCAATATAATTATGCATTATTTAAATTTTAAAACTCATTTAGAGGTCAAGCTGGTGCCATACAGGGATGTCTACTGTATTTCAGCAGTCTTTATTTGTGATCATAAATCCAGGATGGAACAAACAACACAGGTAAGAAAAACAAGAATGAAATGAATATTTAGAATGCAGCTGGAATACCTCAATTTTACATATATATATATATTTATATATATATATATATATAGGCATGATGTCAACAAGGCCATATTTGCTTTCAACTCTCTTCACCCAAAATGAAACGACAGCATTCTCCGTGGAGAATAAGACCCGGCTGTTTAACACGAATGCAAAATAGGCCCTGCTATAAAGCTGAGACATTATTTGACTAACATACACACTGCCAAATTTTTGCAAACAAGTGTCTGTCGCACACTTCATGTTAGATGGCCATAGGTGATGGCTAACACACTTCATGTTAGATGACCATAGATAATGGCTAACACATATTTCTCTTAAAACAACTCAACAACTTATACAGCAAGGAATTCTAAAAGAATGTAGGTTGGTTTGGAAACACTCATAAAGAAATAGCTTTATTAGTTCTTTCCATCCACTTCAAAAGTCTGGCAACGGCCTCAAGCTAACCAGCAACGATACAATAATCACTCCAGAGAACATTTACACCAGGAATCTTTAAAAAAATATTGAAAGTGGCACAGCCCTCCATTGAGAGACAATTTGTCGGAATCATTCTTCGTAACCAAAGTATGCCAGGTCTCCACAATTAGGACATAACACGATTGTCCCTGGTGAAGGATGCCGTAATCCGTGCAGACAAAGAAAACATTGATGGACGAAAAAAAATATTGTGTTAAGACAAAACAATGCTTGATGAAGTACCGCGACAGCAGTCTGGTACCCCTGAGGTAAGAAGAAACTACGGAGAAGTCCTCCGATGTGTTGGTCAGCCTGCCATACCGTACGCTACAACATCTGATATGCTTCTGAAGGAGCACTTACCACGTACTGCACTTTCGTGGCCTAAGACAGGGTCCACTGGAGACGATGTTGTGACCCACAGCTACACTGAGGAACAGGTCATCAAGATCTTTGAAAAGATAGTCCCCAGAAAAATAATGTGCCACCTAGAACATCAATACGTTCTACCTGACACCCTTGGTAGTTATGGACAAACTTTGGAGACCCAGGATAATGCTGGAACATTTGCATATGATATGTATTATGACTTCACGTGTAGACAGGAAACAGTCGCAGTTGCTCTAGACCTATATAGACCATCATCTATATATTTTTACGGAATAATCAAAGCAATGAGAGTGAGAGAGAAACAAAAATGCAATCCATCGATAATTATTAACAGTACATTCAAAAAACCGATAACTAATAGTCAAGACACGTGGAACTGATCCTGCCATGAATTGCAAATGTTTTATTTCATATCTGTCTACTATAATGTTTTACGATTGTGTTTTTTTATCATTTGCATTTATGGACTAGCTACCCAATATAAAAAGAATATATATATATATATATATATATATATATATATATATATATATATATATATATATATATATATATAGAATCAATGGATAAAGTACATCATTTCCCTTAGATCAGACATCAAAACATGTATACATTTCAAAGAATAAACTATATAGTAAATGACAAAAAAATTTAGCAGACATATAACCAAAAAAATGGAAAGAAATTAATTGGATAGGGATCGCAGTGAATATCTGGATGAACAACTAACAAAATGGAACGAGCAGTGCAAAAACATGCAATGAAGAGATTTCGCACATAAAATATTGATGACCAGCAAGAAAAAAAGCGTAAAAGTAGTAAGCATAACAGCTTTATTTGTGTGTTGGTTTCAGTCTGCTACTCATGAGTAAAAAATTGTTTAGGCTGTCCCTTATTAATGTTTACAGGAGACTATCTTAACAAAGTTGATGATTTCTGAGCTGTACTATATTGAAGTCTTCTTGATGAGTTAGCGTCTCGACCACACAATGAGACTTTCTGCTCAAATATATTTGGTCACAATACATTCATTGTTTCAGGGAAATCTGCGATATATGCAACATAACTGTCTGGATGGAATGTCAACAGTCAAAATGTTATAAGCCGAGCATATTTACTACTTTGACTTGCAACAGGACCACGCCAAATATTTAAAATGCGCTACAGAGTAATCTGCATCTACAAATATAACTGACATAATTATCCAAGTTTTCTAAATGAAGTTGTCTAAGCTAATGAGTGATGTTTTGAATAGGAATCTCTTTTTTGCATTGTCGTTAAATATACATTTATGTCACTGAATTTCAGATTTTACATTCACTTTTAAAGATACAAAAGAAAGGTTACATTAATTAGTGCTGAGAAACCTGATGCAAATACAAATCCAAGATTTTGTGACATGTATAATTTATGGACCTTATGATACGTTAAATAGCAGATCATCCTACACAGTAGAAACTGTGTGTCAAAAACGCCCACATGTAATTTGTAGATCTAACTACAGAAAATGGCAATGGTTACCTCATTTAGAGAACAAAATGAATTAAAAGCTGTTCAAATTGAAATGTAAAATTATTATCAATATCAGTGTGGTCTTCCTTTCATTCTTAACCTTATTTTCATTAGATTTGTTCAGTGTAGTAGATGCATAAGACTTTTTTCTTAACCATTTGTCTACAATTTAGATATTTTCCAACGAGACATTGAAACAGTGGAATTAAGATAAATATGTATTCTGGATAACAGGATTGGAGGGGTCAAAATGGTATTCGTCGACAATTGCCGATTACATACCTTCTAGCAAAACCATTGGCTTTATTAAGTTTTCAATCACTTGCAAAAAGGATTGCTCCAGGGGATCAGAAAGACTGATCCCCTTATTAAAATAGGGCAAAAAAACAAACAAACATCCAGCAAATTATAGTTCGATGAGTTTACATAGTTTGTAAATTGTTAGAGTCAATAATCAAAGAAAACATTGTAATGCATTTAAACAAGCTTAATCTAATCAGAAATAGTCAGTATGGGTTTACTAGAGGCCGATCGTGTTTAACAACAGCTAGTGGATGTTATTTATCTAGATTTTGCAAAGGCATTTGAAAGAGTAGCTCAATAAAGGTTATTTATAAAGTTAAAATCACATGGAATAGGTAGGGAAGTTGCCAAATGAATTGAAAATTCATTAACGGGAAGAAGACAGAGAGAGGGCACAAATAAGGAGTACTTTGAGTCGAGTGCCACATGGATCGGTTTAGGAACCAATTTTGTTCATTATACAACTACACGATTTGGACATTGATATCGGATTGAAAAATTCGCAGAAAACACAAAAATATGCAATTGTGTCTCATCTAAAACAGAAGTGGATATATTGAGGTCGGATTTAGATAGAATTTTAGAATAGTCTGTGAGCTGACAGATGCAGTTTAATGTGCACAAATGTACAGTTATCCACAAGGGTATATACAATTTGGAACATAATTAAAGAATGGGCGAGAACAATATTAGAAAGATAGAAAAGGACAGGGACCTATTGGCTATAATAGATCATACAGGTAATGTGAGTGAACAAGTTCAGGAAGAAGTGAAAAAAGCAAATGCAACGTTACGTATGATACAAATAAATATTAAACATAGAAGCAAGGAAGTGATTGTCAAACTGTATAAAGCAATAGTTAGACCTATATTGGAGTACAGTTCATGATACAGGAATGAAATAGTAAATAGTTTCATTTTATGAAAGATTCCTACTAGTGGTGACAAAATCTTCAATTTGGTTGACCATGTTGGTCTATTCATATGTTTGCTGAAAGGGGCAAGGACTGTTCTCAGCTTAATGATCAAACTCTAGTCTTTTCTTTCCAGTTGCTTTTGTCTGTATTCTTGTCTCGTTCTTCACTGTTTGTCCTGTTGCAATTACCTCAGAAGATGACAAAGAGATGAAGACCACCGGATATTGCATCTCTTCCTCTTTAGGGTGGTTTCAAAGCTAGCGGGGAATGCCAATACAGAAGGGCTCGCAATACGGACGGAAGAATGGTGGGATACCCGACACAGATATATATATGCGTGTCGGTCCTAGGACACTGACACACTGGGCTGCCTCTCTTCGAGAGCATTCAAAAGTTGCGTCCATACATCCCTTTCATAATCAAGCCAAGATTTAAGACTTTAGTAATATGTAGAGATTATTACGTTTATTCATTGAAAGCAATTATACTACACGGTTACATGTTGAAATTCATACGTTTTGTCATAGGTAGTAATTATACCACTCGGCCAAAAAGAAAGAAATTCATTCGTTAATCATAGAAAGTAATTATATCAGTCTGTCAAAAGGAAGAAATTAATACGTTTAATTATGGAAAGCAATTATACCACTCGGTCGTATTTTCAAATTCAAACATTTAATCAAAGAAAGCAATTATACCTCTTAGTCAAAAGGCAGAAATTAATATGTTTATTCATAGCAAATATGTATTCCATCCGGTCACGTGCAGAAATTAATACGTTTAGTCATAGAAAGTAACTATATCACTCAGTCATATGTAGAAAGTAATGCATTTAATCATAATGAGTAATTATTACACTCTTTGGAATATATTTATCACTTCTCATGAAGCATGCATTTTGTGACCACGAAGGTGGTATCTTCATTCATTCTCGCATAGATGGTGGTCAATTCTTTTCCCAAAGGGTGAAAGCCTAGACCAAAATAAACAGGGTGCCGATGAGAGAATTGCTCTTTGGGGATGATGCCACAATTACGACTCACTCAGAAGAAGGACTGCAGAGCTTACTATCTACATTTGTGGATGCCTGCTGTGAGTTCGGGTTAACAATTAGCACAACAAAAAAAGAAGTTATGGTCCAGAGTTCAAACAAACCACCAGTAGTCTCCATTGCTGATGAGGCTCTCGATGTAGCAAAGCATTTTACGTACTTGGGATCCTCAGTCAATAATAAAATATCCCTGGACCAAGAGATCAATATGCATTGACAAGTGGTATATATGTGGCATATATATTTCTGTGTCGGGTATCCCACCATTCTACCGTCCGTATTACGAGCCCTTCTGTATTGGCATTCCCCGTTAGCTTTGAAACCACCTACTACAACGTTGGAAGATGAAGGAACCGTTTTATGTAGGATATGTAGAGTTGAAGAGAGGCAGGCACAAATGGAGTGCAATATAAGGGAAAATGAGAAGAGATTAGAGGAGATAGAAAAGAGGCAGATGGAAATAGAAGGGAAACAAGTGAAAATGGAGGAAATTTTAAAGAAGCTGCAGTCAAGGTGTAGTCAAGGAAGTAAGGGAGATTTGAGTGAGGAAACAGCTCACAGGGCAGAGAGCTTTTGGGAGAAGTATGCACATATAGGTGAGGGGTCAGTTTTGGTAGTAGGGGATTCAATGGTGAGAAAGGTTGGCAGACATTTGTCTAAACAACACAACATGTTTGAAAGAATGGATATTGGGGGAGCAAAAATAGAGGACATAGAGGGGAGAATAAAGAGGTTAGATGACAAAGGAAACAGTCATGTGGTAATATTGGCAGGTACAAATAATGTAAAGAGAGATGGTACAGAAATAATTATGGATAAATATAAAAGTCTTATGAGAACACTTAAGGAAAAAAAGTTTAGAAAGGTCACAATGATGGGCATTTTAGATAGAGCAGATGGGTCAGACTATCTAGATAGCAAAATAATAGGTATCAACCTTAGGTTACAGGTGATGTGTGCGGACATTGGAATGGAATTTATTGATGTTAAAGTAGACAAAAGTAAAATGTTAGATAGGGGAGGTTTACATCTAAATGAGATAGGACAGCATATTGTAGCAAAGTATATGTTCTATCATTGTGTTAGAAATTTAAACTAGTAAGGCCTATGAAGTATGAGACTAAAGATAGGCCTACAATAGGGTGCTATAGAGGATGTAGTCAAAGGGGTAATTTGGTGTCAGGGAAGTGTGAAATACATAGTAGAAAAGCAAACACTAAAATGATAAAGCAGAAGCAAAAAGAGGAAAACCAACAACATTACAAACTAAAATGTTTTTATGCAAATGTGAGAAGCTTAATAAATAAAAGAGAAGAATTGGAATTGTATGTAGAAGAAGAAAAACCAGATATAATATGGTTAACAGAATCATGGACATATGAGGAGATTGCAGATAGTGAACTTGAAATTGAGGGATATACAATGTTAAGGAAAGATAGGATAATTGGAGACAAGACTAAGGGAGGTGGCGTTTTATTATACTGTATAAATTCTGTTAATATAACGATCAAAGATTATTTATCATGTGGTAACAAAAATGAAAGTGTATGGGGAGAATTAGAAAGTGGGGGTGAAAAAACAGTGATTGGAGTGTGCTATAGATGTCCATCAAGTCAAAAAGAGGAAGATGAGGAGCTGATTAGTAGTATAGCAAAGGCAAGTAAAGGGAAATTATTATTAATGGGAGATTTCAACTATCCAGAAATAAAATGGGATATGGCAGAAGCACTTGTAGAGTCAAAACCTTTTGTTACGTGCATAACTGACAATTTTTTAATTCAACATGTAGAAGCAGCCACCAGAGGCAAAAACATACTCGACCTAGTTTTTACCACAGAGAAAAATATGATTGAAAACGTTACCGTTGGGGAACTGTTTGGCTCAAGTGACCATCAAATCATCCGTTGGGATCTTATTGCAGGGAAAGAAGTAAACATAAACACGCGAACATACGACTACTCTAAGGCAGATGTTAAGAGGATGAAAGAGGCAGCGAACCACATAATCTGGAAAGTTATTATTGTAGGAACAGATGTTGAACAGGAGTGGGAAAGTTTTAAAACAGTTCTAGAAACGCTAAAAGAGGAATGTGTTCCATGTAGGGAAGTAAACCCCAAGCGTAAAAAGTGGATAACTAGATTTGTAGTGAAATGTAGAAGAGCAAAAAATAAAGCATGGCAAAAATATATAGAGGCAGGTAAATCAAAAGAAACATATGTAAAATATTTGGACAAGCAGAACATATCTCAGAAAGCGAATAGAACAGCAAAAATAGACTTTGAAAAAAAACTTGCTCAGAGGATCAAGACTGACAGTAAAAGCTTCTTTTCTTATGTTATAAATAAACAAAGAACGAAAGACAAAGTAGGCCCTCTCATAGACAGTACAGGGAAAATAATAAGTGAGAATAGGGAGGCTGCTAATCTGCTCAATCAGTACTTTGGCACAGTCTTCACAAAGGAGGACTGCTCCGAGATCCCAGAGCCTATAGATATTTTTCAAAGAGACAAGGATACAGCGGGATTAAGATCAATCTGTAATACAGAGGAATTGGTTTTAAAAAAATTGGAGGGGTTGAAAGTGAATAAATGTCCAGGTCAAGATGGTATTCACCCAAAATTGCTGTATGAAATTAGAATCCAACTAGCAAAACAATTGGCTATATTATGTTCTCAATCACTTACAAAAGGGATTGTTCCACGGGATTGGAAAGATGCAGGAGTGATCCCCTTATTCAAAAAAGGCAAAAAATCAGATCCGGCAAATTATAGACCGGTGAGTTTAACGAGCATAGTCTGTAAATTGTTAGAGTCAATAATCAAAGAAAACATTGTAATGCATTTAGACAAATTTAATCTAATTAGAAATAGTCATCATGGGTTTACTAGAGGGAGATCATGCTTAACAAATCTATTAGAATTCATGGAGGAGGTTACTAAAATCATAGATAAAGGGGAGCCAGTGGATGTTATTTATCTAGACTTTGCAAAGGCCTTTGATAGAGTACCTCATCAAAGATTATTTCGAAAGTTAAAATCACATGGAATAGGTGGCGAAGTTGCCAAATGGATTGAAAATTGGTTAACGGGAAGAAGGCAGAGGGTGGGCATAAATAAGGAGTACTCTGAGTGGAGTGAAGTGAAAAGTGGAGTGCCACAGGGCTCGGTTTTGGGACCAATTTTGTTCTTGATATATATAAATGATTTGGACATTGATATGAGATCCATGATTGCAAAATTTGCTGATGACACAAAACTATGCAGTAGTGTCTCATCTAAAGCGGAAGTGGATATATTGATGTCGGATTTAGATAAAATTCGAGAATGGTCTGTGAGCTGGCAAATGGAGTTTAATGTAGATAAATGTACAGTCATCCACATGGGTAGATCCAATATGGAACATAATTATAGAATGGGAGAAAACAATATTAGAAAGATAGATAAGGAAAGGGACCTAGGGGTTATAATAGATCATACAGGAAAGGTGAGTGAGCAAGTTAAGGTAGCAGTGAAAAATGCAAATGCAATGTTAGGTATGATAAAAAGAAATATTAAACATAGGAGCAAGGAAGTGATCGTCAAACTGTACAAAGCTTTAGTTAGACCTAGATTGGAGTACTGTGTACAGGTGTGGAGTCCTTATCATAGAGGGGACATAAGCATGCTAGAAAGAATACAAAAAAGAGCGACAAAGATGATAGTGGGATTCCAGAATTACAGTTATGAGGAACGACTCAGAAAAACCGGCCTACAGTGTCTCGAAGAGAGATGAATTCGTGGTGACTTAATACAGGTTTATAAGATGATCAGAGGAATCGATAAATTAGACTATAACAAGTTTTTTTAAAATACAGCCACCTACAATAACACGAGGGCATAGCTACAAGCTGATTAAAGAGAGGTCCAGGTTAGATATTAGGAAATATTTTTTTAGTCAGAGAGTGGTGTCTGCTTGGAATGCATTGCCAGGGGAAGTAGTGGAGGCAGGGACAGTTAATGCATTTAAGAATAAACTGGATGCGCATAGATTTTAGAGCAAGGTGATGTAAATGAAACTGGTTGTATACAGACTCTGCAGGGTCTTCTAAACCAGTATAAAGATGTTAAGTTAAGTTAAGTTAAGAATTTATACGTTTAATCATTGAGGGCAGTTACAACTATATGTAAAATGGTGTCATAGAAATATTAATAGATGCTCATGGTAAACACAGATAGCGACATGTGTATTAAGATGTGACCGAATAAAACTGTGCAGTCCGATTCTAGCACGAATAACTCCACCTCACGTGGGGCACACGTAGACAGCGTTAGTAATTGGACCGTCTTGCATTCTGTCCATTTGTAGAACTCACTTTTCACTGTGTCGCAGCGATGACCCTCTTCTCGGTGATGCGAGCATCATGTGGTAGAAGTGGGCCAGACTAAGCGGTTCTGTGCAAGCCGCCGCAATGAGAAAACTGTCCAGAGACACTTTCACAGAGTCTTTGTATTGTTTCTTCTCTTCACGTGTGCACCATATTGCTTTTCTTGACATGCCTGCTACAGGCTGTCCATGATTCGCATGCATTCCAAAGCGTGGTTAGCATCTTGATTTTGGTGACAACACTGACATCTGGCCGGTTCCAAACATTTATTTGTAATCTTCCAAAAGTAGTGAAATTAATACACATATGGATCAAATATTCCGCCCAGTCACATGAACCAGTTATATAATTTGTTCGCATGAACCAGTTATATAATTTATTCGCATGAACCAGTTATATAATTTATTCTCATGAACCAGTTATATAATTTATTCACAGGAACCAGTTATATAATTTATTCACTTGAACCAGTTATATAATTTATTCGTATGAACCAGTTGTATAATTTATTTGCATGAAGCAGTTGTTTAATTTATTCACATGAAGCAAGTTCTATAATTTATTCACATAAACAGTTGTATCATTTATTCACATAAACAGTTGTATCATTTATTCACATAAACAGTTGTATCATTTATTCACATAAACAGTTGTATAATTTATTCCCATGAAGCAAGTTGTATAATTTATTCGCATGAAGCAGGTTGTATAATTTATTCACATAAACAGTTGTATCATTTATTCACATAAACAGTTGCATTATTTTTCAAATAAACAGTTGTATCATTTATTCACATAAACAGTTGTATCATTTATTCACATAAACAGTTATATCATTTACTCACATAAACAGTTGTATCATTTATTCACATAAACAGTTGTATCATTTATTCACATAAACAGTTATATCATTTACTCAAATAAACAGTTGTATCATTTATTCACATAAACAGTTGTATCATTTATTCACATAAACAGTTATATCATTTACTCACATAAACAGTTGTATCATTTATTCACATAAACAGTTGCATTATTTTTCAAATAAACAGTTGTATCATTTATTCACATAAACAGTTGTATCATTTATTCACATAAACAGTTATGTCATTTACTCACATAAACAGTTGTATCATTTATTCACATAAACAGTTGTATCATTTATTCACATAAACAGTTATATCATTTACTCAAATAAACAGTTGTATCATTTATTCACATAAACAGTTGTATCATTTATTCACATAAACAGTTATATCATTTACTCACATAAACAGTTGTATCATTTATTCACATAAACAGTTGCATTATTTTTCAAATAAACAGTTGTATCATTTATTCACATAAACAGTTGTATCATTTATTCACATAAACAGTTATATCATTTACTCACATAAACAGTTGCATTATTTATTCAAATAAACTGCTATATCATTTATTCACATAAACAGTTGTATCATTTATTCACATAAACAGTTGTATCATTTATTCACATAAACAGTTGTATCATTTATTCACATAAACAGTTATATCATTTACTCACATAAACAGTTGTATCATTTATTCACATAAACAGTTGTATCATTTATTCACATAAACAGTTATATCATTTACTCAAATAAACAGTTGTATCATTTATTCACATAAACAGTTGTATCATTTATTCACATAAACAGTTATATCATTTACTCACATAAACAGTTGTATCATTTATTCACATAAACAGTTGCATTATTTTTCAAATAAACAGTTGTATCATTTATTCACATAAACAGTTGTATCATTTATTCACATAAACAGTTATATCATTTACTCACATAAACAGTTGCGTTATTTATTCAAATAAACTGCTATATCATTTATTCACATAAACAGTTGTATCATTTATTCACATAAACAGTTGTATCATTTATTCACATAAACAGTTGCATTATTTTTTCATATAAACAGTTAAATCATTTATTCACATAAACAGGGATCTGCATAGTGCAAGTACCTTAGAGCACTTTTTAGTTTGCGAAGAGTTGGCCGCCAAACAGATCAGCATGGGAAAGCAGAGATTTAAAAACTAAATAAATTGTTTCATTTCACGAAAATCAAGAGCAGTTTGGATTTTCAAGAACTGAAAAGCTTCGCGGCAACCTATGAGGGTTCGCATCAATTGGACCGGTGAGCCTTACATTTGTCGCACGTTTTATTCTTGTTTATTGACGTGTATCCGATTCGCGTGCAGCATTATTTCTTAAAACAACGCTATTATCTGCGTTTCTGCGTCTAATTGTACAGCGTTATAGTTAATTGTTATAAATCTGCTACGTGAGTTTTAAACTTGTTCCACTTTCTCAGCTTTGCACAGAATCCTCACATTAAAACGACTCGTATGTTTTCTCTTTGGCTAGACCACTTTTGTGCTTTTGAATAATGTCGATTTGTCATTTGTAAGATTGTTGTTGGTGTTGTTGTTGAAAGCCAACAAAGAGTAGGATTCATCTTTTTTTGTGTGGCCTGCAAAGGACGTTTAATGGCGGGTTGTTGAAGTTTTCCTTACATTTATTACCTCTTGAAACGCCTGTGACGTGGCTAACAGCAAAAGTCATTTCACAGGCTCTGGTATATTTTTCCTTTTGTTTTATGAATGTTTATTTTGGCTCTCCAGAGAAGTGAACGCTATCCGCAGATGCCACCTCGGCCTCATAATAAGAATCGCATATCAAATGAGACTGCCAACTAAACACGTGCTTCCGGTCGCCCAGACTTGGAGCGTCAGGTCATGCAGCAACAAATCGGGTCAAGGAATTTGTTGTTGGCGTAATGTTTTGTCTTTGCGTGTAAAGGTGCCCCTTCTTGTCGAAGAAATGGCGTCCTACAAACTAAAATTAGCCAGTCAAAGTAGACATCTTTTAGCCCCTTTGATAAAGTCTCATTATTTCATTATCACTATTTGCAGCAAATATACACATTTTAAGTGATATATTTACAAAGTTAAAGAACACTTTCACTCAGCCAATGACGTTTACTCCACATGTGGGTGACAGATCGATTAAATCAGCCACCAAGTCAGGAGGTGAAGGGTTCGAACACCGTTAAATATTTAGTTTTTAAAAAATACTATTATTGGGGTGAAATAAAAACCTATCATGCACATTGAGTACAAGGCCAAGCGAGGTGATGTCTCAGGACTAAACTTGTGACGGACAGTCCACAGCAATGGGCAGAAAACACCGTCACGTAAGGGTATTTATGTATCCATTTCAACCAAAGTTTTGACATGAATAGATCTCTATCAGAGACCTAACATGTAACATCAATATAGATGTAAACATCGAACACTGCATACAGTATCAAATAGAGAAAACAGAATTACATGCACTTAATGTATGTTCTCAAGGATGAAGTAAGTCATTCAGATAACTCATTAATGTATGTCCTCACGGGTGAAGTAAGTCCTTCAGAGAATTCATTAATGTATTTTCTCAAGGATGAAGTAAGTCATTCAAATAACTCATTAACGTGTGTCCTTAAGGAAGAAGTAAGTCATGCTGACAACTCATTAATGTATGTCCTGAAGGATAAAGTAAGTCATGTAAAGAACTCATTAATGTATGCCCTCAAGGATAAAGTAAGTCATGTAAAGAACTCATTAATGTATGCCCTCAAGGATAAAGTAAGTCATGTAAAGAACTCATTAATGTATGCCCTCAAAGATAAAGTAAGTCATGTAAAGAACTCATTAATGTATGCCCTCAAGGATAAAGTAAGTCATGTAAAGAAGTCAGTAATGTATGCCCTCAAGGATAATGTAAGTCATGTAAAGAATTCATTAATGTATGTCCTCAAGGATAATGTAAGTCATGTAAAGAATTCATTAATTGATGTCCTCAAATATAGAGTAAGTCATGCAGAGAAGTGAAAATAGACTCTAAGGTCCACAACAGGATTGTCAAAGTCAGTGCCGCTTATGAAGACTTCACAAATGTTTGTGACTGACAAAGGATCGTCCTCGCCATCAAGATGGCAGGTTTTCGTGAAGTAGGATCAAGGCTGCAAGGCTAGATTCGAGCACACCTACGCTGCTGCAGAGAGTCCAAGTGAGATCGTCGACAGACGCTTGACGAAGCAACTATGGTATTGCGAGCTCAGAACACGTAAGAAGTCTTTATGAGGATAGAAGAAGCGCTAGACAAACTCGTTGAAAATGTATCTGAACAGTTCACAATTAATGTCACCTCATGAGAAACGTTTGCTCATGACCGCTCCGTCTGGCGCACTATCATGATGCAATGGGTTTGTATCGACGAGTGAATCATAACCACTAACGTCCAGAACGCACAGAATGTACACTAGTCAACTGCCGAACCCTTTAATGTGTGTCTCACGAGCGATATGGCTTCTCACGCCGACGAATGTCTTTATAGCAACATACAAGCATATTACACCTTAATATGTGATCGGAAAGAAGCTGAATACATTTCTGGTTTCTGCTCGGAGAGGGAAGGAATTCCACATGTCACCCAGTACTATTAACTAGAATCCCCAAAAGCCAATCGCATAGGGAGGCTGATCAATAATACCAACAAGACGACAGTAACACAAGCCTGATCCTGTCGTAATCTTCGCTTGCGACGGAAAATGATTATGTTAGCCGCCATTGCAGATTTTACTGCACTGCTTATATTCAGTATAAACATCTCCGTGATGGAGAGACAAGAGACTCGCCTCTCAAAGTGATGAACAGAAACAGTAAATGTGTGTGTATAAGCAAATATGTATGTACAGATATGTACGCATGTTGCATATGTGTATGTGGGTACGTGAGTTTACGCATGTATAAATACGTATATATATATATGCTTATATGTATTGGTATGTACATGTGTGCATACATGTGCGCGTATGTGTGTATATCTTCTTCTTCATCTTCGTACGCAGTCAGACAGTAACCATTATTTTTTCGAAAAAAGCGGCGGTCATCCTGAGGCTGTCGCCACTGCCATAGAGCTTGTCTTGCAGTTCCACTGGTGATGGCCACATCTGCTCTCTCTGATCCTCTTATGTCGGGCAGTTCTGCAGCAGATGTTCAGCGGTCATTTTACCAGTACCGCACGGGCATTCGTCGGTACACCCTATCTTCAATTTGTTGAATAGGTGGCACCTCAGTCTATTGTGGCCAGTGCGAAGTCTGAAGACAACGACCTGCTCTCTTCGGTTCAACTGGTGATAGGCATCGTTTTTGGTGTAACCAGTATGTTCGGTTTCCCATTTGGTCATGTATCTGGCGTATGTGTGTATATGAATGTGTACATGGGTGTAAGTATGTGTGTATGTATGCATATATGTATACATGTATGTGTGTGTGAAAATGTATATATATATATATATGTGTGTGTGTGTATGGTTATATTTGTATGTGCCTGTGTGTGTGAAAAGATGTGTATAAATGAATATGTATGTATCAGCAAGTACACATGTGCATTCATTTATGCTTTCACAAATAAATATATTTCACCATTCACCTCACAAAGTATAACTTTCACTATCTGACGTTTTATCTCGTGGGAATGTTCACATCATTTCCCCTCACATCACACAGAGTTTTGTTTTAAAATTGCGCAATAAAGAATTTTCAACAAAAAAAAAGCGGAAAGAAAGCAGTGAACGTTCGAGCTTTGAAGCGACCCCTGGTCTCATGGTAGATGGGACCAGAGTGACTGCATCCTGATGTACATCCAGTCGTCACGTTTTATATCTTGTCATTAGCCCAAGGTAGCTTGGGACTAGAGAGTGAAGTTAATGACAAGAGCAGTTTCTTTCTCACTATAATACAAATACAGCGTAAGTTACACCATCAAGACAAAACCGTCTGTTCATGTCGCCATTATCGCTTGCGATGGACAACTAACTATACTATATAACTATAAACGTTCTCATTTCGGCAAGGAGAGATTGTAGAAGAAACAATTAAAACAATCGTAGCTCAGCAGACCCAGTAAACAGAAACATAAATGAACAAGCGTTGAATTTCACGCTCTGTCGTCAAAACATCGCTCGTGAAGTACGTGAAACCAACATTCGTGAACCAGACCCGCAGGAGGTAGAAAAAATGTGATTTCACGGGAAAACGAGAGCTGAGAGGCAACGCTGTCAGTCTAATTGTGGTTTATGGGCATCCTGGCAAGAGGCAGAACCGGGTTTATTTTCAAAGGTTTCAGATCATTGACTGTTTTAATGGTTCTGGACAGTGATAGCTATGGAGCTTGGAGGCAGTGAAAGCATAGATCCCTGGCTGCACAATATGGGAGGATGAATGGGTGAACATACAGTCGTGCATTTATGTGTCAGTAGAGTCCACGCATTGCTTTCATCAAAATATGGTTTGTTATACAGAATCTACGCATGTTAAAGGACCAGAAGAGGAAGCCAGTAATAGACTGTAACCAACCGGGCATATACTAACAAGCGACTGAAGAGGGTTGAGCATGATGTCAGTTAGTCCATCCTGTAGATACTATTAGTCCATCCTGTAGATACTATTAGTCGCATGTAATAGACATAAATGTCTCTAGAACCCAAAATCAAAGTGACGCAACTAATGAGTAACTATACCGAATCGAAATCACTGCAGCCCAGACAGATTCATTTGAGCTCAGTACCCTTCAGAAACTTGCGAAGACATGCACACTGATGGTGAATGTAGCTCTGTGGCTGCACACACTCGTGCTGTGCCCTCTCAGGTGGCCAGTAGCTGGTCTACCAATGTGTGATGATAAGCTTCTGCAATCGGTACAGTATGTGTTCCAAAACGATGCTTTATTTATTATTTATAGATGGTTTGTATCTCAGATTTCTTGATGATTATATCTCAGATTTATAATAATTTGAATTTTTAAAATTATAAACTCATAAGCTGTCTTAAAGTGTTCCCTATTTACACAAGTTTAACATTTTTAAAAGAATATCAGTCATTGTATTTTGTTTCTAAGATAATACTAGTCTTGTGTCTCAACCTTGTCGTAGTAGAGAAGTGTGTATGTCTATATGACCTACCAGGGAAATCTCACAAGAGAAAAAGAGATCCTAACTTGCTGCTTGGGTGCAGCCAGGAGTTTTTTTGTTTTTTTTGCTTAAATGTTTGCCTCACTAGTTTCTACTGGCGGAGGCGCGCCATTTTCAACCCCAGACCGTAGTCAATTGGGCGATATCAGGACGCATAACCAGTGCTTGGATGCATGTGTGCGTCTGTATGTACCTATGCTAGGTTTGTGCGCCCTCAGAAGCTAGCCCAACCAAAGTGCAATGGAAGGGCTTTACCACGAGGGCGCGTGTGAAAGTTGTGCAAGGGTGTGACTGTAGGACAGAGTCAAATGAAACAGAGTGAGGTAAGATATGGAGAAGAGTTGCCTCCTTCCTGACCTGCAGCCAGGAGACAGACAGTGAAGAGCTTAAAAAGGAACACCTTACTGACATGTCAGCTGCAAACAGAGGAATCAGACCGGTGAGACTAACAGTACCAATGTCGTTTCGTCGGATAACAAGCGGTCATAGAAGATCGACGTTCAAACTGCAGTCTTACGTGACCAGCTCCAAGATGAGACATCCAATCCGATCAAGAAAATCAAGATGAAACATACTGGAATAATGTTACAGGCGAAATACGTCGTTATTTTAACAGGTGAACGTATTACAATAATGTAGCAGGTGAACGTATTACAATAATGTAGCAGGTGAACGTATTACAATAATGTAGCAGGTGAACGTATTACAATAATGTAACAGGTGAACATTTTGCAATAATGTAACAGGTGAACTGTCTTCAAGGTGTTTAAAGTTATTCAGGGACGTTAAATGAACACGACAAACATTTCTTAGCTTCCACTAGGGAAGCACCCAAAATTCAATTAGCAGGTCCAATCACCACCAATCTTGAATACACATGCCACACGCGATGTCCCGCTGATAACGTTTGCTCCAGAGCATTATCAACTTCCTTTCAAGTTTAACCACCTGAGGGAGTGGAAACGCATCTCTGGGCAGCCGTGTTGTTTTAATGAAGCGAAGCGGTAACGTTAGACTCCCTGACCTTCAGTTCATCTCTGGCCAACTGTGTCCACTCTGCCTAACCCTTACTACCAAAATGGCGGAAGAGATATACCAATTTATGGCTAGTAGATTAATGGCTCGTAACAGAAGTTTCCACTCAGAAGAGGACAAACACAGCTTGCTTTACTGTACATCCAAATTGGGACAGTTGCAGATGGAAGATGGTGAACATAGACGTAGACGTTAAGAACATAGACGTTTAGAACATAGACGTTTAGAACATAGACGTCAGGATGTTTAAACAAAATAATAATATTCGAGCGTTGCAGCTCTTACACGACGGTTTATCAGTCAGTTATAGTTAGTCACCTTCGACGATATGTACACACGTTTGTCTATCAGCTGTGCTTGTCACCTAAGGGTAGCACTATTATGTGGCTACTGATATACTTCATCACCTAAGGGAAGCACTACTTTGTGGCTACTGATATACTTCATCACCTAAGGGTAGAACTACTTTGTGGCTGCTGATATACTTCATCACCTAAGGGAAGCACTACTTTGTGGCTGCTGATATACTTCATCACCTAAGGGTAGAACTACTTTGTGGCTGCTGATATACTTCGTCACCTAAGGAAAGCATTACTTTCTGTCCGACTGATACACTTCGTCACCTAAGGGAAGCATTACTTTCTGTCCGACTGATACACTTCGTCACCTAAGGGAAGCATACTTTGTGCTAGTCATCTGTAGATGGTCACTTTGGAAACTATAGGATCTCCACTTTTGTCAAACTCATATTTGGTCATCTTCAAATATATAGACACACCCACTTTTCATTGGGCACATTTATCTGATCACATTTCAAGATTTACTACAGGGACCCATACATTCGGTAGATAAGCTTAGATTGCGTTGCTAAAGACAGATGTGTTGGACCAAGAGGTGCAAATATTGCAGTCAAGTAGTGAACTAGCGACACAACGGATTCCGTTCTCCGGACTACAGCCTGCTACTTGCAAAGCTCCGTCCAGGGCTTGGTAGCGGGAGATTGAGAACTAACACAGAATAAGAGGATTATTTTGCGAATAAAGCCAAAACCACATAAAAGTATATAATAGTATTATTTGAGAAAACATTATTCTGTTCCACTTGCGAATGCGTATTAACAAGCTTAAAACTAGTTCACATGCATAGGCCCTTGTAATTGACACAGACATATTACATAGTAGCACACGGAGGCCCTTGTAATTGGCAAAGACGTATAGTAGCAAACGAAGAGGCCCTTGTAAATGACACACATATACTACATAGTAGCACACGGAGGCCCTTGTAATTGGCAAAGACGTATAGTAGCAAACGAAGAGGCCCTTGTAAATGACACACATATACTACATAGTAGCACACGGAGGCCCTTGTAATTGGCAAAGACGTATAGTAGCAAACGAAGAGGCCCTTGTAAATGACACACATATACTACATAGTAGCACACGGAGGCCCTTGTAATTGGCAAAGACGTATAGTAGCAAACGAAGAGGCCCTTGTAAATGACACACATATACTACATAGTTGGAGTAACCAGGACAATTGTGACAGTAACTAATTGTTTATGTTACACATGTCCCTCTTATTACTATTGCAGTCCCAGCCAGACTTGTAACTTGTAACTTGTAACTTGGCATCTCTTCGTCCTTCGATCTACCAATCTAAACCCCCCCCCCCCCCCCCCACTTATTTTCTTCTACACCCGGATATCTCCCCCCTTTCCCCTTCGAACCTCAGATCTCTTCTCCACTGCCCCTCTCCCCCACCCCCCCAACCGACATCGATCGACAGCTTCTCAGCCGGACAGTCTATAAAACAGACTGTTTCAATAGAGCACTACAAGTAGGAGAAGTGGTGGACTTGTTCAGTGCCTAATCCTGGCGACGCACTAATGACTATGTTGTGCCTGACCCTGACGCAACATCCTGGTGAGTATGTTGTGCCTGACCCTGACGCAACATCCTGGTGAGTATGTGGGGCCTGACCCTGACGCAACATCCTGGTGAGTATGTTGTGCCTGACCCTGATGCAACATCCTGGTGACTATGTTGTGCCTGACCCTGACGCAACATCCTGGTGACTATGTTGTGCCTGACCCTGACGCAACATCCTAGTGAGTATGTTGTGCCTGACCCTGACGCAACATCCTGGTGAGTATGTTGTGCCTGACCCTGACGCAACATCCCAGTGAGTATGTTGTGCCTGACCCTGACGCAACATCCTGGTGAGTATGTTGTGCCTGACCCTGACGCAACATCCTGGTGAGTATGTTGTGCCTGATCCTGACGCGATATCATGATAAGTATGTTTTGCCTGATTTGACTAGTTTTTTTTCTCCGGCATCAAATACTATATTGGTGGAATGTTTCTTCAGGTTAGGTCAGGTCATCTCGTAACCGGTGAGGTTGTTGGGGCACACATGAAGACATCCTCACAACTCCACGCCACACCTCTTTGTCAGATGCCGCTGCCTGTGACTCTTCTGGTCGGAGACTGGTCCATTCTTTTATGTTGTCTTCCCATCTCTTTTTGGGACCGCCTCTTCGTCGTCTGCCATGCACCTTTACGTGGAGGATTGTGTTTGCAACACCATTTGTGACCGTACCAAGTGAGTTTCCTCCTATTGACAGTTGCCAAGAGGTCTTCGAAAGGCCCTATTGCTGTTGTAATTCTATCTCGTATTTCCTCATTTGTAACTCGATCTTTGTACGTGACGTTTAAAAGTTTTCTGAAACATCTCATCTCCAAGGCCTCTTATCCTTCATTGAAGGTCAGCTGTAACTGTCCATGTCTCACACGCATAGAGAAATATTGACAGGACCAGTGTACGCATTAATCTGATTTTCGTGCATTATGCTAACCGTTTATCTTGCCTTATTTTGTTAAGCCGTGCAAGCGCCGCTATTGTCTGTGCTATTCTAGCCAACATGTCACATTTTGATCCTTCATCACTGACAATCGACCGAAGATATTTAAAACGGTTAACCACTTCGAGTTCCTGACCGTTAGCTTTTATCCTGCTGTTGAAGCCCGTGACGTTGTTGGTCATTAATTTTGTCTTTCCAGCATTTATCTCCTTACCATAGTCAAGAGCTGTTTCATCAAGCCTTCTGACCCATTCCTGGAGTTCTGCTTCTGAACCCGCCAACCCGTCGATATCATCTGCAAAACGAAGGTTGGTAATCGTTCGGCCCCTCCACCCCCCCCCCCCCCCCCACCCCTATCTTGACAGTACCAACGTGACCTCCAATTGCCTCACTCATAATTCCTTCAAGGAATATATTGAAAAGAATTGGAGTTAGTGTACACCCCTGTCTCACACCAACTGGTGTGCGACAACAGTCCCCCCGCCTCCCATTCACAAGAACTACGCTAGACGCCTTGTCATACAGGTGTTCCAGGACCGTTATAATATTTCCGTTGATTTTATACATCCTCATGGTTGCCCACAGCGCTTTATGCCATACCCTATCAAACGCCTTCTTAAAATCAACAAACACATGATACAGATTTTGCTGCTGTTCTAGATATTTCTCGCTTAGCAGCCTTAAATTAAATATCTGTTCTGTAGTGCATCTTCCCTGTCTAAACCCTGCTTGTTCCTCGGCAATAATGTTCTCTGCTTGGGGTTTCTTACAAAGACATTAAGTTCTGTAGTTAGTGAGGTGGACAGTGCCAAGTGTTGGGAAGCATTCTGTCCTAGAGGAGGACATGTTTTTATATACTCAGAACTGCTACAACAAGACAGTTAACTTAAAAGTTGTACAAACTAGTTTGTGAATACGGGATGCTTGGCTAGTAATACGCAGATGCCATTGGGGTGAGTATAGACAGATAGACAGACAAAGAAACCGACAGACAGACCAGCCGACAGACAGACAGACAGACAGACCGACCGACCGACAGATAGACCGACAGACAGCCTGACCGACAACTAGATGGACGGATGCACGGATGGACGGACGGACGCACAGACGGACGAATCGATAAATAGCTGAATAGATGGAAAGATAGATGGGAAAACAGACAGAGAGATAGAAAGACATACAAATAGATATATATATATATATATATATAGATAGATAGATAGATAGATAGATAGATAGATAGATAGATAGATAGATAGATAGATAGATAGATAGATAGATAGATAGATAGATTGATAGATAGAAATGAAGAAAGATAGATAGACAGGTAGATAGATAAACAGATAGATAAATATATTAATAGATAGATAGATAGATAGATAGATAGATAGATAGATAGATAGATAGATAGATAGATAGATAGATACATAGATAGATTAATATATATATATATATAGATAGATAGATAGATAGATAGATAGATAGATAGATAGATAGATAGATAGATAGATAGATAGATAGATAGATAGATAGATAGATAGATAGATAGATAGATAGATAGATAGATAGACATGAAGAAAGATAGATAGACAGGTAGATAGATAAACAGATAGATAAATATATATAGATAGATAGATAGATAGATAGATGGATAGATAGATAGATAGATACATAGATAGATTAATATATATATAGATAGATAGATAGATAGATAGATAGATAGATAGATAGATAGATAGATAGATAGATAGATAGATAGATAGATAGATAGATAGATAGATAGATGATGATGATGACAGCCTAATTCCTCCCAGACAAAATCCCACGCCCTCCTCAATCGTTGAGGGGACGTCCAAAATCTAGGATAAAGTCTCTTGTCTTAGAGGCATCATTATTGCGACAGTCGGTGTCCCAGGATCGTCACGTCCTGAAAAGGACATATCATATTCATCTTGGTCGGCTATCTCTTCATTCTTCCGTCAGTTTTGCCAGCCCATCTGTAGTGTAAGTATGGTTGGCATTTCTCGCCACCTAGAAGATCGTCACAAAGATGCAGAGGTGCAATGTCCGCTGTTCTGCATCTATTCGTAATCGATGGGGATAAATGATAGAGGACAAAAAGTAAAAAACGAGACCAAAATGCATTTCACTCATGACGTGGGGACGGATTGGTGCAGTCCAGAGCATCTACCACTCACCGGTGGGTTCTGCAGCTACACCTGTTAGGCTTCACGTGCTCTTCATCTCTTTCGTCTTGATTGGCCCTGCCAGGAGTAAAACTCCCATCGGCATAGCTCCTTGGATCATCGGGGCATGCAAGCTCTACAACCTCTGCAAGGTAGGCTGACGTATGGAGAAAGATAGAGATAGATAGATATATGTGCTGAAAAATAAAGACCTGTAAACTGTGCAATTACCACGTAGTGTGCAGACTAGAATTTTTAAACTCCAGAGAGAAAACAAACCAATGTCTTACACGAGATTTGATCCTGTGCCTTCTTGGTTAGTAGGCCGGTATCTACATGACTTTGCCACCCACCTCTATACATCACCTACCTCCATACTTCACCTACCTCCATACATCACCCACTTCTATACATCACCTACCTCCATACATCACCCACCTCCATACATCACCTACTTCTATACATCACCTACCTCCATACTTCACCTACCTCCATACATCACCCATCTCCATACATCACCCACCTCCATACACCACCCACCTCCATACATCACCAACCTCTATAAATCACTTCCCTCTGCACATCCTTCACCTTTATATATTCTCACATATATCCATTTTATATACCGTCGTATAATCATTTAAAAGAGCGAGAGCTTGGGGGTTTGCCACAATAAAGATTGCTGTGAACAATCTTGATAATGACATAAACCATCCATTCTCTGGTGAGAAGAGGTTTGAACCTTAGTCTGCCGAAAGAGTGGGACACACGTCAAACATAATGACCAAGGCCATAATTGAAAACCGATGTTTCTGCGTATCTACGATAAGTTAGGTTGAACTGCAGTGTCCTTCAACCTTTTCATACTTGACGCTCACTTTCATAACTTTTGTGACGGTACATTTCCTCTAACGTCTACTGAAATCTAACTGAAGAAATTCCCCTATATAAAAGAAGGGCAAAATATTCATTAGACGAAAGTTGAAGCTGAGCATTTTTTACTTTGTTACTACTACATTGACCATTAAAAATGGTATGTAGTATGAGGTGTCGTCCAGTTATCTTCCACATTGAATTTATTTCTTCTCTGTTGCATTCCGAAAGTAAATCACACAACAAAAAATGCATTTTGATATACAAATATATACATATTTATATACATATATATAAATACACACATATATTTATAATTATAAGGGAAGGAATAATGCTTTAAGAGCAACCATTTTAAACATTTGGTTGTGTCCCTTACCATACATTTTAATTCATTATTGTGACTACAATCGTTTCGGGAAACTGCTACCATAGATATTAATTTTTAAATGTCAACATGATACAAAATAATATCGGCACGCTTGTATATACTCTAAAAATAAACAGTTGCGGATATATATACACACACAAACACACACACATAAACACAGCCAAGCGGCTACTCAAGCTCTCGCGCGCATGCAAACACACACACACACACACACACAGACCCACACATACACACACACGTATGCACGCACGGGCGTGAGCGCATACATACATTAACGTATACTTTTCCCAAACAAACACTCATCACACACGCACGCTCATTAACAAACACTTATCACATAATCTCGAACACATACATACGTGCAAACACACACTTAAAATACACGCTTATATATAACCTATAGACACATACACACACATACACAAACTAATACTCAACCAATATGTAGACACACAGACACTCACATACACGTTCGCAAACAAACACCTAAAACACACACACACACACATGTACACTTGCAAGCAAATACTAAACATTAAGACACACACACACACACACACACACACATGCAATCATCCGTCACATACGTTCTCAACAGCAAACACTAGCCAAACTGTTACGAAAGGCAAGACCGCGAGAAACAAACTGATCACCCAACCTATGAAACAAGACTGAACCTTAAACAATGACATCGTGAACACTTTCAGTTCAAGTCAAGTTATCCCGTAACCGATGATGTCGTTGGGGCACACAATAATACACCCCTATAAACATATGCCACCCCTCTCTGTCAGCGGCAGCTGTCTGTGCCTCCCCTGGTCGGAGATTGGTCCATTCTATTACGATGTCCTCCCCCAACACTTCATTTGCGAACACCCGGATACAACAACCAATGATGTCTATGATACTCTAAGAGATCACCTGACGATAGTCGTCTCTAGATGTATCACTGCACGGAGTAAACAACACATGGAAGAATACAACATCATACTTTGATTCGTCAGCCCAGATGGTGTAGTGTAAGCTCAATTTTATATACATTTTCCGTCTCATTCTTCTCTGTATTCTCCGAAACAAATCGTAAGGTCATCACATTTCTTGGATTCTTAAAGGACATCTTCGCATATGAACTTTGTTTACGGGGCATCGTTTCTGTTACATTTTGTTTTATACGAGGCTCCTATAACCATGTTTTATACGAGGCTCCTATAACCATATTTTATACGAGGTTCCTATACCTGTGTTTTATACGAGGCTCCTACACCTGTGTTTTATACGGGGTTCCTATAACCATGTTTTATACGAGGCTCCTATACCTGTGTTTTATACGAGGCTCCTTTAACCATGTTTTATACGAGGCTCCTGTATCCGTGTTTTACATGAAGTTCATTTCCCCATGTTTTAAACAAAGTTCATATCCACAAGTTTGTCATATGTATGTTTTACAGGCATTTTATATCATTATGTTTTGCATGAGGTCCATATTCGTAAGTTTTACACGGATCCCATCTCTATGTTTTACGGGAAGTTCACATCCATATGTTTACATGAAGTTTGCATACCTATGCTTTAGATGAAGTTCATTTTCATTTGTTTTTAATGATGCTCGTATCTCTATCTTTTACAAAATGCTCATAAACATATGTTTTACGTGAAGTTCATATCTATATGTTTTACATACATTTAATATTCACATGTTTTACACGAAGTTCATAGCTCTATATTTTACGTGAATTTCATATCTTTATATTTTACATGAAGTTCATAGCTCAAAGTTTTACATGACGTTCATAGCCCTATGTTTTGCTTGAAGTTTATATCGACACGCCAAATTAGCTTGTGTTTTTACGACATGCAGGGAACACAGTCTACATTTTCGTTCTCCACAAGTTAAGGACTTTAGAAAGCAAGAAGTACAAAGATTTAGCATTGAGAACCTGTTGTGGTATCTACTTCCTATCCCAGCACATCTGTTTTGTTGATACTTATTTTGAGCCCAAAATAGTTGCAAGCCTGGGAGAAACGATCTATCAATCTCTGAAGTTCCTGCTGACTGCGGGTGACAATTCCATCATCCTCTGATGGTGATCTCCCTTATCTTCGTTTTAGCCCTGAACCTTGCATGGTTAAACAGCCAATCATTTGACATAGTGTGAAGGCAGATTCCTGATTTGCTTTACCAAATGCATGTTTCAACAACAGAGCGAAGACTATTTCCAACAGCGTCGGGTCAGAACACAACCCTGCTTAACACCACTTGGAATTCTAAATGGTTGTGATATGCTACCATAAAATGAGACTGCTCCTATCGTGACCTCAGGAACCGATATTATTTGTCGTAGCAGTTTGTTTGGGCAGCCTATTTTAAAAAGGATTTTGAAGACCGTTCTTACTAACCAAATCGGGGCAATGAGACTCACGCCTGGTCAGACAAAACACACTAATCAGACAATATTAGCCAGGGTCAGGGGAAATATACTGGCCAAGACCCTCACTTGACCTCCTCGTTGGTTGTCCTGGAAACGGGCTGTTGTCGAGGACAACAGTCTCGCTAACAAGGTGAGGTTCGATGTGATCTTCGTAGTAGTGAGCGACACGCAGATGAAGTCGGCCATAGTACAACCGCCTGGAGGACCCCGGTCCACCTTCATCAACACGCTCGGGATGCGAGGAAAGCTAAGACAACACGTCACTTAACGCCCTTTTTAGGCCGCACAAAAGAGTAACCTACTCATTGTGAGCATTCGCAAACAACAACAACTAACCAAATCAAATGCCTTTGTCAGATCAACGAAGGCGACCTACACGGGTTGGCTCTGCTCAGGTAACTTTTCATGAAGTTGTTGATGAGAGAAAATCTTGTCGATCGTTGATCATCCAGACCTGAATTCACACTGTGACTCCAGATACACACACAGCCAATATATGTAGCCTAAGTAAGATAACTCTGGCGAAGACGTTGCCTACACCACTTAGGAGAAGATACACCTTGATAGCTATTACAGTCACTTCTGTCCCTATGTTTTTGTATATTGTTGCAATCTGTGCATCTGTCATATCTTGAGATACAGTGGCCTCTTTCCAGCACTGACATGCCATCATATACAGCGGTTGCAAAAGTGTATCCTTGCAGCAGTTGATAAAATCAGGTAGGATCCCATCGTTGCCTGGTGTTTTGTCCAGAGCCAAACTGTCAATAGCTTTATTCAGGTCTTCGATAATTATGAATTGGCAACTGTACACCAATTGACAAACCTGAGATCCCTTATCGACAACAAGCTCTCTCTCTTTACCCAGAAATAGACAACCGCATTGTTAAAGCTGCCATTACATTTGCTGGCGTCACAACGCGTGTTTGGGAACACCAAAACTGACAATTAAAACTAAGGCAATGGCGTACAATGCATGTGTTGTCAGCACACTTTTATATGGCAGCGAGCCTTGGACAACGTATGCCAAAACAAGAATATAGGCGTAACACCGTCTATCTACGGCGCCTGCATCCCTACTTGGAATTACAGAGTGACAAATGCAGAGATGCACTCTGGCTCCGGTCTCCCAAACATGTACATTCGCCTTAGGCAGCGATGACTACGATGTCTTGGTCATGTTCGTCGCATGGAAGATGGTCGCATTGCCAAAGATATCCTCTACGGACAATTTGGGGATGTCAAAACAACAGTTGACAAACCACAGTTGAAGTTGAAAGATGCGTGTAAGCGTGATATGAAGGCCCTGGACATGAATCTGACATCCTGGGAAGACGAAGCTGTAGACCGATGCAGGTGCAGATGTACTCTGAATCGCCAACTCACGCTTGATGAAGAGAAGATCTTGCAATACATAGAAATAAAAATACAATGCCCTATGGAGAAATACAATATAAGATATGTATATATTTTTTTTTTTTATTACTCCGTCATATCATCCTATAGTCAGTCATGACTGAAAAGGGCTACTAGCTAACTAGAATTGAAAATAGCAGAAAAACAGGCGTGGAAAGGAATTCGTGAACACACGAAATAAGTTATTTAAGACCATTTGAAGATTTTAGCTAGGTATTAATGTACATACATTGTTTTGCTGTGTTGAGACTAGACATCACTGCACTCTCGTCAAACCTATACAAGTTTGGATACTGATGGTTGCTGAATCCGTCTGTTGAGCATCCATACGTTCCTGCAAAAGCCAAGATAAGATGGACTGGACATGCTGTTCGCCTGATGCGCACATTCCCAAGCAGCTGGTACACGGTGAGCTTAGAACAGGCAGACGATCATCAGTGTTACATTATAAACTCTATATAGACGTCTGAAAGTGTCTCTGACCCTCCAACAATGATGTCACCTTCTGGGAGATGATTGTACATAACCGTTCCCCCTGACGCGCTAGCATCATAGACTGTGCTCATATTCCTCAGCAAAACTTTATATCCGAAGGCAAGAGAAAGCGAGAGACACCTCACCCCCCCCCCCCCCCCCCCCGCGCGCGTTCCTGAAAGAACAGAATGCTGATGACGCTTCAGCAAAAACCTCACATGTCTGACTCAAGTCCAGAAGAGTTTATATGCCTAGGATTGGACTTTACATGGGACCAAGATGCTGAGCAGCACATGAGCTGCAGTGGTCAGCGACCCATCGGTGACTGCAAGCGTCAGGGCCAGCGAACCAGAGCTGCCAAGACCCTTCTACACCTCCACGCGGTTATCCTGGATAACAAACAGGCTGCAGCAGGGCAGACTGGCTAAGGAGAAGGGATCGAAGAGGGAATGCTAACCCGGTACTCAAAAAATGCTTGCTGAAGTCGGATGTGTTGGACCGAAAGGTGCAAATATGTCAGTCAAGCTGTAAACTACGACACAACGCATTCCGTTCTCTGGACTACATTCTGCTACTTAAGTCCTTTCAGGGTTTGGTAGCGGGTGATTGAGAACGAACGAAGAAGAAGAAGAAGAAGAAGAAGAAGAAGGACTTTACAGTTGTACGTAGTCACATCTGGCAGGTCTGATACTGTCCCGTCTTTGTTTCAGATAGGCAATAACTTTCCAATCCATCCGATGGTTGTACATACTATTGTTACCTCCTTTCAGTCGCCCCCACCCCATTTCCCCAATCAGTTGACCCATGTCTGAGATCAACATTCAGCAGCTTGTGGATAGCCAGTTGATCGATTGCAGCGCCGACACCACGCGGTAATTGATTGATGTCAGATTGTCACACATATTCATTTCCAACGTCCTGACCACGGGTTTCATGGGGACGAGAAGGTCAAGTCGGTGTTTACCTTGAACCTACAAGACCAGGACAGTAGATTCAAGCAAGTGTACAGTGTACGTAGGCTTGAAATCTCTGTGCCCACTATCCTCTTATGCAGTAACCATTTCTCCTGTGTACTTCCTCTGGGGGGCCAAATTGTTCAGCAAACTTTCAGTTACTGTTTTATATGACATGAACAGCTCAAAGAAATGCTCAAGTGGGAATAAATTTGGTTTCTTCCTGTCGCACTTTCATAAAAAACGAGCAACCTGTCCTCTAACAGGAAAACTGGATTAAAGTGCTTACATGCGCTTCTGCTTTCGTGGCTTTTGTTGCAATTATTATATTAATATTATAACGATTCCAGATCTATACACAGTCTTCTTAAGTCACCTTTAATGCCATGTTGAAAACGATGCATTGAAAATATTTATTTTCCTGCGCATGAAAGCAAAATGGGCTCTTTAAAAAAAGTTTGAGAGAATGTGATTGGATCAAATCAATATTTTAAACTTCACACATTTGTGAGTGTGTCATTCATTGTCCAATCCTTACTGCATTAACATGATGAGCGTCACATCTTTGTTCTTGCCAACTCGGCTCATCCTCAATGTATTATCTTCATCCATTTTCCACTCTCAATGCAGTCATTCAGCATTATGATCAAGGAAACCTGGACATTATCACTTGGGGCTCTTTACAAACATGGCGTGAATACTGAACACGAGTTGCAATGGCTGAGTCAAGAGCGAGAGAAAGAGAGATGGAAAGCAGCGAATAAATGGAGAGAGTTATACCGGGAGAAGTGGGGAGAAAGAAAGAGATAAAAAGAGAGACAGTAGATAGGGAGATGAAGAATGATATCAATTCAGAGAGAAATAGAACACGAGAGAGGGAGCAAGAACGTGCTATAGATAACACCTTTCAACTTTTTTTTGCATGAAAAAACCGGGAAAAACAAATGAAACAAAGTAAATGTTTACAAAATATATGAGAGACAGAATGTGAGAGAAATAAAATGAAAAAGAAACAAAATATGAGAGAGACAAACTGTGAGAGAGACAAAATGTGAGAGAAATAAACAATGAGAGAGACAGAATTTGAGAGAGATAACATGTGAGAGAAATACAATGTAAATGAAATAAAATGAAAGAGAAACAAAATATGTTTCCAGATTCTCAAACTCTTGTCTGATTTTGGAAATGTTGAATCTAAGAATTCACATTATTCCTTCCAACTATTACTGTGTCTGTGTCTTTAGTTAGTGTTATTCTTTGTTAGTGTGGACATTTGTTTTGCCTTTTTTTTCTCGTCAAACTGATTATGCCAGTACTGTTGGTGTTACTACGTGCTTTGTTGCTGCTTTGTACCTATTATCGTTACAGCATAAGAACTGCAGTTTTAACAACACAATGTTACATATACGAGTTACAAGTTGATTACGAGATAAATTCGGGTTTTTGTTCAAAGTTGACTAGTATCGTATGATACAATCTCGTTGTTGTGTTATTTACTGGCATAATGTCAAACATTTTTATTCTGTTTTCTGACGTAATGTCAATTAATCATTCCAAACAATAATATATAATTTCAGATTTATCATTTTTACAAAATATCAAATCTAAACATGATTGGATGATCTACGTAATTATGGATGCAGGACCAGGTGTTACCTACTTTTGAGTTGTTGAGGGGCTTAACCTGTAAGGTACTTCCGCTTATCAAGTAATCAATCAATGATATGATGACAAATACAATGCTTTATGGAACTGATAATATTGCAGATCGTTCTGGAAGTATGAGAAATGCTACGAAAGTAATGTCTCCTATTTTATTCTATGAAAACATATAACAGATACAAATAATACAATAACACCACACCATTGGATAGAGCAACGTATTGCCTTCAAATAAACTATTTTTCAACATAGCCACCACCCTTGTCTATACATTTTCTCCAACGATGAACACGATCATACATATCACGCTCGTAAAAATATGCACCAGCGGAGGGAACTCACTGTTTCACAGCTTCTCAGACGGTGTCATGGCATAGAAAATGTTTCCCACGCAGTCCATCTTTCATTGGCTGAAGATATATGCCAGAAGGCGCCACATCCAGGCTATACGGTGAGTGTAGTAGGACAGTCCATCCAAGACAATGTGCCCAGCAGTCTTCAAACTAGCATGGGACATGACGTTATTGTGTTTCAAAAGACATTTTGGTTCTTCTCTGGACTGACCCTGGAAATTTGAGCCTTCAGCTTAGTAAGCGCCGCAATGTAAAGGTCACCGTTAATAGTTTGACAAGGTTCCAGGAAATCAAGAAAGATCAGCCCTTTCCTATCCCATAAGACAGTGCACATCACTTTACCGTCTAAGGGCTGTTTCCTCGATGGGGAATTCACATGTCCCGACTCCATGGACTGTCGTTTTGACTCAGGATCGTCTAGGTGGCACCACGTCTGTCACCAGTGATTATGCGATCCAGGAAACTGTCACCTTCATAAAAAAGGAGGCATGAAACACGAAAATAATAGTTCCGAAACACTAACATAGGGGTTAAAATGTGAAAAGTTCGAACTTAAAAGGTTTCTTTTTACAAGGTCTAATCGTCTTCTGATTCTGAGTGTAAAGTTCTGATACTCGCCGTGCTCCGTTCCCTGATTGCAATTCAAGTACACTTTACAGCTAGATATAATGGGAGTTTCTGAATTTATACTCTAGCTACTTTCTCGTCAGCTAAACATGTCACTAAATAAGATACAGCAACAATGGGGCGCTGTGTTTGACGCATTGGTTTATACCAAGTGGGGCGCTGTGTTTGGCTCACTGGTTTATACCCAGTAGGGCGCTGTGTTTGACTCATTCTGCTCATACCAAGTATGGCGCTGTGTTTGACTAATTCTACTCATACCAAGTGGGGCGCTGTGTTTGACTCATTCTGCTCATACCAAGTGTGGTCCTGTGTTTTCCTCATTGGTTTATACCAAGTGGGGCGCTGTGTTTGGCTCATTGGTTTATACACCCTAGGGTGCTGTGTTTGACTCATTCTGCTCATACCAAGTGGGGCGCTGTGTTTGACTCATTGGTTTACTCAAAGTGGGCGCTGTGTTTGACTCATTCTGCTCATACCAAGTGGGGCGCTGTGTTTGACGCATTCTGCTCATACCAAGTTGGGCGCTGTGTTTGACTCATTGTACTGATACCAAGTGGGGCGCTGTGTTTGACTCATTCTGTTCAGAATAAGTGGGGCGCTGTGTTTGACGCATTCTGCTCATACCAAGTGGGGCGCTGTGTTTGACTCATTGGTTTATTCAAAGTGGGCGCTGTGTTTGACTCATTCTGCTCATACTAAGTCTGGCGCTGTGTTCGACGCATTCTGCTCATACCAAGTGGGGCGCTGTGTTTGACTGATTGGTTTATATCGAGCAGGGCGCTGTGTTTTACCCATTCTGCTCATACCAAGTGATGCGCTGTGTTTAAAAGCTTTTAATAAAAGAGGCAAAAGAGGCTTGTGCTTAGCGTTAACGAACTAATTATGTAAAACGAATTGCTACAGACACTCCCAGTGCAAGAGCGCACAAAAATGCTTTGATACAGACTTCCTGCAAATGGACCAGCTGAGAGTCGCTTGATTTTTATTTTAAGGAAAGAACAACCAACATTTGGAATACCTGGAACCTGGTGTTCTATTATCCAGGTGTTTGAGTGCTGCCAGGTACCACTTGCGAGTCGCAGAACTTTCTCCTTACGATTTGACTTTGTGTGGCTTATGTGGTATGGGGACCGGTAGGCGACTTAATGGTAAGAAATTTAATCATTTTCAAAATGGGAGTCTGGACACATGTCAATAGATTGAGCTTTTTGATTTTCAACTGCTACTACCATGAGTGTCAGCTGGGTGGGGAATAGCTGAAGGGCTTGGGGTGGTGGATAGACAGACCTCCTACCATGAGCGTGATCTGTGTCATGAATAGCTGAAGGGCCTGGTATGGGGGGGGGGGGGGGGAGAATAGACAGACCTCCTACCATGAGCGTGATCTGGGTGATGAATAGCTGAAAGGCCGGGGGGTGGGGGGATAGACTTTCTACCATGCGCGTGAGCTGGGTGGTGAATAGCTGAAGGGCCTCCTTATCTGAAGATCAGCTGTTATTATGAAATAAACGATCGTGAACTAGAATCGGGGACTACATGACTTACATGAATTAAAAAAATGGAAGCATGCACAGACACAACAGGCCAACCACCCGTTTACAAATAAACAAGGGAAGAAAACCGGACATGCCTTAACTGGGCACCAATTACCGACTATTCATTTTGGAACATGAAATAATAGAAGAATGAAATGACAGGAGAATGAGCGCATGGAAGAAATAAAGAAATCTAAGTTGGAGATCTTAGCTTGTACAGGCATTGGTAAGAAAGGACAAGAGGTCATAGATCTTGTTGGAGATCTTAGTTTGTACAGGCATTGGTAAGAAAGGACAAGAGGTCATAGATCTTGTTGGAGATCTTAGCTTGTACAGGCATTGGTAAGAAAGGACAAGAGGTCATAGATCTTGTTGGAGATCTTAGCTTGTACAGGCATTGGTAAGAAAGGACAAGAGGTCATAGATCTTGTTGGAGATCTTAGCTTGGACAGGCATTGGTAAGAAAGGACAAGAGGTCATAGATCTTGTTGGAGATCTTAGCTTGTACAGGCATTGGTAAGAAAGGACAAGAGGTCATAGATCTTGTTGGAGATCTTAGCTTGTACAGGCATTGGTAAGAAAGGACAAGAGGTCATAGATCTTGTTGGAGATAATCCATTGCTAAGGCGTCGTTCCCACTGCTGGCAGGGTCAAATGAGGCGTGGCATGTGTTGTGTCGAGAAGTAAACGTAAGGGATGGAAATTTGTCTCCGGACGCTTTATGGTCATCATCATCATCAATGCCCGTTCGAAGCATAGGTCATTGACAACCCTAATCCAGCAAGATCGATCTTCAGCTGTCCTTTCTGCCACTTTCCAGTTGAAATCTATGGACCGAAGTTCATTTTCAGTCCGGTGGATTTTTGGTGTAACTCTCTTTCTCATCACTTGTCGATACCATGTCACGGCCTGTCTGACTACGTTTGATGGTGATTGTCGTAGCGTGTATTGACCCAATGACCTACGTTTGATCTACTGCTCTACTGGTTGCTGCTGACTCTTTTCTCATAGGTCTTTTCATTCCTCACCATGTCTTGCCAACCTAAGCCAATTATGCTACGTTAACATTTATTGACGAACGACTGGAGTGTCCTCTGTATTGCCTCTGTTAGTCTTCAAATGTCTGCTCCGTTCAGGAGTAATGACTTGACATTGGAGTACAATAGTTATAACTTGTTACTATCTTAATGTCCCTGATTTCCATATATTATTTTTTTTTTTCTCTTCCGTTCGCCTTATTTCTCTAATCCCCAAGGCGGTGTGCGTTGCACTGTGGTTTTTTTGTTTTGCGCTTGTCGGCCCAGTGCATCCGACTTCAGCATGCATTTTATGTAAGGATCTGCTTCCTCCTGCATTTTCTAAGGGTTTGCTTCCCTGGGGTAACGACCGATGCTGTGATGGGGATCGAACCCAGCACCTTCCGGTTGTGAGCCGTGCCACTTAACCACTAGGCCACGCCGTCCCCATAAAGTAAGATGAATGTTAGTCTTGCCTTTCGATTTCTAGTCCTTACATCTGACTCCTGTGTCCCATGAAGTATCTATGGTCTTAATCTTAGTCGGCCTGTACTTCTACAGGGGCAGATGCTATGTGCAGATTCCAGATCTGACATGACCTGAATGTACACGAGACGATCATTTTCGGCTTAGCGGACTAGGCTCGAGAAGCTTATTACTTCGCTGCGCTGGGATAGGTGCCGTGGAGGGTAGTTAAGCCGATGTGCGAATAAATCTTAATAGATTCAAAGACTAGAGCAAAGTAGACCCGCAGCCTGTTCGGCTCACTTTATGCTGCTCTTAACAAACCACCTAACCATGGTGGGGAGGAATGCTGACGTCTGATCAGGTAAAATATACCAATCAGACATGTTAGACAGGTTCAGACAAAATATACTAATCAGACATGTTAGACAGGTTCAGACAAAATATACTGAACAGACATGTTAGGGTTAGGCAAAACATACTGGCCAAGACCCTCACCTCGGCTTCATGACAGCCTTCCCTGGAAACAGGCTAGTTTCATGGCATCATGGCTAACAAGGTGCGGGATCGACGTGATCCCCGTAGCAGTGAGCGACACACAGATGAAGTCAATCACAGCACAACTATCTGGAGGACCTCGTCCACCTTCATCAGTACGCTCGGGATGTGAGGAAAGCTACTGCAAATTCGCCACTTAACGTCCTTTTCAGGGCGCACAAAATAGTAACCTACTCATTGTGGGCATTTGAAACAACAACTTAACCATGTCCGGTGTTTCGCCATGTCACACAGTTAGTCGCCTCTTACGACATGCTCTCTGTTGGGCAGTGGTGCTATTCTTGTTCTTATCATACACATAGACCACGGCGAACCCTTCGCGAAGTATCAATGGTGCTGTCCAAATATGGAAAGCTGTCAACTTTTCCCAGCGCCTTACCTCCAAGCACGACTAGCTACCTGTTTTGTCTTGTCTTGTCTTCGTTTGTTCTCAATCTCCCGCTACCAAACCCTGAAAGGGCTTAAGTAGTAGAATGTAGTCCAGAGAATGTAATGCGTTGTGTCGTAGTTTACAGCTTGACTGCGATATTTGCACCCTTCAGTCCAACACATCCGACTTCAGCAAGCATTTTTTGAGTACCGGGTTAGCAATCCCTCTTTGATACCTTCTCATTAGCCAGTCTGCCCTGCTGCTGCCTGTTATCCAGGATCACCGCGTGGAGGTGTAGAAGGGTCTTGGCAGCTCTGGTTTGCTGGCCCTGACGCTAGCAGTCAGCTATGAGTCGCTGACCACTGCAGCTCATGCGCTGCGCAGCATCATGATCCCAGCTACCTGTTTAAGATGGTTGAATGTGCCCGTACCTTATTTGGATTGTCTTATAACTGTCTTTGGATGTGTGACAGCAGTACAGAGTTGTCTGTCTAGTCCAGATACACTAACTGTGATCGCATTAGGGAATTGGGCCTCAAGTAAGAGGACGAGCTAGACTTCGTCGTCATAGTTTATGCCTCAATGACACAGACAGGGAAGGGAAGAAGTCAAAGACGAGTTCTTTCAACTTCTAGAAAAGATCGTGGGTGACTGTCATGATGAAATTATCTTCCTTGACGATTTGAAGGCTAGAGTTCGGAGAGATCATCTTAGATGGGACAGAGTGATTGGAAGATATGGCGATGAAGATGTTTTAAATGACAATGTCAGATTGAGACAAGCATGCAGGTTGGAGGACATCCAAAGTCATGATGAGATGCGTCATACGGTGGTAGGACATCTGTAAGGCTGAGACATACCAGTATGTGAGTAGCACATCCAATGTCATGCTGGGACACACAAGTATGGGGGTAGGACATCTAATGTCAGACTGAGACACGCCAGTATGTGGGTAGGACATCCAATGCCGGGCTGAGACACGCCAGTATTTGGATAGGACATCCGATGTCAGACTGAGACACACAAGTATGTGGGTAAGTCATCCAATGTCAGGCTGATACACGCCAGTATGCGGGTAAGACATCCAATGGCAGGCTGGGACACGCCAGTATGTGGGTAGGACATCCAATGTCAGACTGAGACACGTCAGTATGTGGATAGGACATCCAATGTCAGGCTGGGACACACAAGTATGTGGGTATGACATCCAATGTCAGACTGAGACACACAAGAATGTGGGTAGGACATCCAATGTCAGACTGAGACACACAAGTATGTGGGTAGGACATACAATGTCAGACTGAGACACGCCAGTATGCGGATAGGTCATCCAATGTCAGTCTGGGACACGCCAGTATGTGGGTAGGTCATCCAATGTCAGGCTGGGACACACAAGTATGTGGGTATGACATCCAATGTCAGACTGAGACACACAAGAATGTGGGTAGGACATCCAATGTCAGACTGAGACACACAAGTATGTGGGTAGGACATACAATGTCAGACTGAGACACGCCAGTATGCGGATAGGTCATCCAATGTCAGTCTGGGACACGCCAGTATGTGGGTAGGTCATCCAATGTCAGGCTGGGACACACAAGTATGTGGGTAGGACATCCATTACCCGACAACCACTCACATCGATTCTTGCTCGCGCCTTCAGTTATTGATTTCCAACTTCGACCACCCAGCACGAAATCTTGTCCATACAAACTCATCTGTGACTGGTCGCTCTCGCCAGGGAAGTACGGTTTGCCCTTCCCATGAAAATCGATATCAAAGTTATAACAATGCATGCATTTTTTGCTCTAATAATTTATTTTGTATAATTTGATTTTCACGGCTTAAGTATTAGTTTCTTCGCAAAGAAGACTTTATTTGATCAAAAACTGGTTCATGTTTTCTAATGATTAATGTATTATTGTTGTTGAGAAATTTAAAAAAAAATAAAAAATGAGTCCGCAACATTTATAAAAATGTCATGTTCGTTAAAAGTAAATAGCAAACACTGTTATAAGGGATGAAGTGTTAGAGACTTAAATGTACTGATCTCAGCTCTTTTAAAGGAGATGTAGTTTTCAGTTAAATTACTGGCTGCCTTTTCTTCACCAACAGTAAGTCAGGTGCTATTTACAGCTGTGTTGATTAGAACGTGCTAAAAACCACCCCTTACGTTTGCTCCTCGACACAACACATCCTGCTTCTCATTCGACTCTGTCAGCAGTGGAAACTACGCTATAGCTATGCATTTTTTCCATCAAGATCGATGACCTCCTGCGCTTTCTTATCAGTTTCTGTAGATGTTGAGATCTCCAACTTGAATTTCTTTATTTCTTCCATGAGCTCATTCTCCTTGTCTATTTATTAGGTATGATAAGAAGAATTATTAAACATAGGAGCAAGGAAAGGATAGAAACTGCATAATGCATTAGTTAGAATTAGATTGAAATACTGTGTATAATGGTTTTGAGTCCTTTTGGTAAAGAATATATAAATATGCTGGAAAGGATACAAAGAGGAACGACAAAGCTGATAGTGGAATTCCAGAATTATAGGTATGAAGAAAGACTCACTCAGTAAGACCAGCCCACAGTGTCTAGAAGAGAGGAGAATTAATGCATGTTTATAAGATAATCAAAGGAACGGATAAATTAGACTACACACAGTTTTTCAAAATACAACCACCTACAAGAACAAGAGCGTATAGCTACAAATTAACTAAAGACAGGTCCAGATTACATATTAGGAAATATTTTTTTAGTGAGAGAGTGGTGAATGCGTTGAATGCATTGCCAAGGAAGTAGTGGATGTACGAAAAATTAAAGCATTTAAGAATAGATTGGATGCGCATTGCTTTTAGAGCAAGGAAATGTAAATGAAACTGGTTGTAAACAGACTTTACAGAGTCTTCTAACATGATGTTAAGTTAAGTTAAGTTGAGACTGCAAAATGTTCTAAACCAGTATGAAGACGCTAGGTTAAGTTAAGTTAAGTTGAGACTGCCAAATGTTCTAAACCAGTATAAATACGCTAGGTTAAGTTAAGTTAAGTTGAGACTGCAAAATGCTCTAAACCAGTATAAATACGCTAGGTTAAGTTAAGTTAAGTTGAGACTGCAAAATGCTCTAAACCAGTATAAATACGCTAGGTTAAGTTAAGTTAAGTTGAGACTGCCAAATGTTCTAAACCAGTATAAATACGCTAGGTTAAGTTAAGTTAAGTTGAGACTGCAAAATGCTCTAAACCAGTATAAATACGCTAGGTTAAGTTAAGTTAAGTTGAGACTGCCAAATGTTCTAAACCAGTATAAATACGCTAGGTTAAGTTAAGTTAAGTTGAGACTGCCAAATGTTCTAAGCCAGTATAAAGACGCTAGGTTAAGTTAAGTTAATAAGGATCTAACCCGGCATCTGTGGAGCGCGCAGTTGGCAATGAAACCACTCTGCAGTTAGACGCACACATGCTCTGAAGGTCGGATGAAAATGTACTTGTACGTAATCACATATTGCATATGGTGTAGAAGCAAGGAAGTCTACATCACTTGATCATCAACGGCAGACAGCATCTATCCTGCTCAGTGACCAACATCTTCTGTGTCTAACATATATGGTATACATTATTAGACTATTTTCTGTCCAGTTCTCGATGTTTCGTTCTCCCATATGTGGGCATTCATTCACTCCCTTAGCTATCATTTAGTGAAGCTTACGCCAGTCCTAATGGGAAGGCTGCTGATCGATCGAATCGTGTCCAGAGTGACATTGTTTGTATGCGTAAGATCCTCGGTTATACGTGACCTCCTTAATAATACACGCACGTGTAAGTCATTTTGTCCACAAAACGTTCCACTCGAAGTCCAAAAAATCAACATCCCAAACTAAGGACAACAAATATAAATACCAACAAACATAACTGAAAAAGATGGTAGCGGTTAGAGAACACGTATTCTTATTTGAAGAATGCAGCGTTTCTACGGTAAAGTGAGACACATATACGAGTCCGCACATAGACAACAGTAAAGTGAGACACATATACGAGTCCGCACATAGACAACAGTAAAGCGAGACACATATACGAGTCCACACATAGACAACAGTAAAGTGAAACATATATATGAGTCAGCACATAGATAACAGTAAAGTAAGACACATATATGAGTCCACACATAGACAACGGTAAAGTAAGACACATATATGAGTCCACACATAGACAACGGTAAAGTAAGACACAATTATGAGTCCACACATAGACAACGGTAAAGTAAGACACATATATGAGTCCACACATAGACAACGGTAAAGTAAGACACATATATGAGTCCACACATAGACAACGGTAAAGTAAGACACATATATGAGTCCACACATAGACAACGGTAAAGTAAGACACATATATGAGTCCACACATAGACAACGGTAAAGTAAGACACATATATGAGTCAGCACAAAGATGTCATGGATGCATCTTAGAATATCCTAGAAGACCAATGTGTCGTCATCTCAGGACCGACATTTCCTGCCAGGGACGTATGATGTATTCTTCATCTGTTCGGGTGAAGGCCGAGCGTGACTGTATGGATCGCTGTTGTTATGTTTGCTTTAGTTTCAACCATAGTTCTAGTCCTTTTAGTGCTTAGAACGATTACTTCTTCGGCTAATGTTCTGAATACAGTTCCGAGTGTTGACATGCTACAACATACCCAGTCATAACTTTTACTTCGAGAAACAAATGCGACCAGGACAAGAACTGATCACCTTAACTCCAGAAAGGGTTGAGAATTGTGGTAATGAAGTCTATACAACTTGATCGCACTGAATGGTATTAGGCCCATCTTTTGTAACTGGACCAACAACGGTCAACAAATCATTATTTCTTATTTAACTACACTTCATTGTCTTGTCCTCCCACTGGGAATTCTTTGTGTCGTCATATTGGAGCTTTTCTCACATTGTTGTAAATCCTTTTGTTATTCCTCCTGTTCGAGCTTGTCCCACATTGTTGTAATTGTTTTTATTAGTCTTATTTAAGCATCGTCCGCATTGTTGTAATTGTTTTTATTAGTCTTATTTAAGCATCGTCCGCATTGTTGTAATTGGTCTTGTTATCCCCCTTTGAATGTACAGCACATTGTCTATTTGTTTATGCGTTATTTATCTTTAAGCTTTTCCATAATTGTGTTAATACGACAGGAGCCACTAGTAACCAGCTAAGATGGTAGTTTCCCTTGTTACAAAATCGTTATTTCGTCCATTGTTCCAAAGTCTCGACGTAACTTTATTAAACAATTAAGCAGTTGGCTTTTCTGCTAATTTGACAGGACTTGTTTCCACACGATTCTTGTTTTCCATACGAACCTTGCAGTCCTCTTAGTGTTCAATCATTTTTCTACAAACACATTAAAATAATATTTATTTGTCTTTAATTTTGTACGCGCATTAAAGAGAAAGAGCGAAAGAGTGACAGAGTGTGAAAGAATAAGAAAACCAAAGAGTGACAGGGAAACATTTATACAGAGAACAAGATAGTGTGTGTGACACAAACAGTGATAGACAGGCAATGTGATAAAGAGACAGACCGAAATAGAGAAAATGTGATAAATTGATAAGATTGTGTGTGACAGAGTAACAGACAGACAATGAGAAAGTTATTCTGCCAGACAGACAGGTAGATAGAGAGAGTGTGTGACGGAGAAATAGATAAAGAGATAGTTACTTTGAATGACAGACAAACAGATAGAAAGAGTGTATGATCGAGGTATAGACTGACACAGAGATAGTGCGATAGACTGAAAAAGACAGATTGAAAGAACAAAAGAGGCATAGTTCAAAGGTACAATTACAAGGACAGACACAATTACGGGGCAAAACAAATTGGGGGGGGGGGGGGGGAATAATAATTACGGGGGAAAAATAATTACGGAGAAAACACAATTATGGAGAAAAACAATTATGTGGAAAACACAATTATGGAGACAGCCAATTATGGGGAAAACACAATTATGGGAAAAACACAATTATTGTTAAAATACAATTATGGGGAAAACACAATTATGGGGGAAAACACAATTATGGAGAAAACACAATTATTGAGGAAACACAATTATGGGGAAAACACAATTATGGGGACAGCAAATTATGGGAAAAACACAATTACCGAAAAAAATTAATATGGGGGAAAACAAAATTATGGGGAAAACAATTATGGGGACAGCCAATTATAGGGAAAACACAATTACGGGGAAAACACAATTATGGGGAAGACACAATTATGGAGAAAACACAATTATGGGGAAAACACAATTATGGGGAAAACACAATTATTGGGACAGACAAATACGGGGAAAACACAATTATGGGGAAAACACAATTACAGGGAAAACATAATATACTTTTGCCGATCCTATTAAGAAGGATAGAGAAAGGTTTGAGTCTGAATTTCACGAAGTCCAGCCAGGTTTTAGAAAAGACAGAGGGATAAAAGAGATCAGAAATCCAATATGAGGAATATCTAAGAAAAATGTAGAGTGTTTAATGTAGACCTGTGCAATTGTTTCATTGATTACACAAAGGCATTCGATACGGTAAAACGTCAAAGTCTGGGAAACATCTTGAAAGAAATGTATTTTCCTGAACATATTATCCATCTCATTGAAACATTATACCAAGATCAACAAGCCGCTGTCCGAGTATCTGTGCAAACATCAGATTGGTTTGCAGTACAAAAGGGAGTAAGACAGGGATGTATCCTCTTACCTTATCTGTTAGAGAAGTCGGAAACATTGAAAGTTTCGATCCATTTACAATTGGCGCATACGAGATTCCAGAGTTACGATACACAGACGACACATTGATACTATCAAGAAGTGCAGAAGGGCTAGATCAGGTAATTTCAGCCTTAATGAGACACAGTATCGGTCAAAACCTGTTTATAAACAAAACAAAGATAATGACCACCAACAAGGCACGGTGACAAAATTAATTGAGACTGGGTGGTAAGGAAATAGATCAGTTCACGCATTTTGAATATATGGGCTCACTAACTGAAGAAAAAGGGCGACTGCTCAAAATAATTCAGATACCTGTTAGCCATGATAACGCAGAGGCTGAACAGCCTGAAGAAACTATTGCACAGTACCACCAAAACCGACAAAAGAGAAAGTTTTGAGAGGCTCTGTTTTTCATGTGGGCTCATAGGTGGCACTGACGAATGCACTTGTGGTACAGGGGCAATGACCGCTGAACATTTGCTGCAAAACTGTCCGACATACGAGGACCAGAGAAAGCACATGTGGCCATCACCAATGGCAACACTAGACACGCTCTATGGCAGTGTCGACAGCCTCAGGATGACCGCTGCTTTCTTCGAAAAAATACAGGTTGACGTCTGACAGCGTACGAAGAAGAAGAAGAAGAAGAAGATATGGCTGCAAATCATAGACCAATCCTAAAACTTCTAGAACAAAATGTTTCAGAAAGATCCTCAGAATACCGTGGACGGAGAAAATGATAAATGTAGACATTCAGCAAGAGTTAAACATAGAGAAGAACTGGTTTATCAATCCAATTTTGACCAAAAAATTTAAATACTTTGGTCACATCAAGAAACACAACGGTCTTGAAAGAACAGTGATGGAATGTATAGTGCCAGGCAAAAGAGGCAGGGGTAGACCAGGAAGACGTTGGCACCAAGAAATCCATTAATGCCTGCGCATGACTGTGCCGGAGGCTGGAGTTGTCAAAAGAAAGAGTTCTTTTCAGACAGGCCTTGATGGGAGCGACGTTCTATAAAGGACATGCTATCTGATGATGATGGTAATGTATGTACTTGAATAACTTGGAATCCTGGTAGTCAAACTGGCAGGTTATGCTTACTGCCAGGCAGCCTAGGACTATCCGTCTCTAATTCTCTTTTACCCTGTGCCATGTGCCATGTGCCATGAGACTTTAAAAGGACTTCCCATGCCTTTCTGTCTTGTAAACCTTTCACACAGTACCCTATGTCAGTGTTGAGCAGGACAGGTGCTCTTCCATCGTTATTCTTAATCTATGTTTCTTTCGTTCACTCACCGGTGTCAATGTAAGTGCTGTCTTTGCTGGCATGTCGGGTCTCATTCTCATGACATGATCCAGTCATCTTCGCCTTCTCTCTTTTATAACGATGTCCACAATTTATTGGTTGGCGTACATTAACAAATGCACAGGTCATGACAAAGCTGATGGTGAGAAAAGAGTTAATGACCGAGATCAGGGTTAAACCATTACGTTATTTTGGCGATCTTACAAGACATACCACTTTGTTAAAGACTTTACTAGAGCGTAGTGTGGGATGCAATCGTCCAAAAGGTAGACAACGTTTTAAGTTGGTGATAAACATCAGGTAATGGACTGGGAAAAGTCTGATAGATTGTATCATTACGGAGAGAAAGGATACATTGAAGATCCATTGCAGCCGACCTTCGATGCGGAGATGGAACTTGCACTGAAGTGAATTGAACTTTAGAAGTTTTTGCTTAATTTTGTCTTCCCAATACTATCTATCTATCTATCTATCTATCTATCTATCTATCTATCTATCTATCTATCTATCTATCTATCTATCTATCTATCTATCTATCTATCTATCTATCTATCTATCTATCTATCTATCTATCTATCTATCTATCTATCTATCTATCTATATGTCTGTCTGTCTGTCTGTCTGTCTGTCTGTCTGTCTGTCTGTCTGTCTATCTATCTATCTATATATCTATCTATCTATCTATCTTTCTGTCTGTGGTTGTGTCTGTCTGTCTATCTTTAGTTCCCTTGTATTGGTAGACGTCGTGGGAAGATTCGACCTCCTTTGTTTCATATTTATTTTGCCAGGTCAATCTCAGTACCTAACGGTTGGTAGATCCTGGAATTTACGATCGCCTATTTCTGGAACTCGTGGTGGTGGAGGAGTAAATTAGAGCAAGGTAGACCCACAGCCTGTCAGGCGCCATCTATGTCACTCCACTAACCACATAACGAAGACCCGTTGTTATGGCCACCCAGTTTTGCGACATATTCTCTGTAGGGCGTGAATCCCTAGAATAATGTGAGCAGATTTTGTAATTGATTTTTTTCCGGGAAAAGTGCTGCTAAACCTACTTGTTTCGATTTCCAATTGCCAATGGATTTATAACGTGCGCGCTATTGCATACGGGAGTTATACTTCCTTGGAGTTATACCACAAGTTCGAGATAAATAAACTATTCTGTATTCTCCAACAGTTGGTTTCCTAGATACGCTGGTTGTTGGTTTGCCCTATTGGTCATCATTGAAGTTCTCTTCGTTCTTATCTCCAATCCGACTTGTTTCGCAATATTTTTCTATCTTGATATGCTTGTCCTAGATATGCTCATGTTTGTGAGCCAGGAGTAAATCATCTGCAATATCGAGGTCTTCTAATATGGTGAATGGTGTGTATCTTACCCCTCTTTGTTCTTTCTCAATAGGGCTCTTTAGTGCCCAGTCAATTGCGCGGTTGGATAGTAAGGATGGCATGGCACATTACTGTCTTACGCCAGACTTCACTGCGAATGTTTTGTCAGAGTTCTTCAGGCTGCAGAAAATATCTTTATAGAAGATAGCCATGACATCAATGATCTTCTGTGGTATGTGAGAATATCTTAGTAACTTCCACAAGTTGTCTCTGTGCACACTGTTGAATGACTTTCCCAAATCTTCAGGGTTGATGTATATGTCTTTCTACTATTCACTACATTGTTCTAAAATATGTGCTCATTAGTCCTTGTTCCGTTCCTGAACCCTGCCTGCTTTATGCCAATGTGTTGGTTTATTTTATCTTGAATCTCATATCGTAATTTTACTAAATATTATTCCTGGTATTGTGAGTAGCGTAATTCCTCTCCAATTGTTACAGTCAGACTTGTCTCCTTTCTTGAGAACTCTTACTTTTTCTCCCTGCGCCTAGTGCATGGGTAGCTATTATATTTACCATATATATGCCAACAGTGTTTCTAATGTTTTAGCAGCCGTGTTTGGATCTACTGTAAAGATTTCCCCTGGCAATTCCGCCTTCCCTGCTGCTTTATATTTCTGTTCAGCAGATTGACATCTATTATCATTTCTTGTTTAGTTGGTGATGTTAGATTTATTGCAAAGTCTTCAGTAGCTGGTTTAATGACTACAGGGTGTTCGGAGTCTGGTCTATTGAAAACACTCGGAAGATGTGTGGCCCTTCTCTCCTCTTGCTCATGCTCAGTGGTTAGGAGCTTGCCTTTATTGTCCTTTATAGGTACACTAATACAGGGTCTTCTATTGCAGACACTTAAAAGGCAGACTTAATATAATGTATGCAAAGCATGGGTTCTTGCAGCCGTTTAGAATTTGTCTGTCAGATTCTCCATGAACATCTTTTTATCTTTTCTAGTCTTTTTTTTTCAAAATTAGTCTATTTAACGCTACATAATCTTGACATATTTTGCATTCCTGTCTTGTGCATTTGATTAGATTTTTCTTCGCTTTCCATTTCTTTCTGTGTTTTATTGTTTGGTGCTCATACATTTTGTATGTTGTCGTTAGTTGACTCGGAGTACCATGTTCCTTATTGCTTTATATGTATCCTTAAACCAGTTTCAATTCTCTTGGATGTTGAATCCTGCGTGTGGATTTAATGTTAGCCTTTAGAATCTGTTCATAATTTCGACTGAGAATTAGGCAACAATTGTCTCCTCTTTCAGGGATCCACCATTGAACCGTGTTGGTGGCCCTCATTTGACTCAAACTTTTATCAAGCATATATGTCATTTTTTATTGACCATAAAGTGATCAATCATGTTTTCATCTCTTCCATTTGATGATTTATCCATGTTTATGCTTGATTTGTGTCAGGGACGAGGAGAGTGTGCCTACCAATATTCAATCGGTTTCCGACGCAGGAATTGATCACCATTTCGCAGTTTTTGTTTAAGTAACCACAACCGTCTTGTTCCAAGTTCTGTCTCTCTATCTTTATTGTTATTTGCCAACCTTGGCATTTAAATATACGGTAGTGCAAAGTACGTCATGAGCTATAATGTTGTGTATTGGAATGATACCAGAAGTTCGTTCTGGATTTGTCAATTGTTTTAAAGTTATCTGCAGCATTCTGATATACACACACGTATGATCTGGCCACCATCAACTGTAGCTACGGCTCTGCAGATGTGAAATATAACATATAACATAACAGTAGATTAAGATAGACTTTCAGATAGGACTCGATATAACACTACATGAACAAGTGATGACTGTTTATTGTTCCCGTAACTTTCACTCGACTGAAGATTGGAAGACCCAAATTGGGCCCGGAATCAAACGCCACTTCTCGCTCTGGGCGGCTTCGTCTGAGGTAAATATTTGTAGCAGAACACGAGAGAATGCGTATTTATAGCCCAGACTGACTTTGATGAAACCGTACTTCCACGAGAAGTGATAAATACAACAGGTTCAGGTCTATAATAAGGCAGGCATGAGTTACTCGCAGTCATCACATAATATTTCTTCATCAGTGTCCCTGGCTCTAAAACATTTCTTTGCTGTCTGGATCTCTCATAATTTAATTCTGACCTTAATGACGTCTCTGTTCTATCACGTGAAAGCATATATACAACATCCTGCACACTTTCCACTAATATCGTCTCCTGCATTGCTATTATGTTTTTCCTAATATTTCCAATTAGTGTTCCTTCTTATGTATGTCATTTCTTTAATTTGTTTCAAACATCTAAGGCTGTTTGGTTTTGAAACTTTATTGATCAGTATGAGCCGTTGTCTTATTAATAGCATTATTGGGAATGTTATTTGCTCTAGGAAATAGTTTAGTCGTGACGTTTGGCAACCAGTCATAAAGTAGCTTAAAGATACTTTATTCGTGGGTGAGGAAGACTAACGGCTAGTCAGGCAAAATGTACTGATCAGACATGTTAATCAGGGTCAGGCAAAATATACTGGCCAAGACCCTCACCTCGACTTCCTAGTAGTCCTCCCTGGAAACGGGTTGTTTTCACGGCAGCCTGGCTAACAAGGTGAGGGATAATATGATCCCCGTAGTAGTGAGTGACACGCAGATGAAGCCAAGTATAGCACAACCGCCTGGAGGACTCCTGTCCATCTTCATCAGCACGCTCGGGATGTGAGGATAGCTACTACAATCCGCTACTTAACGTCCTTTCCAGAGTAATCAACTCATTGTGGGCATTCACAAACAACAACAACTTTATTCGTGTCAACGAAAAGACACGCATCGCATAATTGTAAAAACTCTCATTCATTCACTTTCACCTCAACGTTTACATGGTAGCTGTCCTAGCAACACATTTTTTACCTGAAATTTTTGTGTGTGCAATAGAATCAGCAGGAGGCAGCACATAATGGGAATGGATGACACTCTAAGTGTTGCAAAAATGGAAAATAGTTTCTGTTTCATATCCTTCAATACGGGATCAAGACTGAGCAGCGCATGAGCTGCAGCTGTCAGCGACCCATAGCTGACTGCTAGCGTCAGGGCCAACCAACCAGAGCTGCCAAGACCCTTCTACACCTCCGTGCGGTGATCCTGGATAACCCCTTTCACATGGGTGGCCTTAATTAGACAGATTTCTTCATCACCACACTCATTTTCTATTTTCATCATCAGCATCATGTGTCTTGCCGTTTGACGTTCGTGATCATGGATCTCCTCTTTTCACGCGTGTTCATCAGTTCCGTGTTGAACGTCTCTCATGCCATTCCTTCGAACTGTTCAATATTTTCCGTCTCTCTCTTTCTTCTTCCATCTATCCTTCTCCGTAGCGTTTATTCCCGTCACCATGTATTCTTACTGCCCCAAAAGTTTATGACCGCCTTGTCCTGATATATGCCAAAAGCTGACTTTGTGTCTGTAATTCTCCAAGGATCATTTTATTAGTTTCTTTGCTTTCTATGGACATCTCAACCACATCTTAACCGCCCATCCCTCCACCACGGGCACATGTTTTCATTCCAAGAATCCGACTTATTCCACGCGATCTGAAAAATTATGCTATTTTCTGTGAAGTAATATATTTTAAACAAAATATACACATTTCCGCAATAAATTCAAATTATCATATCAGTTTTTTTTAAAGTACGTACCTCAGGGTATTCTATCCACTAGTCTCCCTGCCAGCAAGCAGATCTAAAAAGTACGTACCTCATGGTATTCTATCCACTAGTCTCCCTGCCAGCAAGCAGATCTAAAACGTATGTACCTCAGGGTATTCTATCCAATAGTCTCCCTGCCAGCAAGCAGATCTAAAAAGTACGTACCTCATGGTATTCTATCCACTAGTCTCACTGCCAGCAAGCAGATATAAAAAAGTACGTACCTCAGGGTATTATATCCACTAGTCTCCCTGCCAGCAAGCAAATATAAAACGTATGTACCTCAGGGTATTCTATCCAATAGTCTCCCTGCCAGCAAGCAGATATAAAAAGTACGTACCTCAAGGTATTCTATCCACTAGTCTCCCTGCCAGCAAGCAGACATAAAAAGTATTCTCTAAATTGTGTTAGTAAACCGGTATTAACTTGCATCTCACGAATGCTTAAGTTGGCCAAGCAAATTCGGTCTGAATTGTCAATCTACCCGATAACAATATACATAATATTTAGTCCATAACTGATTGAGGTAATAAGACGGCGTCATTAAATACCTGCACTGATCTACAAGCCGCCATAGAAAGATCAGGTCAATATTTCAGCTTGCTGTGTCTTTTCATTGACGAATTATATAAATATGCAAATTAATTAACATAAACGAGCTTCTAAATAACCCACATTCGGTCAAATAACCTGGCTTTTTATTAACTGAAGAAGACCTAAAAGTTAACTGTGAAGTCATGCAGAGAAGAGGTCAAGAAACAGCTAGCCTAATTGAATAGATGCAGGGTCTGATATAATACCATCTGAAGCTAATAAAGCAGACATTGAAGCAAACACCTATATATTTCAAAATTGTGTTGCAGGTATACTGGACAGAAAGTATTACAAAAGTGTAGAAAGAATGTTGCACGAATAATCTACCAAATAAATGCCTGGTTGTAGAATGTGGAGGCTGTGTGGCCTAGGTGTGAAACTCGCTCGGTTTTCAAAATCCCAGAGCACCAGGTTCGATTCCCACAGTGTCCAATTTGGCAGTCACTAGGTTTTTTTCTTATGCGATTGCTTCTCCGCGTACGGAAAGTAATGCCAACCTACCGTACTGCACACTTGCCAAGAAACTGATAACAAACAAACAGGTTCAGGTTGTTAGAACCGACGTTGTGTGAAAGACATGCTACTTACATTTTTGGGGTGGAATACACACTTTAAAGTGGAGCAATTCTCGAGTCTCAACCTGGTAATCTGTTAAACAGTTTTGATTGAAACACTCAAAAATAAAGTGTAAAGTGACGAACAACCAGGTTTCAGACAAAACAAAACAAGTATATACGAAATATCCACATAGCACATAATTGTTAAGATGGATGGATTTAAGTCTAAACATCAGATTTATTGACTACGAAAAATATATTTGAAAAGTGTATAGGAATACACTCAGGAAACTACTAAGACACTACGAGATGCCACATAAGGTAATTAACACAACAAAGTAGACACATGAGAACATGCAGTGTAGAGTTCTGAGTCAGGAACAACACATATTTTAAATTTAGGGTTCGTCACATTTTACCTTCTCTATTGCTTGTGGTAGTTGATTGCATAATGAAAGAAACTACATCCTATGTAGTTATATCGGAGCGCAGTGGTCTTCACATTCTTTATAAAGATAAAGGTAGCCGCACACCAGGCCCTGATGTCAGAGATGAAGTGCTACAAACGTCAGGTGGTCAGTTTCCTTCAATGCATCTCCTTCACTAGCAGCACACCAGGTATCAATTTACAGCTGCATCGACTAGAATGCGTAAATATGTGGATCGAACACGACCCGTTTGTTATAAGAAGCGAGGCATATACCACTCTGCCACTGACACGTTCAGTAATTATATAGGCTTCATATTGACTGACCTCAATTTGCAAACCGCTGGGAAGGACTACACTGACGTTTTTTCCAACACAACCGCAGCTTTGCCTTACGGGAGCCAGGTGTTGGGTGCGTCAAAGTGTTAGCTTACAATATTTCACACACATGCCGGTCATAGAAGAGATACGTCTAATCACTCTGTGCGCATGCGTAAGGTAAACGTATACGTCATTTTATAGCAACAACTATTATCGAGGATGAAGTGTTGTAGAATTCATTGCACTAGTTTTTTTTACGAGCAGTGGTCAGCTAGTTTCTTCGATGTCTTTAATACTCTAAAAGTATGCCGGCTGTCCATCTATATACGATTTGATTGTATCAGGTCAATATCGGAGATCAAGTCTTGTGCCTTGAGAAGTGACCCTACTGCCGCTATATAATTGAAACTTGTTCATGTAGTTTGTGATAATAGGCCGACAGCTTGAGGTCTGACAGATTCAATAATCACATCAGAGATAAGAACCAATCATGTCAGATGCAAAAACAAATAAAGCAAGGTTATTGTAACGGTGCTTTCATCGTCGTTGGCATATCCCCAATTTGTCAAGTTCGATCTACACTTGAATATTCCTCTTCTATGTCTGTTTAGGGTTCTCTACGTAGATAATGATATCTTATGACCGGCCGCAAGTTTTTCTTTGATATTTCACCATATCATTGACGCCATTTTTCTAGGCGGGTTTTCTCAGGTTTCTGTTCAGCAAACTGTACAACTTATATGAAACTGTTCCTGCTTTCAGTCGGCCTCTTTGTCGATTATGTCCCAAAAGTGTCTCTGATCGCAGAACTGCTCTTTTTCATTTCTTCTTCTTCTTCTTCAATCTCCCGCTATCAAACCCTGAAAGGGCTTAGGTAGCAGAATGTAGTCCAGAGAACGGAATGCGCTGTGTCGTAGTTTACAGCTTGACTGCGATATTTGCACCTTTCGGTCCAACACATCCGACTTCAGCAAAGCATTTTTTTAGTACTGGGTTAGCATTCCCTCTCCGATCCCTTCTCCTTAGCCAGTCTGCTCTGTAGCAGCCTGTTATCCAGGGTCACTGCGTGGAGGTGTAGAAGGGTCTTGGCAGCTCTGACGCTAGCAGTCAGCTATGGGTCTCTGACCACTGCAGCTCATGCTATGCTCAGCGTCTTGATCCCCTTTTTCATTTCGAATGCATGAAATCAATTAGTAAGTCTGTCATTCATTTATTTTCTGCCATTCGTCCTGAAATAGACGTTGTGTCATAGTTTGCATAGAGGTTGAGATATCTCTTGGCCAGATAAATCTAGTCTCAACACGAAATCTCATTGCACAGGTTTGCCTTCACTCTCCGATCCTTATTCTTACAACCATGATATATAGTTGCTTTCAGAGCCGCCACATGGACGTGAAACGAACCTTAATCAGTGATAGTTCGCTGAACTTAACGTAATCAGCAGATATTGGTCCCTGGATGCTGGCAGCTCATTAACTATTGCATCTTCAGTCTCAGGGGAAAATCAAAGTCAAACGAAACACATGTGGTCGGAGTAATGTTAAGGTCATAGGAGAATTTATTTGAAAACAAGTTAGGGTCCGAGGGGGACCTTTGAAATAACTTTGCTGCTAGACGAAACGTATGAAATAATGTTAAGGTGCCAGAGGGAATCCGTGAAATAATGTTAAGGTGCCAGAGGGAATCCATGAAATAATGTTAAGGTGCCAAAGGGAATCCATGAAATAATGTTAAGGTGCCAGAGGGAATCCATAAAATAATGTTAAGGTGCCACAGGGAATCCATGAAATAATGTTAAGGTACCACAGGGAATCCATGAAATAATGTTAATGTGCCACAGGGAATCCATGAAATAATGTTAAGGTGCCAGAGGGATTCCATGAAATAATGTTGAGGTGCCAGAGGGAACCCATGAAATAATGTTAAGGTGTCAGAGGGAATCCATGAAATAATGTTAAGGTACCAGAGGGAACCCATGAAATAATGTTAAGATGCCAGAGGGAATCCATGAAATAATGTTAAGGTACCAGATGACTCCATGAAATAATGTTAAGGTGCCAGAGGGAATCCATGAAATAATGTTAAGGTACCAGAGGGAATCCATGCAATAATGTTTAGGTACCAGAGGGAATCCATGAAATAATGTTAAGGTACAAGAGGGAAACCTTTGACAAATGTTAAGGTACAAGGGAAACCCGGTAATACAATCATGACATCTACCCAAACCCCGTATTACAATCATGATATCTACTCAAACTCCGTATTACAATCATGATATCTACCCACATTCAGTATTACAATCGTGATATCTACCCCCATTCCGTATTAGAATAATGATATCTACCCAAACCCCGAATTACAATCATGATATCTACCCAAATCCCATATTACAATAATGATATCTACCCAAACCCCGTATTATAATGATGATAACTATTTACACGATGAAGCTTTGCTGACAATGTTGAATATTATATTTTGCTAACAATGATTATTCTATTTTGCTCATAAGAATCGTCTTCACTGTACGCATGTGTTTTGTTTCTGTCAGCAAATGGCGTTGGTTGTGAACATTTATCTGTCCGTTAAGTAATTGGTTGAACACCTTCTGCACCGTCATCCCACTTGGCCCACTCCGCTAGATCTTTTTGTTGATTTCAGAGTTCTGCAGTCTGATTTATCTATTGCAGGGTCGTCTATTAACAGGCGGTCATAATGTTACCATTATCTATCTCTATGTTGTCCATAATGAGTGCAGTTCTTGTATTCTTCGGAATCCAATCATGGCCATCGCGATAGTTCCACAACATACACATGATAGTTCAGACAAGCTTGAGAAGTCTTTTAATTGTTTTTTTTTATGGAGAATTGTCAAAATGGCCTTTTTATTGTCCAATGGTATACACTAGTAAATATCATCTTTAAATTGTCTCTGTGAGGGGCGTTCAGAACGTAATGCAGAACATCGTTTCTCTCAGGAGCTGTTTATTCAAAAAGTCTTAAATTTGGACGCAATATATATAGATATGCCATGTAAACATATGTATTATTCAACATAATCCTCATCAACTTGTACAGCATTATGCCAGCGCGAAACAAGTGCATGTATTTTTAGCCTGGACCAGATTTTGTCTTGATCATTTTTTGGCTGCATGAATCCCTTCTTCATCATCTTCAAACTGTGCCCCACAAAGCGCATCTTTGAGTAGACTAAACAGATGAAATTCAGAGGGTGCCAAATCGAGACTATAGTGTGGATGGGGTAGTGCAGTCCAACCGAATTTGATGATTGCTTCCCGTGTTGCCAGACTTGTGTGAGGACGAGCAATGCCGTGAAGGAGAAGCAGGTCTGCTGGATTCTTGTGCGGCCGAACTCTACGAAAATGTCGATTTAGTTTTTTTTAAATGTCTTAATGTAAGCTTGCAAATTGATTGCCTCTCCTTTTGGCATCTTATACACGAGAATCAATGCCCCAAAAGACAGTTATCATGACCTTTCCAGCTGAAGAAGATGTCTTGAATTTTTTCTTCGGGGTTATTGAGGGTGATGCCTCTCCATGGACAGCCTTTTTGTCTCAGGTTTAAGATGATGTCCCCAGGTTTCGTCCCCTGAAATGATTTCAGCTAAAAAGTTCTCTTCATCAGCATTGAAACGCTCCAACAATTCAAAACAAATTAGTTTTCTTTGCGTGCGGTGGTCATCTGTGAGACTTCGTGGAACCTATCTTGCGCAAACCTTAGAAAATCCGAGAGTTTTTATAACTGCATCTGCACTACCAATGCTGATTGACAGCTGTAAGGCCAGTTGTTTGAGTAGTGATTCGCCTATCAGTAAGAATAATTCCCTCGGCGCATTTCAACATTTCTGCGATGGTGGCTGTGACAGGATGTCCACTGCGCAGTCGAACAAGCAGCTCCATATCTACACTTCCTGATCCTTTGATTTTCTGAACTGAGTGCCTACATGTACTCATGTCAACTACAAAACTTCCGTACACACCACATAGATGCTTGTGAATATTCACAACCTCCGTAACTTCTCTGTAACAAGAAATTCTTTCACAATTCGCTGCTTATAACACAAGTTGCACACATGCTCCATTTCAATGGTTTAGTGCAGTCGTATTATTTGAACCATTGCGGTGCAATTTGGTTCATACAATCGACATCTGACATATTTAAAGTGTGCCTATTCTCATGCTTCTGTTTTCATTATTAGCTGAGAAAAACGATGCTGTGGATCACTTTCTGAACGCCACCGTATTTATACTATAGTAAATATGTGGTTTTTAATTGTTCACTGTTATACAGGCAAGTGCTTTACAGCTTGCTGACCGGTTGTTTATGATATTCTATCTGCTTTCATCGCTTGACGTGGATTCATAATATTATATCTGTAGAATTCACCAACTTACATTTTTGTCTCCTATTATCGGAAGCGTGCAGGTATTGAAGTCAACAAGTGGAACCGTTCCTTCATTCTGTTCCAGCCTCTCTATCGGGTTCGCACAGTACTTTCATGTCATGCCATTGCTGAAAGTCTAAATTAGAAATGGATTCTTGTATCGACATTCACCAACTTGCTCATTTTTGCGGTGTGCCAGTTATTTCAAACACAATTATTTAATGCTACCCAACACACGCCCAGCTGTTAGATTTCAACGTCATTGGACGCTGTAGGCCACTGTGACGTCGTCAACTATACTCAACCAGCCGGCAGTATTACTAAAAATTTTCTTTAAACAGTCCGTTTTCATGGAGATATCAAGCAGGATACCCTGTTCCAACTTCATCATTAGTGCAATGACCGAAGGGGCAAGTAAGCAAAGGGAAACGGGGCCACAGGGACGAGCAGAGTAGTAGTCAGCCTTGAGTAGTTAAACCAATCACCCTGATCATGCCTCGCCCGCTGATCAGGAAATATGGTCAATGCCAACCCCAGATCTAATAGCCCAGACCCTCTCTGCGCCAGCATAAGACACAGGAGCGACTTCAGGGGACATGAACATTCAGATCGTTCAGTAGTCACTTTATGAAAAAACAACACGACATGAGACAGGGCTGGGACACTCCCGCAACCAGGGCTGACCGTTCTCAAACCTCCGCTACTAAGCTCTAAACATTCTCAAACTCTCGCTACCAATCCCTGAACATTATCAAACTCTCGCTACTAAGTCCTGAACATTATCAAACTCTCGCTACCAAGCCCTGCTCCTTCTCAAACTCTCGCTACCAAGCCCTGCTCCTTCTCAAACTCTCGCTACCAGCCATGAACATCATCAAAATCCCGCTACCCAGTCATGAACATTATCAAACCACCGCTACCAAGCCCTGAACATTATCAAACCCCCGCTACTAAGCCCTGAACATTATCAAACTCTCGCTACAAAACTCTGAATGTTATCAAACTCTCGCTACCATACCATCACGAGGACTTTGCAATGAACAGGCTTTAGTCCGAAGAAGGGAATGTATTGTGTCGTAATCTACAGCTTGACTGCGGTTTTTGCATTCTTCGGTCCGACACATCCAACTTTAGCATGACATTGTTAGACGGGTTAGCCTTCCCTCTTTGATCCCTTCTCATTAGCCTGACTGTCCTGCTATAGCATTTTATCCAGTATCACCACATGGGTGTGGCGAAGAGTCTCGTCAGCTCTGGGTCGCTGGCCCTGACCCTACAGCTCATGGGTGTGGAGAAGAGTCTCGTCAGCTCTGGGTCGCTGGCCCTGACCCTACAGCTCATGGGTGTGGAGAAGAGTCTACTCAGCTCTGGGTCGCTGGCCCTGACCCTACAGCTCGTGGATGTAGAGAAAAGTCTCGTCAGCTCTGGGTCGCTGGCCCTGACCCTACAGCTCATGGGTGTGGAGAAGAGTGTCGTCAGCTCTGGGTCTCTGGCCCTGACCCTACAGCTCATGGGTGTGGAGAAGAGTCTCGTCAGCTCTGGGTCTCTGGCCCTGACCCTACAGCTCATGGGTGGGGAGAAGAGTCTCGTCAGCTCTGTGTCTCTGGCCCTGACCCTACAGCTCATGGGTGTGGAGAAGAGTCTCGTCAGCTCTGGGTCTCTGGCCCTGACCCTACAGCTCATGAGTGTGGAGAAGAGTCTCGTCAGCTCTGTGTCTCTGGCCCTGACCCTACAGCTCATGGGTGTGGAGCAGAGTGTCGTCAGCTCTGGGTCTCTGGCCCTGACCCTACAGCTCATGCACTGCTCAGAATCTTGAACACTTAGCTATGTTAAAAAGCTAATTATTATCACAATTCAGTCATAATCTTTCGCTGAACCCTGAGAGATCCAATTGCGAGTATCCCATGGTTCCGCCGAACCCCTGCTGAGAAACCCTGCTAGACAATATGAGCGCTGCGCTTTTGGGGTTAATGTTTGCTGAAAATACGCGTGTTGGATCAATGTACTTGTATTTGCCCAGACAGCGGGATTATACGTTAAGGTTAATGTTACTGTATCTTAGAAGATGTGCATAGCCATTCTAACACAGTGTTGTAGAAGTTTACCGACGATAGAACAGGTCTCGCTACCAAGTGCAAATCGGTGGTTGCCTCTCTATTTTGGTCCCAGTTTCAACACTGCACAACATGTCTGCTCGAGCGCGCAAGGCAGCTGGGAACTTTATGTCTCAGCCATCGTCTGCTTTTACCGCATCTTTTTTACTTCAACCCTCTTCTTCTCGTGTCCTAGCTGGTGGAGGAGTCGGTGTGTGTCGGTTCACGTTTGATAAATTCTGTTTTGCTGAAGTTTTCCGTCCGACTAACGTATTCTGTGTGCTTTGTCGACGTCAATGGCAGGGAAGATAATCAAACCCTTCTTTCGACTGAACAGGAAGAACAATCGCTGCGATTGAGCATGCGCAGTTGCGAATAAAAATACCCAAGTATTCGTTCTTTACGCCTAATCGCTAACATTTCAGCAAATGTTAGTTATTGAGTCTAAATGTTAGTCCTACCGCGTAGATGTGCATTCAAACACGCAATGAATTTGTTAACTATGTCATGTAGGGATTAAATGTTTGATTTGGGTAGCAAGTTGCCTTATTCAAACACTGGTGATAGTTAATGTGTTTATCTCGTGGAAACTATCAGTGTGAGCCGTTACTATGTATCGTGAACAATATGGTTCGATATCACAACATAGTGTGTACTTCATATTTTGTGCGTTTTTACTTCTCCCATTTTGTGTCGTGGTCGGCAAGGTTGTCGACGAGAGAGGTAAATCAATGATGTACCATGTGTGTGTTCTTAGTAGAAAGTTGTTTCTCCATGGCCAATGTGTCTTGTGAGTGGTAACGTCTCTCGTATGTGGTGTGCTCTTTGTATGTGTTGTGAGTGGTAACTTCTCTCTTATGTTTTGGGAGTGGTAACTTCTCTCTTGTATGTTGCAGTGTGACAAATAGCTTATTTGTTATGAATAGTAACTTCTCACATTTGTGGTGTGCTGTCTGTTATGTGTTGTGAGTGGTAATTTCTCTCTTATGTTGTGTCTTCTCCCTTATGTTTTGTGAGTGTAACTTCTCTCTTATTTGTTGTTAGTGTAAATTCTCTTTTATTTATTGTGACTGTAACTTCTCTATTATGTTTTGTGAGTGTAACGTCAATCTTATCTGTTGTGAGTTGTAACTTCTCTTTTATGTTTTGTGAGTGTAACATATTTCTTTTTTTTTACTAGTGGTAACGTCTCTCTTGTGTGTTGTGTTCTCCCTTATGTGTTGTGAATGGTAACTTCTTTCATGTGTGTTGCAAGTGTTAACTTCTCTCATATGTGTCGTGAATGGTAACTTCTCTAATGTGTCTTGTGCTTGGTAGCTTCTATCATGTGTGTTGTGATTGGTAACTTCTCTCATGTGTGTTGTGCTTGGTAACTTCTCTCATATGTGTCGTGAATGGTATCTTCTCTCATGTGTGTTGTGCTTGGTAACTTCTCTCATATGTGTCGTGAATGGTAACTTCTCTCATGTGTGTTGTGCTTGGTAGTTTCTATCATGTGTGTTGTGCTTGGTAGTTTCTCTCATGTGTGTCGTGATTGGTAACTTCTCTCATGTGTATTGCAAGTGGTAACTTATCTCATGTGTGTTGTGAATGGTAACTTCTCTTATATGTGCTGTAAGCGTAACCTCTCTTTTATGTTGTGAGTGAATCTTCTCTCTTTTATTTTGTAAGTGTAACGTCTCTCTTTTATGTTATGAGTGTAACTTCTCTCTTACACTTTGTTAGTGTAACTTCTGTTTTATATTTAGTGATTGGTAATTTCTCTATTATGCATTGTTAGTGTATTTTTCTCTTATGTGTTGGGAATGGTAACTTTTCTCTTAAATGTTGTAAGGGGTGACTTCTCTTGTATTTGTTCCAAATGGTAACATATCTCTTATGAATTGAAAGGAGTAACAGATCTCTCATGTGTTGGGAATGGTAACTTCTCTCTCACGTGTTTTATTTTCACGTATGTGTTGCGAATGGTAACGTCTCTTTTGTGTCTTGTGTGTGATAACTTTTGTCTTTAATTTTTTATTCATTAAAGTGTTGTGAATGGAAACGCATGTCTTTTGTCTCTCTCTTTCCCTTTATGCCATCCAGGGGTTCAGTGGAATGAACCAACCTTTGCCAACCAGCTCTGTCCAGTACAATCTTTTCCATTTCCTTTCAGCTTTTTTTCTATTTTCTTTACTTCCGCCTCCAGATCTAATTTCCATGAATTCGTTGGTGTGCCTATGCACCTCCATCCCTGGGTGTTCCATGACAGGGATTGTCTGGTGATACTGGCCTGGGGCTTTCATAATGTACGACACATCCATCTCCACTTTCTTCCTATGATTTTCTGTTCCAATGTACCTGGTACCGCTGTCTCCCACACTTTGTCGTTTGACACTTTATCATCCTATTTTATACCAAGAATCTCTCTTATGCATCTGTTGACAAAACCACTGCAGTCTCCTGTTATTGCCTTTGACCATCCTTCAGGTCTTTCTTTTGTCTGCTGTATGTTTTTAACCATTTGTCTTAATGTCTTTTCTATGTTGTTAATAATTTCTCTTCTATGTGTAATGTATGTTGTTAATAATTTCTCATCTATGTGTAATATATGTGGTTAATAATTTATCTTCTTTGTTTAATATATGTTGTTAATAACTTTTCTCTTATGTCTACTGTATGTGGTTGTTAATAACTTCTCTGTTATGTTTGCTGTCTGTTTTGAGGTGTAACCTCTCCCTCTTGTCTATACCTTGTGTTATGAGGTTTAACCTCTCCCTTTTGTCTACATTGTCTCATCAGGTGTAAACCTCTCCCTTTTTGTCTACTCTACCTTGTCTCATGAGGTGTAACCTCTCCCTCTTGTCTACTCTACCTTGTCTCATCAGGTATAAACCTCTCCCTTTTTGTCTACTCTACCTTGTCTCATGAGGTGTAACCTCTCCCTCTTGTCTACCTTGTCTCATCAGGTGTAACCTCTCCCTCTTATCTACTCTACCTTGTCTCATGAGGTGTAACATCTCCCTCTTGTCTACCTTGTCTCATCAGGTGTAACCTCTCCCTCTTGTCTACTCTACCTTGTCTCATCAGGTGTAAACCTCTCCCTTTTTGTCTACTCTACCTTGTCTCATGAGGTGTAACCTCTCCCTCCTGTCTACTCTACCTGGTCTCATGAGGTGTAACCTCTCCCTCTTGTCTATTCTACCTTGTCTCATGAGGTGTAACCTCTCCCTCTTATCTACTCTACCTTGTCTCATCAGGTGTAACCTCTCCCTCTTGTCTACTCTACCTTGTCTCATGAAGTGTAACCTCTCCCTCTTGTCTACTCTACCTTGTCTCATGAGGTGTAACCTCTCCCTCTTGTCTACTCTACCTTGTCTCATCAGGTGTAAACCTCTCCCTCCTCTTGACTCTACTGTGCATTGTGATTGATAACGTCTCACCTATCTTTTCTGCCTGAGTTGGGAGATGTATTATTTTTCCTACGTCTACGTCAGTGTTAACTTTCTCTAATATCGATGATCTACAATTATAAAACGTCCCAATCCTGTTAATATTCTCTAATATCGATGATCTACAATTATAAAACGTCCCAATCCTGTTAACTTTCTCTAATATCGATGATCTGCAATTATAACACGGCCAAATCATGTTAAAATTGCTAAGGGATTATTTTTCAACATTTTTTGTTCGTGCAAATGTATGTGTGCTAATCGAAAATCAATAATTTTTTATCAAGCAACTAGACACTGATAGAGAAGAAAAGACAACGCATCAATATATACAAGACAAGGATGAAGTATGGCAGCAGGAATACTGGACAAGTAAATTAGTAAGATACTGGCGTGGAAAGCATTTCATTCCTTGCCATGATATACATGCTGTCAAAGCAGGAAGTCAAGTGGACTATAATTGTCAAATCTCATTGGATGAGCGTTAGGCCTGCGTTACAAACAGCTTCTGAAAACAGCTCCCATCTCTTGCCTTGCTCCATTAAGTTAAACTTCCAGGAAAAGGGCCGACGAACCACTATCTGGCGCCATACATTAATATAAAAGCTTCTGGTAGATCAGTCTTACCAGCCTAAGAGCCAGCTCGTCTATTAGAAGGCGGGTAGGCTGGACACAGTCAAACGTGTTTCAGAGAGTTAACTCAAATAATAAGAATTATTGAGAGCGGATGTGGCGGACCGACACGTGATACAAACGCTGAACTGTCAAATGCAGCACAAAGTGCTTTAAATACTTACATACATGCAAACACACACACGCACATACAGACACAAACCACACACAAATACACACACACACTAACACACACACCCTAACACACACACACACACAAATATATATACATATATATATATATATATACACACACACACACACCCACCCTGATTCGTCTCGAGGAAACATGAGTAAGAAACGAGTCAGCCATCATGATCCCAGTTTTAATCAATAAAAAATGTAAATCGTATGTTGGCAACTAACGACTCTTCAAAGTATTTACCTGGACATGTCACCTGATTGGAGGATAAGCAAATAACAGACTAACGTGACATTTGGTTCATGTGATCTTGACGATTGATTTAAAAATAACCCTTTTTAAGAGAGTTAATTTCTAGTGACCTTGGTTCGCAATAAAGACAGTTACAATTCGCCTTCAATGATCCCCTTGGTTCGGTATCCGCAATTTGGGTCCACGTTGCATGGCACAGAAGTGCAATATTAGCAGAAGTGCAGACGATGACAAAAATAGCATCCGAGACAAGGGGACAGAACACACGGCGTCTGATATAACAGATACACACATGTTACCAAAAACAGACCAGGGGAAGCTATTCACACCGCGAACCCTGGAACTGTAGACTCATGCACCATCTTGTCATCAAAGAAAAATTCGGAGACACTGACGTATGCTCGTTTGGGGAGAACAAACAGTATAAGATGATCTCCAAGTCTGTCAGGCCCAGAATGATAGCATGACCCTCTCAAACTTAGTTAATGAATAAACTGTATGGTATGATTGATGCAGGAAATATATCGCTAAGTTTATGCTGGAAATAAATGCGATTGAGATCGAACGGTGACGAAGAGCAAAAGAGGAAGACACTAGCCAAAGCAAGCAGGCAAGTCACTGTAAAGTATAACATAACTATACCAACCAGCAGATTCGCCTTAGGAGAAGTACATATACATTAATTTTATTTGTAAAATGTATATATTACAGCTGAAGACGGCACAGGAACATCAATCAGGGCTCATGAAACACACCATTTCTCGCCCACCTTAAGGCTTCTAATTTGGTTCCTCTGTCTGTCACAACCCGTCATTCTTGCTGTAGTTTACCTGTAATTTATCATATTTATGTTGTAATGTCTTTTGTTATTTATGCTTTCCTTTCGTGTTGATTAGTTAGTTAATTCTATATGTCGTGTTCTCTTTCGCTCTGTTCTGGGTGTAGAGATTTCGGAAGAACGAGAGACTTCATTGCACTTAAACAAAATAGCTAAATGGAAGTGTGTTTCTCACGGTTAATTGTTTTAGTGATGTCAATATTTAGCGTCTTATTGATTGTTTCTTTGTTTATTTACGTCAATGAACTTGTCTAACAATGAATAGCTATCATGTATCATGTTACGCATGGTGTCTTATATGTTATCGCTTGATTGTGTATGATATATTGTTGCAGTGTTGTAACTTCCAAGCTGTTGTTAGTTATTGTCTTTTATTTTTCGCTGCCTGACAGTTATTCATTTATTAATATATATTTATATACCAATACAACAATTACAAGATCCGCAAACATTTCATAATTATTACTTCCTGAAAAAGTATTTTTGTATGAAGAAAGGGGTCAGGCGGTAGTTCTACGGTGACGGATATAGTCAAATTGTTGTTGTTGCTGTTTGAAGCTACTCGTGCTGAGTTCTACCCCCTTGACCTAGGACGATGAGGCTCGCGTATGGTCAAGCAAAACACACTGACCAGACAATGTTAGCCAGAGTCAGGAGAAATATACTGGCCCAGACTCTCACCTGACGGGACGATGAGGCTAACGTCTGGTCAGGCAAAACACACTGATCAGACAATGTTAGCCAGGGTCAGGAGAAATATACTGGCCAAGACCCTTACCTGACGGGACGATGAGGCTAACGTCTGGTCAGGCAAAACGCACTGATCAGACAATGTTAGCCAGGGTCAGGAGAAATATACTGGCCCAGACCCTCACCTGACGGGACGATGAGGCTAACGTCTGGTCAGGCAAAACGCACTGATCAGACAATGTTAGCCAGGGTCAGGAGAAATATACTGGCCAAGACCCTCACCTGACCTCCTCGTTGGTCATCCTGGAAACGGGCTGTTGTCGAAGACAATAGTCTGGCTAATAAGGTGAGGTTCAACGTGATCCCCGTAGTAGTGAGCGACATCGCAGATGAAGCCAAGTATGGGACAACCGCCTGGAGGACCCCGGTCCACCTTCATCAGCATGCTCGGATTCTGAGGAAAACTACGACAGCACGCCACTTAACGCCCTTTTTAGGGCGCAAAAAATCGTAACCTACTCATTGTGGGCATTCGCAAACAACAACAAACCCCTTGACCTGGTTTCACTGTGATCTGATTGCAGTGGTTCGATAAGAGTGGATGGCCATGGGTCCTGTTGGATGTAGTGCAATACTAGACTTCTCAAAGACCACACTGTTGATAGTCACATCGTTGACTTGGTGGATGAAACACATCTAGTATCTAGGATCATGACGAACACGCGAGTTGGGGATCTTGGTCAGCATGTCTCACCTGACATTGACGGTCATGTTGTAGGTGGTGGTTTGGTTAGCATGTCTCCCCTGACAGTAACGGTCATGTTGTAGGTGGTGGTTTGGTCATTATGTCTCACCTGACATTAACGGTCATGTTGTAGGTGGTGGTTTGGTCAGCATGTCTCACTTGACATTAACGGTCATGTTTTAGGTGGTGGTGTGGTCAGCATATTTTACCTGACCCTAACGATCAGGTTGTAGGTGGTGGTTTGGTCAGCATGTCTCATCTGACATTAACGGTCATGTTGGAGGTGGTGGTTGGGTCAGCATGTCTCACCTGACATTAACGGTCATGTTGTAGGTGGGGGTTTAGTCAGCATGTCCCACCTGACATTAACGGTCATGTTGTAGGTGGTGGTTTGGTCAGCATGTTTCACCTGACATTAAAGGTCATGTTGGAGGAGGTGGTTTGGTCAGCATGTTTCACCTGCCATTAACGGTCATGTTGTAGGTGGTGGCGTAGTCAGCATGTCTCACCTGATATTAACGGTCATGTTGTAGGTGGTGATTTGGTCAGCATGTCTCACCTGACATTAACGGTCATGTTGTAGGTGGGGGTTTGGTCAGCATGTTTCACCTGACATTAACGGTCATGTTGTAGGTGGTGGTTTGGTCAGCATGTCTCACTTGACATTAACGGTCATGTTGGAGGTGGTGGTTTGGTCAGCATTTCTCACCTGACATTAACGGTCATGTTGTAGGTGGTGGTTTGGTCATTATGTCTCACCTGACATTAACGGTCCTGTTGTAGGTGGTGGTTTGGTTAGCATGTCTCACCTGACATTAACGGTCATGTTGTAGGTGGTGGTTTGGTCAGCATGTTTCACCTGACATTAACGGTCATGTTCTAAGTGGTGGGTTGGTCAGCATGTTTCACCTGACATTAACGGTCATGTTGTAGGTGGTGGTTTGGTCAGCATGGCTCACCTGACATTAACGGTCATGTTGTATGTGGTGGTTTAGTCAGCATGTCCCATCTGACATTAACGGTCATGTTGTAGTTGGTGGTTTGGTCAGCATGTCTCACCTGACATTAACGGTCATGTTGTAGGTGGTGGTTTGGTCAGCATGTCCCACCTGACATTAACGGTCATGTTGTATGTGGTGGTTTGGTCAACATGTCCCACCTGGTATTAACGGTCATGTTGGTTCCCACCTAAAGAAATGTAAGTATAACTATTTTATTAATTGTATGTATGGTTTTGATTTGCATGCTTTTTGCTTTATTAGTTTTAATGGCTCATACCAAATGCACACGATAAAGGATATGTGTCTGTTCATTATTCTGCAGGTGAAAGCGAGAAGCGGCTAGTGTATGATCTTTTTGACAAGAATGGCTACAACCCGCTTATCCGGCCAGTCAGAGATGAAAACGAGTCCTTGATAATTGGGTTCAACCTCGCTCTTAGTCAGATCATCCACATGGTACGAGCTAACGTTGATGTTGTACATGTTTCTTTTGTCCTTAGTTATGACAGCCTAGCAGAGAATTTGTGAGCACACTTATTGATGAAAACGGATGGGTGATTTTATCATGCAGCATATTCGTCTGCTGAACGTTGCTGTCATCGGAATCCGATCTGTAATACTCGATCTTTGGCTAGTTGTACCACAGAGCGTCGTTGTCATAACAGCTGATAATATAAGATTTTCAATCATTGGACAGCTGTACCAAAGAACGTCGCTCTCATGGGCATCTGATCTGTAATACTCGATCTTTGGCTAGTTGTACCACAGAGCGTCGCTGTCATAACAGCTGATCTATAAGATTCTCAATCGTTGGACAGCTGTACCAAAGAACGTCGCTCTCATGGGCATCCGATCTGTAATACTCGATCTTTGGCTAGTTGTACCACAGAGTGTCGCTGTCATAACAGCTGATTTATAAGATTCTCAATCATTGTCCAGCTGTACCAAAGAACGTCGCTCTCATGGGCATCTGATCTGTAATACTCGATCTTTGGCTAGTTGTACCATAGAGCGTCGCTGTCATAACGGCTGATCTATAAGATTCTAAATCATTGTCCAGCTGTACCACAGAGCGTCGATCTCATAACAGCTGATCTATAATACTCTCGATCTTCGGCCATCTCCTCCACAGAAGGTTGCTATTATAACAGCCGATCTGTAAGACTTTCGATCTTCAGCCAGCTATCCCTCCTCTGTCAACATTATAACCTCTTTACTGACTTGTGTTCATCTTCTCGATGGCCTACCTCTGCATCGCTTACCAAGTACCATACACTATAGTAAACATTTTTTTCTAGACCATTGGGGCGTTTTATTTGTCCAAAGTATTTTAGTTTCCCTGACGTGATGTTGTTTACTTGCCAGTTTTGTTCTATATCTAGCTTTTTTTCTAAAGGATTTCTGTGTATTTCTTTTTCGTTAGGCATGATATTTTAAGCACTTTCATATATCAATTCAATTTGAAGGATTCAGTCTTCTCGCTGTGGGTGTGTGGGTGTGTGAAGAGAGGCTCACCGGACAAGAGGTTTCACCCTGGGGGCAACTCTTCTCTCTCCTCTTCCCTCACTCTGTTTCATTTGACTCTGTCCTACAGTCACACTCTTGCACAACTTTCACACGCGCCCTCATGGTGAGGCCCTTCCATTGCACTTTGGTTGGGCTAGCTTCTGAGGGCGCACAAACCTAGCATGGGTACATGCAGACGCACACATTCATCCAAGCACTGGTTTATGCGTCCTGATATCGCCCAATGGACTACGGTCTAGAGTGAAAAATGGCGCGCCTCCGCCAGTAGAAACTAGGTAGGCAAAGATCTAATCAACAACATGTGTGGGTGTGTTTTTGTGTGTGTGGGTGTGTGTGTGTGTATGGGTATAGGTGTGTGTGTGTGCGTGCGTGCGTGTGTGTGGTTGACAATGTCTCCCATTTGTAGCTGCAAATGGAAGGATGCAAGTTCTCAGAATGTGTAGTTTTTAATGTTGTTAGTTTTCTGCCATACATTTTTCATTTTAGTTAACCTGTGCATTGCCACTGTTACTTTTCTTTCTCCTTACTTTTTGTCAATCTTCTTTGCTGCTTATAATCGAGCCGAGATATTCAAAACTTGTGATGGATAAGCCAATAAGTTAACATTCACAAAACTAAAACTAAGTATCAATCCGTTTTAGTTAGACAGAAGAACAAAACACGACAAACTACGTCATTACTACAAGGTTTGTGCCATGGTCAAGGACCATACAAACAAGGTCATGAAGCAGATATCTACGATTGACATCAACAAATGTCACTTTGCTAAAACACAACAAGCAAGTCAGTATGAAAGATACAAGAAGTTTTAGTGTAGAGCGAAGGAAGTGAGCGACTTCAGTCAATCAATTAACCAATCAAAACCTGTCAGCTCCACGTGGTGCACATGTATTCAACAAACACAACAAATATTCTTTATGCTATCCTTCATAACTCATTTCATGTCTTCCATGTTTCCTTTATTTTTGTCGCAACCTTTCTTTTCCATGTGTATTGGAGAACTACCACTTCATCTCTTCACCAACGAATAAGAATCGCCAGATGTCTTGATATGGTTTGATAAACTGTTGGATTGTACAGAATATTTGACATTTCTGACACGATACCTGGATGTTATTCCAATTTCTGCCTTCAGCATCTCATCTCAATAACTTGGAGTAGTTTTTAATAGCAGATGTGAGCATACATACATACACACACACACACAAAGACACACACAATTACACTGACAGACACCCCCACAAACACAGACACACACACACAGATAGACAGACAGACAAGCAGACTGACAAACATACTTACATATATACATACATACATACATACATACATACATACATGTACACACACAAACACACGCACGCACACATGCACGCACACACACACACACGCACACACATGCACACATACATACATACATACATACATACATACATACATAAATACATGCATGCATACACGCATACATACATACACACATTCACATATACATACATACATACATACATACATACATACATACATACATACATACATACATACACACATGCATACATACATACATACATACACGCACGCACGCACACACACACACACACACACAGACAGACACACTGACACACACACACACACACATACACACATACATATACACACGTAGAGCATCAACGTTCGCATTAATTTGATCCTAGTTTAAAGTGTTCATTTGTTATCTTTTCCCAGTGGCCTCAATGGGATGAGAGTTGTTGTCGCCTGTACAGTTATTGTTCTTAGATTTGCTTTGATTCTCTCTTACCATTGACATGTTTCGAATATTTCAATTATACCAACTCTAAAGCGTGTTCTCATTAATAGTTGAGATGTTTGATTCCTTCCTTGTTATTAGTCAGTTGTGTCCTTTCGGTTTTGACTTCGAAGTCATTTTTTCTTTATGTTCCATCAAACTTGGCTCTTATATTTATATACCATTTGCTAAGCGGAGGTTTGTGATACTGCATTCATTTCCGTCGCCGATAACTTCAGTGAAGACATACCAAATATGACACGGACAGAAAAGAGACGGGGGAGAAGAGAAGTGGGAAACAAATATAGACTAGTGAGAGTAACGGTCAAAGAAAAGCAAATATACTGTCCTCAAATATAAGAGAATTTGCTGGTTACTGAAACTGCCACAGTGCCAACCAGCCGGCAGCAAACCTTGTTCTCATCAAACCAGTCATTTCTTTGACGAGTCATGTGACTCAAGAACTAATAATACAGAGAGATGGATTGCATCTCTGTGAAAAAAATCCACGTATCTGCCCCAGTGCTAAGTGTGCGCTGCTGATCTTCCTGACGAAGATCTATGCCCGTGTCACGTTTTGTAGCTTGCAGATGTTGAACCTATTTAAAGGCATCCGTCCCCAAAGAAGACGCACATGCTTCACATAACTGTTGAGTTTGGATGAAGCTGTGATCTGCCCAGTACTCAGAGCTACACATGACCTTAGTCACACACACGTCTGTCCAGTACTCAGCGCCACACATGACCTTAGTCACACACACGTCTGTCCAGAACTCAGAGCCACACATGACCTTTAGTCACACACACATCCCGTCTGTCCAGTACTCAGCGTCACACATGACCTTTAGTCACACACACGTCCCGTTTATCCAGTACTCATATGAAACATGGTATTTGTGATGGTGAGGTCATGAAAGAAACACTCAGCAATAGTTGGCCATTATTCTTGCAATTTCTTATGTCGTGAGCCCCAAGTACTCCCTCAATTCCCCCTTATCCCTCTTCCCCTTCCCTCCCTCCTTGAAGAATGGTGATCATATCGGATTCTAGCATTTGCATCTCTGAGAATTTCGAACTTTTAAGACTGGGAACGGACATAATAGGGGTATCGATATTCCAGTAGAATTATCCCTTTGCCCCCACAGGGTTGGTAGTTGTCACGGCATTAGCACTAATCGGTGTTCTCGACACATTCTCCGAGTCGACGAGACATTAATCCTGTTATTGACGCTCTTGGGGAGTACAAACAAACTCTCGGACAAGGCGGGATTGGACGGCGAATCTAACACCTGACCCGCGTCTGTCACTGCTGGCATGGTAACTCCAGAAAAATGTGCCACCTCCCCCAGCCTCTGTAAGATATCCTTCGCCGGGTAATCTTGTCTCAATAAGGACAAGCACGTCCACCCGGTAGCGACTAAGCTCTCTGGCTAGGAGTGTTGTACTTCGTTTCGACCTTTCGGCTCTGGCATTGTCAGGCAGAGCGCAAACGTTTCATGAGCCATTCATTTTCTCGCGGATTGTCGTCCGATGCTGTAACTTCGCTTGGATTGATTAAAATTGAAAAGATTTACGCACCAACCCCCGTCTCTCGTGCCCTGCTACCTTAATCCAGTGGCAAAACGTAGTCATAACGACCGAATTATGCATAGGATGCCGATTTGTCTTCAGGGCTTTAGTCCAGAGTAAAGTCCAGCAACGTGAATCAGTTGGAGAAGCATGCATTACAATGTTGTATTCATTCAGCACCAGTATATTGAATAACCCGAGTGGTCTGCCGGGTCTTTGTGTATGACAAGCACAATAATAGTACCACTGCCTCACAGAGAGCATGTCGTAAGAGGCGACAAACTGTGTGACATGTCATAACACCGGTCATAGTTAGGTGGTTTGTTTAGAGCAGCATAGATGGCACCTAACAGGCAGCGGGTCTACTTTGCTCTAGTGTTTGAGTCTATTGAGATGAGCGCACACATATGTTAACCGCTCTCCGTAAACGATTGCCCCAACGCAGCGGAGTATTAAGCTGCTCGAGCCTAGCCAGCTAAGCAGGAGATCCTTCTCCCGGCTACATCCAGCTCATACAAGAGCTGGGACCTGCACATAGGCATCTGTCCTTGTAGAAGTACAGTTCGACTAAGAACCTAATATATTGAATCCGCATCGCATGAGAACTGGCTCCAAACTACTTCTGTCCACTTCCTTATGTTGACAAGGCCCTCATGATACTAAGTAGCTATAGTATCATTACCTTACATAATGCAAATTCTCAATTATTGGAAAATACAGTGGCCAAAAAGTAATATCCCATCTAGAGGACGAGCGCATCCTGTCTGACAAGCTGGATAGTTACATACCCATCCCGAAGTCATGGGGCAAGGATAGGGCATTTGCATGTTATGTTTATGAAGGTTTCGAGTTCAAGCAAAAAACATTGGACGTTGGCCCTTGATCTTGAGAAAGCTTATAGTCGTGTAGACTATGGGGATATTGATGTAATGTTTGAGGGATGGTGGAATTAATCCATGGATTGTAAGCTGGATATCAGTATCCGCGCCTAGGAACATTTGTTATGGACTACCCCAGGTTCTCGGTACTCACATGTACTTTTAACATTAGCACAATAGTAGTAGCCTGCAGCAATCAACCCACAGGCGCAGGACGCACATTGATGTTTGCTGATGACATCCTCGTTTTAAGAAATAGCCCAGACATGTATGAGATGATTAATAACATTTTCAAGACTTTACAGGGAATCTCACAGTAGTGCAGGATGGCATGATCCGACAAGGCATGTGTAATGAACAACTCAATAGTAAAGTCTGACCTTCCTAACATAGCCATGGTTTGGATGTAATTGCGAGGTACCGTAAGTTGTGATATCTGGAATCAAACGTTGATGGCAATCTGTCTTATAATTACCATGCCAACCAGAACATACAATGGGGTTCGGCATCATTTAAGACAATGATAGATACCAACCTTGAGCAGCAGCTGATTTTCATCCTATACAATCAGTTGGCCCTTTCAATTATCGATATTTGGATGGGCATCTTGACATCATCAAGGTCACTGTGTGAAAGGTTGGAATGAATGAAGGCGACTGGTCCTTGAGTGTACCATATAATACTCAAACTGTTAGTCGTCTATCTTTTAAGGGACCTCCCACCATCACAAAGTGTTAGTATTCTATCTTTAAAGGGACCTTCCACCATCACAAAGTTTTAGTATTCTATCTTTTAAGGGACCTCCCACCATCACAAACTGTTAGTCTTCTATCTTTTAAGGGACCTCCCACCATCACCAAGTGTTAGTATTCTATCTATAAGGGACCTTCCGCCATCACCAAGTGTTATTATTCTATCTCTTACCCATAGTTTAGGAATCCGTGTAGCGCAGTGGTTATCGCTCTGGCTTCGCATCTGAGTGGTCCTGGGTTCATGTTTTTTTCAGAATGCAATGGCTCCCGGGTCGACCCAGCCTTAAATGGGTACCGGTTCAGTCCGGGAAGTAAAAGCGACGGAGAAGATGGGTACCGCCCTCATATAGCCGAGTCTTTGAAATGTGAGATCGGTAACACCTCACACACCCTACGGCAGTAATGCTATGGGATACTTTACTTTTTTTGTTACCTATAGTTTCATCTTGCTGCTTTATTGTTTTTCCCCTACAGTGTTGACAATATCTGTTAGAGCCTTATTTAGACGTGTTATCGTATATCACACAGTCGTATCTTATAGACTCCAACAGTGTGAGCCGGATCATGAGTTATTTCGTTACCGAGAACGCAAACTTGCACTGCAAGGATATCTTTGTCTAAATTGGCGTTCAATTTTAGATTTTATTAATAATTAATATATCTTGAGTATGCATATGTGTATCGCATTCTGCAGTTCGTAATAAAAGATCTGCAACCGTCGTCACTGTAGTCTGATGTAGGTGCATAGGATTATCTCACTGTGGTCTAGTGTAGGTAAATAGATATGTCTTACTGTGGTCTAGTGTAGGTGAATAGATCTGTCTTACTGTGGTCTAGTGTAGGTGAATAAATGTGTCTTACTGGGGTCTAGTGTAGGTGAATATATCTGTCTTACTGTGGTCTGATGTAAGGAAATAGATATCTCATTATGGTCTGATGTATGGACATGTATCTGTCTCACTGTGGTCTGATGTAAGGGAATAGATCTGTCTTACTGTGGTCTGATGTAGGGGCATAGATCTGTCTCATTGTGGTCTAATGTAAGGGGATAGATCTGTCTTACTGTGGTCTGATGTAGGGGCATGTATCTGTCTTACTGTGGTCTGATGTAGGGGCATAGATCTGTCTCATTGTGGTCTGATGTAAGGGGATAGATCTGTCTTATTGCGGTCTGATGTAGGGGCATATATCTGTCTCACTGTGATCTGATGTAGGGGCATAAATCTGTCTGACTGTTGTCTGATGTAAGGGCATAGATCTGTCTCATTGTGGTCTGATGTAAGGGGATAGATCTGTCTTACTGTGTTCTGATGTAGGGGCATGTATCTGTCTTACTGTGGTCTGATTTAGGGGCATAGATATGTCTCATTGTGGTCTGGTGGATATGCATATATCTGTCTCACTGCGGTCTGATGTAGGGGAATAGATCTGTCTCACTGAGGTCTGATGTAGGGGAGTAGATCTGTCTCACTGTGGTCTGATGTAGGGGAATAGATCTGTCTCACTGAGGTCTGATGTAGGGGAATAGATTTGTCTCACTGTGGTCTGATGTAGGGGAATAGATTTGTCTCATTGTTGTCTGATGTAAGGGAATAGATTTGTCTCACCATGATTTTTAATATTACGTACCTTAATCATTCTAGCAGAGAATGCCTGACACTCTAGCATTGAATTTCTTATACGTCTGTGGACAAGGAATCATATTCCATGAATGTGATCTTTCTTTTATCCGGCTGTAATCTAGTCTGTGTCCTTCCTTTGTATGTCGATGACCAGAGTTCAGTAGTCCTGCTTCACAAACATTCAGCAAATAGCGTTCAAAGTGTTCCATTTCATGTACACTGTTCTCAAATTTCTAAATTTGGTGTACAGTGTTCGGACGTTTCGTCTGTCAGTGATGATGTCCCATCTACCACAAATTTACATTTTTCGCTACCACCCTTATATTCAGCGGATAGCGTAGTCGTTGTTGACTCGGGCGACAAGCGAACCGGTATATGGTTGTTATGTTAGTACATCATATACGTGATGTGTGTTGGACAGTTTCCGTGAGGATTCTGTGGCGAAGTGGTTAAGCCGTCGGCTTCGTGATCAGGTGGTGTGGCTTCGACTCCGGACTCCGCCGTCTTTTTCACGGGTGCTTGATGTGGAGTCCACTGCATCTCGTAGTCGCCCCCTAGTCGTCTTGTCCTTGACTTTCCACTGGGGTCGGGCGGTTCGAGAGAGTGAGGATAAAAAGTAGCGCAGTCAATCCTTACTAAAAATAGAGTAAGCAAAATTAATTATGCCATCATCGTCTACGATGGACGGCAGCCTTTGCCTTTTGTTGGGCATTTTCTAACCCTCAGGAGCGCAGTCCGCTCTCGGATGACAGAGCACATTTGAGACAGGAATGTCTTGTGAACCTGGAGCATGTGTGTGCTACCGATTTTCACTATTCACCTTACAAAGATGTACTATCCAATTCTGACACTGCTACGGCAGTGCCAGGCCGAGCGACATCTTGCAGGCCTAATATGTTTTCACAAGAGGACTATTCCAGACAGAAAGCATTTTTTTCTACGTGGTTCATTTGAAACATTGAGAAAAAGTGTTTAATAAAGGAATCTCTCAGCTATCAATTTTGTTTTAATAATTGTTTTGATTCATGTTTTGCTTTCTTGTATTATTTTTGAAGTTTTCTGCTTAGGTTACGTGCTTAGCTTTGTAAGCTGCTGTTTTATGTGTTTCACTGTGTTCAGTCCTGGAAACAAACATGAATTGGTCGAAAAGAAAGTCATTGTTTGTTACTTTGCCTTTGTCAAGCTGCATTTCGATGTTTGCAATATCTGTGTAAACAAGCGCATATGGTCTAAACTTCAATCTCAATGAGGCAAATTTAAATCTGAGAGAGACAAGTTTACATCTGAAAAGGACAAGCTTAAATCTGAGAGAGACAAGTTTATATCTGAAAAAGACAAGTTTAAATCTGAATGAGGCAAGTTTGCATCTGAATTAGAGAAGCTTAAATCTGAATGAGACAAGTTTGCATCTGAAAAAGACAAGTTTAAATCTTAGGGAGACAAGTTTACATCTGAAAAAGACTAGCTTAAATCTGAGAGAGACAAGTTTACATCTGGAAAAAAAATTAAATCTGATTGAGGCAAGTTTGCATCTGAAAATGACAAGTTTAAATCTGAGAGAGACAAGTTTACATCTGAAAAAGACAAGCTTAAATCTGAATGGGGCAAATTTGCATCCGAAAAAGACAAGTTTAAATCTGAGAGAGACAAGTTTACATCTGAAAAAGACAAGCTTAAATCTGAGTGAGGCAAGTTTGCATATGAAAAAGACAAGCTCTGAATTAGACATGTTTAAATCTTGCAGGTTTAGATTGTGTACCTATAGGTCAATGATTCTGCGTCTTACTGTTTCAGGACGAGGTGAACCAGGTAATGAAGACAAACGTGTGGCTACAAATGGTAAGTTCTTATTTCTTGATATCAGACATTCCCAACAGGCAGCTCTCGCACCTAATGATTTTAAATCATCCGCTATCAGTGAATCCGGGAAACACAAATATACACATTTTTGGTTTGCCCACTTTTATCACATATGTTCTCATAAATCACGATTGGTCAAATGATAGTTGGTTATCTTTAAATACACACGTACCCCTAGTTTATTTTTGCTATAGCTTTTTTTTTTTTTTTTAGACAATGTTTTTCATTTTGTTTGGCTTGCTTGTCTAATGTCATCCTGCTATAGTTTTTCTGTTTACTGCTTCCACTATTTGTCTTTCTGATATCTTCTGCTGCTTCTACTCTTCTTTGTCTTCTTACTTTTTTTCTTGTGCTTCTTATTCTTTTTTTTTCTTGTTCTTTTTCTCCTCCTTCTTCTTCAGCTTCTTCATCTTCCTCTTCTTCTTGTAATTGGCTTCTGCTGCTTTCGTTATTGTCACTTTCCTTTTCTTCTGATTTGTATTGTTCTGTTTCTTATTCTGCGTCTTCTTCTTCATACTTATCTTCTTCATCCACATTTGTTTCTTCCACTCGACATTGTTAATTCACACATTAGTAATAGTTGACCATGGCAAGAGAAGATGGCGACAATGTCAGTTATGTCAATAATCAAGGAAAACATTGTAAGGCATTTAGACAAAATAAATCTAATCAGAAATAGTCAGCATAGATTTACTAAAAGAGATCATGCTTAACAAATCTATTAGAATTCATGGAGGAGGTTACTAAAATCATAGATAAAGGGGAGCCAGTGGACGTTATTTATCTAGACTTTGCAAAGGCCTTTGATAGAGTACCTCATCAAAGATTATTTCGAAAGTTAAAATCACATGGAATAGGTGGGGAAGTTGCCAAATGGAATTAAAATTGGTTAACGGGAAGAAGGCAAAGGGTGGGCATAAATAAGGAGTACTCTGAGCGGTGTGAAGTGCCACAGGGCTCGGTTTTGGGACCAATTTTGTTCTTGATATACATACACGATTTAGACATTGATATGGGATCCATTATTGCAAAATTTGCTGATGACACAAAACTATGCAGTAGTGTCTCATCTAAAGCAGAAGTGGATATATTGAGATCTGATTTAGATAACATTTGAGAATGGTCTATTAGCTGGCAAATTGAGTTTAATTTAGATAAATGTACAGTCATCCACATGGGTAGATCCAATATAGAACATAATTACAGAATGGGAGATAACAATATTAGAAAGATAGATAAGGAAAGGGGCCTAGGGGTTATAATAGATCATACAGGAAAGGTGAGTGAGCAAGTCCAAGTCCAGGTAGCAGTGAACAAAGCAAATGCAATGTTAGGTATGATTAAAAAGAAATATTAAACATAGGAGCAAGGATGTGAAAGTCAAACTGTACAAAGCATTAGTTGGGCCTAGATTGGAGTACTGTGTACGGGTGGGGAGTCCTTATCATAAGGAGATATAAACATGCTGGAAAGAATACAAAACAGAGCGACAAAGCTGAATTACAGTTATGAGGAAAGACTTAGAAAAGAGTTTCTAGAAAATAGAAGAGTTCGAGGTGACTTAATGCAGGTTTATAAGATACTGAGATGAATTGCTAAATTTAACTATAACTAGTTTTTTTTTTAAATAAGCCACCTTCAATAACAAGAGGGCATAGCTACAAGTTGACTAAAGAGATATCCAGATTAGATATTAGGAAATATTTTTTTAGTCAGAGAGTGGTGAATGCTTGGAATACATTGCCACGGGAGATAGTGGAGGCAGTGCAGTTGATGCATTTAATTGTAAATTTGATGCGCATAGCTTTTAGTGCAAGGTAATGTAAATGAAACTTGTTGTATACAGACTCTGCAGAGTCTTCTAAACCAGTATAAAGACGTTAAGTTAAGTTATGTTTGGTCAGATGGGATCTGACAATCTTTACCGTGGGGAACTCAATTCGAAGGCGTCGCAACCAGAGCTGTCTTCCATTCGTTCATTTCGTGCAGCACCCTCTTTCTGCACCGCCTCAATGAATCTCTCCACGGCCCTGCAATCACTATATGTGGTGTACTTTTTAACGGTTTAGGAGCAAGCATTTCCCACAAGGTGACATCAATGATACTGTTCAGAGATACTGTCAGAAATTCTTTGTATCGTTTCTTCTGTCCACTTTGTCTGCGTTAGGCTTAGCGTATAAATAGCTGTTTGAGAAGGTATTAGCAGGCATGCTAATAACGTGCCAAGTACATCTGATATCATTAGCTGCAGCAGCATCTAGATGCCTGAGACCCTCGCCAAGCTGAGGACTTTCGAGCTGGACACTCTCTTCCGCCAGCAGATCCTCAGAAAAATGGGGAGACAACTCCTTTGGAAATTTCTTAGGTTCATGACATATGTGCTGTAGGCTGTCCATGTTTCGAAAGTGTAAATAGCGGTGATTAGCACACTTTGACAGACATACATCTTGGTGGCAACACTGATTCCTTGCCGGCCTCAGACATTCTCTCGTAGTTTTCCCAAAGCTGCACCTGACAGTGGCATAGATGATCAAATCATCTGGCGTCCTGTATATTTGACGATGCTGTTTTTGGTATTTTCCCCGCATGTGACGATCTCAAAATAACATGTCAACCGTCTCACGACCAGTTTGGAAACCAAACTGATTTTCTTGGAGTAGCTCCAGTTCAAGTTGATGTGTTAAGCCGTTCATCAAGACTCGAAGCCAACTTTCTCCAGCAATTGAAAGGAGGGACATTTTCTTGTTGCTTTCCCAAGATCACGATTGCCCTTGCTTTTGTTAATGTGGGACATTGTGGCACGTTTCAGTTCCTATGTTACATGACCTGTACCTCAAATTGAGTGAAAGAGGTTTGGTGGCGTGTGGGTGTCTCAGCACGGTGTAACCTGCTATGTAAAGCTCAGCAGGAATAGCATCTGATCGTTTGGTTCCAGGCGTTAGGCTGATTGTTTTCTCACCCTCATCACTACTGAGCCATGTGTCAAGCCTGTCATTGATTGCAAATTGGGACAAACATGTATGGCTAGTTTGCTGATGTTGTTTAGTCAACGTTCAAGAATATGAATTTTGTCTATCAGCAGTGCCGTAAGCATCAACATTAAGGATATGAGATGAGTTATAGAACCAAGGACCATAGAATGTTATCAGGCATTGTACAACTGTTTCGAGTCGTTTGTGTCTCCATATCGTTGAATTGCATCTACCATGTTGTTGAGCCGGGCATCGTTCAGTCCTGAGCTGGTTCTGGACAATCCTGCGAATATCGGTGAAGGCTACCACTTTGGAAGAGGGGAAAGAGGAGGGATCATCCATATGGAATCTGAACAGGCAAAATATTGCAACGAGCAGGGTCTTAACAGTCTCATTGTTCGCATCAAATCAGGCACGGTTCCTGTTAGTCTTGTGAGCCACGTACTCTGAAGCGGTAGAATGGACGGCATCTTTCAGAATGGCCCATTTATTATCAGCTGTTTTCTTGCACAGCTATGTACCTATCAGTTGACTGTCCAGAAACCTGGAAAACCCTTCCACATAGAGCACACTTTGCCGTTTGAAAATCTTGACCCTCTTTAGAAGTGTCTAATGACATTGTCTTGGCTTAATGTAGAGGTTATATTTGGACACGACCACAAATTCGTGAATGATCTCCTGCTGTGCTTCGCCCTGTGACACAGTGACGGATAGGGTCATCGAACTATCTGCTGCTCCTATTTCCAAAAAAACATCCGTTAGATCCTGTAGACGTGTCAATAGGCATGGCTACCTGTACCAATCGACATGGATCGTGAACGATGTCTGTTGTTGCTGTTGTTATTGCTACTGTTGTTGCTGTTGTTATTATTGTTGCTATTGTTGTATAGCATCCACAATGAGTAACATCTCTTTTTTTCGAATACAAGGGGGGTTAGGTGGCGAATTGTGTGCTGATGAAGGTGGACTAAGGTCCTCTGGGCTGTTGTGTTATGTTTTACTTCCTCCGCATTTCGTTCACTACTAGGGAGAGTACGTCAATCCCAACCTCGTTAGTCAGACTGCCATGAAACAGGTCTGTTCCCAAGGAGAACTGCGTGAAAGTGAGGTGGTGTCTTGATCAGTATGTTCACTTGGCCTTGACACATTGATCAGCATGTTCACTTGGCCCTGACACATTGTCTGATCAGTATGTTCACTTGGCCCTGACACATTGTCTGATCAGTATGTTCACTTGGCCCTGACACATTGTCTGATCAGTATGTTCACTTGGCCCTGACACATTGTCTGATCAGTATGTTCAATTGGCCCTGACACATTGTCTGATCAGTATGTTCACTTGGCCCTGACACATTGTCTGATCAGTATGTTCACTTGGCCCTGACACATTGATCAGCATGTTCACCTGAACCTGACAGATTGATCAGCATGTTCAATAGGCCCTGACACATTGTCTGATCAGTATGTTCAATAGGCCCTGACACATTGATCAGTTTGTTCACTTGGCCCTGACACATTGATCAGTTTGTTCACTTGGCTCTGACACATTGTCTGATCAGTATGTTCACTTGGCCCTGACACATTGATCAGAATGTTCTCTTGGCCCTGACACATTGTCTGATAAGTATTATGTTTTACCTGACCAGACGTCAGCTCCCCCCTCCCTCCCCACCCCCTCTCCCCCGTTGCCCAAGAACGATTTATGTGTAAGCCTCTAGTAGCACCGCCAAAAAATACGTACTATATCGTCTGTGTTACCTCTGGCCTAATTCTGCACCTTTAAATCCATCCACACTTCCCCTCCGCCTCCTGTCTTGTACTGTGTTCTTTCGCTACAATCACTTCCCCTTACGTCTACAGTCTTACGTAGAGAGTTTCAATATTCCCTCTCGCGTCTGGATATCAGATAGGTGAAACATTGGCAAACTCACGATCTCAGACATGAGTGATCCCGCCTGTTTTGGCACATCTATCTATCTATCTATCTATCTATCTATCTATCTATCTATCTATCTATCTATCTATCTATCTATCTATCTATCTATCTATCTATCTATCTATCTATCTATCTATCTATCTATCTTTCTATCTATCTATCTATCTATCTATCAATCTATCTATCTACCTATCTATCTATCTATCTATTCATCATCTATATATCTTTCTTTCTATTTATCTATCTATCTATCTTTCTATCTATCTGTCTGTCTGTCTGTCTGTCTCTGTCAGTCTGTATGTCAGTCTGTATGTGTGTCTATCTATATAAATATTTATATGTTTGTTTGTCTGTCTGTCTGTTTGTATGTCTGAATGTCTGACCATTCGTTCGTCATGTCATCCGTCCGTTCCTCCATTCATCCGTCCATGAAACCATCCACACATCCACCCACTTCCATATTAATCCACACATCCATATGTCTGACTGTATGACTGTGTAGTTAGTGTCTGGTATGTCATCTGTCTGCCTTCATGCATGTCTGACTACCGGTTTGCTTGTCTGTCAACCTGCCTACATGTCTACCTGCTTTCAAGTTAGCCTGTACTCTACCTTACAATAAAGGTATCTGGTTCTGTCGCCGGTTGTGATTTTCTCTAGTCTGGATAGATGTATATGGGTACCTGACTTACAGTGAAGGAAGGCAATGCAGCAAGGATGGAAACTGGTTACACCATGTTTCAGAAACTGACACCATGTACTGTAAAGGCTCTAACACTTCATCCCCGACGGTAATATATTGAATACCATTTTGAATGTATGGTTTTTGCGCGTCTCAGTAGGGAAACCTCTGGTCTGAATTTAGACAGGAAACATGAATCGCTTCAAACCAAATACGCCATTCATGACCACTAAAATCGTATCGTGCAGAGATTGTGTAACTGTACATTAAAAACAAATTACTAGATAACTCACAGCTGCATGAGGATGCACGAGTTAAGGCACCTGCATCCTGCAGGCAGGCACTATGGGGGAGGAGCAGCTGAAGGAATACGTTACTAGTGGAAATTTGTGTGTTGAGACTAAATCCACTAGAGCAGGGATTGACAAAAAACTGCCAAATCCGGCCCATCATTTTTTCTTTTGTTTTATTTACGGTCCTCGAGATAAGAATGAATTTCATAATTCATTTTTGTAAAATTTCAAGGTAAGCGCTATAACGGAACGGCCAACTGCCGAGTTGAGGAGTTACAATAAAGCCCGATTGTGACGCTCCTATAGTTTCGCATTTCCACGCCCATTTAATAGATGAACATTTGCAATAAATGCTGATAATAGGGAGTACTAACTTTGAATCCACATTTTGCAAAATGTTTTCCCCTCAAAATATGTACATTGTTCTCATTATTAAAGTGTATTTCAAACTTATTTTTTAGTGATTTTACTATTAATATTTTCATTACTATTACTAGTATTGTTATTGTTATTGTTGCTATTGATATGTTACATTTTGTTCAATAAATCTGTGAAAATATTTCTTTTTTTTGTTTGTTATATAAGTAGGTCTACATAAATATTATCGAGTTTGCCCTTTGATCTGATGAGCCTAACATATTTCTTATTTAACACGTCACAAAAAATGTTTGTCGACCACCGCACTAGAACCATCTGGTAGAGTCAACTTGCTTTACTCCCGTTTCCAGGATTCGAGACTTATCTCAGGTTATTATCACTGGTAGCTGGACTTGCCTTTCCTCTCGGAGCAGAACTAGTTATGCACAAGCGTGTCTTAAATGAGGCAATGTTTCTAGAGCTTTTTTATTTATTCCAAAACAAGACAGCTCCACTTCACTCTGCCCATGTTTGGTCTGTGCTAAATAGCAGGACTGCAGTGAAATCAATGATATAGACTTGTGATAGCAATAGTTAGACGTACTATTAGTCACTTCTGATAACATGCTCTCAGTGTACATGTGCTCCTAATGCTGTCTCCTTCACACACAGAAACCATAAGGAAACCATTCGAGCAAGAATCTACACTCCAAGCTTCGTCCCACATGTTTGAGACATATTTCGCCATCACACTCTCGTTTTTTCACATTCAATCTCTCTCTTGACGGTCACTTTATATCTCTTAATCTTTCACGCTTCCCACCTCTAAACCTCTTTCCCTATTTCCTTCTATATATCTCTCTATATATGTGTCCATCGCCATCACTTTCGCTCACTCTGTATCTTTCTATATCCTAACTCTGCTTCAGTTCTCACTCCTCTCGAACCTCAGTGCGTACTCCACTCCCGCTTCACTGCTCACTCCACTCCCGCTTCACTGCTCACTCCACTTCCACGTCACTGCGCACTCCACTTCATGGTTACATGATATCAACAAAAGGAAGAACTACTAACTAAATAAATATCATATACTGAACTAATACAGATGATTCAAGCACTAGCTGTTGATGGTACCTCCGAACTATTACATCAAGGTTCTAAGTCTCATATGTGAAATAACATAAATCCTAACTTAGTCTAATTCAGTCCTTATACAAATCAGTGGTTCTATCAAACTTGTCTCTTGTCCTCTACCGGGCAGTCTACGTTGGTGATGATCTGTTGTCCTCTGACAGGGTTGACTGCGTTAGGCTGTCGAGCCTAAAACATGGGTTAACAAATGAGCTCCAGAAGGAGAATAGAGGCTTCGGGGATTTTATCCCAAGATCCTGGAAGAACCCCTTTCTGCCACCACGGCCAGTTTCACTTACCAAGAGACTTCGATCGTATAAGGTTCGCCATTATTCCAGCAGACTCCAATGCAATGGTCCTGGAGAACAGCCAGACAACTTTCTAGATCAATCTCAATTAGTAACTAGACAAATCACGGATGTGATCAGATCTCTTTCTCATATTGCTTACATGATGCCCATCCTTCGCACCTTTGAGCGTGAATGCTGGGCTCTAGATGTTGGATGGGATAACCACCCCATAAATTCTCTCTCTCAGAATCGCTTGAATTTCCCTCTATATTGTCTTTTATAAACTCTGTTATTAGTTCTGAAAAATAAAATGGCTGTAGAGTTGTCCTCCCCAGTTGACAGGTTAGCTATTAATCTCATGTGTTCCCATATCTAATATCTTATTGGCTGATCTATCCACAAGTCACTGTCATTCTAAATGTTTTAGCCTGTCGTGCGAGACCTGTTATCAACTTAACCACCATCCACTAATGTCTGGTACCAGAGTGATCAATCTGATACATACCCCCAAAACTAACCAAGTTTTCCAGTTGCATTACATTTTCACCTCTCGCGTCGGTCTGCGCGGACCCTGGTGTGGCAACCTTGGATTGACCTGTGCCCCGCTAACTGCTATTCAGACAATTCTGTGTTTCTTTGTGAATACAGTCCCCTGCCCAATCTCTTCTGCCTTAAACGTTTATGCTCTACAGAGAACTGGAACTGTTACATAGGCAACTATTAATTATTCTAATAAACTATGTCGTTAGTAGCAGAAATGTCTAATGTCTGTGTATGTTTACCATTTTCTGAATAAACTCTGTCGTTAGTAGCAGAAATGTCTAATGTCTGTGTATGTTTACCATTTTCTGAATAAACTCTGTCGTTAGTAGCAGAAATGTCTAATGTCTGTGTATGTTTACCATTTTCTGAATAAACTCTGTCGTTAGTAGCAGAAATGTCTAATGTCTGTGTATGTTTACCATTTTCTGAATAAACTCTGTCGTTAGTAGCAGAAATGTCTAATGTCTGTGTATGTTTACCATTTTCTGAATAAACTCTGTCGTTAGTAGCAGAAATGTCTAATGTCTGTGTATGTTTACCATTTTCTGAATAAACTCTGTCGTTAGTAGCAGAAATGTCTAATGTCTGTGTATGTTTACCATTTTCTGAATAAACTCTGTTGTTAGTAGCAGAAATGTCTAATGTCTGTGTATGTTTACCATTTTCTGAATAAACTCTGTCGTTAGTAGCAGAAATGTCTAATGTCTGTGTATGTTTACCATTTTCTGAATAAACTCTGTCGTTAGTAGCAGAAATGTCTAATGTCTGTGTATGTTTACCATTTTCTGAATAAACTCTGTCGTTAGTAGCAGAAATGTCTAATGTCTGTGTATGTTTACCATTTTCTGAATAAACTCTGTTGTTAGTAGCAGAAATGTCTAATGTCTGTGTATGTTTACCATTTTCTGAATAAACTCTGTTGTTAGTAGCAGAAATGTCTAATGTCTGTGTATGTTTACCATTTTCTGAATAAACTCTGTCGTTAGTAGCAGAAATGTCTAATGTCTGTGTATGTTTACCATTTTCTGAATAAACTCTGTTGTTAGTAGCAGAAATGTCTAATGTCTGTGTATGTTTACCATTTTCTGAATAAACTCTGTTGTTAGTAGCAGAAATGTCTAATGTCTGTGTATGTTTACCATTTTCTGAATAAACTCTGTCGTTAGTAGCAGAAATGTCTAATGTCTGTGTATGTTTACCATTTTCTGAATAAACTCTGTCGTTAGTAGCAGAAATGTCTAATGTCTGTGTATGTTTACCATTTTCTGAATAAACTCTGTTGTTAGTAGCAGAAATGTCTAATGTCTGTGTATGTTTACCATTTTCTGAATAAACTCTGTCGTTAGTAGCAGAAATGTCTAATGTCTGTGTATGTTTACCATTTTCTGAATAAACTCTGTCGTTAGTAGCAGAAATGTCTAATGTCTGTGTATGTTTACCATTTTCTGAATAAACTCTGTCGTTAGTAGCAGAAATGTCTAATGTCTGTGTATGTTTACCATTTTCTGAATAAACTCTGTCGTTAGTAGCAGAAATGTCTAATGTCTGTGTATGTTTACCATTTTCTGAATAAACTCTGTCGTTAGTAGCAGAAATGTCTAATGTCTGTGTATGTTTACCATTTTCTGAATAAACTCTGTCGTTAGTAGCAGAAATGTCTAATGTCTGTGTATGTTTACCATTTTCTGAATAAACTCTGTCGTTAGTAGCAGAAATGTCTAATGTCTGTGTATGTTTACCATTTTCTGAATAAACTCTGTCGTTAGTAGCAGAAATGTCTAATGTCTGTGTATGTTTACCATTTTCTGAATAAACTCTGTTGTTAGTAGCAGAAATGTCTAATGTCTGTGTATGTTTACCATTTTCTGAATAAACTCTGTCGTTAGTAGCAGAAATGTCTAATGTCTGTGTATGTTTACCATTTTCTGAATAAACTCTGTCGTTAGTAGCAGAAATGTCTAATGTCTGTGTATGTTTACCATTTTCTGAATAAACTCTGTCGTTAGTAGCAGAAATGTCTAATGTCTGTGTATGTTTACCATTTTCTGAATAAACTCTGTTGTTAGTAGCAGAAATGTCTAATGTCTGTGTATGTTTACCATTTTCTGAATAAACTCTGTTGTTAGTAGCAGAAATGTCTAATGTCTGTGTATGTTTACCATTTTCTGAATAAACTCTGTCGTTAGTAGCAGAAATGTCTAATGTCTGTGTATGTTTACCATTTTCTGAATAAACTCTGTTGTTAGTAGCAGAAATGTCTAATGTCTGTGTATGTTTACCATTTTCTGAATAAACTCTGTTGTTAGTAGCAGAAATGTCTAATGTCTGTGTATGTTTACCATTTTCTGAATAAACTCTGTCGTTAGTAGCAGAAATGTCTAATGTCTGTGTATGTTTACCATTTTCTGAATAAACTCTGTCGTTAGTAGCAGAAATGTCTAATGTCTGTGTATGTTTACCATTTTCTGAATAAACTCTGTCGTTAGTAGCAGAAATGTCTAATGTCTGTGTATGTTTACCATTTTCTGAATAAACTCTGTCGTTAGTAGCAGAAATGTCTAATGTCTGTGTATGTTTACCATTTTCTGAATAAACTCTGTCGTTAGTAGCAGAAATGTCTAATGTCTGTGTATGTTTACCATTTTCTGAATAAACTCTGTTGTTAGTAGCAGAAATGTCTAATGTCTGTGTATGTTTACCATTTTCTGAATAAACTCTGTTGTTAGTAGCAGAAATGTCTAATGTCTGTGTATGTTTACCATTTTCTGAATAAACTCTGTCGTTAGTAGCAGAAATGTCTAATGTCTGTGTATGTTTACCATTTTCTGAATAAACTCTGTCGTTAGTAGCAGAAATGTCTAATGTCTGTGTATGTTTACCATTTTCTGAATAAACTCTGTCGTTAGTAGCAGAAATGTCTAATGTCTGTGTATGTTTACCATTTTCTGAATGTATCATTCCTTTTCCAACAAAATAGATCAAATGAATATGTTAAAATAAACTGATCTATCAACAACAATTTTGAAATTGAGAATGTGAAAATGTTGAAAGTTTTCTCAGTGGCAAAGCAACGGTGGCACTTCTCTGTTGAAATGTAGCCTAAACGGGAGACGCCATTATCAGTAGATCAGATTTCCTCTTGTTGTGACGTCTGTGACAGCTCACTGTCAGAGCCAGCCCACTGTCGAAAATAATTTTAATGCAGAACGAACCAGGATGCACAGATGGCCTCAACTAGGAACAGTTGATAGAATCAGCTTCAAGCAAGACTAGTCTGATATGTTACATCAGTATCTAACCTCGCAGATTTATATTCGTGTGCTGTCATTTGTCATTGTCTTTGATAGTTTATGATTGAATACGAGCTTTGTTTAGACCTGCTGAAGTTTGTTAAGCTTTAAGCTGAAGCAGAAGTCGTACATGCAGCAACCCATATTCTTGTTAGCCAAAGCACAACTACAAGAAAAACGTTAATTCTAACGGACTCCGGTAGCGCACCTCAAGCTATCTAAGACTCCAAACAAGATAGACTCTCACACGAAATAAAATTAAATACAACACCGGGTTGCTGTCCCAACAAGAACATATTTAGTCCTACAGTGGATTCCGGCCCACTATGGGTTCCTTGGAAACGGGAAAGGCAGATCAGCTCGCAAAATCCTGAATTTTCGGAACGTACACTCGGCATCCACAGAGCTATAAAGAAACAAAGGCACCCATCAAAAGATCATGAGAACGGAATGGAGAGACCAGCACAAAAAATACAAGCCAGAAAATGATAGCATACACAAACTTAGCAGAAATGGACAGACAAAGATCTTCATACTCAGAACAGGACGTTGCAGACTCAAGTCCCACCTCCACAGAATGGGTCTTAAAGACACCGCCATGTTTGGTTGCTGATCACCCAAGCAAGCACCAGAACATATCCTTCAGGACTGCCCCACTTATGCAGAACAAAGAGAGGCAGTCTGGCTCCGAGGGAACGACCATCCTCGAAAAGCTCTAAGTGACCAGCGAAGACCTGAAACGCAGTTTCCTTCGTGAACCTCACCGGCCTGGAAGCAAAGTATTAGTTGATCCAATAAGAAGGCTCTTCTTTTCGTCGTTTTTATTTCTGCATTACTGCTTGAGCATCTCGTGCTATTTTATAAACTTTCATGATTTTAAATACATGTTTTTGAATCTATCATTGATAAATCAGCTGCTGGCTGACATTTGTGGACATTTTAAACCGATCTGAAGTACGAATTTGACACACAACGGAAACTCCATGGATACCATGCTCTTCCTAGTCACTCATCTTCTACGTCTGAGGTGCAGTGTTTTTTGTATATACTTTTAATCAAGTGTGCAGACAAACAGAAGATTGACGTGTAGTGTCTTTGCGTGGTGGAAGGATCATTTTCCTTCGGTCTTCATGCAGGGCATAATTTGGCTGCCATTAGAATGTTGGCCCTCATTGCAATTAATAGCGGTTATTTTCGATTTTCAACTGCCAAGGATTATTTTACGTGCAGTTTGTTCTCGGACAACGGAGTTTATCGTTTTTCTCCGTAGGACAAGGCGCCAGATCTCGTCCCCTTTAGACCAAATGGCGTTTGAAACACTTCCCGTTTCCAGGCTTAGTTCGTTTGTTTAAAAAGAGGAGAGCACCACACCTCAACTAAAGCGACCCCTACCTCCCGACTTTGAGTGGCAATCACTTTACCTCTTACCCAAAACCTTTATCCCGCCCCCTCCTTCTTCCTTTGAGCAGCCACTAACTCTTTTAGAGACGATCATCTCACCTCTCAGCTATAAAATCCTGCCCACTACCCACCACCACCCGTTTGAGATTGTGTGTGTGGAGATGTGTGTATGTGTGCATGTGTTATATGTGGATAAACATATAGGCTCACCCTTCAGTATGTTATTTATGTATGTAAGTATGTGTGTGTATGCGTGTAGGTGTGTGTGTGTGTGTGTGTGTGTGTGCGTGCGTGTGTGTGTGTGTGTGTGTGTGTGCGTGTGTGTGTGTGTGTGCGTGTAGGTGTGTGTGTGTGCGTGTAGGTGTGTGTGTGTGTGTGTGTGTGTGTGTGTGTGTGTGTGTGTGTAGGTGTGCTCCTGCTATATGAGGATATGCACATTCTAACCATTCAGTATGTGGTTGTTTATGCAGTACTGGAAGGACTACCAGCTCAAATGGAACCCCAACCTCTACGAAGGAATAGGCTCCATCAGGATCAAACCAGAGAAAGTCTGGGTGCCCGACTTTGTTCTATTCAACAAGTACTGTTTCTTATCTGTTTGTCTGTAGTTAATTATCTTGTTAATTAGAAACAGGTAGTCTAGCTGTCAGTAGATTGGTGTTGGGATTAAAGGTCAAGGTTTTCACATATCAGATGAAGTGTCAGGTTCTACCAAGTCTCAGCTTGTTTCCTGTGAGAAGACCAGTTTCCCTTTGCAGCTGCGTATTTTCCTTAACAGTACATCTGTTACACATTTACAGATGGATAGACTAAAGCGTGTTGTGACAGGGAATTGAACCCAGTAGAGGGACAATGACGAAGTGTAAGTTGATGATACCTCAACTGACAGTCCACCGATTGTAGGAAATTGACATGAAATATGGACTGAGCAGTGAGGATAGACTGTACGAACGGAACTCATGTTTACACCATCGAGCTTCAGTAGCTATATTCTTCGCTATTTGATAAGTGTAACTTAGTACCTATGGATCTGCCTCTATCCCATTGTTCTGATTAACAACCAAAGAACACTATGCAGCTTCTGTGTAGAGTTCCCAAAAATCCACTTGTCCATATGTTTTTACCACTGTGTTCCTTAAGATTAGATTAAATGTCAATGGATCTCCGACGTCCTCTGTCTCTTGATCAGATAATGTAGTATAGCAACCTTTTTTGTGCAATTTTGTAGGTTACCCTTCCACTTGTAGTTTGGTCTTCCTCAACTTTTCTATCCGGTGTTCCTAATCCCAACACTAACTCTGCATTCTCAAGATTTGGCTTTATCTGGCGTTTCTTACTGAAGAGGGTCAGTGTTGCACATCTATTCATCACTCGATCAGTTTAGATATATCCCGAGAACTATTTCCTGAAGCGGAATGCCATCACTCGGAAGATGTAGGCGCTATGATAAGATGAAAAGCGAACGATAACTGCTGAAAGTATTAGAAATACTATCTGTTGTCTCCTCATTGAAGGAAGCGAGACTGACACAAGGTCATACATATATTCCTTCTTGTTCTTCTTTTTCTTCTCTCTCTTCTTCTCCATCTTCTCTTTCTTTGCGTTTTTCCTCTTCTTCTTCGTTCTCTTTTTTTTCTCATTCTTCTGTCTTCCTATTCTTCTCTTTCTTCTTTTTCTTCTTTTCCTCCTCTTTTCCTTCTTCTTCTTCTTCTTCGTCGTCTCTTTCTTCTTCTCATTGTTCTTTTCGATCGCCAAGTTTTTATTTATTATGTCTACAAGAAGTAAACCTTTCTAAATAAAGGTTCCATGACCAAACGCTCTTCAATGTTCCAAAATAATTTAGTGGGCAGTTTCCTCTCCATGGGTCAGTACTCGGTGTCCAGTCGTCTAAGTATAACAGGCTTATGAGATGTAGGGGCTCTTTATGTTTGTCTGCACATACACATAGACGATAAGGCCAATTTTAGTCTGCGTAAGTGGTTATTCAATCTGTATGTTATATTCTCATAACATACACAGCTCGATCAATGTAGTAATAGTTGTCTCTCGCCTAGCACTGTAGTTTGTCTAGGTGTCGTCTTTTACTATAATGCAATTGTTTGCTAGTTTTGTTCTGGTCTATTTCCCTCTTTTACTAAAATGCGAATTTTTGCTAGTTTTGTTCTGGTCTATCTCCCTCTTTTACCATAATGCGATTGTTTGCTAGTTTTGTTCTGGTCTATCTCCCTCTTTTACCATAATGCGATTGTTTGCTAGTTTTGTTCTGGTCTATCTCCCTCTTTTACTAAAATGCGAATTTTTGCTAGTTTTGTTCTGGTCTATCTCCCTCTTTTACCATAATGTGATTGTTTGCTAGTTTTGTTCTGGTCTATCTCCCTCTTTTACCATAATGCGATTGTTTGCTAGTTTTGTTCTGGTCTATCTCCCTCTTTTACCATAATGCGATTGTTTGCTAGTTTTGTTCTGGTCTATCTCCCTCTTTTACCATAATGCGATTGTTTGCTAGTTTTGTTCTGGTCTATTTCCCTCTTTTACTAAAATGCGAATTTTTGCTAGTTTTGTTCTGGTCTATCTCCCTCTTTTACCATAATGCGATTGTTTGCTAGTTTTGTTCTGGTCTATCTCCCTCTTTTACCATAATGCGATTGTTTGCTAGTTTTGTTCTGGTCTATCTCCCTCTTTTACCATAATGCGATTGTTTGCTAGTTTTGTTCTGGTCTATCTCCCTCTTTTACCATAATGCGATTGTTTGCTAGTTTTGTTCTGGTCTATCTCCCTCTTTTACCATAATGCGATTGTTTGCTAGTTTTGTTCTGGTCTATCTCCCTCTTTTACCATAATGCGATTGTTTGCTAGTTTTGTTCTGGTCTATCTCCCTCTTTTACTAATGTGTCTGCTTTCTCGTTTTCTGGTATGCCACATTCTGATCATGTACACTGTATCAATATTCTTATTTTGACTTTTAGTTCGTTTAAGGTTTTTTCAATCTCTGACAGTTTATCATTCTTGAAGGTTTGCAGACCTGACATTGCATCTGTAGGCGTTGGCCTGTTGTGTTCTTTATTTTGTCTGGTGCAAGGGTTTGTGCCTGTACTTCAGTTGATTATTCTGAACTGAATTTTCCGGTGAGTGAACTAGTGGTTTCTTTTTCTTGATTGGATAAAAAAAACATAGATTTTTGCGCCATCAATCTTTACTGCTCATGTTGTTAGTCCGACACATACACACTTAACATGTTTTTCTTTTTCATTAGTTCATAGCTTTGTGCCATTTAACTCCTTCTCGTCAACCATTGCCATATTATTGGATGTAAGTAATTTTATTGATGTTCCTTATCAATATATTGTTTATCAATTCTTTTCTAACACTTTCAAAGCGGTGTTAGAGAAGACTGCACCTTGACCCTGACACTATGTGGAATCTTTTTTAGCGCTGGTACTAAAACATGCATTTAGTAAGGGAACAGAAGGGATTTACTTTCATATTAGATCGGATGGTCAATTTTGCGAGGCTAAAGACAAAAACTAAGAAAGTTACTGTCAGGAACTTTTTATTTGCTGATGATGCTGCAATTGTCACTTACTGTCAGCAGGAACTCCATAGATTGATAGATTTGCTTCTCCGAGTTATGCAAGGATGTTGACCTCACAATAAGCCCGAATAAAACAAAATGTGCTAGGACAAGACGTCGATGCCATCCCAACTATGCCAGAGGTTGCGGGTTCGAATCACGGTGGAGACTGGATTTTTTTTCACGTGGATCTTCTGATAAAAATTCCCCTGATCTTTGGGTACTGATATTGAACTCTCATGTTCAGTGTTGAACATGTTAAAAATTCCTTGACAGTTGGAAATCGAAAAGAGTAGGCTTAGCCGTTGCCAAAACAAAAATTGTAGTTAAAAATCGACCAAAGTTAATTGTATCTTTCCCCAGGTGGTTTGTTAAGAGCGGCTATAGATGGCGCCTAACTGGCTGTGGCTCTACTTAGCTTTAGTGTTTGAGTCTATTAAGATGGACTAACACATAAGTTAGACCACCCTCTAAGAAACTGGTTGTATACAGACTATGTAAAGTCTTCTAAACCAGTATAAAGATGCTAAGTTAAGTTATCATCGACAACTAGGAATTGGCAGCTGTGGACCAGGGGTCCTTCATCAATGATAAGCTCTCACTGGACCCTCAAATAGGCAATCGGATTGGCAAAGCCGATGTAACATTTATCATGTCTCACAACGTGTGTTTAGGATACCAAGCTGTTAGCTAAAACCAAGCTCGGGGTCTGCAATGCTTTTGTCGCCAGTATGCTCGTTGGTAGCGAAACGTGGGCAACCTTTGCCAAACAAGAGCGAAGGCTCATTACCCCTCACCTACAATGCTTGAGGTCGATTCTTGACCTTTCATAGAGAGACAGGGCAACAAACGCAGAGGTGGCATTCTCGCATCAAAGTGTGTACACTCCCCTTAGGTAGGAAAGACTGTAACGTGCTTAGTTATAATCATCACGTGGAGGACGGTTCCATCCGCAAAGTTGGCTGACCACAGCTGAGGTTCAAACACGAGTAAGCGGGACATGGAGACACTGGATGTGGATCTTACATCTAGGGAGGACATCGCTGCACGCCGATCCAAATGGAGCAGCAACATGAAAAGTCACTTCAGACTGGACAACAAAAAAGCTTTTGCAACACAGGAATGTGAAAAGATAACACTACAGAGAAAAGGAAAAAGAAAATGAAAATTAATGAGAGAATTGCAACTCCAAAGTAGCACAATTCTATAATCAGCTAGAAATAAAAAGGGGCTACTGACTGATTATTAACACTTTGTTAAACCCTGGAGTTAAAAGCCTAACATTTATGTTAAGCTGATGCTAAAATCTCTACTGTTTGTTAAGCCCGAGTATTAAAAAAACAAAACATCGTTTTAAGACTTGGTTTTAAAATCTCAAAAACTCTTCTTTATTTTGTTGTAGCTAATGGAATGATCGCCTGTTTAACCTGTCTTGTCACACAGAAAACTGACACAGTTTTAGTTTATTGTGAGTTGACCTTGTACGTTCTCTTCTCTCATTGGGTAAGCATCTCTTCTTCTAGTATTTTAGTAGTTAGTTTCGGTATATTAGCCAGCCTCATTCCAAGTCTGTTTTAGTCGCGTCTTATCACATGCATGGCAGATTACATTGTCACAAATATGTGCTTTCTTTTCGGACCCGGCAATACAAACCATAATACAATTATTTAAAAACAAAATGAAAAAGTAGAGGTCAATTTTTCATATTTGTCATCCCAGCATCTATTTACACTAGAGAGCAAAGGATCTAGAGTGAGTAAATTATCTGCACACACCTCCCCACAAAACATGCTGCAAAATTGGACTCTAATCAGGTTGTTTGTGAGGCGCGAAACCCATTACCGTAAACCGCACTGCTTCTGATATCATTTACTAGAAACGAAACTGCATCTGTAATGACTTACTGTAAACGTAAGTAAGTGAGTTGACCATGGCAAGCGAAGATGGCTACATCGTCAGACTGTCCTCGTCATGAAGATGTAACTTGCGCTGAATTTGGATTATAGTGAGAAAGAAGCATCAATCTGACTCTCTCGTCTGGGAGTTACCGGGAACCAGTGGCAAAACACACAATTAAGACGACTGGAAGTAGCTCAAGATGCAGACATTCAGGTCGTACAATTAAGACGAATAGAAGTAGCTCAAGATGCAGACATTCAGGTCGTACAACCCGTGAGACCAGGGGTCGCTTGAAACTTGTGGGTGTCGATCCTCCACCATTTCCTTAAAGATTTGAGAGGCAAATGTCGTACCTCTCGACAGAAGCAGCCCCCACCCGTAAACCAGAAGACGCTGCTGCTGACCAGCGCCCACATCTGTAGGTCTAGGTGAGGTACCAGTAACCCATGGCTGATAGGAGATTCCGGTCGTGGCATGCAATGAAAATGGACGCAATTTTCAAGTAGGTCGTGCACACAAACCAAGGACCAATCTGTAGTGACGTCCTATCCAACAACTTGTGTTCTATAACACACGAAGAACATATCGGTTTTTCCCCGAATTCCGAGGAAAAATTACACACACAGGCTTCCTGTGAATAGCGTAGGACGTGCTAGAAAGTGATCGCCCCACAACACTGCGCTCCCTACATTAATTGGAACGAACAAACCACAGGAAAATTGCAGACCACGAGAGCAGATGTTGTTGTAAACGAAACTGAATCTGAAACCCCTTACCCTAAATAAAACAGCATCTGAAACCCCTTACCATAAAACAAAACGACACATGAAACCCCTTACCGTAAAACAAAACGACACATGAAACCCCTTACCGTAAAACAAAACATCTAAAACCTCCTACCGTAAACCAAACTGCATCTGAAACAAAATACAAGATCATATAAAGTGCTATAGCATCGAATTCTAGGAAAGTGACCAGGTGAGTTAGTGGCTACATGCTAGTTACATTCAATTATTGGTAGCCACAGGTGTTACAATTTTAACGCATGCAGGTCATGAAACTTGAGGTGTCGCATATCCTTAGTATTTCTGATCACTGTACAGAGTTTTATCAGTAGACTATGGACGTCTAATCGACTGTGGATGATCTTCTGGACATGCATAAAGACTATATAATTTATCATATGTAAATTGTGCCAGGCACAATATGTGTCCTTGACCTAGATTAGTCACACTGATTCTTCTGTGGTTTGTTTTGGGAAGGAGGAAGGAGGAGGATATAGAATACATTTTTGTCGTGTTCATCTTATAGTTTGTACTTACTGAGATAGACTGCCCCATTCCCTAATCCTAGTTGATCGTATTTCCAGATATGCTTCGCAGGTTACAGTGTTACTATGTTGTGCACCCATTTTGAGCCCGGACGTACTACCATGGACCTGTATAACTTGATCTATAAATATGTTTCATCGTTGCAATACGCTAGTCACGCGTTTTCAATGTGTCATTTTTCAATTTAAAATGTGATATTTTTGTTCCTAGTGCTGACGGCAACTTTGAGGTGACCTATAAATCAAACTGCGTGTTATACCACGATTCGGAGATTAACTGGATCCCCCCTGCCATCTACCACAGCTCCTGCTCTATCGACGTCCGGTACTTTCCGTTTGATCAGCAGAAGTGCGAGATGAAGTTTGGCTCATGGACGCACAAAGGGAAAGCCCTTAGGTATAATTTCTACAAAGACAGAGACAAGCTTGACCTGGCTGACTACCTGAAGAGTGGCAGCTGGGACATCATCGACTGTAAAGGACATATTGTCCCGTACAAAGATGAAATTAACAATGACGAAAAAGAGCAGATCATCTTCGAGTTTGTGCTAAGACGAAAGACCCTGTTCTACACAGTCAATCTTATTATTCCTTGTGTCTTGATATCGTGTGTGACAGTTTACGTGTTTGCTCTTCCGGCTGATGCAGGAGAGAAAATGGCGCTCTGTATATCTCTCCTTCTAGCACTGGTGGTGTTCTTACTACTGGTCTCAAAAATTCTGCCGCCATCTTCGACAATCCCCCTGATAGCCAAGTATTTACTGTTTACTTTTATCATGAACCTCGTTGCTATCTTTAACACTGTAGTCATCATCAATCGGAACTACAGAACCCCCAGAACGCATAGCATGCCCTATTGGGTTCGTGTTGTCTTTCTCAAGGAACTGCCCAAGTATCTGCTTATGACGAGACCAGACCACGACAACAGATGGCAAGACACTGCAACCTCAGTACCATCTATTCCGTCCACGCCAGAGACGCGACGGGTCAACCTGAACATTTCCAATAACTTTCTGGAACTTTCGGAAGCTCATGGAGCCCGCTGTCAGCTCAATTCTACCGAAACTGGGGATCATCGCTACGGGAACACGCGGAATAGGTACCCGAGTGAGAGCAGACCAACTCCAGGTAGCAGTCTCATGGAGGGATCCAGCCACCAAGACAGCGAAGAGCCAGCCGAGTTCGTCATGACCCCTGAGTTACGCAGCACAGTGGAGTGTGTGCGATTTATCTATACTCATCTCAAGTGCGAGAAGGAGTATGAAACAGTAGGTTTCTTTCTATATTTTTGCTATTGCTTCCACCATCATCATCCCCATCATCATCAACTTCATTACCATCAACACCATAGTCACATCCTCACCCTCATCACCATTATTACCACCATCACTATCATTACCATCTCCATAATCACCCTCATTATCTTCATTACCATCATAACCATCATCACCATAATCGGCTCCATCTGGTTTCTCTTGGAACATAAGACACCAACAGATGCTCTCCATATGGTCTCATTCAGAGCCATCGTCTTGAGTTCCATCCGTCAGACTCCAACTGTACAGAATGATGTTGTTTAATATATTCCTTGACAAATGGCAGATTGAAAAAGTATTATTTTTATGTCGGTTTTTCATCGCATTTATCATTTAGCCAGGTTGATTCTTCGATATACACAGAGTAGTAACATTGTTGTTTCAGTTCATTCTGTCACATAGAATACTTTATATAACTGTATATTTGTTCTTCAAAACAATTCGCTTAACAAAATCCCTTTGCTTTTATATTCCTTTGGAAAAAATTGCTACACTTAAAACCTTTGTTATGTTATTCTTTTGAAAAAAATTCGCTTTACAAGAAAACATTTTCTCCGTTATTCTTTTGGGAAAGGACAGTTGTGTGAACATCATATTACAATATTTGATTTGCTTATTTACACAAAAGATTAAACAAATATACATTAAGCAAAACTTACTGTAAGGAAAGGGAGAATTATGTCTACGCTCCATTGGTTGAACTGTGTGCCAATATGAACACTTTTCTGGGCGTCAACTGGCCGGATCCCTTAACTCGTCTCTTTGTTGTAGCGAGGCACTTTGCAATCTGGAGGACCAGTATCTTTTCTATAATACTTGTTTTTCTTTCATTTTGTTCAGAGTATATGATTTCCATGAGCTAAAATACTTGTCTTTACAATCGCTGTCACCAGTAATCTACATTTTCTTTCTAACTGTAGCCAATTTGTTATGTTAGCACACATATGTCAGACTTTTGTATTATTTCATTAACATATCCTTTGATAGACAAATAAATCTTTAGAAGGCAAATAATCAGTCCTGCACGCAAACAAGGTGGACAGTTTCTGTTGTCAATCAGTTAAGATAGTTCCTAACGCGGAAGTGCTAATAAAAACTGTGAAGGGAGTTGGGTAGAATTAAATGCGATGTAAACATGATGAACGCGTGGCAGAATAGTTTCGATGGCGGCCAGCTGACAACGAAGACATCGGATCGAATTCCCGGTAAAGCATATGTAGTATTTCTGTTGGGGGTGAAATAAATAAACAGCCAGAACACGATGTCGAGACATCAGTGTCCAAGCGGACTAAAGTCTCATGCCTCTAAAACCTCTTCAGTATGTCAACAATGGAAATAAAGTCGCAGGACGTCAGATTTAGTATATAAGTAAGATTGTAACAACTATTTCAACGAAACCCCAGTCACAGCCAGTCCTACACGTCACAGCCAGTCCTACACGTCACAGCCAGTCCTACGCGTCACAGCCAGTCCTACACGTCACAGACAGTCCTACACGTCACAGACAGTCCTACACGCCACAGACAGTCCTACACGTCACAGACAGTCCTACACGTCACAGACAGTCCTACACGTCACAGACAGTCCTACACGTCACAGACAGTCCTACACGCCACAGATAGTCCAACACGTCACAGACAGTCCTACACGTCACAGACAGTCCTACACGTCACAGACAGTCCTACACGTCACAGACAGTCCTACACGCCACAGACAGTCCTACACGTCACAGACAGTCCTACACGCCACAGATAGTCCAACACGTCACAGACAGTTGTACACGTCACGCACGTTGCACCCGCCATGCCACACACGTGACCTATATCGCACACAGACTGGGGGGGGGGGGGGGGGGAAGGGAGGTAGGAAGCAAATCACACAACCGCAATCAGTACAACTGGAGATTAAAAAAAGAAAGTAAGATCAGGATGATGTGTGATACAACACAGCAACATAGCCAGACATGCACTTAATGGAAACCCACAGGTAAGAGACTATCGGGAAGGCTGAAGTATAACTAACAAAGGACATTGAAAGAGGAAACTTTATAAAAAAGTTGCATTATGGGGGAAACTCAGAAATGTAGCTTACAGTGCGTTACAAGTGTTAGAGAAAAGTCATCGGTGTTACCAGAAGAGACAGAATGCGTAATGACGACATTCGAAGTATAGTCGGCACTACGTCATGTGTCAAATACATTTCCAGGCAGAAGATAGGTTGGTTTGGTCATCTCATGAGAATGCAGCTTCATCCACTTACACTGATGGCTTACAATGCTGGTAGATCTGGCTACAGAGCAAGGGGGCGGCCGCGAGGTAGGTGGATAGATGGCATTAAGCTAATTGTGCAGCGACAAAGGCTCACATTGACCGACGCAAAGCACTTGATGCAGGATTGACGACTTAAACTCCCCACGCCGCTTAACTGTAAGTGGAAAGAAAACTAACTATTGTAACCCGTGTGTGTTAAATTGTTGCAATCCTATTATCAAAATAAAACTTACTATAAGGAGAAAAGCAGTAGCAGCAGCAGTAGTAGTAGTAGTAGTAGCAGCAGCAGTAGAAGTAGCAATAATATTAACAGTAGTAACAGTAGTAGTAGTAGTAACAGTAGTAGTAGTAGTAGTATAGTAGTAGTAAAAGTAGTAGTAGTAGCAGTAGAAGTAGCAGTGGTATTAGTAGTAGTTACAGTAGTAGTAGTAGTAGTAGCAGTAGTAGTAGTAGTAGTAGTAATGGCAGCAGCAGCAGTAGTAGTAAAAGTAGTAGTAGTAGTGATGATGGCGATGGTTAAGATGGTAGCAGTAGTAGAAATAGTAATAGTGGTGGTATTAGTAGTAGCATTATTAGTGATAGAAGCAGTAGTAGTAGTGATGTTGGCGGTAGTGGTCATGGTAGCAGTAGTAGTAGTTGGTGTTTTTGTTCTTGCTGCAAGTAGTAGTAGTAGTAGTAGTAGTAGTAGTAGTAGTAGTAGAAGCAGTAGTAAATTTGGAAATGGTAATAACAGTAGTGGACGCAGTATGCATAGACATTGTGATGTCATACTCTGACGATGGTCTAGCACAATCTGACGATGGTCCAGCATACTCTGACGAGGATCCAGTACACTTTGACGTTGGTCAAGCACACTCTGACGTTGGTCAAACACACTCTGACGATGATCCATCACACTCTAACGTTGGTCCAACACACTCTGACGATAGTCTAGCGCACTCTGACGTTGGTCCAACACACTTTGACCTTGGTCCAGCACACTACTCTGACGATGGTCCAGCAAACTCTGACGATGGTCCAGCAGGAAGAGACACCTGAAAGGAGTTAGTAGAAGTGTGCTCAGTTTAAAAGGTTAAGAAATCATCAGTGTCCACACCTCTCACCATTTGCCGAAAGAGACTGGGTTCCTTTGGATTTGCCCAGAATACAATGAAGTCGTTTCTTGACAGAAAAGAACAATGTAAGAGGAAAGCCAACATCTAGTATCCTAAGAGCAGTGAAAGTGAACATACAGACATCCACGAATACTGATTGTTTCTGTTGAATGTTTTCTGAATTAAAATCATGCCACTGTTAGCAATGTCATCTTCAATTTCTATTTGATTGATTATTTCCCACATGAGTTAACATGTTCAATTTATCTTTGCATGTTCAAAGAATATTTATCTGAATTCAAGCACAGTATTATAAATAGTTAATAAACTGAATTCGTTTTTCTTTTTTATTATCAGTAACGATATTCATCTTATGTGGAATAGATGACATAATATGTTGTCATTTAATTGTTGCTTATTTCAATTGATTTTCGATAATACCATTCACAGATCCTGGAAGATTGGAAGTACGTGGCCAGGGTATTAGACAGGTTGTTTCTGATTATATTCCTGTTTGTAACGCTCTGTGGATCTGCAAGTATCCTACTGAATGCTCCCCACATTCTGGAGTTTGTTGACCAGGACAAGATCATACAGAACCTCGTAGAGTACATTCAACAGAAAAATGGAGCAAAATAGAATTCTAACGGGGGTTATATACTGGTCCTGGACTAACTGAAAGGGATGATAGGTTGTTGTATGCCTGCCTGCCTTTCTGCGTGCGTGTGTATGCGTGTGTCTGTACACACAATACAACGGTTGTGGAGCTCTGATGTACAGTCGACTGGGCATGAAGAGTACATAAGACTAATAAATAAAGTTAAAAAACACACTCAATAAGCATATTTGGAAAGAGTGTAAGAAATGTTGTTGAAATGTGAAAAAGCAGAAGTGTTTAGCTGTCGTCCTATGCAAAAAGGGCAACCAAGGATATAAGTAGTAGGGAAGCCCACGCCGTTGATATTTTACTTAAAACATGTTATAGCTTCATTGAGTCTGTAAACAATATGTATGTAACACGATCTGATAAATCTTACAGGCTGTGAATGGTAGTCCATCAAAGATAATTTATTGAGTATGAAAGAATTTGATATTAAAGTAACATAACCCTGACATTTGTTTGTGACTTTTTTCAAAATGACTCTAAATGGAGGTCAATGCAAATGTGTGTGTGTGCCTGATTTCTTATGACCTTTTTGTTCATCTGTGTTCACTCATTAAGTCGTTATATTTAGTAGGGGTTTGTTCACTTAAAAAAGGACTTGTTTCATTTGTGCTGTTAAACAATAGGAGTAGGGGGGGGGGGGAGGAGAATGCAGAGAAGGAACACATTGTAGCAGTCCTCAGGAGCTAACATAAAGTAGTCCTATAGCCGACAGTGTCAGTGCTGTCGGGGATGAAGTGTAACATTCTTCACTTTACCAGGCCTCTCTTTTTTATGAGTTGAGGTAGCCAGGTTCCTTCCTCGCTGACCTAATTTCTCCAATAGTAAATCATGTCCCGATGTAAATCTGAGTTGACTGATGCGTGTTGTTGAAGGGGACCTAATCAGGTTCCTTTATTTTAAGAAGTGGGCACTTTAATACACTGCTGCTCAGACGTTCCAAGCTAACATAGAGATTTAACATAGATCGCATACAAGATGGTCAGCGTCAGATGAAGATATTATCTAGCAAAACTGTTACAGAAAACAATACTGATCATCGTGAGATGAAGACATTGTGACAGCGTCAGCTTTTATGTTGAGTAGTTTACTTATCTTAAGAGTTACAACATATATCTACAAAACAACACGACTTTAACAAAGTAAAACACAGTAAACACTATCGCTAACCATAAAACAAAATAATAGCATTTATTAACAAAAATAATTGTTGCACAATATCAACAAAAAAGCAAAGAACTTCTGAACTAAGTAATCATAATATGTATATTTAAATACCACATAAAATACAAGCTATTACTGTTGATGTTATTTATGTAACAACATAAAATAAAAATTAAGTCTATACCTACAACAACAACAAAAATTCACAACCTAAAGAATGATTGTAGCCACAACTTAAGGGCTCCAGTTAGCCATCCATCCTCTATCTGCACCCTCAACACATAATCACAAACTCGTCCTCACGATCAGATTACGTACTCAAACGATCTGTGTATTCACATATTATCAGGTCACCTCACGTACTTAGGCGAATCTGTGCATTCACATATTATCAGGTCACCTCACGTACTTAGGCGAATCTGTGCATTCACATATGATCAGGTCACCTCACGTACTTAGGCGAATCTGTGTATTCACATATTATTAGGTCACCTCACGTACTTAGGCGAATCTGTGCATTCACATATAATCAGATCCCTTCACATACTCCGGCGAATCTGTGCATTCACATATAATCAGATCACTTAACATACTCAGGCGTATCTGTACGCTCACAAATAATTAGACCACACATCATTCACAAGGTGTTCTGCACATACAGCACACATTCTGATCTCTTACTGTTCACAGGGTGTCCATCATTAGCACTTATTGAGCGCGACTGGCCAATCTCGAGGTGAATGATGGGGCAACCACCCTGCAAACTCTCTCACTTCTAATATCTCAACCCAGTCTTCCTTCCATTCTGTTGAATTTATCTCTAAAGTGTCTTTCTATAGATTCAAGCAACAACCATGACTGTCGTATGATCTTCTCAGAGTCGGCTGATATAGCCATTACTCCAATTTGGAACTACCCCTATCTAAAATGGTATTGGTTGTCTATCCACGAGTCACTGTCATTCTAAATATGGTAGCCTGTAGTGAAAGTATTCGATGTCACCAACCCTTATTCGCGTCAAGTCTGACGCCAAAGTGGTCACCCACCCCAATACCAGGCAAAGTCTTCTACCTAATGTGTACCTAAGCCCTCATTTCCTTGTCGACTTAGTGTCGAAACGGAACTTTACCCTGGCGTGACCTGCGTTCGTCCAACGCATTCAGGCAACCTTTGTTTCTTAGAGGCAATCTCTCCTTGCTCTAAACGTTTATGCTCCAGCTGAAACTGTTACATACCTCCTAAACTCAAAACAGCATCATGGATGATCAATGTGAATCTGGAAAAGGACCACCATTTTGGTTTCAATTATCCATACTGGAATAAATTCATATTATTGTCATACTATTCACATTATCTTACATACCTAAATTCATCTTAACACAAAGCATGAATTTCACTTAATACAAGGCATGAATTTATCTTAATACAAAGCCTGACTTTGTATTAATACATAATGATCTCAATTGCAAACTTTGAAATACATCAACTACATCAATAGCCAAAAAAAACAAAAAACCTCAACACGTTTACATTAGAACTGCCTGTTCTTTGTCCTCGTATGTACTTTCACGGGGAAATACAATCCCCTCAAGGATTGACCTTCATCCATTGAGGTAGCTTCCTCGTCACCTGTGGTCTCCTACCTAAGTACAGACACTTTTCTAATGACAAGACCCCTTTGTGTTAAACCCGAACCCTTTCTGGCGTAGCGCATGTGTCCATCATTCTGTCGGGGATATCAATACCATCTCTCATTACACCTTGTTGTGTATCAATACCATCTCTCATTACACCTTGTTGTGTATCAATACCATCTCTCATTGAACCTTGTTGTGTATCAATACCATCTCTCATTGAACCTTGTTGTGTATCAATACCATCTCTCATTACACCTTGTTGTGTATCAATACCATCTCTCATTGAACCTTGTTGTGTATCAATACCATCTCTCATTGAACCTTGTTGTGTATCAATACCATCTCTCATTACACCTTGTTGTGTATCAATACCATCCCTCATTACACCTTATTGTGTATCAATACTGGAATTCTGCTATATGTATTCCCATCTATGTACGTATGATGGCAGACCTGTCTGCTATACTAAGTCCTATTAGGCCACACAATGACGTGTTTTTATCCTAAGACAAGTAAACACACGTTTCTCTCGACACCTATCCACTACCCCTTTTTCCTAGATGATGCAGTGTGTACATCCTTCCTCCGAGTAAGCTAGATCTTCCTCCCTAACTCACAACCTCAAAAAAATAACTGTAATATTTGAGTACATACACATTCAAAGTAATCTTGAACTACTAGAGCAACCCAGCTCACTCTGTAACCTCCCAACCTCAAGAATTTACTGTCATGTTTGTTGGAGTATTTGTAAGCGTATACAGATAAGCAAAACAAAACTTCAAAGTGTGACTTACTGTCATGTCAAAGCATATAATGGACACACATTAACAAAAATAACATTTCTAAATGTTTTTACAACAATATATTTGTTAAACAATTATGTGAGGTCAACACTTCACTTCGTTAGTGTCAAACCTTATGTACATACAAGCCATCACTCCAATTTGGAACTACCCCCATCTAAAAGAGTATTTGTTTTCTATTCACGAATCACTATCAATCTAAATGGGGTAGCCTGTCGTGTAAGTATTCGATGTCACCAATCCTTACCCCCGTCAAGTCTGACGCCAGAGTGGTCACCCACCCCTGAACCAGACAAAGTCTTCAACCTAACGTGTACATAAACCATCGTTTCCTTGTCGACCTAATGACCTGTCGTCGTCCAACGCATTCAGGCAACCTTTGTTTCTTAGAGTCGCCAGCCCAATCTACCCCAGCCCTAAACGTCCATGCTCCAGCTGGAACTGTTACAACGTTACCTAACAAAACTGCTGTAACAAAAAATCAATACTGGTCTGCGCCAGATTGATACATCACATAATACAACTGCCGTGACATAAACCACATATGACGATCAGAGTCAGATGGAGGCAATACTTAGAAAATGTGAAGCTGAGACGAGATGCACACCTAACAGTTACCATCATCTAGTAGTAGTATAACCAATGTCAAGTTCAGAGCAACATGTCTACATTTAACGGAAGTCAGATAATATGACATTTTTAAACTACAGCAAACTACTGTAGAAACGGTTTTTACGGTAGCAGCTAAACAGCATTATAAAACTGTTAAAATTTGGAACACAACTATAAACGAAAATTTGACAACGCAATTTAAACGATACACAGAGAAAACAGTATACATTGCTTGGGATTCTATGAAAAAAAGATGCAAAACGTGGCAACAAAATAAAAAGCATCTTCTTCTTCTTCTTCTTCTTACGCTGTCAGACGTCGACCTTTATTTTTTCGAAAAAAGCAGCGGTCATCCTGAGGCTGTCGACACTGCCATAGAGCTTGTCTAGTGTTGCCACTGGTGTTGGCCACATCTGCTCTCTCTGGTCCTCGTATGTCGGGCAGTTTTGCAGCAAATGCTCAGCGATCATTTTTCCTGTACCACACGAGCATTCGTCAGTGCCACCTATCTTCAATTTGTTGAATAGGTGGTACCTCAGTCTATTGTGGCCAGTGCGAAGTCTGAAGACCACGACCTGCTCTCTTCTGTTCAACTGCTAATAGGCATCGTTTTTTGTGTAGCCAGTATGTTCTGTTTCCCATTTGGTCATGTATCTAGCTCTAATAAGCCGTTTTGACTATTCGTATGTCATACTAGTATCTGGTTGTGGTAGTCTTGCACCTTCTTTTGCCAGTCTGTCTGCCTCCTCGTTGACTTGGATTTTGCAGTGGGATCGAGCCCACTGTACCACTACCCTTTGTGGTGCGGACTGCTGGAATAGTTGACAGAGTACTGCTCTTAAATCATTGTTCAGTATTTTTCTGGCCTTTTAGTGCTGTGACTACGGCCAGGGCATCTGTAAGCAGGACTATTTGGCTTTCATTCATTTTACCTGTCACCATTTCTTCCACTGCCGCCCTCAGTGCCTCTGCCTCCGCTCTGAAATGGCTTGTGTATTTTCCACTTGCCAATGACAGTGTTATTTTTCTGCCATTTGGTAGGCTCAGGAATGCCCCTGCCCCTCCGTTCTGTATTGTGTTTGTTACAGAACCGTCGGTGTATGCATGGGTCCAGTCCATGCTTGGGTAGTTTTTCGTTATGTACCTCAGGGTTGTATCTTTTCTTTCTTTTTCAGTCTGGCAGTTTTTGTTTCCAATACCTGGTATATTTTCTACCAGCTCTGGAAATATATGCTGCCTCCAGGTAGGTTTTCGTACAGTAGGGATGGGCTTTGGTGTTGTTAGTGCGTTCATAGGGTCTTCGTGCATCTTTGCTTTGGCTTTTTCTGCAAAGTTTCTCCGCTTTAGTTTCCCATTTCCGAAATTGTTTAGTCTCTGGTGCATTGGATGGTCAGTCAGTCTTCTGAGTTTCTCTGCTTGCTGCTGGGCTCTGCAGTCTCTTATGTCGGTCATGGATTGCAGTTTTGTAATCTTTTCAAGCTCTACAATTAGCGTTGACTTCATGCCTCCTGTTATAACTCTCATGGCTTGGTTTTGGAGTTTGCTAATTTTATCGAAGTTCGCCTTTGCTGCTGTTGTCCATGCCGCAATGCCATACTCGAGAACTGGTCTCACTCTTCCAGTGTACAGTTTCTTTAGTATATTTTCGTCTGCTCCCCAGCTTGTGCCAATACGTTTACTCATGATTGCCATTCTTTCTCTGGCTCTCATTCGGTTTCTCTCGATCTTCTTCTTCTTCTTCTTCTTCTGCGTACGCAGTCAGACAGTAACCATTATTTTTTCGAAAAAAGAGGCGGTCATCCTGAGGCTCTCGCCACTGCCATAGAGCTTGTCTTGCAGTTCCACTGGTAATGGCCACATCTGCTCTCTCTGATCCTCGTATGTCGGGCAGTTCTGCAGCAGATGTTCAGCGGTCATTTTACCAGTACCGCACGGGCATTCGTCGGTACACCCTATCTTCAATTTGTTGAATAGGTGGTACCTCAGTCTGTTGTGGCCAGTGCGAAGTCTGAAGACAACGACCTGCTCTCTTCGGTTCAACTGGTAATAGGCATCGTTTTTGGTGTAACCAGTATGTTCGGTTTCCCATTTGTTCATGTATCTGGCTTTGATAAGCCGTTTTGACTCTTCGTACGTCATACTGGTATCTGTTTGTGGTAGTCTTGCACCTTCTTTTGCCAGTCTGTCTGCCTCCTCGTTGCCTTGGATGTTGCAGTGTGACGGAACCCACTGTACCACTAATCATTTTGGTGCGGACTGCTGGCACAGTTTGCAGAGTGCTGCTCTTAAGTCATTAAGCTCAGTGTTTTTCTGGCTTTTTAGCGCTGTGACAACGGCGAGAGCATCTGTCAGCAGGACTATATGGCTCTCATTTTCACTGTGTGTCACCATTTCTTTCACTGCCGCCCTCAGTGCCTCTGCCTCCGCTCTGAAATTGCTTGTGTACTTACCAGTAGCGAGTGACAGTGTTATTTGTCTGCCATTTGGTAGGTTCAGGAATGCTCCTGCCCCTCCGTTCTGTGTAGTGTTTGTTACAGAACCGTCGGTGTATGCATGGGTCCAGTCCATGCTTGGGTAGCTTTTCGTTATGAAGCTTAGGGTAGTATCTCTCCTTTCTTTTTCAGTCTGGCAGTTTTTGTTTGCAATACCTGGTATATTTTCTACCACCTCTGGAAATATATCCTGCCTCCAGGTAGGTTTTCGTACAGTAGTGATGGGTTTTGGTGTTGTTAGTGCGTTTATGGGATCTTCGTGCATCTTTGCTTTGGCTATTTCTGCAAAGTTTCTCCGCTTTAGTTTCCCATTTCCCAAATTGTTTAGTCTCTGGTGCATTGGATGGTCAGTCAGTCTTCGGAGTTTCTCTGACTGCTGCTGGGCTCTGCAGTCTCTTCTATCGGTCATGGATTGCAGTTTTGTAATCTTTTCAAGTTCTACAATTGGCGTTGACTTCATGCCACCTGTTATAATTCTCATGGCTTGGTTTTGAAGTTTGTTAACTTTATCGAAGTTCGCCTTCGCTGCTGTTGTCCATGCCGCAATGCCATACTCGAGAACTGGTCTCACTCTTCCAGTATACAGTTTCTTTAGTATGCTTTCGTCTGCTCCCCAGCTTGTGCCAGCACGTTTCCTCATGATTGCCATTCTTTCTCTGGCTTTCATTCGGTTTCTCTCGATCTGACTTTTCCATGTCATGCGCCGATCAAATGTGACTCCCAGGTAGTTTGGGTTGTCGTTTGGCTGCAGGTATTTGCCGTTAAGACTTAAGAGTGTGGGTGACAGTACTCCATCTTGGGGTACTCCCTGCTCAAGTGTCACCTTTTTGCTCATCTGCCCTTGTACTTGAACTCTGGCTGATCTGTTTTTGAGGTAGTGGCTGATCTATTTGTACATTTTCCCACAAACTTCACTTCTTCGTAGCTTGACTTTAAGTCCCTCTTTCCAGACTTTGTCAAATGCCTTTTCTAGGTCCACCCAAACCGCTACCGTGTGTTTTTGCTCCTGGTAAGCATCCTCTATTTCCTGAGCTATGAGAGTGATCTGATCCTCGGTGGATCTGTGCTGTCTAAAGCCTGCTTGCTGTGGAATTAGTATGTGTTTTTCTTCCAGATGCCACATCAGTCTGGCGTTTATCATACGTTCCATCAGTTTGCCTACACAGCTCAGTAGGCTGATAGGCCTGTATCCATTTGGATCTGTTTTTTCTTTTCCTTTCCATGCCTGGGGTACAACACCCCTGTTCCAGCTTTGGTTCAGGACTGATAGTAATTTCCTCTTTGCTGTTTGGCCCAGTCCCATCAGCATTTCGTTTGTTATCCCGTCTTTTCCGGGAGATTTCCTTTTCTTTAACGTTCTCATGTCCTTTTTCATTTCATTCATTGTTAGTTTTGCCATCATATGCTCTTCTGGTGCCATATTGATGTTGTCGTGCCACTTTTGCTCTTCACCAATGTATGTATGCCTATCTGCAAGAACATCAATGTGGTTTGCTCTGGCATAATGTTCAACAAAGGCGTTTGCTGCTTTTTTTCCAGTGAGCATGTTGTCACCCTGCTTGATGGTAATTTGTTTGTTTGATGGAGTTTCGTCATTCATGGCTCTGACTAACTTCTATAGTTTGTTCCCTTCTTTATCTAAATTGAGGCTTTCTGTTTTGTTTTTCCAGCTTTCTCTTGTTATTTGGTTTAGAGTGTATTTGTATTTCGCCGTGGTGGCTTTGAGGGCGATATTTGCATCCATAGATTGTTCTCTCTCTTCCATGTTCCTAGCATTTGTGACTTCGTCTTCCGCTTTCTGCAATTCATCATTCCAATAGGGCTTATAATTTGTCCTTGCCCCTCTTGGGATGGTTTCAGTGACAGCTTGCATTATTGCTTTGCTAAGGTAAAAAGCATCTAAAACTACAGACAGAATAAAAACAAAATGCAACGGTTATACCCGGAATGAAAAAAGAATAGAAAGAGAATATGATGTGGCAAAAGATGACTGAAGAGAGTTGTACGAGGGGCTAGTAGCTTCAGCATGTAAACAAGCATTGCCATTACAATCAAGCACTGTAAAAGCTCGAATACAGGCTTCCTGCAAAGGCACAAGATGCAGCTATAACCCAGGCTTGACATTGGAGTAAAACGGTGAATGGCTGGAAATACTTACAAACAAGCTTACTGTTAAAAGGTCATCTACAATAGAGGCTTCACATTGGACCAAAAGAGGTGAACTAATCATGAATTAAGGTACAAAGCGAAGGGGATATCATCTAAGCTTGCAGGCCTTAGGCTTTTAGTTTCCACGGCCCCCATTTAATAACTATTTTTGCTGCGGACCCCAATTAAATAACTATTGTTATTGCAGAATCCCATTAAATAACTATTATTACCGCGGACCCCCATTAAATAACTATTGTTACTGCGGACCCCCATTAAATAACTATTGTTACTGCGGACCCCCATGAAATAGCTATTATTAACGCGGACCCCCATTAAATAACTATTGTTGCTGCGGACCCCAATTAAATAACTATTGTTATTGCAGAATCCCATTAAATAACTATTATTACCGCGGACCCCCATTAAATAACTATTGTTACTGCGGACCCCCATTAAATAACTATTGTTACTGCGGACCCCCATTAAATAACTATTGTTACTGCGGACCCCCATTTAATAACTATGCTTACTGCGGACCCCTATTAAATAACTATTGTTTCTGCGGACCCCTATTAAATAACTTTTGTTACCGCGGACCCCCATTAAATAACTATTGTTACTGCGGACCCCCATTTAATAACTAAGCTAACTGCGGACCCCCATTAAATAACTTGTGTTGCCGCAAACCATCAAAATAGTCCATATATGGAAATGTTCAGAAAGACATTATCTGTGTGTTTACAATAGTAAACAATGTCTGCAATTGAAAATGTTAATGGTAAATATTGTTAATAAAGAAGAGAAACATCATAAATGAAAATAAAATGTTTTCTTTATTAACAATATTTACCATTAACATTTTCAATTGCAGACATTGTTTACTATTGTAAACACACAGATAATGTCTTTCTGAACATTTCAGAATACAAGTTTCAACTTTTAACCGGGATAGACCAAGACTTATAAGTGAATGTAGTGTTGGACATCTAGATTGTATACATATGGAGTAGTGTGTGCTGCAAATGTAGAAAACTCCTTCAAATTGGACGGCAAGAGAGTTGAAACTTGTATTCTGAACTCTGGCTACGTTTTTCAAAAGGTTTATTTGCCTATTTTGAAAAAAAGAACAATTTTTGTTCACACAAGTATTTCGTTGTGTAAGGCATCAATGCTTCCAAAACCCTCTTAGATAAATTTAGAAAATCTGTTTGTAAGTGACTCCAAAAATGTGCATTGAAGTTTCCTAGAACTTTAATTTCAGAGAATCATCCATGTATATTTCTGTTATTTTGTCTTTCTCTGCTGCTGTAAGTCCCTCTCCTACTTCATGCACATTAGCTGAAATCTGAAAATATCCCCGGAAACTTTGTCGGAAATCTTTCAAATGGTGTACAATAAGTGATGTGTCCTGCTTTTCCAAACTGAAATTCCAACTTTTATTTATTGCTTCAATTTTTGTCTTCAAGTTTAAAAACTATAACTTCTCATTGACGATTTAAATTGAGCAAATTTAAACGAGTGAAGATTTCTGACGCACATGCTCATTTTACTAACCAGCAAAAATTTGTCAAACGATCACTGAGATAATATCGATATTCTATGAAGAATGTTCTTACCTCGTCTCTCAATTACAAAACAGCGAGACAAAACTTGACCTTGTGATTGCCAACTTCACAATGTAACAAATCATGATGGTGTTCACCACCCATATCTTTGAAAAGCTGCTAAAAAAATGTTTGGAATTAAGCATTTTATCAAATTGACAATTTTTACTGAGTCATTCAAGGTCTGTTTTAGATTTTCTGGTATCTGAGCAAGAAAAGTTAGAAGAGAAATAAGAAAAGATAAAAGAAGATAAATAGTAGAAACGTGTAAGGATAAAGAAAACCTACAGCAACAAGGCAGAGAGAGAGAGATGCGTTTAAGGAAATAAGAAAACTGACAAGGGAGTTCCGTTCGGTCCCCCATGTCATAAATGACAAAGAGGATTACACATTAACAGAAACCAAAGACATACTGAATAGACGGAGAGAGTACTGCAGAACCATGTATGGAGATAGCACGAAGCGCTCAGTTACAATCCTAACAAAGGATGAGAAAGAACCTGAACCAACATTGGAAGAAGTACGCTCTGCAATTAAAAGCCTGAAAAAAGGAAAGTCCCCAGGATGCGATGAAATCCAAGCAGAGCTAATACAAGCAGGAGGGGGGCAAGTGCTCGAGTCTATCACAAGCTGTGTAAACAGATATGGCACAGTGCAGAGTGGCCAGAAGCATGGATGAAATCAATTTATATTCCCGTCCCCAAAAAAGGCAACCTGAAGCTGAGCACGAGCTACCGAACTATCGCGCTGATCAGCCACGCTAGCAAGATACTCTTGCGAATCCTATTAAGAAGGATAGAGAAAAGGTTTGAATCTGAAATTCACGTAGTCCAGGCAGGTTTTAGGAAAGACAGAGGGACCAGGGACCACATATTCAATTTGAGGAATATCTACGAAATAATGTAGAGAGTTTAATGTAGACCTGTACACATGTTTCATTGATTACACCAATGCCTTCGACATGGTAAAACATCAAAATCTGTGGAGAATCATTAAGAAAATGGGGTTTCCATCTCATTGAAACATTATACCAAGATCAACAAGCCGCTGTCCGAGTATCTGGGCAAACATTAGATTGGTTTACAGTACAAAAGGAAGTCCGACAGGGATGTATCCTCTCACCTTATCTGTATAACATATATGCGGAAAGTATAATGAGAAATGATGGGAGAAGACGAGATTTGAAAGTTTCGACCCAATTACACTATGGAGGGTACGAGATTCCAGAGTTACGATACGCAGATGACACAGTAATACTATCAAGAAGTGCAGAAGGGTTAGAGCAGCTACTTTCAGTCGTTAATGGACGTAGTAAAGATCAAAACCTGTTTATAAACATAAATAAAACAAAGAAAATGACCACCGACAAAATACATTGTCAGCATAAATTTACAGTGGATGGTGAGGAAATGGATCAGGTCACACATTTTTAATATCTGGGCTCCAGAATTGACAAAAATGGCGACTGCTCGAAAGAAATCAGAAGAAGACTAGCTATGGCAAAGCAGATACTGATCAGCATGAAGAAATTATGGCCGAGCACCAACAAAATGATAAAAGTAAAAGTCTTGAGAGCCTGTATTTTTCCTGTGGAAGCTTATGGCTGTGAATCATGGACGATTACCAAAACTTGTAGACAAAGAATCAAATCCTTTAAGGCAAAATGTTACAGAAAGATCCTCAGAATACCCTGGACAGAGAAAAATACAAATTTAGACATTCGACAATAGTTGAGCATACAGACCTGATTTATCAATTCCATTTTGGATAGAAAATGGAAATACTTTGGTCACATCAAGAGACACAACGGTCTCGAGAGAACGGTGATGGAAGGTGTCGTGCCAGGCAAAAGAGGAAGGGGTAGACCAAGAAGACGATGGCACCAAGATATCCAGGAATGCCTGAGTATGACTGTGGTGGAGGCTGGAGTTTTGGCAAGAGAACGAGTTTCTTTCAGACAGACTGTGATGGGAGCGACGTTCTACAAAGGACATGCTACATGATGGTATCTTCACCGACAGTATGATTTCTTTAATTCATGCTTCAAGTCCAGTAAGCTTTTCATGTATCCCACATCCCATGTCTGGGATATTTCCAACGCATTTAAACCAGTCCATGTTTTGATTTGTGATAAACTCGTTCAAGCTATTAAATACTTCTTCAGTCTTAGTGTGCACAAAGGAGGAGATGAATTGTAAGTCTTCGAATATATTTTTTACGGGGCTCATATCTAACAGCACAATAAATCGCTTAGTTTCTTATGTCTGCGCTTTCGTCCAGTCGCAGAGGAAAATAGGAGGCCTTGCAAACTGTTTCAAGTAACTATTTCTTGCTATTGGCTTCCTAACTATGTCACTTGGCAAAGGTATTAAGGAAAGGTCCCTGGCAGCTTTCTCGTACTTCAGCTATTGTGTCCAGTTTTTCCGGTTCTTGATATTAGTTGAGCAACTTCAATCGAAGACTTAATTGTGTTGTCATTGCTACAACCATTTGCACTCATTTTCTTACCATTTTCTTACTATTTTCTTACTGTCCAAAGCTCACCCTCCGTACTTCTGAAGAAAAAAAAACCGATGCTCTTTTAGCCATGCTTTTTATGTTTTATATCGATATTTCATCAATTTTGACAGTTGTATGGCCTCATTGAACAATATTTAACGTAACGTCTTTATACTGGTTTTAGATGACTCTACAGAAGTATGTATGCAATCAGTTTCTTTTACTTCACTTGATCTAAAAACTAAGCTTATTAAAAAAATGCATGAATGAATTATTTGATCCTCCCTCCATCATTACCTGTGGCAATGCATTCCAAACATTCCCCATCTCAGACTTATAAAATAGTTCAAAGCATCTAATCGGGACCTATTGGTTATTAATTTTTGATGTGTCTTCTTATTCTTGTTAGCGACTGTACTTTGAAAAAAAATGTTATCGTCTAATTTATCCTTTTACTGTATTATCTTATAAATCTGTATTAAATCACATCGAATTCTTATGTTCTAGACCCTTTAGGATGGTTTTTCTTATTCTTTTCTAATAAACGTTATTATGGAATTCCGCTATCAGATATATCGCTCTTCTCTGTATTGTAACAGAGTTACAGGGGTACAACGAGCCATAGCCAGGGAAGCCCTGAAAATACCGTTCGTGGTACCCAAACATAACTTGAGAACCAGGCCCGAGAGTTTCAGTTCATTGAACGAGGCATGGTCCTCAACTCTCAAACAATGCAAGTTGGGGCTGGCCAACCAAAATAGGTCACGTTCTCACGGTTTGAACTAGGAATCCCCGTCAACAAGCGGTCAGTCAGTAGTTTGGAAAATAAGGCAGCCTTTCTTTGGGACACGCGAGTTCAAATAAAGTTTGTAGGAAATGAACTCAAGAAAGTAGAAGTCATAGAATAAAGATAGTTCAACGCTACAGAACTTAGCCAGTGAGTGACAATAGTAGAGTCATAGAATTAGAAACCACCAAAGCAGACCAACACGGAAAGGCAACGAGAGACCACACACATGTAAGAATTTGTCTGCGTGTGATGTTTTGTTCGAGACGTCGTCGCTAAAATCTTTCTCGAGTGACCTGACTTCATTCTCGTCAGACGGAGATGTGTTCCTGCAAAACGAAGCTGTCGTACTAGACGACCGTTGTGATTTGTGGGTTTCCTCGTCCTGACAACCACAGTAGCACAACCACTGTCGTCTGTCATTGACACGAGCACAGCTGCAGACAGAGCACAGATGCAGTCACCGACTACCTGATGTAGAAACGATGTAAGAGGTCCAGTAGACATCCGCCTTACGTGAGACGAGACAAGAGGTCCAGTAGACAGCTGCATTACGAAAGACGATGCAAGAGATCCAGCAGACATCCATTTTTGTGTAAGCTGAGAGGACAGATATATGAGGACTGAGAAATTGTAGCTAGACATCCTTTATTTCAACGCACAGAGATATACAGTGAATAGAACAATTGCTAGATTCCGACCACGTGATGAGAACCCTGTGTAAAATTTAGCACTAGAGTAAGACCTGTGCTACTGCACGAACCTTTAGAAGTAATCATAGCTAGATAGAGAAGTGATGATAACCAACCTTTTGAGAGACATTAGAAATCATTTATAACTGATGCACAATATGATATGATCAACGAGCCTAGTGATTTGATTTGATGTGCACATTGTTTTACTTGTGTGAAAAATACATGCTTTGTCTTACTTGTATTAAAAGAATTGTAGTAGATAAATTTAGAGTGCGTTAATGAATGATAGTGGTAAGAAGGAAGATATAATAGAGAATACGTTAACTCTGCTACATATTATATTAAATGGTGCCGTGACCAGGATATCAATTATTGTTAGGACTGTTATAGTATCCTTCCCAACATTTGTATATATCCTCTACGATAAAGACTCCACGCCTGATCACAGTACTCCAATCTAGTTTTAATTAAAGCTTTATACAGTTTGACAATCACTTTCCTGCTTCTATGTTTAATATCTTTCTATCATACCTATCACTGTATTTGCCACTTTTCACTGTTACCTGCACTTGCTTATTCACCATACCTGTACTATCTATTACAACCCCTATGTCCCTTTTCTTTTATATCAACTAATATTGTTTTCTTCCACTGAAGTAGCTAATTTTCTTCAGGGCATGTACCCGTAAAGTCAATCGACATATATTCCTAGCTATAAAGGAAGTGCTTTGTAAGATGACTGGAAGACCCTTCACTTTGCAGTATGCTTACATTTCCACTTCAACCAGTTATTCATTCTAAAGTTCATTCAAAATGTATTTTACTGAAGTTCCACTGGATGTTATTAATCCTATCTTTTATAAGATTCTTCCTCTTCTTTTCGCTTTTTTTGAACTGTTTGTGCCTTTCTGCGTCAGATTATGGAGAGGTTTCTTGACCGGACTCTGGTATGTGCTTCGTACATGGGGAGATATTCTGTTTCTGTTATTTATGCTATCCATCTTTTGCGTGCGCGGTGCTTAGCTTTTTTGTCAATTCCTAAGAGTGTCTCATGTAATTGTCTTACCGAGTTTCAACATTCTAATCATCTAGAACGCGATTAATCAGAACACTGGCTCGACTTTTCTCGACCACGGGAAACCTGTAACTATTTTCCGGTCGGGTATTGACTCTGTCTGCCCCGCATCCTTTGATATTCGGCTGAGTGACGGTGTTTTCAGAAATCTGCGACCACGGGCGGCAGTCCTACTGTGATGTCCAGTTAACTGCTCCGACCGCTCAAATTCCCACAGGGGCGACTATTTAATGTACATTTAATTGTGTAATAGAAGACACGGAAAAAAAACACAGGATAAATGCATTTTAGAATATATAAGACAACAAAAAGACACATTGCGCCCAGAGTGAAAGACGTATCTGACATAAGTAAGGTGCCGTCATGATGGATGAGAGTGAAACAGATGGTGGAGTATACCAAGAGACTTGTTGAGGACAGTTGCGGAGCCAAACCATCAACATATGATAATAAAGAACCCAGCATAATCTTGGTAGGGGTCGAGAGTGTGATAGAAACAATAAGAAAAGGGAAAGCAACAGGTGTAACAGTTCCCGCCGGAGCAGAGAGTTTAGGACAGGGGCGATGTGGTTGCTGATTACAAATGTACCTGAATGCGTGTCAAGGTCACTCACCGTCTCAACAGAGGAGAACAGAGTTTGGGCAAAAAATGTGGACAGGTAGGAGCTGACCACTGGCCTTCCGATTTGGGTAGGGAGAGAATGATTGACAGACGGATTGGCAGCGAGGCTTGCTGCGAGAGAATGAGTGACAGGTGTGCAAAGTGTTTCGTTCCAATAAGACTGAATATAGCCATCCCCTGAGATCCATTGGTCAAGCTCTGACTTTGCTTGAGTGTATATAACTCGAGACAAAGTTTAGCTTAGGAGGCTGGATGAAGAGGAGGGATAGGGAGATGAGAGCGAGAGACTGAATTTAGATAGTATGTTTAACTCACCGACTTAGATAGAGGAGCGATTGATATACTGTTGCACGAAAGTTAGTGATAGAACAGGATCGCTCAGATAGGTGTGTGAGTTTTGTATTAAGGGATAATCTGAACGTTGTGTTGTAAGCAGGACACAATGTGAACAAGTTATGTCCAAATCGCTTGCCTGAGGGGATTTGAGTGAGGAAAAGTATTTGATAAGGTGTGTTGAGGACGCAGTTAAGGCGATGTGTGTGTGATGGGAGTAAGAATAGAACTGGGTTTTAGATAGTTGGGAATTCCATCAAGAGCTAATGCTTAAAAATTCTGCTTTAGTTAATATGTATATTAACATATATATAATAATAGAATACGTAGTTAAGATGATATGTATTGTATTGTGTTTGTAATTTCACTACTCATTTTTCTGGTATGAGAATTATATAATAAATATGATACCTGCTGTGTGATATGTCATTTACTGAGTATGGTCATGAATGATGTGGATGAGTGTGAGAATGTTCAGAGTAGAATAGCGGATAGGACAAACAGTGAGGTCTGAGTGAGGCTTAGACTACATAAACATAGAAATGATAGAGACCCTAGAAGACTTTGATATAGATATACTCACTTGGAATCCTGGTATTCAAACTGGCATGTTAATGTCTGTTGCCAGGTAGCCGAATGCTTCGGCTTTACGTAGTGGGTATTTTACAGCTTCCTGCGGCTTACTAGGTCTGGGGGAGGCTACCAATAATTTCGGTAGATTTTTAAACTAGAACTTTTGTCCGGGCAGCGGCCGTTATGCAAACTCTTTTTAAGTTTTAACTGTCAAGTTATTATTAACGTGCTTGACACTGAACACGATATCACTACCCTGAGAACAGGAGAATGTTAACCAGAAAATCCATGTGAAAAAAAACACTGTGACTCGAACGCGCGGCCTTCAGCACTCAAGGTGGACACCTTACCTTGAGACCACTGAGCCCCCTATATACTCACTATTCTATCTAATGACATGAGCAATAGATATAATAAAAATAGATGTATACCATATACCATGAAAATATCAATATTTGTAACAATACCCAGAACACGCTCTTGTAGCAGAATGTTCAGACTATAGAACAATCAGTGAGTAACACAAGGCTGCTTAAGATCATAAAAGAGAGAAAAAGACGAAAAGGAGAGAGGGAAGTTTCAGAGAAACAATTTGGTGTAATGGAACAAAATAAAACATTTTCGGTTTGAGGACTCTGAACGAAATTTATAGAAATACGAATTGACATTTGTATTTGCTTCACAGTCTACCAGAATACTTTTGACAGAGTCCAGCACGAAATTAATTAAATGTCTCATAGAAATAAACCTTCTCAGAAATGTCTGTTGGGAACAAAATGTGACAGAAAATATATTTTGTTCTTCATCGTTCGTTCTCAAACTTCCGCTACCAAGCCCTGGACGTTCTCAAACTTCTGCTGCCAAGCCCTGAACGTTCTCAAACTTCTGCTGCCAAGCCCTGAACCTTCTCAAACTTCTGCTGCCAAGCCCTGAACGTTCTCAAACTTCTGCTGCCAAGCCCTGAACGTTCTCAAACTTCTGCTGCCAAGCCCTGAACCTTCTCAAACTTCTGCTGCCAAGCCCTGAACGTTCTCAAACTTCTGCTGCCAAGCCCTGAACGTTCTCAAACTTCTGCTACCAAGCCCTGAACGTTCTCAAACTTCTGCTGCCAAGCCCTGAACGTTCTCAAACTTCTGCTGCCAAGCCCTGAACGTTCTCAAACTTCGGCTGCCAAGCCCTGAACGTTCTCAAACTTCTGCTGCCAAGCCCTGAACGTTCTGAAACTTCTGCTGCCAAGCCCTGAACGTTCTCAAACTTCTGCTACCAAGCCCTGAACGTTCTCAGACTTCTGCTGCCAAGCCCTAGACGTTCTCAGACTTCTGCTACCAAGCCCTGAACGTTCTCAGACTTCTGCTACCATGCTTAAGAGTTTTGCAAGTAGTAGGATATTGTTCGGAGAACCGAATACGTTGCGTCGTAGTTTTTAGAGTCGATATCTGCATCTTTCAGTCCTTCACATCCGACCAGCATATCATTTTTGTGACCGAGCTAGCCTTCCCTCTTTGATCCCTTCCCTTTAGCTAGCCTTCCCTCTTCGATCCCTTCCCTTTAGCTAGCCTTCCCTCTTCGATCCCTTCCCTTTAGCTAGTCTTCCCTGTTGCAGCCTATTATCCAGGATCACCACGTGGAGGTGGAGAAGAGTCTTGTCAGATCTGGGGTCGCCCACCCTGACGGTAGCAGTCAGCTTTGGGTCGTTGACCGCTATAGCTCATGCACTGCTCACCAGCTTGATCCCAGGAAAAATATGATCTCCGAGTGTAGATATAAAAAGAGGAGTGATACAAGGATGTGTATTATCCCCTTGACTCTTCAATATCTACTCAGAACAAATAGTCAAACAGTTAGCAGGAAGGCCAGGGCCTGTCATTGGAGGAGTGGCAATGAATATCCTTAGATATACGGATCATAAACTTTTGATGGCAACAAGTGAGCAAGTATTGCAGGAGTTTGTGACAACCATATTCAAAATAAGTCAAGAGTTTGGATTATACATTAGCATAAAAAACAAATACTTTGATACTTGGGAAATGTGACAAGAAAACACATATCCAGAGAAAAAAAATAAAAGATCAACTACTGGAACAGATACATACTTTATTTTATCTAGGTTATATAATAACGGAAGATGGCAGCTGTGAAAAAGAAAACAGAAACAATGGTTATGACCAAGATCGTATTCAGCAACAAGCGACACATATTGACATCCAAACATATTGACATCCAAACATACTGACATCCAAACATACTGACATCCAAACATAATGACATCCAAACATACTGATATCCAAACATAATGACATCCAAACATACTGACATCCAAACATAATGACATCCAAACATACTGACATCCAAACATACTGACATCCAAACATACTGACATCCACAACATGCGAAACATACTGACATCCACAACATGCTACACATACTGATATCCACAACATGCTACACATTCTGACATCCACAACATGCGACACATACTGACATCCACAACATGCTACACATTCTGACATCCACAACATGCGACACATACTGAGATCCACAACATGATACACATTCTGACATCCACAACATGCGACACATACTGACATCCACAACATGCTACACATACTGACATCCACAACATACTGACACCAACAACATGCGACACATACTGGCAGCCAAACAGATAAACTATCAATTGAAAAGGAGAAATGTCAGGTGTTATGTATACTCGTCACTAATGTGTGGCGCAAAAACATGGACACTGAATAACAAGTTTTAAAAAAAGTATTGAAGCCTTCGAAATGTGGGTATATTCGAGATTGAGCCGCATTTCTAAGAAATAAGAAAACAAAACTTGGAGGTATTGGGTGTGTAAAGAGAAATAATGACCGAAAGCAGAATTAGACAATAAAGTTATTTTGATCATTTAACAAGACATACCTACCTGCATGTTGAAGACGATAATACAGGATAGAGAGAAAGGTAATCGTCCAAGAGGCATGCAACGTTATAAGTAGACGGATAATATTGGAAGATGAACTGGAAAGTCTGTCCGATTGTACCATGACGGCAATAGATAGGGTACACTGGAGATCCATTGCAGCTGACCTTCGATTAAGAGATGGTATTTTGAACTGAGCTGTCAAAATTAACGTCTGCTGTATTTGTCCATGTGACTACCATTATATTTCTTTATATAATTTTATTTATCATTTGATTTTAAATGTATAATCTCATAACATTTCTTGAAGCTTTCGCAGAACCCCTGAGAGGAAACGCGGACGCCAAAGGGGTCAGCGTACCATATATTAACAGCTGCCCTGGCTAAAACACAGATTCAATTAACGGTTTTACTATCTACACAAGGAAGCATGACGTCAAACTTGAGTCAATAACAGACAACTACTGCATGAGTATGTAAGACACTCAGGAAGTGCAGGACTGAACAATGTACAGATCGTACTATAAAAATAACAAAATGCAGATGAGGAGAGCTAGGACAATGGTACGCAAACACGACTAGGCCAATGTGAAAATCGTATTGGAGCCGAACAGTGACACGAAACTAGACAGAAAGAGTACTTCAGAGAAAGTATCAATATGAGACGCAGTAAATCACTCACAGGGTCGAAATAGACACAGACACATACACACACACACACATATACACAAATACACACAAACGCCCGGGCGCATACACATATATAAATCTATCTATATATCAGATGTTCTACGAAGGGACGACTTGATCACAGTTATTAGACGGCCGAGTAACAGAAAAACTCCTAACCATGGCAGCATGAAAGCTAACGTGTTACTCGGACGCTGAAATAGCAGCAGAAATGTTCAAATCAGTATTCTCACAAATTTGGCACCCGTTGACATCACCACTGGAATGGAGTAAAGGAGCAATTGTCACATTTTCAAAAGAGCAATAACAAAGTGCAATATCTGTGGGGCAATTGCTCTCATCTCAATACTTGAAGATGAATTGCTCTCATCTCAATACTTGAAGATGAATTGCTCTCTTCTCAATACTTGAAGATGAATTGCTCTCTTCTCAATACTTGAAGATGAATTGCTCTCATCTCAATACTTGAAGATGAATTGCTCTCTTCTCAATACTTGAAGATGAATTGCTCTCTTCTCAATACTTGAAGATGAATTACTCTCTTCTCAATACTTGAAGATGAATTGCTCTCTTCTCAATACTTGAAGATGAATTACTCTCTTCTCAATACTTGAAGATAAATTGCTCTCTTCTCAATACTTGAAGATGAATTACTCTCTTCTCAATACTTGAAGATGAATTACTCTAAGCTCAATACTTGAAGATGAATTGCTCTAAGCTCAATACTTGAAGATGAATTGCTCTCTTCTCAATACTTGAAGATGAATTACTCTAAGCGCAATATCCCGAACATAATAAGTGAGATAATGATCTAACAAATTTCAAATGCTTTACATAGAAAATTATGACAGGAACACGCAGTTTTTTAAAAGACATTCGACAGCATTTACATGGACATTCTGTTGGTAATAGTAACTGCCTATGGTATCAATAGCCATATTAGATTCTGTAATTAAAAGATCCTATATAAATTTCACATGCAGTGTTCTACTTTCAAGATGAAAGCACGAGAATGACAATAATGCTTTTCATAAGCAATTGTCGTCTTAACTGTCATTGACTCGGTGATACACCAGCCACTGTGGACATCCCAACAGTATTACGGTGGACAGTATTCTCCTCACTGGCACACATGAAATATGCAGATGCCATTCCCCGGTTCGAACATTCTTTTAGCTCACTAAGAGATAAAACCGAAAGACTCAATGTTTATAGCCAACAAGTCAGACTGAAAATTGATTTAAGAGAAGACAGAAGTCATTAAATGCCCATTCCACCTCAACCCATCCCCGTTACATTACAAAACCAAGAACTAGCTAAGACAGTCATATAGTGGAACATGTTAGATAATGGGAGATAGAATCTTGGTTAGATCCAGAGGCTCCACCTAGCGGATGCTGAAAGTCTTTAATGTCGACAGATAAGTAATAGATAGATTAGTTTATACCGTTTTAAGTAATTAGACTATGTAATCAATGAATTATCTTGTATTTTTATATTGAAAGACGACGTTTTATTTAGTGATCTCTATGTTATTGTGGGGACAGAATAACTGATTGATGGGGAAATGTGGTAGGACGGTAAGACATACTGACAAACAGCTGAAACAGATCAATAGCTCATTCAGATCAATAGCACATACAAATCAATAGCACATACAGATCAACAGCAGATAGAAATCAATAGCTCAAACAGATCAATAGCACATACAGATTAACAGCAGATAGAAACCAATAGCTGAAACAGATCAATAGCTTAAACAGATCAATAACACATACAGACCAACAGCTCCAATAGACCAACAGCTCAAACAGACCAACAGCTTAAACAGTCCAACAGCACATGCACACCTCAGCTCAAACAGACCAACAGCTCAAACAGACCAACAGTTAAAATAGATCAATAGCACATACAGACCAACATCTCATACAGACTAACAGCTAATACAGACTAACAGCTCATACAGACCAACAGCTCAAAGAGATCAATAGCACATACAGACCAACATCTCATACAGACTAACAGCTAATACAGACTAACAGCTCATACAGACCAACAGCTCAAAGAGATCAATAGCACATACAGACCAACATCTCATACAGACTAACAGCTAATACAGACTAACAGCTCATACAGACCAACAGCTCAAAGAGATCAATAGCACATACAGACCAACATCTCATACGGACTAACAGCTAATACAGACTAACAGCTCATACAGACCAACATACCAACAGGTCAACAGCTCAAAGAAATCAATAGCACATACAGACTAACAGCTCAAAAAGACTTACATATACTATAGACCAACAGGTCGTACAGACCAACAGCTCATACAGACCAACAACTAATACATACCAACAAGCCCATACAGACCAACAGACCAACAACTAATACAGACCAACCGCTCATACAGACCAACAGCTCATACATACCAACAACTAATACAGACCAACAGCCCATACAGACCAACAGCTCATACAGACCAACAGCTCATACAGACCAACAGCTCATACAGACCAACAACTAATACATACCAACAACTAATACAGACCAACAGCCCATACAGACCAACAGCTCATACAGACCAACAACTAATACAGACCAACAGCTAATACAGACCAACAGCTCATACAGACCAACAGCTCATACAGACCAACAACTAATACAGACCAATTGCTCATACAGACCAACAGCTCATACAGACCAACAGCTCATACAGACCAACAACTAATACAGACCAACAGCTCATACAGACCAACAACTAATACAGACCAACAGCTCATACAGACCAACAGCTCATACAGACCAACAACTAATACAGACCAACAGCTCATACAGACCAACAGCTCATACAGACCAACAACTAATACAGACCAACAGCTCATACAGACCAACAGCTCATACAGACCAACAGACCAACAACTAATACAGACCAACAGCTCATACAGACCAATAGCTCATACAGACCAACAGCTCATACATACCAACAGCTCATATATACCAACAGCCCATACAGACCAATAGCTCATACAGACCAACAGACCAACAGCCCATACAGACCAACAGCTCATACAGACCAACAGCTCATACAGACCAACAGCTCATACATACCAACAGCTCATACATACCAACAGCCCATACATACCAACAGACCAACAGCCCATACATACCAACAGCTCATATATACCAACAGACCAACAGCCCATACATACCAACAGCCCATACATACCAACAGACCAACAGCCCATACATACCAACAGCCCATACAGACAAACAGCTCATACAGACCAACAGCTCATACAGACCAACAGCTCATACATACCAACAGCTCATACATACCAACAGCTCATACCGACTAACAGCTCATACATACCAACAGCCCATACAGACCAACAGACCAACAGCCCATACATACCAACAGCTCATACAGACCAACAGCTCATACATACCAACAGCCCATACAGACCAACAACCCATACAGACCAACAGCTCATACGTACCAACAGCCCATACAGACCAACAGAGCAACAGCACATACAGACCAACAGCTCATACATACCAACAGCCCATACAGACCAGCAGTTTATACAAAACAGCACATAGAAAACAGCATCTCCGTGCAAAATGTCATTCTCAAAAATTTACATGTACATTTCTCTTCCCCAACGAAAACCCCATGTTACGCAGAAAGCTTGTGTCTGCGTGGCTCTAATATATTTATATATGTGTCTTATGTATCGCTTTATCTGTCTGCATCTCTATTCAGCATCTCTTATTTATTTGTTTTCTCATTCAATTTAATTATCTCGTCTCACAGAGAAATGCTTTTGAATTTATTCTCTCCAGCACAGAAATCCACCATAGTTCAACAGTTTTTCAAATACACATTTCAGCTGTCAAGTATTTATTTTTAGCAAAAGCCTTTACTTCCTTAATTTTCCTGTCTCTCTCTCTTTCTCTCTCTCTCTCTCTCTGTCTCTCTCTCTCTGTCTCTCTCTATTTCTTTCTTTATCAATTTACTCTCTCAATTTCTCAAATACGTCCATGTGTTTTAAAACACATTTCCACATGATGTAAACCGATTCCACACTTTCATACACTTAATTATTCAAATTAATGTGTCCTATTCTTTATAATTTTCTTATTGGTGTCCCTGTGTTTTTAATTTTTCGTTATAAATCGTAACATGTCTTCCTCTTGAAGTAGACCTAAATGGACACATTATAATAGTCACAGAGTACGGGTGTTCAACTATTTCTCTGTAGACACGAAAACAAATCCTTATTACTTACCAACAACATCTCCGTGGCACAGGAACGCTAGCAACAGAATTCCTAATCTTGACTAGAAAAAAGGCGGTTGTCGTGAGATGTGATCAACAACCTAAATCGAAGATGAATAAGTTGCCTCTTTCAGGGAAAAAAGGAGAAGTAATATCCAAGAAACAACCCAGTAGAAAATCTATTGATCATTAGTAGAAGTGTCCGTCATTTTTAGCTGCTTAAAAAAGAATGTAACCAGTGATGCTGTAATTACATATACGTACTATACATAACAATACTTGGCAGTGTTAAATATCGTTTAACATCTGTTGTAAGAGAGAACACGAACAATTTAGAGAAAGACGTTCAAGAAATGAGAAATAGATGGTGCTAGAAGGGAAAACAAACGGTTCAAGATAGGAGAAATAGATGGTGTAAGTAGGGAGAATTAGATGGTGTAAGTAGGGAGAAAAAGATAGTGTAAGAAGGGGGAAATAGATGGTGTAAGAAGGGAGAAAAAGATAGTGTAATAAGGGGGAAATAGATGGTAAAAGAAGAGAAAAATTGGTGGTGCAAGAAGGGAGAAATAGATGGTGTAAGTAGGGAGAATTAGATGGTGTAAGAAGGGAGGGAGAAATAGATAATGTAAGATGGGAGAAATAGATGGTGTAAGTAGGGAGAATTAGATGGTGTAAGAAGGAAGAAAAAGATAGTGTAAGAAGGGAGAATTAGATGGTGTAAGAAGGGAGAAATAGATGGTGTAAGAAGGGAGGGAGAAATAGATAATGTAAGATGGGAGAAATAGATGGTGTAAGAAGGGAGAAATAGATGGTGTAAGAAGGGAGGGAGAAATAGATAATGTAAGATGGGAGAAATAGATAGTGTAAGAAGGGGGAAATATATGGTGTAAGAAGGGAGAAAAAGATAGTGTAAGATGGGAGAGAGAAATAGATAATGTAAGAAGGGAGAATTAGATGGTGTAAGAAGGGAGAAAAAGATAGTGTAAGAAGGGGGAAATAGATAGTACAAGAAGGCAGAAATAGATGGTGTAAGTAGGGAGAATTAGATGGTGTAAAAAGGGAGAAAAAGATAGTGTAAGAAGGGGGAAATAGATAGTACAAGAAGGAAAAAATAGATGGTGTAAGATGGGAGAAATAGATGGTGTAAGAAGGGAGAATTAGATGGTGTAAGAAGGGAGAAAAAGATAGTGTAAGAAGGGGGAAATAGATAGTACAAGAAGGGAGAAATAGATGGTGTAAGAAGGGAGGGAGAAATAGATAATGTAAGATGGGAGAAATAGATGGTGTAAGAAGGGAGAAATAGATGGTAAAAGAAGAGAGAAATTGGTGGTGCAAGAAGGGAGAAATAGATGGTGTACGAAAGAAGAAATAGATGGTGCAAGAAGGGAGAAATAGTGTTTCAAGACAATCACATTTGGTTCGTAGGTAAAATATATGATAACAATCTCATTCAGTTAGTACCAGCTTTATCGCAGTGTAAGTGACAACATTTATGTTGTAGCCTCAGTGAAATGTATTTCATGTAGTGTGTCAGTTACGCTGGCCAGCAACAGCTGTATACAACGTAATAATTTGATAGGCGTAACTCAGTCTCTGATGAAGGAACTGGCAAAACGAAGAATAGCTTGCATTAAGAGATGCAACGTACCTTGGACAAATGTTACAAAGTTTGGGCATGTCTTTTGTATTCAATATTAAAGCAATCTATATTCACACACAAACACGAGGCTACACATACGACACACACACACACACATACACACACATACACACACATACACACACACATACACACAAAGAGGGATACACATATACTCAGATACACACGTTCCTAAAAACACACGTGCACAAAGACACACACATACACACACACACACATACATATTGTCGGTTCATTCCTGCTAGGCCTTGCCACTCATGGCTAAGAAAGCTATATTGATTGAAGAATTTTGTGATGTTTAAAATCAATACGAGCTGCGAAATTGTCAAAGGATGCGCTGAAGTTTCGGACCGACATAAGAAAGACCTCCTTGGATGCATTGAGATCTTTGTGAACGCACTTCCATTTGTCGATAGAAGCAGACGAGTGAAGGGTCTATATAGCTGTTTCGTTTTCAGGGAGCAGCATACACGTCCGATTCTTCCAAACTGGATTTTCTCTTCAACAATTTACCCCATGCGTATTTTAGAAATCACACCAAATCTGTGAAAGGTGGTTTTCTTCCAGAAATAGTTTATTTGTGATGTTAAAACACCGTGAAAAGGGGTCCAGAAACAGTTTTTCGTAATGTTGAACCTTGCACGTTTGATTGCAGAAGCAATGATGGCGATAAGAGGACCTGAATAGCAAACTGTCACAGAGAGTGACATCAATGAATTAATTCAATCAACAAAAGTAACCTTTCTCAGTACGACTAGCGTGTTTGATCGTGTAGCTTCCAACCTAACTTGTGAAGTGTGGAAGTGAGCCGCTTGATTTCTCCTTCCTCTATCAGAAAGACTTAGCCAGCAGGGCTAGTCATATATTTACTGTTCTATAATTCCATTACCCATAGACAATGTTGACAACCAGCACTATCACTTTGAGCAGCAACAGTAAGAATTGTCTCTGCTTGCCGTTTTGTCGTGTCCATCTTATTTCATATATGATTCTACTCTAGCGATGACTGTCGTCCCAATCTGTTATCATATCTTCCCGGCCTAATGATTGATCTATATAACTGTGTCACAAATATACGCGTAAGAATTCATGCATGAGCCTATTGAAGACATTAACCATATTGAGTCGCCCACAGAGTCAGATAAATATATTCACAGCATCATCACTAGCGGATTGATACATTTAACAAACATGCTTTAATCCAGTCCAAGATTTTAATTGATTACCGCTTACATTGTACCCACGTCAGGGTGACCAAAGGGACACGCGTGCATTACGTCACAGCATTTATTTCAATACAGTAGTTACCGTGTCAAAATGTATTCAACCGCGTGCCATTTCACGCACTACCGAATGCGCTTGTACCATCCATTTGGGAAGACATTTATCTAAGAACTCTCGCTTTGACGTCAGTATCTATGACTATTTCTGACATATCATTGAATGGTTAATAAATGGCTTCTAGCAAATACATAGTTTATTCAGTACGTACTTGTTACCAACCCATTGTGTGCATAAGAAATCAACCAACCAACTAACATGTATACGTCACTAAACCTTTTTTGCTCTAACAAGCACGTCTCAGTTCCCGCCGTTTTCTATCTAATATTCTTGGAAAATATACAACTAAAATGTTGACCAATGGAAACACACCTCAGACGAAATAAGGGGAATATCGGATTATTGAACAGGAGCATTCATTTAGAAATTGAAATCTGTAATTTATACTCTAAGCGGGCACTACTTAAAGAAAACATAAAGTTGAGAGAATCTTTATAATTGTTAGCAAACATTATCTATAATTAACGTATAAGAGCAATTACTAATTAGGTTTAGGTGAAACATGGTAATCGAGTACTTAATTTTCCTCATGAATACATGCTGTGTCACGGCAGCCTAACCAACTAGGTGAGGATCGATACTTTAATCCCCGTAGTGGTGAGCTTAGTGAGTAGCTAGAAAATATAATAATAGTGTCTGTAACGCGCTACCAAAGAAACAATTGTTAGCTCAACACGAGTCATTTCACAGAAGAGAAACAACCATCAACACATCAATAGCAAAAACAACCACAACCATCAACAACAACAACCATCAACACATCAATAGCAACAACAAACATCAACAACAACAAGCATTAACACATCAATAGCAACAACAAACATCAACAACAACAACCATCAACACATCAATAGCAACAACAACAACCATCAACAACAACAAACATCAACAACAACAACCATCAACAACAACAACGGCAACCTTCAACATATCTACAACATATGTACCAATTTCGTGACATCTAGAAGAAAATGGTCTCCATTTGGAACGTACAAACAATAATTATAATTGTTTAAAAAACCGAATAATGCGAGAACTGATTGGGGAGCTAAAAATGGGCCAAATATCTGTCAAAACATGTCGTAAAGAATCCTACAAGATGCGTGTGCATGGAGTGAGCAACAACTTCTTTTACGATCAGTTGGTTTAGAATCCACCCCAGCAAGGGTTGCTTTGGCGCTGGTTTTCTTTAAGGATTCTATAATGGGGACTATTTGCTTTCTCATGTGTGAAATATAGAAGGCTGCCGAACATAAGAACATCATTTACACAGATGAAACATTTAGAACATAAAAACCTTTACACATGATAAGAATTTAGAACATCAGAACATAATTTACACATGAGAAGAATTTAGAACAGAAGAACATCATTTACACATGAGAAGAATTTAGAATATAAGAACATCATTTACACAGGAGAAGAATTTAGAACATCAGAACATCATTTACACTTGAGAAGAATTTAGAATATAAGAACATCATTTACACATGAGAAGAATTTAGAATATAAGAACATCATTTACACAGGAGAATAATTTAGAACATCAGAACATCATTTACACATGAGAAGAATTTGGAATATAAGAACATAATTTACACATGAGAAGAATTTAGAATATAAGAACATAATTTTCACATGAGAAGAATTTAGAACATAAGAACATCATTTACACAGGAGACGAATTTAGAACAAAAGAACAGCATTTACACATGAGAAGAATTTGGAATATAAGAACATCATTTACACATGAGAAGAATTTAGAACAAAAGAACATCATTTACACATGAGAAGAATTTAGAACATCAGAACATAATTTACACATGAGAAGAATTTAGAACATCAGAACATAATTTTCACAGGAGAAAAATGTAGATGACCATTGCGTTATGTCAGAAAAGTTTGGAAGTTATGTATTTGATCAAATTGGCTTGATGGAATAAATCTATACTTGTATGTTCCAATTTGAACGTGAAGGATCAAGTATTGCCTAGAAATAACGTCATTTTGGGGTGTTCAGTTGAAATTTACAAGATGCTGGTCTTACGTCTTTGCCCTGATCGACGTGACCCCCGTAGTAGTGAGCGACAGGCAGATGATGCCAAGCATAGCACAACCGCCTGGAGGACCCTGATCCACCTTCATCAGCAGATTTGAGATGTGAGGAAAGCTACTGATATCCACCACTTAAACCTTGTTCATGGTGCACAAAAAACTTACTTATTGTGAGCTTTAAACAGCAGCAGCCCTGACCATGAAGGTAATGCCGTAGAATGCCTTACGTTATGCACACCTGTTATTACTTTTCAATATAGGCACCACCTGAAGTGACATTGCTCTGCCATTTCTCCGCGACCTTGAAAAAACCTTGAGAATAGATCACTCTATTTTTCTAACTAGCCAGGTACATACCAGTTTGACTTTTTCATCACTAAAGATTAATTCCTTTGGTCTGTATTTTATTTATATTTAGAGAAAGAAAAAAATCTGAGCCAAATCTGGGGAATAGTCTGGGTATGGAAGAATTTAAATGTTAAAATATTAGGCTGTTTGCTGCACAAGACGAGCTGTATCAGAGGGCACACTGTTTTGAAGCAAAGTCAGATTTTGATTGTGGTTATCCCTCGTTTTCTGATCATAGCCTTTTCAGCTTAGTGAGATCTACTAACTACTGCCCATTAGTCGTGTTGCAATGAGGAATGTAATCCTTTTGGCGCGCTAAAACTTGTCAGAATCATCTTTCCTGCATATTTCTGTGCTCTCGGCTTGGTTGGTGTTGGGGATACTTGGGTTTTCCATTAGTTGCTTGCAATTTTAGATTCAGAGTCATAATGGTAAACCCAAGTCTCATCTATTGTCCCCATGGCTTTCCAAATGTTTTTTGACTGAGGCTTTTTGAGCAACCATAGGCTGGAATGTTTAGTATCATTTGTTTCTGTTCATGTGGCATCAGACGAGAAACCCAGTAAGCACACATTTGACTCATGTACTGGTTTGTTGTGCTTTTTTCTACAAACTGTTGTTTTACTGGACGTTATCTCTCAACATTTGTCATTTTTCGATCCTGACCAATGATTTTCTTGGCTTTTGCTACATTTCCATTTTATTATTTGTTTATTCTAAGGCAGATCTTCTATATTTTGGCTCTTCTATATTTTGGCTATCTATATTTTGGCTCTTCTATATTTTGGCCGATCAGCAGCAATTGAGCAGCCACGCTTAATCTGTCTGCACAAGAGTTTTTATTTTATTTTAAAAGTTGTCCATCGTAAGCGATGATGGCCACATCAACAGACGGTTTTGTCTTGATGATGCAGCTTGCGTTGTATTGGGATTATAGTGAGGAAGAAACTGCTTGTCATCAACCTCACTCTCTGGTCTCGAGCTACCTTTAACCAGTAGACAGTCAAGACATAAGTCAAGACTGGAGGCAACTCAGGATGCAGGCACTCTGATCCCACCTCCCGTGAGACCAGATGTCACTTTAAAGCTTGTAGGGTTCTATAGTCCACAGTTTCTGTTTATCACTTTGGGAAGCGAGTGCCTAGCCTCTGAACCACAGCGATCCCAGAAGACTCTGCAGAGTCTTTAGACAACCAGTGTTACATACCAGTCGTTTAGTTTCGTCACAAAGTTACCAGCGGACGATGGGGATGCCCCCTACCATGCTATCCCTGAAGTGATCTGGGCAGATGGATCTGGGGTTGTCATTGTCCAGAGTTTTACCGACTCATTCGATGGACGGAAGTAATCAGACTGGTTTTATTCCCTGTGTATTTAGTAAGCTGTTTTTCCTTGTCACATAAATAATTTAATTACAGGATTGGCCTCTGACATTCGTTTTATTGAAACTGCAGATCCGTTTAAAAGGGTTTGTTTCCCAATACACCACAGTAGAAAAACTCGTTGAAAAAAATTATATAAAAACAATATCAATCACTCAAAATTGACATGTCCATTAGAAATGAAAGAACTTTCAAATTACTTTTGTTACTCCTTCATGGCCATGGTAGCTCTCCGCTGTCCTTAAGGAGCTAAGAGTAAATTACAGAGTGTGTAGTGTGTTTCTTATATCCTGGTTGTTGTGTGCAATGTTTTACGAGTGCACAAATATTTGTCTCTATGAACATTGATGCTACTAGTCTGGTATGAGATGTCCTCAATTGTTGTATGTTCAGTCCATTATATTCGTAAAATGACAGGAGATTCCTTGTCGAGCTTTACTACGGTTAGCGAAATGAAGCCACTGCTGTCAGCCAGTTATTATAGTCCAGCTTATGCAAGAAATTGTGTCAAATAGTTGATTGTCGTTAGACAGGAAACAATCAAATCCTGTTCATCTCCAACTGGACACATGTATTCTTCTTCTTCTTCTTCTTCTTCTTCGTACGCAGTCAGACAGTAACCATTATTTTTTCGAAAAAAGCGGCGGTCATCCTGAGGCTGTGCCACTGCCATAGAGCTTGTCTTGCAGTTCCACTGGTGATGGCCACATCTGCTCTCTCTGATCCTCGTATGTCGGGCAGCTCTGCAGCAGATGTTCAGCGGTTATTTTACCAGTACCGCACGGGCATTCGTCGGTACCACCTATCTTCAATTGGACACATGTATTCAACAAATACTGACAAAGCCCTGAGTCATCCTCTACAGTTCTCTCTACATCTAACCTGTCGCCCTTTTATTCCTCTCGAACTCACTTCCATAACATATTACACACTCTCTCCTAATTATAACATGATAGCGTAATAACAAAACGTGGACGGACGGAATGATTTCAGAATGATAAAAGAAAATTATGTTAAGATAGTATATTATAACAAAGAATGCCGGCAGGGATGAAGTCTATTACTTCATTGTATGAGTAAACAGTGCCATCTGGGATGAAGTGTTGGGACTTCGTTGACCAAAGCAGACAATGCCGTCTGGGATGAAGTGTTGGGGCTTTATTGAATGATGAGACTATGTCTTTGGGAATGAAGTGATGTGAATTCATTGTCCTATGAACAAAATATACCATATTAAGGCTATTATCTGGCTCCTCCCCTCGTACTTGTTCTTAGCTTTGACTGAGGTGGAATAACAAAGTCACTTTCTCTCACGCCTTACCTTCACCAATTTCCGGGCAGCCACTAGTATGCTAAGTATGTTCGTGAGCCGAACCCGGTTCTTTGTCTGCTAGAGCCAGGCTCTCTAACTGCCTTGGCACTGTTAAAATAAGACAAACCCGTTTCAGAAAGTTTCGCGATATCAACATAGTGAATGAGAGAAAGTGCTTTCAAATATTTCCTCATCCTTCACAAAGAATTCCTTCCATCCGTTTCACTCATTGAAATGAAATCTGACAAAATCTTCGATTATTGAATCGTCCAATATTGATACCCGAAACCCACAAGACGCGCACATTCAAGTAGTGTCAACTGTTGTCTTTTCCCAGGATTCACGCCTCTTATCTTCTTTGACCGCATGTTGATACGCTTCATCTCTACAGACAACAGGAACCTCCCGGGAACACGTGCCTGCTTCCAAATCGAACTAAGCCGTGGGTTATCTTGAATACATTGAACGGAAATACAAAAATGCAGACACTGTCAACCCAAACCACCATCGGTTTAGTTTGCTGTTCATTATCCAATACTTTCTTAAAAACTTCGTGCAAGTGAGATCGAGACGATCACTTCAGATGTTAAAATCAGTTTTGTGCAGAACAAAATGGTGTGGTCTTAATCAAACATAATTTGTCACTCGAATTTGTTATCGAATCATAAAATATTGCAAGAACAATTATTGTAACTTAAAGCCATGGTTGTCACAAAGCTATTGTCGAACCCTACGATAATGCCAGGGAAGATATTGTAACTTAAAGCCATGGTTGTCACAAAGCTATTGTCGAACCATACGATAATGTCAGGGAAGATATTGTAACTTAAAGCCATGGTTGTCACAAAGATGGCACATCGGTAATGTGTTAGATACTTATATACAATTATGTATCAAATGTGCGCCTGCTTGTTAACGTTTGCGTGGAGGATTTTATTGGCTGATTGAATCACGTGAAGTCATTATAAGCTGGTTAAAATTACGTTTGGCGCACGGCACCGCCATGCAGACTCTGGCCGGGATAATTATGAAAATCAAGAACAGTTCTTAATATGAACCAAGCATAGACGAGTTAGGATGGGGAAAAGGTTGTGGGTGGGGGGTGAAAGGGGGAAGAGACGGTGGCCTAAAGTATTTGTCGGTCTGAATGGGGATTATATTGGCGGGTTGTTGTTTTAGGGTGAAGTTTGGCAATGTGATGGACCTTTGGAGGAGGAAGCGATAGGCATGTATATAGTGAAGCATGGGTTAACGTGGGGGGGGGGGGGAGGTGGGGGGAATGGGTGGGTTTGCATGGTGTTAAATGGGTATGTGAGCATAGCATGGGTACGGGAATGGGAAGAAGCTATAACTGTTAATCTGCTGTGATTTTTGTTACGTTCAATAGGAGGACTGACCATCCCATGTTCTGCATGGATCTGCTAGTCCTTCCGCTTAGTTCCCATTATTGTGACATTGGGTAACGAATAATCCACATTGGCTGTCTTGCTTTTCCCTAGTATTATGTCGGGATCCTAGATGCAGTTGTGTTGATTAGTGTGTGTTGATACCGAATAGCGTACCCAGTACAAGTGAAGCGACAAAAAATTGGGAGTTTCCAGGCATTTTGCGATTCTCTACAAGTATTACGTTTGCTGACATAGATGATCGAATCTCTCTACAACTATATGGTCATTTGAGCATTTCAACAATTTGGTGTTCTTTGTTTGTCAATCCAAACAATTTGAGGTTTATTGTTTTCCCCATCCAAACAATTCAATTTATTTCCCCTTCCATTTTTTTCAATCGCCCTAGATCTTTTCCCGCTCAGCATTCCCGTGATTCTCTTACCTTTTGTGTGTTATCACAAAGTTTTCCAGTCCCTATTATCTATGATTGCGTCACTTATCAGATAATAAGAGGTCCTTACAGTGAACAAAAAATGACCAAAGGTATATTATAATAAAGGCGAATTATTCTACCTGAGATTCCCATTGTTGCCATGAGATTCCCGCTTGATTTGCCAATCATCAAGGAGCGACATCAAGTAGCGACATCAAGTAGCGATATCAAGAAGCGACATCAAGTAGCGACATCAAGTAGCGACATCAAGTAGCGCCCTTTGCACCAAGACTTGGATACACTCAAAGGCAGACGCATTAAGCGAATAAGGTCATGGATGACAGAGGCAGAAGACTCCCTGATGAGGGTCTGTCCATTGCAAGGAGAAAAAGGAGATAGTGAATGGGTAGAAATTGGCAACAAGAGCCCCCTCATAAGGGTGGTGATATAACTGAGCAGAGAGTGTCGTGAGTGAGGTGGCAATAGGACAAAAGCTTCAATACAGGAGCTGATCCAGCAACACTCAGGGCCACAAGACCCAATTCTGTACACAGATGGCTCCGCGAGCAGAGATGCAAACAAGTGCGATTGGATTTTCGTCGACTAACAAAATAACAAGGAGGTGGTGGAGAAACCAGCTGCCTACTGCACTGTCACATTGAGTATGAGGATAGATATTGAGGCGGTAACAGTGGCTTTAACTTGGTTGGTGACGCAACCGGTGACACAAGCAGTTATACTGTCAGATTCGCAGAGCAAGCTTCGTAAGATAGAAAGGTGCATGCTAAGAAGAAAGTGGGACTCTCTTCTGAAAAACTCTGGTATACAATGTGTCACATGAATCTACTGCTCGGGACACGCAGGTGCCTGGGACAACGACAGAGCTGATGCAGTGGCGGGAAGAGCTGTGGTGAACGAAGTGATGATGACGAGAGACAAGCAGGAGTTGATAAGGGCAGTCATGGACAGTCTACAGAATGATGAAGACACATAATCCTAAAATGCATTTGTGCAGGGAATGGTGGATTTGGGAGTGACTAAGTGAGAAGGTGTGTTCTCTCTGCAAAGATCCGAAGAACACGAAATAAACGCCTGACCGAGTATAAATACTTGGCTGGCTGCTTCGACCGAGAACGAAGCACTTATGGGAATGTCCCCTGTGTGATGATGTTTTTTCTAGAATCAAGATTCCCACTTTTTATTTTTAGAGATGTAATCCAATACGCCACGGTGAATCATAACTTACTTAAACAATAGCAAGCTCAATGTGGGTGAGACACAGAATGGATGTTTCTACCCAAATGCCATCTTTAAGCATGTCTTTTATTACATTTACAAGTGAAATGTACTTATCTGTGTCAAGATTACTTTTATCGATGGTTTTACAAGGCCCAAATAACTTTGTACAGAGATGCATAACCCTGGTTCAGAACTCAGTACACAGTTGAAGCCTATATCAGTCCTGAAAGATTTGTTCGGCTGTCTGTGCTGTTTGTCAGCACATGCACACCAGTGATGGGACCAATGTTAGTCTGTGTACTAAGCAATTCTTCTTCTTCTTCTTCTGCGTACACAGTCAGACAGTAACCATTATTTTCTCGAAAAAAGCGGCGGTCATCCTGAGACTCTCGCCACTACCATAGAGCTTGTCTTGCAGTTCCACTGGCAATGGCCACATCTGCTCTCTCTGATCCTCGTATGTCGGGCAGTTCTGCAGCAGATGTTCAGTGGTCATTTTACCAGTACCGCACGGGCATTCGTCGGTACACCCTATCTTCAGTTTGTTGAATAGGTGGTACCTCAGTCTGTTGTGGCCAGTGCGAAGTCTGAAGACAACGACCTGCTCTCTTCGGTTCAACTGGTAATAGGCATCGTTTTTGGTGTAACCAGTATGTTCGGTTTCCCATTTGGACATGTATCTGGCTTTGATAAGCCGTTTTGACTCTTCGTACGTCATACTGGTATCTGTTTGTGGTAGCCTTGCACCTTCTTTTGCCAGTCTGTCTGCCTCCTCGTTGCCTTGGATGTTGCAGTGTGACGGAACCCACTGTACCACCACCCTTTTTGGTGCGGACTGCTGGCACAGTTTGCAGAGTGCTGCTCTTAAGTCATTAAGCTCAGTGTTTTTCTGGCTTTTTAGCGCTGTGACTACTTCGAGAGCATCTGTCAGCAGGACTATATGGCTCTCATTTTCACTGTGTGTTACCAGTTCTTCCACTGCCGCCCTCAGTGCCTCTGCCTCTGCTCTGAAATTGCTTGTGTACTTACCAGTAGCGAATGACAGTGTTATTTTTCTGCCATTTGGTAGGTTCAGGAATGCTCCTGCCCCTCCGTTCTGTGTAGTGTTTGTTACAGAACCGTCGGTGTATGCATGGGTCCAGTCCATGCTTGGGTAGCTTTTCGTTATGAAGCTTAGGGGAGTGTCTCTCCTTTCTTTTTCAGTCTGGCAGTTTTTGTTTGCAATACCTGGTATATTTTCTACCACCTCTGGAAATATATCCTGCCTCCAAGTAGGTTTTCGTACAGTAGTGATGGGCTTTGGTGTTGTTAGTGCGTTTATGGGATCTTCGTGCATCTTTGCTTTGGCTATTTCTGCAAAGTTTCTCCGCTTTAGTTTCCCATTTCCCAAATTGTTTAGTCTCTGGTACATTGGATGGTCCGTCAGTCTTCGGAGTTTCTCTGACTGCAGCTGGGCTCTGCAGTCTCTTCTATCGGTCATGGATTGCAGTTTTGTAATCTTTTCAAGTTCTACAATTGGCGTTGACTTCATGCCACCTGTTATAATTCTCATGGCTTGGTTTTGAAGTTTGTTAACTTTATCGAAGTTCGCCTTCGCTGCTGTTGTCCATGCCGCAATGCCATACTCGAGAACTGGTCTCACTCTTCCAGTGTACAGTTTCTTTAGTATGCCTTCATCTGCTCCCCAGCTTGTGCCAGCAAGTTTCCTCATGATTGCCATTCTTTCTCTGGATTTCATTCGGTTTCTCTCAATCTGACTTTTCCATGTCATGCGCCGATCAAATGTGACTCCCAGATAGGTTGGGTTGTCGTTTGGCTGCAGGATTTTGCCATTTAGACTTAATTTGGTACTTTGGGGTTTTAATGACAGCGAGAATATTGTGCACGTGGTTTTCTCCTCGTTTATTTTGACCAGCCATGAGTTCGCCCACTCTTCCAGCGATGTTAGGGCCGCCTGCATCCGATTTCTTGCTATGGTGAGATTCTTTTCAGAGGTCCACATAGCCAGATCGTCTGCAAACATTGAGCTATGGACTCTTCTTGGTATATTCTCTGTAATATCGTTTATATATACCAGGAAGAGTGTGGGTGACAATACTCCCCCTTGGGGTACTCCCTGCTCGAGTGTCACCTTTTTGCTCATCTGCCCTTGTACTTGGACTCTGGCCGTTCTTTGTTTGAGGTAGTGGTCGATCCACTTGTACATCTTCCCACAGACATCACTTCTTCTTAGCTTGACTCTAAGTCCATCCTTCCAGACTTTGTCAAATGCCTTTTCCAGATCCACCCAAACAGCTACTGTGTGTTTCTGTGCCTGGTAGGCATCTTCTATCTCCTGGGCTATGAGGATGACCTGGTCCTCAGTGGATCTGTGCTGTCTAAAGCCGGCTTGCTGTGGAATTAGTATTCGTTTTTCTTCCAGATGCCACATCAGTCTGGTGTTTATCATCCGTTCCATCAGCTTGCCGACACAGCTCAGTAGGCTTATGGGCCTGTATCCATTTGGATCTGTTTTGTCCTTTCCTGTTTTTGGTACTGGTACCAGTATTGCATCTTTCCATGCGTGGGGTACAATACCCCTTTTCCAGCTTTGGTTCAGGACTGATAGTAGTTTTTTCTTCGCTGTTTGGCCCAGCCCCATCAGCATTTCGTTTGTTATCCCGTCTTTTCCGGGAGATTTCCTTTTCTTTAGTGTTCTCATAGCCTCTTCCATTTCGCGCATTGTTAGTTTGGCCATCATGTGCTCTTCAGGGGCCGTATTTATGTTTTCGTGTCCCTTTAGCTCTTCGCTAATGTCTGTATGCTTATCTGCAGGGACCTCGATGTGGTTTGCTCTGGCATAGTGATCGACAAAGGCGTTTGCGGCTTTCTTACCTGTGATCAAGTTCTCGCCCTGCTTGATAGTAATTTGTTTATTTGACGGGGTTTCGTCATTCATGGCTCTGACTAGCTTCCATAGCTTGTTCCCTTCTTTTTCCAGGTTTAGACTTTCCGTTTTATTTTTCCAGCTTTCTCTTGCTGTTTGCTTGAGAGTGTGTTTGTACTTCGCCGCGGCGGCTTTGAGGGCGATGTTTGCCTCCATGGATTTTTCTCGTTCTGCCATGTTCCTAGCATTTGTTACTGCATCTTCCACTTTCTGTAACTCATCATTCCAGTAGGGCTTATAGTTTTTCCTAGCTCCTCTTGGGATGGTTTCAGTGGCGGCTTGCATTATTGCCTTGCTTAGGCTCTCTACCATGGGCTTCATTTTGGTGTTTCGTGTGTTGATGGTTTCACACAGCCCATCTGTCAGGATTGCAAATCTGTCCCAGTCGGCTCGTTTGTAATTCCACTAAGCAATTCAAATTGTTATGTACTCCGCTCTTGTGGAAAAGGATTATTTCCTCTGTTCAATCAATGTAGTGACAATTGTCTGACTCTAAAACTGCAAATTACTTTTGGGGTTACAATTTGAAAGTGATAAATTTATGTAATGTGATGGTCATTATGCGCGTGTTGGCGGATCCAACTGAGAATGTCCTTATAAGCATCACAATATTTTGAAATTAAAACTTAATTTTTCCAACCTTTGTATACCTGCGGACCAGTAGAAATAGGAAACATTTTTCGCGGATCGGTGGAAATAGGAAACATGTTTTTGGGTCCGGTGGAAATTGGAAACATTTTTTGGCGGACCGTTGGAAATAGAACAAATTTAAAGAAAGTTAAACGTTTATGCTGTTTTATTTTGCTTGTCTCCAATCTTGTAGGAATTCACATTTTACAACAGAAAAACACACAAAAACAACTTGCCTTGCAAGCAATCACAACACGATAGTAGCATATAATTTAACCTCTAAAACTTGTCGATCAATTTTCGAATGACCAAGTTTTGCTGGCACAAGCTGGGGAGCAGACGAAAGAATACTAAAGAAACTGTACACTGGAAGAGTGAGACCAGTTCTCGAGTATGGCATTGCGGCACGGGCAACAGCAGCAAAGGCGAACTTTGATAAAATTAACGAACCTCAAAACCAAGCCATGAGAGTTATAACAGGAGGCATGAAGTCAACGCCAATTGTAGAACTTGAAAAGATTACAAATCTGCAATCCATGACCGACAGAAGAGACTGCAGAGCCCAACAGCAAGCAGAGAAACTCAGAAGACTGACAGACCATCCAATGCATCAGAGACTAAATAGATTTGGAAATGGGAAGCTGAAGCGGAGAAACTTTGTAGAAATAGCCAAAGCAAAAAGGAGCGAAGACCCTATGAACACTGTAACAATACCAAAGCCCATCCCTACTGTACGCAAACCCACATGGAAGGAGCATATCATTCCGGAGGTGGTAGAAAATATACCAGGTATTGGAAACAGGAACAGCCAGCCTGAGAAAGAACGAAGAGACATAATCCGAAGGTACATAACGGAAAACTACCCAAGCATGGACTGCGCCCATGCATACACCGACGGTTCTGTAACAAACATGTAGCAGAGAGGACAAGGTCTTGCTCTATCAAATCTACACACATAAGGCTGCTCTTCAACTAACACACATAAACCTGAATGATCTAACAAGAAAAGAAACTCCGATTAACAAATTCTTTATTTCTCACTAAACTATTCCCAACTCCCACCCACACTCACTCCTATACAGTGATACCTAAACTAACAAATCCCTTCTACACCTGAACTAATGTCAATAGTCACCTTTCCCATGCTCCACGCGGGTCAGAGTTATGGCCGGAACAGCGTCGGTTTGTACCTCGCGTCGTTAGTGCAACACAGGTGGGTCGCCCATTGGTCTTGTTCTCTTGTCAGGAAAACACGACTCAGCAGCCGCAGGTATGACATTGGCCTGTGTTGCAAAGGAATCGACTGACCACGTGATAGAGGGTCGCGGGTCAGCACACGTCTCTGAGGACAACGATCACTCACCCAGCGAGCGATTATGGCCAACTGGTTACACCTCACCCATGTAGACTGGTCAACTTATTCGAGGTGTCGGCCGCTTGTAACCCTCGAGTAAATACGTCAGCCCTGGCAAGAATCGGGTAGCTCGTGCTGGTGAACTCTCTTCAAGTGCGGCGCTCAACTGCCGCTTCAGTGATTCACTCTTCAAAAATGCAGGTAGTATTACTGCAGATCGTAGCAGATCGTAGCGTACCTGCTGCCAATGGGGTAACGTTCGTCTTCGAGACTTCTCAAATCGTGTATCGTAGAAAAACGCAAAAAAGCCCCGTATCGTAGAAAACGCTCAAGAAGCTCAAAATGACGTGACGTTCGCTCAAGAAGCCCCGTATCGTAGGAAACGCTCAACCTCATTCAGTTGTTGTTGCTTAGATGTTTGCCTCACTAGTTTCTACTGGCGGAGGCGCGCCATTTTCCACCCCAGACCATAGTCCATTGGGCGATATCAGGACGCATAAACCAGTGCTTGGATGCATGTGTGCGTTTGTATGTACCTATGCTAGGGTTGTGTGCCCTCAGAAGCTAGCCCAACCAAAGTGCAATGGAAGGGCCTCACCACGAGGGCGCGTGTGAAAGTTGTGCAAGAGTGTGACTGTAAGACAGAGTCAAATCAAACAGAGTGAGGTAAGAGGAGAGAGACGAGTGGCCCCCAGGGTGAGCCTCCTGATTCAGCCTAGCCCGCCAGGCTTTTTATAATCTGAGACTACTTTCTTAGTCGGGGCTACTTGCAAGATGGCATCGCTATTCTTACGCCATCCGTCACGGTATCCGCCGACTGAGTGGTCAGATCCCGATGGGGAGTCCGTGGGGAGACAAGATTTTTCTCCCCAGACTAAATCTGTCACAAACACAACACAGAAAGGAGGGGCAGGGGTATTCCTGAGCCTACCAAATGGTAGAAAAACAACACTGTCAGTGGCAATTGGAAAATTTTCAAGCATTTTCAGAGCGGAGGCAGAGGCACTGAAGGCTGCAGTAGAAGCAATGCTGACAGGCGAAAGCAATGAAAACCAGATAGTCCTGTTTACAGATGCCCTGGCAGTAGTTACACTAAAAAGCCATAAAAATACTGAACTTAATGATTTAAGAGCAGTACTCTGTCAACTATGCCAGCAGACTGCACCAAAAAGAGTAGTGGTACAGTGGGTTCCATCCAACTGTAACATCCAAGGCAACGAGGAGGCAGACAGACTGGAAAAAGAAGGTGCAAGACTACCACAACCAGATCCTAGTGTGACCTACGAAAAGTCCAAAAAGTTCAATAGAACATACTGGCTACTCAAAAAAATGATGCCTACTACCAGTTGAACAGAAGAGAGCAGGTCGTGGTCTTCAGACTCCGCACAGGCCACAACAGACTGAGGTACCACCTATTCAATAAACTGAAGATAGGTGGCACTGACGAATGCACTTGTGGTACAGGGAAAATGACCGCTGAACATCTGCTGCAAAACTGCCCAATATATGAGGACCGGAGAAAGCACATGTGGCCATCACCAGTGGCAACACTAGACAAGCTCTATGGCAGTGTCGACAGCCTCAGGATGACCCCTGCTTTCTTCGAACAAATACAGGTTGACGTTTGACAGCGTACGATGAAGACGAAGAAGAAGAAGAATGACCAAGTTTACGTATCGCGATATTTGTAGGCACTCTACCCCCGACTCCATCCCCACCCGGCTGCAAAAAAAAAAATTACTTCGATAAACAAACACGCCAGATATGGCTGAGAGCTTGTGTTAGAAAAGTACTGATACTTGTATAGCTTTTGTCATTTGATTTTAAACAATAGCCAGTCAAAACTGAGGTCACATCAAGCCAAACTCTGGAGTTTGTGATTTAAGCCGCGATAACTTTTTCCACGGAGCGGCACTGTAAACACTTATCTAGCACACACATATTTAGCACAGATCTAGCGCATACTGATCTAGCACACACTGATCTAGCACAGACCTAGCACACACTGATCTAGCACACACTGATCTAGCACAGATTTAGCACACACTGATCTAGCACAGATCTAGCACACACTAATCTTGCACAGATCTAGCACACACTGATATAGCACAGATCTAGCACACACTGATCTAGCACACACTGATCTAGCACAGATCTAGCATACACTGATCTAGCACAGATCTAGCATAAAACTGATCTAGCAAACACTGATCTAGCACAGATCTAGCAAGCACAGATCTAGCACACACTGATCTAGCACATATCTAGCACATATTGATCTAGCACAGATCTAGCACACACTGATCTAGCACACACTGATCTAGCACAGATCTAGCACAGATCTAGCACACAGTGGTCTAGTGCACACTGATCTAGCACACACTCATCTAGCACACACTCATCTAGCACACACTGATCTAGCACAGATCTAGCACACACTGGTCTAGTGCACACTGATCTAGCACACACTAATCTACCACACACTGATCTAGCACACACTGATCTAGCACAGACAGATCTAGCACACACTGATCTAGCACAGATCTAACACATACTGATCTAACACACACTGATCTAGCACATATCTAGCATACACTGATCTAGAACAGATGTAGCACACACTGATCTAGCACAGATCTAGCACACACTGATCTAGCACAGATCTAGCACACACTGATCTAGCACACACTGATCTAGCACATATCTAGCACACACTGATCTAACACACACTAATCTAGCACACACTGATCTAGCACAGATCTAGCACACACTGATCTAGCACAGATCTAGCACATATCTAGCACATATTGATCTAGCACAGATCTAGCACACACTGATCTAGCACACACTGATCTAGCACAGATCTAGCACAGATCTAGCACACACTGGTCTAGTGCACACTGATCTAGCACACACTCATCTAGCACACACTTATCTAGCACACACTGATCTAGCACAGATCTAGCACACACTGGTCTAGTGCACACTTATCTAGCACACACTAATCTAGCACACACTGATCTAGCACACACTGATCTAGCACATACTGATCTAGCACACACTGATCTAGCACACACTGATCTAGCACAGATCTAACACACACTGATCTAGCACACACTAATCTAGCACACACTGATCTATCACAGATCTAGCACACACTGATCTAGCACAGATCTAGCACAGATCTAGCACACACTGATCTAGCACAGATCTAGTACACACAGATCTAGCACAGATCTAGCACGCACTTATGTGGGGGAAAATGTGACATAAACCTACATCTTACAAGGCCTCAGTTGTTAATAATGAGGACAAGTCAGTTTCATTTCTTACTTCCTGGAAGTCCCAAACGCCATGTACCCATTTACAGTTGGAGCAACGGGAGGTCGTTGCTAGCCATAGTCGGACCCGGTACTTTTTGCCGTGGAGAAGCAAGTGATCAACCATCGTTCTGGTAAGCTAATCTGATAAGCGGTTAAATAGTATTTCGTTAAGTACGCATATAACAATAACATCAAGTCAATCACATCTGCTTGGAAGTCAGTCTCAAAGCATTGATACACTCTTGGCAATATGTTTTCCTTGACATTTCATTTGTCTTGATAATGTTGCCAATCATAAACACAATCCTACTCAGTCACCGTTTTGACTTGTCCGGTAAAGTATCCAGGATCAGTAAGGTGCACGAAAGACAGAGCTGGATTAGCCAATCAGCGCGTACTTAGATCACACAGTCACTGTCACACTGCCATACGACATTTTTCCCATTGCTGGGGTGGTCGAGGGGTTTTGAAGGCTGTGGACTATAGGCCGCTTCGCCACTGCTGTCGCCACGTCGTGTGCTGGCTATGTTTGTTTATTTCAGCCCGCACAGAAAAACAACACATACCATACCGGGAATTCGAACCGCTGCCCTCCTTGTCGGCAGATAGGCCTCGAAACCATTCGGCCACGCGCAATCTTAGATCACCAATAGAAAAATGACACCAAGCAACATTAGCAAATAGTAATAACAATTGTTTACAAAAACACAAAATCTCATCTTGCCGTAATCAGTACCAGTTCAGGGAATGAACATAACAACATAGTCCGTCTTTTTACTCATGAACAAGATCCGAAGTAATTTTCTACAAAACTGCGTGTCTTATCTAAATGATTTTGTCGCATGCAGCTTTGTAATATCCATGACACTAAAACATTGATATTATTTAGTTTGGCTTGGCTTCGTTCGTTCTCAATATCCTGCTACCGTACCCTGAACAAGCTTAAGTAGCAGAATGTAGTCCAGAGAACGGAATGCGTTGTGTCGTAGTTTACAGATCGACTGCGATATTTGCATCTTTCGGTCCAACACATCCGACTTCAGTTAGCATTTTTTTGAGTACCGGGTTAGCATCCCTCCCCTCTTTGATCCCTTATCCTTAGCCAGTCTGCTCTGCTGCAGCCTGTTATCCAGGATCACCACGTGGATGAGGTGTAGAAGGGTCTTGGCAGCTCTAGTTCGCTGGCGCTAGTAGTCAGCCAAGGGTCGCTAACCACTGCAACTCATGCGCTGCTCACCATCTTGATCCCTTATTTAGTTTGATGTGAGAGGATGAATTTTCGTTTCATGTGCTATTCATAATAATAAGAACTGTCCATCGTTGTTGGTGAGGACATGATCCTTGTCACCAAATTCCATGTTGGGTGTGGGTGCGCATGTGGCTGAACAGGTTAATGCGAGCACAACAACATCTGCTGCATGGTGTCTCACGAGGTCTGTAGAAGGTGATGGTGTTCCCGCTGTTAGTGATTTCCGGGTCTTGCGTCTGCTCTGGACTTATACAACACGGTGGTCTTCGCTGGTAGCTACAGCCGCTTTGACTGCGCTTCTCCAGTCAGATCTGTTTTGCGCAAGACATTCTTAAGTGGTGACATCTGTCTAGCAATGTTCAGTGAATCCCTAAGACCATCTTTAAAACGTTTCTTTTGGCGCCCTTTCTCACGCCATCCCTCTCTCAGCTCGCCGTAGAGCAGAATATGGGAGCCGTCCTTCTGACATACGAACGAGGTGTCCGGCCGATCCAAGTTGGGCTATTTCTAGCAGTGCATGGATTATGGGCATGTCAGCCCTCGAGAGAACCTCGATGTCAGCGACACTATCTTGCCATCGAAAGGGAAATATTCGCCTCAAGCAACATTTGTGGAAGTGGTTTAACCTCCTTGAATTTCAAGAGTATACAGTCCAGCTTTTGCTGGCGTAGAGTTGGGTTGGAATGATGGTGGCGTGGTAGACTTTGAGTTTGGTTTTGACGCTGATACCACGACGTTTCCACATCATGGAGTGCATTCTACCAAAGGCTATGTCGGTCCTTTCTATTCTGCTTGCCCCCTCATCGTCTAGGCTGACAGATCTCGACAGCGTGCTGTCCAGATACGTGAATTTATCTATGACATTCAGCGTCTGCCCGCTGACTTTAGTCTCTGGTTTTGTGTACGGCATGCCTGTGCTGGTTGGTAGATGACCTCTGTTTTGTGTACAGCATGCCTGTGCTGGTTGGTAGATGACCTCTGTTTTGTGTACGGCATGCCTGTGCTGGTTGGTAGATGACCTCTGTTTTGTGTACAGCATGCCTGTGCTAGTTGGTAGATGACCTCTGTTTTGTGTACAGCATGCCTGTGCTGGTTGGTAGATGACCTCTGTTTTGTGTACAGCATGCCTGTGCTGGTTGGTAGATTACTTCTGTTTTCTTGGCATTTATGGTCAGACTAAAAGTTTGCATGCGGCAGAGAACCGGTCCATTCCCATCTGCATGCTCGGTTCTGAATTGTTGTTCAGAGCACAGTCGTCACCAAATACAAGTTCTCTGATTATGCCGCCAGCGACTTTGGTTTTGGCCTTCATTCTTCTGGGATTGAGTAGCTTGCTATCCGTGTGGTACTTTACGGTTATGCCAAGCTCCAGCGATCTGAAGACGTGTCATCGTGGCCGTGAACATCATGTTGAACAGGGTCGGGGCGAGTACACATCTTTGTTGTACTCCATTTGTTACTGGAAAAGCTGTATAGGTGTCTCCACTGTCCATTACACTTGCACACGGTTTGAAATGTGCTATTATGGTGTAGTAATTTATCAGGATAGCTTATCCAGGATGAAGTTGTGGTTGTGAATATTTGTACGAGTTTTGTTTAAATCTAGAAGCCTGCATTTGCTTTCTTATATGCATAGCCATGGTCTTGATTTCTTACCAGAACGTCATACTTTCTGCTGGGATTCACTTGTTTTAACATCTATGTTTGGTACTCTCACTTAATCGATGATTTTCGTGAGTTTGACAACTTTTCTATTCTGAACAGATGTAGTTGATATTTTATTCGTGAATTTGAAAACTTTTCTATTTTGAACAGATGTAATTGATATTCTAACACTAATCATTTCGTGGGTCGCAGAAAACTGTCACATACTAAAATACCAATCACTGATTCAGCAAGTAGATTAACAACAGGAGCAAACATTGAAAGTAGGTAAACAATGGGGCAAAAGTGATGATTCAGAATATGGGTATTCAGTTGAGTAAATACTGATTCAGTAAGCAGATAAACAGTTGGGTAAATGCTTTTTTTTTGTTTTTTTAGGTGGGGTATTTTGCGTCTTGACAGACGGTCAGTAAGCTGGTCTGTTGTAGAGATGACGGTGACTTCATCTGTCTTGGAGGGACATCGACTGTCGTGGCTGATTTTGCCGATTCTTGATTGACAGGAACGACAGCAGTGTAAACAGAACAAGTTAGATTGATGTAGGGTAGGCTCCTTTCATGTGCGTCGTTTGTCTTCCATCTTTGTCATCAGAACTAGTTCTAATACCTCGATGCCCGTTCTCAAGGTCGCTCTCCGTGTAGATCTATCCTCTGCAATCTCCTCCAGTATATTTGGATTGATCGAAAAATTGTTTATGCATCTTTAGCAAATGTTCGTGTATCTTAATTGAGACCTTCCTTGCATCTGATACTCGACATGAGTTCACCCAGGAATACTGCTTCGGAATACGGGTATTTGACATTCGTTTCACGTGACCCAACCATCTCAGTTTCTTGTTGCTCAGAGTCGAGAATAGGGAAAGTATCTTAACGCGTTTCAGTATTTCTGAGTTGGCCACCTTGTTCTGTCACTTTATATTCATTATACTGCGAAGACATCGCATAAGAAAACTGTTTAACCTCTTCTTGTGTCTTGAATGTATTGTTCATGTTTCCGCCCTGTATAACAGTGTACCAAGCACGCATGATCTTTGTATTTAGCGTCAGCTTTCTGTTGTGCCACGCCTTTTCTTTCAGCCTGCCGAAAGTTGCTGTGTACATTGATCTCTTTATCGAATGATAGTGTTACTGTTACTGTGGAGCCCAAATATTTGAAAACTTGAACTTCATCGAGCGGATCTTTATTTAGCGTAATTGTTTTTACTGGTGCGGTTCCAACTTGTTTTAGGACAACCGTTTTTAGCACGTTTACAGTGAGTGAAAATATGTTGCAGGAATCAGACAGACAATTGATTAATGATTGTAGAGTGTCCACATTGTACGCCACCAGGGGTGCATCAACAGCAAACAATAGCTCTCTGATGAGATTTTCCGTTGATTTGGACTGAGCTATGAGCCTTGCCAGATTGAACATCGAGCCATCAAACCTACTGCGGACAAAGACGTCACCAATCTCCTGTATGAAAGCACAGTGTAGCATGGCTACGAAGAAAAATCTGAATAGAGTAGAAGAAAGAACACAACCCTGTTTCACGTCAGCACAGTTTTTTGAGTTGTGTTCATGTGAGAGAAATAGACCACAGAAGTTTAATGGCTCTAGAAGTTTCCTCTACTTATGTCGTGTGTTTAACAATAACCTAGAAAACAAGGTTAAAAAAAGATTGCCCTAACAAATATGAAATATTATTTCAACGTATTCAGCCTGAAGCCATTGCTTCTTTTTCATTGAAATTGCACTCAGAAATAAAACAGCTATGTCGGACATATTTTTGCTTGTAAGTCTAGAAAGAGTTATTCGACTGTCTGTCGTCTGGAGCAGAACGCATACATCTGAGAATTTATCGCAAAAAGTATGACAATCGCTATGAGAGGACCTATCGTTTTCTTGTTTGTGTAGAAGAGAACTGCTTGTTGGAATATGGATTGTTATGTTCAGATTATGAGTCTTTGTTAAGTTGCACTGTAGTTTGAATTCTGCTATTGTCTCTAGGAATGTTTATGTAGGCTACTTTTGTGTATTTTTAAGCAAATTTGTTTCCGTATGAAGAATGCACTGCTCATTGGTTTAGAGCCAATCTTTAAACCTAGTCATATCTATGTAGTTTTTAGTAACATACACATAATAGACCAATGTAATTACAGTATATACACATAATGGACGAAAATAATTACGGCATACACACATAATAGATCAATGTAATTACAGTATATACACATAATGGACGAAAATAATTACGGCAATCACACAAAATAGATCAATGAAATTACAGTATATACACATAATGGATCAATGTAATTACAGTACATACACATAATGGATGATAAAATTAAATTAAATACACATTATAGACCAATGTAATTACAATGCATACACATAATATACCAATGTAATTACAGTACATACACGTAATACACCAATGTTATTACAGTACATACACATAATGGACCAATGTAATTACAGTACATTCACATAATGAACCAATGTAATTACAGTACATACACATAATGGACCAATGTAATTACAGTACATACACATAATAGACCAATGTAATTACAGTACATACACATAATGGACCAATGTAATTACAGTACTTACACATAATAGACCAATGTAATTACAGTACATACACATACTGGACCAATGTCATTACAGTACATACACATAATGGGCAATGTAATTAAAATACATGTACATAATAGACAACAGTGCGGAAAATTTACATGTTCTTTCTGCCCGTTCCCTTTTAGGGCGAACATAAAATGGAATAATATGAAAACAACTGCATTGTTGTAGACTTTGTTATAATTCTCTCGTGAAGCCTTTCGCTAGCCTGGAAATTGCAGAGATTACACACGCAACAAAAGGAAAGGACAAAAAAAACTAAAGACAGAAGGACACTTCAAATGTTTCTTCTCATTTATTCACAACAGGCCCTCAACTGTGACCCTTGCTGATGTTGGCACCAGGTGGCGTGGCGCGAACAGAAAAAGCTGTAGAAACAGGCTGTGTTGTAGTTGTAGATTCTCTCCCTTCCCCGGCCTACGCCAGCCGATCAGTGTAAGCTGCCAGCGCGTGCCGTGTCGAACCAATAGGCCGTATTGTAACTACACTGCTCACTTTCCACTCAAATATCTTCTGTTTTAAACAGTGTGTGCTGGACCTACCCTACAACATTGCCACTATGAATAACGGCTGAGGCATGGGGCATTGTGTACGTTCCTTTATTGGAGTTATCAAACATTTCTTCGTTCTTATTGCCGTGTGTAAAGCCACAGATAATGCTAAACGTTTGTATGACGACTTGTTACGAGGCAGCGGTTACAACAAACTCATTCGTCCAGTGGGCACTAACACGGATAAATTGGTGGTCAGACTGGGTATCCGATTGTCTCAACTGATTGACATTGTAAGTAGATTGGTGTCTTTATTGCCAGTATTTTTTATTTCTGTATTAATTCTTCTCTGGAGAGCTTTGTACATTACTGAATAATGTTGTTTGACCTTTCGTCTGAGATGTAAACAAAGACTGTCCAATCAGAAAACAGATGTGACAAACAGGACACTTAGCATATGGCTGTTGCACACGTGACTCTATTCTCTTCCTACATGTCGCTAGGGATAACCCAACTAAGATACCAGCCTAGATTTGCACGCCCTGGATATTCCAACTGACCAATAGTCTGATGAATGTGGCCTGATCTTCCAGTTTTGAAAGAAATCTCTAGCAACAAAACTCCAAAATGTATTACACTACTTAAGAGTGAGAAACATCACATGTTCGCAGTTAATGTTATCATCCGTCATCATTATCATCTTTTTCGTCTAGATACGTTATTTGTGCTGATGCGTTTTCCCATGGTGCTGATCAAGACCTTTTGTTCGTAACATTACGAAGGTTGATTGTATGTTTTTATGTGCCTCAGGTCCATACTTCTGTATGCACACAATCGGATCCACAGGAGCAAAGAATAAGTCAACTTCGTGCCCAAGCGTGTCATAGATGACGGCTAAACATAGTTGTGCTTGGGGTTAGCAACCTCATCATGTAAAACAAATGACCACAGTAAGAGTATACAATATACATTGGAGCAGTCTCCTGTATTGCCGAGATTATAATAGCGGTATAATGATGTGAAAGAGATGCGTGATGTTATTATTGACTACACTGACATGTCTTTCCTTTAGGGTGGCTCTTGGCGTGGTTGATGTTACTGACATTATCATTGCTCCAGACAGCTGCCTTCAATGGACGCTGCTATAGTTCTCATTTGATATACACTTTTAGGAATACTAATGTGTGTACAAGGATCGAGGGTAGGGAAAAACTAGGATAGCTGGAGAAATGATCTGGAATAATATATGTGCCAAGACTTAGGAAGAGGAAATACAAATAGAACAATAGGTGACATTGATTTGGAATAATATGAATGCCAAGGCTTAGGAAGCTGGGATACAACAAAACAGTTTGAAAAATCGAGGAAATAAATGTGTATACTGAGACGGCCCGAGTCATACAAGAGGAAGAAAGACTGGATTTACGATGTCATTTAAAGCATCACTTAAAGAGATCTTATGACGTGTGCATGGGACTATCCCCCTCGTCATATTAAACGAGTTGCTACAGAAACCACAAAGAACAAGAGCGTAAACTTGGTTAGATACAGGCTTCCTGCGAACAGGATAAATGTAGTAGTTGCTCTATGCATTGTTTGGAGCAAAGCGATTTTTTTTTCTAAATAAAATCAGCAGAACATAAATACAATGATAAGCTAAATAAATTAGGAGAGCTACAGCATCCAGGATGACTAAAGTCAGGTACAACTAGAGTAATTGTAAACATCGGTTTCTGTAACCTTACAAAGATTAATGAGTTAAAATCTTATGGAAATACGTAGCTAAAATGTATAGGGATTAGACTGCACTGTTAGTCTTGTTTCACTACCTGATTTCAGTATATCAGTGGTCTTATTATCCTCTCTGTCACAAACAGAATCTTGAAGTTCACACTCGAGCAGAGTTAATGAAAACTGTAACGCATAAAGGTTATGTCCAAGGCAACAAAATTTACTTTGTAAATAATTTCATAGAGTAGAATATGTAAATAGGACATATTTAGAAGGATAGTGGGAACACAGGACGTCGGTTTTTGTGCTCAAACAATGGGACTTGCATAAACACCCAGCATTCTACGCGAGAAACAACAGAGATAAATCAATGGTAAGACACAGTCCGCGTGATGGCTATAGGATAACAAGATTGCGCTTTCATGCCAACGTTGGTGATCCAAATAAATTGCTTGTGTTCTTTGATTATAACCCGGTCAGTCAGCGGTCGTCACCGAGACCACACTATTCGAACTTGTGGTGTTAGCTTATGTATTTACATTGAAAAGAATCATGTCAATACGTCATTTCCGTTTCTATGGGTGTTAAGTGTTCTTATTAGATAATAATTCTTTGATATGTGTAAAAAGAGGTAGCCGATTAAATCATACATAACATAAATGCAGAATTAGGTAGGGGTATTAAGATGTCAAGTCTGGCAAACACGACCTGTTGCGAAGGTCATCTTAGGCTTAGTCGACCTGTACTTCTACAGGGGCGCAGATTATTGTGCAGGTCCCAGATATAGCGTGCGCTGGATGTAGCCTGAATGAGAATGTCCCGCTTAGAGGGCTAGGCTCGAGCAGTTTATTATTCCGCAGCGTTGGGATAAGTGCCGCGGAGGATAATTAACTGATGTCCGAGTCCAACTTAATAGACTCAAACACTAGAACAAAATAGACCCGCAGCCTGTTAGACGTCATCTATGCTGTTTTTAACAAACCATCTAACCAAGATCGGTGTTATATGCCATGTAACACAGTTAGTCCCCTCTTACGATATGTTATATGTGGTGCAGTGATGCTATTCGTGTATTTGTCATACACAAAGACCACGGCAGACCACCCGGCAAAGAAGGCTGTGTAGGATCATCGCCATAAACCTGACTTGAGTTGTCTCTACAGTTGTATGAAGCAACTACCATGCACTGGATATGTAATGACTGTAATCTGACCGTTTCAAAACAATGAAGTGTATGGCACGTTTTCGTATTGAAGCGAGTGTATGCGATTTTGATCAACTGGTCTGGATGTTCCCGAAGACGTAACGTTGACACACACATAAACTGCATCAAGGAGATGCAGGAACTTTCTCTTGTGTATCATCAGCCATCGATGATGATACACGTCCTAGAGGTCATGGTGGCAAACGTTCTGTAGTAAGACCTCACACAATGACAGCTTTTCCCAGCATCGCTAAAGGCTAAATGACAATAGAGAAAACCATAAGCAAGGACAATCTAGAAGCAGACCTTATATGAAGCTGCACCTTCCCCAGATCTAGTGAGCTGCATGGAGGAAACCACCCACAGATGTAATACTAATAGCCAAAAACAAGTCTAAAAGGCAAACTGTAGAGGATACGAGACGACACATTCTAAGAGCTACCTGATATCGGGTACTGATCTGCCTGGTCTCCTGTTCGTCATCTTCACTCTAGCATGCGCATGCGACCATCGCTATAGTTGGCGTCAATACATGCGTCACATCATTCATTGTACTTGTACACGTAGTTTCAGTAGTGATTTTGTCGATCCTAAGCACAATCCTGCTTTTATGACATGCACAGTAACGTACAGTAAAAGAATTACAGCTCCGCAGTAAGTGATCCCGGGGCCCACGTGCCTTACAGCAATGCTAATCTTGATACTTGTATCACTGTATCGCTAAATATGAAACGTAGTGCCACCAATGTAGCTGACCTTTATCCAAGCAATTGCTGTGCCGACTTCACTAGCGTAGACTGAGCTTGCAAGTCTCATGCACTTCTACTTGGGTCTCCTTTCACGACATGTTTGTAAGAAGACAGTGGTTCTCCTTTTCCCACCTCTTGAACCACACGGGGGAAGCTGATAATCGCTCTACCAAGAAAACACCGAAAACGTGTAGCGCTGACCTTGACTCAGTTAGGACAGAGTAGAAGTGAAATCTCCGTCAAAGTTATCCTGATGAGATGTTGGTCGTTGTCAACTGAGTGCGTGTTTCCATCTGTTATCAAACACAGGCACCATCAATGCAGAGTACACATATGTGTTAAGTGTACAGAAGGAATTGTACATGTTTTCAGACGAAACCAAATAACGTGTCTCTGTTATTCCTGAGTTGAGTAATAGAGGAATGTCACAAACTACGTTCTACTATGGGAAGGAAGACTAACGTCTGGTCAGGCAAAATATACTGATCAGACATGTTAGTCAGGTTCAGGCAAAACATTCTGGACAAGACCATCACCTTGGCTTCCTCGTACCCTTATTGGAAACGGGCTGTTTTCATGGCAGCCTCGAAAAATTGTACTGACCGAGAATAGAAGTTGTACTGACCAAGAATAGATGTTGTACTGACCGAGAATAGAAGTTGTACTGACCGAGAACAGAAGTTGTACTGACCGAGAATAGAAGTTGTACTGACCAAGAATAGATGTTGTACTGACCGAGAATAGATGTGCGGATCTGTGAAAAAATCGTCTTGTATTATCAACTGTGGCGGCAAAAAGATGCGTATAGACAAGGCTCGACAATAAAAGGATGAGGATTAAGATTTTGCTACAGACAAGGATCGACAAAAATTCATTTAACTTAACTGCTCTAGCCCATGAGATATAGCAGAAATCTACCTTGTGTGGACTGTAGATTTTCAGTTTTCTTCTGATTCCGGTTTTAAAAGTTAGGAAGGGTAGCCGGGCGCATGCGTAGGCTTCCTTAGCCGTCTCTGCAACATAACGGGAAGGTCGTTCTGTTACTACTCTTTGCTTCTCTATGGAGGCTCCGACAACAGACGGGCGATACTGAAGAGATTGCAGGGTAAAACAAATAAAACTGAGCCATGATTTAGGGTACTACAGATAATAGGCGCCAGACAGGTTTCCTGGAACATATACTCAAGAGTTTGTGGGAGGGGGATTCTAAAATTGTGTGAGCAAAGGAGAGACTGAGGACATGAATGGCAGAGGATGACAAAGAAATAAGATCGTTAATGGCATGACAAACTGAATGAAAAAACAGAGAATATCGGAAGTGGTTAATTACTCGAAGTATTGATGGTTGTGATCAGGATTGATGGTAAGCGCCACTCAGCATGACGTTTAATAATGGCAGATGAAACCAATTACGCTTAAGGGGGCAACGACGGGCCGAAACACTTGGCCCAATCGTCTAGGACTATGAAGGAACACCAACCAGAGATACATACTCAATTACACTTTGGCAAACACACACATACACACACGAACCCACACACACACACACACACAAGTAGAGATCATTATGGTAATGTTTATCTGTGATACAGCTGACCTGCTAACTTATTACTGAGCTAATTTAAGAATAAGCTCCTGACATACAACATTTCGTCACTTCCGTAATGACATGTTCCATATTGGTCGCAATTCAGTTAGCAAATTAGCTCTATTAAAGCGCATTGACACTGGTTGGGCAGTTGCGGAAAGGGGGTGGGGGGGGGGGAGTTATGTTAAGGCTGTTTCATTCAAATTATCTTATGTTTACATATTTGGTTTGTTGTGACATTTATTACATGTTCATCTGTCTAATCTATCGATGTACTCAAGATTTACTTGTGTGAATATTTATATATATATATAGCAAGAGTGCGAAAGAGACACTGAGAAAGAGTGAGGGAAATGGATGGAGATAGAGAAGATGGAGGGAGAGAGAAAGAGAGAGATGTATGGAGATAGAGCGAGATGAACAGAGAGAGAGATGGAGGGAGATAGAGAGAGACAGGGGTAAATGGAATGACCGGAAGAGATACACTACAGTTGTCATTCATGAGCAATGATGGATTCACTTCAAACAAAACCAAGACAATCTCAAACGTAAGATGATCATGCGGACGTATATGAGCGAGTGATAGGGGTGGGGGCGGAATGAGAGAGAGGGAGAAATGAAAGAGACAGATGCACTTGCCATATAAATTAAATAAAACTGTCACATGAAAATAATTGGATAAGAACTCACACTTAAACAAAGGTGTAGCGTAAGAGAGAAAGAGAGAGAGAGAGAGAAAGAGCATAAAAGTGAGAGAGAATAAAAACAACTAAGCTCAATAGCAAGTGTTTTGGTTAATACTTCGAATGTTGACGAGAACTGGCCCATAATTGTCTCCCCTTCGATGAGAGTTATTGTAGAATTTTTGTGTGCATGTGTCTGTTTGAGAGATCAAAGAAAAAGAGGTACCTCGGTGCTCGAGCTAGCGAAAATGAACAAAAAAGAATATCTTTAGTTCTAATCACGTGCTGTTCAACTCAGGCACAAAATGGATGCACTGGAACAATCAACACTCTGCAGGCACGAACACAAACTTCAACATTTTCGAAAATTGTTGACTACATGAGAGCCTCACGTGACCTAACGTAATGTGCTTCCTAAAACTAGTCATTTGCAAATACTGTTGAGGGCTATCCAAATCGTTAGTGACAGAGGCAAACACAAAGGGCACATGCGTTCCATGCAGTATTTTACATCTCTCTACTCACAGCTTTTACGATTCATTTATCCATCTAGTTCCATTTGGAACTCAAATTCTGAGCTGTACTGTTGAATTCTGTTTGTCGAAACCGCAGCTGCACATGTCTCTTCTTACTTTGTTCTTCATATAGTGTTCCTTGGCGTCCCCTTCGTCTAATTTCTTGTTCGTTCCAATCCAGCGAACGCCTGGGAATGTTTCTGGGCTCGTCCTTTGGGTATGATGTATCCATATTGAGCACGCCCCTTCAATTAACATGTAGAAGACAGAAATAGAGATTTCAAAACACCATCCTCAGAATCATCATCATCAGCAACGGCATCATCATTACCTTCAGCAGCCCATGACGAATTCTAGTATTCTTTCTTGTATTTTCTATATCACATAATATCTGTTAAGCTTTCCTGCACATCCAGCGGGGTGGGGAATGTTGGATGTGCAGAAAAGAGAGTCTGGAAGGGATCCAGTCTAGTAAGGTTATCTGGAAATGATCATACGAAAGCACAGTACCACTCATTAACAAAGGAGAATAAGACTGGAACAGATCCATTCGCTGCTTAAAGACACTGGTGAGGGATACGGGATACGATGGACTAAAGAAAGACCTTCCATAATCCATCTGTTTCTGTTTCCGCTTCTAAAAATCGATGTCACTGCAATCCGGGCATACCCATAGGTGCACAGCCTCTCTCTAAAATGGCATAGGGTATGGATGCTGATGGTCCCCATAGCTCGCTGGTTGTACACTCTCCTGCTCCGTCCTTGCATGCGTCCCACTCCTCTCGAACCGCGTTTAATGTCGGAACTTTGCAGCCTGTGGATTGCTGCTTCATCTATTGCGATGTCCTCATCTAACAGGCGGTCATTGATTGATTTCAAAGTGTCAGTTCTATCCATCACTAATGTGCCCATGATGGGAGCTTGTGAAGCCATCATGTTAGCACTTGCATTGCCTGAACCCCAGCATGAGCAGAACAGTAAATCCATGTCAACCCCTTGAAGTTTGAGGCCCTAACAACAGCTATGGACTCGTACCTAAGCCATCCCTTCTTTACTTTCTGAAGTACGGCTTGCGCGTCTGTCACGATGACTGCCTTTGTTATATAAGTCTCAGGTATCCATTTCACTGCTGCGGTCATTGCTTCCGTCTCCATTCTCATACTGGAGGTTGTTGACCTGTATGCCCTACTGCGCCCAGCAACGACCTGTCCTCTCACTCTAGCCAACAAACCCCAGCCTGATGTCCCACTGCGCAAAACTGATCTGTTGGTGTATATGACGGCATCACTTTCCTGCGTGTTCTCAGTTATCAGCTGATTCATCTCGTGTTCTGCTCTCCCGTTGCTCCGTTCTCTGCATTCCTTGCCGAAGGTTATGATGACTCTCTATTTCTCAACCATTCTATGTCCAATGTGGAGCTATTCTTCCCTTTTGGCTATCGTCTGAGCTGGAGTGACGTGTCCGATTGTTGTCTCTGCCTATGCCATCCATGACACCCCTCTCTTGATTCTTGATCCCTTGATGTCTGAGATTCTACTGAACAGATGGTGCCGCGTATCTGTGGTGACACACATATAGGCTTTGACTTGTGTCAGTTTGTGTCTGTGTGTCACCGATAACTTCTTCTTCTTCTTCTGCGTACACAGTCAGACAGTAACCATTATTTTTTCGAAAAAAGCAGCGGTCATCCTGAGACTCTCGCCACTACCATACAGCTTGTCTTGCAGTTCCACTGGCAATGGCCACATCTGCTCTCTCTGATCCTCGTATGTCGGGCAGTTCTGCAGCAGATGTTCAGTGGTCATTTTACCAGTACCGCACGGGCATTCGTCGGTACACCCTATCTTCAGTTTGTTGAATAGGTGGTACCTCAGTCTGTTGTGGCCAGTGCGAAGTCTGAAGACAACGACCTGCTCTCTTCGGTTCAACTGGTAATAGGCATCGTTTTTGGTGTAACCAGTATGTTCGGTTTCCCATTTGGACATGTATCTGGCTTTGATAAGCCGTTTTGACTCTTCGTACGTCATACTGGTATCTGTTTGTGGTAGCCTTGCACCTTCTTTTGCCAGTCTGTCTGCCTCCTCGTTGCCTTGGATGTTGCAGTGTGACGGAACCCACTGTACCACCACCCTTTTTGGTGCGGACTGCTGGCACAGTTTGCAGAGTGCTGCTCTTAAGTCATTAAGCTCAGTGTTCTTCTGGCTTTTTAGCGCTGTGACTACTTCGAGAGCATCTGTCAGCAAGACTATATGGCTCTCATTTTCACTGTGTGTTACCATTTGTTCCACTGCCGCCCTCAGTGCCTCTGCCTCTGCTCTGAAATTGCTTGTGTACTTACCAGTAGCGAATGACAGTGTTATTTTTCTGCCATTTGGTAGGTTCAGGAATGCTCCTGCCCCTCCGTTCTGTGTAGTGTTTGTTACAGAACCGTCGGTGTATGCATGGGTCCAGTCCATGCTTGGGTAGCTTTTCGTTATGAAGCTTATGGTAGTGTCTCTCCTTTCTTTCTCACTCTGGCAGTTTTTGTTTGCAATACCTGGTATATTTTCTACCACCTCTGGAAATATATCCTGCCTCCAAGTAGGTTTTCGTACAGTAGTGATGGGTTTTGGTGTTGTTAGTGCGTTTATGGGATCTTCGTGCATCTTTGCTTTGGCTATTTCTGCAAAGTTTCTCCGCTTCAGTTTCCCATTTCCCAGATTGTTTAGTCTCTGGTACATTGGATGGTCCGTCAGTCTTCGGAGTTTCTCTGACTGCAGCTGGGCTCTGCAGTCTCTTCTATCGGTCATGGATTGCAGTCTTGTAATCTTTTCAAGTTCTACAATTGGCGTTAACTTCATGCCACCTGTTATAATTCTCATGGCTTGGTTTTGAAGTTTGTTAACTTTATCGAAGTTCGCCTTCGCTGCTGTTGTCCATGCCGCAATGCCATACTCGAGAACTGGTCTCACTCTTCCAGTGTACAGTTTCTTTAGTATGCTTTCGTCTGCTCCCCAGCTTGTGCCAGCAAGTTTCCTCATGATCGCCATTCTTTCTCTGGCTTTCATTCGGTTTCTCTCAATCTGACTTTTCCATGTCATGCGCCGATCAAATGTGACTCCCAGATAGGTTGGGTTGTCGTTTGGCTGCAGGATTTTGCCATTTAGGCTTAATTTGGTACTTTGGGGTTTTAATGAGAGCGAGAATATTGTGCACGTGGTTTTCTCCTCGTTTATTTTGACCAGCCATGAGTTCGCCCACTCTTCCAGCGATGTTAGGGCCGTTTGCATCCGATTTCTTGCTATGGTGAGATTCTTTTCAGAGGTCCACATAGCCAGATCGTCTGCAAACATTGAGCTATGGACTCTTCTTGGTATATTCTCTGTAATATCGTTTATATATACCAGAAAGAGTGTGGGTGACAGTACTCCCCCTTGGGGTACTCCCTGCTCGAGTGTCACCTTTTTGCTCATCTGCCCTTGTACTTGGACTCTGGCCGTTCTTTGTTTGAGGTAGTGGTTGATCCACTTGTACATCTTCCCACAGACATCACTTCTTCTCAGCTTGACTCTAAGTCCGTCCTTCCAGACTTTGTCAAATGCCTTTTCCAGATCCACCCAAACAGCTACTGTGTGCTTCTGTGCCTGGTAGGCATCTTCTATCTCCTGGGCTATGAGGATGACCTGGTCCTCAGTGGATCTGTGCTGTCTAAAGCCGGCTTGCTGTGGAATTAGAATTTGTTTTTCTTCCAGATGCCACATCAGTCTGGTGTTTATCATCCGTTCCATCAGCTTGCCGACACAGCTCAGTAGGCTTATGGGCCTGTATCCATTCGGATCTGTTTTATCCTTTCCTGTTTTTGGTACTGGTACCAGTATTGCATCCTTCCATGCCTGGGGTACAATACCCCTTTTCCAGCTTTGGTTCAGGACTGATAGTAGTTTTTTCTTCGCTGTTTGGCCCAGCCCCATCAGCATTTCGTTTGTTATCCCGTCTTTTCCGGGAGATTTCCTTTTCTTTAGTGTTCTCATAGCCTCTTCCATTTCGCGCATGGTTAGTTTGGCCATCATGTGCTCTTCAGGAGCCGTATTTATGTTTTCGTGTCCCTTCAGCTCTTCGCTAATGTCTGTATGCTTATCTGCAGGGACCTCAATGTGGTTTGCTCTGGCATAGTGATCGACAAAGGCGTTTGCGGCTTTCTTACCTGTGATCAAGTTCTCGCCCTGCTTGATAGTAATTTGTTTATTTGACGGGGTTTCGTCGTTCATGGCTCTGACTAGCTTCCATAGCTTGTTCCCTTCTTTGTCCAGGTTTAAACTTTCCGTTTTATTTTCCCAACTTTCTCTTGCTGTTTGCTTGAGAGTGTGTTTGTACTTCACCGTGGCGGCTTTGAGGGCGATGTTTGCCTCCATGGATTTTTAACGTTCTGCCACGTTCCTAGCATTTGTTACTGCATCTTCCACTTTCTGTAACTCATCATTCCAGTAGGGCTTATAGTTTTTCCTAGCTCCTCTTGGGATGGTTTCAGTGGCGGCTTGCATTATTGCCTTGCTTAGGCTCTCTACCATGGGCTTCATTTTGGTGTTTCGTGTGTTGATGGTTTCACACAGCCCATCTGTCAGGATTGCAAATCTGTCCCAGTCGGCTCGTTTGTAATTCCAACGTGGGAGCGGTTTTGTTTCCTGTGGGCCTACTTCCATGTCAATGGTTAGCCTGATCGGCCTGTGGTCGCTACCTGCCAGTTGGTTTAGCACCTGGCGGTCTATTTTATAGTGTATGTCCTGTGTGGAGAAGGCCAAATCTGGAGTCGAGGTGGTATGCCATGTTCTTGAATAGAAGCTAGGGCTATCCTCCGGCCTATTGATTAGGGAGAGATTTGCATCTATCTCCCAATCTTCCACTTCGTCACCTCTGCTGTCTGTGTCAGAGTATCCCCATCTCTCCGAGTGGCTGTTGAAATCTCCAACTACTATGCAGTTGGAGTCTCTGACCTCCATACTCGAGAGCGATAGGTCTCTGTTTGGTGGTCCGTACAGATTGAAAATGCGGAGCTTCGTCTCTTGAGCCATTATGTCAACTCCTACAATTTCTGCTTGTCCGGTGTGATTGACAGGTACCGCGCTACTCGGTATGCTGTTTCTGGTCAGTATCAGGACCCCTCCTTTGTGGCCTTCTCTATCTAGACGGAAGGTCTGGTATCCTCTGATTGAGAATTTATGGTTATTGTTGAGGTGCGTTTCCTGGATACATGCCACGTCAATCTTACCTTCATGCAGGTGGTGTGTTAGGGAAAGTTTTTTATTAATGACTCCCTCCGCATTCCACTGTAATATTCTGAGGGTCTTGAAGTTTTGGCCAATAGACGTTACCCCATAGCCATGTGCCTGGACTCCACGACACATGGGTGGGTGACCACCAGTAGTCAAGGGTGGGCCCCTTCGAGGCGTGAGGCCCGGCGCTATCGCTGCCTGGCGGGTCTCCTCAGGATGAGCGCCATACGTTTTTCGAATAGGTTGTACTGCCATCATACTGTGATTTACGTTGCACTGTTTTGTTAGGCTTGCGGCCCCGTGCATCCGATTTCAACAGGCGTTTCTGTAGGGATGCCCTCCTTAGCCTTTGGCTGTCCCCAGCCTATCTGCAAGGCAGCAGTTGTTTACGATCAGAGTTTTCTCTCCTATGGAAGTTGTCTTACCAGACTATCGAGTCTTCACTACTCGTGTCTATAGGGTGCAATGATGATATGATATATGAGATGGACTGGTTTACCCGGAAGAGAGGCAGTCCAGTGTGTCTGTATCCCAGGATCGTCACGTCCTGCCAGGAACGTAGCATTTGCATTTGAGTGGGGTATCTCTTTTTCCCTTTATTTTCTTGGCTTCTATGCAGGGATGGTACGCCTAGCATTCCCCGCCACCTGGGGTGTTGACACAGTGGGGCAGGTGTGCAATGTCCGCTGGTCTGCATCTCTTCTGCGTCCAGTATGATAGTTATATGGCTGATAACGTACAGAGGTAGATATCGTAGCCGGAGTGCATTCAGCCAGAGGACAAGCCTGGTAATGTCACCGAGATGTTGTTCGCCTGGTGTGCGGACAACTCTCATGGTCGGTGGTTGAGTCTTGACAGTTCACAGTGAGGTGGCTGCTCTACTGTTTTCGACACCCCGACCAGGTACTAAGTCTTTGGTTGGTGTTTTTTCGCACCCCATCGCCGTATAGGGTGAGTATCAAGCAGTTGTCCGCCCGCTTTGACTTTCGGGCGGCAAGGACCTCTTACTGTGGCTCTACCTGATAGGGCTGGGGCGCAAGCCCCAGGTCCCGAGCATGTAGGAGCCTCCCATTGCAGTGGTGCTGAGATTTTGGGCGGGATTGCGGCTTACAAGGGTTCGGTCGCAATCCCCCACATGGTAGCCTCGCGCCCTTGGCTTATCAGCCTGGTACGTGAACCAAAGTGTCTGCGGCTCCTCTCGATTTGAGCTGGTTTTCCGTAGCAACGCCCAGTCATTTGTAGGGTAAAACTGACCTGTCTTCAGATGATCTATTTCCAGCACCCGTTCACTATTTGGTCAGACGAATTTATTGAGGGCTTTTGTTTGTCAATGACCAGGTATTTGAAATCTGCGGTTTCTGCAGAGTTAAAACACGATTTCCGTAGCGTTCTTTCATTTGAGTGTTTGAGAGCTGACTTGTCATCCGTGAGTCTAATACCAGCGTACGTTCATTATTAGACCCAAACGGCAGTGCTCTCGATTTGTCAGTTGTTCTACAGTTTTGGCGTGTTCAGTCAAATTAAGCCGCAGATTCCACACCTGGTGGTGCCCTTCCGTCAATTCCCTTAGCGAGACAATCAAGTTTCTTAGGGGGTAGCCCCAAAATTTTCGAGGGTCTAATTCCAGCACATGTTCTCTATTAGACCCCGCGAAGGTGTATTTTTTGATAGTCATTCTGCAGTATTGGCGTGGTAAGTTAACTCTCAGGCTCCACTCCTGATAGTGCTCTTCCTTTATCACACACTGGATGCAGACAGAACCGAGCCACAGGGGCATAACCCCAGAATTCTGGGGGTCTAAGTCCAGCACCAGTTCCATATTAGACCCCAGAGGAGTGGTCTCGGCATGTCAGTCATTTCAGTGTTGGCCGTGTTGAGTCAAATTAAGCCGCAGGCTCCACTCCTGGTGGTGCCCTTCCGTCAATTCCTTTAAGTTTCAGCTTTGCAACCATACTTCCCCCGGAACCCAAACACTTTGGTTTCCCGGAAGCTGCCCGCAGAGTCATCGAAGCAACTCCTGCGGATCGCTAGTCGGCATCGTTTATGGTCAGAACTACGACGGTATCTGATCGTCTTCGCGCCTCTGACTTTCGTTCTTGATTAATGAAAACATTCTTGACAAATGCTTTCGCAGTAGCTCGTCTTGCGGCGATCCAAGAATTTCACCTCTAACGCCGCAATACGAATGCCCCCGTTTGTCCCTGTTAATCATTACCTCCAGTTCCGAAAACCAACAAAATAGAACCGAGGTCCTATTCCATTATTCCATGCACCATTATTCAGGCAGCCGAGGCCTGCTTTGAACACTCTAATTTTTTCAAAGTAAACGCGCCGGCCACCCAGGACGCTCAGCGAAGAGCACCCGTGGGAGAGAGCCGGCAGACGGTAGGGCAGGAGACAACGGGCAGTGAACCGGCGCGAGCCGGACCGCCCGCCTGCGCCTGAGATCCAACTACGAGCTTTTTAACTGCAACAACTTTAATATACGCTATTGGAGCTGGAATTACCGCGGCTGCTGGCACCAGACTTACCCTCCAATAGATCCTCGTTAAAGGGTTTAAAGTGTACTCATTCCAATTACGGGGCCTCGAAAGAGTCCCGTATTGTTATTTTTCGTCACTACCTCCCCGTGCCGGGAGTGGGTAAGTTGCGCGCCTGCTGCCTTCCTTGGATGTGGTAGCCGTTTCTCATGCTCCCTCTCCGGAATCGAACCCTGATTCCCCGTTACCCGTTACAAACATGGTAGGCATGTCACGTACCATCGACATTTGATAGGGCAGACATTTGAAAGATGCGTCGCCGGCACATGAGGCCATGCGATCAGCACAAAGTTATCCAGAGTCACCAGTGGGGACGCCGCAACCCCGCGAGGGGAAACGACGATTGGTTTTGAACTAATAAAAGCGCTCTTTCCGCGAGGGTCGGAGCTTGGTAAGCATGTATTAGCTCTAGAATTGCCACAGTTATCCAAGTAGGATCGTGTCATCTAAGGAACCTCGACTGATTTAATGAGCCATTCGCGGTTTCACCGTGAGACAGTGTGAACTTAGACATGCATGGCTTAATCTTTGAGACAAGCATATGACTACTGGCAGGATCAACCAGATATCTGTCGGAGACGTACGTACTGCGCACACCGGTCGGCGGAGGAAGGGTGTGTAAAAAGCCTTGCTGGGACGACGGCCGCAGGGACCGACTGACGGGACGGACGGTTTGTTCCACCCGTCCCTCACTCCGTCGACCTAGGACCGCCTGACAGGGGCCTTCTACACGCACCAGACGACCGACCGACCGGGCTCGCTCGAGGAGGGATGGCAGCGCTCTGTGCAGAACGGATCCCAACGACCTCGGCGACGAATTTCACTGGGACTAGAGACACCATTTGGCCTGCCCTTCTCCGTAGGGAGAGAACGCAGGGCCTCGAGGCAACGATTCCTGCTTTCCATTTGCCGGTCACAAGCTCTTTGCGAGAGTCGGACCACCAGCGAGACGTACTGTCGAGCTCTGCTATAAGCCTTAGAGAAATCACCACGGACGGACCACGTTTCCTGATACGGACCAGACTAGGGCACCTCGGTGGAGGAGCCACTACCACAAACCGCACCCAATTCGCACTACGGGGAAAGGCAGGCGAGCGTTTTCCGCAAGCCCGCGCTATCGCTCCGCCTGGCGGGACTGAGATCGCTTTACCAACACTGGTTGAAATTGAGTCGCTGCGGCGAGACAACTACCCCAGATGTCACCGATAACAATCCTAGAATGTACCGCATCATCACATCACCAGTATACCACTATATTGAAGCACAGAGGGTAAAGTGGTTCGGGCATCTGACTAGAATGCATTATGAACAACCAGCAGCGAAATCATATTTCTTGAAGGTGGATGGTCCTCGAGCAAAAGGGTGACCACGACGTCGTTGGATCGAAGGGGTCAAGGAAACTCTCCAAAAGTTCAATATGACGACCACACAAGCCTCCCTCCTAGCGCAAAACAGAAATCTACGCATACCTCCTCTCTGCGACGCCGCAAGGTAAGAGCTGTGGGACAAAAGAAGAAGAAGAACACAATCGAGGTATCTCTAGTTCAGCCCAGAACCAATCGCATACCTTCATTCTGGATGCGTTCAATCCTTCCACACTGTGTTCTTGATAGTGTGATGATGCCCAGTCCGTAATACTTGACAAACGACACGACCTGACGAAATAGGATGAACAGGAGGCCTTGTTCCAAGTTGGCAGTATCTATGGTCTTGAGTGTTCCTAACCCTCACCTACATCTTTGTAGGGTATAGTCGGCATGGCAATTACAGGAGAGACTGCGATCAAATGTCACTCCGAGGTATTTCAACCTGTCAAACCTGTCAATGGTGCAACCATCGAATGTGTACCAGGGAGTTCAACCTTTACTATGGAATTATTCAAAGAGCACCACATCATGCAGGCCTTGTTCGGATTGATCTTGGAGCTTGAGTCGCCACACCGCTGTGAGATTGCTTGCAAGGTTTCCTAGATATCTTTGGCCAACTCTTGCTTGTCTGAACCAGTCCTGTACCATAGGATGGCATCTGCAATTGTCAACGTTCGCCTTTTCCCTGTGGGTTGAATATTGGCCACTTTTACTGTGTAGATGTTGGACAGCACCGGTGAAAGCTGAGACCCTTGAGGTAGTCTTGTAAATATTCACCTCAGTTCTGATGTCTACGATCCGACGTGTAGTGCAACTGTTCTTTCCATTAAGGCAGCGGATGTCCAACTAACCAGCCACGGGTTTAAACCCCGCTGCTTCAGACATGTAACTAAAGTTCCAAAATCGAAACGGTTGTATGCGTCTTCCAGGTCGAGTGCCACCGGGACTGTTTCTTGCTTTGACTGAAACCCCTCATACACATCATACGCGAAAGTTCCAGCGTAAGCCCAGGTCTCCTTCGCTGTTCTATAACTGCCCAGCGTATCGGGTAGGATGTGCACCCGTTCTAGGTAGGCTATTCTATTCCACAATTATTTATGAGCATAACCACACATTTATGCTTTTAAATAGCATAAGCAAATCTTTCGTTCATAATACCTGGTCTTCATATCGAGGTTTGGTCAGCTAATTGTCGTTTCGTTTAAATAGTCGGTGTCATGACATTTATTGCTCTGATTTGACCACTTACATTGTGTCATTTACTGGCGTATCATCCAACGTGTAATTGATCGCATTTCGATCACATGCAATATAATTGGATGGTTTGTATTAACTGTCAAACATAGAATTGAGTGATTCACATCTACTGCATATATAGGATTGAATGGTTCGCATATGCTGCCAGACATAGAATTGAATGGTTTGAGCATACGACAAGAGTGTATGTAACCCTACCAGTCTCCTGAGCCAGTAACACTAGACTTATATACAAATTAGCGACGCTAAAGGACTACCGCTGGAGTATGGATACAAATAACAACGGTGACAGAAATAACACAGGAAAGACGATTGCAGCTCTCCATAACCCACGGCACCAACAGACAGTGGAAGTGACTGTATGTGTGTTCTTGCTCCTTGTGTGTTCTTCCTCCTTGTTTGTTCTTGCTCCTTGTGTGTTCTTCCTCTTTGTGTGTTCTTGCTCCTTGTGTGTTCTTCCTCCTTGTGTGTTCTTCCTCCTTGTGTGTTCTTGCTGCTTGTGTGTTCTTGCTCCTTGTGTGTTCTTCCTCCGTGTGTGTTCTTGCTCCTTGTGTGTTCTTGCTGCTTGTGTGTTCTTCCTCCTTGTGTGTTCTTGCTGCTTGTGTGTTCTTGCTCCTTGTGTGCTCTTGCTCCTTGTGTGTTCTTGCTCCTTGTGTGTTCTTCCTCCTTGTGTGTTCTTGCTGCCTGTGTGTTCTTCCTCCTTGTGTGTTCTTGCTCCTTGTGTATTCTTGCTCCTTGTGTGTTCTTGCTCCTTGTGTGTTCTTGCTCCTTGTGTGTTCTTCCTCCTTGTGTGTTCTTCCTCCTTGTGTGTTCTTGCTGCCTGTGTGTTCTTCCTCCTTGTGTGTTCTTGCTCCTTGTGTATTCTTGCTCCTTGTGTGTTCTTGCTCCTTGTGTGTTATTGCTCCTTGTGTGTTCATGCTCCTTATGTGTTCTTGCTGCCTGTGTGTTCTTCCTCCTTGTGTGTTCTTGCTCCTTGTGTATTCTTGCTCATTGTGTGTTCTTGCTCCTTATGTGTTCTTGCTGCTTGTCTGTTCTTCCTCCTTGTGTGTTCTTGCTCCTTGTGTGTTCTTCCTCCTTGTATGTTCTTGCTGCTTGTATGTTCTTGCTCCTTGTATGTTCTTGCTGCTTGTGTGTTCTTGCTCCTTGAATGTTATTGCTCCTTGTATGTTCTTGCTGATTGTGTGTTCTTGCTCCTTGTATGTTCTTGCTCCTTTTTTGTCCTTGCTCCTTGTGTGTTCTTGCTCCTTGTGTGTTCTTGCTCCTTGTATGTTCTTGCTCCTTATGTGTCCTTGCTCCTTGTATGTTCTTGCTCCTTATGTGTCCTTGCTCCTTGTGTGTTCTTGCTCCTTGTGTGTTCTTGCTCTTTGTATGTTCTTGCTCCTTCAGTGATGGCCCGCCTACAATTGTTCCTTATATCTCGTGTTCGTCATCTTGAACTGATCGAAGTCTATGTCGAGAGCGGTCTTATACACGGCCAACAGCTGGAATGTGTACATGTTTAATAAGGAACATAAGAAGAGGGAAGAGAAACGTGTTTTCGGACATTGTTAGGAGCCCTTTTTTTACTTGGAGAAGTGCTTTTGCTTTTCTATTAAATAGGCGGCAGGGGCTGGGGCGGTTACGGTTGGAGTAGGGGGGGGGGAGGTTTTGGTTCAGTAGAAAGATTTCGAAATTACTGCCAAGTTTTCTGACTTCACTGGTACCAGTATTTCTAAATCGTTTTTCAAGATACTGTAAAAATGTGTGCACTCTGTGTTATGGAGTCTAGCCCATCCTACTTACAGTTACCCCACACTTTAAAACTGATTCTATTTTTTTAACGACCATAAAGAATGAACGGGTTATCCTTTACCTGTCTAGTCTGTATTTTGTGTTACCTGATGAAAACAGATGTTGCAATTTTGTGTTATGTTGTATTACTGCAGTAACAGATCAATAACCTCATCATCTTAGCGTTACTTGAACCGTTTCATTACAATAGTTGATCAACTGTCGAGAGTTTCTCTCTCTCTATCTATCTATCTATCTATCTATCTATCTCTCTCTATCTATCTATCTATCTATCTATCTATCTATCTATCTATCTATCTATCTATCTATCTATCTATCTATCTATCTATCTATCTATCTATCTATCTATCTATCTATCTATCTATCTATCTATCTATCTACCTATCTATCTATCTATCTATTTATCTATCTATCTATCTATCTATCTATCTATTTACCTATCTATCTATTTATATATCTATCTATCTATCTATCAATCTATCTATCTGCCTGCCGGTCTGTCTGTCTATCTGTCTCTCTGAATGTCTGTCTGTCTGCCTGCCTGTTGCCTGCCTGTCTGTCATCTATCTGTCTATTTATCTATTCATTTATCTATATGTCTGTCTGTTTGTCTGTCTATCTATTTATCTATCTAAATATCTGTCTTCCTGAATGTATGTCCGTCTGTCTGTCTGTCTGCCTGTCTCTGTGTCTTTATATACCTACTTTTTTAAATTGTTTGATCAATTTGATTTATTATCACTTTCTATTTCTTATAGATAATTCAGAATGCATGCTCCATTTTTTGGTTATAATGAGTTTTTTTGTTGCTGTCTGGCCTCTCTAAAAATCAATATGTAATCTGTTAACTGTATATTTGACTCTTACACATTCTGTTCTGTTCAGCCTCAACATTGTGGATCACATTTCTTGTTTATTAATGACTCATTGTATATGAACATACAGCATGGGAAATCGCAGATCCATTGGCAAACATGTGCTGGGTAGAATACTTTCGATTCTTAGAGATGTTGTTGATCTTATTGATATTACGTTCTATATTTCTTTCTTAGTAGATCTTCCACCTCAGGCTACTTTTGTGTGACTAACTTAGATTGGATATTTTTGAGTAGATCTTCCACCTCATGGTATGTTTATGTGACTAGAATGGAACGGAATTGTATGAGTTAGATCTTCCACCTCATGTTAGTTTTATGCGACTAGATTGGAACGGAACTTTGAGTAGATCTTCCACCTCATGTTAGTTTTATGTGACTAGATTGGAACAGAACGTTTTGAGGACATCTTCCCCCTCACGTGAATTTTGTGTGACTAGCTTAGAATGGATCTTTTTGAGTAGATCTTCCACCTCATGTTATGTTTATGTGACTAGATAAGAACGCAATTTTATGAGTTAGATCTTCCACCCCATGATAGTTTTATGTGACTAGCTTAGAATGAAACTTTTTGAGTAGATCTTCCACCACATGGTAGTTTTATGTGACTAGATTGGAACTGAATTTTATGACTTAAATCGTCCCCCTCATGTTATTTTTGTGGCGAGCTTCCCCGTTCAAGATGTCATCAAAGAGTGAAGTAGAGGATTAAATTGTCAACATAAGTAGAACTACAAAAGATGAATAAGACAATATTAGGAACATGTTTGGGACAAGGAATGCGGGAAGGGGGTGAGATATTATTGGTGGACAGAGAAAGGCAAAAAGAGAAGAAAAACATTTGTTGGCGGAAAATATAACCTGTAGATGAATGGGAAAATACAATGTGTAAGGGAAATCGGAAAATACAATTTGTAGATGAAGGGGACAATACAATGTAGGTGATTGGGAAAATACAATTTGTAGATGAAGGAGAATATAATATTTCTAGATAAAGGAGAACATACCATTTCTTGATGAAGGAGAACATACACTTCTTGAAAAATGAGAACACACCATTTCTAGATAAATGAGAACATGCTATTTCTAGAAAAGGAGAAAATACACTTCCGGATAATAAAATATATACTATTTTTAGACAAATAAGATAATATAATTTCTAGCTAAGGGAGAAAATACAATATCTAGATAAGATGTTTGCATGCTAAAGCCGCAAGGACTATTGGACCTCATGATATTATTCTGACGTTCTATTTAGAAAGAGAATCAACATTTATTACCGTATGAACATGAACGGATAACATTAACATGGACATCAACAACACAACTAGTTATCACAATGACTGAATGATGTGGTGATGCAAGTCCAGACAGATATCATATTGTTGTTAACAAGTCTCATGTCAGTATCAGTTCTGTAAGTCTCGTCGCAATGTTTCTAAATGCTTGAGTAGTGGGATATGTTCAGGAATTCGGACACGCACGACGACTCGAGTGAAATTGAAACGAGAAAATTGTGAGCATCCGCGAGTTTTGGATTTTGTCTGAATTGTGTGCATGCAATCACTAAACGAGTTTCCCTTGAATATTGACTGGGGATCCAAATGCTGAGCAGTGCATGCGCTGTAGCCGTCAGCAACTCAAAGCTGACAGCTAGCATCAGGGTCAGCGAACCAAAGTTGCCAAGACCATTCTCTACCTCCACGGGACAACCCTGGATGACAGGCTACAACAGAACAGGCTGACTAAAGAGAAGTGATTGAAGAGGGAGGCTAACCCGGTACCCACAAATGCCATGATGAATTCGGGCCGGAATTGATAAATATCGCAATCAAGCTGAAAACTACGACACAAGGCATTGTGTTCTCCGGACTAAATCATGCTACTTGTAACGTCTTTTTCAGATCTTGGTAGCGGGACTATGAGAACGAACGAACGACGACGACGAAGAAGAAGAAGAAGAAGATATATTAACTTTATATATACTGAGGTTATTTTTTACCGGCAGTGTGTAGTGATCATTTTGTAAATGTGGTTCTCTTGAATATTTTTGCAATAGCTGAAGTTGCGTATGTCCGTTCCCGTGTTACATGTTACATTTACAAAGAGCGAAATCTGTTTGAGTGTGCTTTTATTGCATGCAAACATGTGTACATATATACACATTAGTATAAATACATTGACTGGCTGCTTAAATACACTTAGCCCCTATGAATCTGCCTCAGGTGCGGTTATGTTGCTAAGATTAAACAGAGCCCGCAGATCAATATTTTGCTTGCACGATTCTGTTACGTCATAAGAGTGCATAAATTGACACAAAAACAGCATCGGTTGTTATAAGATGCATTTTGATTTTCTTAACACTTCTCTGTATTACAGTTTAACAATTGCAAAGTAAATATTTGGCAATGCCCCACAAAATGTTGTGAGCGTGTTAATGAAGCTATATTTTACTAATAATTATTGCTTACCATAATCACTTTTCGCGGTTTAATAAGAAGACACAATTTCAAGAAATTGTACCAAGCTCCATGTGAGTCGGTTGACCATAAACTCAATAATCATTTCAAAACAAATTCGTTCTTGGACCTCAGTTAAACTGTCAGCCGTAATGAAGTATGCACCTTGACTAGTTTTTCGTGTCTTTTTGTTGGTTTAGCTAGACAGATGCCATTTTTCACAAAATCTACAGAGTGAGTAGGACAAGACAAATAATAATAATAATAATAATAATAATAATGTTCGTGAAGGCGTCAAAGGCCCGTTGAGTCAATCGACTACTATCATGTCCAACTTCTGAGGCTGTGTTTATGAGTAGCGTGTTGACTGAAATCCCTACAGACTCTCCGGGTGGAGCCGTGTACTCTGCAGCCTTGAGGAGAGGGCCACGAAGAGTGTGTTAGACCAATGTTTGTGTCAAGCTTTCTGTGTCTGTCCGTGTCAAGCTCCATGTTTTAACATGTCTCGCCGCCGAGGCTTCTGATTGTGCCCACCTTCCGGTCAGCGTGACTCTTGCTGTGCTGAGAATACGAGGTCGAGAGAGGTATCGTGTAACCTTCGGTGCAGGGAGGCGCGGGCAGGAGACAGTTGACCTCAGTCGGAGCAGAAAAGTCCTTGAGTAGGGATAATCTGGACTTAATTTTGGTATGCAGTTAAACGAAGCGGAATGTTGAACTCCGTCATGGGCTGGTCTCCCACGACTTGAACCAGGCATGAAATGCAGCATAACAAACAGGATAATCGATCAAAAGCGTATGAATTCCACAGAATAAAGTCCGTGATACCACCTGGTGAAGGAGCTGTGAAATAAAATCCGAACAGGAACCACAAAAAATTGGAAAACTTCTCACAAACACTGGAGAGAGTCGAGAGCGCAGCCACTAGGGCGCGGCCATCTTACTTTTTATCACAAGAAAAAGATCATACCAATTAATCATATAATTATTATTAGTTGACAGAATTTAATTACAATTCTAATAGCTATACATATGTTGATTGTTTCATGTTGTGTTCAAAGTATCTTTTTTTCTGCTAAAACACGAAGCCAAGTACACTTGTGCCTTTTAGCGATTGCCGCTGATATTGTGGTCTGATTGAGTTCATTCCAAGCTGCCAAAATAACTTTTCGTATCTTCGAGCAATACACTTTTTGAACAATTAAGCTTTAAATTGCATATTTAACAGGATTTTAGACGGGGCATGTTTGGTGATAGAGTGTCGGTGGTTTAAAAGTAGTTGTTCCTCGTTCAAGAAATTGACCAGGTTCTTAAGCACAATGAGCTGTTGCACACGTCCCTCTGTTGAAAGATAAACTTGTCTGAAAATGCTCGATTATCCGGAAAATGTTGCTTTTGCAGAACGTCAGGAAAGTAGGAACCCATTTATTGTCATATCTGGTTCAATGAAGTAAACATGCGTTTGTACCAGGTTAGACACGCTGATAGAAGACATCAATCGATTTGTTGTACGTTGGTTGCAAACGAAACAATGTGTCCATCAATGCCATATTATAAGTTCCAATTTTGCGTATAAGTCATCATTTTGATTGCAGTGAGGTAGCAATAGTGAATCATTTGTCATTAGTAAACAAAATTAAATTGGCCTTGTTTGCTGAAAAGATGTTTATCAACAATGACGATCGCTTTAGTCTTGTCGCTTTGTTCGTTTGTTCAGTCGCTCTTTGTTTGAAATTTTTAAGTTTCATGTATCTATTGATAATACGAGATGCTTGAATCGATTACTGTGAAATGTTCAAGTTTCTTTAAAGTTTAATTCCGCACGATAAGTTTGAGGTTGATATTCCTGACTTAACATCAACGGTTGGACATTGGCAACGTGCTGGTCACTGCGTACATATCTCGATCTTTCACTCACGGCATGGCGTTTGACCAAAATAGTCTCCTCAACCTTGTGCAAACATATTCTGCAAACCACCACGCGATCAACCAATGTCTAGAAATTCTTTTAAAAATCGCCTCAAATTGTAAAGTTTAGTGCTTAGTAAAAAGCCAATAGCGTGTCTTTCTTCTGGTTTGAACGCCATTTTTGATCAGACGGATTTAATAATCATGTCATTCAAAGTGAAGAGAACGTGGGCCCTTTAAAAGGACGCTGTCAGACATCAACCTTTATTTTTTCGAAAAAAGCAGCGGTCATTCTGAGGCTGTTGACACTGCCATAGAGCTTGTCTAGTGTTGCCACTGGTGATGGCCACATCTGCTCTCTCTGATCTTCGTATGTCGGGCAGTTTTGCAGCAAATGCTCAGCGGTCATTTTCCCGGTACCGCACGTGCATTAGTCAGTGCCACCTATCTTCAATTTATTGAATAGTTGGTACCTCAGTCTATTGTGGCCAGTGCGAAGTCTGAGGACCACGACCTGCTCTCTTCTGTTCAACTGGTAATAGGCATCGTTTTTTGTGTAGCCAGTATATATCTTGCTCTAATAAGCCGTTTTGACTCTTCGTATGTCATACTAGTATCTGGTTGTGGTAGTCTTGCACCTTCTTTTTCCAGTCTGTCTGCCTTCTCGTTGCCTTGGATGTTGCAGTGGGATGGAACCCACTGTACCACTACAAAAGGTAAGGTACCACTACAAAAGGTAAGAAGTAACTACTACTGTACGAATTTTCGTCAAATGTCGTCAACCAATAGCAATTGTATTATGAATTTGTAATTACGTTCTTTTCCTACCTCACCCTCTAGTTTGAATTGTTTGGCTCTATATGAGACGACCTGCTAAATTGTATGGCTCTGTATGAGACGACCTGCTAAATTGTTTGGCTCTATATAAGACGACCTGCTAAATTGATTCTGTTTCCTTTTCGTCAATGAGATTCTTCAAGCCCATCAAACCAATCCTTAACATCGTATCTCATGATTATTTTAAAAAATCATCAGTAAATAAACACATTACTGTCCCAGTTGCATATAATCGTCCCCGTTACACAAACTATTGCGTTGTTGCTATATACAAACAAGACCTGTGTGTGAGTGAGTCGATATCTATTAAAGACATGCACAAGAAAGCGATCACAGGTGTGTTTAAGTGCGTTTTTTAATAACAAAAAACAAATACACATTCTAATGTTATGACTACGATATCTTCTGAATAAGAATGTTTAGTCATGTACATCTGGGAGGACACATGCTGACGAATACTTAACCCTTGCAGCTAGCAGGCCAGGTGTCTAGGTTGCTAATATTAGTATCTGCAAGCCTCCGCTAATGAATCACTACATTATGAGGATAGGTACTTTCTTTGTCATAAATAGCCTAGCAATCTTGTATGACTCGTGGTGAATGCAATATCATGAATGTATTATTATAGGATCATTAAAAATGCATTAGTTTAAGAGTAGAGAATGTGCTGCAACAAGATTCCTCGACCTATCACTTCGTCAGCATTGAAACATATAAAACGTCGTGAGACGACATTAATTATTTGCAATCAGATGGCATACCGAGATAAATATTCGCTGTCTTCGTGAGACGGCAACCTTAGGTAGATATTCGTTTTATTTCGTGAGATGGCAACCCAAAGCAGACATTAGTTGCATATTATCAGATGGCAATATGCGTACTCATTGGTTGTATGTCGTGAGACGGCAACCCGAAGCAGACATTCGTGGTATGTTATCATATGGTATCCTAAGCTCAACCAATAATTATATTTCTGGATCTTGGGTAGTTGTTCTCTATTAATAGACACTAAAGCGAAATCCACTTATAACTATTTGGAGATGACCAGGTCTGTCAAACAAATCTGTATTTCAGAACAACATCTGAAATTGTCATGCGTCTAATGTAATGAATTCAGAACGCAGAATGGCATGCGACTACACAGAACAAAGTAGGGGTAGGGAATATCTTTACCAGTACATCAACTCGATGTAATTTCAGATAGAACATCATACAATATAAGCCATGATTCGATCCATAGCGCGGAGAACATTCAAGTTGATGTAGCCGTTTCATATATGTAACAGTTTCTTGGAGCATAGGAGCTGTGGATAGCAATACATTCTCTGAGAGTCGAAATTAAAGGGACAATAAAAAGATATATCAGTACAGGCGGAGGCAGTTTAAACAAAGGTCACGCTCGTCGCACAGTCATTGACAACGCAGGGCTTAGATTAGCATCTCAAGCAAAAGGGGGAGGGGATGTTTACTGTAGTATGTTGGAGACTGTTGTCAAGAATGGTGGAGGTACTGTACCAACCCTATTTCGATTTTAAATTTTAAGAGTCACAGAAAAGGGAAGTAATGAGCGTCACCAAATTTGACGACAAAACTGTCACTGACAGACTGACATGGTGACAATAAAGACAGATACGTGAATAGGATTCAGTGGGAGGATCTTGTCATACTGACCGGTGTTACAGGCACACAAGTGATTCGAATGGCTCGCTGGTCAACGGAGTAGGGTAGAAGAACCTCGTGATCAGCCACAATGTTTGTTAAGCTGGCGCCTAAGTTCATTCAGAGCTGTCCGAGAGGCTTATCCACTATGTTCATGAATAGATTGCACTCTTGTCTAATGAAATGATAAATAGTGAGTCTTCCCCGGCGAGCGGACACGAAGTGTGATCACTTCGAGTGACAGAGTCAGAACGAGGTCTATGTCGAAAGGATGTTGCAAACACAAGAGATACATTTCCAAAGGCCATGTCAAAAGGGTATGATAAACCTTAAGATACAATCCCATTGCATATTGTTACCCTCACAGAGATTGCACATTGTTACTTTCACAAAGATTGCACATTGTTACCTTCGCAGAGATTGCACATTGTTACTTTCACAAAGATTGCACATTGTTACCCTCTCAGAGATTGCACATTGTTACCCTTGTAGAGATTGCACATTGTTAACCTCGCAGAGATTGCACATTGTTACCCTCGCAGAGGTGGCACATTGTTACCCTCGCAGAGGTGGCACATTGTTACTCTCTCATAGATTGCACATTGTTAACCTCGAAGAGATTGCACATTGTTACCCTCCCAGAGATTGCACATTGTTACCCTCGCAGAGATTGCGCATTGTTACCCTCGCAAAGATTGCACATTGTTATCCTCGCAGAGATTGCGCATTGTTACCCTCGCAGAGATTGCACATTGTTATCCTCGCAGAGATTGCGCATTGTTACCCTCGCAGAGATTGCGCATTGTTACCCTCGTAGAGGTGGCACATTGTTACCCTCTCAGAGATTGCACATTGTTACCCTCGCAGAGATTGCACATTGTTACCCTCGTAGAGGTGGCACATTGTTACCCTCTCAGAGATTGCACATTGTTACCCTCGCAAAGATTGCACATTGTTACCCTCTCAGAGATTGCACATGGTTACTCTCGCAGAGATTGCACATTGTTACCCTCTCAGAGATTGCGCATTGTTACCCTCTCAGAGATTGCACATTGTTACCCTCTCATAGATAGCACATTGTTACCCTCTAAGAGATTTCGCATTGTTACCCTTTCAGAGATTGCACATTGTTACCCTCGTAGAGGTGGCACATTGTTACCCTCCCAGAGATTGCACATTGTTACCCTCGCAGAGATTGCACATTGTTACCCTCGCGGAGGTTGACAAACATCTATCGATTCAATGTTAGAACCATGTTATGAGAGAGGAAGACTACCATTGGCATAATAAATGGGTTGTGAGTCATTCAGGCGACATTGTTATCTATCTCTTCGAGTCATCTGAATCTCCATGGGGTGTGAACCTTCTACGTATATGAATATTTTCATTTAAAAAATATAATAACATTATAAAACTTGTGAAACTTGAAACACATTTAATTTATTTTAAACACTAACCTTGTGGAGGTATCAGCAAGGATACACCAACGATCTCTAGAAGTCACGTGATGAACTTCACTGAACTGAACTTCACTGAACTGAACTTTACTGAACTGAACTTCACTGAACTGAACTGCACTGAACTGAACTTCACTGAACTGAACTGAACTGAATACTGACACAAAAGCACAAACCGCTCAACAAACAACTCATTACTGCATATTTATGAGAACAAATAATTTCCTCATGCCCATGTGACAGATAAAGAAATCCTGTAGCTGTTAATGTACTTCTGATGAGTCACACATAGTAAAAGTTTACTGAGTATGCAACAGCCTTCTAGGTTTTCTAGAATGCTGTAGAACCAATAACCCATACACTATACAGATACTATAACTACCAACAACACGTTATTATGTGGATAGTTTGAGGAATAATCACTTCACGATATGGAAAGCCCATTTCTTGTGTGTTACTTTCTAGAGCAAATATGTCGTTTGTAAAGTCTTCACTTGTTTTTGTGACTTCATTGATAAAACTGTCGACTGTCTATCTTTATCATGCTACAGACATATGTTGTTTCTCTATTTCGAACTAGTTAAAGAGACTCGTTAGGATGTTCTCTATGGCCAGCTTGATACAGCCATCTGAAGAGAAGTTTCTCTATGGCTAGCTTGATACAGACACCTGAAGAGATGTTTCTCTATGCCCAGCTTGATACCGCCACTTGAAGAGATGTTTCTCTATGGCCAACTTGATACAGCCACCTGAATAGATGTTTCTCTATGGCCAGCTTGATACAGCCACCTGAATAGATGTTTCTCTATGGCTAGCTTGATACAGCCATCTGAAGAGATGTCGTTTCTCTATGGCTAGCTTTATACAGCCACCTGAAGAGATGTCGTTTCTCTATGGCCAGCTTGATACAGACACCTGAAGACATGTTTCTCTATGGCTAGCTTGATACAGCCACCTGAAGAGATGTCGTTTCTCTATGGCCAGCTTGATACAGACACCTGAAGACATGTTTCTCTATGGCTAGCTTGATACAGCCACCTGAAGAGATGTCGTTTCTCTATGGTTAGCTTGATACCGCCACCTGATGAGATGTTGTTTCTCTATGGCCAGCTTGATACAGACACCTGAAGACATGTTTCTCTATGGCTAGCTTGATAGAGAAACCTGAAGAGATGTCGTTTCTCTATTGCTTTCCTGATGCAGACACTTGATGAGATGCTGTTTCTCTATGGCCAGCTTGATACAGACACCTGCAGAAATGTCGTTTCCCTATCTCTGGTTTGTGCAACACAGTTCAGTTTGTTCGGTGAAAATGTTAATAGATGTAGAAAATGAATCATAGACAATCGTGAATTGCAGGGTTTCTCTCAGTGATGCATTTTTCAAATATAATCAGCTTGCATATATACATATATATATATATATATATATATATATATATATATATATATATATATATATATATATATGAAAATCACGTAGTCCAGGCAGGTTTTAGGAAAGACGGAGGCACCCGGGACCACATATTCAATTTAAGGAATATCTATGGAAAAAGTAGAGAGTTTAATGTAGACCTGTACACATGTTTCATTGATTACACTAAGGCCTTCGACACGGTAAAACATCAAAATCTGTGGAGAATCATGAAGGAAATGGGGTTTCCTTTGCACATAGTCCATCTCATTGAAACATTATACCCAGATCAACCAGCCGCTGTCCGAGTATCTGGGCAAACATCGGATTGGTTTGCAGTACAAAAGGGAGTCCAACAGGGATGTATCCTCTCACCTTATCTGTACAACATTTATGCGGAATGTATAATGAGAAATGTTCGAGAAGATGTGAACATTGAAAGTTTAGACCCAATAACGATTGGGGGGTACGAGATTCCAGAGTTGCGATACGCAGATGATACAGTGAAATTATCAAGAAGTGCAGAAGGGCTAGAGCAGATACTTTCAGCCGTTAATGGACATAGTAAAAATCAAAACCTGTTCATAAACATAAATAAAACAAAGATAATGACCACTGATAAAACACAATGTCAGCATAAATTTACAGTGGGTGGTGAGGAAATAGATCACGTCACGCATTTTGAATATCTGGGCTCCAGAATCGAAAAAAATGGTGACTGCTCGAAAGAAATCAGAAGAAGGCTAGCTATGGCAATGCAGAGACTGAACAGCCTGAAGAAATTATGGCAGGGCACCAACAAAACGATAAAAGTAAAAGTCTTCAGAGCCTGTGTTTTTCCTGTGGCAGCTTATGGCTGTGAATCATGGACGATTACCAAAACTTCTAGACAAAGAATCGAATCCTTCGAGTACCACATGTACAATATTCTCGCTATCAATCAAACCCCAAAACACCAAATTAAGTCTAAACGGCAAATACGACCAGCCAAACGACAACCCAAACTATCTGGGAGTCACATTTGATCTGCGCATGACATGGAAAAGTCAGATCGAGAGAAACCGAATGAGAGCCAGAGAAAGAATGGCAATCATGAGGAAACTTGCTGGCACAAGCTGGGGAGCAGACGAAAGCATACTAAAGAAATTGTACACTGGAAGAGTGAGACCAGTTCTCGAGTATGGCATTGCGGCATGGACAACAGCAGCAAAGGCGAACTTCGATAAAGTTAGCAAACTCCAAAACCAAGCCATGAGAGTTATAACAGGAGGCGTGAAGTTAACGCCAAATGTAGAACTTGAAAAAATTACACAACTGCAATCCATGGCCGACAGAAGAGACTGCAGAGCCCAGCTGCAATCAGAGAAACTCAAAAGACTGACTGACCATCCAATGCCACCAGAGACTAAACAATTTCGGAAATGGGAAACTTAAGCGAAGAAACTTTGAAGAAATAATCAAAGCAAAGATGCACGAAGACCCTATGAACGCACTAACCACACCAAAGCCCATCCCTACTGTACGAAAACCTACCTGGAGGCAGCATATATTTCCAGAGGTGGTAGAAAATATACCAGGTATTGGAAACAAAAACTGTCAGACTGAAAAAGAAAGAAGAGATACAACTCTGAGGTACAAAACGAAAAACTACCCAAGCATGGACTGGACCCATGCATACACCCACGGTTCAGTAACAAATACAACACAGAATGGAGGGGCAGGAGCATTCCTGAACCTACCAAATGGCAGAAAAATAGCACTGTCATTCGCTACTGGAAAATACACAAGCAATTTCAGAGCGGAGGCACTGAGGGTGGCAGTGGAAGAAATGGTGACAGATAAAAGGAATGAAAGCCACATAGTCCTGCTTACAGATGCACTGGCACTGAAAAGCACTGAAAAGCCAGAAAAATACTGAACTTAATGAATTAAGAGCAGTACTCTGTCAACTATGCCAGCAGGCCGCACCAAAAAGAGTAGTGGTGCAGTGGGTTCCATCTCACTGCAACATCCAAGGCAACGAGGAGGCAGACAGACTGGCAAAAGAAAATGCAAAACTACCACAACCTGATACTAGTATGACATACGAAGAGTCAAAACGGCTTATTAGAGCTAGATACATGACCAAATGGGAAACCGAACATACTGGCTACACCAAAAACGATGCCTATTACCAGTTGAACAGAAAAGAGCAGGTCGTGGTATTCAGACTTCGCACTGGCCACAATAGACTCAGGTACCACCTATTCAACAAATTGAAGATAGGTGGCACCGACGAATGCCCGTGTTGTACCGGCAAAAAGACCGCTGAGCATTTGCTGCAAAACTGCCCGACATACGAGGATCAGAGAGAGCAGATGTGGCCATCACCAGTGGCAACACTAGACAAGCTCTATGGCAGTGTCGACAGCCTCAGGATGACGGCTGCTTTTTTTCGAAAAAATAATGGTTACTGTCTGACTGCGTACGATGAAGAAGAAGAAGAAGAAGAATTCTTCGAGTCAAAATGTTACAGATAGATCCTCAGAATGCCCTGGACAGAGAAAAAAACAAATGCAGACATTCGGCAAGAGTTGAGCATAGAGGAGAACTGGTTTATCAATTCCATTTTGGCTAGAAAAAAATGCAAATACTTTGGTCACATCAAGAGACACAACGGTCTTTATAGAACGGTGATGGAAGGTATGGTGCCAGACAAAAGAGGAAGGGGTAGACCGAGAAGACGATGGCACCAAGATATCCAGGAATGCCTGATTATGACTGTGGCGGAGGCTGGTGTTTTGGCAAGGGAACGAGTTTCTTTGAGACAGACTGTGATGGGAGCGACGTTCTACAAAGGACATGCTACATGATGATGATATATATATATCATCAATCCCGTAACCTGAAAGGTCATTGGGTCACCAATACTGCAGATTATTGGATCAGTTCCCGCCACTCCACTCAGTTTTGTGCCAGGATATAGAATCTCCCGTCTGGACGAGTTAACCGCAGTAGTATGATTGTCATTGTTGTGTATTGAGACGGCTGGCGCATTTCTGATTTTTCTCAACGATATCTGCAATATCATTGTGTCTTGGATCCTTTGTTGCATTTAGTGGAGCCCATCTCTCTCCAGGCAACGTGTCCCTCTACATTGTGAATGTTTCTTTATCTCCCTTTCAACTCAAACAGAGCGTCACAGGATCACTCTGAAGGTTAGACCTTTCCGTATTCTTTTCCCGCACTCATTTTTATCTTACCCGTTTGCTATTAAACGCTCTTGTGTATTCTGTGTTCGACTTTATTTTGTATGTCAATTGAAAAACCGGCACAAGTCCAATTGGAAAAACGAACATATAAAACGTTATCCAAGAGGAATCTGTAATACTGCAATTGTTGACTCAAAGATCACAGAAAAACACAGATGATTCGGGAGCGAATCAGATCAGTAGCCATGTTGGCCGTCGACCCGGAAGGACATTACAGATATATATATATATATATATATATATATATATATATATATATATATATATATATATATATCAGGCGTGATCAAATTAAACCGGACTAACTGTAACAAGTGAACATTCTTGTGATGCGCATGATGACGTCACTTCTGGTGTAAACAAGACATACCAACCGTTTAGTTAGCAAAATTTCATTACTCACCGACTCATAGTTTCCTCAGCAGACCGTTGAAAACATAGATTGTATGATACGGAATCTTTCTAGAGTCGATCAGCGAACGGTGATTCAGTTTCTAACAGCTGAAGGATGTCAACCAGTCGACATTCATAGCAGAATGCAGGCGGTGTATGGTAATAAAAGTGTGTTGAAGACAACAATGAAGAACTCGACAACCATATTTAAAGAAGGACGCGAGTTAACGCAACAATATGCGTGTGACCTGGTCTCGGAAGATCTTTCGTTAACTCACGACCTTTTTTAAACATCGTTGTCAAGTTCTTTATTGTTGTCTTCGACACACTTTTGTTACCATACACTGCCTGCATTCTGCGATGAATGTCAATTGGTCGACAGCTGTTAGAAACCGGATTGCCGCTCGCTGATCAACTCTGGATGGATTCCGTTTTACACCCGCCATGTTTTCAACGGTCTGCTGAGGAAACTATGAGTCGGAGGATAATGACATTTTGCAAACTTGACTGTTGTTATGTGCTATTTACCACAGAATTGACGTCAATATGCGCATCGTACGTATGATCACTTGTTTCTTCTTCTTCTTCTTCTTCTTCTTCTTCTTCTTCTTCTTCTTCTTCTTCTTCTTCTTCTTCGTACGCTGTCAGACGTCAACCTGATCACTTGTTTCAATTTGGCCTGGTTTCATTTTAATACATATATATATATATATATATATATGTGTGTGTGTGTGTGTGTGTGTGTGTGTGTATGTCTAAGTGTGTGTGTGTGTATGTATGTATGCATGCATGTATCTATGTATGTATGTGTATTTATGTGTGTGTATGTATGTATGTGTGTGTGTATGTATATGTGTGTGTATGTATGTGTTTATATATATATATACATATACACACATATACACATATACACACATACATACATACATATACACACACACACTTAGACATACATAACCACACACAGACACACACATGTAGACATACATACACATACTTCAGTACATACATTAGGGTTGTCGGGAAATATTTCAACGATTACAAGTAAAGTGTCAGATATTCGATCTTCGTCTAGATTATAGACATCAGAGAACGTGCTAAGATTCTCGGAAATTGGTTCGGATTGAATGATGTTACCCAGTGTGAAATGTTTCCTGTCTGTCCCGATCAATTTTCTACTGGTTCTTGCTATGGGAGTTAATTCCTCGTTAGGATATCCTGCGCAGACGTCAATTCTAGTACATTCCATCTACATTTTCGTTACATTGCCAATAATCGTCTGCCTTTATCATAGGTTCCATATTCAAGAATTATAGAATGCCAGTGTTATGATCTTTAGGTTTTGATTCAATGTATGTCCATAATTGTCCATGTTGCCTTGCGTTCATGAACGTCAATCACATGAGTTAGTTTGAACAGAATAAAGGCTCTCACATGCGGTGTCAAAACAAACAAACAAATTGCAATTTCATGTGTAAATTATATATACATAAAACGAATCGAACAAGCTGTCGCCGTGCAGGTTGGACAGCCTTTTCGTCCATTAACCCGGTCCTGGTCGTTGCCAAGGCTAGAACCAACGAGCCTCTTTACAATTTATTTGTGCTCCCCGCGATGTGTTACGTTGCTGAGACATGACACTCAAAAAATCACCGGAGGACAAATTGAGAGTCATCCAGGTCTCACCTGAGAGATACTTGTTCGGAATCATTCTCAGGAACCAACGTATACAAACTCTCCACAATTATGACATACGACGATTGTCCTTGGTGTATTATGCTTTAATATTGGCTGACAAGGTCAAACCTTAAAAAGCAGGTCACATGTTGCGACAAAACGATGGTCAATGGAGCATGGCGACAGCAATCTGGTACCCCCGAGGCAAAAGAAAACCGCAGGGAAGATCTCCAATGCGTTGGTCAGACTCCCTTGCTGTCCACAACATCATCTGAGGCGCTTACCACCCACTGAACAAAGAAGAAATTGGGACTCGCAGCTACTCTGACGAACGGGTCATCAAGATGAAGATATTTATTATATATATATATATATAATCTTCATACAACCGACAAATATACAAAAACTATGTGTCGACGGAAACTTCTAATAATTATCACTTTTATCGACTGTTGTACTTATCAGGTATATAGATATATAAAGATATGCAAACCAAACATTCAGGAAACCTCTATATAGACACACAGTGTAGTGTCATTTAGCTCTCTTTTGATGATCTTGTTTTTAACAACAATTATTATTTCTGCACACCTTTCAGTTTGAGACACGAGCGTCCTGTTTATGTTGTTGATATATGTGAAATAAAATCAAAATCGTTCAAATCCCTGTGGAGCATATATCCTCAACAAATATTCATCAAGTCTTCCTGTCGTACGTGATTATTTCTAGTTCCCTCGTCGCTTCATTCTTGCATTTTTATAGTTTGTCTGAAGAATCCCCTTCTCCATGAGTGTAAAGGTCTCCTCTACTTCTTACCTCGAGGATTCCAGAACAGTGACTACCTTGTAATGCTAATTAGTGGTTTCCGTAATATTTGCCCTTTACTTCGCCATTGTCTTCATCTTACGTCTAGTCTCACTGGCATCTGTACAGTTCCGGTTCTTCCCCGCAGTATGTATTAATGACTTTATTAAACCAAAGTATTCCTTCTATTCTACGCCATCCATTGATGATAGCTTGGACCTTTATAGTTGTGCATTTCTTTGTTCCCTACGTCACAGAGCTATACAATAGGACAGACTTGACATTAGAGGCGGATATCAGTAATTTTGTGGTGGACCTAATTTCTGTGGGATGTCAACAAATTCAACATTCAGTCTTGAATGAAATGCTAATAATGTCAGTGATCCGCCGGAGTCTTTGTATATGACAAGGACAAGAATAGCACCACTGCCACACAGAGAGCATGTCGTAATAGGCGACTAACTGTGTGACATGTCATAACACCGATCATAGTTAGGTGGTTTGTTAAGAGCAGCATAGATTACGCCTAACAGACTGTGGGTCTACTTTGCTCTAGTGTTTAAGTCTATTCAGATGAACTCGTATATCGGTTAACCACCCTCCACGGCACTAGGTCCCACCGCAGCGGTGTAATAAGCTACTCGAGCCTAGCCCGCTAAGCAGTAAGTCATCCTTCTAGTTCTTCTTCTTCTTCTGCTGCGTTCGTTCTCAGTCACACACTACCAAGCCCTGAACAAGGTTTTGCAAATAGCAGGATGTAGCCCGGAGAACGGAATACGGTGTGTTGCTAGTTTACAGCTTGGCTGCGATATTTGCACCTTTCGGGCTGACACATCCGTCTTCGGCAGATCTTCCTGGTTCAATTCAGCTCTCGCCAGAGCTGGAACCTGCACATGGGCACCAGCCCGTGTAGAAGTACAGGTCGACTAAGACTATGGCTAATGTAAATTATTCAGAACAACGTAACGAGCTTGCGGTACACTCAGGGATCGTGTGATAAACATAGTGATGTAGTGCTCATTATTAAGTCCTGTTGACCCCGTTGCGACTGTTATCCGACATGGCTTATTGTTAGGTAAGAGATTTCGATGAAGAAGAGAACTTTGCGCCCAAATTTATAAAAGATGAGTACAATAATGTCTGTGAAATAGTATCATCTCATACAGCAGTGTTTGCTAGGGAATACCTTTACCGTTAATACGCTGCTGATAATGTCTTCATAAAATCAATCACATAAATTCGTTACAGTAATTTGTTAATATGGTAGAAACAGAAAGTAAATATATAGCAGGAACAGGAAATTGATAGTCTTACGTTTCTAGAGAGAAGCGTTCTCCCGAAGACGAATGTGTCAGACAGAAAGGTGTAAATATTGAGTCAAGCTGTAATATAGCGACATAGCGCATTCCGTTCTCCGGATTACATCCTGCTACTTGCAAAGCCCAGTTTAGGACTTGGTAGCGGGAGAATGAGAGCAAACACAGAAGAAGAAGAAGAAGAAGAAGAACGAAGCGTACGAGTAAATGGGGCACTATTCAAGTACGCCAATCGATTCCAGTACTTCGACACTTATATTGGGGATCAACTCATCAATAATTAGATCGGTACCTCAGGCAATAATAACGTCCAGAATAGGAGATGTATCTTACCTAA